>JANUWF010001127.1:1347500-2599983 GCA_026120185.1 Voacanga thouarsii | reverse complement strand
AAATCCTAATATATTTTTGAAGATAGGCATATCAAATTAATGATCCAACCGTTAGATTTGTTAAAATCACTATAAAAAAAAGTGTTATGGAAAAATTTAAAGGTAATTGGATATATTTTGGTACATAATCTACCATAATATCTAGCAAAATATCCAAATCCTAACACATTTTTGAAGATAGGCATATCAAATTAATGATTCAACCGTTAGATTTGTTAAAATCACTAAGAGAAGTGTTATGGCAAACTTTAAAGGTAACCGAATATATTTTTGTATATAATCTACCATAATATCTAGAAAAATATAAAAAACCTAACTCAATTACAAAGATATGTATATCAAATTAACAATCCAACCATTAAATTTGTTTAGATCACTAATAAAAGTGTTATGAAAAAATTTGAAGATAATCGGATATATTTTGACACTTAGTCTACTATAATATCTAGAAAAATATCCAAATCCTAATGCATTTGCAAAGATAGGCATATCAAATTAATGATCAAACCGTTAGATTTGTTCAAATTACAAAGAAACGTGTTATAACAAAAATTTGAAGGTAATTGGATACTTTTTTCGTACATAATCTAACACAATATCTAAAAAATATCCAAAACCAAATGCATTTACAAAGATAGGCATATCAAATTAATGATCGAATGGTTAGATTTGTTAAAATTGCTAAGAAACGTGTCATGACATAATTTGAAAGTAATCGCTTATATTTTGGCCATAATCTAGAATAATGTCTACAAAAAAAATCCAAATTCTAGCGTATTTACAAATATAGGCATATCAAATTAATGATTAAATGGTTAGATTTGTTAAAATTGCTAAAAAAAAAAGTATTACAACAAAATTGGAAGGTAATCGGATATATTTTGGCTATAATCTAGAATAATATCTACAAAAATATCCAAAATCTAACGCATTTACACAGATAGGCGGTTCAAATTATGGATCCAACTATTATATTTGTTAAAATTACTAAAAAAAGTGTTATGACAAAATTTAAACGTAATCGGATATATTTTAGTACATAATATGGTATAATATCTAGAAAAATATTCAAAAAAATATGTAATTGGTCCAAAAAATTATATAAAAATTAATAAAATAGTAATATTAAGATTTGAGCACACAACCACTTGAATATATAAAATTACCTCAACCATGGTATTTAATGAAAACTTCCATTTGATGTTGACATTTATTAATATTTGATAAAAATAAGAAAAAATATACATTTTCCACAGCTTAGTAAAACTATTGGTAATAAAATCTATTTATCCACAATTTCAAATCTCTGTGGCAAAAAGTATTTTTACCAACACAATTTTTAAAATTGTGGTAAAAAGTTACTTTTACCTACAGAAACATAATCGTGACAAAATAAAGTGTTATAAAAAAGGCTTATATGCCACAGAATTTATAACTGTAGTAAAAACCGAGCTTTCACCATAGATTTTGTTATGTTGCAAATAAAAGCGTTGCCAAAAGCCACTTTTTTTGTAGTGTTTCCTTGCTCAAAATTCTTTTTAATCTCTCAAAAGAATTCTTTATGGTTCTCACCAACTCATTTTCACTCTAGCATTAGTTGCATCGTGTGTCTTGCCCTATTCAGAGTGTAGTTAATCTTTAAGTCCTTCCGAAAGCCTCTCATTGTAGCAAGTCTCTTCGATCTAAAATTTGGAGGAGTTTCTCAAAATAGATTTTTCAAAGAGCATTTTAAATTTGTCAAAAATCATATTCACCTCCTTCTTAGGGTTTTTCAATTATTTTATTAGATAAATAAATAGAAATAATTTTTATTAAACATTATTAAATATAAATAATAATATATAGGAATTAATTCATATAATATCAGTATCTTTTAAATTCATATTATTTATTTTTCTTACTAAAACTTTTTTTAAAAAAATTTGTATTGTTTAGTAAATAATTAGAAATATTAATTAGGATTAATATAATCTATTATTTATTATTAATGCTATTTATTATGTATTATTAATATCATTGGTTATTTATTATTAGAATTATTTCTTATTAATTAATAATATTATTTATTATTTATTATCAATATTATTTAGTATTTATTATTAATAGTACTCATTATTTATTCCTAATTTTATTTATTAATTAATATTATTTATAATTATTATTATTTGTTATTAAATAAATATTGTTATAATTTGTTATTTATTATTTATAACACCTACTTTATTTTAACTTATCAAATTAATCTTATTCTATAAAATTTTTTATCAATTAATGCTAAAGCTTAAGGCATTGTTATCATAACTGGATATTGTTGTAACTAGTTGAGCCGAAGCATGTTAGGCTGAAAGTTATTTATTTAAGCAAGTGTTGTTTGGATATTGAGACTTATACCCTATAGTTACCCCAGGTGGGGCTAGTTTGCCTTGAACCATCTTGGAAGTCTATTGTATCAAGGAAAAGTAAGAGATCAGGTAAGTCCTTACATAAAGTTGTTTGAAGATCAAAATCACTTCAATAAGTCAAAACATGATATTTTCGTGTAAATGTACTTTGGATGCTATTATGGACAATTTTCCTTTTCTTTTCCAATCAATCAATCAATTTCCAGTTGAACAAGCAATTTTACACAAAACACTAAACTTTTTCTAAAAACCAACTTTTACAAGAATTTTGGAAACTATAATTGCTATTTCAAAGAAAAAACATTGGATGGTTCTCTTTTTCCAAAAAGAACAAATATAACGTTGAGTACTCAATAAGGATAGACTACTAGGACTAGTCTTTGAAAGGTTAGGATAAGTCTCTCAGTAGGTGGCCACCTCTGAGGGGTGAATCCTTCCCGGATAGAATGTTAGTTCTATAGATCATATCGGTCCGAACTAGCAAGTACAATAAAGTGGATTGTGTATTTCCAGAATGGACAACCGGTAAGTTTGGGTGTATAGATGGAAGAGTATCTCACCCGGTAGCTTGTACACCTACCTTATATCAGAATGCACAAAGTGTGGCATCCTGGAGATTTTATTGTCATGGTGCACAAAGTGTGGTGCCATAGCTATTTCTTTTGAGTGGTTGCTTTTATTTTATACAATTTATGGCATTTGAAAGGAAAAAACGCTCCTCACCTTGTGAAATTTATTTGAGAATTACCAACACTTTGCCTTTATAAAAGTTTCTCAACATGCATACATGAACTGTTTTACCTTAAACACCCTAAACACACACACGGGCTTACTGAGATTTATGTCTTACCACCTTTTATACCATACTTTCAAGTTGATCCTACTGTGAAGGTTGTTAATTAAAGATTGCCTTTCTTTGAAGACTTATTTTGATTGTATTTCATTTTTGAGATACTCTAGCAGACATTTGTTTATTTTAAGAAGTGTTCATGTATTGTTTTGGACTGTAATAAGTTTAAAGTTAGATCATTTCTTTCATTTCTTTTGTGAGTCTTAGTAATAAAGACCCCTTGTCCTATGGACGGGGCGACATCCCCAGCCCAATCAGGGCGTAGGTAGTGGGGTGTTACAATTAGAGTTGGGATTATTTCCTGGAAATCTTCCAGGCACAATTCATCCCACAATAGATCATTCAGAAAAGAGAAGATGAATTTCAGAACTTGAAGCAAGGCAACATGTTAGTGGCGCAGTATGTAGCACAGTTTAGTAAACTATTAAAGTGTTGTCATCGCTTGGTAGACACAGAGCAGAACCAAACTCGTCAATTTATCAAGGGCTTAAGGCAAGAGTTAAGAAGAGTCCTAGCTCCGTATCCACCAACCTCTTATACTGTTACTATGGATGCTGCTACCAGAACCGAAAATGAGGACAAGAGTCGACTTATTATCAGAACCTTCCCACCCAACAAGTAGTTTCCCATGAAGAGGCTAGCTGAGCCGCAGGGGAGAAACAAAGGGAAGCAAGTAAGGACCAACCCTATCAGGGCCAACAACACGAGATAATTTGCCATCACTGTGGAAAGAAAAGACACAAGAAGAAGGATTATTGGCATAGGAATCCAACCAAAAGATGTTTCCACTGTGGGGACCCCAATTATTTTCGTGACAAGTGTCTAAAATTACAGTTCAACACTTGTGGCAATCCTGCTCCATCAATGAAAGCAAATCATGGTAATGGCGCAGTCCATGGAGGGAACAACCAGAAGCCGCAAGTGAAAGTCAAAGTGTTTGTACTGAATCGCGAAGAAATAGGAGCTGACTCTACAGTAGTTGAAGGTATGCTTTCTATTCAGAATTGCAAAGTAAATATGTTAGTAGATCCTAGTTCCACCCATTCATATATGAATAAATCTTGTGCATATAAGATGGGATTTGTTGGCTTAGAGTTGCCATATACTCTTTTGGTTAGCACCCTTTTGGGGAAATCAATAGAAGCAAATGAAGTTATTAAGAGGTGTAAGATTGAAGTGGGGAAGGAAAAACTACCTAAGGATCTTGTTATTATGCATTTTGAGAATTACGACATCATTCTAGTCATGGATTTGTTGGGGATATGCCCTAAAACAATTTGTACTTATACTATTGTCGTTGTGTATTTTGTAATAATGTGAGGCATTTCTTTCCATAAATAGTACATTTAGTTTTATGGTCATCAAGTACGTGACTTGATAGTAAAACCTTATAACAAATAAAATGACTATTCTTAAAATTGTCCCTAATCAATAATTATTAATAGAATAATAATAAATTAAGATTAGTATATTTGTGACTTGATGACTATATTTTACTGGTCATAGATATATGGGATATCAAGTCAAAACATAAATAAATATTAGAGAACATTATATTGGATATGACCCACTGTGAGACTACTTCATAGGACATGGCATAAGTACTTTCTAGCCATAATGATATTAGAAATCCTTCAACCTGAATTCATCATGGTTTCCTACTTGATAAATTACATATCTTGACGTTGTCTAAAGTTATCTTTAACCAGACAATAAAATTACTGTTGGATATAGAATAAACCAAGAAGAGCAATATGATTGATAATGAAATAATTTGTCCTTCTCATTCTTAGGAAAGATGTCCATGGGCCCCTTGATAAGTTAGACTATTAAAATGCATAGTTGTGCTCAAATATATCAGTTTGAGATATTGATATCATTTGTTTGAACAGTCTACTATGAGATCAATAAATAGTTGATTAAGCTTAATAAGGATGACATGCTCTATGCCTTATGCTTAATCTGGATATCGTGTGATAAAAGGACTAAATATAAAGTTATGGTTTGGTTCAAAGAGATCACTAATCTTCATTTAACCTAGATAGTTATAATATTTTTCTAGAAACTGCTTATAACTTATGGGCCATTTAAATATGATTTGGGCATACTGTCTTTAAATGAACCTATAGGGTCATACATTAAGTGAACACGTTAGGTTATTTTTTTTGTAACCATATTCGATGTATTTGAAAATGTGTCTAGGTTCATTGAACTTAGAAAAATGACCAGATACAATGAATTTGAAAATATATCCACATTTGATATATCTGGAGAATATCCAGATTATAAGAATTTGACTCGATAAATTAATTAGCTAAATTACCGAGATAATAGAATCTTGTCACAATTTTTTAAAATTTAATTTGAACTTAAAATAAGATATGATGAGAGTTAGACTCCAAGAAGTTCATGTGGTTTTAAAAGAAAACCCTGGTTGTCTTCTTATTGTAGACTTCTCATAAAATTTTCATGCTTCCATAACTAGAAAAATTAGCCTCTTAAAACCTTAGGCGCTAGCACTCTTGGGTAATGAACTGAGTTTGTCGTGTGTATCCGATAGAGGACGTTTGCGCACTACAGCATCTGGTGATCATCCAAAGTGCACATACGCCTAGAAATCTAAAGGTCGAAGTCTTGCTTCCAGAAATACTGAGGTAATTCTATAAACTCTTAATCGACCTAATCGTTTGGCTTAGGTCCTCGAAAGGGATTCATGGATGTTTTTCTCGTTTAGGAGTCCACAAAACCTAATAGGATTGGTTAGCTAAACATAGTGCTCAGATAGATTGCAAAAATAAGTTGGTGAGATTCCTTAGACCAGGAAAAGATATCTTAGAATTTCGGAGAATTAAGGTGAAAGAACTGAAGTATTTAGTCTCGGGGACAAAAGCCCGAAGAATGCTTAGGAAAGGATGTCAAGGTTACCTAGCTTATCTGATCAATCAACCTACAAAAGAGAATACTTTGGAGAGCACTGCTATGGTGAGAGAATTTACAGATGTCTTCCCTAAAGAATTGACAGTCCTACCCCTATCTCGGGAGGTGGAGTTTACCATTGACTTAGTTCTTGGAACTGAATCGATTTTCAAAACCCCCTACCGTATAGCCTCGATAGAACTCAAGGAGTTGAAAGAACAGTTGGAGGAGTTGTTGGGTATTAAGGTTACATTAGGCCAAGTACTTCACCGTGGGGAGCACCGATGTTGTTTGTGAAAAATAATGATGGGACCCTGCATCTGTGCATTGATTGTCATGGTTTAAATGGTTTGATAATTAAGAATACATACCCGCTCCTACTTATTGATGTGTTATTTGATCAATTAAAAGGATCTAATTGTTATTGTAAGCTTGACCTGAGGCAAGGTTATTACCAAGTGAGAATCTAGGAGGAAGATATCCCTAAGACTACCTTTAATACCCAGTATGGGCATTATGAGTTTGTTGTGAGGCCCTTTAGATTGACTAATTCCCTACAACCTTTATGGATTTAATGCACCGAATATTCTGACCTGATTTGGACAAATTCGTTATAATCTTTATTGGTGATATATTGATTTACTCCAAAAACCCGAAGAAGCAAGCAATACACCTCAAATTAGTTTTTGAAAAGTTAAGAAAGCATCAATTATACGCTAAGTTCAGTAAGTATAAATTTTGGTTGGATGTAGTCTTGTTTTTGGGGCACGTGGTGACTAAGAAGGGAATTAAGGTTGACCTTGCCAAGGTGGAAGCCATTGAGAATTAGAAATATCTTGAAACCGTTACAAAAATTAGGAGTTTCTTAGGTCTAACTGGATATTATAGGCAATTCATTAAAGTGTTTTCAACTTTCGCCTCGCCTTTGACTAGCTTTCTGCGAAACGATGTGCTGTTCTCATGGAATGAGAAGTGTGAAAAGAGCTTTTGAGAGTTGAAAATGAGATTAATTATGGCACCTGTGTTAACCTTGCCAGAAGAAGAGAAGCCTTATGCTTTATAAACAAACGCATCAAAGGAAGGATTGGGTGTAGTGCTAATGCAGGAGAAGAAAGTTGTGGCCTTTGCCTTGAGAAATCTTAAGCCACACGAGATGAATTATCCCATGCATGACCTGGAGTTAGAAGTGATTGTGTTTGCTTTAAAGAAATGGCAATACTATTTGTATGGAGCTAAATACGAGATCTTCGCGGACCACAAAAGTTTGAAGTACATATTCACAAAAAAGGATTTGAACTTAAGACATAGAAGATAGATGGAATTCTTGGAGGAATATTGTCGTCTAATAAATTATCACCCAGAAAAGGCCAATGTAGTTGCAAATGCGTTAAGTAGAAAGGTGAGATTAGCAAGACTGTGAGTCCGAGAAGTAAAGAAGATACAAGAAGTGTTGATGGATGAAGTTGTAGTGAGGAAGGATAAGATTTGGATAAAGAATTTAACTATGGTCCCTAAGCTGAAAAAGGAAATATGCAATGCCCAAACATGCAACCCAGAGTTTCAGAGTTTTAAAAAGAAAGAAACGGAAAGGAATAATTCAAATTTTAGAGTAAATGATCAAAGAATAATGTATTTTAGGGATCGATTATGTGTACCGAATGTAAAGGAGCTGAAGAAGAAAATTCTAGGAGAAGTCTATAAGAGCCAGTACACCATACACCCTGGGGAAACCAAGATGTATCAAGTTCTAAAACAAATGTTTCGGTGGTCAGGCATGAAGAGTGATGTCATAGAATATGTGTCTATATGCCTCACTTGTTAGAAAGTGAAGGCATAACATAAGAAAGCTGTTAGATTATTACAACATTTGCCTGTACCAGAATAGAAGTGGGAATGCATCATGATGGACTTTGTCACCAGACTACCAATGAGCAGGACTCAAAAAGATGCCATTTGGATAGTGGTAGGCTGACTAACAAAGACCACACACTTTATCCCAGTAAACACGAGGTATTCTATGAAAAAATTGGCACAGGTATATATTCAGGAAGTTGTAAGGCTACATGGAATGCCGGCGAGTATTGTATCGGATAGAGACCTGCGATTCACCTCCAAATTTTGGACGACATTTCACGAATCAATGAGGACTACTCTAAAGTTTAGCACCTCTGCTCACCCTCAAACCAGATGGACAATCTGAACACATAATACAAATCCTCGAGGATATGTTGAGGGCATACGTGTGTGATAGAATTTGGGAACTAATGGATCGAAAGCATTCCTTATGCAAAACTGGCCTACAATAACAGTTATCAAGAGTTTATTGGCATGGCACCATATGAGGCTTTATATGGGAAGAAATGTCCAAAAACTTTTGTATTGGGGTTGGAACAAAGATGGTTAGATTGATAAACAAGGGAGAATAAATATTCAAAAAATGTCTGAAGAAGTTAAGCTGATACAAGAGAGACTAAAGGCGGCTCAGAGTAGACAGAAAAGCTATGCAGACAAACGTAGGAGGGAATTAGATTTTCAAGTAGGTGAGGAAGTATTTTTGAAGCTAATGCCGAGTCGAGAAATTTTGAGACATCCAAAAGGAGGAAAACCTAGCACCAAATATATTAGGCAATTCCTGATCATTGAGAGAATCAAAACCGTAGCATATAGGTTAGGATTTCGGAACGGATTAATGGGTATTCACGATGTGTTTCATATCTCCCAACTGAAGAAATACAATCCAAATCTGGAGCATGTTTTTAACGATGAGTTGTTACAACTTCAACTGAATCTGTAGTATGTGAAGAAGCCGGTCAAGATATTGGAGCGAAACGTGAAGGAATTAGGAACCAAGAAAATCCCTATGGACAAGGTGATATGGGAACATCATGGAGCTTTGGATGATACTTGGGAAACCAAGGAATTGACGAGAAAGAAGTGTTGGGATGTATGCCCTCTTTGACTACATTTTTTATTTAATTTTAACTTGTATTAATAAAAGTATTTTTCTCAAAATTTGTTTGTGAAATCTTCTTTGTATTTGTGCATGATTTTATTGGAAAAGACCCATTGTATTTAAGTAAATAGTTCATGTGAATGGAGGTCTTTTACAGTAAAGTATGGACCACGGGATAGTTAATACATAAACTGCTATTCTTAACCGGATGATGAGAATAAGAATCTCATTATGGTAAGGTTGTGTTATGAATTCTAAATAGGGAATAGCTTACCTTTAGCCAATGAGTAGTCTTCTCATTTCATAACACAAGCGTGTTTTGAATACGTAGAATAGGACCTGTAGTAGTGGTTTCTAAAAGTATTATATGATAGAAACCTAGACTATTACCGCTACAGTGTGGACTTGTACTCTATAGCTTGAGTATAAGTTGGAGGTCTGACGAAGTTGGAAGCATATGTTTTGATAAACTATAGTTGAGGTTCTTTAGAAGAACCACTATACTTATATGTAGGGTATTTGTAACTAGTTAGTCAAGATAGACTTGTACAAGATCATGTTTGCACTATATCGCCCCTTGTAGTTATCCGATTAATCTAATTATCCAAAGCATTAGGGAACATGACTTTGATATTAGCTTTAGGGTAGCTCCCTTAGAAAGCGAAAATATTCCAAGAAGTCATGGATCATTGGACTAGAAACCTAAAGATGGTAGATGTCTTTTAGAGAGGTGTTAGTACACTCTTTCCTCTCTAAATACACATCGATGTGTAGAAGGGTATTTTAGTCATTTCACCTATAGGTCGAAGACATAGCTAAGGCAGCATTATCCTTCGGGTAAATATTTTCTTATGGTGATATTAAAAAATATTTAAAATGCAAAATACAGTTATTTATATAACAAAGGGTATTTTGGTCATTTTAGTAGCCAATGCGATATATCTTTTTAATCCTCAAAATAGCTCATAAGTCCTAATTATTTTAGATCAAGGAAATAGTCACAATAAAAAATATTTTATTTTATTCAAGAAGTCTAATTTATTTTTTAGACTAGAATAAAATAAAGGAATGAGAAAAATTAAATTTATTACATAGTTTAATTGATTAATTACTTATTCAGGGCCTAAGCCCATATTGAATAATTAGAAAAATTTACCCGGACTTAAACTAATTAATAAAAGGCATTAATAATTATTTTAGTTCATTTGGGCTCATTAATTATTTATTGAGTTATTTTAATAAGCTCAGAAAATAAATAATTAATGATTATTATTTTTGGGCTCATTGGGTCCAAGAAAAATAATAAATTAATTTTGGCCCAATAGCCTGGACTAAAGGGTTAATTTGATTCACGGAACTGAAAATTTAAGGCTTAGCCGAACCTCTTATGTTGATAACTTCTGGAAATTTTGAAATATCAAAACCCCGGTGTTTTGGTTAGCTGATGAGAGTGAATAGTCGTGTGTGGTGGTGGTTTTTCTCTTCACTAGAAACACATGAAGGAAAAAAAATAATAGTTATTTTTCCTCTGTCAAGCTCTCTCACTCTCGTTCATTTTTCTTCCTTTGTGTCTTCTTCTTGATTTTGCTAAATCAATAGCAAAGGATCAAGAAGTTTAATTCCTCGCCTAAGTTGTTTCACCAACATAGATTTGACCATGGAATATTCTGAGAAGCAAAAGGTTTCGCATTCATGCCAAGGAGGAGTCAAAGGATTGCTGGGTTTCAACTGGAGGCTTCAACAATCCCTGAGACATCATCTACTGAGGGAGTTTTTCCAGTGATATTATCGGCGTCTTCACAGGTGAAGAGTCAAACAAAGCACAGAGGTATTGTTTTTATTCTTCCACTGTTCTCTGTGCTTGATTTTTGCCAGTGTTGGCTCGCGCATGCATGGCTTCTATATGCTTTCAATTGATCAAGTGGTATCAAAGCGTAATGCTTTGAAAGGCTTAGGATTGATGCATACTAGTTAATAAAATTGGCAAGACTAATTTTGATTAATACCATAAGATCCTTTGCTGTTTTGGTATGGGTAGATTGTTTGTAAACCTCATGTTTGAGGTATAGGAATCACTATAAATTTTTATTTTAATACTTTGTTTAGCTTTCGTGTAAACCCGATTTGAAAGGGTATATGAGGGTGTGATGGTTTTTGGTGAAAAATGTAACAAGGAACTACCTTGGATGATCTCGAAGCATTGAAGAGCATTCTAGAAAATTGCAGACGGAAATTAGCGAAGAAAAAAAAAGTGCCAAGGAAGACAGACCGAGCCACCAAGCCCAATCATCATGTTGAGCCGAGCCGCGGCTCGGTCTGCTTGGAGCCGAGGCAGCGCCCAGGCTAGCCACGGTCTCCAGCCTCAGCTGGGCCCAGCGCACCTCGGCGAGGACTAGGATGCATAGAGCATCCTGGCCAAGATGCTTCCTAGGGCATTCTGGCTGGTCGCGGGCACCCGCCCACGAACATTCCCATGGGGCCATGATCCTGTGTGGCGAGTGCACAAGACCAGGAAAAATGTTTTTTTTTTTTGTCCCATACCAGGCAAAGTTATTATTTTTGTAATATTTAATATTCTTTGAATATTTTGCACGAAAAATAATAGTAAATGATTTTAGAATTAAACAGGAACATTAATTAATTTAATTAATGTATTTAATTCTATTATTTGGGCACTTAACATTAAAAATAGAAGAGCATGAAAACGTATACAGGTTTTTAACATACTAATTATTTTAAATCCTATGTACACGTTTTCTCAAAGAACAAAGTTTTTGAAAATTTTTATTTGACAAAGAAAAATATTTTTCTTTAATTAAATGGTTATTTTAACTTAAACAAAAATTAATCCTTGGTTATTTTCTTAAAGGTTTTTTATCCCTGACGTAGAAAATATTTTGGATTTAAAAATTTTTATAAGTTAAAATGGAAAGCCATTTTAATTCATTTTAGCAAAGGAAAAATTATTTTGTCAAATAAAACATTGAGATCAAAATATTTAGGAATTTTAAATAAAAAAATTTGAAATTATTAAGTTCTTAACTTAAATAAAATTAATTCATGAGGAAAATTTTATCAAAGGATATAAACCTTGACATAGAAATTTTTATGAATTTAGATATTTTATTTTAAGTTCAAAGAGAACTTAATTCAAAATTTTCAAATAATATTTTTTTAAAAAAACCCTTATTTAAAAAACTAAGTGGGAGAGAGGTTCCAATGGTCCCACGACTTCCATCACGATCCTCATTAGAGCTCGTGGGTCTCCTCGTGTCACCCTGAGAGTGAACCTGTATAGGATAGAGATACCATAAAGATCTAGAACTAATAAAATGATGTAATCAATAACCCGGAACACGTACTATAATCGGCCAGCTTACGTTGGAGGTTATAGTACGAGTTATATCTATAGAAAATAAGAAGAAATGGCCATCCCCTCGATAGAGTTATCTTCTAGATTATTACCTAGAAGAAAAATTAATTTGTGGTGATTAACACACTTAGCTTAGGAAACTGTTAATCTTTCCAAAAATCTATGTTAGTTTTTCTAAGAGACAAAATAATCATGTTAAAGATAATAGTAATGGGGTTAGCTATTATCGAGTTTAATATGAGGATAAAGTGCACGAAATTATTTTTGTTTTACAATCCTAAGAATTTTTTTTTATTTTTTAAAATTTTCAAAAATGGTTGGTAAAGGTTCTTTTAGTCTCTTAGTCGCTATTTTCCTCAAAAATAAGCTAACGGATCCAAACTATGTGGACTGAAAAAGGAACCTGGATATAATACTCACAGCCGAGGAATATAAGTATATCCTTTACGAGACCTACCCAGTAATCGGGAAAGGTTTCACCACTGAGAAGCGTGAGGCTGAAAAGGTATGGAAGAAGGCTGACAAGATGGCCCTTTACTATATGTTAGCCTCTATGTCAAATGTATTCCAATCCAAACACGAGTACATGGCAACTGCATATGACATAAGTATATTACTAGCCACAATATTCGTAGATAAGAGCCGGCCCACAAGGTAGGAAGCTCTTCGAATAATTATAAACACCAAGATGGCAGCGGAAGTATTAGCTAGAGAACATATGCTCAAGATGATTACTCCTTTCGAGGAAGCAGAAGTCTTGGGGGCGGTCATTGACTCCCAAGAGCTAAGTGGACATGGTTCTTGAATCTTTGCCGAGCTCCTTACCTCAATTCAAGTTGAATTACAACATGAACAGGTTAAATATAAGTTTAACGGAGTTGATAAAGGAGCTCTAGATGGCTGAAAATGTCATGAAACCATAGGCTAGAGCTATGATGGCCTCTTCTTCAAGAATTGGGCCCAAGCCCATAAAGTTTAAGAAGAAGAAGTTAAATGCAGTGCACCAACCCAAGTCCTAGCCCAAAGACGAACCTAAGGGAAAATGCTTCAAATGTGGGAAGAAGGGACATTGAAAAAATGAGTGTCCAAATCTTCAGGCCAAGAGAAACCCCGCAAGTAATGTTTTCTGTCTAGAGCCTATATCAATGGTTAGATTAACTTCCACTTAGATTGTTGATTTAGGAGCCACTGATCATATCTGTAACTCCTTACAGGGGTTTAAGAAGATTAGAAGATTCCAAAAGGGCGAACATGGACTACGCGTGGAAAATGGAGCACAAGTTTGGGCCCTTGCTGTGGAAGAACTAGACTTACTTTTAATTGTAATAGAATAGTTATTTTGAAGGATTTTTTATTTGTTCCTAGTTTTAGATAGAATTTGGTTTCAGTTACAAAACTAATAAATTAAGGATATTCTGTTTCTTTCCATTCTAGTATTACTATCAGTAAAAATAAAAAAGTTAAATGTACTGGGCACATGTATAGGAGTCTATTCTTCATTAATCCTATTAACAATCAATTGAATAATGCTCAATCTGAACCTTTAAATAAGAAGAGAATGGCAAATGTCAATGACTCATATCTTTGTTATCTAAGGTTGGGTCACATTAACTCAATCAAGATTCAAAGGTTAATTCATGATAGGCCTTTAGGCTCATTAAGATTAGAAAGTTAGCATCAGTGTGAATCCTGTCTTATGGGAAAAATAACCAAAAGATCATTTACCCAAAAGGCGGATAGAGCCAAAAAAGCATTGAGTCTTGTTTACACTGATGTGTGTGGTCTTTTGTCTACACCAGTAAGAGGGGGGTTTGAGTACTTCATCAATTTCACATATGATTGTACAATGTATGGTTATGTTTATCTGATGAAATACAAGTATGACTCTTTTGACAAGTTCAAAGAGTTTAAGACTGAAGTGGAGTGTCGGACAAGTAAACTAATCAATACCTTATGATTAGATCGTGGTAGAGAATACATCCTTGGTAAATTTAAGGATTATATAGTACATTATGGGATAGTATCCCAACTCTCTGTACTAGGGACATCCTAGCAAAATGGAGTAGCTGAGAGAAGGAATAAGACATTGATGGAAATGGTCTGAAGCGTGATGTCTCATGCTACTTTTCTAGTGTCTTTTGGGGGATATACCTTAGAAACAGTGGCATATATTCTGAACTTAGTACCTTCCAAGTCAGTACCTAGGATACACAATGAGATGTTGATTGGGTGTAAGCCAAGTCTAAATCATCTCAAGATATGGGGTTGTCCAGCTTATGTACTAATCAAGGGAGACAAGTTAGAACTAAGATCAGAATTATGCTATTTTGTTGGGTATCCAAAAGGAACAAAGGGTGGTTACTTTTATCATCCCAATGAGCAAAAAATACTTATGAGTACTAGTACTAGATACTTGGAGAATGAGCAAAGTACATCCACTAAAGGTTCTACAAAGTTGGAACTCGAAGAGAAGTTATCTTTTAAATTATGTCTCCTAACTCGATTATAGAACAAGAAGAGGCACAGCCTCAAGAACCTATACAAATGGAGCCTTGTCGTAGTGGGAGGATATCTAGAGTTCTAAAAATATAGATTGGAGAGGCTTTTGACTTAGTCTCTGATTATCAGGAATAAGATCCCACTAGATATGAGGAATGTGAAACCCCAGTCAAGACCAACCTTAGAGTAAGGGGGTTGGGGATGCATAACATGCTTTATTTCATGTTTAAATATGCTTTCATATGATTTTTATATGCTTTGGATGTGAGTTTATTGTTTTGAAGTTGTGTAGGTGAATGTTGTGTGAGAAGGGCAAAATGGTAATTTTTGCCCGAGGTGAAAATAGGGAGATAGCTTGTGGATTGAATAGAAAATAATTTTTCTAGTGAAAATATCAACAAGAGCTGTTGTAGTTTAGTGGTTAGAGCTTTGGAATAAATTATTGAAGTCTAAGGCTCAAAGTCCATCATAGAAGCTTTAGCTTGAGTAAATTTTATTTAGCTTGGGAAAGGATGGTTTCGGCCTTAAGGGCCTAGATTAATGTGGTGATGATGTTCTAGGAGAGACATGATGGAAGTAACCTCATTCCACTCCTTTTACTCTTCTCGAAATTCTTATAGGGAAAATCGTTCTTCCTTGATCTTTAGTTTTCCTTAGTTTCAACTCATTGGTTTGATCAAGATGTTCTAGCCTTTTTCTTTCCAGAAAATCCAGTAGAGTGCTGAGGTCTTTTAGGATCAAAATGTCTGGGCAAAAGACTTCTTTTGGTTTGGAAGATATGGTAGATTTGTGGGAAAATTTAAGAGGAAAATCCCTCTTGAAAGCTTGCTGAAATTTTTCCTCTATCTTAGTTCATCTATCTTCATGGAATGAGCTGAAATTTTCCAACTTGTTGTACCTTCAAAAGGTCAAAAATTCTAGCTCACATTCCCTCCCAAATGCTACAAGAAAAATGGTCCTTAGGATCAGTTTGAAACCTGAAAGTTTCTGTCCAAATTCGGACTGCTCAAGCTAGAGCAAAACAGGAAAATTTCCTATACGAAAATCAACTTTGAGAGCTCCAAACCAAGCTGTTTTCTCCTAGATTTTGTGCAGCACCTTAGCCATGTTTTTCCTCCATAAATAAGGCTAGAAACTAGCCTTGAATACCCCTGAAATCCCCTTCAAAACTCGCTGCAAAATGGCTTTGAACAACAGACGAAAATCACTGTGCAGCGAAAATTCTGGGCAGATTTTCGTCCAGCTTGTTTCCTATTGCTCTTCCAGCCAAAACACCAACCTTAACTTGTCAAAACCTTCCTTAAACCTCCATCAACAGAGCTCCATTGATCCCCTTGAACTTCTGCACGAAATTCCAGTAATAGCTGTCCGAAAATCCCTCAACCAAATCCCTGCAATTTAGCTTGAATACTTTCCAAAATTTCAGCCATCTTATTTAACAACTTTCCATAAAATTTTGCTCAATTGGTCAGACATCTTCTCCACCATTGTGCACCTTGGTTTCGGCCATCACAAGCCTCCTTTAACCAGCCTTAATTCTCCAGAAGAGCTGCACAATCCAGTCGGCCATAGGAGACTTCAAGCTGTCCAAACAAATCAAGATATTCTTAGGATATCTACTTTCCAAATTCACTTCCCAAAAATACTCTTCAAGGATTGTAACAACTAACCTTTCCTTTTTCCTTCCAAATCAGAGAATCAACTCCCTAAACCCTACTAGAATTCGGCCAGGCCTATTCCCACAGAAAAATTGGCAGCTGCAAACCATCTTTCCCTCTCTCGATTTTTTTTTCCTTCAAGCATCAAGAACACACACACACTACACTAAGAATACCCACTTCTTCTCTACACCTAATACCCCTCCAAACCACCTCAAACCCTCACAAAAATCCCCAGATTTAGTCTACTCATTGCTGTGAATCCATCAACGCCATTATTAACATCAAACTCCTCCAAACATCTTGCTACTTCGGATCAAAGCAGAAATTTCTGAACAAGAACATCTTCAAGGTAAATTCACTCTATCAACATCATCCTCTTCAAACTTGATCTCTAGTGAGAATCTATATAAATAATCATGCTAATGACTTCTTCTCTCTCTCTCTCTCTCTCTCTCTCTCTCTCTCTCTCTCTCTCTCTCACTCATGGACCGAAATTCCCTCTCTTGGCCGAATGGTCTCTTCCTCTATGACCATGCTTTCGCCACCTTTCTTGAACAAGATTAGCCATCTAGGAGTTGAGATCTTCTCTAAACTCCTTCAAGTCATTCATCAATCAAGTAAGTACCTTCAATCCTCTTTTCAAAATTTTAGAATCATGTCTCTAGGATGATGTTGTGAGAAGATGATTGGCAATGGGATTGAGTATGTGACGTTGTTGATTGAAGCATGAATATATGTATGATTGAGAAGGAGATGGGATTTATGCATGGAAGGATTATATTGGTGGATTGAATGATGACTTGAGGTTTGATGCATGTCATAGGTAGTATTTGTGATGAAGAATGCTAGAGATTATATCACCATTGGTGAATAGGATTTGTATGCATGATTAGATTTTGAAGCCATAATCATGTTTATGCTAGTAGAGGTTAAAGCATGTCTTAATAAATTTAGATCTATGCCTATGTGCAAGATTTGGATGATTTGATGAATTAAAGGATTGAGTATGTTATTGATTATGGTTGACCATGGAATCTTGATCATGATCTAGTTGTCCCTAAGCAAATTTTATTTCATGAATAAAATATTTACTAATAAATGTTGATAGAGAATTTCAAAAACCCTAGGAAGGGTAGATTTGGAATTATAATATATGTAAAGGATATTTTTGTCAAATAAATAATAACTTTTCTAGAAAATAAAATAAATAAATATTATTTAAAATAAAGAAATTAATTAAAGCATTTATGGAAAAGATTTATACTTAATAAAATATTTACTAAATCAAAACCCTTAAGGATTTACTTATTATTTTCCAAGAAAGACTTATTAAATTTAGTCTTAACTAGTTTTAGCTATCAATTATTTTCTAACAACTAAGCTATCATTAAATCACTATTTTACCTAGTACCACCTATGACTCCTGATCAAATAAACTTTAAATTTTCCTTAACAAGATTTAAACTTTCAACTTATTAGAATTTATTTCCTAAGTAATTAAAGCATTTATGGAAAAGATTTATACTTAATAAAATATTTACTAAATCAAAACCCTTAAGGATTTACTTATTATTTTCCAAGAAAGACTTATTAAATTTAGTCTTAACTAGTTTTAGCTATCAATTATTTTCTAACAACTAAGCTATCATTAAATCACTATTTTACCTAGTACCACCTATGACTCCTGATCAAATAAACTTTAAATTTTCCTTAACAAGATTTAAACTTTCAACTTATTAGAATTTATTTCCTAAGCCATTAATTATTTTAAATAACAAATTAAATTGAGCTTATAAACCTATTCAATTATTGTTTTACCTTAAAGCTTGGGACACTAGGATCATGGTAGTAGTGAATTGAGTTGATTTAAAATTGAGGAAGTGGATTGTGGCTTGAATCTAATTAAAATTTGTATTTGCCCATTTGGGATTAGGTCAGCTGTTCGAGACCTTGTTGTTGTGAGCAAGAATCAGGTAAGCTCCTGCATAAAACCTTATTGACTTGAAATGATTTCCTTATGGCAAGCCAAATGTGGAGTGCAAGGACACTTGGTTATTTGAAAGCAATTGAGGGTTGAATTCATCATTAATTCCAACGCTTAAATTATTTAAAAGTCTTTGAGTGGATTTTTCCAAACTTGAAACTCTTTCTAAAACTAATTTCTCCCAAAGCTTTGGAAACCCTCAAATTGTTATTTTCATGAAGAACAATACTCTGTTCATTTTATCCCAAGTGGGGAATGTCGTTGAGTACTCAATAAGGGTGGACTACTAGGACTAGTCTTTGAAGGGTTAGGGTAAGTCACTCAGTATGTGGCCACCTCTGAGGAGTGAGTCCTTCCCGGATAAGATGCCAGTTCCAGTGAGTCGTGCCAGTCCGAGCTAGCAGTTTATTTTGTTTCAGTCAAGTTACTGTGTTTTTGCCGGAATGGACACCCGGCGGTTGTTTGGGTATAGAGAAGGAGGAGTATCTTGCCCAGTAGGCCGATCACCTACTTTTGTCAGTCTGCACAAAGTGTTAGGCATTCTGACCGGTTATGGGGCCCAAAGTGTGGTAACCCATATCACTTTCTTTCGAGTGGTTGATTTCATTACTTATGTATGGCTAGAAGAGTCAAAACGCCACTCTTACTTTTGACTGAATGTTTATTTCTTGCCAATGTTTCTCTTATAAAGATTTCACACTTTGCATCCAGGAACTGTTTCCACTAAACACCCAAAGCACACACGGACTTACTGAGATTTCTGTCCCACCACCTTTTATCATGATTTCAGGTTGATCCTGTCGTGGGTGAGTAGCTACCTTGGAAGAGAATGTGTTTTTTTTTTTTTATGTAGTGCTTTGGGGAGACGAGAGTGGATGATTTTAATTATGGTTTTTATTTTGGGATTTCATGGATGTATTTTTGAAGTATTTTGGGTTGTAATAAATTCTTTTTAGTTTGAATATTATTTATTTCAGCAATTTTATTTGTGACCTAGTTATAAAGACCCCTTGTCCTTTGGACGGGGCGATATCCCCGGCCCTGGCGGGCCTAGGTTTTCCGGGGTGTTACAAGGAAGCTATTATTGATGCCGATGCAGACTGTAACACCCCACGACTACGTACACTAAAAGGGCGGGGATGTCGCCCAGTCCCGTAGGACAAGGGGTCTTTAGAATGAGGTATAAAATATAAAGGCAATCTCCAAATAAATCAACTTAGATAAATAAAGAAATACTCTTATTACATCAGACTCAACTTGGAGAAAACGAAATAAAACAAATATTGTTCAGAAGTATAAACGACAAAAGTCTCCTAGAACAACATAGGAAAAAAAAATAGCCAAAGCCTCTACTATCAAGCCCCGCTGCCTCAACACAATCTATCTCCTGAAAACATGATGTAAAACAGTGTGAGAATAAATCTTAGAAAGTCCTGTGTGTGCACATGGTGTTTTGAATAGTACGTGTATGCAAAGTGCAAAACATTTGTAGAAATAATTTGACAAGTCATAAACAATCTCTTTTCGCAAGGAGTGGGTTTTTCGCATTGTCACACTTTGAACAAAATAAATCCTCCACTCGAATAAACAGTCATGTCACCACACGTTGGGCTCTATGAGAACAAAATGGCCAAGGCACCACACTTTGTGCACCTTGTCCGGACCAGATTACCACACGTTAGGCGTTCTGATCAGGGTGAATGTACAGCTCACCGGGTGAGATACTCCTCTATCTTTACACCAAACAAAACCATCCGGGTGTCCATACCGGAAATATAAATATTACCATACCAGGTACAAATGCTAGCTCGGACTAAAATGACCAACCAACCAACACTGTCGCCTTTTCAAGCAGAGTTCATCTTCTGGAGGTGGCCTCCTGCCAGAAGACTTACGCTAGCCTTCCAAGACTAGTATTGTTAGCCTACCCTTATTGAGTACTCAACGAACATATCCGTCAATTCCTGATTCACAATATTTCCAAACCTTGGCTTTGTAAAACGTGGTTTTCTTTAAAAGAGATTTCCAAAAATTTAAGGAAAAGAATAGTTTTCTTGATAAAATCATTAGTTTGACAAAACCGTTTAAAGAATAAATATCCACGTTTACAACCCAAGCAAACATAGTTCAACAATAGCTTTACAAAGCTTCACAACATAGACTTGCCATCACAACATTTAACTAAAGAGTTTATACAAGGACTTACCATCACAACATTTAGCAAAAGAGTTTATGCAAGGACTTACTTGATATGCCTCAGATAAACGTGATAAATTCACAGCTTGCTTTCCCCAATTATCCTCCTGATCTAAACCATATAATATCATGATCAGGGTCTCAATTAATTCAAACATGCTCTAATCTCATTTATTTTCACAACAATTCGCAATCCCCTATTTAATTCCAAGTAAACTATCTAATCCCCAAAGATCATACACCATGACCACATGTTTATCCCACTAATAAACATCATTAAACTTTACTTTCAGCATCAAGGGCGGGTATTCCCTTACCTTGCAACAACCGGGTGATGAGGTCTCGATGCTCCTATGGTGGTCGTCCCGAGTTCGCTTGAGAAGAAGAGAAAAGCTACTTCCTTTGCTCCTCTTGACCAAAAACTAAAGAAGAAGATGAAATCAGCCTCTATGGGGCGTGATTTAAGGGAAGAAGAAGGAGAAAAGAATCATTAGAGAAAACGGCATCAAGAGGTTGAAAGGATTTTTGCTTACCTTAAGGTGTGTTCGATTTTTGCTTAGAATAGCCCTTGAGTTTTCGAAAATTTGGAGAGAGAATCTGCTGGAATTTTCATGTAGAATGGAGAGGATAGACAGCTGCTATGATTTAGAGTTGGAGAAGGTTGGTTTAGGGTTAGATGGTGATGTTTAGAAAGACTCCTAATGGCTTTAGGTTTCTTGGACAGTAAGGGCGAAAATTTCAGCTTGTGATGTCTCTTCTTGCTGCCGATTTACGGTGAGTTTAAGGGGGAGAAAATAATCTGCAATTTGCTCCCTTGAGTTGGCCGAAATATGGGTCAAAAGAAGGGCTGATTGTGTTCAGAATTTTGGGCCAAACAAGGAAGAGTTTGTGTGAATTTTGGTGACTGAAAATCCTGTGCAAGCTGTGCGAAAATTCTGTGCAAGAGTGACAAGTTTTGGACTGTTTTGGCTGCTGTAGTTCTGCCGAAATTTCCAGAGAAAAATTGAGGGTTTTGGGTGCTGAAAATAGCTTGATCAGCTGGGGTTTTTCGGTGGGTTGTGTGTGCAGAATTTCGGTTAGAATAGGTGTACAAGGCTGGTCGAAATTCCCTGCACAAGGCTGCCGAAAATCCTGTGCACAAGCTGGACGAATTTCAGTGATTTTGTGTGAATAAAATTCTGGTTTTGTGCAGCTAAGGTAATCTGAATTGATGAGGAGTATTTAGGTGTTTTGAGTTAGGGTTTGAAGAGTTAGATTGTACTTAAAGGTGCTGGAATTTCGGACAGCTTGTGTTGACACAAAGCTGCCGAAATTCTGCTAGGATAAGGAAGAAAATCCTAGTTGAATTAGGGTTGAAATAAAAGTCTGATTTGCTAAGGGATTTAGGATAAGTTTTCCTAGCTTTGGAAGAGTTTGAGTTGAGCTAAAGCTCCTCCAAGAAGTGGCGGCACAATCTGGAAATTTTTTCCAGATTTTTTAGCTAACATTCTAGGGTTAAAATCAACAAGGTTTCCGACTAGAAAAAGGACTCTTTAATTCCAACTATCCATGGTAGCATCCATTAAGCTAAAATCAAGCTGGAATTTTATTTACAAGCTAGGGTTTTTTTTTTCGAAAATCCTAAGGAATAAAAGCTGAAAATTAAATGTGAACTTTATTCACATCAAGGTCCTTGAATTTATGAAGTAAATATAGAGACTTATATCCTTGGAATAATGACACTAAAATTTCTTTAGGTTTCCTAGATCTTTTTCGGCCAAGACATGGAAACTCTAAGGAAAGGAATTTTCAAGAAGAGGAACTAACTTCACAAAAAGTAGGATTCGAACTCGGGTCACCAAAGGAAATCACCAACCTCCCACTATTCCAAAACAACTCCAATACTGTTATGAATTATTGGAATCTTTATTAATTAGTGGAGGCTCCACTAATTATGGATTTATGTTAATTATTATAAAAGATTTTTATGGATGTCCACCATTTAGTGGAGACACCAAGATGATGTATGCCATGATGTATTCCACTAATTAGAGCTCTATAAATAGAGCTATTCTCTAAGCTTGTAATACACCATTATTTTGTGAAAGAAAGATTAGTGAAAGAAAGATTAGAGAAAATTGTGAGAGAAAAGAAAGAGAGAAATTCTTGTGCAAAGAATAGTTAGAATTTTCTTAGTGTGTAGTGTGTAGATTTTATTCTAACACTACTCTAATTTTATAACACGTTATCAGCACGAGTCTCTACCGTTACAAAAATCAGAAGACTAAGCACGAGTTTCTGCCGTTACCAAAGCCAGAAGACAGGTACGCATTTATTGATCTCTATGGCTAACCTCGCTAAACTCGAATTTGTAACCCTTGATATTTCTGGAAAAAATTATATGCCATGGGTTCTCGATGCAGAAATGCATCTAAATGCTGAAGGCCTTAGTGAAACTATTCAAGCAAATAATAGTGCATCTGCACAACATAAGGCTAAAATTTTGATTTTTATTTGTCGTCATCTCGATGAAAATTTGAAAATGGAATATCTTACCGAAAAAGATCTATATGTCCTGTGGGTAAAATTTAAAAGAAAGATTTGACCACCTGAAGATAGTCGTACTACCCACTGCACGGTATGAATGGTTGCACCTGAGGTTGCAAGATTTTAAAACCGTGAATGAATATAGCTCCGCAATGTATAAAATTACATCTCAATTAAAATTATGCAGAGAAAAAGTGACTGATGAAGATATGTTGGAGAAGACATTCTCCACCTTTCATGCCTCGAATATTGTCCTGCAGCAACAATATCGAGAAAAGGAGTATACAAAATATACAGATTTAATTACTGCCCTCCTCATTGCAGAGAAGAATAATGAGTTATTATTGAGAAATCATGAAGCCAAACCAACTGGCTCAACAGCACTCCCAGAAGTGAATGCTGTTGGCTCCAGCAGAAGCCATCGTTATAGTCGTGGTCGTGGCCATGGCCGTGGTCGTGGTCGTGGTTATGGTCGTAGACACGCTCGATATTTCCCTTATCACAATCATAATCAAACTGTGAGAAATATTGGCCACCTGAAGTGGAAGAGAAAAGATCATAAGGGAAAAGAAAAAGAAATTGAAGAAAAGCATGAGGATATATGTTATAGATATGGCATGAAAAGTCATTGGTCACGAAACTGTCGTACGGCTAAGCATTTAGTTGAATTATATCAAGCTTCATTGAAAAATAAAAATGTGGAAGCAAATTTTTTTCAACATCCAATAAATGATGCTGATGATGATGATAT
This sequence comes from Voacanga thouarsii, assembly GCA_026120185.1. NCBI lineage: Eukaryota > Viridiplantae > Streptophyta > Magnoliopsida > Gentianales > Apocynaceae > Voacanga > Voacanga thouarsii. The sequence continues at coordinate 2,575,872 of JANUWF010001127.1, read as the reverse complement.
TGATCCTGAAGATCTTAATATCAATATTACCCATATGGATGTATCGGATTTTTTTTTAACACCCAGACGGTAGGATAGACCATTTAATTAGTGATGGCAGTGTCCAGAAGAACTAAAGCATCACCCTGATATTTTTGTATTTTCATTTTCATTCTATGTTAATAATATTTACGTTTGCATATATATATTTGTGTTCAGATGGCTGTTGTTAATGATGATGTATGCATTATTGATAGTGGAACTACACACACCATACTAAAAAATGAGAAATATTTTTCTGATCTCAAAATGAGAGAAATAAATATTTATACGATAAACGGTAGTGCAAATGTGATTGAGGGCTCCAGAAGAGCTAGTATATTGTTGCCTAAAAGAACAACAATTATTATTGATAATGCACTATTTTCCTCAAAATCCAGAAGAAATTTATTGAGTTTTAAAGATATCCGCAGAAATGGGTATCATGTTGAAACAAATGAGGAAAATGGGATTGAGCATCTTTTTATTACTCAAATGCATTTGGGTAAGAAATCTGTATTAGAAAAACTGCCGTCTTTTTCTACTGACTTATATTTTGTAAAAATACGTACAATTGAAATTCATCATCTAGTAAACCAGAAGTTTACTGATCCTATTACTTTTAGCATTTGGCATGACCGGTTGGGTCATCCGGGATCTACCATGATGAGAAGAATCATTGAGAATACACATGGTCATCCTTTAAAAAATAAAAGGATATTAACATCAGAAAAATTCACATGTACTGCATGTTCCCTAGGAAAATTAATTGTTAAACCATCACCAGTAAAAGTAGGAGTTGAAAGTCCTACATTTCTCGAACGGATTCACGGAGATATTTGTAGACCTATTGATCCACCATGTGGACCGTTCAAATATTTTATGGTCTTAATTGATGCATCATCCCGATGGACACATGTATGTTTATTATCTACTCGCAACCTGGCGTTTGCGAGATTACTTGCTCAAATAATTAAATTACGAGCACAATTTTCTGACCATCACATTAAAAATATCTGTTTGGATAATGTTGGTGAATTTTCATCACATGCTTTTGATGCATATTGCATGTCAATTGGGATTAATATTGAACATCCTGTAGCTTATGTTTACACACAAAATGGTCTTGCTGAATCTTTGATTAAACGATTACAATTAATTGCTAGACCATTATTAATGAAAACAAATCTCCCAACATCTGTTTGGGGGACATGCTATTTTACATGATGCAACACTTGTACGCATAAGACCAGCTAGTTATCATAAATTCTCTCGTTTGCAATTGGCTTTTGGGTCAAAACAAAATATTGCTCATTTAAGAATTTTTTGGTGTGCTGTATATGTTCCAATTGCACCAAACCAACCTACAAAGATGGGTCCTCAAAGAAGAAATGGGATATACGTTGGATATGATTCTCCCTCTATTATCAGGTATGTTGAACCCCTGACAGGAGATGTATTCACAGCAAGATTTGCTGATTGTCATTTTGATGAATCATTATTCCCTAAATTAGGGGGAGAACCAAAACAGCATAAAAAGGATCTTGCTTGGACAACATCATTAAATTATCTTGATCCGCGCACAAGCGCATGTGAACTTGAAATTCAAAAGATAATTCATTTGCAAAGCATTGCAAATCAAATGCCAGACGCTTTTGTTGACTCCAGAAGAGTTACAAAATCGCATATTCCAGCTACAAATGTTCCTATTCGAATTGCAATTCCAGCAGAACAAAATATTATACCTATAGCTGCTGAGTCAAAAATACGCCAGAAGTGTGGCCGACCTCTTGGTTCTAAATATAAAAATCCTCGAAAGAAAAGAGAATTAAATGATCCAGAAGATCATATTGAAGAAAAAAATGATAAAGACCAAGAGAGAACTGATGATAAAGAACCAGAAGTTGATAAAAGTAACACTGAAATTTCTATCAATTATACCACTTCCAGTAGAAGTTGGAATCGGATAGAAACTGTTATTGATAATATATTTGCAAACAATATATCTCTTGATGTTACACAGGATAATGATGATCCTGAACCAATATCAGTTGATGAATGTCGGCATAGAAAAGATTGGCTGCAATGGAAAGATGCGATTCAATCGGAGTTAAATGCACTGACAAAACGTGAAGTCTTTGGACCTGCGGTCCGAACACCAGAAGGTTTAAAACCTGTTGGCTACAAATGGATATTTGTGCGAAAGCACAATGAAAAGAGTGAGATCGTTCGATATAAAGTGCGATTAGTAGCCCAAGGTTTTTCACAAAGACCAGGTATTGATTATGATGAAACTTATTCTCCTGTTGTTGATGCTATTACACTCCGATATCTTATCAGTTTGGCGTACATGAAAAGATAGATATGCACCTATTAGATGTTGTCACTGCTTACTTGTATGGAAATTTAGAAAATGATGTTTACATGAAAATCCCCGAAGGATTTCATATGCCTGAAGCATATAAACATTATTCTCGTGAAAATTACTACATCAAGTTGCAGAAATCATTATATGGCCTGAAGCAATCTGGGCGCATGTGGTTCACATGTCTTAGTGAATATTTATTGAAAGCGGGATTTAAAAATGACCAGATATGTCCATGTGTTTTTATTAAGAAATCTGGTTCTAAATTTGTGATATTAGCTGTATATGTTGATGATATTAATCTTATTGGAACTCCTGAAGAGCTCCAAGAAACAATTGATTATTTAAAAAGAGAATTCGAAATCAAGGATTTTGGTAAAACCAAATTTTGCCTTGGTTTACAAATTGAACATTTGGAGAGTGGAATATTTATTCATCAATCAACATATACAGCAAAAGTGCTAAAAAGATTTTACATGGACAAAGCACATCCATTGAGTATTCCAATGATCGTCCGATCATTAAATGTGGATAAAGATCCTTTCCGACCTCAAGAAAATGATGAAGAACTCCTTGGTCCTGAAGTACCATATCTCAGTGCAATTGGTGCATTGATGTATCTTGCTAATAATACACGACCTGATATTGCTTTTGCTATCAATTTATTAGCAAGATTTAGTTCTTCACCAACATGACGACATTGGAATGGAATTAAACAAGTCCTTCGATATCTCCAAGCAGCTACTTCTTCAAATTATGCTGAAATTACAGCCATTCATGAAGCAAGTAGAGAATGATTCATTATATCCGAGAAAGTTGTGGATTATCATATATAAGAGATATTCCAACTCCTCTTTATAAAGATAATGCAGCTGGCATAAACATAATTACGAGGAGGATATATTAAAGGAGATCGGACACAACATAGGTCACCAAACTCCAGAAGAAAGGTGAAATTGATGTGCTACAAATTCGGTCATGTGATAACCTCGCAGATATTTTCACGAAGACTTTACCGACTCCAACATTTGAGAAGTTGAGATATAAAATCGGTATGCGTCGGTTTAAAGATTTAAAGGAATCATCTCATCAGGGGGAGTAATAAACAGACATATAGAATAGTGTACTCTTTTTCCTTCACTAGATTTTTTTTCCCACTGGGTTTTATCTAGTAAGGTTTTAACGAGGCATATTCTTTATACAATGGATGGACATCCAAGGGGGAGTGTTATGAATTATTGGAATCTTTATTAATTAGTGGAGGCTCCACTAATTATGGATTTATGTGAATTATTATAGAAGATTTTTATGGATGTCCACCATTTAGTGAAGACACCAAGATGATGTATACCATGATGTATTCCACTAATTAGATCTCTATAAATAGAGCTATTCTCTAAGCTTGTAATACACCATTATTTTGTGAAAGAAAGATTAGTGAAAGAAAGATTAGAGAAAATTGTGAGAGAAAAGAAAGAGAGAAATTCTTGTGCAAAGAATAGTTAGAATTTTCTTAGTGTGTAGTGTGTAGATTTTATTCTAACACTACCGTAATTTTATAACTAATTTTTTCTACAATCAGTTCTCACCACCCCAATACTCATCCTTTCAAATCTTCGACCAAACCTCCCTTATCCAAATCTTTAACAACACAATTATTTCACATCAATTAATTCAAATGCAAGAGCAACGGAAAAATTCACATGCATCCATGCAAATAAAATAATTCTAAGCTAACACATAAAATGCAAAATGCTATGCAATGCATGACTTTTCCCCATAGTCAAAGGTGGTTTTGGGCGGGGTATTACACAGACCTATGGCCTGAAGTAATGAAAGCCGAGATTGAGTCTATGTATTTCAATTAGATTCGGGATCTTATAGCTTCACTTAAAGGGATAAAATCTATTGGGTGTAAGTGAGTGTACAAGAGGAAGAAGGAAGCGGATGGGAAGGTGAAAACCTTCAAAGTTAGGCTTGTGGTGAAAAGGTATACTCAGAAAGAAGTGATCGATTATGAGGAAACCTTTTTTCCGATAGTCATGCTCAAGTCCATCCGTGTCTTCCTTGCCATCACATGTTATTATGACTACGAGATATGACAAATGAATGTCAAGACGGCATTTTTAAATGGCCATCTTAGTGAAGACATCTATATGTCCTAACCATAAGGTTTCATTGCTGAATGTCAAGAGCATATGGTTTGTAAGCTTAAGAAATCCATTTATGGACTTAAGCAGACATTCAGAACATGAAACGTTCATTGTGATGAGACTGTAAAGTTTTACGGTTTCATTCAAAACAAGAATGAACCATGTGTGTATAAGAAACTGGAAGGCATAAATGTAGTTTTTCTTTTGTTGTATGTGGATGACATTCTACTCATTGGAAATGATATAGGGATATTGCCATCTACTAAAATTTGGCTATCTAGTCAATTTAGTATGAAGGACTTGGGTGAAGTCAGTTACATTCTCGGAATAAAGCTTCTTAGAGATAGGGAGTAGAAAATATTAGACTTATCCCAAGCTACATACATTGACAAGATATTGGCCAAGTTCAGTATGGACTCATGCAAGGGGACATTGATCCCTTGCAGACATGGGTTATCTTTTTCTTCAAAAGACTATCCAAAGTCTCAAGAAGAAAAAGATAGAATGAGTAGGATTCCATATACTTCAACTGTGGGAAGTCTCATGTATGCCATACTGTGTACTAGTCCAAATATCTACTTTATCGTAGGCTTAGTTAGCAGATATTAGTCAAACCCTAGGGAGGTTCATTATCAGGCCGTAAAGCATATTCTCAAGTATCTTAAAGGTACGAGAGATTATATGTTGGTTTACAAGGCTGATGACTTGATTCCTAGAAGATACATGGACTCAGACTTCCAGGCGGATAAAGATGAAAGAAAATTCACTAATGGATATGTCTTCACCTTGTTTAGAAGAGCCATTTCATGGAGGTGTATCAAGCAATCTTGTATTGCTAACTCAACTATGGAAGCTAAGTATGTGGCAACTTCGAAGGCATCTAAGGAAGTAGTTTGGCTCCAGAAGTTCCTTTTGGAACTTGGAGTCGTGCTACAAATAGACTGGTTGTGATGTATTGTGATAACATTGATGCAGTCTCACAATTTAAAGAACCTAGAAACTACAAAAAAGGGAAGCACATAGAAAGGAAGTACCACCTGATTCGGGATTTTATCTAGAGAAGGAAGTCGTGGTGGAACAGAATTGCCTCAGAGAACAATCTAGCAGATCCTTTCAGCAAGCTTTTGGCCGAGAGAGTCTTTAGAAGACATTTAAACACCATAGAGGTAGGCACCTATGGACTTACTTAGTCTTAGAGTGCAAGTGGGAGATTGTTGGGATGTATGCCCTTTTTTACTATATTTCTAATTTAATTTTGACTTGTATTAATAAAAGTATTTTTCTTAGAATTTGTTTGTGAAATCTTCTTTATATTTGGGCACGATTTTATTAGAAAAGACTCATTGTGTTTATGTAAATGGTTCATGTGAATGAAAATCTTTCACAGTAAAGTTTGGACCATGGGATACTTAACACATAAACTATTGTTCTTAATCGGATGATGAGAATGGGAATCTCATCATAGCAAGGTTATTGTGTTATGAATTCTAAATAAGGAATAGCTTACCTTTAGCCAATGAGTAATCTTCTCATTTCATAACACAAGCGTGTTTTGAATATGTAGAATAGGACTTATAGTAGTGGTTTCTAAAAATACTACATGATAGAAACCTAGACTACTACTGCTATAGCGTGGACTTGTACTTTATAGCTTGAGTTTAAGTTGGTGGTCTGACGAAGCTAGAAGCATATGTTTTAATATACTATAGTTGAAGTTCTTTAGAAGGACCAACATACTTGTATATTGTGTATATGCAATTAGTTAGTCAAGACAGACTTGTACAAGATAGTGTTTGCACTATATCGCCCCTTGTAGTTGTCCGAATGATCTAATTATCCAGGCTCCTGGGGAATATAACTTGGATATTGGCTTTAAGGTAGCTCCCTTGGAAAGCAAAAATATTCCAAGAAATTGAGGATCATTGGACTAGAAGCTTAAGGATGGTAGATGTCTTTTAGAGAGGTGTTAGTTCACTCTTTCCTCTCTAAATGCACGACAATTTATGGAGGGATATTTTAATCATTTCACCTGTAGGTAGAAGATATAGCTAATGCAGCATTGTGTGAATATTTTCTTAGAGTGAATATTTCCTTATGGTGATATTAGAAAATATTTAAAATGTAAAATACAACTATTTATATAGCACAGGGTATTTTGATCATTTTAGTAGTCAAGGCGATGTATCTTTTTTGTCCTCAGAATAGTTCGTAAGTCCTAATTATTTTAGGTCGAGGAAATGGTAACAATAAAAAGGATTTTATTTTATTCAGAAAGTCTGATTTATTTTTTAGACTGGAATAAAATAAAATAACGAGAGAAATTAAATTTATTATCTAGTTTAATTGGTTAATTAATTATTTATAGCCTAAGCCCAAATTGAATAATTAAAAAAATTAACCTGGGCTTAAACTAGTTAATAAAAGGCTTTAATAATTATTTTAGTTCATTTGGGCTCATTAATTATTTATTGAGTTATTTTAATAGGCCTAGAAAATAAATAATTATGGTTATTATTTTTGGCTTATTGGGTCCAAGGAAAATAATAAATTAATTTTGGCCCAATAGCCTGGACTAAAGAGTTATTTTGATTCATGGAACAGAAGATTTAAGGCTTAGCCGAACCTCTTCTGTTGATAGCTTTCGGGTGTTTTGAAATATCAAAACCCCGGTATTTTGATTATCTGATGAGAGTGAATAGTCGTGTGTGGTGGTGGTTTTTCTCTTCACTGGAAACACACAATGGAAAAAAATACTAGAGCTTTTTCCTCTGTCAATTTCTCTCACACTCGTTCGTTTTTCTTCCTTTGTGTCTTCTTCTTGACTTTGCTAAATCAATAGCAAAGGATCAAGAAGTGTAATTCCTCACCTAAATTGTTTCAACAACATAGATTGGGCCGTGGAATATTCTGAGAAGTAAAGAGCTTCACTTCAGGCCACAGAGGAGTCGAAGGATTGCTGGGTTTCAACCGGAGGCTTCGACAATCCCTAAGACATCATCTACTGAGGGAGTTTTTGTAGTAATATCATCGGCTTCTTCACGGGTGAATAGTCAAACAAAGCACAGAGGTATTGTTTTTATTCTTCCGCTGCTCTTTGTGCTTGAATTTTTGCCAGTGTTGGCATGCGCATGCATGGCTTTTGTATGCTTTCAATTTATCAAGAAGCACCCTGCCATGATGAGAGGTATGACATAGTTAATTTTGATGATGAAATTTTCTTAAGTAGGGGAGGATGGAAAACCCTACTAAATTAACTACTAGGGAACAAAATGCTTGATCAGATTAACCCTGTTTCATAAATTAACTACACTATTTGGGACTATTTCATGTGCTCCTTATGTGCATCTCTTAAGGGAAGTAAGTATATTAAGGTAATTATTTGTGTGGATCATAGTAGGTGATGTATATGTAAGTAATTGTGCATTATATGTATGTATTTATTGTGTGTAGTAGACAAATTAGTCAAATTAATTAATGTATCACTTTTCAAATAATATGATAACAATGACTTTTCTTTTTTGGAAAATACACTCTTGAATAAATTTAATTTTAATTAGGGTTTTGACCTTGTTTATTGAATTAAAAATTTCGATCAAATTTCGTGTCAAGATCAATTTTGACTACTTGACTTAATTGCATTAATTGACCCAAAACCCATATCCTAGATACATGGATCATTTTAACCCAACAACATACCCTTCATCTTGACCCTTGAATTTAGGGTAAAATTTGCTCCACCATTAGATTGGAAATTACCCTAGCATAAAACCATATGTTCCCCCTCATTTTCTCCACATTGTGACTGGCCAATACCACTATTCTTCCCCAAGCTTCTTCTTTTTTCCCTCTCAAGAAAAACTCTCTTTCCTCTCCTCCCTAAGGCTGGTTGGCAACTTTGGTGACCAAGGGAAGACTTGTTCTTCCTCGGCCAAGACACAAGCATACACCACTCCTTGGCTTGCAACACATTTCCCTCAAAAAAGCACACTCCTTGGAGGATAGAAGAGATATTTTTCTATGGTCTTGAAGCTAAGAGATTGAGATAACACCATCATTCCCCTTCCATTTCTTTCTTTTCTTCTAAGTGAAAAAAAAAAAAAAAAAACAACTTAGCCTCACCTTCCCCATTTTGTTTCTTATAAATCTTCATTGCAAAAATACTCTATAAAGAGGGCCAAGGACTTGAAGACCAATCCTCCATCTTGTTACCTTTCATTTGTAGAAGATTAAAGCTAAAAAGAGGTAGGCAAAGAATACATTTTCTTCTCTTGTTCATGCCTTGGCCGAAAATATCCCCTTGCTGGACAGTTTGCTTTTTGAAAAGTTTTATGCATCAAGGGTGAAATGTGATGCAAGACTCTTGTATTTATGTTAGGGGTTGGTTCATGATATGGAAAGTGAAATCCTTTATGTTTAAAATTCATTTTGCTCATTTGATAAGCATGAAAAACAAAAATTTGTGTGTGCTACCAGCTTTTTCGAAAAATGGCTTTGATGCTTTGTCTGTGTAATTTCTCCTTGGGGATTTGATAGATGACGTCTAAGAAGATGTAAAGTCACTGGAGAGTTGATGTTTTATGAATAGAATGCTTGTCTGGTTGCAGTTTTGCTCAAACCGAAAAATGGTCCTATGTGTGTTGAATTTGTCCAAATATTTGCTCCTAGAATTCATGCTTTGAATGCTGAAAATTTGATGAAATGAAATTATGTTTATGTTATTGAAATAAGGCCCTATGTGTGTGGTGTATTATATTGTTTGGTTGGGGAATCTTTGGTGTCTTTATGTTCAAGATGATGATAGAAGAAAATAGAGTACTTACTAGAATTTTTGGATTTTGATTTGGGTGTTGTTTTCTTTAAGCTAAATTATAATCATAGGGTTGGTGTATGATGTTTTATAGAATTTAGGATGTGTTGGAAACTTATTTGAAGGTTTATAAGAGTTTGGTGATTGAAAATTATGGTGTGTTCTTGAAAGTGTTTAAGCTGTACAGAAACTCCTATACAAAGGAAAGAATTTAAACCCCCTGAAAACCCCCTTTCCCAATTGAATTTTCTTATGATTTTTATTGTAGAAACTTCAAGAGGTTATGAAAATTTCAAAAAAATAATCATTGAAAAATATGTTATAATTTGGGAGTTATGAATTTTTGAAATTGATTGTGCAAGGCAGTTTGCTGTTCACCAGAGACTTTGTGTAAAATTATTCAAGTCATTTTTTGTGGGAATATTGGGAAATAAATAGAGAGTAATTCACCTAACATATGGAGGTTTTAAACTAGAGGTTTTTGTTTAAAAATAAAATGGTTTCCTTGGCTAATTAAGTAAATAATTTTTTACCCTTGTTTTAGAGTAAAATATAATTTTGTATTGGAAGTTGGAAAATGAATTTACTTATAGAAATGGCTATAATTACTGCAAATTTGGCTTATGCGAATGTTGTTTGATGTTTAGAACAATGGAAAAAAATATTTGATTAAAGTTTGATGAGTCTCTTTTATAGTATAATTTTGAAGAATGATCTCTTGTTCCATTATAAGATGAGAATTTCAAATTTTGAGAATTTATATGAACTCTTAGTGTGATTGATAAAATAAGTTAGTTTAGATACTGCCTTATTGACTAATTAATTAGGGTTTGCACGGCTAATTAGGATTTGCATGGTGATTAGGGTTTTACTTAGCAATTAAGGCATTGTTTGACTATGGATGTTAATTAGAAAATAGGTGAGTTCTGTGCTTTTTGAATTGTGGATATTATAGAGGATTGTTGGATTTCTTGTTAGGATTCTTTGTGATTAGAATCAATTAGGTTATATCGCTTAGTATTTTGGAATTACTTAAGATCTAAGTAATTCCCATAACTATTCTAGGATCTTGATTAACGCTTTATTTCGATTAATTCAATTCAAAAATTAATTCCTATATTATATGTGTATTAGATTTGGGTTTGGACTTAGGAGGAGGAAGCACTTGAGATATCTTAAAGCTAAATTTGCTAAGCTTTTGGACAAGAGGTAAGCCATTACATTTCATGACTCGTTTATGCAAAATATATTCATAGGAAATTCTATGATCATGCATACACAATGATAAAATCTTCATACTATCTATTGAAATGATATTTTTAGATTAATTTATTTTATCACTTGGTTTCACCCTTACTTACATCATGACTCCTATACAATAGGATTTTTGCATGATCATCCTTAGCGAATTTCTATATGAAATACTATTTTTGATTAGGTGTTATGTATCAATGTATGCACCTAATTCCAAGTTTTCGTCTATGTGCATAATTGCGAAATTCCTAGCATGACATGTGGTTCCTCTTGATATCTCTTTCAAGGCCAATTATGAAATTGCATAATTTATCACGCTTTGGACAAGTATTATTAATGGATGAAGGAATTTTCTGCTTTTGGAAAATTTTGGAGAGAAAATATGAGCTTCCATTTTCTGGTCGAGGTAAATTTGAAAATGTTTGTTTTGAGATTTGGATTAATAATTTTTGAAACTGAAATTGTATATTCCACAACAGAATGGGAATTTCTTGAACTGCACCTATTTTAAGACTTGAGTACTCAAGGGACGAGAGTATAGGACTAGCTCTCCTTAGATTAGGAAAGAATTCTAGTTGATTGGCCGTTTCCAGAAAACTGTCTTTTCCAAACGGAGCGTCAATCCTAGTGGTTGATTCGAGTCCTTAACTAGCAATCCGGTATTCAAGGGGAACTGGAGTATGGATATGGGACATCTGGTATGTTTACATGTGAGAGGGATATAGGGGTATCCTCTCAGAAGGGATGTACACCCTACCCATTGTACTATTTTAGTATGGTTCATATTAGGGTCATATTTGTTAATTATCGTAAATGTGAAATCTCGATACACAAAATGGCTTGTGAATGGTGGGTTCAAGATTTTACCTCAACGAACATTCGCATTAGTTTGTGATTAGAATTAATTTATCCGACAAAATTCTTTTCTAAATATCATACCTGATTATACTTGATGAATTTTCTCTCCAAATATTTGGCAATTAAATTTGAGATGTAATGTTTGCATTTTTCTTACGAATACAATCATTTGGATTATTACATTCATGAATCATGCCTATGATTTTCTAATTACCATTTGCAGACAATGGACTTGCTGAGGTTATTTATGATCTCGCATGATTTTTTAACCATTATTTTCAAAGTCGTTTAAGGTTATCAAGACCGAGTGCTAAAGATCTTTCTGTAATATAATTAAGTCTTAATACTTTATCATTTCTACCCCTTCCCTTGTTATTGTTTATTTCTGCTTGTGAGGCTCAACTGTGGTGTACCAAGTACTGAGTATTTCATTTTCTAAACAATGAATTTAAATTCCAACTTTAAGATTTATTCGAGTATTTAGTTTATCTTGTTCTCTTTTGCTATTTGTTTTTTCCTATTATAAAGACCAATGGTCTATAAGTCGGGGTGATATCTCTAGTCATTTAGGCCACTTATTAAAGGCCGTTACATCTGTGACAGTTTCTCTATTCTTCTATTTGATAGAAAGTAAGTCAGCAATAGAAACTTCTGGGATTGGCCATTAAAATCGTTCATGGAATAGCCGTTCCATCTCACCCCAAGTATAGACCGAATTTTAGTACACCAAGAAAATGCTTCCCTAGTCAGAAATAGAGAAAAATTGCATATTGGGGTACTCATTGCCGCTTAACTCACCACATTGAGCAATAAACCTCCCAACATGTTCCATTGTGATCTTCTCGTCATTTCCAGAGAATGTGGTGAAGTCAGGTAATTTAAATCCCTTAGGAAGCGGAATGACTGAATTAATTCTTTCAAGATATGACTTCCTATAAGCAGGCTTTTCGAAATCAGTCACCGTTAAGCCGAATTGCTTTCTCAGGATATTGGTAATTGCCTGTTAATCAACCAGTCGTTGAGGATTAATCATCTGGGGTTGAACAGATTTCTATTGGCCATTCATTGCTTGACCAGCCAAACTCTTTGGCTGAGGAACGACCCATCTGTGAGTATCTGGTATACACGAATTTTGAGGTGCTGCTGGTGAAAGATTCGTTCTATAGCAAACTCTAAGTGGGTTAACATTTTACCAAACTGAGGGACTACTTATTGGAGGGACACTGAAAGGTTGGTGGTCAGTAGGGACTAATTTGTCGGTAAACAATGATGTAGTAAATCCTCTATGAGGCATTCTTGGTTGCACCCCGGAAGGGAGAGTTAGTTTCCCTCGGCGTAAGCTGGCATGAACATACCTCTAGCAGTTGTTTGGTATGTTTCGCTGGAGCTGTTTGGCTTACCCGCTAGAAAAATCGAGTTAATGGTGGTATTGACTCCACCCAACTCAGGGTAAGCGATCCCTGTTGGATTAATTCCGATGTTTAGAGATGCAACGGTCTTATGCCCTAAGTTGTTGGATGATGACCCTAGTTCTCTGCAGGCAATAGTGTTGTTCCCATATTGTAAATACTGGGGAGCGATATTAGTTTATATTGGTGGGGATGCAACTACTAGAGCACTTGCTCTGTGCCCCGTTAGTACCTGAAGTTCGTTATGTAACATTGGTTTAAAAATGATGGCAAAATTTTGAACCAAACTCTGCATTAACTCCCTCACAATTGTCGAACTACTATCGGACTGCAGAAAGGGAAGCTGGGGAAATATTCTAGGCAGCACCAGCCGAAGATTGATCAATATCATTATGCTGATCCGTCGTACCGTCAATACCAAATTCTATATTTGTACTAATTTTTCCAGAACGTAATAGCATGAAGACATTAAGCGGGGTCACTTCAGAGTGATCCTATTCGTGATATCAAATAGTATTGGCTGCCCAAAAACTCCAGTTGTTTGACCCGCCAAACAATATGCTATTTGGCAAGCTGAAATCCGAAATTCTAGTATGGATTAGCTAACATCAATTGAATCTCTTTGTTAAAACAATGAATGAAACTCATAGAATGAAATAAAAATAGATTCTTAATAACTTTGAGACTCAAGTCACCTTGAAGATACAAGTAAATATTCCTCAAGATTGAGGGAACTGTTTTGACGTAATCAAAACAGTAAGAAAAAAACTGAAAGCAATGTAAATCTAAGCTAGAAAAGTTCTAGAAAGACAGTAAAAAAGGAAATTTGTTTGAGAATACTTTTGATGTCTTGACTGTTCTCTTCTTCGCACTCCTGCTACTTTTAATGAACTTCATATATCCACATTCACCACTTCTAACATTCCCTCAACGTTAATAGCAGCAGTGGAGCAGAAGAAGGCTTTTAACTAAGTTAAGACACTGCCCATATCGCATATTTCAGCTGCCCATATCGCATATATCAGCCTTATCCTCCTGAATTCAAACCTTCTAAAAATCAGGTGTCAACAGTCCAACCAATCCTGTTGATCCAACCCGCGCAGACGAACCGTCTAGTCAAATTGACATCGGATCAATTGGCTAAGTCTTCTAGCCGATCCTCAAACTATTATTGATCGGTTGTCCTGTCGTTCCCTGGCTTTTTTGTCTGCCAACACTTACGTTTTACTTTGAAAACAAAATATAAAATACTTTCGTAAAAATTTAAATTCATTTTATAAAATATTACCTCTTTTTTTAAGTCAATGTGATTATACATCTTTTAGAAAATTTTAAAATTGTTTGAGTATATTTTAAATTATGAGAATGTATTCTTAAACTATATTAATAATGAAGTCTTTTATAAATATAAATATATTTATATATACTTTTAAAAAATCTATGTATTTGTAAATATATATTAATATAAAATAAATAAATATAAATATTTTTAAAAACTAGGGATGGAGCAGTGGTGGGGCGGGAAAAAAACAATCCTCAACTTGGCCCATATTGCCTAGCAGGTCAAAGGACAATGTCCGATCCCATTCCTATTCCAGTCCAATTTCAGGAATCTCCGGGGCAATATAGTCCAGATGAGTTGGGTTCCAATTTAGACGAGGGTTATCATCTCTAATATAGATAGAAATAAACCAGAATAAATAATTGAGATATTAAAAAATAAAAAATAATTTTGAGAAAGTAGTTAGGAAAGTTTGGGAATTTCTTATATGAACCCGGTGCACAGCCCCACCTGTGCACCGGGTAGGCCCAATCAATCTCAGAGGACGACACATGGCAGGTTTGATTATTTTATTGAAAAAACATTTTTTTTTTCTTTTGTTTTCAATTTTTTTCTTTTCTTTCATCAACCACGGTTAACCATGGTTGGTGAAAAATTTTGGAACTCCCGCCCTCACGTTGCATAATCTCTGTTTCTCTCCAAATTTCAAACCCATTTGGTCTCTCTCTCCCAATCTCAGTCTCTCACTTTAGCCCACCCCCTCCCGCTGCAAATCTACCCCGTAGTGTCATTCGTAGCTTCGGTCTTTGCCGACGGCGGTTTGCTCGTCGGAGACCGACTCTTCCTCCGTTGTGCTTCCTTTCTCCTCTTCTTTGCACCTAGCCATTTTTCCCATTTCCCTAAAAAGCTTCCTGTTGAGTGAGTCGTGATCGGGGTTGGCAGGCTTTTCTTCAGGACCACCATGTTCGACAGTCATCACCGAGAAATTTGAAGATCAGGCGAGTGTCCTTCCAGCTTTGGAGAAATTGATCTGTTTTTTAGAGGCTCCCCATTTCCTAAAACAACACTGGATTATTCTCTTGCGGAGTCAGTTGGGCAGGTGAGGTATCAATTGTTTTTCTCGCTTTCCCAAATGAATTGAGTTCTTCTCTCGACCCAGAATACTTCAGTTATAATGTGCTGTATTTAATCTATTTTGTTCTCGGTGCAATCACAGCAGGGCATCTATTTTGTTCTCGGTTCAATCATAGTAGGACTACACTTGCAGCCTCTCCTCTGTACTCTTTCCTGCTTTATCTTATGCAAATTTCATTTGAAAAGGTTTTTTAAAAAAAGAACATTTTTTGTGGTGTTGGAGATGCAAATTTATACATCAGTGGTAGCCAGTGTCTCCGTTATTTGTCTAATTGCTAGTGGGGAATGGAAGACACGAATGGGAAATAATGCTTAGATACTTTGTTGGTATTTTTGGAGTTTTATTGGACTTTACTTATGCCATGAATTGTTGAACGTTGTTGACATTGTTTAACATGATTTGGGCTATTATTGGAGTTATGATTCTCATGCTTTGGGCTAGTTTAATTTGCACACTTCAGAGTAATTGCAATATATTATTATATTGAAGACTGATTTGGATGCCTAAGTTAGTATACTATAGTGGGAAGAACAGTTGTTTTCTGGCTGTGAAAGTTAGTTAAGTCACAATTCCCCACCATCATTTTTGTACATTTAATGTTGTCAGTCCCAGTTCTCACTTAAATTTAACAGACCAAAGTCTTGGGCAAAGGAAGGACCATTCCTATCAATGTCACCATCACTGCCCAAAGCATTTCCGTCTTTAATCTTCACTCTTCGCTTGCTAACTACTTTCTCTTCTTCTTCTCTCTCTTTCTCCCCTTGAGTCCTCAAGTTGCTTAACCAGGTACGTCCCCATTTTGTTTGTTTACTGGAAATTTTTACAGGAAATTCAGCACTAGTACACATAGCAAGAACTGGGTTGTTTTGTTCTGTCCCATTTTTTTGGTTTTTCTTGATGCTTTATAGTTGTATAGATATCAAGAATGGAGGAATTGAGTAAGTTGGTACTGTGCCTCTTGTGTTTTTCTTACGTTCAATTAGTAGTTTGTTCTTTCAGTCCTACAGACATAATCTTGATTAACTATGGCGGAAGTAAGCAAATAGAACATGAAGATGGAAGATTGTTTGAACCTGATTTTGGAAACTCTAAAGCGGGCTTGTCTGCTAGTAACTCGCATTCTATGGTTTCAAACACTTCAATTGGGGTACCCACTGTTTATAGTTCTACTAGAGTTTTTAGTAGGACTTCAACATATAATATTGGTACTAAGCAAATTGGATGCCATTGGCTAAGGTTACATCTTTACCCTGTTGAGAATCATAGTTAAGATTTGAAATCTGTAGTTTTTTCAATAGTGGCAATTGTTGCTGTTTATTTTAAAACCTTTTTAAGGTCTATGAATTTTCTCAGCTACAAAGTTTGGAAATCTTTCAGGAAGAATCTTTCTCTGTACACGTACACTTATTTTTTTGGAGTCAATTTTCCAGTCAGTTTTCAATCAGATTCATTCAACTGATTTTTCACACTTTGATGAGCTGTAAGGGACAAATAATCAATAAGATACACGAATGGTATATTACATATGATCTTGTCTTATACTATAGGGGCATTTTCCATGCATTTCTTTTACTGCTAGAAATCTCAAGCTTGGCACATGCTATCAGGAGCAGTATATGTGTAAAGAGGGCCTAACAACTGCATGTTAGGCCTTATGATCTTCATACTATTATATGCGAATATTGAGATTATTAAAAGGACCTAACAACTGCATGCTCATTATTCATAGACTATTGAGATTATTGGGATGATTGTCATTATTTTTTGTCTAAATTCAGTTCTGGTTTGGTGTGGTTTTAATGTTGTTCTACTGTGGTAAAAAGTGTGCAAATTGCAAGAGTTGAACTTGTGCTTATCGAGGTCATTGGTGCAGAAACTTTTGTGTATTAAAGAAAAGGGGGAGAAGAGTAGATGATCTTAAGATCCTGATGTTGAAGATTGGGGTAGTTAGGTTCTATTATTTTATGAGGTATGCATTTGAAGCTTGCTGGTAGATGAGCCTAGTTTTGTGTGGATTAATGCATATGAAATTTGGTAGAATGCTTGTAGGAATTATATTTGGTTTGCTAGAATGCTTGGATTAAAAATATTCCCTTATTTTGAATCCGTTTCTGTTTTTTTTTTTTTTTTTTTTTTTTGAGCTATGCAGACAATGGCACCGAGAAAACACTATGTTGTATTTCAAGGAAGAAAGGTTAGAGTATTTGCAGAGTGGGTGGATTGCCATAGATTAGTAAATGGATATCTCGGGAATAGCTTCAAATCATTTTCCTCTCTTGAAGAAGTGGAAAAAGCATGGACAGCGTATAATATGGGATACACAAAAGCAGTCAGTAAAGAGACATCATCATCAACACGAAGTGAATTTGATCCACCACCACCTCCTCAACCTCCTTCGAAATGGTTGATTAGAAAATAAGCTTTTGTATTGTATATAAAAACAAGGAAAATGTAGAATTTTGTTTTGTAAGCTGTATTTCTATTTATTGTAGAATATGTTATTAAACCAGATTTGTAAACTTCTATAATATGTTTAATGAGTAGCGGATATTTCTCTTGCTTCAATGTTGTTGTCTATCTCATCAAAAAGAGCGAAAAACATGTTATTACACTCGCATGCTCCATACTTAGTGTTGATCAGGCAAAAAAAGACTAAAAAAATTGCAAAAATGCAGAAATAGAGATTACAGCAAAACAGCCTAAAAATGTTGAAAACTGCAGAGTTCCAAAATGCTGGAAATGGCATCAAACTGCAGGAAATGGCATCAAACCAACTCAAAAATGCAGGAAATGCTGAAATATGTACAACTCAAATTGCAAAAAACCCAAAAACTAAAAAAACCAAATTGCTCTAGAATGCCAAAAAACACAGCAAAACAGAAACCCTGCTAAAAAATTGCAGAATCCTAGAATTTCGGACAGCCAAAATTGCTCAAAAAATGCTAAAATTATAAACTGAAGATGGAAAGAATGTAGAAAATCTAAAAACTGAAACAATCCAACCTTCTTTAAAATGCCAAAATCACAGAGAAACAGCAAACTCTTTATTTTTAAGCAAGCCAAAACAGTTAAAAAAGCTAAAAACTGCAGAAAATCCAATTTTCTTGAATACAATTCTAATTGCTCTAGAATGCCAAAAAACACAGCAAAACTGCAAAGTTGTTGAAAATTTGTAGAATCCTAGAATTTCAGACAGACAAAATTGCTCAAAAAATGTAAAAAAGGCTGCTCAAAACAGCTAAAAAAGGTAAAAACTACAGAAAATCCAATTGCCTTGAAAGCAATCCTAATTGCTCTGGAATGCCAAAAACCACAGCAAAATTGCTCAAAAATTACAGATTCCTAGAATTCCGGACAACCAAAATGCCCCAAAAAATGTAAAAATGACTACTCAAAATAGCTCAAAAAGAAAAAAAAATGCAGAAAATTCAAAAACTGAAACAATCCAACCTTCTCAAAAATGCCAAAATCACAGAGAAATAGCAAACTCTTTGCTTTTAAGCAAGCCAAAACAGCTAAAAAAGCTAAAAACTGCAGAAAATCCAATTTTCTTGAATACAATTCTAATTGCTCTAGAATGCCAAAAAACACAGCAAAACTACAAAGCTGCTGAAAATTTGCAGAATCATAGAATTTCAGATAGATAAAACTGCTCAAAAAATGGAAAAAAGGCTGCTCAAAACAGCTAAAAAAGGTAAAAACTATAGAAAATCCAATTGCCTTGAAAGCAATCCTAATTGCTCTAGAATGCCAAAAACCACAGCAAAACAGTAAAACTGCTCAAAAATTACAGATTCCTAGAATTCCGGACAACTAAAATGCCCCAAAAAATATAAAAATGACGGCTCAAAACAGCTAAAAAAAAAAAGCAGAAAATTCAAAAATTGAAACAATCCAACCTTCTCAAAAATGTCAAAATCACATAGAGACAGCAAACTCTTTGCATCTAAACAACCCAAAACAGCTAGAAAAGCTAAAAACAACAGACAATCCAATTTCCTTGAAAACAATCCTAATTTCTCCAGAATGTCAAAACCACAACAAAACTTCAAAACTGCTCAAAAATTACAGAATCCTAGAATTCCGAACAACCAAAACTGCCCAAAAAATGCAAAAATGACTGTTCAAAACAGCTAAAACAGCTTGTAAAATGCAGAAATGCCAAAACAGCTTGTAAAAGCCAAAAAAAATGCAGAAAATTCAAATTTGCTTGTAAACAATCTTGACAACAAACCAAAATGCCAAAACCACAGCAAAACAGCTTCAAAATATCAAAATAGCAAAATTCCATAAAACATCTTCAAAATTAGCTCAATATTCATAAAAGTGTAAAACACCCTGTTATAAGAATTTAGTAATAGCAGTGTACAACTTTTAGCATTGCCTATGTCCATACACTTAAAAACCAAAACTACAACCAATCTCCATTAACTCTTAATCAATCTCAAATTATGAATTAGCAGTCCATGTAAATCCATTAGCTGCTGGATTGGCAAGTTGTTCACTGTCCATCGCCACGCCCAAAACTTTGATCATCAAACGGTTCATCCTACAATAAGAAAGTTTTGAATAAATCACTATCTTAGGCACAAATAAGACATTTAAAATTCGGCGTGTTTTTGGGAAAGAAGCCTTACTGCATAATTGTTATTGAAAGTCGTAATCCCTTGCAATATACTTGTAAAGGACTGAAATGAACCTCCTATATTAGGCACCTACATTGAAACCATAAATGTTGAAAATTTACTCTTTGTGGTGTTGGAAATCAGATTTGTCATTAGAAGATAAAAAAGCTCAAATTCTCTTCTATGCAATAAACTTGACTTTAACAAAGGTTCAAGACTACCTCATTGTTCAATAAACTTGACTAAACTTTGAGCATCACCCTTCTCGATCAAGGAGTTTTTTCTATTGTTGAGTTCATTATATGCATCTTTTTTCAAGAATCCAACACTTGCAACACCACCACCTTCTTTTATCATATACGAAAATGCTTGAGAAGTCTTTATTCCGGAACTGACCATTTGCTCTAGAGTGTCTCCTTGAGCTTGTGATACACGACGGGCTAATCTTAACAAATGTATCTCATATGCCTTTGCCATCTCATGATTATGCTCCTTGTGTAGTTTAACAACCTTCCAACTACCATCCTTTTCAACATCAAACTGCACCATAGCCTTACAAGCAGTTCTTATTTCTAACCTTTTGTGAGAACCATCATCACTTTCAGATTTTTTAACACCTTGTTTTGAGCAACAGAAGATTTTTTACCTAATATTTTTTGTCCCTTGCACATATGACTGTTTTCCCTTCCTTACACTAAAGCCACATGCATGTGAATACTCACAGTATAGGTCATATGCTTTCTTTTGGCAATCTACAACTGTAGTCATTAATTTTTTTTTCCAATCTCTCAATTATTGACTCTTCTTGATTTTCACCCTCCCCATCATCTTTTCCCTCTGCTTGACCCACATACAGAATTTGAATATCATTATCGCTGTTGTCTTGTCATGATTGAATTTCTTCATTTGTTTGGTGCAAGAATTGAACTTCTTCATCCTCGCCTTCGTCTAAATCATCAATGAAGATACTATCTGCACAACTTGACATCCTACAAACCAAAATTGACATTCCATGTGTCAAAGGAGAAGTTACAGTAAGTCATATTGAAGCTACACCAGTGTTTGTTCAAAAGGGTAAGTCATAGTGGTACTTATAGCTAGGACTCCCTTGAATTTTCTAGGCAATTAATCACATAATTTTCTATAACTTGCTACTCATTTGAGTGTGTTGTTTTTATCCTTTATTTAGATTTTTAGCTATAAAGCAGCTTCATCATAATGGATTTCAAAAGGTAAAATGCAAGCAAAACGAGAAAAATGCTGCACTGTTTTGGATAATGAATGTTCATAGACTGCTAAACAATAGACTTATAAGTTAGTTTATTAGCATGCTGAGATAAACTACTCTCTTGATCCAAAAATACGGGGCCTAGATCTACTACTAATTAACTTTCCATCCTTAGTAATTATGATTATAATTAGTCATTACATGCTAAGAAAACTCCACAATTTGGAAATCAAGATTTTTTTCATTAAGGGAATAACGTTGTCAGGCTGATATGAACATACATTATTGGTCAAAATATTCAACTAAGGAAGTTAGATCTGTGCAAAAACGTGCATTAGTAGGTTATTTAAGATTGTCTCCAAATACAAGTTTTTTTTTCAGATTTGGAAATCAAGATGCCCATTGTCTGTGCTTGGTTATTATTGAAGTTCTATTTACTAAATTAAAAGGGTGTTACAAACACATAAAAGAAGAAACAATTCTGCACCTTGTCAAAATTAGACTGCCGGCCGAGTGGATACAGGTGGACCAAAATCTTAATGAAGAGAATGCTGCAATGATTGATGAGGGGAATGTAGGTAATTCTTCACTGAAACCAAGCCATCGAGGAGTTCGGTTCAGATGAAGGTGAAGAAGAAAGAATTGTTCTCGGTGCTGTCTGACAATGAGATCCCAGAGGAGGGTCGAATGGAGAAAACGGAAGCTAATGCTACAATTATTAAGTGATTGCTACTGCAATTGATGAGGGAATGTGGTGACTTGCTTCTGCAAATCACCTCTGCAAACAAGATGCAATCGGGAGAGAGAAAACCAAATGGGTTTGAACTTTGGAGAGAAACAGAGAATCTGCAACGTCAGATCTATGGAGGAAACTCTGGAATTCTTGCATGAAACACCGCTGAAATTGCAAGGGCTGTTGGTTGGTGACCAGTCTTGAAGCAGAGATGGATTCGGGAGCGAAGCTTTGACAAACAAGAGTTGCTGTGAGTCCAAATGGGCGGGAGGTCCAGAATTTTTCACCAATCATGATTAACCGTGGTTGGTGAAAGAAAAGGAAAAAATTAAAAACAAAAGAAAAATATTTTTTCAATAAAATAATCAAACCTGCCATGTGTCGTCCTCTGAGATTGGTTGGGCCCACCCGATGCACAGGAAAGTTCACCGGATCCATATAAGAAATTCTCAGGAAAGTTTACCCTCAAACTACTTAGTTTTGTCTTAAGAAGTCTATTTTTTTTTTTTAATACTTTAATGATATCTTTTGAAAACTTTTACTTCGAATCACTAACTCCGCAACAGCCACAACGGAATTTGATGATTTGTTACAATCCGACCATTTGCAATTTTTTTTAGGAAGAAATTTATTAATTTATCTTCATTCGTTCCATAATCAATCTCCACACTTTTTTCTATTGCGCCCTCAAAATTTAAAGAGAAGGTAGCTCTTAAATATTACGAGGTTGATAATTGTGGGTTGTATGAAGATACAAACAAAGTGCGTAAAAAAATAACTTTTATTTATAATTTTATAATATTTTAAATGTATATTAAGTAATTACAAATTATTATATTATATTATATTATTTATAATTATTTATTTAAATTCAAAGTTAACACGTACAATTACCGAACACAGCCAAATATCTGAATAAAAATATTCTATAACTCTTTTATATATATATATATATATATATATTTATATATATTACATAATCAGTATGTGACTAAAAATATAGCCTCTGGGCGAGTGGTTAGATTCAAAAGTTTACAAAAAGTATAGTTTCAATACTAAAAAATTTTAAAAAAGGATTTAATTTTTTAGGATAAATAAAATAATTTGATTATGAATTTTATTAGTTACTCTTTTTGAGACTAACCTAATCGATAAAAAAGTAATGGCTTTTCTTACCAACCTCTCTTAAAAACGTAGACACAGTAATTTTAGTAATTTTCTAGAGTTATGGTAAGAAAAAATTTCATACACTTCTACAAATATAATTTGCGATTTACCATAACATTAACTTTTTCCCCAAAAAAAATGAAAAGTCGTCGACTTCAACCAAGGTGGTAATACAAATACCGTAACCCTAGGATTTCTCATAAAATTTTATTGGAAAACCCACATTAACTTTTTTGCAAAGAACAGAAACTTTGTTTATTTCCCCAAGGTAGTATTACAAATATAACCCTATGAAATTTCCATAAAATTTTATTAGAAAACCCACATTAACTTTTTTTGCCAAAAAATGGAAAAAATGTTGACTCCACCTAAGGTGGTATTACAAAGAAAACCCACATTAACTTTTTTTTCCAAAAAATGGAAAAATTGTTGACTCCAGCTAAGGTGGTATTACAAATATAACCAGAGGTTTTTTCCATAAAATTTAATTGGAAAACCCACATTAACTTTTCTTTTTCAAAAAATGGAGCAAAGGTGGAATTACAAATACAGCCCTAGGTTTTTTCCATAAAATTTTATTGGAGAAGGCACATTTACCCTTTTCCTACAGATGGAAACGTCGTTGACTTCACTTCACACATGTTTTTACCACCCTCCTAATACTTAAAATCCCTTCACAAAATGTCCACAACCCCTTTATTTTAACTATACATATTTTACTCCGCAATTCTCTAGCCCTCTCTCTCTCTCTCTGTATCTCGCTCCCTCTCCAAAATGTCCTCCGCCGGAGTCACCATCGCAGACGGCGGTCCTCAGCTGTATTTCTGCCATCAATGTAACTGCACCGTCTCCATCACCCCATCCCCTTCCGCCGAACTCATCTGCCCCACCTGCAATTCTGATTTCGTCGAAGAATTTGAAAACCCTCCCCCTCCTCAGGTCTTTCTACCCGACCCGTATATGGGTGCCGACCCCATAACCGCTTTCATGAGTTCTCTCCTCTCCTTTACCTCTTCTTCACCATCGTCTCAATCCGCTAGCTCTAGCCCATTTGACCTGCAAAACCCTGGAATTCGTTCCTCTTTGTCTACTGGCAGTGGCGCAAGCCCGGGGTCAAACCCTAACCGGAGATCGTCTTTTGGGATGGAAGATTTTGACCCGCTGATGTACTTGGTTAACCATTTGGCTGATCACCGTGCCAGAGGGGTTAACTTCCAGTTTGTGGTCCAGGACCAGCACGGTGGTCCGAGTTTTCAATTGCCTGCTAATCTAGGGGATTACTTCATAGGGCCGGGCTTTGAGCAATTGATTCAGCAGTTAGCGGAGAATGATCCAAATCGTTATGGCACACCACCGGCCTCCAGAAGTGCAGTGGAAGGGTTGCCTGATGTGAAAGTGGATGAGGAGATGTTGAAATCGGAGTTGGCACAATGCGCTGTGTGTAAGGATGATTTTGAGCTGGGTGCTGTGGTTAAGCAGATGCCCTGCAAGCATGCATACCATAAGGGTTGCATTCTGCCATGGCTGGAATTGCATAATTCATGCCCAATTTGTCGCTATGAGCTGCCAACTGATGATCCTGATTATGAGAATCGTGCAAGACATGCTTCTGCGAACCCAGGTGGCTCTGAGTCTGAGAATTCAAGGGGAAATTCACAAGGACAGAGGAGGGTAGAGACACAGTACACAATTTCATTGCCATTTCCGTGGGGATTTGGGCCAACAGGTCGTGGTGGGGGGTCAGGATCAAGTGGGCAGCAAAGTAGGGACTCCCTTTAAGCAAAAATGTAGGTAAATTTACTTTCTTTTAACCATTTAGATATGTGTGTATGTACATACTTTGTATTTTATGTATTGGTGTATCTAATTATGAGTTGTTTGCTCTTGTATTGTGTTTCACGAGCATGCTTGTGCAATTTATTGAGTCCGTTTCTTCCAGTTTTTGAGCATTCTTTCCTGTTATTTATGTCTTACTAGCTGATGCCTTAGCAATGACTATGCATACTTGCAAAATAGTGTCTAGGTTTAGGTGTACACCACATAACTTGAATGTTAACATGTGTGAAGTTGCAGATGCATTCTGTTTTTGTCAATGGTTATGCAATTCTGGAGATATGTCCCTGTCTCGGTTATTATCAAATGATGCTGGAATATGAACCCTTTCTTGGCATGCCTTATTTAGGGATCATCGGTATCTATTTTTATTGGAGATAAATATTGCATTTTGTCACCATTGTTTCCTAGAGAAACCAAAAAAGAGAAAATTCAGATGACCTTTAACTTAAGGCACTGCTACATGTAGCTGGCTTGCAGTGTTCTTTAGGGGACTGTATGTTACTGAAAGGAATTTTATGGATTTTACCCTTTCTGAACGCACGCCGAGTTATTTTTGTTAAGAAAGCATACTCCCTTCTTGGAGAGCATGGATAAGTCCTTGCATTCAGAAAGCACGTTGAAGCATTAATTTGAAGATTATATTTTCCTTATTTACGCATGCATTTTTGGTTCAAGTGGACAACATGTCTGGGAAAGCATCATAATGTGCTTGTTCATAATGATTAAGTATCTATTATTTATAATATTTGTTGTTTTGGTGATCTATGGAGGATATATATTGCCTTTCTGGAATACTGCTGAAATTTGTATATTAAGATGGTTGAGCATGTGCAAAGCTGACAAATGGTGAATCCATGCATAACATAGTTGTTAGTTAGAAGACTTCAGTGAGGATATCAGTTTAATTCATTGTTTGTAACGTCAATTGTTGTTAGTTAAGCTGGGAATGTGAGTTTTGTGCTGGTTTACTTTCATAGGTTGCTGATTCTTAACGATATAAGCATGTGCTGTTGAAGAAAATGATGCTTCGGAGGGGTTATCTTAACATTTAGTATGCACAGTTCTTCAGCATGCTATGCTTTTCCAGTTTTATTATTAGTAGTCAGCATTGGATAGTGTTCTGCTGTAAAATGATGGTCATGCAAAACAATCCTATTAAGATAGTACAACTCCATTAGATTCTTATTTGGGAAATGCTGAGTTAAAGGCTAGATAGATTTGTTGTTCCATACAAGGGTGCATAAAAAGATAGATAGGGTGATCATTAGTAAATTCATTTAACCTAAAAGGTCTTCTCGAGCCGCATGTGCTTTCTCTTTAGTGAAAGGGTGCACCTATCTGAAGATGAATACAACATAAAGAGCAATGGACAAGCTAGCTTTGGCCCTTTATTATTGTTAATATTGTGTCCTTCATACCTTACTACTTGGTTTGTAGGTAAGTGTCAAGAATAACCTGATGCTCAATTTAGTTCCTTTACATTTTATCAAGATGAAGAAAATTCTTTCCTTGTACAGCCTTGAAGCTAAAAGGTTTTTCACTTTCAAGTAGATGGAGATATGAAGTCCTCATCTTGTGCCAATGTAGAACAAATTGGCACGTCATTCCATACTGAAGATTCTAAATTCCATTAGGATTCTCAACCTTGATACGTTATGCTGATGCATGCACTGCGCCAAGATTATTTCCACTAAAACAGAAATAATTCAATAGATGGTAATGATAATATCATTGAACTAGTTGTATAGTTGATTAATATTTTAGTCACTTTGCAAATTGATGTCTAGGCAAGTATAAGAGAGACAGAAGTTTGACATACCGATCTTTCCAAGACATGGGCACACACTTCGCTAAATCCTTATGGTCTATCTGTTATTATATGCTTCATTCTTATTACAGTGATTGCAACAAACTCTGTTGTCCTCTAATGAAGCCTTATACCTAAACTGCTGTTAGAGTTGAAATTTGATACGTAATAGTTACTATTTTTTAGACCAGCTGGTTTGGCCATATTGAGTTAATTGTTTATCTGCTTAGACATGTGGTCTATCTGAAATTCTGATAAAGTGGGGTGCATTTGCCTATGCTATCATGTCAGCTGGTTGCCTGTTTCTGCTCAAGTGTTTCTATGGTATTCTCATGGTAAAGCTAGTTCACTTCTATGTTCTGTTGCCCTATGTGAAGCCTCTTGTGATTTGCAGCTTTCTTGGCGTGGCTGGAAACTATACCTCTTTTCACTGTAAAGAGCTACTCTTGTGCCCCACTCCACCCCTCTTTCCTTGGGCTATTATATTCCATTCCTTAAAGTATTTGGTAGGAGTGGCATATTTCTATTGTTGGATAAGTATACATAATCTTTTGTAGTGTAATTTTTCGGGAAAGATTGTCCGTTCATCACTATCAATTGCAGTCCGGACCAAGATTTTTTATTTTTCTTTGAGCTTTTGATAACTATGGTTTTTTTCTTTCTTTTTTTGCTCCCCTGGTGATTGACCCTACTTTCTTTGGTGTAGGAGTGTCATCTACCATGTTCAAATATCAACTTCAGAGTAATGGCTTGCTGCATGTTCTGTGTTTAGCAATGTTGAGGAAGCTTTTTCCAGAGATGTTATTACTAAGATCCCTTTAAAGTTGGGAGGGTAGAATTTTACTCATGCAGGTTTCAACTGATACAGGATTTCTTAGAAAGGAAGATATTTAATGCTTATAAGAACTAGAAAATTTTCTTTATTGCCTTTTTGTTGGTTTCTCAGAACAAACTTGTTCAATTTGTACAGTTGAATTTTTGAAATATGTCAACTTTTTACTTGGTTAATTTGTGTTTTCCTTTCTGCTTTCCAGTTATCCATTCATGTCTATATTCCATGTATGGATGGGGTCATGGTGCATCTTCAGTCTTTTCTCCCGAAGATTTTGGGCTAGAATATATTGCCCCGAATAGTCCTTGTCGTTTGCTTGCAATCAGTTCATTAAGATAACTATTTGAATTGGATCAGCTTTGCCTTGCTCATTATTCCTTGCTTGGCAAAGACGGGGATAAAAAGAGTTTGGTAGTCTGTTCGTCTCTTCCTGATTAGCTTCGTTAATAGCATTATCATCACCACAGCAGAAAGCTACTGACCTGGCTGATGAATAACTTGCTCTTTAAGTATCCTCTTTGCCGGTCTGTGTAGCTGGGTCATATATGGAGACACGGGCCAGCTCATCCTTAAAGAATACTTTTAGCTAGTTTCACCAGCTAGTGCGGATTTGAGCCAAGGTATCCTTAATCTTTAGGCATGCTCTTAGGTGAAAGAATCTCGCTCCTTACTTCAGGTTGAGGATGTCATAATCCCGTGCATAGGTTTTGATCCCCTAGAGTATCAGAAAAGGAAGAGAGCGGGGGGAGGGGGTCTGGGGAAGGGGTGCAGTAGCTTGATAGATTTGGTTCGTGCCTTCGTTTGCCTGTGATGACTAGCCAGGTGGCAGATATCAACATAATGTTCAAGAACAGTGCACTTACGTAAAAATCAAGGGCTCGGGATATGTGTTTTTTTTTTTTTTTTTACAATAATAAAAACAAAACATGTTTAAATAATTAATGTATTTAAATTAAAGTAAAATTTTAATTTGAGATAAAAATAAAAAATTGCAATCTACAGCGGTTATATGTGAATTGTAATTTTTTATTTTTATTTTAAATTAAAATTTTATTTTAATTTAAATATATTATTTTTTTATTTTCGTTTTTAGATTTTATTTTTTCACAATATATTGTATTCTTTCATTTTAGATTTTATTTAATATTGTATATTTAATAATTCATCTCAAATTAATTTTTACCCAAATAGAGCTGTGTTATTAATGTGACTAATGTAGCTAGAATGACGTAAAAGGTACTTTTATGGAAATTTTGATTGTGTTAAATTACTGCAGTTAAGTTTTGTATAAATATAATGCAAGTAATACTATATAAACAGTGTTTTCCCTTTTTTTAAAGTAATTTTTGAAGTTGTTAGGACAAATTTTAATACTCTTCTCATGGACTACGAGTTTAAAAGTAAAACTAATTTTTAATTGTTTTTTGAAACTAAAAACAGTGTGTTATTAAAGATAAGTAAGAGATTAGCTCCCTTCAAGAAAGGAATAATGAGAGATTAACTCTCGATTAAATATAGGGATAGTCAATATATCTATAATCTAAACTATATGAAATTGTCATATAATATTTTTAAAAAGATATTTATGTACATAACTAATGGCTGGCGAGCTTGTTAGAGTAATTCCCACAAGCAAATTACATTGCTATCTTTTTGGTAAAAGAGAGAAATTTTCTCTTCAAATGGTAGTCTCATACTATTATGGTATGAAATACCTATGGTTTTAGAAAAAAAAAAAAAACTATTTTTAACTATATATCATCTAAAAAAAACACAATTTTTGTTATTCATTTTTAGTTTATTGGTACTCCCCCTATCCTTATTTATCTGTCACATTTAATTACTTTACACAATTTAAGAAAAATTAGTTAGTCTTTTAAATTTATACGACTTTGTTTATACATTCCAAAAACACTTTTGGATTTAATATTCTTCACAACTGTTTTCTTACTTTGTTTGTTCAACTCTCTCTCTAAAATTATTATACTTTTATTTTTCAAAACTATTTAATACAAGAGTATAGCAGTAAAATTTATATTAATGGTACTTAAATTTTTTCAATGTGACAGATAAAAAAAGACACTAAAAATTTTTAATTGTGATAGATAAATAGGGACGGATGGAATATCTTTTATTAGTATACTAAACCTGTTATGAATTATTGGAATCTCCATTAATTAGTGGAGGCTCCACTAATTATGGATTTATGTGAATTATTAGAGAAGATTTTTATGGATGTCCACCATTTAGTGGAGACACCACTAATTGAGATTAGTGAAAGATGATGTATGACATGATGTATTCCACTAATTAGAGCTCTATAAATAGAGATATTCTCTAAGCTTGTAATACACCATTATTTTGTGAAAGAAAGATTAGTGAAAGAAATATTAGAGAAAATTGTGAGAGAAGAGAAAGAGAGAAATTCTTGTGCAAAATAGTTAGAGTTTTATTAGTGTGTAGTGTGAAGATTTTATTCTAACACTACTCTAATTTTATAACACGTTATCAGCATGAGTCTCTACCGGTACAAAAGCCAGAAGACTAAGCACGAGTTTTTGCCGTTAACAAAACCAAAAGACAGGTACGCATTTATTGATCTCTATGGCTAATCTCGCTAAACTCGAATTTGTAGCCCTTGATATTTCTGAAAAAAATTATATGTCATGGGTTCTCGATGCAGAAATGCATCTAAATGCTGAAGGCCTTAGTGAAACTATTCAAACAAATAATAGTGCATCTGCACAACACAAGGCTAAAGCTTTGATTTTTATTCGTCGTCATCTCGATGAAAATTTGAAAATGGAATATCTTACCGAAAAAGATCCATATGTCCTGTGGGTAAATTTAAAAGAAAAATTTGACCACCTGAAGATGGTCGTACTACCCACTGCACGGTATGAATGGTTGCACCTGAGGTTGCAAGATTTTAAAACCGTGAATGAATATAGCTCCGCAATGTATAAAATTACATCTCAATTAAAATTATGCGGAGAAAAAGTGACTGATGAAGATATGTTGGAGAAGACATTCTCCACCTTTCATGCCTCAAATATTGTCCTGCAGCAACAATATCGAGAAAAGGGGTATACAAAATTTACAGATTTAATTACTGCCCTCCTCATTGCAGAGAAGAATAATGAGTTATTATTGAGAAATCATGAAGCCAGACCAACTGGCTCACAGCACTCCCAGAAGTGAATGCTGTTGGCTTTAGCAGAAGCCATCGTTATAGTCGTGGCCGTGGCTGTGGTCGTGGTTATGGTCGTAGACACGCTCGATATTTCCCTTATCACAATCATAATCAAACTGTGAGAAATACTGGCCACCTGAAGTGGAACAGAAAAGATCATAAGGGAAAAGACAAAGAAATTGAAGAAAAGTATGAGGATATATGTTATAGATGTGGCATGAAAGGTCATTGGTCACGAAACTGTCGTACGGCTAAGCATTTAGTTGAATTGTATTAAGCTGCATTGAAAAATAAAAATGTGGAAGCAAATTTTTCTCAACATCCAATAAATAATGTTGAGGATGATGATATTGATCCTGAAGATCTTAATATCAATATTACCCATATGGATGTATCGGATTTTTTTGAACACCCAAACGGTAGGATAGACCGTTTAATTAGTGATGGCAGTGTCCAGAAGAACTAAAGCCTCACCCTGATATTTTTGTATTTTCATTTTCATTCTATTCTAATAATATTTACGTTTGCATATATATATTTGTGTTCAGATGGCTGTTGTTAATGATGATGTATGCATTATTGATAGTGGAACTACACACACCATACTAAAAAATGAGAAATATTTTTCTGATCTCAAAATGGGAGAAATAAATATTTATACGATAAACGGTAGTGCAAATGTAATTGAGGGCTTCGGAAGAGCTAGTATATTGTTACCTAAAGGAACAACAATTATTATTGGTCAGGCACTATTTTCCTCAAAATCCAGAAGAAATTTATTGAGTTTTAAAGATATCCGCAGAAATGGGTATCATGTTGAAACAAATGAGGAAAATGGGATTGAGCATCTTTTTATTATTCAAATGCATTTGGGTAAGAAATCTGTATTAGAAAAACTGCCGTCTTTTTCTACTGGCCTATATTTTGTAAAAATACGTACAATTGAAATTCATCATATAGTAAACCAGAAGTTTACTGATCCTATTACTTTTAGCATTTGGCATGACCGGTTGGGTCATCCGGGATCTACCATGATGAGAAGAATCATTGAGAATACACATGGTCATCCTTTAAAAAATAAAAGGATATTAACATCAGAAAAATTCGCATGTACTGCATGTTCCCTAGGAAAATTAATTGTTAAACCATCACCAGTAAAAGTAAGAGTTGAAAGTCCTACATTTCTCGAACGGATTCACGGAGATATTTGTGGACCTATTGATCTACCATGTGGACCGTTCAAATATTTTATGGTCTTAATTGATGCATCATCCCGATGGTCACATGTATGTTTATTATCTATTCGCAACCTGGCGTTTGCGAGATTACTTGCTCAAATAATTAAATTACGAGCACAATTTCCTGACCATCACATTAAAAATATCCGTTTGGATAATACTGGTGAATTTTCATCACATGCTTTTGATGCATATTGCATGTCAATTGGGATTAATGTTGAACATCCTGTAGCTCATGTTCACACACAAAATGGTCTTGCTGAATCTTTGATTAAACAATTACAATTAATTGCTAGACCATTATTAATGAAAACAAATCTCCCAACATCTGCCTGGGGACATGCTATTCTACATGCTACAACACTTGTACGTATAAGACCAGCTAGTTATCATAAATTCTCTCATTTGCAATTGACTTTTGGGTCAGAACCAAATATTGCTCATTTAAGAATTTTTTGGTGTGCTGTATATATTCCAATTGCACCAAACCAACGTACAAAGATGGGTCCTCAAAAAAAAAAGGGGATATACGTTGGATATGATTCTCCCTCTATTATCAGGTATGTTGAACCCCCGACAGGAGATGTATTCACGACAAGATTTGCTGATTGTCATTTTGATGAATCATTATTCCCTAAATTAGGGGAGAACCAAAACGACATAAAAAGGATCTTGCTTGGACAACATCATTAAATTATCTTGATCCGCGCACAAGCGCATGTGAACTTGAAGTTCAAAAGATAATTCATTTGCAAAGCATTGCAAATCAAATGCCGGACGCTTTTGTTGACTCCGGAAGAGTTACAAAATCGCATATTCCGACTATAAATGCTCCTATTCGAATTGAAGTTCCAGCAGAACACAATATTATACCTATAGTCTGCTGAGTCAAAAACACGCCGGAAGCGTGGCCGACCTCTTGGTTCTAAAGATAAAAATCCTCGAAAGAAAAGAGGATTAAATGATCCAGAAGATCATATTGAAGAAAAGAATGATAAAGACCAAGAGAGAACCGATGACAAAGAACCGGAAGTTGATGAAAGTAACACCGAAATTTCTATCAATTATACCACTTCAGGTAGAAGTTGGAATCGGATAGAAGCTGTTATTGATAATATATTTGCATACAATATATCTCTTGATGTTACACAGGATAATGATGATCCCGAACCAATATCGATTGATGAATGTCGGCATAGAAAAGATTGGCTGCAATGGAAAGATGTGATTCAATCGGAGTTAAATGCAGCGACAAAACGTGAAGTCTTCGGACTGCAGTCCGAACACCGGAAGGTGTAAAACTTGTTGGCTACAAATGGATATTTGTGCGAAAGTGCAATGAAAAGAGTGAAATCGTTCGATATAAAGCGCGATTAGTAGCCCAAGGTTTTTCACAAAGACCAGGTATTGATTATGATGAAACTTATTCTCCTGTTGTTGATGCTATTACACTCCGATATATTATCAGTTTGGCAGTGCATGAAAAGATAGATATGCGCCTATTAGATGTTGTCACTTGCTTACTTGTATGGAAATTTAGAAAATGATGTTTACATGAAAATCCCGAAGGATTTCATATGCACGAAGCATATAAACATTATTCTCGTGAAAATTACTCCATCAAGTTGCAGAAATCATTATATGGCCTGAAGCAATCTGGGCGCATGTGGTTCACACGTCTTAGTGAATATTTATTGAAAGCGGGATTTAAAAATGACCAGATATGTCCATGTGTTTTTATTAAGAAATCTGGTTCTAAATTTGTGATATTAGCTGTATATGTTGATGATATTAATCTTATTGGAACTCCTGAAGAGCTCCAAGAAACAATTGATTATTTAAAAAGAGAATTCGAAATCAAGGATTTTGGTAAAACCAAATTTTGCCTTGGTTTACAAATTGAACATTTGGAGAGTGGAACATTTATTCATCAATCAACATATACACAAAAGTGCTAAAAAGATTTTACATGGATAAAGCACCTCCATTGAGTATTCCAATGATCGTCCGATCATTAAATGTGGATAAAGATCCTTTCCGACCTCAAGAAAATGATGAAGAACTCCTTGGTCCTGAAGTACCATATCTCAGTACAATTGGTGCATTGATGTATCTTGCTAATAATACACGACCTGATATTGCTTTTGCTGTCAATTTATTAGCAAGATTTAGTTCTTCACCAACACGACGACATTAGAATGGAATTAAACAAGTCCTTCGATATCTCCAAGGTACAATTGATCTCGGATTATTTTATTCAAATAAAACCAGTCCAACATTGATAGGTTATGCGAGATGCTTTGGTTATTTATCCGATCCACATAAAGCACGTTCTCAAACGGGCTATCTATTTACATGTGGAAATACTTGCTATATCATGGCGTTCTACGAAACAATCTATAGCGACTACTTCTTCAAATCATGCTTGAAATTATAGCCATTCATGAAGCAAGTCGAGAATGTGTATGGCTAAGATTCATGATTCATTATATCCGAGAAAGTTGTGGATTATCATCAATCAAAGATATTCCAACTCCTCTTTATGAAGACAATGCAGCTTGCATAGCTCAATTACGAGGAGGATATATTAAAGGAGATCGGACAAAACATATTTCACCAAAATTCTTCTTTACTCATGAACTCCAGAAGAAATGTGAAATTGATGTGCTACAAATTCGGTCATGTGACAACCTCGCAGATATTTTCACGAAGACTTTACCGACTGCAACATTTGAAAAGTTGAGATATAAAATCGGTATGTGTCGGTTTAAAAGGAATCATCTCATCAGGGGGAGTAATAAACAGACATATAGAATAGTGTACTCTTTTTCCTTCACTTTTCCCACTGGGTTTTTATCTAGTAAGGTTTTAACGAGGCATATTCTTTATGTAATGGATGGACATCCAAGGGGGAGTGTTATGAATTATTGGAATCTCCATTAATTAGTGGAGGCTCCACTAATTATGGATTTATGTGAATTATTAGAGAAGATTTTTATGGATGTCCACCATTTAGTGGAGACACTACTAATTGAGATTAGTGGAAGATGATGTATGGCTTGATGTATTCCACTAATTAGAGCTCTATAAATAGAGATATTCTCTAAGCTTATAATACTCCATTATTTTGTGAAAGAAAGATTAGTGAAAGAAAGATTAGAGAAAATTGTGAGAGAAGAGAAAGAGAGAAATTCTTATGCAAAATAGTTAGAGTTTTATTAGTGTGTAGTGTGAAGATTTTATTCTAACACTACTCTAATTTTATAACAAAACCATCATATTAAATGGATTATTAAAAAAAAATCAACCTACTACTTTTTTTGTATCAAATTTTATCAATATCAAGTAGCTTTTTTATTTTTATTTTCGCAACATATATTATATTAGCATTCCATACTTGCATTGTAATCAAAGTATTAACATACTAGTGCATGAGGAATAATTTTGAGCAAATAATAAAAAACAATTTAATCTTTTTATCTTAAAAGATAGAGACACAATTATGTCTTCACCCTCTGTCCTGATTCCTCTCTTCATCCGTTCGCCTTCCTAATTTCCGCTTATCACTTCCTTCTCTCTTCATTTCTCTTCTTGTTTTCTCCTATCTTCTTGGGTTGAAAAGAAAAAACCAAAATTTTCTCTTGCCTAATCCTTATAATCTTCCACTAATTATCAAGTCTTTCTGTTCAAGAAAATGCTTCACAAAGGTGCACCATATCACAACCAGAAGACCTAGGGATAAAACATTTGAACATTTTCTCCTTTGCAGCGTCATGCATGGTAGGGTCTCTAGATCAGATGAGAAAGCATCTCTTCATATGGAATGAAATCCACAATAACAAAAGAAATTGCAGCATCCCTTGGTGAACCACCCATGGAAACCAAGCATCCCTGGGATGACCAATATTTGATACAGAATGCAAATCAAAGTTCTCATTTTTGAGGTTGGTACTCTTCGAAGAACAGGAAGCTCCTTTCTCAGCTTTAGAATACAAGGTTAGGAATTTCACTAAAAATAAGGAAGGATACATTATGGGCATTCAATGAAAGCTTGAAAATGGAATACAATCAATGGTATTTCCACTTTGCAGAGAAAGGAGAGTGAAGATTTGGCAGATGGAGAGAGATTTGGAATGTGTTCTAGAATTAAGCAATATTCTGTCATTCCATCTTCATCTCACTCAAATTTCTCGACTAGGACGCATATGTCAAACAATGACGCCAGCACTCAATGGAAAGAAACTTAGAAATAAGGAGAAGATATCACAACCATTCTTCTTATAGAGAAATTTATGGAATTTTGTCCTCATGCAGCGCTGCTTGTTATCGATACACTCTCTGCCAGTGGAGAAAGCCAAAGCATATACTTGACGATTTCCATAGCTACAAAAATACTTTGGTACAGAAAACACCAAATTCCCTATGTCACAAAGAGGGATGACAAACTGTGTCTCCTGTCCTTTGGAATAACATCCTTATCCAAGCGACCACTTAAGGTTATAGTGTTAGAAACAGTGTACCTACGAGCACAGACAGGCAACTCAATTAAATTGAACAAGCACCGTCTATACCCGTTTAGGGCTCTAACAAATACAATTATCAAATATCAATAAAGCCAGTAAGGCCAAAAAAATCAAATGTAAAGTAACTAAATAGAATTCAAACTTAATAGACAAGTCAGTAATGGACTTGAAAGACTTGCTCGTAGTTTTACCAGAACGTACCATACGCCGGCACTCCTCTGGACAAGTTGCGACGCAAAGAACAAAAGCGCTGACCGAATCACCAATTCAATATTGGTTTGCCTTCAAGAAGTTATTCGCCCCACTCCGGTGCGATGGGTACAGTGACTCTCCTTGCAAGATAAGACGGTCTCAGATCGCCGTCGATGCACACTAACTGTGATCACCTCCAAAGTCTCCTCAGTTCACTGGTCCCGTTCAATCAGAAAATATGGGTCGTGATAGGGAGAACTAAAAAGACGATTTTTCTCTCGAGGAAGCAAAAAAACAAAATCCCAGAACCCTAGCGGTAGCTCTGTTATTTTCCTTTTAATCTCGCCTCTAGGGAAAAAATCAAAATCCAATCCGAATTAGAAAACCCCAATTCCAATCAGATTTTATGTTTCCTTTTTTTTTTTCTCAAGTTAGAGTTAATAGAGTTAATTGGGCCAAATAAAAATAGAAGAATATGAAAACATGGCCCAAGACCGAGCCGGGCTGGGCCGGGCTGGCGGCGCGCGCGTGTGGCATCCCCCATACCTTGGCCTTTTCTATCAAGTCTATAGACAAGCCTTTTAGTATATAAAGCTTTCTACACTCCTCAATTTTTCCCATGTAAGACTCATGTCTAACATGAGTTCCCAAATGGTTAACCACTCAACTTTAACAACATTTAATTATATATTCCCACTATGAAAATGACTTCTACCATAATCAAAACAATCTCTAACATATTAAGAACAACTCTCATTAATTGTTTTAGGCTAACTAATCATGAGTTAAAAGTTATTAACTCCCAAAGTTGCCATTTTCTACAATCCCCCACAAATCTATAGTTAAAGACTATCCAGGATTTACATAATCTACTTTCGATAACGGTACCTTTCGGGTTGAACCACTACCTAAGTTATCCAATTTATGCCCCCACAAGAACAGATAGACTTAAGCCTTGAATCTGAACCTTGAATGTGACGGCGTCCATTGGTAACAACAGACTATCAGCTATGGAGACAATCTTTAGGGTTGACACGTTATGGCCATGTATCCTGATCCTATCTCATGAGTTTATTCAGAGAAAATCCAATTTCCTTTAGTTGCGACCACACAACACCACTCACATAGTTGGCGATCTCCAAGGATGTACTACTAGCATCCAATTTCATTTAGTTGCGGCCACACAACACCACTCACATAGTTGGCAATCTCTAAGGATGTACTGCTAGCATCCTATCTAAAAGATTTGATCCCATTTAGAGTCAAAACTCTTACTAATTGCAGTAAATGCACCACAGGATTTCAGGGAAAGGACCTAGATATAAAGGTATCAGAATAGGTGCTAGATTTACTCAAACAGCTTGTTTATACCACATTGAACTGCTTTGTGGGATCTCCACTTGGTCAGTTGGGTTACCACTATAGGTGAATCAATGCTGGGTTATCAGTCCCATTCCCAACCTAGATTTAAGGAATAACGATATTTCTAATCCCTTAGTTAGGGGGTCTGCAATATTATCTTTAGATCTAACAAAGTTAACAGATACTACCCTTTCAGACACTAATTCCCATAGTGCCAACTCCTTCCAAAATAATAAATTAATTCTGGCCTAAATATTTTAACACTTGTTCCCGGAATCCACTAGTCAATATATGTATCAATACCATTTTCAATATACAATTGCCTTGGCCAAAGACTTCTCGAGTAGTGATTCCTACAAATGACCATGAGATATTCACTCCTACTATTAGGGGTGGTAAATCCTTTATTGATCATCTCAACTTCTTTCATTTGCTTCATAATGTACCCAATATCCATCCCATAAACGGTCTTGTCAGGACTCCAGAGATTGGAATCAAAGTCCAATACTTGCAAATAAAGTACCTTGAAAATCTCAAGTCTAAGGATACTTGTACAATTGCTATAATGAGATTCTATCACTGGCACTAAATTATTATCCATATGATTATCTCATAGTCAGGTCATCCAATGTACTTGTTTAAGTAACAAGCATCCACATGTTAACTTTGAGTATCATAATATCCACGGATGTGAGAACCACCACCTGATCAAATCAAGAAGTTTAATACGTGCTAGGGATAATTTAAGTACGAACACTATTCAGTGTAGTAGGATCCCCACATCATGATCTCTATCATGATTTTCTTAATACAGTGTTGCACTTGGGACTTCATCTAACAATTATTTTACACGAAAGTATAAATGAAATAAACTGAAAGATAAAGAATGCCATATTTATTTAATAATGCACAATATATATAATACATATGATTTCCACTAGGGCATAACACTAACAAACTTCCACTTACACTAGAGCCAATCATTCATATATCTAATGCCGAATGACTCAACATGTTTGTCATGTTTTTTTTTTTGGGATAGTGCTTTTGTAAGCTGGTCAGTAATGTTCTCATCCATGGGAACTCTCTCTATTTTTACATCTTTTCTATTAATGATTTCATAAATCAAGTGATAGCACTCAAATTGAACACGTAGCTTGATTGTGACTCGTAGTCATTATTATCAGATTGGAAATCGGTATCAATATACCATTTTATTTATGAAGAATAGAAATAATATCTCCAAATACAAAAAGTGATAGGAAAACAACTGCACTCCTACTAACCTTCTTATATGCACAAGATTTTTTTTTCATATTTTGAATGAAACTAAACACTTTGATTATTTCATCATAACGTATGTTCCAACTCTTAGAAGCTTGCTTAAGTCTATAAATGGACCTTTGTAGTTTGTATATTTTTGTGCTATCGTTAGATGTGAAACCCTCAGGTTGTTTCATATATATTTTCTCAGTCAGATTTCTATTTAGGAAAGCTGTTTTTACATCTATTTGCAAGGTCTCATAATCATAATGAGCTAAAATGGCTAGAAGTATTCTGATGGATTTCAGCATAGCAACTGGTGAGAAGGTTTCATCATAGTCAATACTATGCTGTTGACGATAACCCTTAACCACCAATCGTGCTTTATAGGTAACTAGGTTACCATCCATGTCGATTTTCTTCTTAAAAACTCATTTGCACCTAATAGTTTTAATTCATTTGGGTAGATCAACCATAGTCCATACTTGGTAGTTATACATGAAATCCATCTTTAATTTTATGGCTTCAAGCTATTTATCAGATTTTGAACTGTTCAGAACTTCCTTATAAGTAGTAAGCTCATCATCATCTATGAGCAATACGTTATTGTGGTCACTAATAAGAAATCCATATCTCTTAGGTGCCACACATATCCTACTCGACTTATGAGATTCTTGTGTAGTTAAAAGTTCATCTATCCTCTCAATAGATGTGGTATTAAATGGTTGATCCTTATTTGTTTGTTCTTTTTGAACTTCACTAAGTTCAATCTTACTCCCACTGTCGTCTTTAAGCATGTGCTCCTTCTCTAAGAAGACAACATGTTTCGAAACAAATACTTTAGTTTCGGAAGGAAGATATAAGTAATATCCGAAAGATTCTTTTGGATAACCTGTAACACCCCGCTACTTAGGCCCGCCAGGGCTGGGGATGTCGCTCCGTCGAAAGGACAAGGGGTCTTTATAACTAGGTCACACAAATAAAATAGTAGAATAAAAATAATAATTTAACTTAAAATTTATTACAACCCCAGAATTAATCCAAGATTAAATCCAAGAATTCCCAAAAGAAAAACAAATCTATAAATAAAACCATCCACTCTCAACTTCCCAAAACAATACATAAAAAAAAAAAAAATGACAACATTCTCTTCCAAGGCAGATAACACTAGCTACTCATCCCCACAGCAAGATCGACCTGAAATCATCATAAAAGGGGTGATGAGACAGAAATCTCAGTAAGTCCGTGTGTGCTTTGGGTGTTCAGTGAAAACAGTTCGTGGATGCAAAGTGTGAAATCTTTATAAAAAAAATATTGGCAAGCAATAAACATTAGTCAAAAGCAAGAGTGGTGTTTTCCTCTTTTTGAAACCATACAAGTGCACAATAAAATCAACCACTTAAAAAGGGTGGTCATGGGTTACCATAAGTTGGGCCCCATGTCCACATGGTCAGTATGCCACACTTTGTGCATATTGCTGGTCAGAATGCCACACTTTGTGCAGACTGACAAAAAGTAGGTGATCGGCCTACCGGGCAAGATACTCCTTCTTCACTATACCCGAACAACAATCGGGTATCCATTTCGGCAAAACACAGTCACTTGACTGAAATAAAAACTGCTAGCTCAGACCGGCATGACTAAGTAGTACTGACGTTTCTCTAAGTTGAGCTTATCTTTTGGAGGTGGCCTCCTACCAGAAGACTCACTCTTACTCTTCAAAACTAGTACTACTAGCCTTCCCTTATTGAGTACTCAACGTA
This sequence comes from Voacanga thouarsii, assembly GCA_026120185.1. Lineage (NCBI taxonomy): Eukaryota > Viridiplantae > Streptophyta > Magnoliopsida > Gentianales > Apocynaceae > Voacanga > Voacanga thouarsii. Next base: position 2,534,829 of record JANUWF010001127.1, on the reverse strand, counting down.
ACGTATCCCATTTGGAAAAAATGAACAAAACATAGTTCCACTTGAACATGGCAATTAAGGTTTTTCAAAGTTTGGGGCAAAACTGGTTTTAGAAAGAGTTTTAGGTTTTGAGTAAAACCGCCCCTTGATTTGCAACTGATTTATTTGTCTGAAATGAGAATGGAAATAATCCTTAATTGCCTTTACAGAAATGAGTGACTATGCAATCTACATTTGCTTTGCCATAAAAAAAATCATTTTTCATCAAACAGGTTTTATGCAGGAGCTTACCTGATCCTTGCTCACAACAAAGGTCTCCAACAGCTGACCTAACCCCGCATGGAGTAAATACAATCCACAATCCAACTTAAGCCAAAATCCACTTTCACAAATAAACTAACTCAACTCACTACTACAACCATGATCCTAGTGTCCCAAGTTTTAAGGCCAAATAATAAATAAAAAGGTTTATAAGCCAATGCTAATTTTGATATTTAAAATAATTAGTGTTTTGAGAAATAAGTATTAATAAGTTGAAGGTTTAAATCTTGCTAAAATAATTTAGAGTTTATTTGATGAAAAGTCCTAGGTGGTACTAGGTAAAATAATAATTTATTAATAATTAATTGCTAGAAAATAATTGATAATTGAAATTAGTTGAAAATAAATTTTAATGAGTCTTGATTAAAAGATACTACATAAACTTTAGTAGATTTTGGTTAAAAGATAATAATTAAATTTTAATAGTAAATATTTTACTTATTATGATTATTTTCATAAAAGGCTTTATTTGATACTATCATTTTATATATAATATCTATATATTTTATTTTTCTAGCAAAAGCTATTATTTATTTGACTAAAATATCCTTATTATATACATAATATTCCAAATCTACCCCTCCTAGGGTTTTCGAAATTACTAGCCAAAAATCATAATATTAAATATTTTATTGAAGAAATAAAATTAGTTTAGGGACAACTAGATCATGACCATAGTTCTATTACTAACCATAATCATTAACATTTACAACCCTTCAATTCATCAAATCATCCAAATCATGCATATAAGCATAAATCTAACGATATCAAGACATGATCTACCCTTTTCTAGCATAAATATGATCATGGCTTCAATAATCCAACATGAATATAAATCCTATTCACCAAAGGTGACATAATCTATAGCATACTTGATCACAAATACTACCTATGACATGGAGACATGTATTAAACCTCAAATTATCATACAATCAACTAAGATAATCCATCCATGCATAAATCCCATCTCCTTCATATTCATACATACATTCATGCTTCAACCTCAACAATATATACTCAAACCTTATCCGTAATCCATCTTCTATCAACATCATCCTAGAGACATGAATCTAGAATTTAAAAGAAGGGTTAAAATGGCTTACTTGATTGATGAATACCTTGAAGGAGTTTCGAATGAATCTCAACCCCTAGATGCCTAAATCCGTCCAAGGAAGGTGAAGGAAACATGGCCATGGAGAAGGAACCATTCAGCCAAGAAGGTGAGAAGTTCGGCCAATAGAGAGAGAGAGAGAGAGAGAGAGAGAGAGAGAGAGAGAGAGAGAAGAGAAGAAGAAAGCTCATTAACATGCTTAAACACATATATGTTCATTAGAGATTGAAGATTAGCGAAGATGAAGTTGATTGAATAATCCTACCTTGAAGGTATTCTTGAGTCTTCACAAAATTTTTGGTTTTTGATCCAAAAGTGCAAGTTGGATTTTGTAGTTTGATGTTAAAAATGGTTCGGATGGACTCACAGTAATGAATAGATGAAATCTGGAATTTTTAGAGGTAGTTTGAAGTGATTTGGAGAGGTATTAGGTGAAAGGAAGGAGTAGGTATTCTTGGTGTACTATGTGTTCTTGAAGGTTGAAGAGAGTAGAGAGCTTTTGGATGGGAGGCTGCCGAAATTCTGAAGAGATTAGGGCTGCCGGGCTGCCGAATTGTTTGTAGGGTTTAGGAAGATGATTTTCTAGTTTGTAAGGAAAAAGGAAAGGCTAGTTGTTGAAATCCTTAAAGAATATTTTTGGGAAGCAAATTTGAAAACTAGATATAACAAGAAATCTTTGATTATTGGAAGGCTTTTAGGAATCTGCCATGGATGAATTTTGGAAAAGTATTTTGGTTGAATGAAAGCTGGTTGAAGGAGGCTAAGGGTGGCCAAAATTAAGAAGTATAATGGTGAAGGGAAGGTCTGGTTGTTTGAGGGATATTTTATGGAAGGCTGCTAAATCATGGTGGCTGAAATTTTTGGTATCCAAATCAAGGCATGATTGCAGATTTTTTTTGGAAATCTTTTAGGCACCCATGACTGGATTTTTTGTGCAGAACTTAGGGAGGATAATGGAGTTTAGTTAATGGAGGTTTAAGGGTGGTTTGTACAGAAAAAGGATGGAGTTTCGGCTAGGAGAGAATTAGGAAATAAAGCTGGAAAAACTACAGCACAGATTCGCTACTTGCTGGAATTTTCTGGGCAGTTTTCGGCTGCCCTTTTCCAGACGGTTTGCAGGGAGTTTGAAGGGGAATTTTAGGGGCTTTCAAGGCTGGTTTCCAGCCTTCTTCATGGAGGAAAAACATGGCTAAGGTGCTGAACAAAAACTGGAAGAAAACAGCTTGGTTTCGGACCTCCAAAGCTGCGATTTGCCTAGGGATATTTCTGGTTTTGCACCACCTTTGTGTAGTCCGAAAATAGCCAGAAAAATCCAGATTCTAAGCTGATCAAAAGGGCCATTTTCTAGCAGCATTTGGGTGGGAATAATGGTTAAGAATTTCGACACCTTGAAGGCACACAAAGCTAGAAAAATTTCAGTTCTATACAGGAAGGGAAATGAACCTAGCTAGAGTGAATTTTTAGAAAGTTCACTAAGGAATTTAATTCACTTGAAATCTTTCCCCCTCTTCCATTGTTTCGGTCCATATGATGTCCTTTACTAAGACATTTCGAACCTTCAAAGCCACAACACATTGTTGGAATTTTTCTAGAATAAAATTGGCTTGAACAAAATGAACAAACTAATGAATTGAGAAATAGGAAAAATTAAGGATCAAGAGGAAATGAATTCCCCTTAGGAATTTTGTGTAGAGCAAAAGAGTAGGATTTGAAGACTCCTATCATGTCTCTTATAAGGCAACATCTCTACCCTACTCCAATCATCACTAAGGCCGAAAATGATACTTCCCAAGCAAAAATAAATTTATCCAAGCTAAAACTCCTATGATGGAATTTGAACCCATGACCTCAAGAATTAATTCTAAGGCTCTAACTACTAAATCACAACCACTCTTGTTCTTATTTTCCCCCTAAAAATATTTTCCTATTCAATCCTCAAGCTATCTCCCTTTTTTCACCTTAAAGCAAAAATTACCATTTTGTCATTCTCACTCAATACTCACAATCAAGCCTTCGAGACAATAAAACTCAAATCCAAAGTACATAAAATTATATAAAAATATATTTAAACATGAAATAAAATATGATATGCATCCCAACCCCCTTACTCTAAGGTTGGTTTTGACCGGGGTTTCACATAACCCATAAAAAAATACTTGTCAAACTTACTGTCAAATTTATCTGACTGTTGCCTTTTGACAAAGGTAGGGCAGCCCCATACTCTCAAGTGAGATAACTTTGGTTTCTTGCCAAAGAACATCTCAAATGGGGTAGTATCAACCATTTTCGATGGAACTCTATTTAAACAGAAGTCTTTAGTGCGTACCTCCAAAAACGATTTTGGTAAGTCTGCAAAAGCCATCATGATCCGTACCATGTCTAGAAGGGTTCGATTCATTCTCTCAGATACACCGTTATGTTGAGGTGTATACGGTGGAGTCTACTGAGATAATATTCTATTATCTCTAAGATAATCTCGAAACTCTTGACTTAAGTATTAATCTCCTAGATCAGATCTTAGAGTCTTAATACTTTTTCCAAGTTGTTTCTCTACTTCATTCTTGAAGTCTTTGAACTTTTCAAAAGCTTCAGATTTATATTTTATTAAATACAAATATACTCATATCATGAATAATCATTGATAAAGGACATGAAATAGTGATAACCTTATCTTGATTGTATAGACAATAGGCCACATACATCCGAATGTATAAGTGCTAATGACTATTTGGCCCTTTCTCCTTCCAGAAAAAGGAGTTTTAGCTATTTTACCAAGTAAACAAGATTCGCATGTGCCATATGATTCATAATCAAATGACCCTAAGTCACCTAGCTTGTGTAACTTAGAAACACGATTCTCATTTATATGGCCTAAACGATAATGCCATAAATAAAATAAGGTTGAATTATCTATCCTTGGTTTCTTATTGTTTATATTGAGGATTGGATTGTCCATGTCTAGAACATATAAACTATTAACCAAAGTTACGGAACCGTAATGAATATCATTCAATGAAAAGAACAATATTTTTTTCTTAAAAATTAAATGAAATCCACATAAGTCTAAACACGCAATTGAGACAATGTTTTCAATAAAATTGGTACAAAATAATAGTTTTGTAATTCTAAAACTTATCCTGAGGGCAGGTATTACTCGTAAGTCCCCACAGCAAGTGCAACAACCTTTGCTCCATTTGCAGTACGTAGGTCCACGTTATTAGGATGTATGTCCCCTTAGACTAGTTTTCTGATGTAATTTTGACTTGTATTAATAAAATAATTTTTCTTAAAATTATTTGTGAAATCTTCCTTATGTTTGTGCACAATTTTCATTGAAAAAGACCCGTTATGTTTAAGTAAATAGTTCATGTGAATAGAGGTCTTTCAGAGTAAGGTATGAACCATGTGATACTTAACACATAAACTATTGTTCTTAACCAAGTGATGAGAATGGAAATCTCATCATGGTAAGGTTATTATGTTATGAATTCTAAATAGGGAATGGCTTACCTTTAGCCAATGGGTAGTGTTCTTATTTTATAGCATAAGCATATTTTGAATATGTAGAACTGGACCTATAGTAGTGGTTTCTAAAAGTACTATGTGATAGAAACCTAGACTACTACTGTGAAACCCTAGTCAAGACCAACCTTAGAGTAAGGGGGTTGAGATGCATATCATGCTTTATTTCATGATTAAATATGCTTTCATATGATTTCTATGTGCTTTGAATTTGATTTTTATTATCTTGAAGTCTTGTTGGTGAGTGATGTGTGAGAGGGGCAAAATGGTAATTTTTGCCCGAGGTGAAAATAAGGAGATAGCTTGTGGATTGAATAGAAAATAATTTTTCTAGTGAAAGTATCAACAAGAATTGTTGTGGTGTAGTGGTTAGAGCTTTGGAATAAATTATTGAGGTCTAAGGTTCAAAGTCCATCATAGAAGCTTTAGCTTGAGTAAATTTTATTTTTGTTTGGGAAAGGATGGTTTCGGCCTTAACGGCCTAGATTAATATGGTGATGATGTTCTAGGAGAGACATGATGGAAGTAACCTCATTCCACTCCTTTTACTCTTCTCGAAATTCTTATAGGGAAAATCATTCTTCCTTGATCTTTAGTTTTCCTTAGTTTCAACTCATTGGTTTGATCAAGATGTCCTAGCCTTTTTCTTTCCAGAAAATCCAATGGAATGCTGAGGTCTTTTAGGATCAAAATGTCTTGGCAAAAGACTTCTTTTGGTTTGGAAAATATGGTAGATTTGTGGGAAAATTCAAGAGGAAAATCCCTCTTGAAAGCTTGCTGAAATTTTTCCTCTATCGTAGTTCATCTATCTTCATGGAATGAGCTGAAATTTTCCAGCTTGTTGTACCTTCAAAAGGGCGAAAATTCTAGCTCACATTCCCTCCCAAATGCTACCAGAAAAATGGTCTTTAGGATCAGTTTGAAACCTGAAAGTTTTGGCCCAATTTCGGACTGCTCAAGCTGGAGCAAAACAGGAAAAATTCCTGTACGAAAATCAACTTTGAGAGCTCCAAACCAAGCTGTTATCTCCCAGATTTTGTGCAGCTCCTTAGCCATATTTTTCCTCCATAAAGAAGGCTGGAAACCAGCCTTGAATACCCCTGAAATCCCCTTCAAAACTCGCTGCAAAATGGCTTTGAACAGCAGACGAAAATCTGCCAGAAAAATCACTGTGCAGCGAATATTCTGGGCAGATTTTCGTCCAGCTTGTTTCCTATCTCTCTTCCAGCCAAAACACCAACCTTAACCTGTCAAAACCTTCCTTAAACCTCCATCAACAGAGCTCCATTGATCCCCTTGAACTTCTGCACAAAATTCCAGTAATGGCTGTCCGAAAATCCCTCAACCAAATCCCTGCGATTTAGCTTGAATACTTTCCAAAATTTCAGCCATCTTGTTTAACAACTTTCCATAAAATTTTGCTCAATTGATCAGACATCTTCTCTACCATTGTGCACCTTGGTTTCGGCCATCACAAGCCTCCTTTAACCAGCCTTAATTCCCCAGAAGAGCTGCACAATCCAGTCGGCCATAGGAGACTTCAAGCTGTCCAAACAAATCAAGATATTCTTAGAATATCTACTTTCCAAATTCACTTCCCAAAAATATTCTTCAAGGATTGTAACAACTAACCTTTCCTTTTCCTTTCCAAATCAGAGAATCAACTCCCTAAACCCTACTAGAATTTGGCCAGGCCTATTCCCACAGAAAAAGTCGACAGCTGCAAACCATCTCTCTCTCTCTCGATTTTTTCCTTAAGCATCAAGAACACACACACACACACTACACCAAGAACACCCACTTCTTCTCTACACCTAATACACCTCCAAACCACCTCAAACCCTCACAAAAATCTCCAAATTTAGTCTACTCATTGCTGTGAATCCATCAACGCCATTATTAACATCAAACTTCTCCAAATATCTTGCTACTTCGGATCAAAGCAGAAATTTCTGAACAAGAACATCTTCAAGGTAAATTCACTCTATCAACATCATCCTCTTCAAACTTGATCTCTAATGAAAACCTATATGAATGATCACACTAATGACTTCCTCTTCTTCTCTCTCTCTCTCTCATGGACCGAAATTCCCCTTCTTGGCCGAATGGTCTCTTCCTCCATGACCATGCTTTCGTCACCTTTCTTGAACAAGATTAGCCATCTAGGAGTTGAGATCTTCTCTAAACCCCTTCAGGTCATTCATCAACCAAGTAAGTACCTTCAATCCTCTCTTTAAACTTTAGAATCATGTCTCTAGGTTGATGTTGTGAGAAGATGAATGGCGATGGGTTTGTGTATGTGTTATTGTCGAGATTGAAGCATGAGTATATGGATGATTGTGAAGGAGATGGGATTTATGCATGGAAGGATCATATTAGTGGATTGAATGATGAGTTGAGGTTTGATGCATGTCATAGGTGGTATTTGTGATGAAGCATGCTAGAGATTATGTCACCATGGGTGAATAGGATTTGTATGCATGATTAGATTTTGAAGCCATGATCATGTTTATGCTAGTAGAGGTTAAAGTATGTCTTAATAAATTTAGATCTATGCCTATGTGCAAGATTTGGATGATTTGATGAATTGAAGGATTGGGTATGTTATTGATTATGGTTGACCATGAAATTTTGATCATGATCTAGTTGTCCCTAAGCAAATTTTATTTCATGAATAAAATATTTACTAATAATTTTTGCTAGAGAATTTCGAAAACCCTAGGAAGGGTAGATTTGGAATTATAATATATGTGAAGGATATTTTAGTCAAATAAATAATAACTTTTCTAGAAAATAAAATAAATAAATATTATTTAAAATAAAAAAATTAATTAAAGCCTTTATGGAAAAGATTTATACTTAATAAAATATTTACTAAATCAAAACTCTTATGGATTTACTTATTATTTTCCAAGAAAGACTTATTAAATTTAATCTTAACTAGTTTTAGCTATCAATTATTTTCTAACAGCGAAGCTATCATTAAATCACTATTTTACCTAGTACCACCTATGACTCCTGATCAAATAAACTCTAAATTTTCCTTAACAAGATTTAAACTTTCAACTTATTAGAATTTATTTCCTAATCCATTAACTATTTTAAATAACAAATTAAACTGAGCTTATAAACCTATTCAATTATTGTTTTGCCTTAAAGCTTGGGACACTAGGATCATGGTAGTAGTGAATTGAGTTGATTTAAAATTGAGGAAGTGGATTGTGGCTTGAATCTGATTAAGATTTGTATTTGCCCATGTGGGGTTAGGTCAACTGTTCGAGACCTTGTTGTTGTGAGCAAGAATCAGGTAAGCTCCTGCATAAAACCTGATTGATGTGAAATGATTTTCTTATGGCAAGCCAAATGTGGAGTGCAAGGACACTCAGTTATTTGAAAGCAATTGAGGGTTGAATTCATCATTAATTCCAACGCTTAAATTATTTAAAAATCTTTGAGTAGATTTTTCCAAACTTGAAACTCTTTCTAAAACTAATTTCTCCCAAAGCTTTGGAAACCCTCAAATTGTTATTTTCATGAAGTACAATGCTTTGTTCATTTTATCCCATGTGGGGAATGTCGTTGAGTACTCAATAAGGGTGGACTACTAGGACTAGTCTTTGAAGGGTTAGGGTAAGTCACTCAGTAGGTGGCCACCTCTGAGGGGTGAGTCCTTCCCGGATAAGATGCCAGTTCCAGTGAGTCGTGCCGGTCCGAGCTAGCAGTTTATTTTGTTTCAGTCAAGTGACTGTGTTTTTGCCGGAATGGACACCCGGCAGTTGTTTGGGTATAGAGAAGGAGGAGTATCTTGCCCAGTAGGCCGATCACCTACTTTTGTCAGTCTGCACAACGTGTTAGGCATTCTGACCGGTTATGGAGCCCAACGTGTGGTAACCCATATCCCTTTCTTTCGAGTGGTTGATTTCATTACTTATGTATGGCTAGAAGAGCCAAAACACCACTCTTGCTTTTGACTAATGTTTATTGCTTGCCAATGTTTCTCTTATAAATATTTCACACTTTGCATCCACGAACTGTTTCCACTAAACACCCAAAGCACACACGGACTTACTGATATTTCTGTCTCACCACATTTTATCATGATTTCAGGTTGATCCTGTTGTGGGTGAGTAGCTACCTTGGAAGAGAATGTGTTTTTTTGATTTTATATACTTCTTTGGGAGACGAGAGTGGATGTTTTTAATTATGGTTTTTGTTTTGGAATTTCATGGATGTACTTTTGAAGTATTTTGGATTGTAATAAATTCTTTTTAGTTTGTGTATTATTTATTTCAGCAATTTTATTTGTGACCTAGTTATAAAGACCCCTTGTCCTTTGAACGGGGCGACATCCCTGACCCTGGCGGGCCTAGATTTTCCGGGGTGTTACAACTACTGCTACAACGTGGACTTGTACTCTATAGCTTAAGTATAAGTTGGTGGAATGATGAAGCTAGAAGTGTATGCTTTGATATATTATAGGTGAGGTTTTTTAGAAGGATCGATCTACTTGTGTATTGGATATATATAACTAGTTAGTTAGGACAGACTTGTGCAAGATAGTTTCTACACTATATCGCCCTCTGTGGTTGTTCGAATGATCTAATTATCCAAGGTCCTGGGAAACATAACTTGGATATTTACTTTAGGGTAGCTCCATTGGAAAGCGAAAATATTCCAAGAAGTCATGGATCATTAAACTAGAAGCCTAAGGATGGTAGAAGTCCTTTAGAGAGGTGTTAGTACACTCTTTCCTCTCTAAATGCACGACAGTGTGTAGATGGGTATTTTAGTCATTTTACTTATAGGTCGAAAACATAGCTAACATAACATTGTCCATAGGGTCAATATTTTCTTATGGTAATATTAGAAATTATTTAAAATACAAAATACAATTATTTATATAGTAGGGGTATTTTGGTCATTTTAGTAGTCAAGGCAATGTATCTTTTTTATCCTCGGAATAACCCGTAAGTCCTAATTAATTTTAGGTCTAGGAAATGGTCTCAATAAAAAAAGATTTTATTTTATTCAAGAAGTCTAATTTATTTTTGTATTGGAGTAAAATAAAAGAACGAGAGAAATTAAATTTTTTATCTAGTTATTGGTTAATTAATTATTCAGGGTCTAAGTCCAGATTGAATAATTAGAAAATTAACCTAGGCCTAAACTAGATAATAAAAAAAGGCTTAAATAATTATTTTAGTTCATTTGGACTCATTAATTATTTATTAGATTATTTTAATTGACCCAAGAAATAAATAATTAATGGTTATTATTTTAGGCTCATTGGGTCTATAGAAAATAATAAATTATTAATGGCCCAATTGCTTGAACCAAAAGGGTTTTTTTTTTTTTTTTTAAAACTTACGGAATAGAAGAGTTTAGGCAAAGCCAAACCTCTTTTGTTGATAGTTTCCCGGAGTTTTGAAATATCAAAACCCCGGTGATAAATTATCAGGATAGGAGTAAAAAAAAAAAAATCGATGTTCTTATTTCCACAGAGCATGTACAGAGGAAAAAAATGCCTTGAATTTTCTTCTTCTGTGCTCTCATTCTTTTTCCTTCTTGTTCTTGGTATTGTTAATTAATAACAAGAAACCAAGAAATGCCTGAGACAGTAGATTTTCCTCGCCTAAGTTGTTTTACCAATAAGTGTTTAGGTGGCGGAATATTCCGAGCTCTCAAAAGCCTTGGCGTTCATGCCTCGGAGGAGTAGGTGACTTGCAAGCTTTAGTCCATCGACATCTTCACGTGAGGAAGTCTCGGTGATTACATCATCCACTCCGGCACCAAAAACAGCATTCAAGCGCAGAGGTATATTTTTAAAAGGTTCTCTGTTGTGCTCTCTGTATTTTTCGCTATTTTTGGTTTCTATTTACTGTAGCATGCATCGCTTCTGTGTGTTCCATTCGCTTCAAGTGGTATCAGAGCAATGATGCTTTGAATGGCTTAGGAATGATGCATGGTAGTTAATAAAATTGGCAAGATTATTTTTTATGAATGCTTGAGATCCTTCGCTAGCTATTTTGGTATAAGTAGATTTCTCTGTACATCTCACGGTTGAGGTTTAGGAATCTCTGTAAAGTTTAACGCTTTGTTTAGTAGTCGTGTAAACCCAATATGAAAGGGTATAGGCAGATGTAGTGTTTGGTTTTTATGAAAATTGTAATATAAAGCCGCCAGGATTGATCGCGGAGTGGAGTTGTAGAGATTCTGGAAAAATTCCCAGAAGGAAAAAAAAACCTGAAGAAGACAACAGCCGAGCCAAGTCGAGCCACCAAGTGAGTTGAGCTGAGCCACGACTCAGACTGCCTGGAGCCTAGGCTGGCACCTAGGCCAGCTGTGGCTTGCAAGCCATAGCCAGGCCCAGGCGCGTCCTCGGCTTGGCAGTTTGGCGCGCATCCTGGGTAGGATGCAATTGCATCAAGCCGAGGATGTAGTCACTGTATTGACCGCATTCGAGGGCTGCCCAGGGGTCGCTGGCACCCGCCCACAGGTCATGGTCCATGGGTCTTCCCATGGGCCATGATCCAGTGTGGCGGGTGCACAAGACCAAAAGGAAAAATATTTTTTTCCTTGTTTTTCTTGGGCTATTTTTTGTTTAGTTTTTGGCCCCATACCAGACAAAATTATTATTTTTGTAATAGTTAATATTCTTTGAATATTTTGCATGAAAAATAATAGTAAAGGATTTTTAGGATTAAATATGACCATTAATTAATTTAATTAATGTGTTTAATTCTATTATTTGGGTACTTAGGTTTTAAAATAGAAAAGAATGAAAACGTTTACAGTTTTTTAGCATGCTATTTATTTTAATTCCTATGTGCATGTTTTCTCAAAGGCCAAAGTCTTTGGAAAATTTTAATTTGACAAGAAAAAATATTTTTCTTTAATTAAATGGTTATTTTAACTTGAACAAAAAAATTAATCCTTGGTTATTTTCTTAAAAGTTTTTATCCTTGATATAGAAAATATTTTGTATTTAGAAATTTTTGTAAGTTAAAATGGAAAGCTATTTTAATTCATTTTCGCAAAGGAAAATTATTTTTGTCAAATAAAAACTTGAGATCAAAATCTCTAGAAAGTTTTAAATAGAATTTTTTTTTTTGAAATTATTAAGTTCATAACTTAAGTAAAATTAATCCATGAGAAAATTTTCTCAAAGGGTATAAACCTAGACATAGAAATTTTTATGGATTTAGATATTTTATTTTAAATTAAAAGAGAACTTAATTGAAATTTTTTAAATGATATATTTCCAAGAAACCCCTTATTTAAAAACTGAGTAGAAAAGGGGTTCCAACGACCCCACGGCTTCCATCACAATCTTCATTAGAGATCATGGGTCTCCTCACGTCACCCTGGGAGTGAACCCGTATAGGATGGAGATACCACAAAGATGTAGAACTAATGAAAGGATATAATTAATAACCTGGGACACGTACAGTTGCGCAGCGGAATAAAACCAAGAATTCCCACCAAGGATCTCATTTATGCGCATAAACAGAATTGAACGGTGAAGAATAATATACCTTATGTTGCCTTTGGGAATGAAAAATTTTCCTTCTGTTCAATTTGTGGCACAATCTAGCAACAACTCTTTCATTCCGTCAAAATAATAAATCTCAAGAGTAGAGATTTGTCTAACAGAAATCCACACAAGAATCGTGCACAAGAACACACCGGGATTTTTGTGCTAGCAAAAATCACTTGGTAGCTAGGGTTTTGTTTTTCCGAAGAAGAAGAAAAACAAAGAGAACTCGTAGTTTTCATTTTTGACAAACTCTCTGTGAATTAACCCAATATTGTTATCAAACAACAACTTGATCACTCAATTCTCAATTGTGTGTGACCTATTAGGTTTCTCGGTCTATTAGTAGCAAAATATGAATTAATCTAAACGTCTTTAAGATTAATAATCCTTAATAATTTTAGAATTAGCTTATTAATTCTAATAAGGATTGATTTATTAATTCTCTAATTAATAAATTCATATTCAGAGATCATGAGCAGTATTTACTAACACATCATGACCATACAAAAGTCCAAAAAATCAAGTGGCTTGACATGAACCTTTCAATAGCAAATAACAATGTAATAAACTCATTTTACCATACAATATCATATTCAGTTTGGAATACGGAATTACTGCCAACTCATTCCAGAATAATAAATTAATTTTGGATTGAATATTTTAGTACTTGTTTTCGGAATCCACTATTCAACAAATGTATCAATTGGAACCATTTGCAATATACAATCGCCTTTTTCTCGAGTAGTGATGCCTACAAGTGGCCATGAGATATTCGCTCTTATTATTAGGAGTAGTGAATCCTTTATTGATCCTCTCAACTACTTTCATTTACTTCATAATGTACCCAATATCTATCCCATAGGCAGTCTTGTCAAGACTCTAGAGATTGGAATCAAAGTCCAACACTTAGCAAATGAAGTACCTTGGAGATTTTAAGTCTAAGGATTCTTGCACATTTGCTATAATGAAATTCTATCACTGGCACTAAATAGTTATCTATGTGATTATCTCATAGTCAGGTTATCCAATGTACTTGTTCAAGTAATAAGCATCCACGTGTTAACTTTGAGTATCATAATACCCACAGATGTGAGAACCACCGCCTGATCAAATCAAGAAGTCTATTACGCGCTAAGCTTAATGCATTAATGATGTCCTATATTATTAATACTGTGACTAGAGATAATTTAAGTACGAACACTATCTAGTAGAATAGAAACACCACATCATGATCTCTATCATGATTTTTTTAACACAGTGTTGCACTTGGAACTTTATCTAACAGTTATTTTACATGAAAGCATAAATGAAACAAATTGAAAAATAAAGAATGCTTGTTTATTTAATAATGCACAATATACAGAATACATGTGATTGCCACTATGGCATAACACTAACACTTACATTCTTGATCTTGCAAACAACTGCTGAGCTAAAATAAGATGATTCCAAGCAAATCAAAGCAAAACATTGGAAAAGAAATGAAGATGAAGTGTTGCGCCATGGACATATCTTGGATACACTTTTCGATTGATTCTATGATGTCTACAAATCCTTGAAGACAACAAAAGAGATATATAATGCACTTAAGTATTAATACAATACTAAAAAAAAAGGTATGGATAAATTTCTCATTAAAAATTATTTTGATTTGTCTTTCAAAGATGGTTCTTCTCTCCTTGATCAAGTACACAATCTTCAAGTTCTAGTTTCCAAATTTAAGGATCTTGGTGTAGAGGTTTCTGAGTCATTACGAGTGGGGGAAATTATAGCAAAATTACCTCCAAGTTGGAATGACTATCAAAAGAAGTTATTGCACACCACTGAGACATTCTCAGAAGATCAAATTATGAAGCATCTTCGTATAGAGGAGGGTGCTAGGATACTACAAAAGAAGGAATTTGGACAAGAAACTAAAGTGAACTATGTGGAAGAGAAGAAAAATCACAACAACAGCAAAGGACAAAGGTCTAAGAAAAGGAAATCTTCTGAGCACAATGATGTTGATTCGAAAAAAAAAAAAAAAGAAGCATAAGACTTGTTACAATTGTGGCAAGAAAGTGAAGGTATCTCATACAAGTCAGATAGCACAGTGGAAGATAAACAGACGAGATACCATCCTAATGATCCACATATGTATGATAAACAGAACATATGAAGTGAAGGAAAAATACCTTTACAGTGTCTCAGTCACTCAAGATTTTTCTTCGTGTCTGAAGGCGCGATCCAGCAACCCCGTGTGCAACAATAGATTGCGGCTTCTTCTTGATTAATCAAGTCAAACCACCACAACTCAAGCCCAGAGTTGTCTTTGACAGTATCCACATGAGGGACTCAAGGAACCAAAACATTTTTTGTGCTAGCAGAGAACGTAAAGGCAGCCAGGGTTTTTTTTTTATATTTTCTTAGAATAGGAAACTGAGAGAGAGAGATGAAAGAAGTCGTGCGTGTGTTCTGTATTTTCCACCTATTAAAGCCGAGAGAACCATTCCGAAGTAATCCCTAAAAAACACAGAAAACCATGTTTCTATGAATTCTAATCAAATTAGAATTCACTAATTGCAATTAGAAACTATAAGTTTTAGCAATCACAATTTGACCCAAAATTATAACTAATTATAATTTGACCACATAACTTTTTCTTCTCACAATTAATCCCATAATGTTATCAAATAACGTCTTCAGTACTTAGTCCTCTATTGTGTGTAACCTATTAGATTTTTTAGTCTATTGGTAGTGAATATAAATTAATTCAAATATCTTTGAGATTAATATACCTTAGTAATTTAGATTTAACCTATTAATTCTAATCAAGATTGATTTATTAATTCATCAATTAACAAACCCATACTTAGCATATCGTTAGCGGTATCTAGCAACACATCATAACCACCCAAGAGTCTAGGAAGTCAAGTGGCTTGACATGAACTCTTTAATAACACACTAAAGTGCAATAAACACTTTTCACCAAACAATATCTCATTCGGTTTAGAGTACGAAATTAGCATCAGCTCCCTCCCGAATATATATTAATTTTGGTCTGAATATATTAGTTCTTGTACCAGAAATACACTACTCTACATGTGTATCAATTGAAACTATTTCCAAAACACAATCACCTTGGCCAAAGATTTCATGAGTTGTAATTCCAACAAGTGGTCGTGAGATATTTGCCCCTACTATTAGGTGTAGTGAATCCTTTATTGACCTAATCAACTACTTTCATTTACCTCACATCATACCCAGTATCCATCCCACAGGTGGCCCTGGATCTGGATCTAGAGATTGGAATCAAAGTACAATACTCAATAAATAAAGTACCTTGAAGATCTCCAATCTAAGGATACTTGCACGTTTGTTATAACGACATTCTATCACTGGCACTAAATAGTTATCCATGTGATTATGTCATAGTCAGGTAATCTAATATACTTATTCTATTAACAAGTATCCACATGTTAACTTTGAGTATTTCAATACTCACGGATATGAGAACCATTGCCTGATCAAATTAGGAAGTCTAGCATATGCTAATCTCAATGTATTAATGATGTCCTATCTTATTAATATTACGATTAGGGATTATTTGAGTATTAACACTATACAGTATAGTAGGAATCTCACATCATTATCTTTATCATGATTTTCTTAACACGGTGTTGTACTAGGGACTTTATCTAACAGTTATTTTACATAAAAGTAAAGAAATAATCTGAAAGATAAATAGTGTCTTGTATTGTAAAACAAATATGTCATATATAAAGTACAAGTGATTGCCTCTAGGGCACAACACTAAAAAACTCTCATTTGCGCTAGAGCTAATCATTCATGTAGCTAATACCGAATGATTCAACATGCCTATCATGTTTCTTCTGGGATAGTGAGTTTGTAAGCGGGTTGGCTATGTTCTGATCTGTGGAAACTCTCTTTATCTTTATATTATTCCTATCTATGGTCTTCCGGATAATATGATAGCGTCGTAGTACATGTTTGGATCGTTGGTGAGACTGTGGCTCCTTTACTTATGCAATGGCTCCATTGTTGTCGCAATATAATGATATTAGATCAACAATGCTAGGAACCACACCCAATTCCGTCACGAACTTCTTGATCCAAATGGCTTCCTTAGCTACTTCAGAAGCAGCTATGTACTCAGCTTCTGTCGTAGAGTCAACAATAGTTTCTTGTTTAGAACTCTTCCAACTTATTGCCCCTCCACACAACGTAGACACGTAGCCCGATTGTGATATGAAATCATCTTTGTTAAATTAAAATTTTGTATCAGTATACCTATTCACTTTCAAATCACCCTCTTTATATACTAAGAACACATCCTTAATCCTTCACAAGAACTTAAGGATATTCTTTACAGCTGCCTAATGACCTTCATTAGGGTTAGATTGGTATCTGCTCATCCAACTGAGAGTACAGGATATATCGGGCCTCGTACATATCATAGTTTATATAATAGATCCAACTGCCGAAGCATATGAAATCTTACTCATGTGATCCCTTTCAACTTGTGTCTGTTGGTTTGATAGAAAATAGAGGAACATGTTGCAAAAACGGAGAACAAACAGAGGCATAGAAAAACCATTAAGAGTAGCAGCATGGAAGCATTTAAAACATACCTCTAGGTGCCTTAAGTCTCTTAGGTTGTGAAAGAGTGGGTTGAACCTCAGGGATAACCCTTTCTTGCTCAATTGATGAAGCTTCCAGTTGAAAACCTGCTAACCTTCTACTCCTCCTTGTTTGCATGAACGATGAATGCCAAAGCTTTTCGGTTGTCGGAATATTCCATTGCCTAATTTTTGTTGGTGAAATAAAGGGTAAAGAGGAAAGATCTCTCAATAGAAGAAATGCATGGTCTTAACCTTCTCTTTTGTTTTATGAAAACCAAAACCGTTGAGAAGGAGTCCTTTCTACTTTCTTGGTGAACCAAAATTTTTTTTTTCAGAAAAAGAACCACCTTGCAACCTCTTGTATCCTTTGTTAATACAAAGAACAAGAGAAGCAAAAGTCACAAGAGAAAAAGAGAGCCAAAAGTCATGAGAGAGAGAAGGCTTGGGGAAAAAGAAAACTAGGTTTTCTTCTTTCCAACTGAAGAGACGGAAGTATCTTCCAAATCTGAGAATTCCAATTCTCTAATTGCAATTGGCACCTATGAAATTCTCAGAATTATAAATTGGCCAATCAATTTCCCTTTCTCGCAATAAACTCCACTATATTATCAAATAACATCTTGAGTTTATATTCCTCTTTAATTGAGATAAATTTCTCAACCCAAAATTAATTAGGACTTACGGGCTATTTCGAGGACTAAAAAAACACACGCCTTGGCTACTAAAATGACCAAAATACCCCTACTATATAAATAGCTGTATTTTGCATTTTAAATATTTTCTAATATCACCATAAGAAAATATTGACTCCAAGGACAATGCTACATTAGTAAAGTCTCTGACTTATAGGTGTAATGACTAAAATACCCCTCTATACATTGCCGTACATTCAGAGAGGAAGAAGTGTACTAATACCTCTCTAAATGGCATCTACCATCCTTAGGCCTCTAGTCCAATGATCCACGATTTTCTTGGAGTGTTTTCGCTTTTCAAGAGAGCTATCTTAAAGCAAACATCCAAGTTATGTTTCCTAGGGCCCTGGACATTTAGATCATTCAAACAACCACAAGGGGCGATATAGTATAGAAACTATCTTGTACAAGTTTGTCTTAACTAACTAGTCACACATACTCAACAAGTAAGTATATTGGCCCTACGATAGAACCTTAACTATAGCATATCAAAGTATATGCTTCCAGCTTCGTCAGACCACCAACTCATGCTCAAGTTGTAAAGTACTAGTCCATGCTGTAGCGGCAGTAGTTTAGGTTTCTACCATATAATACTTTAAGAAACCACTACTATAGGTCTTGTTCTACGTATTCGAAATATGCTTATGTTATGAAGTGAGTGGACTACTCACTGGCTAAAGGTAAGCCATTCCCCATTTGAAATTCATAACATAATAACCTAGATATGATGAGATTCCCATTCTCATCAATCGATTAAGAATGAATGTCTATGTGTTAAGTAACCCGTGATCCATACCTTACTGTGAAAGACCTCCATTCACATGGACCACTTAAACACAATGAGTCTTTTCCAAACGACATTGTGCACAAATAAGTAAATTCACAAACGATTTCTGAAAATAAATTCTTTTAATAAAATGTTCGATTTTTACATCAGAAATCTAGTCTAAGAGGGCATACTTCCCAACAATCTCCTACTTGCACTCTAAGACTAGGTAATTCTGTAAGTGCCCACCCCTATGGCATCTAAGTGTCTCTTGAAGATTCTCTCAGCCAAAGGCTTGGTGAATGGATCTGCTAGATTGTTCTCAGAGGCAATCTGTTCCACCATGACTTCCCATCTCTAGATAAAATCCCGGATCAGGTGGTACTACCTCTCGATGCGCTTCCCCTTCTTGTGGTTTCGAGGTTCCTTGGATTGTGATACTGCTCCAGAGTCGTCGCAATACATCACAATCAGCCTGTCCATATGTGGCACGACTCCAAGTTCTGAAAGGAACTTCCAGAGCCAGACTGCTTCCTTAGATGCCTCCAAAGCTGCCACATACTCAGCTTCTATGGTTGAGTTAGCAATGCAAGATTGCTTGATACTCCTCCATGAAATTGCTCCTCCTGATAAGGTGAAGACATATCCACTAGTAGATTTTCTCTCATCCTTATCTGCCTGGAAGTCTGAGTCTGTGTATCCTATAAGAACCAAGTCATCAGCCCTGTAAACCAGCAGATAATCTCTCGTTCCCTTGAGGTATTTGAGAATATGCTTTACAGCTTGCCAATGAACCTCCCCAAGATTTGACTGATTTCTGCTAACTAAGCCTACGACAAAGCATATATCTGGCCTAGTACACAGTATGGCATACATGAGACTTCCTACAGCCGAAGCGTAGGGAATCCCACTCATTCTGTCATTTTCTTCTTGAGACTTAGGATAGTCCCTTGAAGAAAATGACAACCTATGTCTGCAAAGGATTAAAGCTCCCTTGCATGAGTCCATGCTGAACTTGGCCAGCATCTTGTCAATGTATGCTACTTGGGATAATCCTAACATTCTCTACTTCCTATTTATAAGAAGTTTAATCTTCAAAATGTAGCTGGCTTTTCCCAAGTCCTTCATACTGAATTGACTAGATAGCCAAACCTTTGTAGATGACAACGACCCTACATCATTTCCAATGAGTAGAATATCATCTACATACAAGATAAGAAAAACCACATTAATGCCTTCAAGCTTCCTGTACACGCATGTTTTATCTTCGTTTTGAATGAAACCATAAGACTTTACAGTCTTATCAAAACGAATGTTCCATGCCCTTGATACCTGCTTAAGTTTATAAATGGACTTCTTAAACTTGCAAACCATATATTCTTAGCCTTTAGCAATAAAACCTTTCGGTTGGGACATATAGATGTCTTTGCTAAGATGGCCATTTAAAAATGCCTCTTGACATCCATTTTCCATATCTCATAGTCATAGTGACATGCGATGGTAAGGAGGATACGAATGGACTTAAGCATGGCCACCGGGAAAAAGGTTTTCTCATAATCGATTCCCTCTTTCTGAGTATGCCCTTTCGCCACAAGCCTAGCTTTGAAGGTTTCCACCTTCCCATCTACTTCTATCTTCGTCTTATTTACCCACTTATACCCTATGGGTTTTATTCCTTCAGGTGAAGTTACAAGATCCCAAACTTAATTGAAGTACATAGACTGAATCTCGACTTTCATTGTTTCATGCCATAGATTTGCATCAGCATCAGCAATAGCCTCCTTGTATCTAGTGGGGTCTTGTTCCTGATGGTCAGAGACCAGCTCAAAAGCTTCTCTAGTCCATCTCTCTAGAACCCTAGACACTCTCCCACTATAAAGAGGCTCTATTTGTACAGGCTCTTGAGGTTGTGCCTCTTTTTGTTCCACAATCGGGTCAAAAGAAGTTGCTTCTGAAGATAACTTCTCTTCGAGTTCCAACCTAGTTGAACCTTTCGTGGAAATAATTTGATCATCTTCTAAGTATCTAGCATTGGTACTAACCAGTACCTTCTGCTCCTTAGGATGATAAAAGTAACCACCCTTTATCCCTTTTAGATACCCAACAAAAAATCATAATTCTGATCTCGGTTTTAATTTGTCTCCCTTGACTAGTACATAAGTTGGACAACCCCATATCCTGAGATGATTTAGACTTGGCTTACGCCCAATCCACATCTCATAGGGAGTCCTAGGTATTGACTTAAAAGGCACCAAGTTCAGAATGTATACCGTTGTTTTCAGGGCATATCCCCAAAAGGACATTGGAAGAGTAGCATGAGACATCATGCTTCAGACCATTTCCATTAATGTTCTATTCTTTCTCTCAGCTACTCTGTTCTGTTGGGGTGTTCCTGGCGCAGAGAGCTAGGATACTATCCTATGATGTACCATGTAGTCCTTGAATTCACCCAGAAGGTACTCTCCACCATGATCCGATCGTAAGGTCTTGATTAATTTACCTGTCCGATGCTCCACTTCAGCCTTAAACTCCTTGAATTTATCAAAAGAGTCAGACTTGCTCCTCATCAGGTAAATATAACCAAACATTGTACAAGCATCCGTGAAAGTGATAAAGTACTCAAAACCTCCTCTAGCTGATGTAGATAAGGGACCACACACATCAGTGTGAACAAGACTCAACATCTCCTTGGTTTTATCCGCCTTTAGGATAAAAGACCTTTTGGTCATTTTTTCCATCAGGCAAGATTCACACTGAGGCCAATTTTCCAATCTCAATGAGCCCAAAGGCCCATCATGTATTAGCCTCTGAATCCTGGTTGAGTTGATATGACCAAACCTTAGATGCCAAAGGTATGAGTCATTGACATTGATCTTTCTCTTCTTAGTTAAAGGTTCAAATTGAGCGTTATTTGATTGATTGTTAATAGGGTTTAAGAAGAATAGATTTCCATACATGTGCCCAGTACATAAAATCTCTCCATTTCTACTGATAGAAATACCAGAATGGAAAGAGACAGAATATCATTAATTTATTAGTTTTGCAACTGAAATCAAATTCTGATGAAAACCAGGTACATATAAAATATCTTTTAAAAACCACTATTTTATTACAATAAAAAATAAGATCCAATTCTCCCACTGCAAGGGCTCAGACTTGTGCTCCATTTCCCACGCGTAACCCATGTTCACCCTTCTTGAGTCTTCTTATCTTTCTAAACCCCTATAAGGAGTTACATATATGATCAGTGACTCCTGAATCAATAATCCAAGTGGAAAGTGATCCAACCATTGATATAGACTCTAGATAGAAAATATTGGCTGTGGGATTTTTCTTAACTTGAAGATCTGGACACTCATTTTTCCAGTGTCCCTTCTTTCCGCATTGGAAGCACTTGCCATTTGGTTTATCTTTGGGCTGGGTCTTGGGCTGGGCCACTGCGTTTCCCTTCTTCTTTTTGGGCCCAGTTCTTGAGAAAGAAGCTTTAGCAATCATGGCCTTTGATTGAAGCTTCATGACCTTCTCTGCCATATGGAGTTCCTTCATTAACTTAGTTAAACTTATATTCAACTTGTTCACATTGTAATTCAACTTGAACTGAGTAAAGAAACCCGGTAGAGACTCGAGAACCATATCTACTTAGCTCTCGGGGTCAATGACAGCCCCTAAGATTTTCGCTTCCTTGAAAGCAGCAATCATCTTGAGTATGTGCTCTCTGACTGATGCTCCCTCAGCCATCTTAGTGTTGATTATAGTTCGAAAAGCTTCCTGCCTTGCAGGCCGGCTCTTATCTGCGAATATAGTGGCCAATGACTGACTAATATCATACGCAGAAACCATGTGCTCATATTTTGATTAGAGCACATTAGATATAAAGGCTAACATATAGCAGCGTGCCATTTCGGCAGCTTTCTTCCATGCCTTCTCAGCCTCTCGCTCCTCGGCAGTAGAACCTTCCCCGATCACACGACAAGTCTCATAAAAGATATACTTATATTCCTCGGCTATGAGTATTACGTCCAGGTTCCTCTTCCAGTCCACATAGTTTGGTCCCGTTAACTTATTTTCTCGGAGAATAACGACCAAAGGACTAAAAGAACCTCCCACAATTTCTAAAAATTGAAAATAAAAGAATGGATTTAGTTTGTGAAAACAAAATTTGTGCACTATAATTAATTTGGCTCTTAGAAAAACTGACATAATTTCTTAGGAAGATTAACAGTTCCCTAAGCTAAGTGTATTAACCACCACAAATTAATTTTCCTTCTAGGTAATGATCTAGAGGATAACTCCATCGAGGGGATGGCCATTTCCTCTCATTTCCTATGGACATACCTCGTACTTATAACCTCCAACGTGGGCTGACCGATTATAGAACGTGTCCCGGGTTATTAATTACATCATTCCATTAGATTTAGATCCTTGTGGTATCCCCATCCTATACGGGTTCACTCCCAAGGTGACGCGAGGGGACCCACGATCTCTAATAAGGATCGTGATGGAAGCTGTGGGCCCGTTGGAACCCCTCTCCCACTTAGTCTTTTTTTAAAAAAAATTTTCTGAAAAATATCCTTTTGAAAATTTTCATTAAATTTTTCCTTAATTCAAAAATAAAATATCTAAATCCATTAAAATCTCTTTGTCAAGGCTTATATCCTTTGAGAGATTTTTTCATGGACTAATTTTATTTAAGTTAAAATTTAATGATTTTAAAAAATTTTCAATCAAAACTTTCTAGAGACATTGGTCTTAAGTTTATTTGACAAAACAAATTTTCTTGTGCCAAAATTAAAACAAAATGGCTTTCTATTTTAACCTTACAAAAATATCTAAATCCAATATATTTTCTATGTCAAGGATTAAATCCTTTGAGAAAATATCTAAGGATTAATTTTTGTTTAAGTTAAAATAACCATTTAATTTTTAAAGAAAAATATTTTTCTTGTCAAAAATATTTCCAAAGACTTTGGTCTTTGAGAAAACGTGCACATAGGTACACAAAATAAATAACATGCTAGAAAATAGTAAAATTTTTCATGCTATTCTATTTTTAAACCTAAGTGCCCAAATAATAGAATTAAACACACTAATTAATTAATTAATTAATGTTATTGTTTAATCTTAAAATACCTTACTAATATTTTTCATGCAAATATATTCCTCAAATATTAACTATTGCAAAATATTAACTTCACCAAGTATGGGACCCAAAACCAAAAGAAAACTGCAAGAAAAATTACAAGGAAAATTTAAAAATTTTTCCCTGGTTCACTGCAACCGTCATACTGCTTTTGGGTCCAGTCACGCAACGATAACGGTGGTCCCGCTGGCCGGTTAGTGGGCGGAGGTCAAGGGGGCAACGCCCCCTTGTTTTTTTTTTTTTTTAGACAACAGAGAGGAACCGGCGCCGGTTTGGAAGCCAGGACCGGCACTGGCCGTGTTTTGTACAGAACTAGGACCCACTAGCAAACCAGTGCACGGACAACCTTCCAAACCATAGCCGACGTCGGTTCTGGCACCCAAGCTAGTGCCGGTTCTTGTCTGGATGCCGAATCCTGTAGTTTTTTCTGCGAATTTCTTCGTACAGCTTCTCCACAGCTTTTGCACCTGTCCCCTAGTTTTTCCTGCTCAGTTTCTGGCTTCGATGGCTCTCCGATTTCAAATCAAATACAATGAAATCAACCAAAACCAACAATCACCTATACCTTTCCAAATTGGGTTTACATGGTTGTTCTATGAAAGCATGAAAATTACAGAGAGCCTATGCTTCTACTGTGAAGCTTACAAAAATACCTATCCTATACCAAAATAGTGAAGGATCACAGGTTTAAACACCAAACAATGATCTTCTCCATTTTTATTAACTAACATGCTCCCTAAGTTAATCAAACAGTATGCTCTGATACCAATTGTTGGTTTGATAGAAAACAGAGGAACATGTTGCAAAAACGGAGAACAAACAGAGGCATAGAAAAACCATTAAGAGCAGCAGCATGGAAGTATTTAAAACATACCTCTAGGTGCCTTAAGTTTCTTAGGTTATGAAAGAATGGATTGAACCTCAGGGACAGCCCCTTCTTGCTCAATTGATGAAGCTTCCAGTTGAAAACTAGCTAACATTCTACTCCTCCTTGTTTGCATGAGTGATGAACGCCAAAGCTTTTCGGTTGTTGGAATATTTCACTGCCTAATTCTTGTTGGTGAAATAAAGGGTGAAAAGGAATGATCTCTCAAGAGGAGGAATGCATCATCTCAATCTTCTCTCTTATTTTGTGAAAACCAAAACTGTTGAGGAGGAGTCCTTTCTACCTTCTTAGTGAACCAAATTTTTTTTTTTTTTCAGAAAAAGAACCACCTTGCAACCTCTTGTATCCTTTGTTAATACAAAGAACAAGAGAAGCAAAGGTCATAAGAGAAAGAGAGAGCCAAATGTCACGAGAGAGAGAGGGCTTGGGGAAAAAGAAAATCAGGTTTTCTTCTTTCCAACTGAAGAGACGGAAGTCTCTTCCAAATCTGAGAATTCCAATTCTCTAATTGCAATTGGAACCATGAAATTCTCAAAATTATAAATAGGCCAATCAACTTCTCTTTCTCGCAATAAACTCCACTATGTTATTAAATAACATGTTGAGTTTATATTTCTCTTTAACTGAGACCAATTCCTCAATCTAATATTAATTAGGACTTACGGGCTATTCCGAAGACCGAAAAGACATATCACCTTGGCTATTAAAATGACCAAAATACCCTTACTATATAAATAGCTATATTTTATATTTTAAATATTTTCTAATATCACCATAAGGAAATATTAACCCCAAGGACAATGCTGCGTTAGCAAAGTCTCCGACCTACAGGTGTAATGACTAAAATACCCCTCTATACATCGCCGTACATTCAGAGAGGAAGAAGTGTACTGACACATCTCTAAATGACATCTATCATCCTTAGTCCTCTAGTCTAATAATCTACGACTTCTTGGAGTGTTTTCACTTTTCAAGGGAGCTACTCTAAAGCAAACATCCAAGTCATGTTTCCCAGGGCCCTGGACATTTAGATCATTCAGACAACTACAAAGGGCGATATAGTATAGAAACTATCTTGTATAAGTTTGTCTTAAGTAACTAGTCACACATACCCAACATGCAAGTATATTGGCCCTACAATAGAACCTCAACTATAGCATATCAAAGTATATGCTTCCAGTTTCGTCAGACCACCAACTCATACTCAAGTCGTAGAGTATTAGTCCACGCTGTAGCGGTAGTAGTCTAGGTTTCTACCATATAGTACTTTAAGAAACCACTACTATAGGTCCTGTTCTACGTATTCGAAATACGCTTATGTTATGAAGTGAGTGGACTACTCACTGACTAAAGGTAAGCCATTCCCCATTTGGAATTCATAACATAATAACCTAGACATGACGAGATTCCCATTCTCATCAATCGGTTAAGAACGAATATCTATGTGTTAAGTAACCCGTGATCCATACCTTACTGTGAAGGACCTCTATTCATATGGACTACTTACTCAAACACAATGAGCCTTTTCCAAATGATATTGTGCACAAATAAGTAAATTCACAAACGATTTCTGAAAATAAATTCTTTTAATAAAATGTTCGATTTTTACATCAGAAATCTAGTCTAAGAGGGCATACTTCCCAACAATGTCATGGGAGACATCGACTTTGAAAAGCTTACTCTATGCGTCATGGGTAATAATCCTTTTTTGGATTGATCCATACTAAGCTTCTTTAGCACTTTATCTATGTATGTAGACTGTGAAAGACCTAGTAACCTTTTTGACCTATCTCTAAAGATTCTTATTCTAAGAATGTAGATTACTTCTACAAGGTCTTTCATGGAGAAATTCTTGGACAACTAAACTTTAACTGATTGAAGGATAGGTACATCATTTTCTATTACCAATATGTCATCTACAAAAAGTAATAAGAAAATGATTGCGCTCCAACTAACCTTCTTGCACACAGAAGGCTCATCCATACTTTGAATGAAACTAAACTCTTTGATTGTTTCATCAAAATGGATGTTCCATTTCCTAGACGCTTGCTTAAGTCCATAAATGGACTTTTGCAGTTTGCACACTTTTGTGCTATCATTAAATGTGAAACCCTCATATTGTATTATATACACTTCCTTAGGCAGATTTTCATTTAGGAAATCTGTTTTCACATCCATTTGCCAGATCTCATAATCATGATGAGTACAATGGCTAGGAGTATCCTAATGGGTTTTAGGATGGCTACTGGTGAGAAGGTTTCACCATAGTCAATACCATGTTATTGACGATAACTCTTAGCCACTAGTCGAGCTTTATAGGTAACTACGTTGCCATCCATGTCGGTTTTCTTATTGAAGACCCATTTACACCCCATAGGTTTGATTCCTTTGAGTGGATCTACCAAAGTCCATACTTGGTTATTGTACATGGAATCCATCTCTGACTTCATGGCCTCAAGCTATTTGTCAGATTATGAACTTTTCAGAACTTCTTTGTAGGTAGTAGGCTTATTTTCATCTATGAGCAATACGTCAGTATGATCACTTATGAGAAATCCATATCTCTCTGGTGCCATACATATCCTACTCGACCTACGAGGGTCTTGTGTAGTAGAAGGTTCATCTATTCTCTCAATAGATATGGGATCAGGCGATTTATCCTTGTATGTTTGTTCTTCTTGAACTTCACAAAGTTCAATTTTACTTCTACTGTCTCGTTTGAGCATGTGCTCCTTTTCCATGAAGATAACATACTTCAAAATAAACACTTTGTTTTCGGAGGAGAGATAGAAGTAATACCTGAAAGATTCTTTCGGATATCCTACAAACAAACACTTGTCAGACTTACTATCAAGCTTATATGATTGTAGCCTTTTGATAATGACAGGACAACCACATACTCTCAAGTGAGATAACTTTGGTTTTTTGCTAAAGAACATCTCAAATGGGGTCGTATTAATCATTTTTTATAGAACTCTATTTAAAATATAAATAGAAGTCTCTAGTGCGTACCCCCAAAATGATTTTGGCAAGTCCGCAGAGGCCACCATAGTCCGTACCATGTCTAGAAGGGTTCGATTCCTTCTCTTAGATACACCGTTATGTTGAGGTTTATGTGGTGGAGTCCATTGAGATAATTTCTCATTATCTCTAAGATAACCCAGAAACTCTTGGCATAAGTATTCACCTCCTTGATTCGATCTTAGAGTCTTAATAATTTTGTTAAGTTATTTTTCTACTTTATTTTTGAAGTCTTTGAACTTTTTAAAAGCTTCAGATTTATAGTTCATTAAATATAAATACCTATATCGTGAATAATCATTGATAAAGGTTGTGAAATAGTTATAACCTCCTTTTCCTTGTATAGACATTGGGCCACATACATCAGAATGTATAAGTTTTAATAACTATTTGGCCCTTTGTCCTTTTTAGAAAATGAGTTTTAGTCATTTTACCTAGTAAACAAAACTCGCAAGTGCCATATGACTCATAATCAAATGACCCTAAGTCACTAAGTCTATGTAACTTAGAAACACGATTCTCGTTTACATGGCCTAAACGGCTATGCCATAAGTAGGAGGTGTTTAGGTTATCAATATTTGGTTTCTTATTATTTATATTGAGAATTGGATTATCCATGTCTAGAATATATAAACTATTAACCAAAATTGTAGAACCATAATGAATATTATTCAATCAAAAAGAACAATATTTATTCTTAAATATCAAATGAAATCCATACAAGTCTAAGCATGCAACTACGATAATGTTTTTAATTAAAACTGGTACAAAATAACAGTTTTGCAGTTCTAAAACTAATCCTAAAGGCAGGTTTAGCTCGTATGTCCCCACAACAAGTGCAACAACCTTTGCTCAATTTGTAATACGTAGGTCCATGTCGTTTTTCTCTAGCCTTTTACTGCCCTTTAGTCCCTGTAAGTTATTGCACAAATGAGATCCATATTCGGTATCCAATACACATACTCATTTCTAAATGCAATATTTTTTTCAATAAAAAACATATTAGGAGTAGAAGTAGAAGTGTCCGCAAGCTTCTCCTTCTGCTTTTTTTCCTTGATGGTCTCCAGGTAGGCTTTGCAGTTATGCCTCCAGTGGCCTATTTTGCCACAATGATGGCATCGGCCTTTGGTGGCTGTATCCTTTTTTTTCACACCATCTTTAAGCTTAGTAGGATACATATCTCATTTCTAATGGCAGTATTTATCTCAATCATAAACATACCAGGAGTAGAAGTAGAAATATTCGCAAGCTTCTCCTTTTGCTTCTTTTCCTTGACAGTTTCCAGGTAGGCTTTGCAGTTGCGTCTCTAGTGACCCATTTTGTCACAGTGATGGCATGGCCCTTTAGTGGCTACATCCTTCTTTTTCACACCACCTTTGGGCTTAGTGGGAGCCTTTTTCTTCTGCTTTTAATATTTCTTCTTAAAAGAAGAAGATTCTACCATCAAGACCACATTGGAATCCTTCTTCATAGAGGACTCCGCAGTCTTGAGAAGGTTGATCAACTCAGAAATGGTGGACTCAATCTTGTTCATTTGATAGTAGTTAATCACAAATTGTGAAAAACTATTAGGTAAAGATTGTAAAATTAAGTCAACACATAATTCATGAACCTAAGAGACCTAAGCTTCTCAATCAAGCCCATCATCTTCAACCCATGGGTAGCCACAGAATCACCCTCAACCATTTTGTAATAGAACAGTTGCTTCGAGCTCTTATATCTCTCTGTTCTGGCTTGAGTGTCAAACAGCTCTCAAAGATGGAGAATCATCGATTGAGCATCCATATGTTCGTGCTGTTTTTGCAGCTCAGGAGTCATTGACGCCAACATAATACAAGATGATGTGTCACTGTCCTCCTTGTACTTCTTTTGGATAGCATGCTCAATAGCATGAGCATCTTGAGCTGGTGGTAGCAAAATAGGAGTATCTAGCACGTAGAGCAACTTTTCTGACTTAAGAACGATTCTCAAGTTTCTATACTAGTTTGACTCAATTAGTTTGTTGGTCTCCAAGATGCTACGTAAGTTTAGGTTGGTTGATATAATGCACGTGACATAGATGTAAAGATAGAGAACATTAGCTAACTTTATTTGCATATGTAATGCAAATAATTAGGTGTTTAATTATATGCATTATTACTCCACTATTTTTCTCAAACTAATAGCCCCCACTATTAATTCTGGAAAGCCCATTGGAAACTTTCCTAGTGGATCAGTATCCAAATTCCTTAAGAATAATCTTGGGTTTGCCCAACAAGCCACTCTTGAGTTCAATGGTAGGTATCCAATACCAATTATATCATATGTAATTACCAGATCATTGGGTGATTATCATCTTTTAATCTTAAAGCTTTTGGGCTACCCTAATATTTCCACTAAATTTCTTTATACTTGAATTAGCCTAACTGGGACAAAGAATTTAGTTAAACCCGACATATTAATCAAAAATTTTATTCCATAGCTTAAACATGCCCGATGTCGAGTAGGCTTGGGTTAGCCCAACAACCTGGTCTCGAAAAAGGACTCTTGTTCTTACTATATTAACGGAAGGAATTATGTTTAATATTAATTGAGGGATTTATTCCTTTTAGTGATTTCATCAAATGACATGCATAAATATATTAATAAATCACATAAATTGATAATCATGGTAATAAAGCGATTACGTGATATGGTTTTGGACTTTTCGTAAATTAATTTTCTCGAGAAAAAAAGAAAATTAATATGGTTAACCCTATGTGTTCATGCATGTTTTAAGTAGAAGGTCTTACCATCTCGTCTTGTTTTGGTTGCCATCTCTAAAATTAAAATAATTCTATTCCTATCTAATATATGTAATCTAATTACATAAATTTCCTAAATAGAGAAACCTCGAATTACATTCGAGGGGAGTTAGATGAGAAGAGAATTATACAAGAATTTTAGAGAAGGCAAGACTAGTAGGTCCTATTTAATAAAAACCAAAACTGTAAAAATGCACGAACAAATATAATTTGGTTTTAGTCCATAACCATCCACCATGCCATTAATTATGCTTAAACAAAAATTAAACATATAATTTTATTATTCCAAAATCTCTATTCTGGAAAAATGAAACAAATTTAGATTTAATTTCTAAAAATAAATCCAAGAAATTAAATAAAGATAAAATATAAAATCAAAATTTTAGATTTAATTTCTAAAATCTAATTAGGATAAAATCAAAAATCAATATTTTAGAAAATGTATTAATTACTAAAATCATATTTTAAGAATTAAATA
The DNA here is from genome assembly GCA_026120185.1 of Voacanga thouarsii. Taxonomy (NCBI): domain Eukaryota; kingdom Viridiplantae; phylum Streptophyta; class Magnoliopsida; order Gentianales; family Apocynaceae; genus Voacanga; species Voacanga thouarsii. The sequence goes on along the minus strand of JANUWF010001127.1, from coordinate 2,503,971 downwards.
GTAATATATAATCTAAAATCAATATTTTAGAAAATATATTAATTTTCAAAATATAATTTTATCCTAAATCATGGGTCCCATTTAGAAACTAATCATAATTAGATTTAATTCTCAAAACGAGAATTAATAAAGAAAACTTATTATTATTTTTTTTACATATCTAAAATCATATTTTGGATAATATATATTAATTTCCAAAATCAATTTTAGAAATTAATATTGGTTAGTCCCAAAACATGAATCCTGGGAAGATTTGGGTGTTCAGTGGAAAAAGGGGAAAAAAACACAACTCATGGGCCACTGAAACAAAAACTAAACGAAATGGAAAAATAATTTTTTTTTACATATCTAAAATCAATATTTTAGATAATATTTATTAATTTCTAAAACCAATTTTAAAAATTAATAGTGGTTAGTCCCAAAACATGAATCTTGGGAAGATTTGGGCATTCAGTGGAAAAAAGGGGAAAAAGACACAACTCGTGGACCACCAAAACAGAAACCAAGCGAAATGGAAAAAGAATTTTTTTTACATATCTAAAATCAAAATTTTAGATAATATATATTAATTTCCAAAACTAATTTTATAAATTAATATTGGTTATTCCCAAAACACGAATCTTGGGAAGATTTGGACGTTCAGTGGAAAAAGGGGAAAAAAACACAACTCGTGGGCCACCGAAACAAAAACCAAACAAAATGGAAAAAGATTTTTTTAAATATCTAAAATCAATATTTTAGATAATATATATTAATTTCCAAAACCAATTTTAGAAATTAATATTGGTTAGTCCCAAAACATGAATCTTGGGAAGATTTGGGCGTTCAGTGGAAAAAAGGGAAAAAAAAACACAACTCGTGGGCTATTGAAACAAAAACCAAATGAAATGAAAAAAGAACTTTTTTTTTTTTATATAAAACAAGATTACATCCTGGGCAGGTTGTGTATCATCCTCCCCATGATGCACAACCACACAACGGAGCCAAGCATCTGCTTGGGGAGCCAAAACACTTGAGTCGTGGCTCCAAGCCATGGCTTGGAGTTCTTGTGCCTCAAGCCGTGGCTTGGCTCCTTATGAGCTGCGACTTAGGGCCAAAAATAAATTTTTTTTTTCATTTTTTTTCCTTTCGTCTTCTTCCCAGAAACGATTTTTGAGAAAAATACTTCAACGAATTTTGCAGAAAAATAAGATTACAGAAACATTTCCTGTACAGAACACAAGGCATGAATATTGATTTTCAAAACACAACAGAGACATAACGAAGATTCTTGAAACGATTTCAACAGTCTGGAAACATTTTCAAGACAGAATGCAAAACATACCGTGAATATACTGGGACGCTTATATGTCAAAACTAAGCCCATAGAAATCAACTTTCATATCACAAAAGCCCAAAATGCTTGAAACAATTTCAAGACACGAACTGAAACAATTTTCAGAAATCAAAACCACATTTGTGAAACAATTTCACAATAAAGAGAGACATTCATGAAATAGCTTTCACGATAGCTAATGTCTATAAACCACACACAACAAGGCTTTGATACCACTGAAGGTATCTCATACAAGTCAGATAGCATAGCAGAAGATAAACAGATGAGATACCGTCCCAATGTCACATATGTGTGATAAACAGAACAGATGAAATAAAGGAAAAATATACCTTTACAGTGTCTCTGTTGCTCAAGATTTTTCTTCGTGTCTAAAGGCACAATCCAACAACCCTGTGTGCAATAATGGATTGTGGCTTCTCCTTGATTGATCAAGTCAAACCACCACAACTCAAGCCTAGAGTTGTCTTTGATAGTATCCACACAAGGGACTCAAGGAACCAAAATGTTTTCTGTGCTAGCAGAGAACGTAAAGGTGGCTAGGGTTTTTTTATATTTTCTAAGAACAGGAAACTAAGAGAGAGAGGAAAGAAGTCGTGCGTGTGTTTTGTGTTTTCCTCCTATTAAATCCGAGAGAACCATTCTAGAGTAATCCCTGAAAAATGCAGAAAAACACGTTTCTGTGAATTCTAATCAAATTAAAATTCACTAATTGCAATTAGAAATCATAAGTTTTAGCAATCACAATTTCTCCCAAAATTATAACTAATTATAATTTGACCACAATAACTTTTTCTTCTCACAATTAACCCCATAATGTTATCGAATAATATCTTCAGTACTTAATCCTTTATTGTGTGTGACCTATTAGATTTTTCAATCTATTAGTAGCGAATATGAATTAATTCAAACGTCTTTGAGATTAATAATCCTTAATAATTTAGAATTAACCTATTAATTATAATCAGAATTAGTTTATTAATTCATCAAATAACAAACCCATACTCAGCAGATCATGAGCAGTATCTAGAAAACATTATGACCACCTAAGAGTCCAGGAAGTCAAGTGGTTTGACATAAACCCTTCAATAACAAACTATAGTACAATAAACTCTTTTCACCATACAATATCTCATCCGATTTGGAGTACGAAATTAGCGACAGCTCCCTCTAGAATATATATTAATTCTGGCTTAAATATATTAGTACTTGTATCAGGAATCCACTACTCTACATGTGTATCAATCGGAACTGTTTCCAGTATACAATCACCTTGGCCAAGGATTTCATGAGTAGTAATTCCAATTAGTGGCCGTGAGGTATTCGCCCATACTATTAGGCGTGGTAAATCCTTTATTAACCCTCTCAACTACTTTCGTTTATCTCACATTGTACCTAATATCCATCCTATAGGTGGCCCTCGGTCGGGCTCCAGAGATTGGAATCAAAGTACAATGCTCAGCAAATAAAGTACCTTGGAAATTTCAAGTCTAAGGATACTTACACATTTGCTATAACGAGATTCTATCACTGGCACTAAATAGTTATCTATGTGATTATTTCATAGTTAAGTAATCTAATGTACTTGTTCTATTAACAAGCATCCATGTATTAACTTTGAGTATCTCAATGCTCATGGATATGAGAACCACCACTTGATCAAATCAGGAAGTCTAGCACGTGTTAGTCTTAATGCATTAATAATGTCTTATCTCATTAATACTACGACTAGGTATTTTTTAAGTACTAATACTATACAGTATAGTAGGAATCTCACATAATGATTTCTATAATGATTTCCTTAATACAGTGTTGTACTTGGGCCTTTATCTAATAGTTATTTTACATGAAAGTAAAGAAAACAATCTGAAAGATAAATAATGTTTTGTATTATAAAACAAATGTGTTATATACAAAGTACAAGTGATTGCCTCTAGGGCACAACACTAACAGAAAGGGTATTACAAGAAAAAGTATACTTTCAAGAAACAAAAGTTAGATAAGGACCGAGTAAACATTGTTGAAGATGAAAATGTTGCAGGGATTGTTGCAATGTTGTCCGAATGGAAGGTGTCCATGTTCTCCGAATTGAATTTTGCTTCTTCTTTATTCAAAACTTGTGACTGGTGTTATGATTATGGTGCAACTGTATATGTGTGCAATGACAAAGCTATGTTCAAGTACTATGAAGAATCTTTTGAAGGACATGTTGTACTAATAGGCACTCAAGATACTACTAAGGTGCATGGGACAGAAGTTGTGAAATTACAATTCACATCTGGGAAGAAGTTAGTGTTCTATAATGTATTTCATGTACCAAATATAAGGAAAAATCTTGTATCAGCTGATAGGCTAAACAAGAATGGTCTTAAAGTTGTACATGAGTCTAACAAAATTATCTTGTCCAAGAATGGAATATTTGTAGGACAAAGCTATGCTTGTGATGGAATGTTTAAACTCAATATCAATAAAGTTGTTATTGTTGTTTATGTTGTTAGCTCTTCTTATCATTTGTCGCATGGTAAGTTAGGACATATCAATAATAGAACTTTACATTTTATGTCTAAACATGGCAATATTGCTTATAATGATAAAGAAGAAAAGAAACGTGAACTATGTGTTCATGCTAAAATGACTAGGTTACCTTTCCCTAAGAATGAAAGAAATAGAAACTTGGTTGAACTATACATTCTAATGTTTGTGAATTGAATGGTTTATTAACAAGAGGTGGTAATAGGTATTTTATTACATTTATTGATTATTGTTCAAGAATTATGCATGTTTATCTCATGAAGAGTGAAGATGAGTGTTTTGCTATGTTCACATCTTACAAATTACTTGTTGAAAACCATTTAAATAAGAAAATTAAAATATTGAGAAGTGTTAGGGGTGGTGAATACTTTCCTAGTGAATTCTCAAAATATTGTGAATAGAATGGAATTATACGTCAAACAAGTGCTCCATGTACCCCACAACAAAATGGTTTAGCTAAACGGAAAAATAAAATATTAGAAGATATGGTTAATTCTATTGGAATGTATGCCCTTTTAGACTAGGTTTCTGAAGAAATATTGAATATGTTAATAAAAGAATTTATTTTAAAAAATTGTTTGTGAATCTATTTTCTTTATTTATGCACATTTTCGTTTGGAAAAGACCTATTGTGTTTAAATAAGTGATTCGTGTGAATGGAGGTCTTTCACAATAAGATATGGATCATGGGTTATTTAAACACATAAACAGTTGTTCTTAACCGAATGATGAGAATGGTAACCTCATCATGTTTAGGTTATTATGTTATGAATTCCATATGGGGAATGGCTTACCTTTAGCCAGTGAGTAGTCCACTCACTTCATGACATAAGTGTATTTCGAATACGCAGAACAGGACCTGTAGTAGTAGGTTCTAAAAGTACTATATGGTAGAAACTTAGACTACTACCGCTACAGCATGGACTAGTACTCTATGACTTGAGTATGAGTTGGTAGTCTGACGAAGCTAGAAGCATATACTTTGATATGCTATAGTTGAGGTTCTATCGTAGGGCCAATATACTTGCATGTTGGGTATATGTGACTAGTTAGTTAAGACAGGCTTGTATAAGATAATTTCTACACTATATCGCTCCTTATAGTTGTCTGAATGATCTAAATATCCAGGGCCCTGGGAAACATGACTTGGATGTTTGCTTTAGGGTAGCTCCCTTGGAAAGCGAGAACACTCTAGGAAGTTGTGAATCATTGGACTAGAAGACTAAGAATGGTAGATATCATTTAGAGAGGTGTTAGTACACTTCTTCCTCTCTAAATGTACGACAATGTATAGAGGGGTATTTTAGTCATTTTCTCTGTAGGTTGAAGACTTTGCTAATGCAGTATTGTCCTTGGGGTCAATATTTCTTGATGGTGATATTAGAAAATATTTAAAATGCAAAATACATCTATTTATATAGTAGGGGTATTTTGGTCATTTTAATAGACAAGGCAATGTGTCTTTTTGGTCCTCGGAATAGCCCGTAAGTTCTAATTAATTTTTGGGTTGAGAATTGATCTCAGTTGAGAGGGTTTTATTTTATTTGGTAAGTCTAATTTATTATTAGTCTGGAATAAAATAAATGGAGAGAAATTTATTATTTGGTTTAATTGGTTAATTAATTATTCAAGGCTTAGGTCTAGTTTGAATAATTAGAAAATTAACCGGGACTTAAACTAGAAGAAAATAATTAAAACTTAATTATTTATTGGGTTATTTATTTAATTAAATCACAAGAAATAAATAATTAAAGTTTAATTATTTTGGTTCATTTGGGTTCATTAATTATTTATTGGGTTATTTATTTAATCCCAAAGAAAATAATTAATGTTTATTATTTTGGGCTTTTTGGGTCCAAAAAAATAATAAATATTATTTTGGCCCAATAGCCTGGACCATATGATTTTTCCAGACACAGTTCAGAAGAGTTTAGGGTGAAGTCAAAATTTATTTTGTTAATAATATTTGGATTTTAAAACCCGGGAATATTATTTTTATCAAAATAATTATTTTTAGTTTCATGACTCTTGGCTTTCTGTGTGAAAAAATAAAATAAAAAAAAGGAAAAAAAAATCCAAAGGTCTTTGTTTCTCCCTCTTGTGTGACTATTGGGTTTCTGGCTTGTGGCTTTTGTTTTCTATAATAGAAGAAGCCATGCCTTGAAAACGGATGGTCAGTGTTGTGAAAAAATGGAGAGAGATCTTCCTCTCACCCGAATATGTGCTCACCAACGTTTGATTAGGCTGTGGTCATATTCTGAGAATTGAAAAGCCTAGCATTAAGGATTCACTGGAGAAGAAGAAAGAGCCGGACAGTTTTTGCACAGGAAGCTTCATCTCACGCAGGAGAAGGAAGCTGTGGTTTTAGCTTCAAACCATTCTTCTTTAATCTTCAAGGTTTAAGGCTCCAAGAGGTATGTTTTTCATACCTCCATGCTACTGCCATGCTCTGTTTCTATGTTATTTCCTCCATTTTTATTCCACCCGTATGCATGCTCTGTCTCTTTCATCACATTCAAGTGGTATCAGAGCATGAATTTGATTGACTTATGGAGCATGTTAGTTAATAAAATTGGAGAAGAACATTGTTTGGTGCTTAAACCTGTGATTCTTCGCTGTTTTGGTATGGGATAGACTGATTGTGAACTTCATAGTGGAAGCATAGGAATTCTCTGTAAAATTTGGTTTTTTGATTTTGATCATGTAAACCCAATTTAAAAGGGTATAGGCGGCTGTTGTTTTGGTTTGGATGAGTTTTTGTAATGAAAAATGTCCAAAGAAGCCAAAGGAATCAATCTGCAGAGAAAAATGTAGACAGAATGCAGAGAAATTTCGCGGAGAAGATGAAGTTACTATTCCTAAGCCAGGACCGAGCCAAGCCACGCCGTTATTTCTGTGTCACGAGCCGCGTCCTTTGCTCATAGAAGCCGAGCCGTTTGCTGTGAAATTGGAGTCGATTTTGCAATTGCAACTTCAAATTTCGCAGGTCATGCAGCTGTGTCGGAGCACTCCAATCGGAAAAACACGTAGATCCTTTGCGGGTCAAGAGCAGATGCGAAACGGGCGCGGGTCATGGGTCGCGGGCGGGCTTCGCGGGTTGTGGCTGCGCCTGATCTGGTGCGGGCGGTGCACTGGAGCTGCAGTGGACCGTAGGCTAAATGGGCGCAGATCCTGTGCGGCCGGTGTACGTGGACTGCCAACAATTTTTTTTTTTTTAATTTGGGTCCCATACTAGGCGAAGTTAATATTTTTGCAATAGTTTATATTCTTGGAATATATTTGCATTAAAAATATTAGTAAAGGATTTTAGGATTAAACAATATAATTAATTAATTAATTAATTAATGTGTTTAATTCTATTATTTAGGCACTTAGGTTTAAAAATAGAAAAGCATGAAAACGTTTATTGTTTTCTGGCATGCTATTTATTTTGTATACCTATGTGCGCGGTTTCTCAAAGACCAAAGTCTTTGGGAATGTTTATACAAGGAAAAACATTTTTCTTTAAAAATTAAATAGTTATTTTAACTTGAACAAAAATTAATCATTTGATATTTTCTCAAAGGATATAATCCTTGACATATAAAATATATTAGATTTAGATATTTTTGTAAGTTAAAATAGAAAGCCATTTTATTTTGCACAAGAAAAATTGTTTTGTTAAATAAACTTGAGACCAAAGTCTCTAGAAAATTTTAATTGAAAATTTTTTGAAATCATTAAGTTTTAACTTAAATAAAATTAGTCCATGGAAAAATCTCTCAAATGATATAATTCTTGACATAGAGATTTTAATGGATTTAGATATTTTATTTTTAAGTTAAAGAAAAACTTAATGGAAATTTCAAAATGCTATTTTTCCAGAAAACATTATTTTAAAAGACTAAGTGGGAGAGGGGTTCCAACGGCCCCACGGCTTCCATCACGATCCTCATTAGAGATCGTGGGTCATCTCGCGTCACCCTGGGTGTGAACCCGTATAGGATGGGGATACCACAAGGATCTAGATCTAATGGAAGGATATAATTGATAACTTGGGACACGTACTATAATCGGCCAGCTTACGTTGGAGGTTATAGTGCGAGGAATGTCCATAGGAAATGAGAGGAAACGGCCATCCCATGATGGAGTTATCCTCTAGATCATTACCTAGAAAGGAAATTAATTTGTGGTGGTTAATACACTTAGCTTGGGGAATTGTTAATCTTTCAAAGAAGCTATGTCAGTTTTCCTAAGAGCCAAATTAATTTCAGTGCACAAATTTATTTTCACAAACTAAATCCTTTCTTTTATTTTTTGATTTTTAGAAATGGTGGGAGGTTCTTTTAGTTCTTTGGCCATCATTCTCCGTCAAAATAACGGGACCAAACTATCTGGACTGGAAGAGGAACTTGGAAATAATACTCACAGCCGAGGAGTATAAGTATGTCCTTTACGAAACCTGCCCTGTGATCGAGGAAGGTTCCACTGATGAAGAGCGAGAGGCTGAGAAGGCATAGAAGAAGGCTAATGAAATGGCACGTTGCTATATGCTAGCCTCCATGTCTAATGTGCTCTAATCTAAACATGAGCATATGGCTTCTGTGTATGACATTAGTTAGTCATTGGCCACTATGTTTGTGGACAAGAGCCAGCCCGCAAGGTAGAAGGCTCTTTGAACTATAATAAACACTAAGATGGCTGATGGAGCATTAGTCAGAGAGTATATGCTCAAGATGATTGCTGCTTTCGAGGAGGTAGAAATCTTAGGGACTATCATTGACCCCAAGAGCCAAGTAGATATGGTTCTCGAATCTCTACCGGGTTCCTTTACTCAGTTCAAATTAAACTATAACATGGACAAGTTAAACATGAGTTTGACTGAGTTGATGAAGGAACTCCAGATGGCAGAGAAGGTCATGAAGCCACAATCAAGGGCCATGGTTGCTAAGGCTTCTTCCTCAAGAATTGGGTCTAAGCCTAGAAAGTTCAAAAGGAAGAAAGGATATGCAGTAGCCCAGCCCAAGACCCAGCCTAAAGACAAACCAAATGGCAAGTGCTTCAAATGTGGGAAGAAGGGACACTGGAAAAAGGAGTGTCCAGATCTTCAAGCCATGAAAAACCCCACAGGTAATGTTTTCTATCTAGAGTCTATATCAATGATTGGATCAAATTCCACTTGAATTGTTGATTCAGGAGCCACTGATCATATCTGTAACTCCTTGTAGGGGTTTAGAAAGATAAGAAGACTCAAGAAGGGCGAACATGAATTACGCGTGGGAAATGGAGCACAAGTCTGGGCCCTTGCAGTGGAGGAGTTGGATCTTATTTTTTATTGTAATAAAAAAGTGATTTTAATAGATATTTTATATGTATCTGGTTTTCGTCAGAATTTGATTTCAGTTGCAAAACTTATAAATTAAGGATATTCTGTATCTTTCCATTCTAGTATTTTTATCAGTAGAGATGGAGAAATATTATATACTGGGAACTTGTATGGAAATCTATTCTATTTAAACCCTATAAATCATTAATCAAATAATGCTCAATCTGAACCTTTTAAATAAGAACAGAAAGACCAATGTCAATGACTCATATCTTTGGCATTTGAGGTTGGGTCACATCAACTTAACCAGGATTCAGAGGCTAATCCATGATGGGCCTTTGGGCTCATTGAGATTGGAAAATTAGCCTCAGTGTGAATCCTACCTTATAGGAAAGATGACCAAAAGGTCTTTTATCCCAAAGGCGGATAGAACCAAGGAGGTACTGAGCCTTGTTCACACTGATGTATGTGGTCCCTTGTCTATACCAGCTAGAGGAGGATTTGAGTACTTCATCACTTTCACAGATGATTGTACAAGGTTTGGTTATATTTAATTGATGAGGCACAAGTCTGACTCTTTTGATAAATTCAAGGAGTTTAAGCCTGAAGTGGAGCGTCAGACAGGTAGATTAATCAAGACATTATGATCGGATCGTGGTGGAGAGTACTTCCTGGGTGAATTCAAGGACTACAAGGTACATCATGGGATAGTATTCCAACTCTCTGCGTCGGGGACACCCCAGCAGAACGGAGTAGCTGAGAGAAGGAACAGGACATTGATGGAAATGGTCAGAAGCATGATGTCTCATGCTACTCTTTCAGTATCTTTTTGGGGATATGCCCTGGAAATAGTGGTATAAATTCTGAACTTGGTGCCTTCCAAGTTAGTACTTAAGACTCCTTATGAGATATGGACTGGGTGTAAGCCATGTCTGAATCATCTCAGGATATGGGGTTGTCCAGCTTATGTACTGATCAAGGGAGACAAGTTGGAACCAAGATCAGAATTATGCTAATTTGTTGGGTATCCAAAAGGAACAAAGGGTGGTTACTTTTATCATCCTAAGGAGCAGAAGGTATTAGTTAGTACCAATGCTAGATACTTAGAGAATGATCAAAGTACTTCCATGAAAGGTTCAACTAGGTTGGAACTCGAGGAGAAGTTATCTTCGGAAGCAACTTCTTCTGACCCGATTATAGAACAAGAAGAGGCACAGTCTCAAGAGCCTATACAAATAGTGCCTTGTCGTAGTGGGAGAGTATCTAGGGTTCTGGATAGATGGTATAGAGAAGCTTTTGAGCTGGTCTCTGACTGTCAAGAACAAGACCCCACTAGATACGAGGAGGCAATTGCTGATGCCGATGCAAATCTATGGCATGAAGCAATGAAAGCTGAGATTGAGTCTATGTACTTCAATCAGGTTTGGGATCTTGTAGCTTCACTTGAAGGGATAAAACCCATTGGGTGTAAGTGGGTGTACAAGAGAAAGAGGGGAGCGGATGGGAAGGTGGAAACCTTCAAAGCTAGGCTTGTGGCAAAAGGGTATACTCAGAAAGAAGGGATCGATTATAAGGAAACCTTTTCCCCTGTGGCCATGCTTAAATCTATTCGTATCCTCCTTACCATCGCATGTCACTATGACTATGAGATATGGCAAATGGATGTCAAGGCGAAATTTTTAAATGGCCATCTTAACGAAGACATCTATATGTTCCAATCGGAAGGTTTTATTGCTGAAGGCCAAGAACATATTGTTTGCAAGCTTAAGAAGTCCATTTATGGACTTAAGCAAGCATCGAGAGCGTGGAACATTCATTTTAATAAGACTCTAAAATCTTACGGTTTTATTCAAAACGAAGATGAACCATGCGTGTACAAGAAACTTGAGGGGTTTAATGTGGTTTTTCTTATCTTGCATGTTGTCTTGTATGTGGATGACATTCTACTCATTGGAAATGATGTAGGGTCATTGTCATCTACAAAGGTTTGGCTGTCTAGTCAATTCAGTATGAAGGACTTTGGAGAAGCCAGCTACATTCTCGGGATTAGACTTTTTAGAAATAGGAAGTAGAGAATGTTAGGATTATCCCAAGTTGCATACGTTGACAAGATGTTGGCCAAGTACAGCATGGACTCATGCAAGGGAGTTCTAATCCCTTGCAGACATGGGTTGTCACTTTCTTCAAAGGACTATCCTAAGTCTCAAGAAGAAAAATGACAAAGTGAGTAGGATTCCCTACGCTTCGGCTGTGGGAAGTCTCATGTATGCCATGCTGTGTACTAGGCCAGGTATCTGCTTTGCCATTCGCTTAGTTAGCAGATATCAGTCAAACCTTGGGGAGGTTCATTGGCAACAAGTTGTAAAGTATATTCCTAAGTTCCTCAAAGGAACCTTGGAACCACGAGGAGGGGAAGCACAGAGAGAGGTAGTACCACCTGATCCGGGATTTTATCCAGAGATAGAAAGTCGTGGTGGTACAGATTACTTCAGAGAACAATCTAGCAGATCCATTCACCAAGCCTTTGGTAGAGAAAGTTTTCAAAAGACACTTAGACGCCATTGGGGTGGGCACCTACGGACTTACCTAGTCTTAGAGTGCAAGTGGGAGATTGTTGGAATGTATGCCCTCTTACACTAGGTTTCTAATGAAAATATCGAATATGTTAATAAAAGAATTTATTTTCAAAAATTGTTTGTGAATCTAATTTTTTTATTTGTGCACATTTTCGTTTGAAAAAGACCAATTGTGTTTAAATAAATGATCCATGTGAATGGTGGTTTTTCACAGTAAGGTATGGATCATGGGTTATTTAAACACATAAATAGTTGTTCTTAACCGATTGATGAGAATGAGAATCTCATTATGTTTAGGTTATTATGTTATGAATTCCATATGGGGAATGGCTTACCTTTAGCCAGTGAGTAGTCCACTCACTTCATGACATAAGCATATTTTGAATACGTAGAACATGACCTGTAGTAGTAGGTTCTAAAAGTACTATATGGTAGAAACCTAGACAACTACCGCTACAGCGTGGATTAGTACTCTATGACTTGAGTATGAGTTGGTAGTCTGGCGAAGCTAGAAGCATATACTTTGATATGCTATAATTGAGGTTCTATCGTAGGGCCAATATACTTGCATGTTGGGTATATGTAACTAGTTAGTTAAGACAGACTTGTATAAGATAGTTTCTACACTATATCGCCTCTTGTGGTTGTCTGAATGATCTAAATATCCAAGGCTCTGGGAAACATGACTTGGATGTTTGCTTTAGGGTAGCTCCCTTGGAAAGAGGGAATACTCCAGAAAGTCGTGGATCATTGGACTAGAAGCCTAAGGATGGTAGATGTCATTTAGAGAGGTGTTAGTACACTTCTTCATCTCTAAATATACGGCGATGTGTAGAGGGGTATTTTAGTTATTTTACCTGTAGGTCGAAGACTTTGCTAATGCAGCATTGTCCTTGGGGTCAATATTTCCTGATGGTGATATTAGAAAATATTTAAAATGTAAAATACATCTATTTATATAGAAGGGGTATTTTGGTCATTTTAGTAACCAAAACGATGTGTCTTTTTAGTCCTCGGAATAGCCTGTAAGTCCTAATTAATTTTTGGGTTGAGAATTGATCTCAGTTGAGAGGGTTTTATTTTATTCGGGAAGTCTAATTTATTATTAGACTGGAATAAAATAAATGAAGAGAAATTTATTATCTAGTTTAATTGGTTAATTAATTATTCAGGGCCTAGGTCCAGTTTGAATAATTGAAAAATTAACCGGGACTTAAACTAGAAGAAAATAATTAATACTTAATTATTTATTGGATTATTTATTTAATTAAATCCCAAGAAATAAATAATTAAAGTTTAATTATTTTGGTTCATTTGGGTTCATTAATTATTTATTGGGTTATTTATTTAATCCCAAGAAAAATAATTAATGTTTATTATTTTGGATTTTTCAGGTCCAAGAAAAATAATAAATATTATTTTGGCCCAATAGCCTGGATCATAGGATTTTTCCGGACACAGTTCAGAAGAGTTTAGGGTGAAGCAAAATTTATTTTGTTAATAATATTCGGATATTAAAACCCGGGAATATTATTTTTATCAAAATAATTATTTTTAGTTTAATGACTCTTGGCTTTCTGTGTGGAAAAATAAAATAAAAGAAAAAGAAAAAAAATCCAATGGTCTTTGTCTCTCCCTCTCGTGTGACTGTAGGTTTTCTGGTTTGTGGCTTTTGTTTTCTATAACACAAGAAGCCATGCCTTGAAAATGGATGGTCAGTGTTGTGAAAAAATGGAGAGAGATCTTCCTCTCACCCGAATATGTGCTCACCAACGTTTGATTAGGCTGTGGTCATATTCTGAGAATTGAAAAGCCTAGAATTAAGGATTCATCGGAGAAGAAGAAAAAGCCGGATAGTTTTTGCACAGGAAGCTTCATCTCACGGAGGAGAAGGAAGCTGTGGTTTTAGCTTCAAACCATTCTTCTTCAATCTTCATGGTTTAAGGCTCCAAGAGGTATGTTTTTCATGCCTCCATGCTGCTGCCATGCTCTGTTTCTATGTTATTTCCTCCATTTTTATTCCACACGTATGCATGCTCTGTCTCTGTCATCACCTTCAAATTCCATGTTGGTAAGTTCTGAATTGCCTAAGAGTTTGTGGGGGTGAAGCCTTATTAACTGCTTGTCATATGCATAACCAAATTCCTTCCCTTAAGACAAAAGTTTCACCATATGAGGTATGAAAAGGAAAAAAACCGAATATAAGTTATTTTAGAGTTTGTGGATGCATAGCTTATTATAGGATACCATATAATAAAAGAACAAAGTTGGGACTATGGGCACTAAAAAGTGTATTTGTAGGCTATGCTAAAAACTCTAAAGCTTATAGACTGCTTTGTGAAACCCCACCTAAAACCAACCCTAGAATAAGGGGGTCGGAATGCATATATTATTTTCTTGTATGCATAAATATATTTTTGAATGATTTTATGTGCTTTAGAATTGTGATTTGTAGTCTAGAAGGCTTAATTGTGCTTATTGAGTAGGAAGGGCAAAATAGTAACTTTGCTTGATGAGAAAATAGGGAGATAGCTTGAGGATTAAATAGAAAGAATATTTAGGAGAGGAAATAAGAACAAGAGTTGTTGTGATTTAGTGGTTAAAGCTTTAGAATTAATCTCTAAGGTCTTGAGTTCAAATCCCACCAATTAAGTTTTATCATAATTAAATTTTATTTTTATAGAGTGGGATATTTTCGGCCCTTGCATGCCATAAGTAGAAGTAGGAGTGTTGTCCTAAGGGAGACATGAAGGGAATGTTCTAATCCTATTCCTATGCCCTACAAGAATTCTTAAGGGATTCATGCCCTTTTTGTTCTCTAGCTTACCTTAAATTCTTCACCAATTAAACCTATTCAAGTTATCCGAATTCTCATTTAAGTTCCAGAAAATTTCAGCAAGGTTCATTGATCTTGGAATTTCGAAAATGACTCTTAAAAGATAGAGTTTTAGGTAAAAATGGGGAAGGAGTTAAGAAAGGTTCCCTAGAAAATTAATCTCCATGGTTGAACCTTCAAACTCCACTCCGTAAGTGTTCATCTTCTTCATGGAAGCAATCTCAAAAATTTTCAGCTTCTTGGTCAGTCCAGCTCTCGAAAACTTCAACCATTTTTCTCACTCAAGTGCTGCCAGAAAAATGACCAACTTGTTCAACTTGAAGACAAAAATTCTTTGCCAAAATTTAGACTGCACAAAGCTGTGCAAACCAGGAAAAATTCCTGGACAGTTTCGCAGCTTGGCAGTCCCAAAACCAAGCTGTTTTTTCTAGTATTCAAACCAGTAATTTACCTCCGTTCTTCCTTTATAAAGAAGGCTGGAAACCAGCCTTACAGGACCTTCCAATACCTCTTTAAACTCACTGCAAGTCGACTAGAACATTGCAGAAAAAACTGCACAAAAATTCCAGCAAAACCACTCGAATGAACAACCAGAAATTCCAGCCTTGCTCCCTCTTCAACCTTGTCTGAAAATCACTTCAAATTTATGTGAAAATAACCTTAGTCAGTCATGAACTGAACTTCATCACTCTCCTCCATTAATCTACACGAATGAGCACCATAGCTACTCCTTAAATCACTCCATCAATTACCCCAATCAAGCTTCTAATTAGAATTCAAAATTTCAGCATATTGCTCCGTGAAAACTTCCATGGATTAGGCTCTAAACAACCAGAAATCCTCCCACCATTACACTCAGAATTTCAACCACCCTATAGCTCTTACAAACCTTATTCATCTCAGCAAAAGTTCAACAAAACCAGTTAGCCATAGCAGCTCCAAGAACCTTCATCAACCAAACCACTCTTACCATATCTTCTACCTTAATTCACTCCATGAATTACTCCTTTTGAATTTCAAACAACCAGCTTTCCCTCTTTCTCCTAATCTGAAAATCCAATCACAAGAATTCCTCTAGCCATTCGGCCAACATCCTTCAACAAATTTCGTCCAGCTTTCTCTCAATTCTCTCGATTTCTCCAAGAACACCAAGAACACACATCACTATTCTCCAAGCCTAAGACCACTCCAAACACCTCCAATCTCTACCAAAAACTCCAGATCATGTCTACTCACCTTCTAGAGACCATTTTTGTATTTTATAACATCAAACATTGAAAAAAAAATACTGCTATCGGATAAAAAACCAGAATTTTTCTTGAAGATTCAAGAACTCTCTCAAGGTAACTAAGAACGATTTTGATCATCTTCTTTCCTCTTCAATATTTAATATAATGTACTAATATTCTCTCCCTCTCTCTCTCTCTCTCTCTCGACCGAAATGGTTGTTTCAACCATGGCCGTTGTTCTTCTTCTTCCTTGGACAAATCAAGCCTCATTCGCCTGTGGATCTCCTTGGATCTTCAACAAGATTGTCATTAACCAAATATTTCTCTTTAACCCCCTCCTTAATCCTAAAATCATGTCTCCTGGATGTTGTTAGAAAAGGATAGATGATGTTTGGGGATTGAGTATATGCTTGTGTATGAAGGAGTTGAGATTGGAGTATGAGGATGTTTTGCCATGATTAAGTACTATAGTATTTCTTGTGGATTGATGCATGTTTTTCATGTCTTGAGTGAGTTGGATGGTTAAGCATGCTAGATATTATGTCACCGTTGGTGAATAGGGTTTATGTTCTTGCATTCTTGTTGAAGCCATGAATATGATTATACTTAGTGAGGTTTGGATCATGTGATGGTAGATATGGATGTAAGCCTTTATGCATGAATAGAATAGTTGGTTGATTGATGTTGGATTTTATGTTCATGAATAGGAAAATTATAATCATGACCTTGTTGATCCTAAGATAATTTAATTAGTCAATTTATTTACGTTTAAAAAAAAAGTTAATACTACATTTTCCTCCAATAATTTCGAAAACCCTAGGAAGCTTTGAGAGTTGGATTAATAAATGAAATAGTGAGATTTTTTTCCAAATAAATGATATCTTCTATAAAAATAATATATATATATATATTATATATAGTAATAATAATAAATGAGGTCTTTTATATAAATAATCATAATAGGAAAAATATTAATCTTATAGGTCATATATTCATAAATACTATTAAAATTTATTTATTGCCTTTTGATCAAAATTTAATAAAATTTACTATTAATTTTATTTATTAATTATTTTCTATCTATTAATTATTAATTAAGAGATTAGTAATAATTTAATATTTTTAAGACTTAGGACCCTTCATCAAATAAATCCAAGTTTATTTATTAATAGCAAAGACTATATTTGAACCTATAATTTATAAGAAATTATTTTAGAACCCTTAGTTATTTTCATTTGTCAAACTATACTTATTTTATAAAACCCTTTATCATCTAGCCTTAAAGCTTAGGAGATTAGGGTCATGATTGTAATAAGTTGAACTAGGATTATTTATGGAAGCAGTTATAGCTCGCGTATAACCATATGGCTTGTGTTTACCCCAGGCGGGGTTATGTCAGCTTTGGAAGGTTTGTGAGTTTGGAAGCAAAGGATTAGGTAAGCTCCTGCATAAAACTTATTTGATGACAGAAGGTTATTATGGCAAGCCAAACGCGAAGTGTGTGAATACTCATTTTGTAAAGGCAATTGAGGATTGTTTCCTTTCTTGTTTCAGTCAAAGAAATTGTTTAAAATTCAACAAGCAGTTTTACTCAAACACTAAACTATTTCTAAAACCAACTTTGGCACAAACTTTAGAAACCCTTGATTGCCGTTTCCAAGTAAAGTAATGTTTTATCAATTTTCTCCCAAGTAGGATAAACAACGTTGAGTACTCAATAAGAGTAGGCTAGTAGTACTAGTTTTAAAGAGCAAGAGCGAGTCTTCTGGCAGGAGACCACTTCCAGAAGAAGAACTCAACTTGGAGAAACGACAATATTACTTAGTAATGCCAGTTCGAGCTAGCAAGTTATAGTTATGTGGATTGTGTGTTGCCTTAGTGGACAACCGGTTTGTTTAGGTGTAGAGAAGGAGGAGTATCTTACCCGGTAGGCCATACACCTACCTTTTGTTAGTCTGCACAAAGTGTGGCATTCTGTCCGTTATATGGACGTGGGGCCCAACATGTGGTAACCCATGGCTGCCCATTTGAGTGGTTGAGTTTTTTGTGCACTTGTATGGTTTGAAAAGAGGAAAACACCACTCTTTATTTTAACCTTATTTATTGCTTGCTAGTATTTTCTCTTAAGAAATTTTACAACTCGCATACATGAACTGTTTTCCTAAACACTCAAAGCAAACATAGACTTACTGAAAATTTTATCTTATCACCTTTTATGCCATGTTTTCAGGGCGATCTTGCTGTGGGGATGAGTAGCTAGTTTGTTGCCTGCTTGGAAGACATTGTGTTATTTATTTTATGTATTGTTTTGAGAGATGATTGTAAACAATTTATCTTGGATTTGTTCTTGAATTTTAGATTGTATTAAGTTTAAATTTTAAGGTGTTGTTTTATTTTCGTTTGTGTGACCTAGTTATAAAAACCCTTTGTCCTTTGGACGGGGCGACATCTTCTGCCCTGTTGGGCCTAGGTAGTGGGGTGTTATAAGTGATATCAAAGACTAGGTTTAGGTAAATATTGTCAGTATATGTTCTACTTTATTAAGTTCAAATCTTTTATCTAACCTATCTTGTTTATGCTGTAGGATGAATAGAATGCTTAGAACCACGAAGAAGGGGCAGCAGTGGCATTCTCCTATCCCTATCTACCCAGAAGACCTACCAGTGCCTCAACCTGCACCTCAGCCTGCACCACAGCCAGTTATTCCCTTGGAAGATAGCAGTGACGATGAGGTCCCGATAAATGAGCCACCCCCAATACTTGTGATAGACTTGAGTTCTGACTGTGAAGATGAGGAGATTGATATAGAATATGTTCCCCACCCTCCTAATCCCATAGTTGATTTGTCAGTTGATAGTGATGACCCGGGGGAGATAGATTATGAATCTCCACCCAGACCTTCTTTCATACCTCCACCTAGCTAGATTGAGACCGGGGAGAGTTCTAGGCGACCTAAGAAAGAGCCAATAGATGGGTTTGCAAGTGGGGCTGGGATAGACTTCACTAAGAATTCCGGGGGGGGTGGGATATGGTTATATGAGGCTGACTTTGAAGATTCTGATGAGGACTAGAGGGGTTAAGAACTGTTATGATCGAGATGTTTATTTACTACTTTTTGTAAACTTCTATGTTAAGGATTTCACTTCTATTTACTGCTTTGATTTTGAATTTATGCAAATAAGAGTGCTTGGAGTACTCTAAGGTTTGAAAAATTTTTATGCAATTCTTTATTAAAAAAAAAATTTGCATTTGAATTTCTTTTACTTAAACCTGAATGTGAATGCATGCTCAAATGAAACGTTTTAAACTTGAATGCATAAACTCATTATCTAGGCATGGTTTAGAATGGCACCAAAGCGCCGTGTAGCCATATCAAGTAGAAGAGTTCCGGAAGCAGAGCCTGTGACACTGGAGTTTGAGACAACTCAAATACAGCTACCCAACCGGCGAAATGAGAGTGAAGACTGCAACAGATTGGCACCAAAACTTTTTCTGCTGACAAGACAACCGCCGAGACCTTTCCAGAGGCAGCAACCCGACAAGTGCCCCACCAACCAGTAGTGGCAGAACCGGGGAAAGTAAGCTTAGACAACACCGGTTGGTCCTACCCAAAATCATCCATTATGCCGGTACTACAGAAAAAGGGGTCATGTAGAGAACAATTGTTGGTCTAAGGGAGCTGAGCAGGAAAGCTAATGTTGTTGCTGATGCCCAGAGAAGAAAAGTCAGTATGGCTAGGCTAAGAGTGTAGGAGGTTCAAGTGGTTTAGGATGTGTTGGATAGAAGAGCGGAAGTGTAAGGGGAGAAAATTATTGTTAGCAATCTGAAGTTGATACCGGATCTAAGGCTGGAAATTATTAAAGCTCAGCAAAGTAATGCGGAATTTAAGCTTTTCAAGGATAAGGAGCTCAAAAGGCAAGGCAGTGAATTCCGACAGGACGAAGCGGGAGTTTTGTATTTCAGAGATCTATTGTGTGTACCCAAAGAGCATCAATTAAAGGATATAATTTTGGAAGAGGCGCATAAGAGCAAGTACGCCATTCATCCGAGGGAAGTCAAAATGTACCAGGATCTGAAGAGGGCCTATTGGTGGCCCGGAATGAAGCGAGACATGGTTAAATATGTCTGGACATGCTCACCTGTCAGAAGGTCAAAACGGAGCACAAGAAGTCAGCAGGACTGTTACAACCTTTGCCAGTACCCGAATGGAAGTGGGAGGAAGTGACCATGGACTTTTTTACCGGACTTCCTATGTCAAGGACCCAGAAGGACGCTATATGGGTAGTCGTGGATCGACTGACCAAATCAGTGCATTTTATACTAGTGAACGTAAGAGATTCCATGGAGAAGTTAGCTCAGACCTATGTGCGAGAAGTGGTCCGACTGCATGGAGTGCCTTTAAGTATTGTTTCTGACCGAGATCCGAGGTTTACATCTCGATTTTGGGGCAAGTTTCAAGAAACAATAGGGTCGAGTCCGAAGTTCAGTACGACGGTGCATTCGCAAACCGATAGGCAGTCAAAAAGGGTTATATAGATACTAGAGGATATGTTGAGAGTGTGTGTACTGGATTTCAGGGATAAGTGGATTGAATGTGTGCCGTATGCGGAGTTGTCGTATAATAACAGTTATCAAACTTCGATTGGAATGGCTCCGTATAAGGCACTATATGGACGCAAGTGTCAGGTACCGCTATACTGGAGTTGGTCAAAAGATGGTCATATAAGTAAATTCGGAGAATTCTGTGTTCAAGAAATGTTGGACAAGGTCAAGTTATTCAGGGAAAGGTTGAAAGCAGCCCAGAGCCGACAGAAGAGCTATGCAGACAATAGGCGGAGAGAGTTAGAATTCCAAGTAGGAGATAGTGTATTCCTAAGATTAACACCAAATAGAGGAATTCAAGCATCCGAAAGGGGGAAAACTGAATCCGAGGTATTTGTGACCATTTTCGATTGGATTTGCTTGATGGGTTGACAGGAATTCATGACGTGTTCCATGTGTCCCAACTGAAAAAGTACAACGTCGACCCCAGGCATGTTTTGAATGATAAGCTATTGGTGTTGCAACCCGATTTAAGCTATGTGAAGAAACCCGTGAGAATATTCGACCGAAATATCAAGACTCTTCGGAACAAGCAGATTCCGATGGTAAAAGTATAGTGGGAGCATCATGGCACGCGAGATGTCACATGGGAATCAGAAGAGTGGGTAAAGCGGAAGTATCCCGATCTGAGATAGAGGTATGCTTGAATTTCGGGACAAAATTCTCCTAAGAAGGGGAGGATGTGAAACCCTACCTAAAACCAACCCTAGAGTAAGGGAGTCGGGATGCATATTATATTTTCTTGCATGCATAAATATATTTTTGAATGATTTTATGTGCTTTAGAATTGTGATTTATAGTCTAGAAGGTTTAATTATGCTTATTGAATAGGAAGGGCAAAATGGTAACTTTGCTTGATGAGAAAATAGGGAGATAGCTTGAGGATTATATAGGAAGAATATTTAAGAGAGGAAATAAGAACAAGAGTTGTTATGGTTTAGTGGTTAGAGCTTTGGAATTAATCTCTAAAGTCTTGAGTTCATATCCCACCAATTAAGTTTTATCATAATTAAATTTTATTTTTATAGGGTGGGATATTTTTGGCCCTTGCATGCCATAAGTAGAAGTAGGAGTGTTGTCCTAAGGGAGACATGAAGGGAATGTCCTAATCCTATTCTTATGCCCTACAAGAATTCTTAAGGGATTCATGCCCTTTTTGTTCCCTAGCTTACCTTAAATTCTTCACAAATTAAACCTATTCAATTTATCCAAATTCTCATTTAAGTTCTAGAAAATTTCAGCAAGGTTCATTGATCTTGGAATTTCAAAAATGACTCTTAAAAGATAGAGTTTTAGCTGAAAATGGGGAAGGAGTTAAGGAAGGTTCCCAAGAGAATTAATCTCCATGGTTGAACATTCAAACTCCACTCCATAAGTGTTCATCTTTTTCATCGTAGCAATCTAGAAATTTTCCAGCTTCTTGGTTAGTCCAGCTCTTGAAAACTTCAGCCATTTTTCTCACTCAAGTGTTGCCAGAACATTTTTCTCACTCAAGTGTTGCCAGAAAAATGACCAACTTGTTCAACTTGATGATTGAAATCCTTTGCCAAAATTCGGACTGCACAAAGCTGTGCAAATCAGAAAAAATTCCTGGATAGTTTCACAACTTGGCAAGCCAAAAACCAAGCTGTTTCTTCTAGCCTTCAAACCAGTAATTTACCTCTATCTTTCCTCCATAAAGAAGGCTGGAAACCAACCTTAAAGGACCCTCCAATACCTCTTCAAAGTCACTACAAGTCGTCTGGAACATTGCAGAAAAAACTGCACAAAAATTCCAGCTAAACCACTCGAATGAACAACCAGAAATTCTAGCCTTGCTCCCTCTCCAACCTTGTCCGAAAATCACTTCAAATTTCGGTGAAAATAACCTTGGTCAGCCATAAACTGAACTTCATCACTCTCCTCCATTGATCTGCATGAATGAGCACCATAGCTACTCTTTAAATCACTCCATCAATTACTCCAATCAAGCTTCCAATTAGAATTCAAAATTTCTGCAAATTATTCCATGAAAACTTCCGTGGATTAGGCTCCAAACAACCAAAAATTCTCCCACCATTACACTCAAAATTTCGGCCACCCTATAGCTCTTACAAACCTCATTCATCTCAGCAAAACTTCATCAAAACCAGTCGGCCATAGCAGCTCCAAGAACCTTCATCAACCAAACCACTCTTACCATATCTTATACCTTAATTCACTCCATGAATTACTCATTTTGAATTTCAAACAACCAGCTTTCCCTCTTTCCCCTAATCTGAAAATCCAATCACAAGAATTCCTCTAGCCATTCGGCCAACATCCTTCAGCAAATTTCGTCCAGCTTTCTCTCCATTCTCTCCATTTCTCCAAGAACACCAAGAACACACACCACCATTCTCCAAGCCTAAGACCACTCCAAACACCTCCAATCCCTTCCAAAAACTCCAAATCACGTCTACTCACCCTCTAGAGACCATTTTTGTATTTTATAAAATCAAACATTGAAAATAAAATTCTGCTATCGAATAAAAAATCAGAATTTTTCTTGAAGATTCAAGAACTCTCTCAAGGTAACCAAGAACAATTTTGATCATCTTCTTTCCTCTTCAATCTTTAATATAATGTACTAATTCTCTCTCTCTCTCTCTCTCTCTCTCTCTCTCTCTCTCTCTCAGCCGAAATGGTTGTTTCAACTATGGCCGTTGTTCTTCTTCTTCCTTGGACAAATCAAGCCTCCTTCGCCTGTGGATCTCCTTGGATCTTCAACAAGATTGTCATCAACCAAGTATTTCTCTTTAACCACCTCCTTAATTCTAAAATCATGTCTCGTAGATGTTGTTAGAAAAGGATAGATGATGTTTGGGGATTGAGTATATGCTTGTGTATGAAGGAGTTGAGATTGGAGTATGAGGATGTTTTGCCATGATTAGGTACTATAGTATTTCTTGTGGATCGATGCACGTTTTTTATGTCTTGAGTGAGTTGGATGGTTAAGCTTGTTAGATATTATGTCACCTTTGGTGAATAGGGTTTATGTTCTTGTACTTAGTGAGGTTTAGATCATGTGATAGTAGATATGGATTTAAGCATTTATGCATGAATAGAATAGTTGGTTGATTGATGTTGGATTTTATGTTCATGAATAGGAAAATTACAATCATGACCTTGTTGATCCTAAGATAATTTAATTGGCCAATTTATTTTCGTTCAAAGAAAAGGTTAATACTACATTTTCCTCCAATAATTTCGAAAACCCTAGGAAGCTTTGAGAGTTGGATTATTAAATGAAATAGTGAGATTTTAGCCAAATAAATGATATCTTCTATTAAAAATAATATATATAAATATTATATATAGTAATAATAATAAATTAGGCCTTTTATATAAATAATCATAATAGGAAAAATATTAATCTTATAGGTCATATATTCATAAATACTATTAGAATTTATTTATTATCTTTTGATCAAAATTTAATAAAATTTACTATTAATTTTATTTACTAATTATTTTCTATCTGTTAATTATTAATTAAGAGATTAGTAATAATTTAATATTTTTAAGACTTAGGACCCTTCATCAAATAAACCATAGTTTATTTATTAATAGCAAAGACTATATTTGAACCTATAACTTATAAGAAATTATTTTAGAACCCCTAGTTATTTTCATTTGTCAAACTAGACTTATTTTATAAAACCCTTTATCATCTAGCCTTAAAGCTTAGGAGATTAGGGTCATGATTGTAATAAGTTGAACTAAGATTATTTATGGAAGCAGTTATAGCTCGAGTATAACTATATGGCTTGTGTTTACCCCAGGCGGGGTTAGGTCAGCTTTGGAAGGTTTGTGAGTTTGCAAGCAAAGGATCAGGTAAGCTCCTATATAAAACTTATTTGATGACAAAAGGTTACTATGGCAAGCCAAACGCGAAGTGTGTGAACACTCATTTTGTAAAGACAATTGAGGGCTGTTTCCTTTCTTGTTTCAGTTAAACAAACTATTTGAAATTCAACAAGCAGTTTTACTCAAACACTAAACTCTTTTTAAAACCAACTTTGGCACAAACTTTAAAAACCCTTGATTGCCGTTTCCAAGTAAAGCAATGTTTTATCAATTTTTTCCCAAGTGGGATAAACAACGTTGAGTACTGAATAAGGGTAGGCTAGTAGTACTAGTTTTGAAGAGCAAGAGCGAGTCTTCTGACAGGAGGCCACCTCCAGAAGATGAACTCAACTTGGAGAAACGATAATAATACTTAGTCATGCCGGTCCGAGCTAGCAAGTTTCAGTCATGTTGACTGTGTGTTGCCAGAGTGAACAACTGGTTTGTTTGGGTGTAAAGAAGGAGTATCTTACCCAATAGGCCGTACACCTACCTTTTGTCAGTCTGCACAAAGTGTGGCATTTTGACCGTTATATAGACATGGGGTCCAACGTGTGGTAACCCATGGCCGCCCATTTGAGTGGTTGGGTTTATTGTACACTTGTATGGTTTGAAATGAGTAAAACGCCATTCTTTATTTTAACCTTATTTATTGCTTGCCGACATTTTCTCTTAAGAAATTTTACAACTTGCATACATGAACTGTTTTCCTGAACACTCAAAGTACACACGAACTTACTGAGATTTTTATTTCATCACCTTTTATGCCATGTTTTCAGGGCGATCCTGCTATGGAGATGAGTAGCTAGTTTGTTTCCTGCTTGGAAGACATTGTGTTATTTATTTCATGTATTGTTTTAAGAGATGATTGTAAACAATTTATCTTGGATTTGTTCTTGGATTTTGGATTGTATTAAGCTTAAATTTTAAGGTATTTTTTTTTATCTTCATTTGTGTGACCTAGTTATAAAGACCCCTTGTCCTTTGGACGGGGTAACATCCCCGGCCCTGTTGGGCCTATATAGTGGGGTGTTACATGCTTGATCTTGATTCTAATATAATAATAGAATCAAGAGATGTGCAATTTTTTGAGAATAAATTTCTTAAATATTTAATGCCTAATGGTGATTCAAGCAATGGTAAAGATTTATTTCAAAGTGGTAAACCTTCTTCAAGTAATAAGAGAAAGGTGGATGATTCGTCTATTGAACTAAGGAGGAGTCAAAAACAAAAGAAAGAAAAGCTTTTACCGTCTTATTTCATTTCTTCTCAGTCACTGGTCTTCTTGGTTGACTGGGATAGAAATATCTACATAACAAGATACCTATTTTATTAAATATAGAAGAAGATCCTAAGACGTTTAGTGAAGCAATGGGATGGAAAGATGCTGCATTTTGGAGCGAAGTAGTAAATGATGAAATAAACTCATTGTTATCAAATAATACTTGAGTTCTGACTGATTTACCACTAGGTTCTAAACCAATTGGTTGTAAGTGGATATTTAGAAGGAAATACTTCATTGGTGGAATACTATTAACCTTTAAAGCAAGGTTAGTTGCTAAAGGTTTCAAACAAAAGGAAGGGATTGATTATTTTGATACTTATGCACTTGTTCCAAGAATTACCTCAATTAGAGTTCAATTATCATTAGTTTCATTATACAACACCAAATGGATGTTAAGACAGCTTTCTAAAATGGTGATTTATTTGAAGAAGTGTATATGCAACAACTTGAGGGGTTTGAAATATCTGAAAATGAAAAGAAAGTGTGCAAACTAGTTAGGTCATTATATGGTTTAAAGCAAGCATCTAAATAGTGGCATGAGAAGTTTGAAAAAGTAATACTCTCAAATCTTTTTAAGTATAATAATGCTGACAAGTGCATTTACTCTAGATACACACAAGAGTATATTGCCATTATTTGCTTGTATGTTAACAATGTGCTAATTATTAATAATAATATGAGAGGTGTAGAAGATATTAAAATGTATCTTTCTTCAAGATTTAAAATAAAAGATCTTGGAGAAGTAGATACTATTTTAGGTATCAAAGTTAGGAGATATAGTGGGGGTTTTGCTTTGTACCAAACACATTATATTGACAAGATATTAAACAAATTTCAACATCTTAACATAAAAAAAGTGAGCACTCCCTTGGATCCTAGTTTAAAGCTTCAAAAGAATCCTATTGCTCAACTTGAATATGCTAGTGTGATTGGAAGCCATATGCAATGCATTGTACTAGGCTAGATATCTCGTATGATGTGTGCAAACTAGCTAGATATACTATGAGTCCAGGTATAGAGCAACGGAAAGCAATTGGAAGAATATTAGGGTATCTCAAAAGAATAAAAAATTTAGGACTGTATTATAATAAATTTCTAGTTGTACTTGAAGGTTACTTGAATGCTAGTTGGTTTAGTAGTGTGAGTGACAAAATTTCAACAATAAGATGTATATTTACTTTAAGTGGTGGTGCTATCTCATGGACTTCTATGAAGCAAATAGTGATAGCTCATTCCACCATGGAAGTTGAATTTATAGCTTTGGCAGCTGCGTGTAAAGAGGTGGAGTGGCTTAGGGATTTATTACTTGATATCAAATTGTGGCCACAACCTATATCCCCGATCTCTATGTATTATGATAGTCAAGCAACTATGTCTAGATCATTAAATAAGGTGTATAGTGATAAATCTAGACATATAAGTTTAAGACATGAGTATCTTAAACAAATATTAAAAGATGGTGTTTGATTGTTGTATTCGTTTGAACATACAATAATTTAGCAAATTCATTGACTAAGCCATTAGCAGGGGACTTAATGAATTTGACGGCACCTAAAATGGGGTTGAAACCATTTATCTAAAATCACTAACAATAGGAACCATACCTCTATCACTATGTTACCCCAACTAGTGTATAGAAAGGAGGTTAAATATAGTGAGATATATTCTTAATGAAATGTAATAACTTTATAAGTACTTGGTAAGAAGTTAGAAAGCGTTTTCACCTAAACAATCATAAGACATGGTGCCATTTCTAACAAAAGGTGGGTTTACTTTTGTAAATGATCATAAATATAGGATAAAGCACATGGCCGGTAATAGTGCTAAAAGGTTTTGTGAATTGATCTATAATTTGAATATCATGTGTGCAGTATTACTAGCCTAATTTGCAAATTATGGTTTAATACTTTATGCCACCTTAATTTGGTCAGTCTAAGTGAAATACTAGCACTAAGATAAAAGTTTAAATCAAACGATACTTTCTTTTAAGCATGATATTGTGTGTAAGTCTATGGTTTCATTTATAAACTAAGTGGGGGATTGCTATAGTAGCTAGCGCAAATAACATCACTTGACTACTCTCAGTGTAGGTATAGTTTGTAAATGAAACATGACTAGAGACATCGTTTCTGTAATGTTCATGTTCCAAAGTTGTTTTGGTATCTCTTCATTAGATTCATCTACTTTGAAGTAGTATCTATGTTGAAATTAAAAAGTGTCTTAATATAATAAAAGTTATGACTAGAGTTATGATCTATGGAATGGAAAAGTTATGACTTATGAAATTTGAAGGATCATTAGTGAATAGTTACGATTGATCATTCGCTAAGTTGTAACTTAACAAAAAGATATCAAACGTGACTGATCATTTATAAAGATTATGATCATTCGTAAAGGTTATGACTGATTGGCAGCTATTCTCTTCCGCCATAATTTGGGGTCTATAAATCGAAGGGCATCATTTGATAGATACTGAGTGGTTTAGATCTCTAGCGGTTGGGTGAAATGGTCAAATACTGATGTAACACTTGTTTGATGACTTGATTTCCCTTCACAAGAAGTTTACCCAAATGGAATAATATAAATAGCTCGTTACGGGACTTACGGCCTGTTTTGATAAAAGTAGGACTGTCAATAGATTCGATCTATCCTTGACTCCTCAACATGATTTAATTTGGACTAAGTCGAGTTCGGGTCTAAAAATTAAGCTCAAACTTTATTTAAGTATGAGCATGCTCAATTCATTATAAGCAAAACCTAATATATATCTATAAATGAATATTAATTTTTTATAATTACTTATTATTTATTAATTATACTCATTTTAAAAAATAGTTAGTAAATTTATAATATATAAATGTTGCATTTGAATAATTTAATTTTCTTTTAATTCAATAAAAAAAATCATAATATGATAGTCAAGGACTTTTTTTTGGTTAAGCTACATAAAATTAAAAATATATTGTTATTTTGAAAAATTGCCATGAAACTATTGCCAAATCTTTTTCTGCCATGAAACTATTGCCAAATCTTTTTCTATCTTTACAAATTTAATAAAATTGAAAATTACAATATTAAACTAAACTATATTCATTGTATTAGTCCTTTGTTATTAAAATATATACTTATTAAGCTTATTTTTTATTTGAATTTTTCAATAGCAAATTGTGATTAATCTGACTAGTTCAGAAATAATTTAAAGAGTCGAACATATTTTGTAAATAAGTTATAAGTTTTATTTTACTATTCTTTTGTAACATTGATTGATATGATTACATTTTATTTTATAACATTAAATACTGTATATTTAATTTTTTCCAATTTATTATTAAATTAAATTAATTATGAATCTTAATATAAGACACCGCACTAGAACTTAATAATGAAATTAATAAAAAGTATAACTATCGCTATACTTTAAGGTTGATTACATAAACATACACTATAAATTTACTATCTTCATATTAAAAATTTTTCTTCCATTATCACTTTGCATTCTAAAATATCAGTTTTCCCATGATATTTTTTAATATAGTAAAATTAATACTTTCGTAAAGTTATTATTATAATTATACAAAGTTATATTTTGATTATTGATATTTTATAATTTTTAACCCGTGCTCGAGCTTAGCGAAGCCTGGTTCACAAGTTCGAATTGACAACTGTAGATAAAAGTGAAGTTTGAATATGATGCATAAATATTTAAGTGTTGAATTTTAAAATTTAAAGGTTGAATTTTGAATTTGATATTTGAATTTGGATACTATATTCATATTATTTAATTTTTGTACTGTATTTAATTACAATTTTGGATTGAATAAAAAATAATTATAATTTCAACAAATTCAAATTTCAAAACCTAAATAACTTTAATTTCAAATTTACAATAATATTTTTTGTTTTATGAAGTAATAAAAAGAATATATTATTAAATGCATTAAAGTAATTAAGCACTTAATATTATCTTGTTATTAAATACACTAAGTTAATTAATTTTAATTGGTTAATTGAATTATGAAACAACCTTGTATAGTCGGTAGCCGGTTTTCATTTTCCACTCCAAGGCATTGCCTTGTGAATTCCCTTCTTCTGTTGTAACTTTACCTTCATTCCTTATCACTTTCCTGTCCTTATTCCATCTCATTTGGAGTTTTTCTTCAATTCCATTCATGAAATTATCAACCATTTGTACATAATTCACTATTCTATTAGCTGTAATTTCGACGAACATTAATTAGTATCATACTTCATGCCCTTGAGGAAATTGATTATGCAAGAAACCAGAAATCAGGGAAAGGAAGAACAAACCTAGAAATTGGAGTTGGAGTAATGCTTCAATTCATCTACAGTTAGCAAGCCTCTCAAGGTTGATGAGGCAACCGCCAATCTTAGCCGGCCTAGTGTGGCCGGAGTATGTGTTGAAGTAGATCTCTCCTAAAAGCTTTGCCCAAACGTATTTGGCTAGGTGAAGATTCTGATGGATTTTTTCGAAATGTTACATATGAGGACTTACCTGAGTCCTGCTCTGAATGCCGGCGCTTGGGTCATAATCGTAAGTCATGCATATCTTCAAACCCAGATGACCATAGCAACGGTAAGGGTAAATCCATACAAACTGCTCCTCCTGCAAACCCTAACCCTAGCACTAAGCTGTCCACTCGGCTTCTCACTTGCTAGACACCAAAGAAGGATCATGGCCAGAGTTCAAAATATGCAGATAATCTAGATCAATTGCCACAGGATAATGATACCTTGGCTATTCTGTTAGATGTTAATGCTAATTGGAGTGCTGAAACCCTACCTCACCTCTGCAGCCGCCAAGTCATATTGAACAAGCATGCAAATACTTCTGCGGGGTTCGGTAACTACTGCTTCTCTTTCACTACCGCAGATTCAAGATGCTCAATGTCCAGCTCCTACAGTTAGTGTCGTCCAAACTCATGTGAATGGAACCCTGGAGAATGCTGCTACTATTTGTCCTGACTACTCGGGAGTCTTCTCCTATCGCAATCCCTGATTCATAAGTTTTCTATAGGGAGTCGGATCCCACACCCTCTCGGATTACTTCATCGACTGCGGCTGTTGATGTCTCTGGTTCTTCTTCAATAAAATTGGTTGATCGATGTCTCTGGTACTCAACCCCAAATTGAAGTCCCAGTTGTTAATGCAATTATTTGGGTCTTGAACTCCATTGATATGGAACTAATTTCACAAAAAGCTTAGATAGATAATAGGCAATTGGAGGAGGCTAATATCCATGTTTCTACTGGAAATACTTGCACTAGAGTTTCCCTAGTTGTAGGAAACGAAGGCACACGATCTCCAGCTTCCTGAAGCGGCAACTGGTGGTGTTAACAACCAAGCCTCTAACACAATACAGACACAACAATTGGCTGACCTTGCGATTAATGAAACTCAATTCACTTTTTTCTTGCAGATTGTTCAGAGTGCACATTAAGCTTACCTTTCAACAGTTAATGAGTTCACAAATTCTAGAAGTGTGAATCTAAGTGGAAGGGATTTTGAGCTCCTTAATAACTTGCCGACAAATGATTCTATGGTATCTTTGCCATATTTCACTAAAGACGATATTGTCTATAGGCCACAAATTTTGTAAGACAAGGTACCTTTTACAGGATATTTATCAGACTCCTCAGTTCCTAAAAATTATTGCGTCCTACTTTTGATCGTGAAATCAACAAGCAACTTAATCTTTTGCGAAAGAGAAACAGTAAAATTCATAATCAGAAGCACCAATTTGAAACTCCAAATTCAGAGTTGTATGTTGATTTGATTGAAAATAGCATGGATGAGCTTGATGATGATAATTTTATGCCCATAAGCTTGAGGAAAGGAAAAAAGAGTAAAGGAATTCAATTAACCAGGTATGGAATGATCACATGACAAGTTGCATATAGTTACTGATCAAACTTTTTATTTAATTTAATACATTACAAGAAAACAGGGTATTAGCGAGGGCAAATGCCCCCACTATGCCATTGCTAGACAATATTAGTGACGGCAAGAGCCGTAGTTGGACTCCTCCTAGCTAAATAAAAATTTTGCAACTCGAAAAAGCCATCGCTATCAAGGGCATTTGCTAGACCAAAAAGAAGTCAATGAAGCTACGTTGGACAAATTAGCTACAGATTAGCAACAGTCAAATAATTTGTTGGAATATGTTTGCAAGAGTTTAGCAATGACCATATATTTTTCTCGATATGAATTTTAAAATAAATTAATTCTTACCCATAGCAAAACCTTAGCAACTTTTGTGAGGATTTAGCAATGTCATTTTATTTTTGCAATATCTATTTTAAAGAAATTAATTTACTAGCGGTAGCAAAACCCTAGCAAATTTTGCGATGGTTTAACGATGGCAACTTATTTTCACAATATTTATTTTTAAAAAATTAATTTACTGACCGTAGCAAAACCGTAGCAAATCTTGCAAGAGTTTAGCGATAGTTTTGTGATGCCGGGAGCTTGGTAGAGATGGGTGATATTTTAGTAGGTAAATACCCCAGATGGTGAAAGAATCATCATAAGCCCTGGAAGATAGATTGTTATGAGCCATATTTGGTATTCATGTATCTACTTCAAAAGAAACTTGTCTAAAATTACCTGTAGGAGGTAGGGGTTGGGTTATTGATGTGAGGTGGATCCAGAAAAGAGGGGGGGGGGGGGGTCTAGTTATAATCCAGAAATGATTCGAATATATATTTTATAGAAACGTAAAATCAAAGTAGGTGATAAAGTAGCTAGAAACAGAAATAAGGGTATCATTTCCAAAATTTTGCCTAGACAAGATATGCCATATTTGCAAGACGGGATCTTATGAAAATTGAACATTTTTGCATAGAATATGTAAAATAGATATTGGTCATTCTAGAAAAACATTTGTCAAATTTTTTTTACCGAAAAATAAGTTTTAAATCTATTAAGTTTACTTCATCTTTTTTTTTAATTTTAAAATAAAAATCCATTTTGAAACTTTAGCACAAATCTTATATTCTAGATAGATTTAGAATTTAATTGAATAGATGTATCTAGTGGGTAATTCACTTTAGAAGCGACTATTCCCTAGATACACATGTCGTGTTATTTCACAATTGAATTTAAAAAGACCTAAAGCTTGGATTTATCAGTAGGTAATGTTGCACCAATACCCAACTGCGACTATGGTACCAATAAAAAAGACAGTTGTTGCTACTGGACAACGAAAAGGATTTTGAAATTTATTAACATTTTCTAAAAAAGGTACTATTAATAATCCCGCAGGTACTGAAACCATTAAAAGAACACCTAATAATTTATTGGGTACTGTACGAAGTATTTGAAATATAGGAAAGAAATACCATTCTAGTAATATTTCTAAAGGAGTTGCAAACGGATCTACTAGTTCACCATTCATTGATGGTTCTAGAACCGCTAAGCCTATGTTACATGCCATAGTACCAGAATTATTACTGGAAAAATATATAAAAGATCGTTCGGCCACGTGAGCTTTGCATGATAATTATGACCCATACCTATAAAAACCTATATATGAATGATTAAATGTAAGAAAAAATATTACTGAATTCCTTTTCTTGAGTTGCAAATATCAATTCCAAAGAGTTTAGTTCTTAGAAGTAGATACTCAATACCTAAGTAGGCTTGCAAAGTTGATCATGATATGATCGAGTGCTTTCTGGTTCATCTCAGACCTTATGATTGGTATTTATTCCCCAAATATTTGGAGCTATGCACAAAAAGTTTACTTGTTACTAATATAGTCTAGCCCTCGTTCTTCTTTAGACCCCACTCCCCCCCCCAGTTTCACTCCAATAGTATTAGGATCATGTCAATACAGAGGAAGTGAATGCATTTTGAATCTATTTAGAAAGAAGATTTTTTGTCTCATGGTAGCCTGCTCCAGTCCCCTTAGAAACTTTAGTTTTTGGATTAGCCATACACTTCACATGCATCAAATAATATAAGTCTTGAATAAGAAATTTATTTTCACAATATCTATTTTTAAAGAAATTAATTTCTTAATCGTAGCGAAACCCTAGCAACCTTTGTGAGGGATTAGAGATATCCATATCTTTTTAATATCTATTTTACTCAAATTGAATTTTTAGCCATCGCTAAACCTTAGAAAATTTTTGTGAGGGTTTAGCGACGACCTTGACCTAGCCATAGCAAAATCTTCTCAAATTTGTTACTGTTTAGCGACGGCCCTCTGTTTTTAAATATCTATTTTATTAAAATTTAATTTCTTGTCATAGTAAAACCATAGAAAATTTGCTGGGGTTCACCATGTCATCGCTAAGCTGTGGCAAATTTTGCTACACTTTCCCAATCCGTAGCTATTTTCTTTTTCCCCTACTAGGCACATTTTGTAATTATTTCAAATCCCCTTACACCATATATCATATCCAAACAATGTACCACACAAATTTTAACATCCCATAATATGTAAACCAATTTCATTAAATTAGAAAAGAAAATAACTATCTCAATAATATAAAATACATTTATAACTACAAACGTCTAATGTAATGTACACATAATATACATAATAACATCTACAATAAATCATGTCACTGTGAGAGCAATGGCGCCTGTCGAAGGAGGTGGGGGTGGAGATCAAGGATGAGAATGCACCGAATTATAAGGATCTAAGGACGGATTAAAGCTGTCCCCAATCTTATCCTCCTCATTATCTGACTCAATTGATGGCAACTATGGTAGGGGTAATACAAACTTCTCCGACATTGCTGTCATCGAATCAGTAATCCCCTCGTCATGTTAGGTAAACTTATCTCGTAATTGACCAACTCTCCCTCTTGAAATCCTTCTTGAGCTCTTCTCTAACTATATGCACCCTTATCTCCACCATCTACTCTATATCAATGGGTGTGGAGGACTTTGTAGATGGTAAGGAACTCTGCCAGAGCTGCTACCTGGCTCATGTCGTCTCCAAGCCTAGTCCAAACATGCATCCTCGATTAAAGCCACCTACTGCCTTGATAAATAGAGTCCTCTCGTGGGATGGAAGAAGAGAAAACACTAGTAGACCTAATGGAGGAAGTCTGAGTAAAGTGCTCATTGGCAGCCATCACATCCTCCTAAAATTAATTTTGAAATTAATATTTTATTAAGTAAAATGAAAGCACCTAGAAAATATTTTATAATTACTAATTTGTAAATTATTACTGCTGTCTTGCGAGAATGCTTGTTAACGTACTGCCCCTGTCTATCCCCACTCTGAAACTTATGTAGTCTCTTGAACCACTGAAGTTGGCTGAAGTCACTGCTTATCTGTTGTCGTTGCAATTGCAATAATAACTTATAAAAATATTGACTAAAATGGTTTACACGAAGTAGAAGTACAAAATGTGTAAACAATTGAAGAAAATTACCATACAGTCCTCATGGACTGTGAATGAGATCAAGCCTCTAGTATGAATAGAGTTGGCCTGGCCCCTGTTCCTTTGAGTAGTGGCAGAGATCTGCTAAAACTCCTGTGTGCTCCAGCGCTGCTACTTCTCCTTCCAATGCCGAGGGTGGATTTAAGAGGGGACTGGCCACTGGGGTTACTTCGTTAAAGTGTTCGAAAGGCAAATCCTACATTTATGCCCCCAATTAGACTAGATTTGAGCACTACGATCACCGGTACAACAAAATAGCTTCTATAAAAAAAAAAAAATTCCAAGTTGTTAGTATATAATGAATAATTAATTAATATATATATATATATATATATATATATATATATATGAAGTACAAAAAGAATAATTTTATTCATTTATACAATAATTAGTAACTTACTCCAAACTTCTCAAACTAGACATACTTCACTTTTATCAGGACATCTGCAAATGTGTATAAGGCCTGTAGAAGTATCTCTAAAATATCGACATGAACTCCTGTATACATTTATGGGAAGTAGCAAATCTTTTTTTTTTTAAATAAATATAATATAGAAATGAAAGTAAGTGAAATATACTCAATTAATTATAAAAAATTATAAAATCCATTAATATGTTACAAAATAATGCAAAACAACAAAAATTAACATAAAAATTAAATATCATTAAACTAAAAATATAGCCATAAACTAATAATATGCATGAATATGTGCTAAAATTATGCGAAACATATTACATGTTAATTTAAAACACATCTTATAAATTTTTAACATACCCGCCTACTTGTAGCATAATTAATGGTCAAGGATCCCGTGCTTGAGATTTGGGCCAATGTGAAGCTACAGATGATGGAACTGCAAGGGAAGCCCTGTCCTGCTCATGTAGTGAATCTTCTACATGCTGATCAGGCTGGTATGCGAGGAGCATGCTAAGGTGATGATGCACGGTCCTATATTTGAGTACATTGTGAGTCATCAGAAAGCATCTGCTATCTAGTAGACATATCTAAAAGGGGGAAAATAGTTAAAAAAATTGAAGGATGTAAAGAAAATTGTCACATATTCTCACATATAAATAAAAAAGAAAATTGTCAACTCATTCTTTGAAGCTTGATAACCTAGATAAAATGATGCAAACTAAATAAACACAAAATGATCTTAGCCAAGCTGTACTATTCGCTTGAGTTAATTTCTAAAATGTTTTCCTCATATTCAACTTCTGTCTTGGAATCTGTTTCCCAGTCACCCTCAGTATCATCTTTATTATGGTTCGAATCCTGATCCTGATCTAATGCCTCTTCTTGAACATCCCACAATTCATTTATACCATCTCAATGTGTTAATGGACCAAGATCAACTATCAAAGATATATTCATTGTAGCATTGTCATCAACTTCTTTTTGGTAAGCCCTATCAATAATAATGGCATCAATTACATGCTTAGTTTTTATTTGTAGATTGCCATCCAGGCATATTTTAGTCTTTTAGTTCCTAGATATGTAGCAAATTATACTTGATGTGCTTGCTGGGCTAATACAAAGGATCATATTTAGGGTAACTAGCTCATCCTACAGTTAATATTTACCAACTTATGTTGAGGGTGCACTCCTATGCCTCAATTTGGTGTAGGGTCAAGCCAATCAAACTTAAAAAGCACAACTTTTTACATCGAATAACCAAGATATTGAACTTCAATAATCTCCTTTAACATCCTATAATAATCAATACCCAATGCTTATTCTTGCTACTTTTAGCACAAATTCTGTGTTTGACACTTTTCCTACATTTAGTGTGCTCACTTGTGTGAAATCGGAAACCATTAATTAAATTTCCTTCAAATAATTTCATCTGTATTGACTGTCCCCACGAAGGTTTTACAAATATTTGTTTGTCACTCCATTAATTAGATCATGCACCTACAAGAAATTTGCATTTCTTAAGTTTGTATTTGAGATATTTAACACAAGTGAATTACATAAACATACACTCACTAACAATATTTAGAGAAATTATGTAATTTTTTAACCATCCAGCAAATTTGTTTTCCATCATTCTCTCGACTTCCAACTCTATGACACTTGGGTGTTGGGACCATAAATTAGTAGACAAATATGTTATATATGGTTGCACCTATTCACATTTTTATTAAAATGTAGTTTGTGGCAGCTTTGAATTCCTCGGATGTCAGGAGTCAAGTTTGAATCTTCCCCAATGTCCTTCCTAGAACATTGCAAATTGACAACAAAGATTGTTTTGGCCTTTGCCCAATTGCAATCTCTTCATTACGAGCCACATATATATGTCTTGTTTGAGCATTTGGCTCAAAGTAGTAGGAAAAGAACGCTGATGCTTCTTTAACTAGATAAGCATTACAAATTGATCATTTCACACTTGCCTTATTTTTTGCCTTGGCTTTTAAATGATGCAAGAACTTGTAATTTCAAACAAGGCAATTTAGCGCACACTTTTTATCATATACTATAATAACAATAAATTGTTAGTGAATCTCTACATTTTAAAAGGATACGTCTACCTGCATTGAACTGTACCATAAACCCGGGTTTCATAAGGTAAGTGAAACACTAGGTGCTCCGTTACAATGAAGAAATGGAGGGGGTTTTTTTTTTTTTTCAAGCTCATATATGAGCATTGGAATTTTGGGCTCCAATTTCTTTATATGAGTCATAGATAGTAAGCACATACAACAACAAACTAAGCCTTAATCCCAAGTAACTTGGGGTCGGCTACATGAACCAACGTCAGGCAACGTGTGGTCATCCACATGAATCCTCTCTCGCCACTTTCTTCTATCGAATGTCATACTTTCATCCAAATCTAACAAAGACATATCTCTCTTAATTACCTCTATCCATGTCGTTTTAGGCCTACCTCTACCTCTACCTCTATCTAACCTATCCTGCCTCACTCTCTCCATCGCCCTAACAGGAGCATCCATCGGTCTTCTCTGAACGTGTCCAAACTAACGCAGACGACTTTCTCTCATCTTTTCCTCAATAGATGCCACACCCACCTTTTCCCTAATGATCTCATTTCTAACTCTCTCATTCCTAGTATATCCACACATCCACCGTAACATACGCATCTCAACTACTTCATTTTTTGAATATGACGCCTTTTAGCTGCCCAACATTCCGTACCATATAACAAAGCAGGTCGTACAACTGCCCTGTAAAACTTTCCCTTTACATTCAACGGTGCATTACGATCACAAAGAATACCAGTCGCACTCCTCCATTTCAACCAATCCGCCTTAACTCGATGTGCAACGTCGCTATCGAGCTCTCCGTCTTTTTGAATAATAGATCCTAGATAGCGAAAACAATCAGCTAACGATATATCTCTACCTTCCAAAGTTACACTCTGGGCTATGTTTTTGCTACCACTAAACTTGCATCCCATATACTCTGTTTTACTCCTACTAATTCTGAAACCCTTGGATTCCAATGTCTGCCGCCATAACTCCAATTTAGCATTTACACCGACTCTAGTCTCATCAATTAATACAATATCATCCGCAAACAACATACACCATGGCACAGCCTCCTGTATAGTGCAGGTCAACTCATCCATAACGGCTGCAAAGAGGAAAGGGCTAAGCACTGATCCTTGATGCATCTCGATATTAATAGGGAATTCTGCAGTCACTCCGGCGCCAGTCCTTACACTTGTACATGCTCCCTCATATATATCTTTAATAAGAGTAATATATTTTATTGATACACCTTTCTTGGCCAGCACCCACCAAACTACTTCTCTAGGAACCCTGTCATAGGCTTTTTCCAGGTCAATAAATACCATATGTAAATCTTTCTTTCTTTCCCTATGATATTCAATCATCTGCCGTAATAAATGAATTGCCTCCGTAGTGGAACGCCCAGGCATAAAACCAAACTGATTATCTGAAATTTGTATAATGCCCCGTAACCTCTGTTCAATCACTTTCTCCCAAAACTTTATAGTATGACTCATGAGTTTAATCTCACGGTAATTGGCACAATCCTGGACATCTCTTTTATTCTTGTACAGAGGAATCAGAGTACTCTTCCTCCACTCTGTAGGCATCCTATTAACTTTATATATTTTGTTGAACAGACTTGTCAGCCACGTAATACCTATATCTCCTAAACACTTCCAAACCTCGATCGGTATACCATCCGATCCTACAGCTTTTTTTGGACTCATCCTTTTAAGGGCATCATGGACTTCATGCTTCTGAATACGACGAATCCATGCATGGTTAACCTCTTCGTTCAAAAGCGCCAGGCTACCTACACTAAAAACTTAGACTTGACTCCCGTTGAATAACTTATCAAAATATGATCTCCATCTCTCCTTTATTTCTTCATCCTTAATTAAAACATTGTGGTTTTCGTCCTTTACACATTTCACTACACCTATATCCCTCGTCTTCTTCTCCTTATAATGTGCCAGTCTATATGTATTTTTCTCTCCGTCTTTGGTATCTAACTTTTCATATAAATCATTGTAAACTATGGCTTTTGCGTTTCTAATAGCTTCTTTAGCTTTTATTCTCGCGACCTTGTATTTCTCAAAATTTTCATCACTCCTATACCGTCCTAAGTTTCTATAGCATTCTCTTTTACTCCTTACGGCTTCTTTTACTTCGTTGTTCCACCACGACACATCCTTGTTAAGAGGTATTTTTCCTTTAAATTCCCCAAGCACTTCCTTAGCTACTGTCCTAATACATTGAGCCATCTTTCTCCACATAGTATCTGGATCCGAATCCATATCAGAAGGCCAATTATCTGCCTCAACTACCTTATTGACAGGCTATTCTTTCATCCCCCTGAAGCCTCCACCACCTAATCCTAGGGTCAACTCGAAAATTCTGCTGCTTACTATTTTTCCTAAAATTAAAATCGAGGACCAACAGCCTGTGTTGCGTAACTACACTCTCACCTGGAATAACTTTACAATTCGTACACCCACTACGAAACCTACACCTCATAATAAAGAAGTCTATCTGACTGGCATTTAACCCGCTTCTAAAGGTCACTAAGTGAGAATCTCTTTTCTTAAACCAAGTATTTGCTATGGTCAAATCATAGGCCAAGGCAAAATCAAGAATAGCAGTTCCTGCTTCATTTTTAGCTCCAAAACCCTGACCTCCATGAACACTCTCAAACCCGCTCTTATCAGTATCTACATGTCCATTTAGTAAGCACATATCCCTATAAAAAAAGACTTAATTCAATCAATATGTTCCATACATTAAGTGAAAGAAATTCACTTAGACTAATTACAAGTATTCATTCCATGAATACGACAATCATGACTTTTCATACCAGACATCTTCAACTCTTTCAAGTCAATGCATCTTGATAAATTTAAAGCATATCCATTTGGAAGCTACAATTCCTTCACCCACTCAAGCAGTGCTTAGCCTCTATAGTTAATGAATAGCATGCTTTAGGCACATACACCTTTCCTTTGCTTGCTTTACAAACTTGTAGTTTAAGCATATGACAATATGTCTCTACATCACAACAAGCCTTTAAATTATCTTTTGTTTTTCCTTTCATATCCATAATAGTGTTGAAAATATTATCAAACACGTTCTTTTTGTAACATCCTTGATAGGGCCTAAATGCACCTAAATTTCCTGAGCTATTTAGGAAGAATTTGTGATATTTTGAGTATCATAGCTAGTCAATTCGCCTCCCTTG
This sequence comes from Voacanga thouarsii, assembly GCA_026120185.1. Lineage (NCBI taxonomy): Eukaryota > Viridiplantae > Streptophyta > Magnoliopsida > Gentianales > Apocynaceae > Voacanga > Voacanga thouarsii. The sequence continues at coordinate 2,463,277 of JANUWF010001127.1, read as the reverse complement.
TGATATTTTTTATATAATTGGTTATAGAAAGGGTTTTCCTTAATTTTGTACAAAATTGGCTGAAAAGGTTGAAGATTTGTCAATGAACAGTGTTGAGCTGTCTTTGGATTAGAGTGGTTGAACCGGCCCTGACTTAATTTTGAAAAATAGGCAAAAATAGGGGAATTAAGTAGAAAAATCATACAATTCCAAAACAAACCTAGCGTCAGCTCTGAGGAGCTGAATCGGTGCCCACCCTTCTCTATTTTAAAGTGGTTTGCAATTCTTTCTTATGCGAAATTGGAAGTTGCTGAAGATAGCTTTTGGTATTCTACTTATACATGACCTAGGACTTCTGTAGTACATTTTTAACAACCAAGAGGCCTATATAAACATGAAGAATTGAAGAAAAACATATGAATTTTAGGATTAAAACTTGAAATCACTTATTTAAAGAGGAATTCATCACTTAAGGAGCATTAGTTTAGGAAGAGCTCTCATTGGGAGTTGAAGGGCTTGTTTATGAGTTCCTCTCTATCTCTTTTTGGTTTTCTTTTCTTAAACAATGATGAGATCAACGTCTTTATTGTATTTGGATATTGCTTTTGGATTCATGACATTGAATTTATTTAGTTCTTTGATCAATTAATTATTATTATCGGTATTTGATTACTTATTTTTATTAATGAATCAATAGAGTTAGTTCTTTCTTCTAATTAACTTGGGAAAGAAGTTAGGAGTTAGTTTCAATTTAATTGATTTCATATACATTGTTTCTTAACAGACTTGGGAAAGAACGTAAGTGATCAAAGGTTAATTGATTTTTTCTAGAGTATAGGGTCATTAGCTAATTTCATGTTTTATGTCATATAGAGTATAGGGATATTGGTTGAGGAATGAGTTTCATGCATCTTCTGGTTGGTTAGTGAGATAGAGTATATCCACTAATTTAGGTAGGGGATAGTAAGTCCATAGAGAATTTGATTTTATTTTATTCCTTCATGATGCCAAAATAATGATTAATTGTGATAATTGCTAAGAATTTATTGTTATGTTTTCAAGAATTTCTATCTAATGATAACATGTTCTCCTCTCCTAGAGTTGTGTATAATTTTTCTTTGTTTTTATTTCATCTTTTTATCACTTTAGTTGGTAGGTTAAACAATGAATGAAAAATTACTAATGATAGTTGTTTCTTAAGGATCGGATATTTGTTAATTTCCTATACCATACTTTTTGATGAATGCACTTGCTCATATGTGTGAATTAAAATTAATGTTTTAATTAAAACGTGATTAGGAATGGACTTTAAAATGAATGATTTTATTCACCCAAATCTGACGGAAGAAGTTTTTGCCACTGTTGTCAAGGAACAATATCATAAAACTTTGAATTTAATTGATTCAACCATGTTTATATGTAAATATGTATTTATGCTCTTTGTGTAAAAAGGTGCCATGTCTTGTTATTTGTAATTTATTGACTAATTTTGTTCATTGTTGTATTTTGTGTACTAATTGTACTTAATTGACTATTTATAAATTCCAAAACCTTAATTTCTATTCTCTTTTCAGGTTTAGTTATTAGTTTATGGCCACGAATTGATAGAGAAATAGTGGACTTTGATCTAGATATTGAAAGAACTTTGACAAGGATTCAAATGGTGTAGAGGTAAAGACAAGAAAGATGAAAGTTAACCAAAATAATAATGGTAGTAATGGTGGTGCTAATAGGATAATTATGGGTAAATTTGCTTGACCAGCAATTCTAGGTATAGATTCGATTCGAGTATTGTGAGACCGAGAGTGGAAGCCAATGACTTTAAGACAAAACCTAATATTATCTAAATGATCCAAAACATGGTCCAATTTGATGGGTTGCCTGATGAAGACTCTAATGCTCACCTTGCTAGTTTCCTGGAGATATATGATACTTTTAAGATGAATGGTGTATTGGAAAATACTATAAAATTGAGATACTTTCTTTTTTCTCTTAGAGATAGAGCTAAATTTGAGTTGAAATATTAGCCAGTAGAGTCCATAACCACTTGGAATGGGTTAGCTAAAAAATTCTTAGCTAAATATTTTCCCCCAACTAGGATAGACAAGCTTAGAATTGATATTTTTGCTTTTCAACAATTGGAGTTTGAGAGTCTTTATGAGTGTTGGGAAAGATAGAAGAAGATGCTTAGAAAATGTCCTCATCATGGGTTCATATTAGGAATGCAAATGCAGATTTTTCATAGTGGGTTGAATTTTACTTCTAAACAATTGATTGACACATTGGCTGGAGGGACAATAGTTCAAAAATCCCAGAGGAGTTATATGACCTAGCTGAGAACATTGCTATGAACAATTACTTTTGGGGAAATCCAAGGCTTAGGGCTCATATTCAAGAAGATTACAAAGTTGATGCTGTAGCCGCCTTGGAAGCTAAGGTTAAGGTATTTGCACAAAAGATAGAACGAATGGTTGTGGCTACTTCCCAAAGGCAGGTAATGAACATTAGTTGTGATTTTTGTTGAGAATGGCACCCTAACCGTGAGTGCCAAAGCATGAATTCATCCCAAGAGTTTTTAGAACAAGTTGCTTTTATGGGGAATGGGAGACAAAGTAATAATCCTTATAGTACTACTTATAATCCTGATCGGAGGAACTATCCTAATTTCTCTTGGACCAATCAAAATCAACCTAGCCAAAACCCCTCAAACTTTAGTAGAAACCAAAGGACTCAACCCTTCTTACCTTCCAATGCACTACCACCAAAGCCATCATTGGAAGAACTGGTTAACAAAATGGTAAGTTCAACTAAGTCTCTTTTTAGAGAATTGATGTAGTTACAATGAATTTGAAGACTTTTGTGCACAATTTAGAAAGCCAAATTGGTCAGCTAGCCAAACTCCTTGGAGACAAACAAGTCAAAACTTTGTCGAGAAATATGGAGAACAATCTGCGGGATCAAGACAGTGGAAAGAGATTATTCACCCATTTTACTAGTTTTTATACTTTACTTTTGGGACAATTTTTTAACTTCTTTTGTTTTGTTTCATTATCCTTTTTTCTTGATGAAATTTTTTGTTAGTGTTTTTCTTAATTCGTGGGATTATTTCAGTTATTTTTTATTATGAAAAAAATGGAAAACTCTTAAAAATAGAGTTAGATTGGTGCTGGCCTAAGAACTCATACTCAGCATTGTGTTAGCTCTAGGATTTGAAAAACAAAATCGGCTTGTTTTCTAGAAAAAAAGCTAGTGCCGGTCCAAGAGCATGTATCTGGCATCGGCCTACGTCGGGACAACGATTTTGAACAGCCAATTCAGTTGTTTTCTTTCAAATCTAAACTAATCTCCCTCTCTTTTCTATCACCGTTTCGCCAGTTCAACATACCCAATCCCCGCCAATTTGATTTCTACCATAAAGAACAATTTCTCACCATCAAATCCTCGAGTATTCATTGTTTTTTCCAATTTCTATGGATTAAATCTCTCAAAACTTCATCTTTTCCTTCAAATACCCACCTTCCAAATCACCTCTAAAAGTGTAATTTTTCTTCAAGGAATTTGCACAAAGTGTTTGTCCATACATTAAAGAACATAGTGGTATGATTTTTTTTTCACTTTCACGGTTAATTTTTGCCATGGATTTCTTGCTATTTTGATTTATTTTTGGGATGAAATTTAATTTATTGTTTACTTGATTGGGTGAAGTTGATATTTTTAACTACTTGTGAGGATATAATGGATTTCATGTTTAGTGAATTTATTCTTTGAGAATAGTTCAAGCTTTGCTATTCTTATAGCTACATTGGAATGATATTGCTAGTAAACTTGAAAGATGAACTCTTCATGGTATAAAAAATAATATGGATTAGTTGGAGTTTTGACCATTATTGTGGATTCCTATTCTTCATGCCATAATGTTGATGCACTCTATGTGGTTAAAAGCTAGATAGCTATCATGATTGATCATGTTCAACATTGTTATCATTGGAATGAACAAACCTTCTTGCACTGGGAATTTATATTAATATTATGCTTGGATTGTGGAATGATGCTTATTTTTCGGTGAATTGAGTTGGATGGGTATTGTGCGAATGGTGGTATTGGGCTATTGATAATTAGTTTGCTTGAGGATTATTATAGATTAAATTGGTGAGTTGTTTGAGAGTTGTGGATTTGTGATTTGTGATTGTAGTTTGTGAAAGTAAGAATTGAGGGAGGATTATTCTATCCTATTATTTTCTTTATATCCTTCCGTCTCAAACTTTCCTTTTTTTCTTATTTACCAATCATCATGCCAAAAGGGAAAGGGTAATCTTTCAAGAGAGTGAGAGCATCATCTTCCTTCACTCCTTCATCTATTGACCAAATTTCTCTACACCTCATAATCTTTACCAATTACGAGTGTAAAGAATGGGACTTTAGGAGGGCCACCAATAAGATCATTGTAGACAGAACTTTTAAACCTTTCTTAGACCATTCGGTCAAATTGAATGTCATGTTTAAGAGATTGGAATGGGGACCCATTATTACGTTGCAGGGAAACTATTATCCTGTACTTGTTTGGGGGTTCTATACCAACATTCAGGATAAGAGGAACCATAACCTTGACACCATAGAAACAATAGTTAAAGGTACTCCCATTGTGGTTGATAGAGATAGATTGGCTGCCATCCTTACTATGAATAATGATGGATCTTGGGTAGCTATGGATCACCATAAATAGAAAATCATTTCTGAGCCTACCTGGGAAGTGAGTGATACTCGTACTAATTTGATGATGTATAAGATGGGTTGTGTACGTTCCATAGGCTATTATTCCAGTAACAACCTCAAAGCCCAATTGCGCACCTTAGTCTATATCTTTGCTTTTAATATCTTTCCTAAGGCTAGTGGATTGAATGAGTCAAGAATGATTGGTCTTTATATTCTGTATACGATGCCTAACACTCAACTTATCCTACTTTCTCCATTTATCATCCAGTTTATGAGAGATGTGGTGAATTCTAACCTTACTGGTTTTAAAGCTAAGGTGAGGGGTCACTTGGAGTAGTTGAGGCTTGAAATGGAGACCCATATGGCTATACTCCTGCAGCTGCGTGATTTAGTGGATGCCATAGCTAGGAGGTAGGATACACACGACCAACAGTAGACCCTGTGGATGCAGCAATTTTCAGGACAACAAGAAGGCATTCCCCTTGCCCAAGCTGGAGATGATGTAGACCCCATTGACCCTACTGGTAATGATACTGATGGTGATGATGATGATGCTTAGGAGTATCTAGGATATTTCTTCACTTCTTGTTTCTCTGCTTTTCTTTTCCTTTATATTTTCATGACCTTTATTTTAGACTAGCTTCTGGTTTCCTAGTTAGCTTTTGTTTCTTTTTATTTTAGGCATACATTCTTTTCCTGTTTTATTTTCTGCTTTTGTTTTGTTTTGTTTTACTTTAGGCATAGAATATTATTATCTGAAATCAATGCTTTTTTATGATGGAAAGCAACTTCTTGTGCTAGAATTTGTGGTCTTCGGGAGAGTATTTTCTCATTCTTTATTTCCCTTTTATGATTTTTTGTCTTTTAGCTTTGCTCACTTATTTTATTTTTGAACTATTAATAACAATGTCCAATTTTAGTGTGGGGGAGAGATTTGGATATACTTTTTCTAAAATGGAGTTCGATTTGAATTTGAATTTTTAATTTTTTTTTCATTTTGCGTTGTTATTATTTCTCTTGTTGTTTAAGATTTTTCCTCAACATATACTTGGTTAAGTTGAGTGTGTGTTTAACTTGGATATTTAGCATGATATAGGTAAGTCTTGAAAACCTAAGCTAACCTTTTTAATTTTTTAGTAATTAAGAAGCTTTTTTTTGTAATGTGTAGTTAAAGGTTAATGTGGTGAACTATACGTTATGAATATTAGTTGATTTGTGTTTTGTGAGTTTGAGTGAAAAAAAATAATGAAAAAATGAGAGTCAGAAGGGGTATATGTACGTATTCTAAAAAAAAAATGAGGAGAAAGAAGGTCTAGGAATGCAAGGCGCATGTCCTTTTGGCAAAAAACAACGTGTGAAGAAAAAAAAGCTGAAAAATAGAAAAACAGTTGACAAAAAGATGAAAAAATGAGAAGAGAGAAAATAAGAGTGCGAGTGAAAAGAAATGATGAGTGACAAAAAAATACTTTGAAAAACTAAGAGGACCAATGCAATGAGTGAAGAGAAATCCACTCACTTGAGGCTATTAATCTCATTTTTGGTGAGAATGTCCTTAGTTTGCTACTCAAATTGTAAAAGTTTGGAAGCCTAAGATATGAGCTAATTTGATAATTTGGGCTTATATTAACTACATTGTCTATTTGACTATTATTGCAAGAATGAGTATCTTTTGATGAATAGGAATATACTTGTTTAACTTAACTTTGATGGCATTGGTTATATTTAGCTAACTATATGAGTTTTGCATATAGTTGGCTTAGTTAAAGTAAGGGTTGATGTGAGCTCTTAAATGATAAGATGGATAATACTTTTATTATGTTGAACATTGTTTGTCCTTGAGTTGGTTTGGTTTTCTTGTTAGTGAGTTTAATATCTTGTTTGCTTGAAGACAAGCAAAGCTCAAGTGTGGGGAAATTGATAAGACCTAAATGCACCTATATTTCTTTAGCTATATAGGAAGAATTTGTGATATTTTGAATATTATAGCTAGTCAATTCCCCTACTTTGTGATCTTTTTAATATAATTGGTTGTAGGAAGGGTTTTCCTTAATTTTGTATAGAATTAGCTGAAAATGTTGAAGATTTGTTGATGAATAGTACTGAACCATTACTAGCTTGGAGTGGTTGACTTGGCCCTGGCTCAATTCTGGAAAGCATGACAAAAATAGTGGGATTAAGCAGCAAAATCATGCAATTCCATAATAGACTCAACACTAGCTCTAAAGAGCTAAACTGGCATCGTCCTCTCTCTATTTTAAGGCAGTTTGCAATCCTTTCTTGTGTAGAATTGGAAATTGCTAAAGATAGTTTTTGGTGTTCTACTTATACATGACCTAGGACTTCTATAGCACATTTTTAGCAACCAAAAGGCCTATATAAACAAGAAAAATTGAAGAAAAACATATAAATTCAAGGATCAAAACTAGAAATCACTTATTCAAGGAGGAACTCATCACTTAAGGAGCATTAGTTTAGGAAAATCTCTCATTGGGACTTGAAGGGCTTGTCTATGAGTTTTTCTATCTTTCTTTTGTTTTCTTTTTGTTAAACAATGGTGGGATCAATGTCTTTATTGTATTTGGATATTGTATTTTGATTTATGGTGTTAAATTTATTTAGTTCTTTGATCAATTAATTATTATTCTAGGTATTTGATTACTTATTTTTTTTAATGAATCAATGGAGTTGGTTTATTCATCTAATTAACTTGGAAAAGAGGTTAAGAGTTAGTTTCAATTTAATTGATTTCACATGTGTTGTTTCTTAACGGACTTGGGAAAGAATGTTAAGAGTAAAAAAACCTAAGTGTTTAAAGATTAATTGATTTCACTTAGAGTATAGGGTTATTGACTAATTTTATATTTTGTGTCACCTAGAGTATAGGGATACTAGTTGGGGAATGAATTTCATGCATCTTTTGGTTGGTAGGTAAGATAGAGTATATCCACTAATTTAGTCAGGAGATAGTGAGTCCATAACTTATGAAAGAATTTGATTCTATTTTATTCTTTCATAGTACAAGAATACTGATTAATTGTGACAATTGCTAAGAATTCACTGTCATGTTTTCAAAAATTTCTATCTAATTACATGTTCTTCTCTCCTAGAGTTGTAGATAAATTTTCTTTATTTTTGTTTCATCTTTTTATCACTTTAGTTGGAAGGTTAAATAATGAATGAAAAATAACTATTAGTAGTTGTGCTTTGAGGATTGATACTCATTAATTCCATATATTATGCTTTGCGATGAGTGCACTTGCTCATATATGTGATTGGTGTTAATATTTTAATTAAAACTTGATTGGGAATGAACTTAAAAATGAATTATTTTATTTACCCAAATCTAATGCATCAACCCTACAGATTCATATCGTAGCAAGCTTTATATATTATGGGATATCACCCAGCTTGGGGTTTAGACAAGGGGTCTTTATAACGAATTAAAACTTACAATCGAAAAAAATAAAAATAAAGCTTGTTATTAGCTTACATACTAGCCAAATAAAATACATAGTATTTGTACCCATAATACAACTAGGATACACTTTGATGATATGCCTGCAGTCTGAAAATGGTCATGATATAAAGACTTCAAGCAGACTAAGTCTTGAAAGTAGTATCGACATCGTGGTCATATATTCCCAACTCTGAGTTCTAAGAAAAATAAGAGAAGTGGAAACATGTATGAGTTATATACTCGGTAAATCCCCATTTCTTGCTAGTGTTCATAGAAAACATTCTAGTTCAATTCCATTGAAAACAAATCTACAAGTTGAGTAGTAGAAAAACCGTGGTAATCTAGTTTAGAGTTTATGCACATTTGGAAAAGCATGATTTTCTTTCAAAACATGTTGCCCTAATTTTTAGGAAAAGCAAATACTTCTCTCAATAGAAGGACAACCTGTGTATAAAGCTCACAAGGCTTCGCGTTCGACGATCTTATTGTGCTAGGAATTAAGTCTTCAGCACTCAATTAGATTATGCCAGATTGGTGAGCGACACAAGCATATCACCTAACACTTAGGGATCTTTTACTTGTCATCGTAAGCCTAAGGTTTTCAATCTTGATGTCAATCTCTATTGAGATGGCAAGGAATTGAATACACTGAGTGTCCCGATCGGTATCATGAGAACAACCCAAATTATATATCATAGGCAATTGCCAGGTAATAAATGACTAGCCAGGGATAGCTAATCCCAAGGTTCTATCATTCCATTCAGAGTAAGATGAATCCCAGAACTAGACCAGGTTACATAAGTACATCTATCTCTAGCATGAATTAGTACAAAGGTCAGAGCCCCTATTGGGCACTCAACATCTTCACTGGTTCATAAGACTGATAAGCGTTAAAATCACCATTCTTTTTCTAGTTATTTGAGGTTGTTTTAAGATACATTTATTGTAATAACTAGACATATTCCTTCCTATTTGACATTTTGCTTGTACAAGGTATTTTTGGCAAATATGTACATATTTAAGTTAAAATCGAGCAGAAAGTGCATAAAACCATAATGTACCTGACGCAATGCCCAGCCAGTGGACCAAGCGTCGGGTCCATTCAGCTCCAGTAGCAAAGTTTGAGCAAGCTTTAGGGGAAATTCTAAAACAGACCTGGTGCCAGGTCTGGCAAGTGTACTTGACACCGGGTCCATTCTGTCTGACAAGAAGAGACGACAAAAAACAGAGCAAAAATAGAGGAAGAATCAAACTAGGTGGGTTAAAGGTACACAACACCAGGTATGCTTTGGAGGCGAAAATTCTGTACACGAAATTAGGGCTTATCTAAGGATTTTGATATTTTTCTATTCCTAATCAGTTAAGACTTCCTTAGCCACTAAATTTTCATCTAAGAGGCCTATAAAAGCATAAGAGAACACAAGAGTTTGTGATATACAACATAGAGAGGTGAATTAAAGGGTAGAAATTCTAAATCTCTAATTAAAGGAGGTGTTCACCCAAATTAATGAGGATTGTTTAAGGGAGTCTTCAAGGAAGAAGAAAGAGGCTTGTCTATAAGTGCTTTCTTTTCTCTTTGTCTTTTTTTCTTTTAACAATGATGCATTCAATGTTTTCATTGTAGTTTAACAATATTTTGTGATTCCTGATTTATGCATCAATTTAAGTACTTGATCAATTTTCTATCATTCTTGGGTTTGACTACTTAATTTTATAGGTTGATAGAATTAGATTTATGTCTAATGGACTTAGGAAACGAAGTTAGATTGAGTTTAATTTAATCAATGCTACATATTTATTAAATCTTAATGGACTTGGGAAACGAAGTTAAGATCAAAGAACTTAGGTAATCAAAGGTTAGTTAATTTTACCTAAAGTATATGATTGTTGGCTAATTTTATGTCTATAAAGAATTATATTTAATGCATCATTTGGTTATGTTGGTTTGATTGAGAAATCTGCTAATTTAAGCAAATGGTAGTGATTCCATAGATTGGGAAAGAAGTGGAATCTATATAAGTGAATTTATGACTTAAGAAATGATTGAACTTTACTTTATATTCCTTCATGATGTCAAGATGATGATGAATTGAGATAGTTGTTAGTAGGTCATTGTTATATTTTCTAGGATAGTTATCTGAATTGCATAAACCTACATCCTTGAGTTGTATATATATATTTTTTATTTTTCTTTTTATTCTTTTCTCACTTTATTTGGATAGGTTAAACAATGAATGAAAAATAATTAGTATGTACTTGTTCCTTTGAGGATCGATACTCGTCAATTCCTTATACTATGCTTGCGATGAGTATACTTGCTCACATGTGTATTTTGGGATTAATGTTTTAATTAAAACTTTATTAAGGAATGGATTTAAAATTGATGATTTTATATACCCAAAATTAACGCATCAAAGACCAGTTCCAATACCATATTTCTTGAGGGAATATCAAGAAAATATTTTTCGAGGTCAAAATATCATTAGACAAAAACATCTTTATGCATAATTGTGCAATGCATTTCTTTCATCTAAATACAGTGCTTATAACAGTATAATCTTCATAAACGTGCTATATAAATTGTCTTGAAAACAATGGAACATAAGCGGTGCTAGCTAAAATGATTTAAACGACGCCAGGTAAATTTGTTTTATTGATTTTAAAACATTTTGCTCATATGAAATCATGGAACATGCATACATAAAATATATGTTCAACAAAGCCCTTTCATATAGCATACATTTTTAAAAATTTTAGGAATTAGGAGAAATTGCACAAAGACCATTCCTAATAATTAAATAATATTTAATGCATAAAAGCTTTATTATGCATAAATTTCAAAGAAAATAGTATACATTAGAATTTAGAAACCAATACTCGCAAGCTCAAGCAAAAAGATGGTGCTTGGATATATCAAGAAAATTTTAGTAATATTAGGAAAGTATTTAGTTTTATTAGAAAAACACTTAGCTATCTGGGAGTTAAAATCTATAGAGTACGGTCTCAAGTACAATTACTCAAATCACTATAAATCCAAGATATAGTATGAGCCTCTAGAAGTCCACTGTACTTCCGTTATGCCTCTGATTCCTAAAATTTCCAAAGAGAAACAACACACATGTGAGTGAAAATCACTTAGTAAGCCTCCTGTGTGCTAATATTTTATGAAACAAATAGATAAATATATTATTAGCTATCGCTTGATAAAACCATTACAGGAAAGTATTGCATTTGTCCACTGAAAATAGTTCTACAGCTCACTACAGAAGTGTTTAGTCAAAATTCAGCCATATTTGGAAATACTAAGTTTTACCCAACATCACTACCTAATTTTTTTTTTTTAAATAAAAGCAGGCACTTCTCTTAATAGAAGGTTGGCCTGTGTGCAAAGCTCAACAGGCTTTGCCTTCGACATCACAATTTTATTGTGCCAGGGACTATGCCTTACAATACTCAACCATGCATTGCCAGAACAACATCACAACATTATTGTACTAGGATATAAGCCTACAGTACTCAACTATGCATTGTCAAAAAATTTAGAATATTTTACTTGCTACCGTAAGCCTAGAGGTCCCAATCCTGACGTTAATCACCATCGAGACAGCAATGGGTTGAACACGCCAGGTGTTCCCGCCGCCCAACATCTGTGAACAACCCAAAATAATGTGCACACAAGGCACAGGTAATTTCCAGGCACCAAATGGCTAGTTAGGACAACTTATCTCAATGTCTTGTCACTCTGTTTAGAGTAAGACAATCCCTGAAACTCGTGAGGTTACTTGGAGTCGTCTATCTTTTACATGAGTTAGTACAAAGATCAAAGTCCTTACTGAGTACTCAACTCTTCACTGGCTCAAAAGACTAGTGCCAACACCACATTCCCGAAGAATTTCAAATAAAACATTTTCTGCGGCCAAAATATCATTTTCTAGGCATTTTCTAGAAATTGATCCCACTAGCTCATAAGACCAGTTAATTAATCCCGTTGGCTTACAATGCCAATTAATTATCTTATTCCCAAAGGAATACAAATAAAATAATTTCCGAAGTTGAAATACCGTTCTCCAAAAATTAATCTCATACCTAGAGATTGTTCACCGAAACCACAGCGAAAAAGGATAAAAAGTCCTTTTTGTACGATAAAATAAGTTTCCCCGGGTATTTTTGTCACTTGAAGAATACTTGATTCCAAAAGAGGAATTATTTAGGAATTCTAGAATTCTGTTCCAAAAGAAAGAATTTAATTCAAGAAATTCCAATTATAATTCCATAATTCATATTTTCCTAAAAATCCTTTCCATAAAAAAGAATATTTATGCTTTCCTATAATAAAACATTAGTTTGTCTTATAATTAATGAGAAGAAAGCCTTTCTGGTATACATTTGTACCTCATAATTATTCATAATTTAAGTGGCCCAAAGGTCCTTGTAGAAAATATTGTTTCCTAAAGTTTCCAAAAACTTCCCATTCGGAGAACCATTCCTCATTTAGGAAAACATATCTTGTTTAGGAAAACACAAAGGTTCCTCAACCTTATTGCTATTCTTTAGGAAACGGTCACTTACTATAAATAATTCCAATAATGAAAATCCTTGTTTTCATTCAAATTTAATATAGCACAATGTATTTTTTTTTTCTCAAAAACAACCTTATTCTTGTTCAGAGAAACCAAAAGGATTTATAAAACATTACTCAATAAAATATAATTTCACTAGCAAAAAACAGAGTCTGTAAAACAAGTGGGGCTCATCTCATGTCCTATATCAAAATAGCTATAAATGTATCACTCCTTGCTTTTCCTCAGGCCTTTAACTTAGAAAACCTACATTAAAGTCATTTCATTCTCAACTTAGTAATTGAATCTAGGATAATGGATTACTAGAGTAAAAATGAGAATTATTCATTTCTTATTTTCCTATTTTCAAACATAATGGAATAATATTTCCAAAATGACCAAAATCCATTACCCACTTCTTCATCCTTTTTCTACACATAATTTAAGGTCTTCATATGATCTTTCATCCTTTCATTCTCCCATTAATGCAAATAAATTCAATCCCTTGAATGTCATTTATTTACACAAAAGCTGAATTTTTTTTCAGCTTTAACACCCGATTTTGTTTTTAACATAGCTTTTGATCCACAACTCCGATTAACTTCTATTTTATATCAAAATTCTCATAATATCTTCAAATTTATGATTATAAACTTCACTTTAACAGCCTCTGAACCGTGACACACTGCTGAAGCAAAACAGCTCTCAGCTTTTCATATTCTCTTCATTTTCTTCACAAAATAACATCATTAATTCATTCTTCTTCAATCTAAATGCTTATATAACACTTGATCCACCTTAAAATCCATCAAAACAGCCTTCAACTCTCTGATTTTTAGAGATGCTCAATCCCGAAAATCATATTTTCCATTACCAAATTCAACAATCACAATTAATTAACAATAATAATAATTCATTTTCTTTAATAATTAAACTACGTTTTCTTCCTTTTTCACATGATTCCTGTGCAGCCATGAACTACCAATAAAACCACCATCAAAACATCCTTAATCACGATATAAAACACAACTTATAGCTTCTTCATGTTGTTGGCACACATAGTACAAACTTGCACTTGAACAACATACCCTACAAGAAAATTGGTTTTTAGCAACAAAATATTTTTGTCACTAAAAGTACCAATTTAGCGAGGAAAAAAATTTCCTTGGCCTTTTGTCACTGAAGCCCCGTCACCAATTGGTCTTAGTTTTGTCACCAAAAATGGCCCTTTAGCAAGGAAACAAACTTCCTCGGTAAAGTATTAACTTTTAGTGAGGAAATATTTTGTGGCCAAAGCTAATCACTTTACCAAAAATCTTCATTTTGTCGCTAATGATGATTTTTTGTGACAAAATTTTCGTGCCAAAAATTTCGTCGCAAAAAATATAATATCATTAACAAATTAAATTCATGGTAGAAAATAATACTACCTTTTGTGACAAAACAATTCCTCACTAATACAAAAACTTTTGTTGCTAAAAAGGGTCAATGGCTAGAAAAATTTCCTCGCACTAAAAAGGCCTTGTGCCTCAAATTAAATCAAACAATTTAGAGCCGAGAGTGAGATTCGATCGCGCGACCTCACGCAAGAGGCCTTGTGCCGCAACCACTGGGCCAAGGCATTAGATTGGTCTAATCCCCTTTTTTTATTATTTAAATTATTCCTAATATTTTTTTTTTAATTTTCAAAGCATTAATGTTATAAAAATAAAATAATTATATTAAATTATCTATGAAAAAATAATATTCATTGCAATAAATTATTTTGAACATTTATAAAATTTTAAAAATTTATATACTATTAATTATATCATTATTTTCATTAAATGATTATATACATATAGATCGATTAGAAAAAAAAAACTTATACACACACACACACACACAAATAGATATATACACATATATAGCATATTAATACATATATATATATATATACATAGATACATATATATATTAATATACTTTTTAATATATTAATAAATATATATATGTATATATATACATACATACACATATATTTTAATAAACACATATATACATAATTAATATACTATTTTGATATATACATATATACATATATATATTAATATATTTATACACCAAATACATATATATATATATATACAAATGTATATATGCACTATACTTTTTTAATATATTAACAAATACATATATACATATATATTAATATTGTAATACCCCATATAACCATATTGTAGTAGGCCTTGCATTATGGGATGTTGCCCCATCTAATTTTTCCAAACAAGGTGTCTTTATAATGATGCAACTTACAATACAATGGAAAGTTTTCAAAATATCACTTTAAATACAAGGACAATCTGATACATAGAGACAAAAAAAGACTAAGTCTTCTGACCATGCACAAGTAGTATTCAAGTCCTCACAATCATCGTTGACATTATCTCCTGACTCCTTGGCACATCTGAGAATCTTTTTACAGAGACTGGTCTCTAAAAGTTGTCAAGAATAAAACCAGTATGAGTGCTAAACACTCAGTGAGTCCCATGTGTGCTAGTGTTCTTCTTAAAGAAACATCTAGTAAAACTAAGTACAATTTCTAGGATTAAATAGTAAATCAAGTAGACACTAAACAAGTTAGTAGACTTGCACTCATTGTAAATAGGTATATTCAAGTATTGGGAGTTCATGTTTATCCAGAAATGCAGGTAGTAAAATCTATATGCCCTTACTGGAAAAATCATGTTCAAGACTTCAGGAATTTAGGTAAAACTGGTGTTATTTTGGAAAAATTCATATGCAGGAAAGTAGGAATTCAAGTAATACAGGTATTCTATTTCAAGAATTCAAGAATTCAGGAGTAAAAGATGTCATTTCAGTAATTCAGGAATTCAAGTATAAATCATGTAAATTCAGGTATGCAGGATTTCATGTGCAGGTGACCCACTTGAGGGAAGATTATTCAGGTAACCCACAAGGGGACGGTTTGTTACTCCCTATGTCTTGTTGCTCTATTTGGAGTAAGACGAATCCCAGAGTTGGCCAAGTTACTTAGGGCCTTCTATATCTAATGTAATTTAGTACAAGGAGAACAGCTTCTATTGAGTACTCAGCGCTTTCACAGCACGTATTTAGGTCCAAGAAATATAAAAGGGTTTTCACTCATTTTCCATAACTTGAAAATGCAAGGCATGCGTGAAAATATCATGAAATGTGGCACATGGCGGGATTTTCACAAATAACTTGAAAAATGTGTCAACAGTTCATGATTTTATCATGTAATAGGAAAAACTTGTCATGAAATAGGATATAGCAGGTCTTTTCAATCATATGCACGAAACTGATGATTAACGAATAATAAAAGATTTAGAAATTCATAATAATCTCAGTTTTCCATTTGATCGAGTGAAATACTTGTATTTCATTTCATAAAAATTCCATAATTAAAATGGATTCTAGAAAACCAAAGTTTAGTTGACTTGTAAAACATTTCCACATTCCTCCGTCTAAGTATAACATTTTCTAAACCATCGGATTCATTTTGAAGAAAATAATTCTATGCGAGCTGAACCGTAAAATCATACTTGAATATGGCTTCTAAATTTAGGAAACTCGTGCAATGCATAAAATATGGTTTTCAATGTACAACAGCTTTATAATACATAAATCTTCATGAAAAGGATTTATGTTAAAATATGGCAATCAATACCCGCAAATCTCAAGTAAAAGCATTTGATTGAATATATCAGAAAAACACGAATCTGTGTAAAGAAAACATTTATTTGTATTGGAAAAATACTTTGTAACTCCAAGAGATTTGAAAGACAAGGAATGTTAGTTACTAAAGCTTTGCTTTAAATATGTCAGGATAACTCATTTCCATATTCGGAAAGCATTTCATTATACAGAAAATATTTCATCACCAAAAAAGAATTCACAATCCAAGTATTTCACAAACTTAGGAATTTCACAATCATATTATTTTAGAAAACACTTAGCTGAATCGGGATTTAAAAATCAATGGACTCACCTTGAATCACTTAGCAAAATAAATACTCTCTAAGTCGTCACCAAAGCTTTACAATGAACAACCTACAATGATAACCATTCATAACACGATTAAAATTCTATGCCTCGATGACAATGCACACATATGGCTAAATATATACTCAACTAAGGGTATCGCTTCCTTTTCATATTTCATTTAGTAGTTGAAATGAAATATAATCCTTGTACACTTGTAATTCATTTCCTTATTTCATTTTCTTCACAAGAATACATGGTCTTCATATACACAATTACTTTCTCATTCATCCAAAAACGTAAATAAAATCACCTCATGCTTTTGATTGTTCTTTAGTGGAAATTCTGCAAATTTCCAGCTTTGGTACATCATCATATTTTGCTCATAACTTTCAATCCTTAAGTCCAAATGATGTCGAACCAGTTTTAAATAACCTCAAGACATTCCTTTACAGTTTCCAATTCATGGAATACCAATTCTCTTGCTCATTTTGTTCAGTTTTGAACACAAAATTCTAGTAGTGAAATCTCGTTACTGATTTGGCATCTTTTACTCTTTTCATCATAACTTTTAATCCGTAAATCTGATTAACCTCAAACTTGTGCCAAAATACTCCTAGAATCATAGCTATAAAGCTATAAACTTGCTTTGTTCAAGTCCAGGGACGTTATAGAACTACTGGATGAAAACCAACTCAGTATTTTTTGGAATGCATCCAATTTTCCAGCAAACCGATTATATCTTTGTTCTCCTTCTTTCATAGCATATTGATATCACTTAGTTCATTTCATTTCTCTTACACATAATTTATTTACACAATTTCAGGTCAAGAATAATGCTGTATTTCTACAAACCAGATCATAACAAAACCGGC
Organism: Voacanga thouarsii; assembly: GCA_026120185.1. Lineage (NCBI taxonomy): Eukaryota > Viridiplantae > Streptophyta > Magnoliopsida > Gentianales > Apocynaceae > Voacanga > Voacanga thouarsii. Next base: position 2,445,689 of record JANUWF010001127.1, on the reverse strand, counting down.
AGCTTGCATATTTCACCTAACATCACAAATTTCTCAACAATTCACATAATATTACTTCATTATCCTTCTTCCTTTCTTTCTTTCATATAAACTGTCATGATCATTACTTTAAAACACCTTCAAATCACTCTCAAAATTCATACAAACACAACAAACACCCTTCTATTTCATCCACCACACATCCACCACAAAAACAGCCTACAACATAATATTTTATCAAATAAATTTCATAAGTCATTCATAATATCTTGAAATAATTACACCAAAAATAATCTTCATGAGCTATATAACAACTCTACTTCAAGGAGTATAACTTTTTACCTTTTGTATGTTGATTTGTTTGCAAGAAAAAGACCAAGCTTTCCTCTCTCTCATTTCTTCTCTTTCTCTCAGATGTCTTCTCTCTCCTCTCTCTATTTCCTTTTCTTTTCTCTTCCTTGCCTCTCCTTGTTTTCTGGCTAATTTTTGGTTGCCTAAAGGCCTCTCCCAACCGGTTCTCCCTTGCTATTTATAGCAACTTTGGTCTTCAAGTGAAATAAGCTTCAAATGGTTTTATTTCACTTGGAGGCTTATGATTGGTACAAGTAACTAGTTAGGTGGCATTTGAGAATTTGGTAGAATTCCCTAGAACTCCTGCATGATTGGTCTTGCAACAAATCAAGTGTTGCCTCACATTACTCTTGCAACCAATCTTAATATTCCACTTAGCTTTACATACAACCAATCAAACAATTTGGTGAATAAAATCAATATAGCTATAATTCTTCTTTCTTTTCCTTTCTTTTCTCACAAAAAAATCCTTCTCTTTCTCTTTTTCTCCTGTTTTCTCTTCTTTTTCCTCCTTTTTTCTTGCTAATTTTCGGCTACAAAATGGCCCAACCACCATTCTTCATCCTTTAATTATAGAAGATATTTCCTTCCTAATCATTTTGTGCATTTATTGCTCAACAACATGGTAGAATGCTATTTGTCCAAGTATACCTTGGGTGGCATGCTTAGGTGTCCCTTAGAAGTTCATGGAATGTTGACTAAGCATTCTTGCAACCAATGACATTCCCACACATAGCTTATTCGCCAACAAATAAATGACACCTAGCTTTTCTCAACCAATGAAAATGTAACACTTGTCTCCTTTAACTAAAATAACTTTAATTCTTCAGAAAAACTTTATATTTCTTTAGAAAGACATATCATCAGGCCAGTCAGGAAAAACTTTTATTTTACCAAAACGATCTACGCGTTAAACTGAACACAACAGTGTGCCTCAGAATTCCCAAATTCTTTCCCAATTTTTCTTAATTCATGATCGAGAATTCTTTCGTCACCCCTTAAAATGTTTATTGCCCTAAAATATTCGTCTGATTAAACCGAGCATTTATTGTTCTGCACATCCATACATAAACTTCTTCAATACAAAGTAGTATCCATTTACATACAAAATAGGAGGGACGTAAAAAATATAGTATATCAATATGTATTAGTATATATACACCAAATACATATAGGCGTATCAAATTAGCGATCTAATTGTTAGATTTGTCAAAATTATTAAGAAAATTTTTATGACAAAAGTTGAAAGTAATCGAATATATTTTGGTACATTATCTAGCATAATGTCTAAAAAAATATCCATAACCTAACGCATTTACAAGTATATGTGTATCAAATTAATGATTCAGCCGTTAGATTTGTTAAAATTGAAAAGAAAAGAGTTATGAAAAAATTTGAAGGTAATCAAATATATTTTGGCACATTGTCTAGCATAATATCTGAAAAAATATCAGAAACCTAACACATTTACAAAGATAGATGTATCAAAATTTCAATCGTTAGATTTGTTAAAATTGCTAAAAAAAAAAAGTGTTATGACAAAATCTAAACGTAAACGGATATATTTTGGCACATTATCTAGCATAATATCAAGAGAAATATCCAAAATCTAACATATTTACAAAGATAGGCGTATCAAATTAACGATCCAACCATTAGACTTGTTAAAATTACTAAGAAAACTGTTATGCCAAAATTTGAAGGTAATTGGATATATTTTGGTACATAATTTAGCATAATATCTAAAAAATATATAAAAAACCTAATGCATTAACAAAGATAGGCATATCAAATTAATGATCCCATCATTAGATTTGTTAAAATTGGTAAGAAAAGTGTATGACAAAAGTTGACGATAATCGGATGTATTTTAGCACATTCTCTAGCATAATATCTAGAAAAATATCCAAAACCTAACGCATTTACAAAGATAGGTGTATCAAATTGACGATTCAACCGTTAGATTTGTTAAAATTGTTAGAAAAGTGTTATGACAAAATTTAAAGGTAATCGAATTTATTTTAGCACATTATCTAGCATAATATCTAGAAAAATATAAAAATCCTAATGCATTTACAAAGATAGGCGTATCAAATTAACGATCCAACAATTAGATTTGTTAAAATTGGTAAAAAAAAAAATGTATCATGATAAAATTTGAAGGTAATCAAACATATTTTGGCACATTATCTAGCATAGTATTTGGAAAAATATAAAAAACCTAACGCATTTATAAAGACAGGCGTATCAAATTAACGATCCAATTGTTATATTTGCTAAAATTGCTAAGGAAAGTGTTATGACAAAATTTGAAGATAATCAGATATATTTTGGCACATTATCCAGTATAATATCTAGAAAAAGATCCAAAATCTAAGCATTTACAAAATAGGCAAAACAAATTAATGATCCAATCGTTAAATTTTTTAAAATTCGTCAGAAAAGTGTTATGACAAAATTTGAAGGTAATCGGATTTATTTTGGCACAATATCTAGTATAATATCTAGAAAAATATCCAAAACATAATACATTTACAAATATAGTTGTACCAACTTAACGATTTAACCGTTAGATTTGTTAAAATTAGTTAGAAAAGTGTTATGACAAAATTTGAAGGTAATCGGATTTATTTTGGTACATTATCTAGCATAATAATGCATTTACAAAGATAAGCGTATCAAATTAACTATCCAACCGTTAGATTTGTTAAAATTGGTAAGAAAAGTATTTTTACAAAATTTGAATGTAATCGGATATATTTTAACACATTATCCTGCATAATATCTAGAAAAATATCCAAAACTTAATACATTTACAAAGATAGGCTTATCGAATTAATGATCCAATTGTTAGATATGTTAAAATTGTTAAGAAAAGTATTATGACAAATTTTAAAGGTAATCGGATATATTTTGATACATAATTTAGTATAATATCTAAAAAAAATTTAAAACCTAACGCATTTACAAAGATAGGCATATGAAATTAACAACCCAACCATTAGATTTGTTAAAATTGGCAATAAAAGTGTTATGGCAAAATTTGAAGGTAATCGAATATATTTTGACACATTAACCAGAATAATATCTAGAAAAATGTTCAAAATCTAGCGCATTTACAAAGATAGACATGTCAAATTAACGATCTAATCATTAGATATGTTAAAATTGATTTAAAAAAAAAGTGTTACAACAAAATTTGAAGGTAATAGGAAATATTTTGGTACATAATCTAGCATAATATCCAAAAAATATCCAAAACCTAATGCATTCACAAAGATAGGCGTATCAAATTAACGATCCAACCGTTAGATTTGTTAAAATTGGTAAGAAAATTGTTATGACAGAATTTAAAAGTAACCAGATATATTTTGACACATTATCTAGTATAATATCTAGAAAAAGATCCACAACCTAACGCATTTACAAAGATAGGCTTATCAAATTAATGATCTAGTTGTTAGATATGTTAAAATTGCTAAGAAAAGTGTTATGACAAAATTTGAAGGTAATGGGATATATTTTGACATATTATCTAGCATAATATCTTAAAAATATTCAAAATCTAATACATTTATAAAGATAATCAAAACAAATTAATGATCCAGCCGTTAAAATTGGTCAAAAAAGTATTATGACATAATTTGAAAGTAATTAGATTTATTTTGGCACATTATCTAGTATAATATCTAGAAAAATATCCAAACCTAATGTATTTATAAATATATGTGTATCAAATTAATGATCCAATCATTAGATTTATTAAATTTGCTAAAAAAAAAAAAAATTCATTATGATTAAATTTGAATGTAATCAGACATGTTTTGCTATATAGTCTAGCATAATTTCTATAAATTAGCACAAAATATATTGCATTTATAAATATTTAAAAATTTAGGGACTAATTTGTAAAAATTTGGGGATTATATTTTAAATATTCTAAAATTTAATGACCAATTTATAAATTTTTGGTTGCCATTTTATAATTTTACAAAATTTAAGGAGCATTTTTGTAAAATTTGGGATCATATTTTATATATTAAAAAATTTAGGGACCAATTTATAAATTTTTTAGGGTTATATTATAAATATTTTAAAATTTATGGACCAATTTACAAAATTTTGAGGTTATTTTGTAATTATACTAATTTTTAGGGCCATGTTGTAAATATTTAAAAAATTAACGACATGTATTAGCTAAGAAATATAAATTTTGTTGCTAAAAGTATAGCTAATAGTGATAAAAATTAATATTTTTAGCTAGAAAATAAATTTTCATCGCTGATGATGCATTATTAGTGAGGAAAATTTAGTTAGGAAATGAATTTTCGTCACTGATGATGCATCATTAGCGAGGAAACTTAAAATTTCCTCGCTAATATACTTATTTCCTAGTTAAAGCCATCACTTTTAGGTAGGAAATAAAAATTTTGTCGTCGAAAGTCTTAATCAATAGCGACAAAAAGTTTGTCATTGAAGAAAAATTTTTCTCACTAAAGGGTTTTTTTTTTTTTTTTTAGAGATAAAACTTTAGTTAGGAAAAAAATTTTGTCACAAATGTATCATTTTTTTTGTAGTGATAGCTATTTTTAAGAAAAATAAAAAATAGCATGAATTTACTAACAAAACTTATATAAAAATCATCCTCATATGCCATATTACAACTTTAATTCTTAAAACTTGAATGTTTGCATTGTTTTTAAGTTGTTTTTGCTGAAAATTGCTTCATGTTTTCCTTCTCCTTTTCAAGAACTCTTCTTGTCTCTCAAATTTCCCTTTTTCTCTATTTTTCTCTTGATATTTCTCCTTTTTCCATTCTTTTTCTTCTTCTTGTCCTTCTTATTCTTGGCTGCCATTTTCTTCAGCTGAATACCAGCTTTCCACCGCCATTTGCTAGTCAAAATTGTGACCATTTTGGTTTCCATTAATTGCTAATTTGATATTGGTGAATTTAATTTAAATAGCTAATTCTTAAACTTATTCAATAAGCTTTTGCAATTTAATAATCCCACAAATATTTCACTCCTCTAATGGTATTTTGGCACTTGTTTTTTTTCCCACAAATAACAAAACAACGCTTGACTCAATTTTGACCATTTTCATAATTTCCTCATAAATGAACTAAAATTCGGGTCAATATATATTCCAATCGGAAAAACTTTTATTTCACCAATGGAATCTATATATTTCACTGAATTCAATGCTACAAGTCATAATTCTCAAATTCTTCTTTATTTTTTCTCAATTCACGGTCAAAATTATGACAATACCATTAATAGCTCGTGTTATACCAAAACATCCGTCTTATCATGCTGATCATCCTTTGTTTTGAGCACATACCCAAATTCTCACTTTATTTAAAGTAATCATTGATTGAAAAATATAAGTTTAGTAGAACAAATTCAAAATTCTATGTGGATACTTGAAATTTTTTATCATACCAAAATATTCATCTCAGTACACTGATCATTTCTTGTTCGCCACTGATACAAATTCTCATTCTATCAAAAGTGGTCACCAACTGAAATGTGAAAATACAAGGTATTACAATACAACTCCAAATGAGATCAAACTACCTCCAAAATACTCCTAAGACATCCTTTTAGAAATTCTAGTTCATGGAATACCAATTCCCTTCTTTACTTTTTTGAGTTCTGGCTGCAAATTTTCTATATTAACTAGTAAGCAAAAACAGCTATTTCCATGTGCAACATTCCTTAGGTTTTTCCTATGTTTTCTTCAACACAACAGATCACATCTAAGCCTTGCTTAAAATCTCAACAATGGTGTTTTAGCTTGTTTTCAAGCCCAACACCTTTCTAACTGTCCTAACATAATTGCTATATTAAAGTTGCCTAAATAGAATTTTTATCTCTTTACAAGTCAGCTTTTATACTCAAGTGTTATGAAGTTCTCAACCATCAAAAGCCCACAAAACCTACTCCGAATCATTCCCACCATTTCAAAACATGACTTGGATTATTTATGCTCAGTTTCCAACCGTCTTCATTGAAGAATCATATACAAATTACAAATAATTAATGTATGCTGTTCTTTAGCTACCAAGAATAGCTTTCTAGCCTTCCTATTCCATAAGCTTTTTTCTTTCTTAACTTGGATAATTTTCCAGCATATTATCACTTCAAAGCATGCTAAATAAACTGTAAAACATATCAAACTCCTTCCTAATTCAGCCGGCCAACATCTCTTATATAAACAGAACTTTCTTTGCAACAACTTCATGAAATCATGCATTTTAGCAACAAACTCATATCAAAATAACTTCTATGAACCAAGAAATAATTCTAGCTCTTGAGATGAACCTTACTTACTTGAAGGTGTAAATCAAGCTAGCAAGAAATCTACTTTCTTCCTTCTTTTTCCTTTCACTTGCTCACGATCCTTCTCCTTCTCTCTTTTTCAACTTTCTTCCTTTTCTTCTCTCTCTTTTTCCTTTCTTTCTTTCTTTCAATTTTTTTTCCTTTCTTTTTTGGTTTCTCCCTTTGCTGGTAGCTTCTATTTATTGTTTTATAAATTTCTCAAGTCTTAATTACAAGACTTTAGTGACTAAGCAAAAGCTAAAACGTGTTAGAACATAATAGAAGTTTATAGAACTTAATGGAAGCTAGGAGAACATTATTGAACTTCTTAGAAGTTGTTAGAAACTAATAGAAGCTTGTGGAATGCTTGAGAAACTTGTATAATTTCACCTAATCTTACATGCAAACCATGCAACCAATCACATAAATTTAAATAACTTCTATTTGTGGGCTTAAACTAGCTAAAATCCATTAATTAAAATTGCCCACTATACTTTTATCTATGGCATACAAAACTTTACACATATAATGGCCCACCAAACTTTACATATATAATGGCTCACCATGGTCCACCAAGCTTTACATCCATTTCTTATTTATACGATAAATATATCATCTATTTAAATATATGTACACACACCCCCCCATACACACACACATATTCTCCTTCTTCCTCTTGCCTTCCTTATCTCTTTTCTTATTTTTTTCTCACAAAATGCTTGCATAAAAAATTCACATAGAAAGAGGTGTTACAATCTCTCCTCCTAAAAAACATTTCTTCCTCAAAATTAGTCTTCTCTGTATCTAAAGTATCATGTTGGTCTTGGTTTCACCTTACACTTTCCTAATAAAATGGTGATCGACATTTTCATCTATATAGGGCTTCAAATGGTGTCATTCTAATTGTGGACTGATAACTATTGTTATAGGTAAACTCTGCATAAGAAGATTATCAATCCATTTGTTCCCAAAATCCAACACACAACCATAACATATCCTCTAATATCTGAATCACCCATTCTGTCTGCCTATTAGTTTTTGGGATGTGCAACTATGATAAACTTCAACCTAGTTCCACAGAATTGTTGCCATTTCCCCCAAAATCATGAGGTAAATCTCAAGTCTGGATCAGAGACAATACTAGAATGGACGCCATGTAGTCATATTATCTCCTCTATGTAAATTTTGCTTAACTCCTCTAAAGAATCTCGTTCATTAATAGGAATGAAGTGAGCAGATTTTGTTAATCGATCTTCAATCACACAAATGGTATCCCTCTGCCCAGCTGTCAATGGTAGTTCGGTTATAAAATCTATGATAATATCATCCCATTTCTATTATGGGATTAGTAAGAACTGTTATAAATTAGGAGATATCCTTTTTCATACCAATCCACCAAAAATGTTTCTTAAGATCATGATGCATCTTCATTTCTCCAAGGTGGATAGTATATTTACTCCGATAGGCTTCTGCTAATATACCCCATTTTATAGCCACATGCTTGGGTACACAAAATTGTCTCTGAAATTCAAGAATTCCTATATCATCCACTTGGAAATCACTGTTCACTTTTTTCCTTCATTCTTTGTCCAGATTTGTTGTAATTCCTCACCTTTCTCTTAGGCTTCGTTCAATTATTGTTACAATATAAGTTAAATTGAAATATTATTCATCCCTAATCGTTCTTCAACCACAAATTTTACTAATTTTGGGGTTTGCACCATTTTAAAGTCGACATTGTCACCTTTCTACTCAATACATCAGGCACTACATTCGTCTTTCTTGGGTGGTATTTGATTGGGCATGGAACCCTTCTAAAAACTCCATCCATCTTTGTTGGTACATGTTCTAATCATTTTGGGTGAAAATGTATTTCAAACTTTATTATCAGTGAAAATCTCAAAGGTCTCTCCATATAGATAGTGCTTCCATTTCTTCAACGCAAACGCAATAGCTAGTAATTTCAAATCATGATTAGGATAATTCACTTCATGAGGTTTAAGTTTTCTGGATATGTATGCTACACTACTATAAAAATATGATATTATGACATATTTATTGTGATGCTTTGTTTAATATGTCATTAGAAATTATGTTTTGTGATGTTTCGTTTGAAATGTCATAATAGACTTCATCAGAACCATACCGTCTTATTCAATTACTTATCAATGTTGAATTTAGTATATTTTTAGAATTATATTGTGACATTTCAAAATTTGTCAAGATATTATTTTTTTTCTTTAGATCTTTAATTACCTCTTGTGACGCAATTAAAATATTATAATATATATTTTACAAAAAAATAAAAAAAGAACCCATCTTAAAAATTGAGCGCTACCCACCGAAAAAGTCCAAGAGGTTGAAATGTAAAGTTAGAGAACTTTCCCAATTTTCCCCCTCAAACCCATCCCTTTCTTAACTTCTCAACCTGCTAAAACCCATCCCTTGTCAAACCCGTCTCTCCCTCTCAAACCCATTCTTCTACGACCCTCCAAAAGATTAAAAATCAAACCTTATATACTGTCTCCTCAATTGAACAAGAGCTATGGAAGTGTTGTGAACGAAGATCTAGACAGTGTGGGTGTTAGATAAAATCTTCCGTTTGATCTTTCGGATAGCAAAGTTTCAATCATTCCCTATTTGTAGCTGTTGTGCACTATTTTTCAATTTTAAAAGATCTATCGTTTCATTTATGTATAGGTTAGATTAATATTTTGAAGGTCGATTACAACATCCAGAAGGAGTCCACCCTCCACCCTGTCCTCTATCTCCGTTGTGGCTTCTAAATGCTCTACTGCTTGCTGGTCATCTGTTTGATTTGTTTTAAGTTGTGTTTTGGTATCAGTTGTGGTTTTTTTTTTTTTTAATCATTTCAATATAACTAGTAATGTTAATGGGTATCAATGGTGGTGGTGTTGAGTTTGTTGCTTTAGCCTTTAGGAATTGTAAAGCAATCTTTTATCTTTTGACCAAGTGGAAAGTTTGGTTTTGTAATGTTTTTGTTTTTGCTTTTGAAATGGCTTCCTAGGTTCTTCTTCTTCTTCATTATTATTATTATTATTATTATTATTATTATTATTATTATTATTATTATTATTATTATTATTATTATTATTATTATTATTATTATTATTATTATTATTATTATTATTATTATTATTATTATTATTATTATTATTATTATTATTATTATTATTATTATTATTATTATTATTATTATTGTTATTATTATTATTGCAAAAATTGAATTGGGTTGAACGTTTTCTTCGACTGGATATCTTTGTGGACAATGTTAAATCCGGAAGGATAAAGTATAAAAGTATCACTTTGAGTAGAAATCAAGCAAAGTTCTGAGACTTATTTTTGAAGTTATCAAAAATAAAATAAATGCTAGTTCCTTCAGTTTTCTAGATATTCAATGAAATACTGACAATTTTTTTAGCTTTAAATAAGTTATTTCCAATTATTAAGCTTAAAAAATGAGCATTTAGCAATGAATTTTTTACTATGTATATGACAAAATTTTAAACAACTATTTTGCTAATCGTTATGACCTTCTACGTCCAACTAATTAATCAATATTGTGGTCTAGGATTTATGCAATAGTTTCTAAAACAAGAGCTGGAACATGGAGGAAACTTAGCTAAACTTTAATTTTGAGAAGGGAGATATATTCATTTGCATTTTCTCTGTGTGTGTGGGTGTGTTCGAGGAGGGGGAATCAGAACAAATATGGGAATTCATTTCACGGTGGAGCCATTACAACACTGGTGGGTTGGGTGGGAGATTCTATGGTTTGCATTTTGGGAACAAAAATAATTGTAGTCTCAGAGGGGATAAATGTTTCCTACTTTGATACTACTTATAATGGTGTGAGTTTCAATTTTATTTATTTATTTATTTATTTGTGTTGGACAATAATTACTAACGTCCTTGCATCTCCATGTTTAGCATATAGGGGAAAGGTTTGTTGTTGAGGATTTACTGGAAGGTACTAATACAGTTCTCCTCAGAGATTCATTGTTTAAATGCCTAAAAATTTGGAAGCATAAATTTTTAGAGAAAAGATGAATATGCACTTATCTTATTCTTCATGACTTGTTAGCTAATATATATAAACAAACTTTATCTTGAATTTAGATATGAAAGGTTTTTAAAGTCTGCATTTCATTCTTGCAAAATGTCCTAGACACAGAAAAATAAGGCTCTACAATTAGAGATATTCTCTTGCATAGACCATTTCACAAATTGTGGACAAAGATTCTCCAAAGGTTCATTTTGCTTATTAATAGCCTTAGGATTGTTGTACAATAAGACTTCTAGATATGGAAATTAGTTACGTTCATGAATAGTTATCCAAATGACTATTTTTAGGGGCTGAAGTTTGAAGATTGTTCTCTACTGAGGAACTGAGATCGATTAACTTTAGCACTTTATGAAAAGAAAATTCAATGGAAAGTAATACTCAATTGCAGTATCATGTGTATTGAACATCTCTTAAGTCTTCATTAATATATAACTATATCGTTGGTATGGATTCTACTGATTTTAAGCACAAGTAAAGCAAAAATTGCCTATTTGCATGGTGTAGTAGATTTCATACTTATTTAACTTTGCTTTTGGTATACACTAAGTACTTTTTTCTATAATCAAGTTCTATCATGTGTTGTTAAATTGTTGAGGTAACTGGTCATAAGAAGGAGATCGTGACTAGCTCGCATTAATGGAGATGTTTCTTGTAATTTGAGCTTTCTCTTTCTACAAAATGAGAAGCAGGATTTTTTTTTTGCTAGTTTCATGAGGAATTTTGAGTAGTAAGGATATTGAACTAACTAAATCTTTTGCTTTAGGTCTAATTTGATTTTACATTCTTATTCGTAGGATGATGTGTACCACTTAATGAGATACTATTATCTTCTTCATTTTTTCATCTTAGCCCTCCTTCTATAAAACTAAATTCTCTGGCAGTGAAGGATGAACCTATTTTTTGTTCTAAAATTAATGAATGTGATTAGCTTCAAATTTTGAGTTTTATGAAATTTTTCTCTCCATCTTTGAGACATTGATTTAATTCTATCTAGTAAGTCCTCTGTTGTCATTTTAAATTCCTTGTCAAGTAAAAACTAAAATTTTTTCCTTCATTAGCTTTCTTTATGTTTGGAATTTATCTAAATCTCTGAGATTGAGTGCTTTTAACTTCAATTTGATGATAATTCTTATAGTTATATAGGCCAGCGGTATTGATGTCCTTCTTTGTTAATGGCGAACTTCTGAAAATTGTGCTTGGAGTTTTGAGTTTGGCAAAAAATACCTTACAGCAAAATACACTTGAATATCCTTTTTTGCAGAGTTGCTGCCATGAACAAGAAGTTTGTCTTCTTGTTTTGGGTAGATAGACAAGAGAAACTTACTAAAATTAAGTGTTAAGAAATAAGGAACTATAAATTGTTTGAAAATAATTGAATTCATACTTCTTGTTATGGTGTTTTTATGCTAATTGTCCATTGTTAGAACATAAGCTCTCTCTTATATTTTCTTGTCACATACATATAGGTGTTTGAGAATATTAGCCAATAATAAGTTTTCCTTTGGGTTTCTAAGCATCTTGTCATTTCTAGGCTAGCTATGTAGATATATAACCAGGGTCCATGCACTTTGACTCATTCTAGTAATGGATTATGTTGGTTCTGTGCAAGTATATTTTATACATTAACATATATTAGGAAAAGACATAATGAAACAAGATGTATTAGGCACGGATTTATATGTTAATTATGAAGGATTGCAGCTCGGTAACCATAGCCTGTTGATATTGTAGCTCACAAGTTCTGTGTAATTTTGGGCATGTCAATTTAAGGAAGTATTTTTTGTGATTTTATCCATATTTCTTTTCTTTAGTTAAGTGGTGGTGAAACGTAGAGGGTGGCCCTAGCTCATGCATTTCTAAAAGAAGCTCTATTTTGTAAGTCATCTTTGCTTGTATTCTACTATTTCAAAGGTTGGTTATCTATTATTTCTTAGGAGTTAAACCCTTTAGCTAAGAAAGTATTAAAAAGTTAACAGTCATGTATTATGACCTTCAAATTCAATGCAATCTTTAAAGATTAACACTTATGATGAAGTGGATGACTAGGACAATAAGATTTGACCACTGTGGTATTGATATCTGATAACAATAAAATGCTTGTCAATATTACATTTATCATTATGGTTGATGTACCCTTCCCTTCTCATTCTCTTCTCTTCGACTTTATCCAAATATAATCTAATGAGAATCAGCGTCTTTTTTCTTGTTCATTCAATTTGTGCTCTATTAATATATGTATCTATCTCAAGTAACTCTCCTATTAATAATCTCTTTCTTGGTTTGTATAATAGATACTCAATTATTTGATCTGCGCTATTGATTATCAAAGTATATTATATAATTTATTCAAATGAAGTTCACATATAGACTCGTAGTTCTTGGGTTATGCTTAGATCAACACACTAAAAATAAATAATTCCATCACTTTAGTTGTTACCTTTGCAATGTATGAAGCAGAGTGCCTATAACAAATGTGGAGTTTTGTCATCCCTTTTTGTGCAGTTTGGTATTCTGATTTTTTGTGGGCTATGGTTTTGTTTATGAGATGGTGAAGGAATTCTGTAAAATCTTGGATGAAAAATGTGGAGTTTTATGTAGTCTCTCTTTGCAAAAATAGCATTTTCAGCCATATCATGTTAGGTGTATCACGGCTTGAAATGTTGAGATATGGTAACATAATATTATGTTTTCTCTTCTTTGTGGAATGTACTTATTGCTGCTATAAAATGATGTATTAATAGCATTATAAGGAAATGATGTTTGGGCTCCCATTTTCGTGAGTTTTGTCAACCTATTTTATATAGTCTCTCTTTGTTAGAATTATACATTTGTAGATTACAATTTAGTTGGTTCTTCATAGTTAACAAACAAGTGCAGCAAAAGCTTTAACAGTCTATGAAAGTTCTTGGGTGTGTCTTGTAAGGCAGTTTTAGAATATTTACCTTTGAGAACTTATAGTTCAATGTAAGGTAGCTTAATGTTTGCCAATAGGACTAATATAGGATAATATTCTTCCCTTCTTGTTTGTTTAGGCTATTCACTTTAGTAAATAAAAGATACCTTTAATAGATATTTAAGTTGTTTCTTTCTAATTACTCAGTTTTTGTAATCCTTTCTTTTGCATCTTCAAAACTAGATGGGTATAGTTGGTGTTGAGCAAATTTTTGGTTCACAAAATTTTAAGGTGATTCAAGGAAGAAGTGGGAATGCTGGAAGATGTGTTTACTTTTGATGCTCAAGTCTAGGATATACTTTTGCCTAGAATTCTAGCTATGTTTACAAGGGGTAGGAAGAGAGATATGTTGAACATTACTCTTTTCCTTTGTGTTTAATCTTTTGTTATGCTCAGACTAGAGAAATAGCTTGATTATCAAAATTCTAATTTTATCTAACTTGAATGTATGCTATTTATAATGGCAGGTTCGTAGGGCACTAGACAAATGGGACTAAGGGGATATTTTGCTACAAGTTATTTTGATGTTGCATATAAAGGTAGTATAGTAGGCCATTTGGCTAAATGGAAGTATTTAGATATTCATGGAATTTTGTCTTAATGGATAGAATGAGATATTATTTTGGATTATATAGTTTTGATGACTTCCTTGATGTATATATACACAGTACTATACTTCCTATTATATGTAAACATTTTATTTTGGCTTTAATATGATTTTATATTATGTTAAAAGATTTAAATTTATTTTATTATTTAGGTAATTAATATATCTAAGAACTAAAATGTCATAAAAAAATATGTAGTGATAGGTTGATAATATCATTATAGGTAACATTTCAAAGAAATCTAAAAATACCCAACGCATGATGGAAATTTAAAAAATGTTGTTATATTAAGTTTAAACAACATGTATAAGTGTCAAAACAAATAATAATGACAGTATAAAATATCACAAATGCTTATAAAGTGTAATATTGTTTAATCGTCAAAAGTTATGACATTTATAAGCGTTTCAGTTGATTTGAATTTAACCGTTGGTAAGAACTTATATAACACAACAAAATGTTATCTGAAGAGCTTCGACTGAAAGTTGTAAATGCCATTATACATGTTAGTTATTATGACACTTTTAAAAGTTAATATAAGATTTGAATTTTGGTAGTTATCAGGCTCTTTTGTAACATGACAAAATGTTGTAATATGATGCCTTATATAACAGTTGTACATGTTACAATAGGTGTACCTATTATGACATTTGTTAATATCCTCAGTGACTATAGCAATGGCATTTTAGAGAACATTTCACGTCAATGTTACAAAAGAAAAAATGTCACAACAAACCCTTATCACAATATTTCCTCCTGTCATAACAGTCTATTTTTCTAGTAGTGCTACCACCCTCTTGTCCTGCATCAATACTCCACCCAATCCTTCCTTTAAGGCATCAGTGTACACTTCGTACAGTTTATCTATAGCTGGCAAAGCTAAAACAAAAAATGTACTTAGCTTTTGCTTTAACTCCAAGAAATTCCTCTCACAATTTTTTGTCTAAATATAAGGCACTTTCTTTTGGGTGAAACAGGTTAAAGGTAAAACTAACTTTAAAAATCCTTCAATAAATCTTCAGTAATACCCGGCCAATCCTACAAAAATTAGCACCTTGATTGCATTTTTTGGTTGTTTCCAATTTACTATAGCATCAACTTTAGTAGTATCTACTGAAATCCCTTCGTTAGATAATATGTGTCCCAAAAAGTTCACTTTATCCAATCAAAATTTACATTACTAAATTTAGCATATAACTTAGCTTCCCGTAGCTTTTAAAGCACATTCCTTAAATGTTTTCCATGTTCCTATGGATCTTTAGAATATACCAGAATATCATCAATGAATATGACCACAAAATCATCTAAGTATGGTTGGAAAACTCGATGTATTAGGTCCATAAAAGTGGTAAGGATATTGGTGACTCCAAAAGACATCACAACGAACTTGTAATGTCCATACCACGTATTAAAGGTAGTTTTGGGAGTATCTGCTTATTTAATTCTCACTTGATAATACCATTGTCTTAAATCTAATTTAGAATAATGTCCAGCACCTTGCAATTGATCAAACAATTCATCCATCATTGGTAATGGATTTATTTTTCACTGTTATAGCATTTAATGCCCGATAATCTACATACACCTTAAGGTACCATCATTTTTCTTCACAAATAATACTGAGGCTTTCTCAGGTGGTGTACTAGGACGTATAAATCCTTACTCCAATAACTCCTATAACTGTATCTTCAATTCTTTTAATTATGTCGTGCAACTTGGTACGGAGTTTTGGAAATTGGCTCACCAATTGGCATCAAATTAATGGCAAACTCAACTCCTCTTTTTTTTGGGGGGGGGGGGGTAACTCCTTTAATTCGGTTGGAAAAATATCCAAATATTCATAGACTATAGGTATATTTTCAGGTTTTCCAAGTTTGGTTGCGACATTCAAAAGATAGACTAAATATCCAGTGCACCTCTTATACATTACCTTCCATGCCTTCACTACAAATATTAAATATTCATTCCTCCCCATTTTCTCTCCCTATAATACTATTATATCTTTTCTTGGTTCACAAAATTGCACCAATTTGTTTCTATAGTCAACTTGAGCATGGTATTGTGATAACCAATCCATTCTTAGGATAGCATCATAATCTTTTTTGGGTAGATATATAAGATTTCCCTTCAAACATGTATTTCCTAGGAATATCTCACATTCTATTACTATTCATTTGTTTCCCAAAGGAGTGCTAACCCATATCTTATAAGGGGACCTCCCTACTCCTAATTCCCATCTGGTCAGCAAAAGAATGAGTGATAGGGGTTAAAATCACCATTCTTTTCCTAGTTATTTGAGGTTGTTTTAAGATACATTTGTTGTAATAACTACGCATATTCCTTCCTATTTGACATTTTGCTTGTAAAAGGTGTTTTTGACAAATATGTGCAGATTTAAATTAAAATCGAGCAGAAAGTGCACAAAACCAGAATGTACCTAGCGCTAGGCCCAGCTAGTGGACCAAAAGTCGGGTCCATTCTGCTCCAGTAGCAGAGTATGAGCAAGCTTCGGAGGAAATTCAAGAACAGACCTGGCGCTAGGTCTAGCAAGTGTACCTGGTGCCGGGTCCATTCTATCTACCAAGGAGAGATGACAAAAAATAGAGTAAAAATAGAGGAAGCACATAGTGCACTTGGTGCCAGATGATCGAAGGTACTCGGCGCCAAGTATGCTCTGGAGGCAAAAATTTTGTACGCAGAATTAGGACTTATCCAAGGATTTTGGTATTTTCCTATTCCTACTCAGCCAAGACTTCCTCAACCACGAAATTGGCATCCAAGAGGTCTATAAAAGCACAAGAAAACATAATGATTTGGGATGTACAACTTAGAGAAGTGAACTAAAAGGCAGAAATTCTGAATCTCTCATTGAATGAGGTGTTCACCCAAGTCAAGGAGGATTGTTCAAAGGGAATCTTTAAGGAAGAAGAAAGAGGCTTGTCTATGAGTGCTTTTTTTTTTTTTTTTCTATTTGTCTTCTTTTTCTTTAGCAATGATGTATTCAATATTTTTATTATAATTTAACATTATTTTGGGATTCATGTTTTGTGTTAATTTAGTTATTTGATCAATTCTTTGTCATCTTTAGTATTTCTTTACTTGATTTCATTGGTTATTGATGCAAGTTCTTTTAATTGACTTGAAATAACGACGTTATGAGTTTCATTGTGTTGATTTCATATTTGTCTAATCTTAATGGATTTGAGCGACGAAGTTAAGATTAAAAACTAAGTAATAAAAAATTAGTTGATTCCACATCGAGCAAATGGTTATTAGCTAATTTCATATTTATAAGGAATTGAGCCTAATTCATGTTTTGGTTATGATTAGCTTGATTGGAAAATCTATTAATGTAATCAAAATATTAGATTCCATGGATTGGAAAATGGAGTGGGATTTATCTAAGTAGAATCATGACTTGTGAGACGATTGAATTTTACTTTACATTCTTTCATAATGCCAAGATGATAATTAGTTGAGAGTATTGTTAATTGGTTCATTGTTATGTTTTCTAGGCTAATTGTCTGAACTACATAAACCTACATCCTTGAGTTGTATATGCTTCTTTTATTTTTCTTTTTATTCGTTTCTCCCTTTTATTTAGGTCAGTTAAACAATGGAAGGAAAGTGATTAGTGTGTGTGTACTTATTCTTTTGAGGATCGATACTCGTTAATTCCCTATTCTATACTTGCGATGAGTATACTTGCTCACATGTGTATTTTGGGATCAATTCTTTAATTAAAACTTGATTAAGGGATAGATTTAAAATTGATGATTTTATATACCCAAAATTTATGTATCAAGTTTTTGGCGCCGTTGTTGGGGAACAATATTATGAAAGTTTGGATTTTGTTGCTTTAACCGTGTTAATATGTTTATATGCAAATATGTGAATATGTATACATATTCCTTGTATGACTAGGTGTTGTATTTTGTTTTCTTGTATACTTGTACTTTAATGTCTCTGTATGTTGTAATTCCATGTAATTTAAATTGTGAACATGTACCTTAACCAACTAACCATCTTTCATATTATAATGTGTATATATGATACTAACTAACTATTTTGTATAGGTAAGATGGCCAATTGGAGCTTGGGATGGTATCCTAACATATCTCATGGAATAACATCTCAACCATCTGACTCCATTGCGTTAGAAGAGGTGTTGGAAAAATTTGCCACCCATGTAACTAGCCATTTTTTTGAGATAGAAGACACATTGGAAAAATTTGAGGGTATGGTTAGAAATATGGAACGACAAATTTGGGTTTTAACAGATTTAGTGATAAAGTCACCATTAAGGATAGAAGCACAGCATGATTTAGCTGCCATTACCCTAAGAAGTAGTAAGGAGCTACCCAATCCCAGCATGGAACCATTATCCTCTAAAGATGATGGGCCAGAACCAACCCCTATTATTGAACCTTTCGAAAAATAACTTAAAAAATCATATTTTCAGCCACTGGTACCCTACCTAACTCACACACATAACGCAAGAAAAAATGCACAATTTGACAAGTTTTTGGAAATCTTCAAACAACTGTGTATAAACATTCCACTTAGTGAAGCCTTAGTACACATGCCCAAATATGCAAAATTTCTCAAAAGAATGCTTGTAAACAAAAAAAGATTGGAGGAATTATCCACTGTAATTTTAAATGAAGAGTGTTCAGCTATCTTGCAGGACTAACAAATGATGCCATGAAAAGAAAGTGATCCAGGGAGTTTTTCTATTCCTTGTCTTGTTGGTACTCTTACATTTTGCGATGCTTTAACCGGCCTAAGTGCTAGTATTAATCTATTACCATATAAAACTTTCAAAAAACTAAGCCTAGGCAAACCTAAGCCCACTAGGATGAGCATTCAACTTGCGGATCAATCTATTAAATATCCTAAAGGAATAATTAAAGATGTCTTGGTTAAAGTAGACAAATTCATATTCCCTGTGGATTTTGTAATTCTGGATATGGACAAAGATTCTAAAGTTCCTTTAATCCTAGGTCGACCTTTTTTAGCAATTGCTAAAGTATTAATTGATATTTATGAGGGAAGATTGACACTTAGGGTTAGGGACGAGGAAGTCATTATAAAAATTCACAAAAGCATGCAACATCTTAGTTCTTGTGATGATTTCTATTTAAGAGTTGATATTCTTGATGAACCTATCTTTGACTTTGTGCAGGAATCATTTGTCCAATGTTATATGAAACAATCCATTGCATATTTGGAGGACTCCATTGAGGGCCGTAGGTTGGAAAAATTTGAGAAAATCGAAAAAGGCAATTTGAGAAAGATGAAGTCATTCACTGAGAAACCACCAGAATTGGATTTGAAGGACCACCCCGTGCACTTAGAATATGCATTTTTGGCAAAAGGTGAAAAACTGCCCGTGATCATTACCAAAGACCTTACTTATGACCAAAAGACCAAATTGGTAAGTCTATTGGGAAAATATAAGGGAGTGATTGCATGAAAAATTACGGATATTAAGGGAATTAACCTTTCCTTTTGTACTCATAAAATCTTATTGGAAGAAGGAGCCAAACCGTAGTGCAACCCCAACGCAGGATGAACCCAAACATGAGTGATGTGGTAAAAGGTGAGGTGATTAAACTTGTAGATTTTGGCATCATTTATTCTATTTCTGATAGTATTTGGGTTAGTTCGACACAAGTGGTACAAAAGAAGGAAAGAATGACTGCCCTAATGAAAAAAATGAGTTAATCCCAATGAGATTGGTAACCGATTGGAGAGTGTGCATTGACTACAGGAAATTGAATGAAACTAGGAAAGACCACTTTTCTCTCCCTTTCATTAACCAAATGTTAGAAAGGTTAGCTGAACATGAGTTTTATTGTTTCTTAGATGGTTTTTCTGGATATTTTCAATTCCCATAGCACCGGAAGATCAAGAGAAGACTACCTTTACAAACACTTTTAGTACTTTTTCATATCGATGTATGTCTTTTGGTCTTTGCAATGGCCTCGAAACATTCCAACGATGTATAATGTCTATTTTCGAAGGGCTTGTGGGAGATATCATGGAGGTATTTATGGATGATTTCTCTGTTTTTACTGATTCTTTTGATTTGTGCTTGACCAATTTAGAAAAGGTCCTCCAATGGTGTGCAGAGACCGACCTCGTGCTTAATTATGGAAAAATGCCACTTTATGGTGCAAGAAGACATAGTATTAGGACATAAGATTTCAAGAAAAGGTATTGAGGTTTATAGGGCCAAAATTGAGGCAATTGAGAAACTCCCTCCCCCGACTTCCGTGAAGGCAATTTGAAGCTTTCTTGGCCATATAGGTTTTTATAGGAGATTTATCTTAGATTTCTCAATCATTTTTAAACTGCTTACTTCTTTGCTTGAAAAAGATGCTATTTTTTATTTTGATAAAAAATGTCTCAACGCTTTCAATATGCTTTAAAAAAAAGCTAATTAATTCTCCTATTTTAATTACACCAGATTGGCCTCTTCCTTTTAAACTAATGTGTGATACAAGTGACTATATAGTGGGCGTAGTGCTTGGACAAAGGAGGAATAAGCACTTGCAACCAATTTACTATGCAAGCAAAACTCTTACGGCGGCACAAGAGAATTACACCACAACGGAGAATGAGTTGCTTGCAATAATGTTTGCTTTTGATAAATTTCATTCTTATCTTATTTTGTCCAAAGTAATTGTGTATACGGATCATTCCACCCTTAAGTATCTACTAACCAAGCATGATTCCAAACCAAGATTGATAAGATAGTTTTATTGTTGCAGGAATTTGACTTGGAGATTAGGGACAAAAAGGGAGCGAAAAATTTGGCTGCGGATCACTTGTCTAGGTTGGAGAATCCCAACCTTGAGTTATTGGCTGAGGAAGACATCAATGACACCTTCCCGGATGAACAACTTTTACTGGTTGATGATGAGATTTCTCAACTACCTTAGTATGCAGATTTTTCTAATTACTTAGTTGCAGGAATTCTTCTGAATGACTTCAATGCCCAACAAAAGAAGATATTCCTCTCAAGGTAAAGCATTACTTTT
This sequence comes from Voacanga thouarsii, assembly GCA_026120185.1. NCBI lineage: Eukaryota > Viridiplantae > Streptophyta > Magnoliopsida > Gentianales > Apocynaceae > Voacanga > Voacanga thouarsii. Next base: position 2,424,345 of record JANUWF010001127.1, on the reverse strand, counting down.
GAGAAGATCCGTACTTGTTCTGATGTTTTGCGGATCACATAATTCGAATGTGTGTATTCCGTGGAAAGCATCAATATCTTGAAATATTTTCATGAAGGATCCACGGGAGGCCACTATCAAGCTAATAACACCACAAGAAAGGTACTTGAGTCTGGTTTCTATTAGCCTACACTCTTCAAGAACGCTCACAGGTTTGTTCAAAGTTGTGATAGGTGTCCACGTACAAGTAACATCTCTAAATCTAATGAGATGCCATTACAAATTTTTCAAGCTTGTGAAATTTTATAGTGTTTGGCGATTGATTTCATAAGTCCTTTTCCTAGTTCTTCGGCCAACAAATACATCTTAGTGGTGGTTGAGTATGTATCAAAGTAGGTTGAGACACAAGCCTTATCTACTAATGATGCACAGGTTGTTGTAAAATTTCTAAAAAAACTTTTCACCCGATTTGGAGTACCTAAGGTGCTTATTAGTGACAGGGGAACCCACTTTTTGTAATACCCAACTAGATAAAGTTCTCAAACATTTAGAGGTTACTTATAAGGTTACTACTCCCCATCATCTGTAAACTAGTGGTCAAGTTGAGGTGGTCAATAGAGAATTAAAAAGAATCTTGAAAAAAGTGGTCAATCATACACGAAATGATTGGAGTTTGAAGCTAGATGATACTCTTTGGACTTATAGGACTGCTTTTAAAAGTCCCATTGGTATAACCCCCTATCACTTAGTGTATGGGAAATCATGTCATCTACCGGTAGAGGTTGAACATAAGGCTCATTGGGTAATAAAGCTTGTCAATTTTGACCTTCATCTTGTAGGGAAAGAAAGAATACTTCAAGTGAATGAGTTGGATGAGTGGCACAACGATGCCTACCATAATTCGAGGATTTACAAAAATAAGATGAAATAGTGGCATGATAGCCATATTCATTCTCCCTATGATTTTCAAAAAGGAGATAAGGTGTTCGTATTTAATTCTAGGCTTCGACTTTTCCCAGGGAAGTTGAAATCTCGATGGTCGGGACCGTATGGGATACATCAAGTTTGTCCGTTTGGAGTTATTGAGGTTTCTCACCTAACTAAGGGAATCATTAAAGTCAATGGAAGTTAATTAAAAACATATTTGGGGGAAAAAGTAGGCACTTTGGAGTATCTCGACGTTACCTTTACTGAGCCACGATCCACCTTAGCTTCTTTGTCTTTCGAGTGCTTTATCTCTTCTTTTCTTTTTATTTTCTTGTCTATTTCTTTTTCTAGATTTATATTTTCTTTCTTTTCTTTCTTTTCTTTTAGTAGGTACTCTTGTAATGACCATTCCTTGAAGTAGATTAAAACCTGGTGGCACGACAATGTAATGGAAGTATTTTTTTTTCACTTTATTCTTTTTATTTATTTATCTTGGTCTTCTTGGCTATACTTTTATTATTCTATCTTTGGCCATTGAGGACAATATCCAGTTTAAGTGTGTGTGGGGGGGGGGGGGGGGGAGGAGGGGAGAATAAATGTTGAAGAAGTGCTTTTCCATATTATTTGGTGAATATATTTTGTGTTTGTGATAACTTTTTTCGAAAATTTTAGTGGTTTCATTGTTAAGCAATGTTGTAATTCTTTTTCCTACTTGAATATGCGTTTTTTTCATTCATTAGGTGGAGTTTGATGAAATTGCTTTTATTAGAAAAGATATTTGTCAAAACTTGAGAATTTTGATTAATCTTGTTTATGCATTGGTGTTTGAATGCTATTTGACTTATCTAGTTGAAATATAAAAGATATGAGGAATATAGGAAGAGTTTATTGGCTAACTTTTGTATTATGAGTTTAAATTTTGCTAGCTTTGAGTTATGATGGAAAAAATGCGAGTTGTAAAAATATCTTTGAGAGGAAAGATCGAAGAGAATGTAGAAAAATTTTTGATTTAAGTTGAAGAGAAAAATAATGAGTGAAAACAACACTATTGTTGGTGTGAATTGAGAAAAAAAGGCTCTTATGAATGATCGTTGAAGACCTTTAGTTGAAAAGGTGGTTAATATGGGGAGAAGTATTTAGTGTATTCGGTGCACTCTCTTGAGGCTATCCCAAAGGCAAAAAGGCAAGAAAGAGGAAAGAAAGAAAGAAAGAAAGAAAGAAAGAATTGGTGAAAAAAAAAAATGATGAGTGCTGACTGTAAAAGGGGCTAATACAGTGTGTGAAGAGAAGTCCATGCATTTGAGGTTATCAATTCCCTAAGTCATTGAAAAACTTTGAGAAAAAAATTGGAGTGTTTTCCTCACATCATAACTTAAGTGTGTAATTTTTAGATTTATAATGCTTGAGTTGGTAGATGGCTTAACTTATGTGATTCATATTATTTATATTTTTACTGGAAGAGTGAAATAATTTTCTTAGACTAAGGTATACACTGGATTAATTTGTCTTCAAGAGTTTTGTGATGTCTTGTCTAATGTTTCAAAGTTTGAAATTATTTTCAAATGGTATGAATGACAAGAGTTGTATCTAAAGTTTGAAAAGAAGACATGATCTTTGTTATGATGAAGAAAGTTTTGAATGAGAAAAAACTTGTGTTTTCTTAATAATATTTCTTAGACTAAAGTGTTTTACTTCAGGACAAGCAAATGTTCAAATGTTGGGGTATGTGATAGGGGTTAAAATCACTATTCTTTTCCTAGTTATTTGAGGTTATTTTAAGATACATTTGTTGTAATAATAACTAGGCATTTTCCTTCCTATTTGACATTTTGCTTGTAAAAGATATTTTTAACAAATATGTGCAGATTTAAGTTAAAATTGAGCAGAAAGTGCACAAAACCAGAATGTACCTAGCGCCAGGCGCCGGGTCCATTCTGCTTCAACAACAGAGTTTGAGCAAGCTTCAGGGGAAATTTCAGAACAGGCCTGGCACCAGGTCTGGCAAGTGTACCTAGCGTCGAGTCCATTCTGTCTGCCAAGAAGAGACAGCCAAAAACAAAGTAAAAACATAGTGTACCTGGAGCCAGGTGGTCGAAGGTACCCAGCGTCAGGTATACTCTAGAGGTGAAAATTCTGTACATGGAATTAGGGCTTATCTAAAGATTTTGGTATTTTCCTATTCATACTCGACCAAGATTTTCTTAGTCACGAAATTGGCATCCAAGCAGCCTATAAAAGCACAAGAAAACACAAGGGTTTGAGATATGCAACTTAGAGAGGTGAATTAAAGGGCAAAAATTATGATTCTCTTATTGAATGAGGTGTTCACCCAAGTCAAGGAGGATTGTTCAAAGGGAGTCTTCAAAGAAGAAGAATGAGGCTTATCTATGAGTGCTTTCTTTTCTCTTTGTCTTCTTTTTCTTTAGCAATGATGTATTCAATGTTTTTATTGTAATTTAACATTATTTTGAAATTCATGATTTTATGTTAATTTAGTTATTTGATCAATTCTATGTTATCTTTTGTATTTATTTACTTGATTTCATTAGTTATTGATTTGAGTTCTTCTAATTAACTTGACACGACGATTTAGGAGTTTCATTGCATTTATTTCGCATTTGACTAATCTTAATAGACTTGAGCGACGAAGTTAAGATTAAAGGACTAAGTAATCAAAGATTAGTTGATTTCACCTCGAGCAAAAGGTTATTAGCTAATTTTATGTTCATAAAGTATTGAGCCTAATGCATGTTTTGGTTATGACTAGCTTGATTTGCAAATCTGTTAATGTAATCAAAATATAGGATTCAATGGATTGGAAAACGAAGTAGGATTTATCTAAGTAGAATCATGACTTGTGAGACGATTGAATATTACTTTATATTCCTTCATGATGCTAATATGATAATTAGTTGAGAGAATTGGTAATTGGTTCATTGTCATGTTTTCTAGGCTAATTATCTGAATTACATACACCTACATCCTTGAGTTTTATGTGTTTCTTTTGTTTTTCTTTTTATTCTTTTCTCACTTTATTTGGGTTGGTTAAACAATGAAAGAAAAGTGATTAGTGTGTACTTGTTTCTTTGAGGATTAACACTCATTAATTTCCTATACTATGCTTGCAATGAGTATACTTGCTCACATGTGTATTTTGGAATTAATGTTTTAATTAAAACTTAATTAAGGGATGGGTTTAAAATTGATGATTTTATATACCCAAAATTTATGCATCAATGAGAAATGAAAGAATGTGTAGAACTTAGATCCACTAAATTTGAGCTGCTTTGCCAAAAATAAAACTTTACTGTGCATGACTACTGCAACTTTAAGATCCGTCTTATCCAAGGCGACTACTCATACCTTTACTGTGGTTTGTTTGGTCCTGGTTTAGAAATAGAAGCTTGATTCTCATTGCCTTTCATTAGTCCTAGTATTCGTCCTGAGAAATTTTCTCTTAAGTTTGTCCATCCCCTTAATCATATAGGGTTTAGGTAATTTATAACATTGTGCCCTTCCTCTTCACAATTGTAGCATCATATATATTGCCTTCCCCTATTGGTTCCTTCTTTCCTTGAAAATTTTCCCACCATCTGCCGATTGGGTCTTCTAGGCCTCTTACGGTTAAAAGGCTAAAATCCCTTTTTGTTTCTCTATTTTACCTACTTCATATCTTCTCCCTCAACCCTAGAAGCAACTTCTATTATTGTCCTATAACTAGATAGACCTGTACTAAGCAAAACTCTCTTAAGTTTAGGGCGTAAGCTCTTCATAAATTGACGGGTCCTATCTTCTTCATATTGAACCAAGAAGGGACTATACTTAGAAAGTCATGTAAATTCCATGGCATACTTCCCTATAATTCTCCCTTCTTGCTTGAAATTCTTAAACTCATTTTTTCTCCTTTTCACCACCCAACGTGGTATAAATTCCTTTTTAAACTCTTTTAAAAGTCAACCCATGTCTACTCTTGTTCCATTTTCTTACTAGTCCACCAGTTCTGAGTTGGTCCTAGAAGTTTAAACATGGAAAATTGTGCTTTTCTTTATTGTATACTTTAGAGCTGCAAATATATTCTCCATCTGCTCTATCTATAAGTGTGATTCTTGCTCTTAATTAGCTCTCCCATAAAATGAAGGGGGGTTGGAACTTTAGAAATTGTTCCAGGGCTTGATCAGCCTCAATCTCCAAACATCGTTCCTTCCTAATAGGGTTTTCCACTACACATTGTAATACTTGTATCATTTTCTGAAAAGTATGAATTATAGTATTATCTAGTGGTTCAGTCAGAGTCCTTTCGATCAAATCATCTATATTTGGTCCTTTCGGGTAAGGGCATGTAATGCATTTTGGTGGCATCTGTAAGTTAGTACATTATCTAATCGTACTACTATTGGTACACCTATAAAAAATGTACTAAAATAGGAATTGTAACATCACACCAATAGAAAACATAGCGTGCGCACATACACGCGCACACACACACACACATATATATAGATAAGGTTTCTTGTACAAAAAATTGTACAAGCATACCTACGTCCATCTGCTAACTACGTATAGTAGTACTATGTATAATAGTGCACTACATACATGCAAGGTCTCTATGTACTATCACTACTGCATTCAGAAATTGGGGATCCCAAATCTAAAGATACATAGTAATGCTCGGGCGTGTCTGATCCAAGGCCTCCTAAATTTTCATTCTCTATGTTGATGTTAGAGTCGGAATCACCTCCTACCTCGTACTCTACCATCACATCATCTACATCCTCTACATTGTCCTTTACATCAGACTCGTCTAAAGATATCGCAACTATCTCAACTATATCTCTTTTGGACTCGTCAAAAGGAATCTCAATCACCTCAAGTGCCTTGGAGTCAATATCATGTCCATCTTCATGCCTGGTTCCACAAGGTCTACTACCTTCTCAGGCTCATTAGGTATTTTCTCAAAATCATCAGTCTCTATCTGTGTTTTTGGTTTAGGCCAAGGTCTTGGTCCTCCAACATCACTATGGTAAAAATAAGGACTGATACTGAGTGGTCCTATTGGCTATGTCCTAATCTTTTTCTTTTTTGATGGGTGAGAACACTCTCCTTTCTCCTACTTGTTATCCTCAGGCACTTTCTCTTCTATAGGTCTCTTATCTTTATCATCCCCACTGACTATACCTATAAAAGAAAATCCTTTATCAATATTTTCATCTAAAACCTCAAAAATAATAATCTAAATCCACAAATGTTCAATCAGACTTCAATACCAATTGTAATGCCCTATATATTTATATCGTAGTAGGCCTTATATATTTATGGGATATCCCCCCGCCTAGAGTCCAAACAAGGGGTCTTTATAATGAATTAAAACTTACAGTGGAAAGAAAGAAAAACCTTATCATTAGTGTATATACCAGCCAAAATAAGATACATACTATTCATACGTATAATACAACTAGAATACATGCGATGATACGCCTACAGTCTATACATAGTCATGATATAAAGACTTCTAGCAGACCAAGTCTCGAAAGTAGTAACGACATCACAGTTATAGATTCTCAGCTCTGGGTCCTATGAAAAATAAGAGAAATGGAAACACATGCGAGTTATATACTCAGTGATCTCCGGGTGTGCTAATGTTTTTCATAGAAAACATTCCGGTTGAATTCCACCAAAAACAACTCTACAAGTTGAGTAGTAAAAAAACCATGCAAATCTAGTTTAGAGTTTGAAAAACTTTAGAGGGGGGGGTGAATAAGATTTTTGGCAAGCTAAAAATTTTCAGACTTGTCTATAATGCAGAATAACGAAGATCACCAGGTTGCTTGGATGGACTTTATAGAGGTAAGAGAGTTATCCAAGAACTCTTAGATATATTTCTAGATTTAGACAATGAATGAATCTCAAAATAGTAAATGAACAACTAAAGAAAACGAGACAAGAAATGTATAGTGGTTCGATCTATAAAAATCTACATCCACTACCTTAAGCTCACACTTAAGGATTTTCAACCCAATTTCATTAACTTCACTTAATAAAACAGTACCACATACAAGAGAGGATTAGCACACTAGGTTTTCCGAACCTCTCAATCAAGCAAACACATCAAGGATCACCCCAACTAGATTTTACATCATAACCTTGATACATACACTAAACAAGGTTCACCCCAATGGGTTTACCACACAACCTTGAAAATTAACCAACACAAGGTTCACCCCAACTAGGTTTTACACCATAACATTGGTACAATACAAATTTGAATATCAATAGAACAATAAAGAGCTCACTTACTTGAGCATATATTTACTCGGATACAAAGCATAAGCACTTTTACCTTTTGATACAAGATGAATTCACTTTGAAGCATTGATAAAAGGAGATTTTTGAAAAATGTTGAGCAATAGTATTTTTAAGAGGAATATTTCCAAAATCTTGTCACTAATCTTACTCTAAGGGCTATTTATAGAGCCAAAAAATGGAGTGCTAATGGTCATAAAGAAACAACTATAAATTTTCTATTTAAACTTATCCGTATTTTGGACTCGGGTTTTGGACGACGATGTATCTAAAAGGTAAGTCCAAAATGGCACTTAATCAATCCGAATATTTCAACACAGTTTTCAGGCTTTTGGATGAACTTGTTGGATTCAAACTGTTCAATCCAAAATTCTGAGATTTTTTTTAAAAAAAAACTTTGAAATCATCTCCTTTGGTGCTTCAAGGTAAAATCAAATGAATCAAAAGATAAAGAGACAAAGGAATTACCAGATATACCTTAATAACAATTCCTAGTCAATTATTCTTCAAAAGAGACTTTTTGATATTTAACTCCATATACTTCATTCTTCTCTTTTGATCTTCTATTCTTGAATTCAATGACGAATGAGTTGCCAAATAATCTTATCTGAATGCTTTTGAAGAATAGCGATCAAACATACCCTATCATAATAGATTAACAAGTTAGTCCATATCCATGTTTGTCATAAGTCAAAACATAGAAGAAAGCCCTTAGGGCTAACAATCTCCCCCTTGTTGAGTGATGACAAACGTAACACAAATGATATGTAATGGGTGAATATGTTGAATAAAAGAGGTGCAAATGAATACAATCTCACAGTTATAGGTCTCAAAGAGATCTTATGAACAACAGTTTGTAAACATATGAGCCTAAAGCTTTTCATATCTCTATATAAATATTTTGAATGATAAAGAAGAGATAGTAGATAAGTTATAAGATAAGATACTCCCCCTAAATATTTGCTTATGTGAGTATTTTAAACATAAGAGGGAAAAGCAAAAATCATGATTTGTACGTCCAAAAAGTATATCCAAAATAATTTTGGAAGAAAGTATAAAACGAGTCTTTTCAGAAATTCATTTTGGATAAGGATTTTAGATGTCCAAAATATATTTTCAATTCATTAATACTGCTTATAAGAACATTTGTTTGGATCAGAAATATCTGAGTCCAAAACTCCCCCGGTCTCAATGCACGAGAATCTATCACAGAATCTAGTCTCGATGATACCTTTAACATTCAGAAAACTGCCTCTTTGAATTGAGTGGTCGTAAAATGAATTTTCATAAACAGAAGTTTAGACAACTATCCAGAAGATTTTCAGTGAACATATACAGCAAATCAGTGAGTTTTAGATCAAATCAAATCAGTGATTTTTATAACAATTCATATTTGATTTTAGTGCATAACTGGTTCATATCAGTAGCGGTTCATGCAGTTTATATCAGTAACAGTTCATGCAGATTCTTGAAATCAAATAGCGATTCATATTTTCTTCTTTCACAACAGTCTTTTCCTCTCCTACAACAGTTACGATTCCCAAAACAGTTCATAATTATATCAGTTTTCAAAACAGTTTCCAATTATCATAGCAGTCCGCAGATCTCATGAATGTCCATATAATCAATCATATACCATCAGTTCAACTCCATATATAGAATATATACAGTCGTGCCAAAATTCAGTTCATAACATCAATCATGCAGAATATATGCATAACATAACTTTTTCTCCCCATATCAGTTTATATCAGTTTCTCCCCATACCAGTTTATATCAGTTTATGCAGAATGTATCAATTTTTGCAGATTATTAGTCATGCAGAACATAACTTTTTCTCCCCCTTTATCATCAATAAAAAATAAGCATATCAAAAGGAGGATAGAAGAAAGCTAGATAAATAATATGCATAATATAGGGGAAAGCTTAAGCAAGTATCCAGCAGTAATTATATCAAGGCATAATGTAAACGATAGAAAAAGTAAATTGTTCAACTGTTGCAAAAAGTAAATTGTTCATCAGCCAATTATGCTTCCCAATAGCGCTGCCTAGGAGATATTACCCAGTACCCTTCTTGGAATGTTGACCGGTAATTCTGTTTGATTTTCTCTTCACAACAACATGTTTCTGTCTTTTTCCAGAAGGTTTGGGCTTAGGAGAAGATGGAGGAATCACTGTTTCCTTTATGGGAGAAGGTTATGGAGATGGTTCAGGAGAAGGATTTTCTTCAACAGGCTGTGTAGATTTCTCTTCTATAGTAGGTTCATCTTTATCATGAGTAGATACCGGAGGGGAAGACATCGGAGCAGAAGGATTAGCAGATTGTTCAACAATAGAAATTTTGTTTCCTAGACTTTTAATTTCTGAGCCGAGAAAGTCCAATTTCTCAGCAAAAGAACTAATTACTCCCAGAATACTCTCAGACAAGCCAGTGTCCGGAACATTTCCTTTGGCAGAAGATTCTGCCTGAAGAACTTCATCAAGTTTCCTCTTTGTTCTTGTACTAGGAATAGACTTTCCTTCCTCCTTAATTTTCATCAAGTTTTCTTGTTCTTTTCCTACAGTCTCTCTCAACAATTTCCATGCATTATTTTCTCTAACATATCCCATTCTTTCAAAGGAATCAAAACTGTAGATATTTGTTTTGGACGGATCATAGGAAGTAGAATTTAAATCAACTTCAAAAAATCTAAAGACTTTGGTCAGAACATTTCCAAATGGCAGAGCTTTACGTGATGTGTTTCTAGACTGCAACATCAATTTGGTTGTCAAAAACCCAAAGTTAATCTGCCTTCCCTCAGCTAGAGCTAACATAATCACCATTTGCAAAATACTTATAGAAGTCTTATGCCTATAGCTAGGTACTATCATGGTTGACACCATGTGATGCAGAATTTTACCAACACCATTCAGCCATTTCAAACTCCTATTTCCAGAATTTCCAAAATTCTTTCCACCAGTGAATAATTTTTCAAAATTTTTCAGATAAAAAATGTCATTTCCCTCACGAAACTTGTTTAGCTCAAAGTACTGAAACCCAGCATCTCTAACATCACAAATCCTATTAAACAGTCTATGATCAAATTCTATATCTCTGCCTTTCACTCTTGATACATACCAACGGATCATAAAACCACCTTCAGTTTCTTCCAGTCTCCCTTTCCTTAAATTAGCATAAAATTCCCAAACTAGAGGGGTATATGTTTTCTCATCAATAGACAGTAAACTACCCCATCCAATATGATCAAACATGTCTAATATATTTGACAGATTCAGAAAAGGGGAATGGTTAACACGATAGCCACAGATAAAGTCCGATTTCTCGATACCCAGTCATTGTAATTAGCCTCGCATTTAGAATAAAGAAAGCGAGGTACCTGATTTTCAGAACTCACTTGTTCTAGAGACGACTCTGATGAATCATAGTGGGATGCAAAAAAGTTCGGTTGAGGAGAGGTTTCTTTCTCTGCTACTTTTCTTGAACCCGAAACCTTTTTCTTCATTTTTGGAGATGATTTTTTCCCTTTCTTTGGTTTTGGAATGGAAGATTTAGTTTTAGCCATCTGAAAGATTAAAGCTTTTTCTGGGCTTTTGGTTTTTGAAGAAGAAGAGCACGGATGATTTTGGAAGAAGGCGGTTACAAGGGTTTTAAAGGAGAGAACCAGATTGCTTTGAATGTCTTGAGTAATGTGAAAATAAAGTGCTTTGAAAACATAAGTTTTTCTAAGAAGTTTAGAAAAACGCGCAAACTAATTTTTTGAAATTCAAAGTTTGGAATAAAAAGAATATTAAAGATGGATTTTGGAACAAGACTTATTCTGAAAGTATCATCCAAAAAAGTGTTTTCTTGAAATGTATTTTAGATGAAGGAATTGGATTCTAATACTGTGTCCAAAACAGAGGACGATGCTTTTTGGATGCAGAACACTGTTTCCAAAACCTCTTTCTTCACAAATCCTGCACAAAAAAGACTTATGCCATATGGTTAGTTATCAAATTCTTGTAATTCCCAAACCTCTTTTAGATTGTTGAATGTATCCTCTGCTAGAGGTTTAGTGAAAATATCTGCAAGTTGTTCATCTGTTGAAATATATTCAACACACACATCGCCTTTGAGCACATGATCTTGAATGAAGTTATGTTTAACTTCTATGTGTTTTGTCCTAAAATGCTGCACATGATTTTTTTCAGATTGATAGCACTTATATTATCACACAATATAGGTACGCAATTAAAATTAAGATTAAAGTATAGCAACGTATTCTTCATCCATAAGATTTGAGCACAACAACTTCTGGCAACAATATATTCAGCCTCAGCGGTGGATAAGGATACACATGCCTGCTTTTTACTGTGCTATGACATAAGAAAGTGTCCAAGAAATTGACAATGGCCACTAGTACTTTTTCTTTCAACTTTACAACATGTATAATCTGCATCAGTATATCCTATAAGATCAAATGCATTAGTGTGAGGATATCATAATCCATAATTATATGTGCCAATAAAATACCGAAGTATACGTTTAACGACACATAGATGTGATTCCTTTGGATATGATTGAAATCGAGCACAAAGACATACCGAAAACATGATGTCTGGTCGGCTAGTAGTAAGATAGAGTAGACACTCCCAATCATACCTCTACACTTATGCTCATCTACTTTCTTACCCTTTTCATCTTTATCAAGTTTTATGGATGTACTCATAGGTGTGCTGATTTCTTTTGTTTCATTCATTCCAAATCTCTTGAACAACTCTTTGGCATTCTTAGCTTGATTTATGAAGATTCCTTCCTTAGTTTGCTCAATTTGCAGTCCAAGAAAAAAGTTTAGTTCTCCCGTCATAATCATTTCAAATTCTTGCTGCATAGTCTTAGCAAACATCTTGCACAAGGAGTCGTTAGTAGCACCAAAAATAATATCATCAACATAAATTTGAACAACCAGTAAATCACCAGATTTATCAAATTTGATGAACAAGGTATTATCAATTAAGCTTCTAGAAAATCCTTTCGAGATCAAGAATTCACTAAGTCTTTCATACCAAGCTCTTGGAGCTTGTTTTAATCCATAAAGAGCCTTAGAAAGTTTGAAAACATGATTTGGAAAATGCTCATGAGTAAAACCAAGAGGTTGTTCAACATATACTTCCTCCTCAATAAAGCCATTTAAAAATGCACTTTTGACATCCATTTGATAGAGCATGAAAATTTTGAAGGATGCAAAAGCAAGCAACATTCGTATAGATTCCAGTCTAGCAATAGGTGTAAATGTCTCATCATAATCAATACATTCTTCTTGATTAAATCCTTGGGCAACTAATCTAGCTTTATTTTTAATTACAGCCCCATTTTCATCAAGTTTATTTCTAAAGACCCATTTAGTACCAATAATAGGACGATCATGCGGTCTAGGAACAAGTTTCTAAACTTGATTTCTTTCGAATTGATTTAACTCTTCTTGCATGGCAATAATACAAAATTCATCATGTAAAGCAATATTAATGCAGCTAGGTTCAATATTTGAAAGAATAGAAAAGTTGTCAATGAAATACCGTTTAGTTTTAACTCCTTGGTTTGGATCTCCAATAATTTGTTCTTTCGGATGACCTGTTTTGTACTTCCAATCTTTTGGCAATTGATGATTTGTAGAATCTTCAGTTTGTTCTTTTTTTTGTTCAATCTGCAATTCTTCAATCTCTTCTTTTTTTGCATGAGTGTCTAATGGTGGAGCTTTAACTTGATCTAACTTAGTTTCTTTTGAACACCCTATATCATCGTCATCTCTTTTTGAAGTATAAATATTAGATTCATCAAATACAATATGCACAAATTCTTCTACACAAAGAGTTCTTTTGTTGTATACTCTATATGCCTTTTTGTTGGAAGAATAACCAAGAAATATGGCCTCATCGGCCTTGCTATCAAATTTTTTAAGATTATCTCGAGTATTTAGGATAAAACATTTATATCTAAATACTTTAAAATAAGAGATAGAAGAAGTTTTATCAAACATAAGTTCAAATGGAGTTTTTCTCAAAAAATGGTGTTAGCATAACTCGGTTTATTATATAACATGCTGTGTTAACAGCTTCTGCCCAAAAATATTTTGGAATGATATTTTCACAAAGCATTGACGTAGCCATTTCTTGCGAAGTATGATTTTTCCTTTCAACAATACCATTTTGTTGAGGGGTTTTTGCTATTGAAAAATTATGAAAGACTACATTTTCATCACAGAAGTGAGTAAATTCACTATTACAAAATTCTTTGCCATTATCACTTCTAATAGAAATCAGTTTGCATCCAATTGAGTTTTGGACTCGCTTAATTAGTTTCAAAAATTTAGAAAAGGCTTCATCTTTTTGTCCAAGAAATAAAGTCCAAGTGAATCTAGAAAAATTATCAACAAGTACATATGCATTTTTCTTATCTCCAAGACTAGTAGTCCTCATAGGTCCAAATAAATCCATGTGAACTAGTTCAAGTGGTTTTAAGGTAGAAATCATTTTCTTTGGTTTAAAAGAAGTTTTGATTTGTTTTCCAAACTGACATGCATCACAAATTTTGTGGTTATCAAATTTCAATTTTGGCAGTCCCCTAACAAGTTCTTTTAAAGATAGTTTATTTAGCAAATCAAAAGATACATGACCTAATCTTCTATGCCAAAGATAACTATCATTGTCATGAACGAATAGACATCTAATTCCATTAGCTACAAGGTCATTAAGATACAACACATATACATTTTCTATACGTTTGGTAGTGAAGATTGTTTTGAGATTTGCACTGTCAAATATAGAACAAGAATCTTTTTCAAAAATGACTTTGCACCCATTATCACAAAGTTGGCTAATGCTGAGCAGGAAGTAAAATATGCTTTATAATTGTTAAGGAACCTTCACCAATATTACCAATGCCTAGAATCTTTCCTTTCTTCTTATCTCCAAATGTAACAAATCCTTCATTTGTGGTTTGAATATCTTCTAACAAAGCTGCGTTTCCAGTCATGTGTCTTGAACAACCACTGTCCAAGAACCACTTGGTGAAGCTTAAAGATCTTGCCTCATTTTCCAATGCCATGAAGCAAATGTTGGCAGTTTCTTCTTCAGAATCTCCATCTTCGGACTCAGTTTCATTCAAGTCCCAAGCTCCTATTAATCCTTTACTTTTCTTTACCTTTGGATCTTTCTTCTTTTTAAACGTTTTTCCTTCCTTACTTTTTGCAACAGGACAGTCCGCAATAAAGTGATCAATGCTTTTACATTCAAAACATTAAGGTTTGAAACCAGAGGTTTGTCCTTTCTTTCTTACAAACTTCCTTCCTCTTTTGTAGTTTCCTTTGTTGAACATCCTTCTGAATTTCTTTGTTATCATTGCCAAATCATCATTGTCCATTTCCATGCCCTTACTACTTTCCGACAGGCTTGTTTCCTCATCTTCATTTTTAGCTTTCAGTGCTATCCCTTTTTTGCCTCTATCATGATCATCAGATTTATGAAATCTTTTAAGCTTCATCTCATGAGTAAGAAGAGATCCGATCAACTCCTAAGTAGGTAAAGATTTTAAATCCTTAGATTCTTCTGCCACAAGAGTTTTAGGCTGCCAGCTTTTTGGTAAAGCACCTAAACTTTTTCGGTTTTGTTCCCTAAGGGAATAAACCTTCCCATAAGCTTTAAGACCATTTGAAATATTAGTAAATCTTGTGAATATATCAATGATGCTTTCATTTGGCCTCATAGTAAACAATTCATAGTCATGAATTAGAAGCCCCAGTTTTGATTCTTTGACTTGGTTAGTCCCCTCATGGGTGACTTCAAGTAATCTCTATATATCTGAGCTGAATCACAACCACTTTCCCAGTTATATTCAGTCACATCTACTGCACAACACAAAATGTTCATAGCCTTAAAATTTAAGGTCATCTTAGCATTGTCTTCTATACTATACTCATCATACTGTTTAGGAATTTTTATGCCATCAATCATTTTTGATGGAATAAAAGGACCATTTTCTTTTAAACTCTATAACTTGAAGTTAATAGAACACACATAAATTTTCATTCTATTTTTTCAGAAAGTATAGTTACTTCCATTGAATAAAGGAGAATGATCTGTTGAAGAACCTTCAACATATGGAAGAGAGAATAAGCTTGTCCTTAAGATCTTTTCTACAAGGTTGTTAAACTAAGAGAATGTATACCAAGCTCTGATGCCAAATGAAAAACCTTAGGGGGGAGAATAAGGTTTTTGGCATGCTAAAAATTTTTGGACTTGTCTATAATGCAGAATAATGAAGATCACCAAGTTGCTTGGATGGATTTTATAGAGGCAAAAAAGTTATCCAAGAACTCTTAGATGTATATCCAGATTTAGATAATGAATGAATTTCAAAATAGTAAATGAACAATTGAAGAAAAAGAGACAAGAAATGTATAGTGGTTCGATCTACAAAGATCTACGTCTACTACCTTAAGCTCACACTTCAGGATTTTTAACCCGATTTCATTAACTTTACTTAACGAAATAGTACTATATACAAGAGAGGATCACCACACTAGGTTTTCCAAACCTCTCAATCAAGCAAACACATCAAGGATCACCCCAACTAGGTTTTACACCATAACCTTGATACAGACACTAAACAAGGTTCACCCCAATGGGTTTTATTACATAACTTTGAAAATTAACCAACATAAGGCTCACCCCAACTTGATTTTACACCATAACCTTGGTACAATATAGATTTGAATATCAATAGAATAGTAAAGAGCTTACTTACTTGAGTAAATATTCACTCGGATACAAAGCATAAGCACTTTTACCTTTAATACAAGATGAATTCACTTTGAAACATTGATAAAAGGAGATTTTTGAAAAATGTTGAGTAATAGTGTTTCTAAGAGGAATATTTCAAAAATCTTGTCACTAATCTTGCTCTAAGGGCTATTTATAGAGCCAAAAAGTGGAGTTCCAACGGTCATAAAGAAACGGCTACACTACAAAAAAAATAGGACAAAAACGATGACACTATTACGACGGTCTAAAAACCGTCGTATTAGACCATCTTATACCACGGTTTATCAACCATCGTATTAGATCTCATTAATACGACGGTTAGACAAAAATCGTCGTATTAGTGTGAACAAATACGACGGTTCAATAGAACCGTCGTATTAATGGATCATATACGACGGTTCAAATGAACCGTCGTATCCGGTTGAAATATTACGACGGTTCAGGAGAACCGTCGTATTATGTAATTAATATTTTTATTGAAATTAAATTGTGATTTTTTTAAAAATACCATCGTTTTTTCAACCGTCATTATAATCATCGTTGTTTTTTCAAATTATAACAAAATTAATCAAAAATAATGTAAATTTTATCGGATTATTTTCAAATTTAGTCACAGTACTACTTAATTTTTATAATTATTTTAACAAATAGATAAACTTGTTATATATTTACTCTATTTTTTGTCACATTACTATGTTTTGTAATAAATTTAGTCATAGTAGTACTTTTTATAATTAATCAAAAGTAGTGTGTATATATACACATATATATATGTGTGTATGTGTGTGTGTGTGTGTGTGTATTAATATATATATATATCTTGCATAATATAAAGAACTTTAATTGCAAACATATATATTTGTGTGTGCATATCTATGTACACATACATACATATATATATATGTATATATACATATATATATATATATATGTATGTATGTATGTGTGTGTGTGTGTATATATATATATATATATGTATGTATGTATGTGTGTGTGTGTGTGTGTATATATATATATATATATATATATATATATATAGTAGACACTCTTAATTATTACATTCACTTATAGATATGTATGCTATATATGTGTTTATATACAATAAAACACATCCTTGTTATTGTAAAAATAAAATTTATGTCATTTTATTTGTTATGTTAGTTATATATATATATATATATATATGTGTGTGTGTGTGTGTGTGTGTGTGTGTGTGTGTGTGTGTGTGTGTGTGTGTGTTTATATACAATATAACACATCCTTGTTATTGTAAAAATAAAATTTATGTCATTTTATTTGTCATGTTAGTTATATATATATATATATATATATATATATATATATAAGTAACACATATTAAAATATATAAATTAAAATTATTAAGATATAAATTAAATACGACGGCTTAATACGCCGTCGTATTAAATCAATTAAATACGATGGCTTCAAACACCGTCGTATTAAATCAATTAATACGACGGTTTTTGCGTAAACCGTCATTTTTAATACCTGCGATGAACCCGATTTCAGACACATTTAATACGACGGTTAATCATTAACTGTCGCATTTAATATACCTAATACGACGGCAATGATTAACCGTCGTAGTTTGTCCTAATTTACCCCCCGATGGCTTGCTGCTTTCCATTCTTCCTCCTCCTTCTTCTGCGGAAGCTTGGTTCCGGCCGGCTTCCTCTTTCTCTTCTCCGTCACTATGAAAGCTCTCCGGCGTTCTTCTCCGGTTCCCTCTCCACTCCGTAACTGTCAAATCACTTCAGCTCCCTCTCTTCTCCATCACTGGTAAAACTCCCTCTCTTCTCCTTCGCAGCATTAGATCCCTCTTATCTTCCTTGCCGGCAAAGCTCCATAGCTTGTCCGTCGCTGGTAAAGCTACCCCTCGTCCGCAGTGCCGGCTTCAATTGCTAATTTGGGCTACTGCATTTTGCATTTGGGGTTGTCTACAGGTAAGAGAAGTTAAATGGGTTGAAGTGATTGTCTGAATTCAGCTTCATAAATATGTTGATTGGTGTGTTTGATTGGCATCCTTGTTGTTTCTGGTATTTCGGTAGGCTATAGAGAATGGGAGTGTTCTGGTATTCTGCACTTGTTGTCTTAGTTTGCATATGTGAATTTGTGCTGATAAAAATAATGGTGCCAAAGGCTGAGTGAAAGTAGTAGTCTAATTAAACTAGTAATCTCAAAAGGATAGGGCCAAAGTCACTGAGATGTGGTGACTTATATGAAGCTATTTTGGTTATATATGATTTTGTTGGATGGGAGTTCTAACATGATTTGGCTTTTGTTATGCAGTCTATACGAGTTATCATGTGATTTTAGATAAGATTTTATTGATTTACAGATAGTCCAGTGTGATATAGTTGTATTATGAATATTGCAATGCATTGTTATACAGCATTTTGAAATTCTATGTTCATGCATTGTATCTTGTTGTTCAACCGAACTTATTTTCTAACAAGTGGCATTTTAAGTTTGGTTATTGAAAATAAATGTCACTTAGTGATTGGTTGATGAGGCCAAGTATTCTCATATAATTGGTTATATGAAATAAATAGTATTTTATAAGCTATTTATAAACTTATTTAACAAGATTTTATAAGCTTTCAAAGGAAGATTTTGACCAATTAATAAAATAATGGACCATGTGACTTTCTGTCACCAAGAATGGTGGTGGAAATGCTGTTTTTACAGCTTGAAATCAGCAGCCAAACAAGGGAAAAAGAAAGCAATAGAAAAGGAAAATAAGATAACACTGCTATTAACCAATAGGAAAATTCCAAGTCCTTTATCCTATTTGACTTATGTCATAAGATGATCATGAAATGGCAGTGGAAGGGCTGTATAAATAGCTAGAAATCAGCAAGGAAAAGGGAGAAAAATAAGAGAAAAAAGGAGAGGAAAGAATTGGAAGAAAAAGAAAAAATGTGAGAGAGAAAGAGAAAAGGAAGAAGCTTGGGCATTTGCAAGCTTGTAAATCTCTATACACAAGGTAAAATATCATACTTCTTGAATTGAAGCTATAGATTAAGTTGTGACGATTATTTTGGTATTAAATTTATTGGGAAACTCATGAAAACTATGAAAAACACTTGGAAAAATTGCTATGCTTTGGGGCTGTTGTGTGTGCTGTGTGTGCCGGATGATTTAGAGGGCTATATGCTATGTTTCATATGGTGGATAAAGGTGTTTTGATGGTGGTTTGAATGGTTGTTCATAGCTACAAAGATGGAAGAAAGAAACAAAGCAAAAAATTGGATTTAATTGTTGAAGAAAATGAATTATTGTTGTTGTTGTTGTTTACATTTGTTGATTTTGTGATGAGATCAATTTAATGATTTATTTATCTCTGAGTATTTGGATTGTGTTGAATGAGTTTTTTTAGTTGGAGATTTGGTATGTGCAAGTGTGTTTGGAAGAGAACCTAGTTGGATAAGCAGAGGTTTACTTGAAAATTTGTTATAAGCATGATTAGTTGAATTGAATAATTGCGCATTTTGAGGTGGCCTAGTGCCTGGAAAATATTCATTTTATAGGGGAAAATCTGTCAAAATTTTTTCAAAATTTACATAATATCTGGACCAACCAATTATATACTGTGCATCTCAAAGTGTAAACTTGATCTATCTTGATTAGTTAAATCTTTTATTTTCTCTTTTTTGAAAACTCTCAAGGAGTGTATTTATTTATTTTAACTACTACTAAAAATATATTTATCATTTCCACTAGTAAAAAGGAGAATGAACACTAATTTGATGGGGATTGAATATGTTTTTCATAACGAAACTTGTAGGAAACTTGTTGATCATTTGAACACTAATTTGATATCATTTCCCTTCATTTCCCTTCATTCTTGAATATGTTTATCGTAACGAAACTTGTAGATCGACTAAAAATATGGATAAATGAATAGGAAGATGGACCGATTGTGGATTTACTTACAAGACCGTTTAGGTGATGAATATAATAAAGGTTTGGATGCCTTTGTAGAATTTTCATTAAGAGATAAACCTAATGGATCCAAAATCCATTGTCCTTGTATGAAGTGCCAGAATAGGTATATTTATAGTACAATCGATGTCAAACAGCATTGCCAAATGTGGGGTTTCATGCGTTGGTACAAAAAGTGGGTTGTTCATGGGGAAACATACTTATCTTCTCACAATACACCTAGCAACATCCCTTCGACTGAAAACGAACATGGGGATGATATGGTTGGGATGCTTCAAGAAATTGGTGGCATTAGTGACTTCAATAATGCAACTGAAGAGCCTGATGATTTGAGAAAGATACATGAATTGTTAGGAGAGGCTAATATAGAATTGTATCCCGGTTGTACTAAATTTTCTTCACTTTCATTCATTATGAGATTGTTACATTTAAAAGTCCTGAATGGGTGGTCGAACAAGTCAGTTGATATGCTACTTGAGCTTCTAACGGATGCTTTTAGTGAGATGGGAGTGAAAATTCCCAAGAATTACTACGAGGCTAGTAAGATAACGAATGTGTTAGGAATGGAATCCAAAGTTTGGGATGCTTGTCCAAATAATTGCATAATATATAGAGGGAAAAATGAGGCCGCACAACTTTATGTGGTATGCAATGCTCTGAGGTACAAGAAAGAGGGCAGTATAGCTGCATGCAAGCGTGTTAGGTATTTTCCGTTAGCTCCGAGATTGAAACAATTGTTCATGTCTTGCAAAACTGCATCCCTTATGAGGTGGCATCAGGAATGTCGTGTGAAAGATGGAGTGTAAAGACACCCAGCTGATTCTAAGGCATGGAGAGAATTTGATGAGTTACATTTAGAATTTGCAAATGACTGCCGAAATGTTAGACTTGGATTGGCTTCGAATGGATTTAGTTCGTTTTCAAATATGCACATACCACATAGTACTTGGCATGTTGTCTTAAACCATACAATTTGCCACCCTGGCTATGCATGAAGCAACCTTATTTTATTCTGTCAACTCTCATCGATGGCCTGAAGAGTCCGGGAAACAAGATCGACGTATTTTTACAATCATTGATCGAGGAGTTGAAACAATTGTGGCTTGACGGTGTGCTTACTTATGATGCTGAGGCAAAAGAGATGTTCCGCCTGCGTGCAGCTATTATGTGGACCATAAGTGATTTTCCAGCGTATGGTAATCTCTCTGGCTATAGTGTTCATAACCAGCGAGCTTGTCCGATTTGCGGTATCAATTGTTTGTCTTACTGTTTGCCTAATGGTGGTAAATATTGCTTCTTATATCATCGTAGATTTCTTCAACCATCACATAAGCTTCGTAGGGACAAAGTTTCTTTCTATGGTGGAATAGAATTACGACAAGCACCAAAAAGGTGTACGGGGACAGAAATTTTGACACATCTTCAGGGTTGTTTAACAGAATATGCAGTAGATGATATGAGAATTAGAATGCAGCCTGACTACGAACGGAAGTTTGGCATAAATTCTTATAATTGGAAGAAGAAGAGTATTTTTTGGGAGTTGCCATATTGGGAGAGCAATTTGATGAGGCACAACTTGGACCCGATGCATATTGAGAAAAATTTTGCAGATAATCTGTTGTTTACGATTCTGGGTGATAGTACTTCTTCAAAAGATAACTTCAAAGCTCGTCAAGATCTACAGGCAATGAATATTAGACAGTCTTTACATCTAATTTTAAAACCGTCTGGAACTAGATACAGTTTGCCACCAGCTCCTTATACAATGAGTCGGTCGAAAGTTGAAGTTTTAAAGTATTAAAGGAATTGAGAGTCCCCGATGGCTATTGTTCTAATATCTCTCGACGGGTAAACATGAGGAGAAAGACTTTAGGAGGTTTGAAGAGTCATGATTCCCACATTTTACTCCAGCAGTTAATCCCGTTAGCAGCCCGCACAACTTTGCCCAAGCATGTAGTGCAACTTTTGATTGAGATTGCTTCATGTTTTAGGCAGTTGTGTTCTAAAGTCAACAAAGAAAGGACTCTCGAGTATCTTCAAGACCGTTTCACAGTTACACTCTATCTTCTTGAAAAGACATTCATCCCTAGTTTTTTTGATATAATGGAACATTTACCGATACATTTGGTCGATGATGCACTATTAGCTGGTCCAGTTCAATGTTGATGGATGTTTCCAGTTGAAAGATACTTAAAAACTCTCAAGTGTTACGTGCGCAATCGTGCTAGACCTGAAGGCTCGATAGCCAGTGGATATTTAATGGAAGAGTGTATGACATTCATGTCGAGATATTTACATGATGTTGAGAGCAAGGAGAATAGGCCTCCACGATATGTTAATGATGACAACCCAATGGGTAAACCAGTTGGAAAACGGATTGATGTAATATTTGATCGTTTAACATTGATGCAAGCACATCGGTGGGTTTTAGCCAACTCTGACATCCTTAAACCTTATAAAGAGTCAGTTTTCCTTTGAACCATTGTCCTTCATTTTGTATGCTTCTTTCATTATAACTTCTAAAATTTCACGTGTGGTCTATTTGCAGTCTTCACATGTCTGTCATAAATAGAGAGCATCCAAGATCTCGGTTACATGACAGACAACGAATTCATTCTCAAACGTTTCACAGTTGGCATGTAAGTAAAAACAAACACAATATAGCAAGTTTTCCTCTACACCAATTAGCTGTTATAACACTTATATTTATTATAGGTTGATGAGAATGAAGAATGCCTTGATATTCCTACTGAAGTTAGAAAGCTTGCAAATGGTCCTTTCAATCAAGGGTTGCACTACAATGCATGCAACGTGAATGGCTTCCGATTTCGAACAGTAACATACGAGGCTAACAACTCAACCCAAAATTCTGGCGTCATGTGTAAAGCTGATACTACGAGTTATTCCAGTCTAAGAGATATGAATCTCGTAGCAGCTGGTGTCAATTACTATGGAGTGCTTACTGATATTATAAGGATCCGATATAGTAGTGAACTGAAATTTCTGTTATTCAAATGTGATTGGGTTGATGTTCATCAAGGTGTTAGAGTTGACGAACTAAAGTTTACTTTGGTGAATCTGGACCGTTTGTTGTACCGGGAAAACAAAGAGATGGATGAGCCATTCATACTAGCAAACCAAGCTGAACAAGTTTAGTTTTCTCGCTGTCCTAAGGAAAGAGATTGGCATGTGGAAATGCCAATGATGAGAAGAGATAATTATGATGTGTATTCAAGGGACCATGATCTAGAAACTTTTCCTGCGCAGCAGTTAGATTCTCGCCCTGTTTCACGCGAAGTAGATGCCGTATGGGTTAGAGATGGAATTTCTGGGGAGGAAGTAGATTTAGATGGAAGAAGAATACACCCTGCAATTTAAATGTATTTAAATCACTTAATCATTTACTAAATATGCAGCAGTTGTGAAAATCTTTTGCTCAATGTTAAATCTTTTTGTTTTGCAGATGGTAAACAAGCGTGCCCGACGTGCATCGATGCAGGATACCATAGCTGCCGCAAGATCAGGTGCTAGTTCCTCACGATGTACAGAGACACCAGCTCCAGCACTCGAGGTTGGACAGGGATCATATACAAGTGTCTGCACAGGTTCTATAGATCAGGAATCTAATCATGCGACAACTATACCCACTTCTGATGTAGGTCCCAGTGGTACAGGACCTTCTTCCTCAGACCTTAGTGCCTCAGGTATGCTAAGTTAATATGAAGTAAATATTACAATATGTCTGTTGATATTTCAATTAATAAGTCTGTTGATATTTTGTAGATTCCACAGCGAGGAGTTCTCGCGGGGGTGGAAAGTTACCTTCCGGATGGGGTGAGCCAGAGTTTCGAAAGAACAATGTTGGTGTTAACCAACACGGAGGGCTTGTTGGGTTAGATGCATCTCGTTATAGTTCAATGGTGGGCTGTTTTACACGCATGAGCAGTAAGTTCCCTCTGAATTACGGGGATTGGCATTCCATACCTCAGAGACTCAAAGACGAAGTTTGGCAAGAAATACAGGTAACTAATTTTATTCTAACATAGCCAAGAGTGTCAACATAAAAAATTAACATTTTGGTTATTTAATTATTCGTTAAAATTTGTACAAGGACAACACCATGATGCCACCAGAAGGACGTAGTGTCACAATGAAGATGATATGCGCAGCATGGAAGGATTTTAAGTCAAAGTTGAAACAAAAATACTACGTTCCTTTCCAGCAAAGTACAGAGCCTATTCTTTGTCAAGATAAACGGGTTAACGAAAATCAATGGAGGATGTTAGTTGATTACTGGCATTTGGAGAATACACAGGTCATACCATAGAAGTTGACTACTTTTATGTCTCAAAACTTGTTTAATTTTTTTATATGTTAACTATTATAATTAATCACAGATGGAGGCCGTGCAAAATAGACAAAATCGATCACATTTGACATATCCATTGGTCACAGGAAGAATGCCACATTCTGTTATATAGGATCAGGTATTCAATTTATGTTATACACTATTCAAATGAAATTTATCTACTTTGCTTGAAATTTTTTACACGTCTTTACAGATGGCCTTACAAGGCCAACCGACATCACAATATGATATGTTCCTTGTGACACGAAGGTGGCACGGTCGGCAGGCTAATGGTTTGACTGCAGAGATGATTGTAAGTAATATTCAAATGCTAATTTTTCTGAGTTATTAAAATATGATAATGG
This sequence comes from Voacanga thouarsii, assembly GCA_026120185.1. Lineage (NCBI taxonomy): Eukaryota > Viridiplantae > Streptophyta > Magnoliopsida > Gentianales > Apocynaceae > Voacanga > Voacanga thouarsii. Next base: position 2,399,661 of record JANUWF010001127.1, on the reverse strand, counting down.
CATTACATTAACCTAACATAAAATTGATATAATTTTTCTTAATTTTGTAGGACCGATTAGAGACAGAGTGGCAGGCATTGCATGAGTCTGAGCGCACAGAGGAAGCGAAGGATCATATATTTCGGTGATTATTCGGTCCAGAAATAAGAGGTCATGTTAGGTGTAGGGGAAAGGGTCCAATGCCAACGTCAGTCGGTCAATCATCAAGTTCTGCAGCAAATGTTGAGGAGGTCGTCGAGATTGAGGTTGAGGCACGTATGCAGAGTATGCGAGATACTATGCAGGCTGAGATGCAGCGTGAGCGAGAGGCTTACGAGTCACGTATAGCTGCGCTTCAGACTACCATGGAAGCATTAGCGCGCAGATTGGATGCAGACGCATTTGATGTAGTGCCTATACCTCCATCTAGTACTTCTACGGCATCTCCTGGTGTTGGTTCCACTTCTCTACCTGTTAGATCGGGTGATCCTGGCCAGCCTATCCGTCATGATGAGTGACATTTTGATTTTTTACTTGTTTATATTTGTACTACTGCTTCAGTTCGATTAATTAATGATATTTCCCATTTCTCACATATGTAGTACTATCTTTTTTATAGTACTTGGAAGATTATATTTATGATTTGTCTATTGAGGATATTGCTTTTGAGTTGTTTGGCAATGAGGAGATTGTGTTTTATTATATTTGGTGTTGAATGAGTTGATTTAATTATGTTTGGTTTTAAATTGTACGTGTACAGGATCCCATCCAAATAAAAAATTATTTACAAACCAAATTAGGCATTTGCTTAAGGTGAATCAAATACAACGGCCAAGGGAAGCCGTCGTATTTGCTTAAGGGGGATCAAATACGACGGCCAATGGATCGTCGTATTTGATGTAATCGGATACGACGGCCATAGAGCCGTCGTATTTGATAGGACCAAATACGACGGCTGATTAGCCGTCATATTTGGTAACAAAAAGCGACGGTTTATAAAAATCGTCGCAAAAAAGGTCAGCTGCAAGTAAATACGATCCTCATACGTAGCCGTCGTATTAGCCTAATACGACGGTTTTGTGGCCGTAGTCGAGCAAAAGCGACGAGATCAAATATGACGGCTCTAAAACTGTCGTTTAGCCGTCGTATTTGGCTAATACAACGGCCGCCCCATCAAATATTTGCTCTACAATTTTGTAGTGCTATAAATTTTCTGTTTAAACTTATCCGTATTTTGGACTCGATTTTGGACAATGATGCATCCAAAAGGTAAGTCCAAAATGGCACTTAATCAATCAGAATATTTCAACACAGTTTTCAGAATTTTGGATGAACCTTTTGGATTCAAACTGTTCAATCCAAAATTCTGAGATTTTAAAAAAAAAAAACTTTGAAATAATCTCCTTTGGTGCTTCAAGGTAAATCAAATGAATCAAAAGATAAAGAGACAAAGGAATTACCAGATATACCTTAATAACAATTCCTAGTCAATTATTCTTCAAAAGCGACTTTTTGATATTTAACTCTATATACTTCATTCTTCTCTTTTGATATTCTATTCTTGAATTCAATGACGAAGGAGTTGCCAAATAATCTTATTTGAATGCTTTTGAAGAATAGTGGTCAAACATGTCCTATCACAATAGATTAACAAGTTAGTCTATATCAATGTTTGTCATAAGTCAAAACATAAAAGAAAGCCCTTAGGGCTAACAGAGTTTTTGCACATTTGGAAAAGCATGATTTTCTTTCAAAGCATATTGCCCTAATTTTCAAGAAGAGTAGGTACTTCTCTCAATAGAACGACGACTTACATGAAAAGCTCACAAAGCTTCACTTTCGACTATCACGGTCATATTATTCTAAGGACTACGCCTTCAGCACTCAACCGGATTATGCCAGATTGGTAAATAATACAAGCACATCACCTAACACTTGGAGATCTTTTACTTGCCATTATAAGCCTAAGATTCCCAATCCTAACGTCAATCTCCATTGAGGTGGCAAGGAATTGAACACACTGAGTGTCCCCATCCAGTATCATGTGATCAACCCAAATCATAAATCACAAGCATTTGCCAAGTAATACTCGGCTAGCCAGGGATGGCTAATCCTAATGTCCTATCGCCCTATTCGGAGTAAGACGAATCCCAGAATTGGACCAGATTACTTGAGTCTATCTATCTCTAACATGAGTTAGTACAAAAATCAAAGCCCCCGTTAAGCACTCAACATCTTTACTGGTTCACAAACCAGTCCCAATATCGCATCTCTCGAGGGAATATCAAGAAAATATTTTCTAGGGCCAAAATATCATTTTCCAAATGTTTATCATTTCCCGAGTAACCATTTTCAAAACTCATAAATTATAAAAGGACACATGCCTTTCAATTATTGCATAACTTTCTTCGGAATATCATTAGACAAAACATCTATATGCATCATTGTGCAATGCATTTCCTTCATCTAAATGCAGTACTTATAAGAGCATAATCTTCATAAACGTGCCATATAAATTGTCTTGAAAACAATTGAATATAAGTGGTGCTAGTTGAAATGATTTAAACGATGCAAAGAAAATTTGTTTTATTGATTTTAAAACATTATGCTCATATGAAACCATGGAACACGCATACATAAAATATATGTTCAATAAAGACTTTTCATATGGCATATATTTTTAAAAAGTTTAGGAATCAGGAGAAATTGCATAAAGACCATTCCTAATAATTAAATAAGATTTAATGCATAAAAGCTTCATTATACATAAATTTCAAAGAAAATAGTATACATTAGAATCTAGCAACCAATGCTCTCAAGAAAAAGCATGTGCTTGGATATATTAGGAAAATGCTTAGCTATATCAAGAAAGCATTTAGCTATCTGAAAGTTAAAAATCCAAAGGACTCACCTTTATTAATAAAACTGGTTTGCTCACTCTTTCACAAGCCTAAGGCTTCTCTTAAACTGGATCACCTACAATAATAAGGTGTTTCCATAAGACATTATTTCTTTCCTTAATCTCAAAAGCTTAAAGAAAATTGAAATAGTCAACATTTCCAACTTTGTCACCATTTAGTATTTTATTCATAATGTTTGTTATACAACTCCAAATGAAATCAAACTAGTTCCAAAATACTCCTAAGACATCCCTCTACAAATTCTAATTCATAAAATACCAATTCCTTTCTTCACTTCATTTAGTTCTGGCTACAAATTTTCTATGTTAACTAGTAAGCAAAAATAACTATTTCCACGCACAACTTTCTTTAGATTTTTCCTATGTTTTCTTCAACACAACCTATCACATATAAGCCTTGCTTAATATCCCAACAAAGGTGTTTCAGCTTGTGATCAAGCCCAGCACCTTTCCAACCGTCCTAACATAGCTGCTATATGAAAGTTGCCAAAATAGAATATTTATCTCTTCACAAGGCAGCTTTATGTATACTTAAGTGTTATAAAGTTCTTAACCATCAAAAGTCCACAAAACCTACTCCAAATCATTCCCACCATTTCAAAACATGCCTAGGATTATTCATTCTTAGTTTCCAACCATCTTTTTTCAAGAATCATATACAAATTCCAAACAATTCATGTATATTGTTCTTTTGCTACCAAGAATAGCTTTCTAGCTTTCCTTTTGCATAAACTCTTTTCTTTCTTAACTTGGACAATTTTCCTGCATATTATCACTTCAAAGTGTGCTAAATAAGCTATAAAACATGTCAAAATCCTTTCTAACTTAGCTGTCCAACATCTCTTTCATAAACAGATTATTCTTTGCAACAACTTCACGAAATCATGCATTTTAGCAACAAACTCATATCAAAATAACTTTTTTGAGCTGAGAAATAATTCTAGCTCTTCAGATGAAACCTTATTTACTTGAGGGTGTAAATAAAGCTAGCATGAAATCCAGTTTCTTTCTTCTTTTTTCATTCCATTGCTTTTAGTTATTCCCTCTCTCTTGGTTTTCTTCCTTTTCTTCTTTCTCTATTTTTCCTTTCTTTTTTTCTTTCTTTATCTTCTTCTTACTTTAATTTTTGGTTTCTTCCTTGGCCAGCAGCTTCTCTTTGTCGTTTTATAAATTTCTCAAGTCTTAATTACAAGACTTCAGTGTTAGTTTTATGCCCTAGAGGTAATCACTTATACATTACTTATGACACATTTTATTTTAATAAAAGGCATTATTTATCTCACAGTTTTTTTTTGTTTACTTTTCTATAAAATAACTGTTAGATAAAGTCCCTAGTATAACACTGTGTTAAGGAAATTATGATAGAGATCATGATATTAGATTCCTACTACACTGTATAGTGGTAGTACTTAAATAGTCCCTAGTCATAATATTAATGAGACAGGACATGATTAATGCATTAAGACTAGCATGTGTTAGACTTCCTGATTTGATCAATCGGTGGTTCTCATATCCGTGAGTATTGAGATACTCAAAGTTAACACATGGATGCTTGTTAATAGAATAAGCACATTGGATGACCTAGCTATGAGATAATCACATGGATAACTATTTAGTGCTAGTGATATAACCTCAATATAGTAAACGTGCAAGTATACTTAGACTTGAGATCTCTAAGGTACTTTGTTTGCTAAGCTTTGTGCTTTGATTCTAATATCTAGAGCCAGATCAAGGGCCGCCTATGGGATGGATATTAGGTATATTGTGAGGTAAACAAAAGTAGTTGAGAGGGTCAATAAATGATTCACCACTCCTAATAGTAGGAGCGAATATCTCATGGCCACTTGTAGGAATTACTACTTGAGAAGTCCTTGGCCAAGGTGATTGTGTATTGGAAACAGTTCTAATTGATACACATTTAGAGTAGTGGGTTTCCGGTACAAGTACTATTGTATTCGGGTCAGAATTAATATATATTCTGGAGGGAGTTGGCAAAAATTTCATACTTCAAATCGAATGAGATATTGTATGGTAAAAGGAGTTAATTACACTGTAGTTTGTTATTGAAAGGTTCATGTCAAGCCACTTAACTTCCTAGACTCTTGGGTGATCATGATATGTTGCTAGATACCGCTCATAATCTAGGAATATGGGTTTATTAATTGATAAATTAATAAACTAATCCTGATTAGAATTAATATGATTAATTCTAATTAATTATGGATTATTAATCTCAAAGACATTTAGATTAATTCATGTTCGCTACCAATTGACTGGGAAACCTAATAGGTCACACATAATAGAGGATTATATACTCAAGATGTTATTTGATAACATAGTGGGGTAAATTGAGAGAAATAAAAGTTGTTGTGGACAAATTATCATTAGTTATAATTTATGGTCCAAATTGTAATTGTGAGAACTTGATGTTTCCAATTACAATTAGGGAATTCTAATAGGATTAGAATTCTCAATTTTTGGTAGGGTTTTTTGGTTTTGTGTATGAGATGCACAAAACCTAAGCAATAGTGGATTCATGGAAACCCTAGAGAATACACACGACATCCTCTCTTCTCTCTCTCTCATGGTTCGTGCAACCTAACCCTAGCCGCCACTTAGTTTTTCTACTAGCACAGAAAACTTGGTACTTGAGTGTATCCTCTGTGTGGATTTCTGTTAGAGCTAATCACACACTGTGATTATAGTGGTTGGACATTCAACTCTCGTGGTGTTTGATCAAGAGGATTGCTGGATCGCACCTCGACTTGAAGAAGGAAATTTTTATTTTCTACACGATCAAAGAAAGGTAAAAAGATGTTACCTTTGTTCTCCTTATGTCTTGTTTCCCACACATATGCGGATCCTGGGTTGGTATCTCGTTTTATTCTTCCACTACGCCATATATGATATGATGAGAGATACCCAATATTTAGTGACTAAGCAAAGCTAGAACATGTTAGAACATAATAGAAATTTTTAGAACTTCATGGAAGCTAGGAGAACATTATCGAACGTGTTAGAAGTTGTTAGAAACTAATAGAAGCTTGTGGAATGCTTGAGAAACTTGTATAATACCACCTAATCTTACATATAAACCATGCAACCAATCATATAAATTTAAATAACTTCTATTTGTGGGCTTAAACTAGCAAAAGTCTATTAATTAAAATGACCCACTATATTTTAATCCATGGCCCACAAAACTTTACACATATAAAAGCCCACCAAACTTTACATATATAATGGCCCACTTGAAGGGTTTAAAGCAGGAAAACAAAGCACGCAGCGAAAGCAAAAACTGGAAAACCGAAGAACAAGAAACTCCCAGACCACAGCCGGCACCAATTCCGGCAGCCTCAGCCGGCACCGGTCACGGCCTGGAGAGACTCCAAGGGAAAAAAAAAATTTTAACCTCTTTTTCTCGTTCTCAGAATTGGCTGGACCAGAATGTGTGAAACTGGGGTAGGTGCACTGATGGAAATCTCTGGTGCGATTCCTGCAAGCCTCCTACTCTGTCTGTGCATGTAGGAGAACGCCAATCTCTCGATCTTCCAGTATATGGCCTACCTAATCTCGTTCGATGAACAACTCACAGGGCTAAGGAATTTTCTTCGAGAGAGTGAAAAGAGGCGTCTTGTTTTTTTTTCTTCCTCACGCCAAAAGTAGAAAAAAAAAAAACAACATTGTTTTCTTAACCCTAAGAATAGTAAAAATCACATCCTCTTTATCCTCCTATTTAACCTAAATAAAATCCTAGGTTAAATTGGATTGGCCCATTGGACTCTTGGTTTAGCCTTTTGGACTAAATTAATTATTCTAATTAGAACCAAATAAATGGCCCAATAAATAAATAATTTTCTAGCCCAAATAAAGTAGTCCAATTAACAAGCCTATATTAATTTAGTCTCAGGTCAATATTTAATTATTCAAACTGGGCTAAAGCCCTAAACAATTAATTAACCTACCAAACCAATTTAATTAATTCTCTCTCTCTCCATAGACCTTTATTTTATTCTAGCTCAATAATTAAATCAGACTACTTAAATAAAATAAATTCTATTTAATTTAATTTAAGACCAATTCATTAACCTGTATTTAATTAGGACTCACAGTCTATACTGGGGACCAAAAGACATACCGCCTTGGCTACTAAAATGACCAAAATACTCTTGCTATATAAATAGTTGTATTTTGCATTTTAAATATTTCCTAACATCACCATAAGAAAATATTAACGCCAAGGATAATGCTGCGTTTGCAAAGTCTCCGACCTAGAGGTATAATGACTAAAATACCCTTCTATACATCGTCGTACATTAGAGAGCAAGAAATGTACTAACACCTCTCTAAATGACATCTATCATCCTTAGGCTTCTAGTCTAATGATCCACGACTTCCTGGATTATTTTTTGCTTTCCAAGGGAACTACCCTAAAGCAAACATCCAAGTCATGCTTCCTAGAGCTCTGGATATTTAGATCATTCACACAACCACAAGGGGCGATATAGTATAGAAACTATCTTGTACAAGTCTGTCTTAACTAACTAGCCACACATACCCAACATGCAAGTATATTGGCCCTACGATAGAACCTTAACTATAGCATATCAAACTACATGCTTTCAGCTTCGTCAGACCACCAACTCATACTCAAAAAGTAGGTACTAGTCCACACTATAGCAGTAGTAGTCTAGGTTTCTACCATATAGTACTTTTAGAAACCACTACTACAGGTCCTGTTCTACGTATTCGAAATACCCTTATGTCATGAAGTGAGTGGACTACTTACTGGCTCAAGGTAAGCCATTCCCTATTTGGAATTCACAACATAATAACCTAGACATGATGAGATTCCTATTCTCATCAATCGGTTAAGAACAAACGTTTATATGTGAAGTAACCCGTGATCCATACCTTACTGTGAATGACTACTATTCACATGGACCATTTACTTAAACATAATGGGTCTTTTCCAAATGTAATTGTGCACAAATAAAATGTAAATTTACAAACAATTTTTGAAATAAATTATTTTATTAAAACATTCGATATTTACATCAGAAACCTAGTTTAAAAGGGCATATTTCCCAACAATCTCCCACTTGCACTCTAAGACTAAGTAAGTCCGTAGGTGCCCATTCTTATGGCGTCTAAGTGTCTCTTGAAGACTCTCTCAGCCAAAAGCTTAGTGAATGAATCTGCTAGATTGTTCTCAAAGACAATATGTTCTGCCACAACTTCCTGTCTCTGGATGAAATCCCGGATCAGGTAGTACATCCTCTCAATGTACTTTCCCTTCTTGTGTTTCCTAGGTTCTTTGGATTGCGATACTACTCCAGTATTGTCACAATACATCACAATCGGCCTGTCCATGTGTGGTACAACTCCAAGTTCTGAAAGGAACTTCCGGAGCCAGATTGCTTCCTTAGATGCCTCCGAAGCTGCCACATATTCAGCTTCTATGGTTGAATCAACAATGCAAGATTGTTTTATACTCGTCTATGAAATAGCTCTTCCAGACAAGGTGAAGACATATCCACTAGTGGATTTTTCTCTCATCTTTATCTGCTTGGAAGTTTGAGTCTGTGTATCCCGTAGGAACTAAGTCATCAGTCCTGTAAACTAGCATATGGTCTTCCGTTCCCATGAGGTACTTGAGAATATGCTTTACAGCTTACCAATGAACCTTCCCAAGGTTTGACTGATATCTGCTAACCAAGCCTACGGCAAAGCAGATATCTAGCCTAGTATCTAGCATGGCATACATGAGACTTCCTACAGCCGAGGTGTAGGGAATCCTACTCATTCTGTCTTTTTCTTCTTGAGACTTAGGACAGTCCCTTAAAGAAAATTACAACCTATGTCTGCAAGAAATTAGAGCTCCCTTGCATGAGTCCATACTATACTTGCCCAGTATCTTGTCAATGTATGCCGCTTGGGATAATCCTAACTTTCTTTACTTCCTATTTCTAGGAAATCTTATCCCAAGAATGTAGCTGGCTTCTCCCAAGTCCTTCATACTGAATTGACTAGACAGCCAAACTTTTGTAAATGACAATGACCCTACATTATTTCCAATAACTAGAAAGTCATCCACATACAAAACAAGAAAAACCACATTATTGCCTTAAAGTTTTCTGTACACGCATTGTCCATCCTCGTTTTGAGTAAAACCATAAGACTTTATAGTCTTGTCAAAACAAATGTTCCATGCTCTCGATGCCTGCTTAAGTCCATAAATGGACTTCCTAAGCTTGCAAACCATATGTTCTTGGCCTTCAGTAATAAAGCCTTCCAGTTGGGACATATAGATGTCTTCGCTAAGTTGGCTATTTAAAAATGCCATCTTGACATCCATTTACCATATCTCATAGTCATAATGACATGTGATGGCAAGGAGGATACGGATGGACTTAAGCATGCCTATCGAGGAAAATGTTTCCTCATAATCGATTCCCTCTTTCTAAGTATACCCTTTCGCCACAAGTCTAGCTTTGAAGGTTTCCACCTTCCCATCCTCTCATCTCTTCCTCTTGTATACCCACTTACACCCAATGGGTTTTATTCCTTTAGGTGAAACTATAAGATCCCCTTTCATTGCTTCATGCCATAGATTTGTATCGGCATCAGCAATGGCCTCCTCGTATCTAGTGGGGTCTTGTTCCTGATGGTCGGAGACTAGCTCGAAAGCTTCTCCAGTCCATCTCTCAAGAACCCTAGACACTCTCCCACTACGACGAGGCTCCAATTATATAAGCTCTTGAGGCTGTGCCTCTTCTTGTTCCACAATCGGGTCAGAAGAAGTTGATTCCGAAGATAACTTCTCCTCAAGTTCCAACCTAGTTGAACCTTTCGTGGAAATACTCTATCATCCTCTAAGTATCTAGCATTGGTACTAACCAGTACTTTCTGCTCCTTAGGATGATAAAAGTAACCATCCTTTATCCCTTTTAGATACCCAACAAAATAGCATAATTTTGATCTTAGTTCCAACTTCTCTCCCTTGACCAGTACATAAGCTGGACACCCCCATATTCTGAGATGATTCAGACTTGGCTTACGCCCAGTCAACATCTCATAGGGAGTTCTAGGTACTGACTTAGAAGGTACCAATTTCAGAATGTATGCCGCTATTTCCAGGGCATATCCCCAAAAAGACACTGAAAGAGTAGTATGAGACATTATGCTTCGGACCATTTTCATCAATGTCCTATTCCTTCTCTCAGCTACTCTATTCTGCTGGGGTGTCCCCAGCGCAGAGAGGTAGGATACTATCCCATGATGTACCATGTAGTTCTTAAATTCAACAAGGAGGTACTCTTTACCACGATCCGATCATAAGGTCTTGATCAATTTACCATTCCAACACTCCGCTTCAGCCTTAAACTCTTTGAACTTGTCAAAAGAGTCAGACTTATGTCTCATTAGGTAAATGTAACCAAACCTTGTAGAATCATCCATAAAAGTGATAAAGTACTCAAAACCCCCTCTAGTTGGTGTAGACATAGGACCACACATATCAGTGTGAACAAGACTTAATACCTCCTTAGCCCTATTTGCCTTTGGGGTAAATGACCTTTCGGTCATCTTTCCAATTAGGTAGGATTCACACTGAGGCTAATTTTCCAATCTCAATGAGCCCAAAGGCTGATCATAAATTAACCTCTGAATCCTAGTTGAGTTAATATGACCCAACCTTAGATGCCAAAGATACGAGTCATTGACATTAGTCTTTCTCTTCCTTATTAAAGGTTCAGATTGAGCGTTATTTAATTTATTGTTAATAGGGTTTAAGAAGAATAGATTTCCATACATGTGCCCAGTACATAAAATTTCTCCATCTCTACTGATAGAAATACCATAATGGAAAGATACAGAATATCCTTGATTAATTAGTTTTGCAACTAAAATCAAATTCTGTCAAAATCTAGGTACATATAAGATATCCTTTAAAACCACTATTCTATTACAATCAAATATAAGATCCAGCTCTCCCACTGCAAGGGCCAAGACTTGTGCTCCATTTCCCACGCGTAGCCCATGTTCGCCCTTCTTGAGTCTTCTAATCTTTCTAAACTCATACAAGGAGTTATAGATGTGATCAGTAGCTCCTGAATCAACAATCCAAATGGAAGTTGATCCAACCATTGATATAGACTCTAGATAGAAAACATTACCCGTGGGGGTTTTTTTTTTTTGCTTGAAGATCTGGACACTCCTTTTTCCAGTGTCCCTTCAGTCCATATTTGAAGCACTTGCCCTTGGGTTTGTCTTTGGGCTGGGTCTTAGGCTGGGCCGTTGCATTGCCTTTCTTTATTTTGAACTTTCTAGGCTTGGGCCCAATTCTAGAGGAAGAAGCCTTAGCAATCATAGCCTTTGATTGTGGCTTCATGACCTTCTCCGCCATCTGGAGTTCCTTCATCAACTCAGTTAAACTCGATGTTTAACTTGTTCATATTGTAATTTAAGTTGAACTGAGTAAAGGAACTCGGTAGAGATTCAAGAACTATGTCCACTTGGCTCTCGAGGTCAATGACAGCCCCTAAGATTTCTGCCTCCTCAAAAGCAGCAATCATCTTGAGCATATACTCTCTGACTGATGCACCCTCAGCCATCTTAGTGTTTATGATAGTTCGAAGAGCCTCTTGTCATGCGGGCCAGCTCTTATCCACGAACATCGTGGCTAATGATTGGCTTATATTATACGCAGTGGTCATGTGCTCATGTTTGGATTGGAGCACATTAGACATGGAGGCTAACATATAGCAACGTGCCATTTCGTCAGCCTTCTTCCACGCTTTCTCAGCCTCTCGCTTCTCAGTGGTGGAACCTTCCCCAATAACAGGGCAGGTTTCGTAAAGGACATACTTATACTCTTCTGCTGTGAGTATTATGTCCAGGTTTCTCTTCCAGTCTACATAGTTTGGTCCCGTTAACTTATTCTCTCGGAGAATAAAGGCCAAAGGACTAAAAGAACCTCCCACTATTTCTGAAAAATCGAAAATAAAATAAAAAGATTTAGTTTGTGAAAAGAAATTAAATTTGTGCACTTTATCAAAACTAATAATAATTAATTTGGCTCTTAAGGAAACTGATATAGCTTCTTGGGAAGATTAACAGTTTCCTAAGCTAAGTGTGCTAACAACCACAAATTAATTTTCCTTCTAGGTTATGATCTAGAAGATAACTCTATCGAGGGGATGGCCATTTTCTCTCAATTCCTATAGACATACCTCGCACTATAACCTCCAACGTGGGCTGGCCGATTATAGCACATGTCCTGGGTTATTAATTACATCCCTCCATTAGATCTAGATCCTTGTGGTATCCCTATCCTATAGGGTTTACTCCCAGGGTGACGCGAGGGGACCCACGATCTCTAATAAGAATCGTGATGGAAGCCATGGGGCCGTTGGAACCCCACTCCCACTTAGTTTTTTAAAAAAATGATTTTTTGAAAAATATCCTTTTGAAATTTCCATTAAATTTTCCCTTAACTTAAAAATAAAATATCTAAATCCATTAAAATCTCTATGTCAAGGTATATATCCTTTGAGAGATTTTTCCATGAACTAATTTTATTTAAGTTAAAAACTTAATGATTTCAAAAATTTTCCAATTAAAACTTTCTAGAGACTTTGGTCTCAAGTTTATTTAACAAAATAATTTTTCTTGTGCAAAAATAAAACAAAAATGGCTTTATATTTTAACTTACAAAAATATCTAAATCCAATATATTCTCTATGCCAAGGATTAAATCCTTTGAGAAAATATCTAAGGATTAATTTTTGTTCAAGTTAAAATAACCATTAAATTTGTAGAAAAAATATTTTTCTTGTAAAAAATAATTCCCAAAGACTTTGGTCTTTGAGAAAACGTGCACATAGGTACTTAAAATAAATAGCATTCTAGAAAACAGTAGACGCTTTCATGCTTTTCTATTTTTAAACCTAAGTGCCCAGATAATAGAATTAAACATATTAATTAATTAATTAATGGTCTTGTTTAATCCTAAAACCCCTTACTAATATTTTTCATGCAAAAATATTCCATGAATATTAACTATTGCAAAAATATTAACTTCGCCTGATATGGACACCAAAACAAAAAAGAAAATGCAAGAAAATTACAAGGAAAAAATAAAAATTTCTCCTTGGTCCACTGCACCCGCTGCATTGGATTGAGCACCTAAACGCACTGCAGTCCACAACACCTGCCACATTGGAACACGCACTCATGGGTGACCAAAGATCCAGACCCACGGCCCGCGTGCAGATCGGATCCCAAACCCGGTTTGGGCGGCCTCAGCCGGTGTCGGTTCCGATCTGACCAGGTCTTCTTCCTGCAGATTTTTCTGCGTTTTTTTCTGCAGCTTTCTCTCTGGTTTTCTGCAACTTTCTTCCTCCGTTAGCTCTCTGATTTCAATCCAAATACAATGAAATCAACAAAAACCAACAATCGCCTATACCCATTAACATTGAACTTACACGATTTGCTAAGGAAAAACCAGATTACATTTCACCTATACCTCCATCAGAGAGGTTTAATAGACAATCAATCCATACCAAAAATAGCGAAGAATCATAGTTTAATCACACATATGTGTCCAATTTTATTCAACTAGATGCATGCTCCCTATATTTTCACAAAACCTTAATACTCTGATGCCAATCGAAGGGCTTAAAGCGGGAAAACAAAGCACACAGCGCAAGCAAAAACTGGAAAACCGAAGAACAAGAAACTCCCAGATCACAGTCGGTGCCGATCACGGCCTGGGAAGACTCAGAGGGAAATTTTTTTTTTCCTCTTCTTCTCGTTCTCAAAATTGGCTGGACCGGAATGTATGAAACTGGGGTAGGTGCACTGGTGGAAACCTCTGGTGCGATTCTGCAAGCCTCCTACTCTGTCTGTGCATGTAGGTGAACGCCAATCTCTCGATCTTCCAGTATATGGCCTGCCTAATCTCATTTGGTGAACAACTCACAGGGCTAAGGAATTTTCTTCGAGCGAGTGAAAAGAGGCGTCTTGTTTTTTTTTTTCTTCCTCACGCCAAAAGTAGAAAAAAACAACATTGTTTTCTTAACCCTAAGAATAGTAAAAACCACGTCCTCTTTATCCTCTTGTTTAATCTAAATAAAACCCTAGGTTAAACTGGATTGGCCCATTGGACTCTTAGTTTAACCTTTTGGACTAAATTAATTATTCTAATTAGAATCAAATAAATGACCCAATAAATAATTAATTTTCCAGCCCAAATAAACTAATCCAATTAATAAGCTTATATTAGTTTAGTCCCAAGTCAATCTTTAATTATTCAAACTGGGTCAAAGCCCTGAACAATTAATTAACCCACCAAACTAATTTAATTAATTCTCTCTCTCCATGGACCTTTATTTTATTCTAGCCCAATAATTAAATCAAACTATTTAATTAAAATAAATTTCATTTAATTTAATTTAAGACCAATTCCTTAGCCTGTATTTAATTAGGACTCACGGTCTATACTGGGGACCAAAAGACACACCACCACCTTGGCTATTAAAATGACCAAAATACCCTTACCATATAAATAGTCGTATTTTGCATTTTAAATATTTCCTAATATCACCATAAAGAAATATTGACCCCAAGGATAATGTTGCGTTAGCAAAGTCTCCGACCTACAGGTGTAATGACTAAAATACCCTCCTATACATCGTCGTACATTAAAGAGGAAGAAATATACTAACACCTCTCTAAATGACATCTACCATCCTTAGGCTCTAGTCCAATGATCCACAACTTCCTGGATTATTTTCCGCTTTCCAAGGGAGCTACCCTAAAGCAAATATCCAAGTCATGTTTCCCAGGGCCCTGGATATTTAGATCATTCAGACAACCACAGGGGGCAATATAGTATAAAAACTATCTTGTACAAATCTGTCTTAACTAACTAGTCACACATACCAACATGCAAGTATATTGGCCCTACGATAGAACCTCAACTATAACATATCAAACTACATGCTTCCAGCTTCATCAGACCACCAACTCATACTTAAGTCGTAGAGTACTAATCCACGCTGTAGCATTAGTAGTCTAAGTTTCTACCATATAGTACTTTAAGAAACCACTACTACAGGTCATGTTCTACATATTCGAAATACGCTTATGTCATGAAATGAGTGGACTACTCACTGGCTAAAGGTAAGCCATTCTCCATTTGGAATTCACAACATAATAACCTAGATATGATGAAATTCCCATTCTCATCAATCGGTTAAAAACAAACATTTATGTATTAAGTAACCCATGATCCATACCTTACTGTGAAAGACCACCATTCACAGGGACCACTTACTTAAACATAATGGGTCTTTTCCAAACGTAATTGTGCACAAATAAAATGTAAATTCACAAATAATTTCTGAAAATAAATTCTTTTATTAAAACATTTGATATTTATATCAGAAACCTAGTCTAAAAGGGCATATTTCCCAACACCACCATGGTCTACCAAACTTTTATCCATTTCTTATTTATATGATAACTATATCATCTATTTAAATACACACACACACACACACACACACACACACACACACACATATTTATATTTATATTCTCCTTCGTCCTCTTGTATTTCTTATCTCTTTTCTTATTTGTTTTTCCACAAAATGCTTGCATAAAGAAATTATATAGGGAGGAGTGTTACACTTTTTATTATGCATGATATCTTTGTTATGTTGTACCAATAGAGTGCACTAATAAGGCAAGTCCAAGAAAATACTCCTTTTTCACACAATTGTGATTCACATGTCTACCGTCACTTCTCGCAAGTCCATGTCTTGAATTAGTAATATTTAAAAAAATGGCACACCCTAACCCACAGTTGGTCACCTATTAGATGGGCCATATGTGGTGAAGTTTCCTATTCTCTGTCCCTTCTAAACAACCGAATGTCTTTCCTAAATAGATGATTCGGTTGCAAGAACTAGCAATGACAATTGAACCAAGAAGTTTTGCCCCCAAACTGCAGATGAAATGATTTTGTACACTCCATAATGGACAAGCTAATATGCATGTAGTGCTTCACCCACTAAGCACTCTATAAGTTGGAAAGTCATTGATTGTCCACAACAGTGCTATCAGCAACTAAAAATTGTGTTTCTTCGATATGTCATATGTAGGGATACCATTAGATCATAACTTGCACAATTCATCCATCAATAGTTGTAAACAAATCTCAACTTTATGTTTAGGGTTCTTGGACTCCAAAATAATAACAATCAAGAACATTATCAGATCCTTCATGCACATCCACGGGAGGCCAACATGAATATTATTTTCCAAATATCCCGAATAGAGCAAACTCATCCGTGCATATTTCAAGCCTTACATTCCATACTTCTTTTGCAAATTCATTACTCTTATCAAAATATTGCAAAGTCTCACCATCACAAAGATGACTCATGTAGCCATCCTCTGTTATGCTCTCCCCATGCCATGTTATGTGTGCAATAGTTATTTTAGATGCATACAACCGTTGCAATTGAGGTGTTATTAGAAAATAGTACATCTTCTTAAAAGGTATCTCCTTCTGTCTGTTACTCTCTTGACCCTTCCTTTACATGTACAGAGGATGACCACAAAGCATACTGAAAAACCTTAGAAGGGGGTGAATAAGGTTTTTGACAAATTTTAAATGCTAAAAAAAAATTCTTTGAGGAAAGAGCTCTTTCGAATTTCTAACCAAAGGAACTTGCAATAGTGAGAGCTTCTCGAAATGACTTAAAAATTTCCTACACTGTGAATAAAGCAAGATGCTCGATGCAATTAATGCTAGAGTAAAAATGAGTTCGTGAGAGCAATAAAGATTTCTTTTGAGGAATAAAAAAAATTGGGCAAAGACGATTGCAGCTGATTGAAAATGAATGTAGAGAGAGGGAGAAATAACACAAGATTTATAGTAGTTCGATCTACCAAAATCTACATCCACTACCTTAAACTCACACTTAAGGATTTTCAACGAGACTTCATTCACCCAACTTTATAGTATCAATCTACACAAAATACAAGAGATGATCACCACACTTGGTTTTACCAAAACCTCTCAATCAACTAACAAATCAAGGTTCACCCCAAATGAGTTTTACACCACAACCTTGATACACCAAGATGATTGAAGAAATGAAATTAGAAGACTCACTCTATTGAGCAGAGATACAAGACAAATAAGCTTAAACAATCTTTACCTTTTTGACAAAATTTAATTTTCCTTTAAAGCACTATGAAAAAAAGAGGTTTTTATATTCTATAGAGCAAGAGTATTTCTTAGAAGGATAAGACAAAAATCTACTTTCAAATCAAGTTCTGAAACTTCTTATAGAGGCATAAAGTAGAGTTCCAACGGCTAGAAAACAGCTAGTTTTTGCTATCAGAATTGCTAGAGTTTTGGACTCAAGTTTTGGACGATAGTGCATCCAAAAGGTAAGTCCAAAATGACACTTTTCCAGACAGAATTGATTTGATATTGTTCACAGGATTTTGGACGATTCTTTTAGATGCAGGGTCAACCAAATTACTCAATCTAAAATTTTGATGATTTAAAACTTTCAAATATTTTTTGTTTTAGTGCTTCAATGTAGAATTAAACTGAATCATAAGGTAAGGAAGACATACGAATTTACACATAAAATACCTTAACAAAGATTCCTAGTTTAAGGTTCTTCCATAATGAACTCTTGGTATGCAACCTCTTATGCTTGATCTTCTACTTGATCATCCATTCTCGAATTCTATTGCTCCAGAGTTGCTTCGCAATCTTATTTTCACTCCTTGTAAGAACTGTGGTCAAACATGTCCTATAACATGTAGATCACATAAGTTAGTCCTCATCAATATTTGTTATAAGTCAAAACACAGGAGAATGTCGTTAAGGCTAAAAATCTTTCCCTTTTTGAGAGACGACAAACTTGATAGGATGTAATATAAAAAGTAATAATATGTACAGTATGGACATGTCAGGCCGAGCAAAATATGAATATTTTTCGTTGAAATGTGATTTCTCATTATAGGACTCAAAGAGTGCTTATGACATTAAGATAGACAATTTAAAGCATATACTCACAAACATAGCTCAATGAGCCTATGGCCTAACCTACCTCCGTATCCTCCTTCTTTCTATCTCATGACTATTCCTTGAAAAAATAGCCGCAGTAAATATTGTATGAATATGTACATAAGATGGTATAGTAAATAAATCATACGATGAGATGCTCCCCCTTACTATGTGCATATATAGACATATGTAAGATATAAGATTAAGAAGACTAATTTGAGAGAAAATTGGATTCAACCTTTACACATCCAAAATGTGCATCCAAAAACTAAGTTTAGGAGAGTACAGAACTTTTGGACTTTAGGTTTTGGATGTCTAAAACAAGTGCCTAAAATAGGGTAAAGTTAGATAAAAACCGTCTCCTTTTTAAAACTCATTTTTGGACTGAATTTTTGGATCAAGAAAATGTGTGTTCAAAACTCCCCCCTATGTATGTATAGGAAACAACGAGTTTTCAGAAATTTTGATCCAACCAAGTTTTCTCAATATATTTCAGACATCAAGGAAAGTTTTGAGCAATGAAGAATGTATGAGCAACTATCCTTATTAGTTGAGATTTTTAACACAGAGCATATCATAATATCCTTTGAAAACATGATACCTTTATACATAAAAATGCCTTTTACTAAAAACAGGATATCAAACTGGTTTTCAATAAGTTACTTTAATTCTTTTTGAATAGCAACAAACTATGATCATAATCATTTAGAGATTACAAATTATGTTTGTTATAAACTAATAGAAAATTTCACAGCATGTTGGTTTGATCAAACCCCATTCTCAACATGCAGCACAATGCTAGGGGTTAAAATCACAATTTTTTTTCCTAGTTATTTGAGGGTATTTTAAGATACATTTGTTGTAATAATTAGGCATATTCTTTTTTTTTTTTTTTGATATTTTGCTTGTAAACGGTGTTTTTGCCAAATATGTGAAGATTTAAATTAAAATCGAGCAAAAAGTATACAGAACTAAAATGTACCTGGCCCCAAGCCCAGCCAGTAGACCAGGCATCGAGTCCATTCTGCTCCAGTAGCAGAAATTAAGCAAGCTTCAAGAGAAATTCCAGAATAGACCTAGCGTTAGAGCTGGCATGTGTACCTGGCGCTGGGTCCATTCTATCTACCAAGGAGAGATGGCCAAAAATAGAGCAAACACAGAGGAAGAACAAAGTGCACCTAGCACCAGGTGGGTCGAAGGTACCCAACGTCAGGTATGCTTTTGAGGTGAAAATTCGGTACGCAGAATTAAGGCTTATCCAAGGATTTTGGTATTTTTCCTATTCCTACTCGGCCAATTCTTCCTTAGCCATGAAATTAGCATCCAAGAGGCCTATAACAACACAAAAGAAAACAAGGGTTTGAGATATACAATTTAGAAAGGTGAATTAAAGGGCAAAAATTTTGATTTTCTCATTAAAGGAGGAATTCACCCAAGTCAAGGAGGATTGTTCAAAGGGAGTCTTTAAGGAAGAAGAATGAGGCTTATCTATGAGTGCTTTCTTTTCTCTTTGTCTTTTTTTTCTTTAGCAATGATGTATTCAATGTTTTTATTGTAATTTAACATTATTTTGGGATTCATGATTTTGTGTTAATTTAGTTATTTGATCAATTCTTTGTCATCTTTGGTGTTTGATTACTTGATTTCATTGGTCATTGATGCAAGTTCTTCTAATTAAGTTCGACACAACGATATTAGGAGTTTCATTGCATTGATTTCGTATTTGTTAAATCTTATTAGATTTGAACGATAAAGTTAGGATTTGAGAACTAAGTGATCAAAGGTTAAGTTAATTTCTCCTTGACATAGGGTTATTAGCTAATTTCATATCTTTAAGGAATTGAGATTCATTCATATTTTGGTTAAGATGGCTTGATTGACAAATCTGCTAATTGAATCAAGATATGAATGATAAGCTTAATGAATATTTTGGTTATGTTAGCTTGATTGACAAATCTGTTAATATGAATCAAAATATAGTATTCTATGTCTTGACAAATGAAGTGGAATTTACCTAAGTAAATTAATGACTTGACAAATGATTAAATTTTACTATGCGTTCCTTCATGATGCCAAGATGATAATTAATTAAGAAAATTGCTAATTAGTTTTCTAAGATACTTATCTAAATTGTATATACCTATATCCTTGAGTTGTATATATTTCTTTTGTTTTTATTTTTATTCTTTTCTTACTTTATTTGGGTCGGTTAAACAATAAAAGAAAAGTGATTAGTATGTAATTGTTCCTTTGAGGATCGATACTTATTAATTCCTTATACTATACTTGCGATGAGTATACTTACTCACATGTGTATTTTGGGATTAATGTTTTAATTAAAACTTGATTAATTGATGAATTTAATATTGATGATTTTATATACCCAAAACTTACGCATCACACAACACTGTACAAACATCAGTTCATCTAACATTAGTTCAATCAGTACAAAATAAAAGTAAAAAAACTTAATAATAGCAACAATCAATCAGTAGTGCAGTGCAAAATTAACAGCATAGCCACAGAGAGCACAATAGAACAACATAATGCATAAATTGCCATTTTCCCAATGCACAAGTGCACATACTTAGTGCCACAATCACAGTAGCAATCCCAGCTATCATTCACAACCACGATCACAATCCCAGCTATCATTTATCATTTTTCTCCCCCTTTTGTCATCAATCAATATGTAGAGTAAGGAGAGTAATAAGTAAATATACGAAGCAGAGAAGACTGCATATATGAAGCACTCATAAACTAAGCAGAGATAGTAGTTTAAAGGACAGAAAGTAAATTGTTCAACTACTGGGGCAGAAAATAAAAAATTGTTCAGTGAAAAACAGTAAGAAGTTTCTGGTAGAGGGAGGCTGGAAAGAAATCTACTAATCTGATCACTCAGAAAATTTGAACAATCTCGATTTTTGACTTGGCATCCTTTTTGGAATGTTGTCCAGCAAGCCTACTGGATTTCTGCTTGACTACCGTATGTTTTTATCTCTTTCCAGATGAGACAGGGAGTTTAGTAGGGGTAGGGGATGCTACATCTTCCTGATGTGGGGATTTTTCTCTACCTTGCTTAGGGACTGTCATTTCCTCATCCTGTTGCTCTTTTGTAGTTGCTTCTTCGGCCTCAGGGATAGGTTTCTCTGTATTTACCTTTGCTGGGGATGGTGCTAATGGAATAGACACTGGTTCATCCTTTAAGCCTTTTCTTCCACAACAGTCAGCCTATTCTCAAGAGTTTGAATCTCTTAACTAAGGCTATCCAATTTAACAGCAATGGAATTTATGGCGTCCAAAATGCTTTCAGTTATGCTGTAATAACCCGTCGTTCAAAATGAAAACACATATAAAAAACAATTAATGACATATTTTCCCTCCCTTATTATTAATAATATTATTAAGGCTATAAATTAATAATATTATTCATAGTGTTATAGACTGGCCATCCCTAGTGCTATTATTATTAATATTAGTATTATTACTAATATTGTTATTATATTATTCTATTTTATTTTATTTTATTCTATTCTATTATCATTATTATTGTAGTTTAATGATAATATTATTATTATATTTTTTTATTCTATTATCCATTACTATTATTATATATATATATATATATATATACATACATATATATAAACACACACAACAACTAATACTATAACTATCTTAATTATATTATATTATATACTAAGATACTTTAGGGGGCCCACAAGAAATAAATTAAGATGGCCCACATTTGACCAAAATTAACCATTCTTAGACTTTCTCTAATTAAGCTTAATTATGTTAAACTAGATTAGGGAAAGTGATCATAATTAAGCTAAACTAGATTAGGGTAAATTAATCATGATTAAGTATATATTAGTCCTAAAAAATTTTAAGAGTTTCTATAAACTTCTAAAAGGTTCTACAACCTTCTAGCATGATCCTTAATCTTCTTGTGAAAGCTAGAGAAGTCTAAAGACTTCAAGAAATGCCAACTCACCCTAAGTCACTTTATTAAGATTAAAACAAGACCAAGAGGATTAAGCTATAAAAATAGGAGCAAGGAGGGGAGCATTTCAGCCAAAGCTAGGAGGACAAGAAGAAAAACCAGAAAAGTGAAGAGAGGAAATGAAAAACAAGAAAAAGAGAGAGAGAGAGAGAGAGAGAGAGAGAGAGAGAGAGAGAGAGAGAGAGAGAGAGAGATTTCCGGCAGCAAGGGAGCAAGGAGAAGTCAACCAGCAGCAAGGAGAAAGAAAGGAGAAGGAAGGAAGGAAAGGAGTATACAGCTTTGCCTTCATCTTGGAAAGGTAAGGATCACTTCTAAAAAGCTAAGAGAATGATATTAGAAGTTGGAAACTAATTGCATATGAATTTGTTGATGTTGTGCTGGATGTTGGATTGACCAGTTGGTGTAGTGATGGGTTGAGTATGGTTTTCAGTTCATTTGAGGTGTATTGGAGTGATGGTATGCTGAAATTTTGAAAAGAAAATGGATGGAAGTGATAAAGAAAACAAGAAAAGGCATTTGTTAGTAACAACTCACTAG
Source organism: Voacanga thouarsii (assembly GCA_026120185.1). Classification (NCBI taxonomy): domain Eukaryota; kingdom Viridiplantae; phylum Streptophyta; class Magnoliopsida; order Gentianales; family Apocynaceae; genus Voacanga; species Voacanga thouarsii. Next base: position 2,377,119 of record JANUWF010001127.1, on the reverse strand, counting down.
CTTGTGATGTTTGGAAATTTTAAAGGAAATCTGAGTAGATATGACTGGAAATTGAGCATAAATGACTCTAAACATGTCCTAGATTAGTTATAAATGATTTGGAACAAGTTGTGTGGAGGTTGTGAGGGTTTTGAATGGCTAAGAGATCATGAATAGCAAGAATGGTTAAAACTGCCAAAAATTTACTGGTTTGGTAACTTGGGAATAATTTATTTGTTTGAACAAAAGAGAAGTATTGGGCATAAAAACCCATTAGAATGACGATGTTGGGATGTTAAATGAGGTATTGGAGGGTTTAAATGTGGTAGAATATGTTGAAGAAACCATAGAAATAAATTAAAAACAAGTTGGGCTTCTAAACTGTAATTTTGACCCTCCAACTCGGAGCAGTAAGTTTAACTGAAAAAACTGAACGAAATGGAGAAAGGTTTGGATACCCCATGACCTGATGTTGATATAGAAATGTCCTAGGAGTATTTTGGAAGTAGTTTCACCTCATTTGGACCTGTATTGAATGAGATATGTACAAAATACTGGAAGATGACAAAATTGAACTCCAAACTCGGAACAGGGGAATTAACTGAAAAACTGTACAAAATGGGATGGAGTTTGCATGTCTCACGACCTGGAATTGATAGAGGAATGTCTTAGGAATATTATGGAAGTAACCTCACCTTATTTGGACCTATATTGAATAAGTTATGCGAAGAATGGTGGAGGGTGGTAAAGCTGTAAAACTAGGAAAACCATTAAAAGCATTAATTCATTTATTTCTTTAGAGAGATTATAGAAACCATATTCGAACCATTAAGCATTTGAACCTATTAAGTAATAATACGGAGATATACTAATGGTGTAGGTGAATCAAGTCGAGGGAACTCCTTTTAGGACTATACACGAGTACAACTTCGACCTATTATACAAGGTGAGTCCTATTGATTTCTAAACTTTTTTAAAGGCTAGTGTGCTTTGATTTTCTATGAAATGCTACGTTTTATACCATTTTGAAAATCCTCGAATATGTTCCAGGTTTACATGAGCAACATTTGCTTTTATGCTATTTTCGACTCGAATAAATTTCATATTTAGCTTGGAAACCTTACTGGATGTTTAAAACATGAATTTAGTGAATTTAGTCCTTTTCAGATTAAATATTTGGAATTCCTGAAAAATGGTAAATTTTGGAATTGGGTATTTCGAGAATAATCCAAATATCCTTATTGAAATATTTTATGAAAACTCTTGGAACTCGGGTATTCGGTAAATGACCAAAATATTCTCATTGGAACTTTTGTGAATATTTTTCAAATCGGGTAAGGGTAAAATGACCCGGATACCCTCAAAAAGTCTTTTGGAATTTGGCATGAGTGAAATGACCCGAATACCCTTGGAAAATGACTTTTGTGATCATGTACAGCCCCAGACAATAAGAAATGTTGTGATTTGAATATCCTACTAGATCAGATGACCCTCTGGCCTGATTAGTCAGATGGGTTTGGTGTTGTTGTGTTGAGTACTCAACAAGGACTTTGATCTTTGTACTAACCCATGTTAGAGATAGACGACTCCAAGTAACCTGATCAGTTCTGGGGATTGTCTTACTCCAAACAGGGCGACAGGACATTGTGATGAGTCATCCCTGGCTAGCCATTGTGAGCCCGGCAATTGCCTATTGATTATGATGGTGGGTTGTTCACATGATACCGAGTGGGGACACTCGGTATGTTCAATCCCTTGCCACCTCGATGGTGATTGACATCAGGATTAGGACCTCTGGCTTATGGTGGCAAGTAAAAGATTCCTAAGTGCACGGTGAGGTACATTTGCACGCTGCTCACCCTTCCAGCATGACACGGGTGACGTGCTGTAAGGCGCAGTCCCTGTCACAAGAGACCGTGTGGCCGAAAGCGAAGTTCCTTGGACTTTGCACGTGGGTCACACTTCCAAATGGGGAAGAATCCACATTTATTGAATTAGGGGCCATGTGGTTGGAAGCCATTGTTTTTCGAAAGTACATGATAAATTGAACCAAAATTTATCAATCACTGTTGTTTCCCTGTTATAAAATTTATTTCAATAAAGAATTTGAAAAACGTCTCTTTCTTCTGAGCAAAACACTAGCACACACGGGACTCACTAAATATACCACTCACACGTATGTTTGTTTTTTCTATTTTAGGGACTGGAGTTGAAAACTAATGACGATACTACCCGGACTTCTTCTCTAGCACTAGATAGCTAATCTTTTGGAGTGATCATTGTACATAGACTATGAGATGGTTTAGCTCAAGTATTTTGGAAACTATGACAATGTACCTATCGTGACTTATATGTTTATATAAATAAAGAGCATGTTTCATATATTTACTTAAGTTTCGACTTTACCCGCTTACTTTAAATTTGTATCGTTATAAAGACCCCTAGTATGAGAATTCAAACAGGGTGACATCCCACTTGAGTTCGGCTCACTACGACAAGAAGAAAATGTGGGGTGTTACATGTCTTTACCTTGAGTCCTCTATTTACTTCTACTCGAGGACTCAGCTTGAGCTGCTACTTCAACTTTCCTTTTGGTCCCTGCCGATTGAGCTGTTCCTTTTTCTTTTTTCTTAATTTTTAGCACTTTTACTTTCTCTTCATCGGAGAGATCTCTTGGTGGAACCCACTTTTGATCCACTAGAATAAATCACATTCTTTCAAATGATTTTATGTTATACACAGTTGTCTTCACCTGTCCAAGTCCAACTTTGTCCAATTCGACATGGAAGTATTTAAATATTTTGGTCAACAAATTACCACATGGAAGTGCCTTAAGAGAAGTTTTCCTTTACTGCATCATTAATTCTACTACTAAAAATCCAAAACTAATCTATCGTTCCTTAGACAGGGCCAATATTAGTATCATCTGCATAATACTCACTGAGGTTTTGTGTCCAAGGCTCGAAGCAACCATTGTTGACACCATATGGTGTAACACTCTTCCAGGGCCATTTAACCATTTTGTGTTTCTATCAGCTGAGTTTTTTAAGCTTTTGCCACCAAAAAATCTTACCTTAAATCTGCCCAAGTCAAAGATGTCAATTCTTTCAGGGAACTTGTTCGTCTTAAAAAACTAGACACCCCAATCTTTTACACTGAAAATTCTATTCAGCAGTCTGTAATCAAACTCAATATTCACATACCCAACTCTGGTGCTATACTATTACACCATGAAGCCTCCACTGGTCTTCTCAAGTCACCCCTTTTTCAAATTGGCATAAAACACCCAGACTAACAGGATGTATAACTTCTCATCAATTGTCAGTAAAGCTCCCCAACCCAAATTCTTAAACATGTTCAGAATATCAGAAAAATTTAAAAAATCTCCAGTCTTTACCCAATATTAGGAAATCACAGTTCTATTTCTCGCTAACCAATCATTGAAAACAGTTTCACATTTTTTATCAAGGAAACGGGGTACCTGTGTTTTTGAACTTTCTAGAGCGGTATGCTCTGTAGATGATTTTGATCGTGAGGCTTCCTCAGTGTTTCCTTTTCTTTTCACTTTGTGACCCCTAGCATAGTAGCTTTTGTTTTGGCTGCTGTTTTTCCTATCTACGTTCTTTTTGGGGTTCCTCTGTCTGATTTAGCTATTTTCACCATACAGGAAGTGAGAAGAAGATGAAGAAATTTTTGTTCTATCTTAGAGAAGTCAGAGTAACAGAAGGCAAGTCGGTTTCTGGTTTTTAAGAGAGAGAGAGAGAGAGAGTTAAAGCCTTTTTGAAATTTCCAAGGTTCTAGATAGGATAGGACAGTCGAAAGTTTTTCATCAGAGACTTTTCAGAGGTGTTGAAGAAAGCACGGACTTTTTGAAAATTTTAAAAAGGCATATCTGGGCTCACGTTTTCTTTTGCAAATAATATAAATTGTTTAGCTTTTCATAAATTAAGACCTGTTGATATTTTGGACTTATATTAAGTCCAAAATCGTTCATCCAAAAGGTAGAATGAAAATAGTTCAAGTGAGGTGATTTTGGACTCAAGTTTTCCAAATAGTGCATCCAAAATCTGTGTTTTCAGTGGTTTTGCAAAATAAGAATAACAGTTCTTTAGCAAACATGTCGTCACATGATCTTTGTAGTTCCTAAACATTTTCTCAGATTATTGAATCTTTCTTCAGCCAGAGATTTTGTAAAAATATCCGCAAGTTGTTCATCAGTTGAAATATATTCAACACATATGTCTCCTTTAAGCAATTATTCCAGATAAAATGATGTTTAACTTCTATATGTTTGGTCTTAGAATGTTGAACAGGATTCTTAGTTAGATTGATAACACTTATATTGTCATATAATATAGGTACACAATTAAAATTGAGACCAAAATCAAGCAGTGGATTTTTCATCCACAGAATTTGTGCACAGCAACTCCCAGCTGCAATGTATTCAACCATGGCTGTGGATAAGGATACACATGCCTACGTTTTGCTATGCCATGACACTAGAGAGTGCCCAAGAAATTGACAGTGGCTACTAGTGCTTTTTTGTTCAACTTTACAGCCTGCATAGTCCGCATTGGTATATCCTATAAGATCAAATGTGTTAGTATGAGGATACCATAAGCCATAATCATATGTTCTAACCAAATATCTAAGGATGTGTTTCACGGCACATAGGTGTGATTCCTTTGGACATGATTGAAATTGGGCATAAAAACAGACTGAAAACATGATATCTAGCCGGCTAGCAATGAGATAGACTAACCTTCCAATCATACCTCTATATTTAGATTCATCTACCTTCTTACTCTTTTCATCCTTGTTAAGTTTTAGGAAAATGCTCATAGGTGTGCAGATTTCTTTGGCTTCGTTCATACCAAACCTTTTGAGTAGTTCCTTGGCATACTTAGCTTGATTTAGGAAGATTCCATCCTTGGTTTGTTTGATTTGTAGCCCGAGAAAGAAGTTGAGTTCTCCCATCATGCTCATTTCGAATTCTTGATGCATTATCTTAACAAACATCTTGTACAAGAATTCATTAGTAGCACTAAAATTAATATCATCAACATAAATTTGAACAATAAGAAGGTCATCAGAATTTTCTATCTTAATAAATAGTGTGGTATCGATCAAACCTCTTGAAAATCCTTTTGAGAGCAAGAATCCATTAAGCCTTTTATACCAAGCTCATGGGCTTGTTTTAAACTATAAAGAGCTTTTGAAAGTTTGAAAATGTGATTTGGAAAATGCTCATGAATAAAGTTCGGAGGTTGTTATACATATACTTCTTCCTCAATAAAACCATTTAGAAATGTACTTTTAACATCGACTTGATATAGCATGAAATTTTTGAAAGATGCAAAGGCAAGAAGCATTCTTATGGACTCTAGTCTAGCAATGGGAGCAAACGCATCATCATAATCAATGCCCTCTTCTTGATTGAATCCTTGGGCAACTAGTCTAGCTTTATTTCTAATGACCACTCCATTTTCATCAAATTTGTTTCTAAAAACCCACTTGGTTCTAATAATCGAATGATCAAGTGGTCTAGGGACGAGTTTCCAAACTTGATTTCTCTTAAATTAGTTCAGCTCTTCTTACATAGCAATTATCCAAAAATCATCATGCAAGGCTACATCAATACAATTAGGTTCTATGCTAGAGAGTAGAGCAAAATTATCTATGAAATACCGTCTAGTTTTAACTCCACAGTTAGGATCACCAATAATTTGCTCTTTTGGATTATCGATTTTGTATTTCCAATCTCTTGGTAATTCTTGATCTGTGAATTCTTCAGTTTCCTGCTTACTTTGCTCAGCTTATTTGGCATGAGTATCCAGCGGTGGTGCTTTGTGCTGTTCTTTCCCTCTTTCTTTTGAGCTTCCTACACCATCATCATCTTTTCTTGAAGTACAAATGTTAGATTCATCTAAGACAAAATGTATGGATTCTTCCACACATAGAGTTCTCTTATTGTACACTCTATATACCTTTTTATTAGAAGAGTATCCTAGGAATATAGCCTCATCGGACTTGCTATCAAATTTTCCAAGGTTGTCTCAGGTATTAAGAACAAAACATTTGCAGCCAAATACTTTAAAATAAGAAGTTGATAGAGTTTTGTCAAACATAAGCTCAATGGGTATTTTCTTAGAAAAGGTCTCAACATCACCCGATTTACAATATAGCATGCTATTTTTACAATTTCAGCTCAAAAGTATTTTAAAAGAGAGTTTTCACAAATTATAAATCTAGCAATTTCTTACAAAGTTCAATTTTTCCCTTCGACAATACTATTTTGTTGAGGGGTTTTAGCAGCTGAAAAGTTGTGAAAAACTCCGTTTTCATTACAAAAGTGTGTAAACTCACTGTTGCAAAATTCTCTTCCATTATCACTTTTAATAAAAATCAGTTTGCATCCAATAGAGTTTTAGATGCGCCTGAATAATTATGAAAATTCCAAAAATACTTCATCCTTTTATCGAAGAAATAAAGTCCAAGTAAATCTTAAGAAGTCATCTACTAACACATAAACATACCTCTTACCACCAAGGCTCGTGGTCCTCCTTGGTCCAAATAAATTCATATGAATTAATTCAAAAGGTTTTCAGGTGGAAATCATTTTCATGGGTTTGAAAGAATTATTTATTTTTCAAATTAGCATGCATCACAAATTTTGCTTTTATCAAACTTCATTTTGGACAGTCCCCTAACAAGTTCTTTTAAGGATAATTTGTTTAGCAAATTGAATGATACATGGCCTAATCTTTATGCCAAAGATAGTCATCATTGTCATGCACGGAAAAATATCTAATACCATGAGCTATGAGATCATTTAGATAGAATACATAAACATTTCCAACACGATTAGCAACAAAAATTATTTCATTAATTGAGCTATCCTTAATAGAGCAAGAATCTTTTTCAAAAATGACTTTGCAACCATTGTTACATAATTAGCTAATGCTTAGCAAGTTATATTTCAGCGCATCAATTAATAACACTTGTTTTATAATGGTTGAATATCCTTTACCAATGTTATCTATATCAAGAATTTTTCCTTTCTTTTTATCTCCAAAGGTAACGATCCATCATTTATTATTTGCATATCTTCTAATAGAACTGCATTTCCGGTCATATGTCTTGAACATCCACTGTACAAAAACCACTTTGTAAAGCTCATTTTCTCCAATGAAGGTCCCTATACAAGAGAAGGGAGAGTGATTTTTGGTACTCACATTTTCTTGGGTCCACGAGGATTAGTAATGGTTCCTCTAATTTTCCAAGCTATTTTTGCACCGGTTTCAACTTTCTTCTTAATATGACACTTAGATGCTTTGTGTCCAGATTTTTGACAATATGTGCAATATTTGTGTATCATATATGATGAAGAAGCTTTTACAAAATGAGATATGTGATTCTTAGCTTTGATCTCATGCCTATAACCTAGGTCATTTCAGTTTCCAACTATGTGTTAAGCACCAAGCAATTTTTTCAAGTTGTTTTTACTATTTGTAAACTCTTCAATGCATGTAGTGAGATCATTGACTCTATTTTTGGTATCATCAAAATTGCTAACCATACTTTTAATAGAATGAATTTAATCACATAAGCATTAATTTTCTAGAGGCTCATGATGTAGGGCAAGTGATGATAACGTCCTTTTCCATAATTGCACACATATGTGACTCAAGAGAGACTTTGTTCTCATTCAGCAACTTTACATTTTCATCCAACAAACAATCTATTTTCATTTTCATTTCTTTATTTCTTCTACACAGTTTTTTAGTCCATGGAACATGTCAATTATCAATTCATTTGGATCATCATGCTTTTCATGATTAGAATTATGTAAATCAGATATGGAGTTAGTGGTAGTGGAATTTACCTCATTTTCCATCGCCATGAAGCATATGTTGGCAGTTTCATTTTCAGAATCTTCATCTACCTCGGACTTAGACTCATTTTGGTCCCCAAGTTTCCATTAGTCCTTTTCCCTTCTTTGCTTTCAAGTCCTTCTTCTTTTTAAGCATTCTGCCTTCTTTTTCTTTAGCAATTGGATAGTCAGCAATAAAGTGTTTCGTGCTCTTGCATTCATAGCATTGAGGCTTAAATGATGAGGTCTATCCCTTTCTTTTCATGAACTTCTTTCCTCTTTTAAAATTTCCTTTGTTGAGCATTCTTCTGAACTTCTTTGCAAACATGGCCAGCTCCTTGGTGTGTACTTAAGTTTTATCACCACTGTCCGATTGACTACTTTCAACTTCCTCATTTGTAGCTTTTAATGTTATTCCCTTTAAGAGAGAGCCAATTGGCTCTTCAGATGGTAAGGATTTCATATCCTTAGATTCTTCCACAATTAGTGCTTTCGGTTGCCAGCTCTTAGGCAACGCATTCGGAAATTTTCAATTTTGTTCACCAAAGGAATAGACTTTCCTATAGATTTTTTAGTCCATTGATAATATTTGTAAATCTGGTAAACATATCAGTTATACTTTTATTTGGCTTCATCGTGAACAATTCATAATCATGAATTAATAGTCCCATCTTAGATTCCTTTACTTGATTTGTCCCCTCATGGGTGACTTCAAGTAATCTCCACATATCATGAGTTGAGTCACAGCCAGTAAATCGGTTATATTCTGTGGCATCGAGGGAATAACACAAAATATTCATAGCTTCAAAGATCAATGTCATTTTGGCATTGTCCTCAGTATCAAATTCATCACTCTGTTTTGGCACTTTTCTACCATCAACAAATTTTGATCAGATAAATAGACCATTCTCAATTAGATTCCACAACTAAAAGTTGATTGAACAAACATAAGTCTTCATTCTATTTTTTTAGAATGTATAATTGGTTCCATTGAACAATAGAGGTCGATATGTTAAAGATGCTTTAATATATGGTAGAGCAGATGAATTTTCCATAGGGATCTTTTCTACATGGTTGTTAGACCGAAACTAGAGTAGACCCAAACTCTGATACCAAATGAAAAACCTTAGAGGGGGGTGAATAAGGTTTTTGGAAAATTTAAAATGCTCAAAAAATTCTGCTTTGAGAAAGAAGCTCCTTCAAATTTCTAACCAAAAGAACTTGCAACAGTGAGAGCTTCTCGAAATGACTTAAGAATTTCCTACACTCTGAATAAGTAAGATGCTTGATGCAATTAATACTGGAGTAAAAATGAGTTGGTGAGAGCAATAAATATTTCTTTTGAGGAATAAAAAATTTTGGGCAAAGACGATTGCAGCTGATTGAAAATGAATGCAGAGAGAGATAACACAAGATTTATAATGGTCCAATCTACCAAGATCTACATCCACTACCTTAAACTCATACTTAAGGATTTCCAACCAAATTTCTTTCACCCAACTCAATGGTATCAATCTACACAAAATACAAGAGAGGACCACCAGACTTGATTTTACCAAAACCTCTCAATCAACCAACAAATCAAGGTTCACCTCAAATGGGTTTTACACCACAACCTTGATACACTAAGATGATTGAAAAAATGAAATGAGAAAAGCTTACTCTTTTGAGCAGATATACATGACAAATAAGCTTAAACAATCTTTACCTTTTTTACACAATATGATTTCCCTTTGAAGCAATATGAAAAATGAGATTTTTATATTCTATAGAGCAAGAGTGTTTCTTAGAATGATAGGACAAAAATTTACTTTTAAATTGAGTTTTGAAACCTTTTATAGAGGCATAAAGTAGAGTTCCAACGGCTAGAAAATGGCTAGTTTTCGCTATCAGAATTGCTAGAGTTTTGAACTCAAGTTTTGGATGATAGTACATCCAAAAAATAAGTCCAAAATGACAATTTTTCAGGTAGAATCAATTTGATACTTCTCACAAGATTTTGGACGAATCTTTTGGATGCAGAGTTAACCAAATTACTCAATCCAAAATTCTGAGGATTTAAAACTTTAAAATCTTTTTGTTTTAGTGCTTCAAGATAAAATTAAATTGAATCATAAGGTAAAGAAGACATAGGAATTTACACAGAAAATACCTTAACAAAAATTCCTAGTCTAAGGTTCTTCCATAATGAATTCTTGGTATTCAACCTCTTATACTTGATCTTCTATTTGATCATCCATTCTCGGATTCTATTGCTCAATAGTTGCTTAGCAATCTTATTTGAACGCCTTGGAAGAACTGAGGTTAAACATGTCCTATAACATGTAAATCACATAAGTTAGTCCTTATTAATGTTTGTTATAAGTCAAAATATAGGAGAACGCCCTTAGAGCTAACACATACAGTCTCTATGAGTAATATCATCTTTCCAATAAAGCATGCATCTATTCATGCATGTATCTATTTTTTAAACAGGTAAACTGAGGCCATATACTAATTTCTTCATCTCATAGAAGTCATCCAGAATTTTATTCCCCACCTAACACGACCTCCTTCATGAGCTGCACCACTTGATTGAAATATTTCTCGGACATATTATTTTCTGACTTGATATTTAATAACTGAGATACAAGTGAAATTTGCAAGTGGCTCGCACGCACTTCCCATGTCAGTGTATTAGTAGCCTACAACATATCATAGAATTTCTATACTTCTTTGTTTGGGGGGTTAATCAATAGAATCTAAGGATGCACTATAATTATCAAACTCAGGCCCTACAGTATCTAGAACTATTTCTCAAAATAGATTGCTTGAACAAGTTTCGCCAGCTGTATCTCTTAATATTGAGGTGGGTTGTCTTGATGCTATATTATATGGTTTACTATGGCATATCCACCGATGATAGATATCAACAAATCTAAATTTGTATAAATAAAGTTCAACTTCAGGCTGGGACTAAAACTTCTTGTTTTTATACTTTGAATATGGAAATCTAATCTTAGATGACACCGCATTCGACATAGCATATGTTAGAAATTATCTAACCCCTGTTTCAAATTCAATAGTAATACCCTTGATACCAAGGACATGTATTTTATACATCCAACTTCGATCGTCCATCTAAAATTAACAACACAAACAAGGTAAACTAATTAATAATTAAGGTTTAGGGTTACCTGATTATTAATTTGGGTTTACGGTTTATTACTTACTAATTAGGGTTTAGAATTGATTAACTATTAATTACGGTTTAGGATTTAGGTTTATTTAATTATTAACTAGGGTTAGGATTTACTAATTTGAATTTCTTAATTACTAATTAGTATTTCGGGTTTATGAATTATTTATTGGGGTTTAGGGTTTGGATAACTAATTCTTATTTTGAGTTTTAAATTGAAGAAAAAAATTCCACAAAATCTCCCCTTAAAAATGGATTTTTTTTCTAGGCACTAAGGCCATTTCAGAACACGTTAAACAAATTCAAAAGCACAATACACTATTATAACAACCTTTACAATACCTCTAACACCTAACTGCACAAACCAACAATAAAGTCCAAGGCTACCTATAAACATAAATTTCCCCTAGTCGCAATCTTTTTAAACCTTCAAAACAACCATTTTAGTTTAACGGCATAGCAACAACTGTTATATGAAACTTAGAGGAAGAAAACAAAATCACATTCCCAAAAAAAAAAAAAAATGGTGAGGGTTTGACCAAATTAGAAGAATTCTTATGTGTATAATATTAATATAATCCAACTATGACTTAGAATATTAAATCATGTATAGTTTACCAATGACAAATTGGGACAATCATATGGGAAGGCTTCTCAGCTAGTGTCTTGAATCTCTAGCAAATGTGGGACTCTTTGCAAGAACCTTCATAGCCTAAAGCGGAATAAAAACATTAACCAAAAATTTTTCCTTTCATAAGATAATTAGTTCTCTCATAGAAGAAGAAAGGGAAAAAAAAATAGTTTTTTGTGGAATCCATAAAAATACAAAAATTCAAAACTTAGTAAGGGTTTTTGCATAGAAGAGTAAATGCATATTTTCAAGAATATGCTCAACAAATAAGTGCTTCCTGCTGATCACTCTTATTTTCCAAACTCCTGCAATAGATTTTCAATATTGTCTCAAAAACTATGACGGGAAAGATTGTTATCGATTTTATAAATTTTATATCCTTTTTAATATATGTAATAACAAAAAAACTATACTTAAAAAAAAGAAGAAGAAGAAGAAAAGGGATAGAGTATAGTAATATGCTAATTTATGTTTGCAATCATAATTATTAATTATGGTTTAGTATTCCCCTTCTATTTAAAAAATAATATGAAGTATTAGCACTTCGAAAAAAAATCGCAGAGTATCCCTTTAAAATTGGATAGTTTCCAAGCACCAAAGCCACTAAAAATGCAACCACAACAAAACCTTCAAATATTTATCAATCCCATCAAGATCCAGCAACAAGAGTCTTATCCAAAGTACATAATAAAAATTAAATAACTTTTATGGCCAATGGTAGGGGCTAAAATCACCATTATTTTACTAGTTAATTGAGGTTGTTTTGTGATACATTTGTTGAAATAACTAGGCATATTCTCTCCTATTTGACATTTTGCTTGTAAAAAGGGTACTCGGCAAATTTGTGCAAATTTGAGTTAAAATCGAGCAGAAAGTGAATAATTTCAGAATGTACCTGGGGCCAGGCTCAGCCAAGGGACTAGGTGTCAGGTCCATTCTGGTCCAACGGAGGAATTCAAGCAACTTTCAATACAAAAGCAAAACATGGTGCTATGTCTAGTAAGTGCACTTGGCGCCAGGTCCATTCTGTCTGCCGATGAGAACAGACTAAAAATAGAGCAAAAATAGGGAAAGAATAGAGTGCACCTGGTGCCAGGTGGGTCAAAGGAACCTAATGCCAAGTACGCTCTGAAAGGCAAATATTCTGTGCACGAATTTGGGAATTCTTCAATGATTTTGATATTTTCTGAATCCTGCTCGACCAAGACTTCTTAAACCATGAATTTAGTATCTAAGAGGCCTATAAAAGTATAAGAAAATACAAGAGAAATGTGTGATTTGAATGATCCAAGCTAGCTACTCAATCACCACTTGAAGGAGCATTGTTCAAAGGAGGTTTTCAAGAGAAGAAGAAGATCTTGTCTATGGGTTTTATCTCTTATCATTTGTTTACTTTTCTTTAATAATGATGTGCTTAATGTTTTGATTGTAATTGAATATTATTTTAGAGATTATGATTTTAAGATACTTGGAATTTTTTATCAATCTATTGTTATCTTTGGTATTTGATTACTTATTATTATCAGTTATTGATGCGAGTTCTTCTAATTGACTTGGGAAATGATGTTAGGAGTTTCATTGCATTGATTTCGTATTTGTCTAATCTTAATGGACTTGAATGACAAAGTTAAAATTATAGGACTAAGTGATAAAAAATTAAGTTGATTTCGCCTTGACAAAGGGTTATTAGCTAATTTCATATTTTTAAGGAATTGAGATTCATGAATATTTTGGTTAGGATGGCTTGAATGACAAATCTACTATTTGAATGAAAATATAGTGATGAGCTTAATGCATGTTTTGATTATATTAGCTTGATTGACAAATCTGTCAATATGAATCAAAATTTAGTGATTCCATAGATTGACAAACGAAGTAGAATTTATTTTTATATTCCGTCATGATGCCAAGACGATAATTGATTGTGATGAATGCCAATTGATTCAATATTATATTTTCAAGATAATTATCTAGTTGTATGAAATTGCATCCTTGAGTTATATCTATTTTTATCTTTATTTATTTTCTTTTTTATTCTCTTCTTATTTTATGGACTAAACAATAAGGTTTGGGTAAAGTAAGGTGGGAGCCTAAGTTCTCGTGGATTCAATATTTTGATATACCCTATACTAGATGATGGGTATACTTACTCGTATGTGTGGTTTTAGTAATTAGCATTTTAATTAAAACTTGAAGAATTATGTTATTTGTTAGTAATATTTTCTTCACTAAAAAACACGCATAAGCCAACATCTAACATACATACGAGTAAAGTATTAATTTTGCATGTTCAAAGTGCATGAAAAATGCCATGGCAATTTTGGACATCAACAACTATTTGCTATATTACTTTAATTACTAACCATGGTAGATTTAAAGAGAAACTTCATCATATTTGTTTCCCCTTTGCACCTCAAAGTAAACCCAACTATAATAAACTTCTAGAGTAAGTTGCATTTTTTCCATTTCATTTTCATATGAAAAAAGAACTATAAATTAGCTAAACTTCACAATGGCTTCACTAACACAAAACTGAAGCATGAACTGAAATAAAATCTTCATCATTAAAATCATCAATAATATCAATATACAAATCTTCAATAGGAATGGAGTCCCATTAATTCTCACTGCAAGTTGATTTAGCCACTATAACCTAGTTTTGTGATAACAACTTTTTCTCTTAAGCTCTACTACATAATAACTCTATCTTAAATTAATGCCTTGAATGAGAAACTGAGAATGAATTAGGCCAATAATTCTTTGAGACTTGATTAGTGGAACTGACTTCTATTAGCATATCATGAACAACTTGATAATCTTGTCACAAAGCAGCTGACATTCTAGTTAACAGTTCTCTGTCATAGTTGGAAAATCTTGAACTTGAAATAGAGACAACTTGCATTTGAATGATTGAATGCAAAATTCATAGTAATACATTGAACCAAAAATTTTCTCTCTTTTCTTTGGGTTACTAGTTTCACTTTTTTTCTAAAGCCCCTATTAATTGGACTTTGATCAGCATGATACTATTCATTCCCGTGGAAAGAATTGAGGAACAGAAATGTGAAAAATGACAAATCAAAGAAGACCCCATTAGTTCCCTAATCAGAAAAGCAAAATGATACTCTTGGATCACAAAAGCTAAGCTTGAAAGCATTCCATGAGCAATATTAAGAAGTGACAGAGGAGGGCCACAATCACAAACACAAGGACTGCAAATAGGAGCAGCAATGGAACTCGACGGCTTCGACGGTTGCAAAAGAGCTCAGCGGTGGCAGAAGCAACAACGGAGCTCGGCGATGCTATGGAGGAAAAAGGAAGATGGTGGCAATGGCCGAGGGTGCTGGAAATTCAAAGGAAGAAGAAGAAATAGGGCTGGGGGACAGAAATGAAGGGGAATAGAAGAGGGAAATGGCAGTGGCAGAGGGAGGGACGAGAGAGAGACAAAGGAGTTCGAGAAAGAAAGAAGGAAGAAGGGGGGAAAAGACTAAGTATTGAACTTAGTGTTAAATTTTGCTAGGGGCTCTATGCCGTCGGCGCGTTGCTATGCTCTCATAGATAGCAAGGCTTTAGTTACGGATGCCCTATAACTTATAGGGCCTTTATGCCGTCGCTCGCAAAAAGTAAGAGTTTAGCTACAATATGATATATATATATATATATATATAGATATAAGTGTTGCTTTTTATTTTATAATTTAATTTTAGATAAATATATAAGATTAAATCTTAATTTTTAGTCAGTTTCACGTAAGTTGTATGAAATTTTAATAAAACTAAACTCAAAATTAAATAATAAATTATTTATTAGATATGTTAATTGATAATAAAAATCTTTTCAATTTTAATACTTGTTAATAAAAATATGTTATAAATAGAAAAAAATTTAATAAAAGTATAAAAATATTTAAATTTACTTTATTTTTACTTGTTAATAAATTTTATCAAAAATCAAGTATTATTTTCTTATTAAGTAAGTTGTATAATTAAAAATGTATATATTAGAATCACTCATTACATATTACATAATTCTAGATAAATCATATTTGCTAATTTTTACATAGTTTGATTTGGCTGGTGATCAACACTGCAAATTTTTTTTAAAATTTCATATTAAACTTTTTTGAAAACGTCTAATCTATTTTGACAATATGTTTATAATATTTTAATTAGAAATAACACTTGAGTCGGGATAGAATGTAATTAAAAATTTTAATCGTGTCCCGCCTTCTAATATCTCAACCCATTCTCGACTCATCTCTGCAACAATAAGAGGTTAGGATCCCATGTCCCGACCTACTATAAGCAAAGTCATTCCCATCTCTAACCCACCATCACCAAGTGGGGAAATGAAGGTTTACCGGGTTAGGAGGAAAAATTTTTGATGCAATTCAAAATCTAAAATAAATAGAAAAGACCAATACTAAAAAAAATCAATAAATTTATAATTGAAGAAAAAAATATAATAAAATATAGTATAAATTAAAAAAATAAATCTTCCAATATAATTTAATTCTTTCAAATTTCAAAAAGACTTGTAAAATAAAAAATTTTAGAAATAAATATTGTTTAATTTTACACAATCAAACAGTTTTCACGTTTTACTTTGAAAATAAAATATTAAATAATTTTATACCAATTTAAATTATTCTTTAAAATATTACCTCTCTCTTAAAATAGGTATTATTATATATTTTTTAACAAAAATTTAAAAACATTTGGATAAGAACCATTAACCTATCAATATCTTTATATACTATAAAACTACATTATATATATATATATATATATATATATATATATATATATTATATAATTGACGCATACATGTTTATATAATCACTAATGTATAACATAGATAACTAATATCCATATATGCATATACAATCTAACCATTAATGTATCTATATATCAATATATTATATAATTACATTAAATGTGTGTATATATTAATTAGCTAACATGTCAAGCATATTGACATACATATCATTATTGTATAATGACGTGCACATTTTAAAACATGTCTCAATTAAACACTCGGATATACACATGATGATGAAATTGAAGGATATTTTTAAATAATTTGATATAAATTTGGAGATCAAAGAAATTTAGAATTTGAAAAAATAGCAAACTTTCTTTTTTGGCATTGCATATTAATTTTCTCCCAAAACTTTCTTTGAAAAATTTAAAAAGTTGTAGCTAAACCATAGCAATCAGTGAGGGTTTAACTACAATCATTTCATCTTAAAATTACATCATTTTTTTTTTTTTTGAGAAAAATTCAAAGTCCGTAGCTAAACCCTAGCAATTAGCAAGGGTTTAGCTATGGCCTTTTCATCTTAAAATTTTAATAAATTTTTTTGAGAAAAAATTTAAAGGTTATAGCTACACCCTGCAAACAGCGAGGGCTTAGCTACTACTATTTCATCTTAAAATTCTAACAAATTTTTGGAGAAAAAATATCAAAGTCCACAGTTAAACCCTAGCAAACAACGAGAGCTTAGTTAAGACCTTTCATCTTAAATTTTTAACAAATTTTTTTTTGAGAAAAAAAATTCAACGGTCATGGCTAAACTCTAGCAAATAGAGAGAGGACTTAGCTACGGCCCTTTTGTCTTAAAATTCTAACAATTTTTTTTGAGAAAAAAATTTTCAAATGTCACAACAAAACCCTGACAAACAGGGAGGGTTTAGCTATTGCCTTTTCATCTTAAAATTTTAACAATTTTTTTAAGGAAAAATTCAAAGTCCATAGCTAAATTCTAGCAATAATTGCAAGCTTAGTTTTGACCGTTTCATATTAAAATTTCAACAAAATTTTTTGAGAAAAAATTCAATGGCTATAGCTAAACCCTAGCAACAGCAATGGCTTAGTTACGGCCTTTTCGTTTTAAAATTCTAACAAATCTTTTTAAGAAAAAATTCAATTTTTGAGAAAAAAAAAATTCAACGGCTAGCTAAACCCTAGTAAACAACGAGGGCTTAGCTACAGCCTTTTCATCTTAACATTCCAGCAAATTTTTTTGAGAAAAAATTTATGGTCATAGTTAAACCCTAACAATCAACGATGGCTTAGTTACAGCCTTTTCATCTTAAAATTCTAACAAATTTTTTTGAGAAAAATTTTATAGTCATAGTTAAAACCTAAAAATCTGCGAGGGCTTAGCTATGCATTTACAATGATATCTTTTTTACTATTTTGGTCCTATAAAAGTTTTGGTTCTACGATTTGTCCTCGCAAAACCCTCCCAAATTTGCGAGAGTTAATTTTTTTGTTGCCAAGGTTTTGCTATTTGTAAGCATTCAGCTATGGCTGTTTAACTCCTCGGTAAACTGTCCCTCCTCTTACTTGGCCTCACAAAACTCTTACAATTCAGAGGCAGCTATACAACCGTCACTAATTCACTGTTTTCTTGTTGTGTATAAAGCCATGTGAAGAAAGTCTTCCTAGTACTTTTTATCCATTTTATTTAATAAATTCCCACTTTCATGTGGTTAGATATATATATATATATATATATATATATAGAGAGAGAGAGAGAGAGAGTTTAATCTCAAAGAGCAACGACATCGATTGAATGCTATGGGTAAATCAATAGAGAACATACAAAATCAGGGGTAAGATAATATCTGACAAACAGCTTCTCTTAATTACTACAAAGTTTAAACTCTATGATTGCTAATCTTAATGATATTCATAAAAAGCTGGGGATTACAAAGTAAGCAGGTAGAGATTAGCTCCAGTGGTAGTAAAATATCATTACTCAAACTCCAGTTTTAACTCAGGAGTTATGAGGTATATAGTCAGTACAAATAAGTTGAGAAATAAGGTTACAACAACAACAACAAACTAAGCCTTAATCCCAAGTAACTTGGGGTCGGCTACATGAACCAACGTCAGGCAACGTGTGGTCATCCACATGAATCCTCTCTCGCCACTTTCTTCTATCAAACATCATACTTTCATCCAAATCTAAAAAAGACATATCTCTCTTAATTACCTCTATCCATGTCGTTTTAGGCCTACCTCTATCTCTACCTCTGTCTAACCTATCCTGCCTCACTCTCTCCATCGCCCTAACAGGAGCATCCCTCGGTCTTCTCTAAACGTGTCCAAACCAACGCAGATGACTTTCTCTCATCTTTTCCTCAATAGATGCCACACCCACCTTTTCTCTAATGATCTCATTTCTAACTCTATCCTTCCTAGTATATCCACACATCCACCGTAACATACGCATCTCAGCTACTTTCATTTTTTGAATATGACACATTTTAGCTGCCTAACATTCTGTACCATATAACAAAGCAAGTCTTACGACTGTCTTATAAAACTTTCCCTTTAAATTCAACGGTGCATTATGATCACAAAGAATACCAGTCGCACTCCTCCATTTCAACCAACCCGCCTTAACTCGATGTGCAACGTCGCTATCGAGCTCTCCGTCTTTCTGAATAATAGATCCTAGATAGCGAAAACAATTAGCTAACGGTATATCTCTACCTTCCAAAGTTACACTCTGGGCTATGTTTCTGCTACCACTAAACTTGCATTCCATATACTCTGTTTTACTCCTACTAATTTTGAAACCCTTGGATTCCAATGTCTACCACCATAACTCCAATTTAGCATTTACACCGGCTCCAGTCTCATCAATTAATACAATATCATCCGCAAACAACATACACCATGGCACAGCCTCCTGTAAGTGCAGGTCAACTCATCCATAACGGCTGCAAAGAGGAAAGGGCTAAGCGCTAATCCTTGATGCACCCCGATATTAATAGGGAATTCTGCAGTCACTCCGGCGCCAGTCCATACACTTATACATGCTCCCTCATACATATCTTTAATGAGAGTAATATACTTTATTGATACACCTTTCTTGACCAGCACCCACCAAATTACTTCTCTAGGAACCCTGTCATAGGCTTTTTCCAGGTCAATAAATACCATATGTAAATCTTTCTTTCTTTCCCTATGATATTCAATCATCTGCCGTAATAAATGAATTGCCTCCGTAGTGGAACGCCCAGGCATAAAACCAAACTGATTATCTGAAATTTGTATAATGCCCCGTAACCTCTGTTCAATTACTCTCTCTCAAAGCTTCATAGTGTGACTCATGAGTTTAATCCCACGGTAATTGGCACAATCCTGGACATCTCCTTTATTCTTGTACAGAGGAATCAGAGTACTCTTCCTCCACTCTGTAGGCATCCTATTAACTTTATATATCTTGTTGAACAGACTTGTCAGCCACATAATACCTATATCTCCTAAACACTTCCAAACCTCGATCGGTATACCATCCGGTCCTACAGCTTTTTTTGGACTCATCCTTTTAAGGGCATCACGGACTTCATGCTTCTGAATACGACGAATCCATGCAGGGTTAACCTCTTCGTTCGAAAGCGCCAGGCTACCTACACTCGAAACTTGGACTTGACTCCCGTTGAATAACTTATCAAAATATGATCTCCATCTCTCCTTTATTTCTTCATCCTTAACTAAAACATTGTGGTTTTCGTCCTTTACACATTTCACTACACCTATATCCCTCGTCTTCTTCTCCTTGTAACGCGCCAGTCTATATGTATTCTTCTCTCCGTCTTTGGTATCTAACTTTTCATATAAATCCTTGTAAACTATAGCTCTTGCATTTCTAACAGCTTCTTTAGCTTTTCTTCTCGCGACCTTGTATTTCTCAAAATTTTCATCACTCCTACACCTTCCTAAGTTTTTATAGCACTCTCTTTTACTCCTTACGGCTTCTTTCACTTCGTTGTTCCACCACGACACATCCTTGTTAAGAGATATTTTTCCTTTAGATTCTCCAAGCACTTCCTTAGCTACTATCCTAATACATTGAGCCATCTTTCTCCACATAGTATCTGGATCCGAATCCATATCAGAAGACCAATTATTCACCTCAACTACCTTATTGACAGGCTATTCTTTCATCCCCCTGAAGCCTCCACCACCTAATCCTAAGGTCAACTCGAAAATTCTGCTGCTTACTCTTTTTCCTAAAATTAAAATCGAGGACCAACAGCCTGTGTTGCGTAACTACACTCTCACCTGGAATAACTTTACAATCCGTACACCCACTACGAAACCTACGCCTCATAATAAAGAAGTCTATCTGACTGGCATTTAACCCGCTTCTAAAGGTCACTAAGTGAGAATCTCTCTTCTTAAACCAAGTATTTGCTATGGTCAAATCATAGGCCAAGGCAAAATCAAGAATAGCAGTTCCTACTTCATTTTTAGCTCCGAAACCCTGACCTCCATGAACACTCTCAAACCCGCTCTTATCAGTACCTACATGTCCGTTTAGATCACCACCAATGAAAAGCTTTTCTACACACAGTACACTTTGGACAATCTCATCTAAATCATTCCAGAACTGTTGCCTAACCGAATCATCGAATCCTACTTGCGGCGCATACGCACTAATAACAGTAGTAATCTCGCCGCCAATCATGATCTTGATGCTCAAAATCCTATCACTCTTCCTCTGTACTTCAACCACATCATCAATAAACTTACGATCAATAATAATCCCGACTCCATTTCTATTCTTAACTCTACCTGAATACCAATGCTTATAACCCCATGGAGCGACTACTCTCGCCTTCTCACCTACCCACTTGGTTTCCTGAAGACACAAAATGCTAATCTTTCTCCTCCGCATTACCTCAACTAGCTCTGTCAATCTACCGGTCAAAGATCCTATATTCCATGTAGCTAGACGAATCCTATCCCTATAAGGTTAAATAGTCTAAATTATAATTTTCTATGTTTGACGATAGGGTACCTAGAGAATAGATAAGTAAAAAAGAGGTATTATTTTGAGCTGCAATAGGTTCTAAAAGCTAAGAAAATAGTAGTAGAACAATATATGAAGGAAAAGGCATATGTACGCCTTCAAGGTTACTCGAGGATACATGGAGATTGTAGTTGGGATAGATGGCTAATGTTGTCTGTAAACAGTTAATTTGGAGTAGGAAATGAGTCTCTAAGTTATTGGAGGAACTTAGTAAAATAAAGGAAAAAAGAGATAGTGGAGGAGTACATTAATAAATATAAGGAGCTGAAAGCTGTGGTAATGAATAAGATACCTACATCAGCAAAGAATATTGCATAAACGTTTTTGTCAGTGGCCTAAAAAAGGAGTTTAGATCAATACTAAAAATGTTCAAATCTCTCACAATAGAAAAAACCTTGAATACCGCCTTACAAATTCTAACTTCTTTAGCAGCCTGGAATAAATCTTAAAAAACCATTTAACAAGAATTTCATCAACAATTCAGTCCTACAAAAGCCCTATGACTAGTACCCTACCATATATAAATTCTAAAGACCCTGCAGTTTTTAGAAAAAGCATACCAGTTGTGTTTTAATCGATAAAAGAATTTGTTGGTAGAGGAATTAGAAGGGGATGATTTTGAAAGAAGAATAGTAGAAGCTGTAGCAGCAAATGATAGTGGCATCTTGCTATCCATGAATGTCTGATAGGTTATATCAATCCTTACCCAATCAAAAGTAAAAGGAAGATCAAAAATAGAGTGTTGTTTATCTTGATTGATACAAGAAGCAGTGGATCTTTCATTGATCAAGAAGTGGTAGAGAAGTTGAAAATGCAAAAAATTATACACCAAACCAGTAGTGATCACTACAATATATAGGAATAAGATCATCAACAAGAGTATGTGTAAAATGCGTACGGGATTATAGGAGGACACGAGTTTAAACATGCACGATTTAATAATTCTTAAGTTGGAAACAATGGTTTAATTTTGGGTATTGATTGGTTGAGAAACTTCAGTCCTATAAATTTTTATTTTGAGTCCCTCAAGCTATCTTTTAAGAAGAATGATGAAGAAGTCACCTAGAGAGGTAATCAAGGGGACATGTGTGATAAACCAATCTCGTGAGATTCTAATGGGAAGTATGAATGGCGAATGAGAATAGGTATATGTATTTATTGTCAATTTAAAATAACTATTTTAATCTAAAAAGAACAATGACCAAATAATTAACCGTGAGTGTTAGATCCATAGTCACGTTTTGGGGTCTACAACCAGCATGTGTGGTAAGAGCCACCACTTAAATCACGCACCACCTAATTGGTCTTAGGTTTGGTTTACTAAAGCTTAGAATAAAATTCTTCAGTAGTCAAAGAGCGTTTGAAGGAGTATAATGATATCTCTAAAAACCATTAGGGACTGCCCATAGTAAAGGACCTTAAGAATTATTCACCGGCTTGAGTTATTGCAATCCAATAAAATCAGGCCCTATTATTTTCTACATGTGTAGAAAGCTGAAATAAAGAGATCTTTTAAGGAAATGATTGAGGAAGATATCATAGAACCAAACAATAGTCCATTTACCTCTCCAATTTCACTTGTAAAAAAGAACAATAGGACATGGAGGTTTTGTATGGACTAAAAGCAATTGAATTCAATTACCGTGAAAAATAAATTTTCCATTCCTATCTTGGATAAGCTTTTGGATTAATTTTAAGGAGCAATATACTTTACAAAAATAAACTTGAAATTAGAATATTTTTATATTAGAGTCAACTAAGAAGACATTCTAAAAACCTGCTTTTAAAACTCACATGGGACATTATAAATTTCTAATTATGCCTTTTTCCGATCTCCTTCCAATCCCTTATGAGCAAGGTTTTTGTAGTTTACTTTAAAAAAAAAAAATGTTCATATTTTCCTCACTAACATTCTTGAAGGACTGTAGGAAAATTAAATACGCAGTGGAAGATAACAAATTAAATATTTTTTCCGAGCCAAAGTCTACGAGTACTTACTTCTAGGGTATTTTATTTGAATAACCGGAGTTGGATTTAGATTTGACGACGCTTCTTAAACTGGAATGTCTACTTATTTCACAGACACACCAACTAACCATTAGTTCCTTCGCATCAAACACTTACCACTTTTGCTATCTCTTGATCTTCCAAAATATTCTCTAACCTCTATTAACCTCTACCAATGAAAGTAGAATTAGGGCAAAGAAGATTAGAAGAAAAACGAAAGAGCTAAACGTTAAAGGAAAAATAAAGAAAAAAAAATAAGACCGAAAAACGGTGGCTTCGTTTTGTTTCTTAAGAAAAACTGAAACGCCTGTATGTTTTTTTTTTTTTTTAAGATTTCGATCAACCCTCCACTGTACACACATGACCAATATTTATATTGAACAACAGCTTTTTCTTTCCTATTCAAAACCAGCCACCGAATTTCCTTTTCTTTTTATTTCCTTTTTTCCTTTGCTTTCTTATGTGGCCACTACATTAGGTTTCTAAACTTGTAGCCATCCCACGCAAATTCTGGTGGGCCAGGGCTCTTCTTAATTAGTCCAAGACTAATTAAATAGTTTTCTTATTGATTAATTAAACTATTTGGACCCAATATAAAATTACTCAAGATAATTAATTAATAAACTAATTAATTAAATTAGTTATTTTTATTAATTAATTAAACCAGTTAGGCCCAATATAAAATTATCCAAGATAATTAATTAATAAACCAATTAATTAAATTGGCCCAATTAATTATTCTACTCTAAATAAATAATTAATTGGACATTTAAAATAATTCTTCCAATAACAAATTCACCTAATAAGTCCATATAGTAAATAAATTTACTAAAGTTATTTGAGCTTCTCTGGGGACCAAAAGACATATTATTTTTGGCTACTAAAATGATCAAAATACCCCTGTTAACAAATAGTAGATTAGTATTTTAATCATTTTAAATATTTCATTTATCACCATATGAAAATATAGACCTCGAGAATAATATTGCGAGTGTAGTGTCTTCAACCTATAGGTGTAATGACGAAAATATCCCTCTATGTAATACCCGTCATTGAGATAGAAAAAATTCACTAACATCTTTCTCAATGACATCTACCATCATTTGATAGCTAGTCGATAATCCATGATTTCTACTATGTATCTACCTATCACAGGGAGCTATCCAAAAGTGTACATACTCAGTTATATTTCCCAAGACCCTGAATTATTAGAATATCCCGGTCAATCACAATGGAGTGATTTCTTCATGTTATGAAGTATAGAAACTCTATTATATAAGTCCGTCTTAATTAGTTAGAGTCATACACCTAACGTACAAGGATTATTGGACTTGCAATAAGACCTCACCCAATATACATCAGAGTGTATAAGTCTAGCTTCACCAGGCCACTAACTTATACTCAAGTCTTAGGGTACTTGTCCACACAATAGCTGCGACAAATCAATCTTTATTTATTTTAGTACTTTTATAAAAATTATTATCACGTGGTCTAATTCTACATATTTCATATACACTTACACTGTTGGTGTGAGTGGACTACTCACTAGTTAAAGGTAAAACATTCCCCATTTAAAAATCATAGTGTAATTATCTAAATCTCGATGAAGTGTCCAACTCTATCAATCAATCAAGAATAATTTTTTCAATTATATGTTGTAGCCCACAATCTACATCTTACTGTGAAAGTATGATCCAATCACGTAGATTACTTACCAATACATTTAGACCTTAAATATGCAATATATGTAAACAAATAACCATTAATGAATAAAACTTTTATTAATTTTTAAAATACAGAAATACATAAGCCATTTTAGATATACATTCCAACAATCTTCCATTTGTACTAAATGTATATAATAGTCCATATGTGCCAACCCCTATGACATCTAAGTGTTTTCGAAACACCTTTTCTGTCAAAGGCTTCATAAATGGGTCTACCAGATTATTTGTGGAGGAAATCTAGTCAATCACTCTCTCCTGTTTCTGGATGAACTCTCGTATAAAGTGATACTTCCTTACAATGTGCTTACCCTTCCGATGGTTTCTTGGCTCTTTACATTGTGACGTAGCTCTAGTATTGTCACAATATATAGTATTGGGCCTATCCATTTGTGGCACACCTCTAAGTTTTATGAGGAACTTTTGAAGCCAAAATGTTTCTTTAGAAGCTTCTAAAGCTGCCACTTACTTAGCTTCCATGGTAGAATCAGCAATGTAAGATTGCTTGACACTTTTCCATGAAATAACCCCTCTAGACTAAGTAAAAACATATCCGCTAGTGAATTTTTTTTCATTTTTATCTGCCTGAAAGTCTAAGTCTGTGTAACTGGTAGGAACTAAACTGTTGGCTCTGTAAACAAGCATATAATCCTTCGTTTCCTTTAAGTACTTGAAAATATACTTTACAGCTTGCCAATGTTCTTTCCCTAGGTTTGACTGATACCTACTAACCATACCTACTACCCGACTTAGTACAAAGCATGGCATACGTGAGACTTTCCACTATCGAGGCGTAGGGAATCCTACTCATCCTTTCTTTTTCTTCCTGTGTCTTAGGATGCTACTTGGAAGATAAGGTCAATCCATGTCTAAAGCGTATAATTTTCCTTTTATACTAATTCATGCTAAACCTTGCCAATATCTTGTTAATATAAGCATATTAGGATAAATCTAATATTTTTTGCTTCCTATCTCTAAGAAGCTTTATTCCAAGAATGTAGCTAGCTTCTCTTATATTTTTCATACTGAATCAACTTGATAGCCAAACCTTTATAGATGATAATGTCCCTACATCATTCTCAATGAGTAGAATGTCATCTACATAAAGTATCATAAAAGACATGTTATTGCTATCTATCTTCCTATACATGCATGGCTCATCCACATTTTGTATGAAATAATAAAATATTACAATTTCATCAAAACGTATGTTCTATGCCCGTGATGCATACTTAAGTTCGTAAATGGACTTCTTAAGCCTACAAACCATATGCTCTTGGCCTTTGGCAATAAAGCCTTCAGGCTGGGATATATAGATGTCTTTGCTAAGATAACCATTAAGAAAGACCGTCTTGATAACCATTTGTCATATCTTATAGTCATAATGACATGCGATAGCCAAGAGAATGTGTATGGACTTAAGCATGGCAACAGGTGAAAAGGTATCCTCATAATCGATACCTTCTTTCTGAGTATAACCTTTTTGCAACCAACCTTACTTTAAAAGTTTCTACCTTTCTATCCATACCTCTCTTTATCTTGTATACCTACTTACACCCCTATAGGTTTAATCCTTTTAGGTGCAGTGACAAGATCCCAGACTTTATTGAAATACATAGACTGAATCTTAACATCCATTACTACTTGCCATTTGTCTGCATTAATATCAACAATGGCCTTACCGTGTCTAATAGGATCTTGTCCTTGATGGTCGAAAACTACTTCAAAGGCTTCTCCAGTCTATCCTTTCAGGATCCCTAGAAACACTACAAGAAAGGTAGGAATTAGCGAGGGATAAATGAGTTAGGCACACAGATTGACTTTCCATCGCTAATCCCTAGCTGATTAACGACGGATCAGTGTTAACTCGAATCCCTTTAAAATTAGCGAGTGATTTAAATTTCCCATCTAATCCATCGCAAATTTGATAGGGATTTGCGACGAATTTTTTATTTTTACTTGATATTCGCTGTAAATTTTTAGCTTCTGATTTGCGACGAGTCCTAAGCTAATCCCATGCTGATTTGCGAGGGATTAGCAACTGATATTTCCATCGCAATTCAATGCCTGATTTGCGACGGATTGGAGTTTTATTGGTGAGGGATATTAATATCCCTCGCTAATCCGTCGCTGAATGTTTCCGTCACAAATCCTTCACTAATTTTCAAGGGATTTGCGAGGGATTCCCCATTTTGTGGATCCTCAAAATTTTTTCCTCACGATACTTTTGTGTGTGGTACATTTTTTTGTGTAATATCCTTACAAATACGTAGTTCTTCATTATTTGTTGAATTATAACCAATGTATTTGCATTCATTGGAGGATTAATTACCATCAACAAGTTACGAAGTATAGATTATAATTAAATGATATGCATACATTATAACTCTGTACAAATTCGTTATGTATAGTATATATATAATACATTGATAACTTTATATGCATATATATATATATATATATGCATTGATCATATGGTCGATGTATAATTATGCAATATGAACACACATTTAATTACTACGAGAGTTTACGTGCACAATCAAAGTTCTATATATTACGTTTTATTACATTTGATTAGGGTAATAAATATAATTTTGGGAAATGAAATCACGCCAATACTAATTAAATTTTTATATATTAGTAAGCGTAACAGGATAGATGTTAAATAAATCTAAACAAATACCATGATGAATATTTAAAATTGTTCGCCGGCGAAATATTTCATGCTCTTAATCCATAGCTAAGTAGGAAGTAACTAAGTGTTGATAGAAATAAATATGTTTTCCCAGTAGAGTATTGAAAAAGGTAAGGAAAATGTTATAAGCTAGGGACGGAATTAACAACAAGGGATTTGAGAGGAATTAGCGAGGGATAAAAAATTTAGAGCGGAATTTGAAATTCAAAAAATCCATCACTAATCCCTTTCTAATACAACGCAATTAGCGAGGGATCAGAAAGGCCTTTAAAAATGCATAGGGTGACCCTCGCTAACCCATTGCTGAATAATCCCTCGCTAATCGCACACTATTTTGTGAGGGATTAGCGAGGGATATGTTAATTTTATTTTTCATTTCCGTCACTAATCCCTCGCTATTAGCGAGAGATTAGCGACGGAAATGTCCCTTGCAAATCCACACGACTAATACATCTATGTTCTGTTTTCCCTAGACCCGGCTTCTTCTTTCTCTTTGTTGTATTCTCCACCTATCTTCTTCCCTTTTCTCCGGCTAATCCCTCTTAAATCCCTTCAAATCCCTTCCATCCACAGACCCACCAGTGACATTATCTCAACACAGTAGCGAGGGACATCTACTGCCACCGCGACGTGACCTTGAGCAAGCTTCCATCCAGAATTCCACCGGTAGTAGCTCGACCTCCACAATCACCCACCAGAACTGATATTGTTACTACTTCTTTAAGGTATCATCAATTTTCATTGATTGGTGCTTTTTAAGATGTGAAAGGTGCCAGTCTTGGAGTGATAAAGCACAACAAAAGTGAGAATTTTCCCTTTCTTAGCTGCAGTGAGATTTGTTGGTTTGATCCTTCTGAGGATTTCCATCTTTTGTGATTTGTTATTGGTTTGACTTTATTTTCTTTTGGCATTTAATGTTTTTGGTTATACACTTTGCCTTCTTACAATTTATTTTCTGAATCCGATGCTATGGAAGTTCTGTTCTTTGAGTATAGCATGCTGTGAAAGTAGTTCTTATTTGTATTGCTGCTATGGGCTTTTATTTTTCCAAATTAATTTCAGGAATTTTACTTGTTCTCCTACTCCTAGCTTAGTAAAATGATACAATGTTTGAGATTTAGAGTAAATACTTTGATAAATTTTACCAGATGTGCTTAAATTTAGATCGTTCATCTTTCATTCTTAGTTCATTTGAGGTTTCTTACGTTCAGACAATCCTTCCCATTTCTGTTACATCAATCATATAAAAGTTAGCTTCGAAAATGATATTTATCTTAAATTCTTCTACCCTTTTCCCCCTAATTATGCTTCCTCTGCGCTCAGCAATCAGTGGTGTTGCTTTGGTTTCTCCATCACTTGTCTTCCCAACCTGCTTCCTGGAACTCGTCCAATTTTTTCTTCTTCTCTGCAATAAATAATTTTTAAATAGACATGTTCACATATTATCTGGTGGGGTGATGTGGGTTGGGGGAGGGATGGTTGGAGGGTAAGGATTTTCTAGAATGTGAAAGATCAAGCTCTTGAAGTGGGATCCACTAGCGTTTGAACATTGGTGAATTTTATATTCCTTTAGTTCTTTAGAACAATTTTTTTCCTTTTCATACATACTTGTTTTAAATATTTTGATGTTGATGTCTAGCATTGAATGTTGTGATGCGAAACTTTGCTTACCATTGATAACATGATGTTTTCTTTTTCTTTGCATGACTAAATTCTTCATACTATAAGCAGTACTTGGGAGCACGGTTCAATGTTATCGTTCGCCTCTAATATGAGCAATACTGTTATATATTTCATAGGAAATTTTCTAACTCCTTAGCACTTCATTGCCCATCACACACATTTAGTAGTGATATTTAAAATGAAATATCAAATTATACATTTATATTTTCCTTTTCATATATATACATAAATATTAGTGTACCAATTATCTTTATATTTTCGCTCTATTCATCTATGATACGATGAAAAAAATGAATCTTGTCCATTTCTATAGCCACTATTAAATTGTCTTGATCCTACTCATTTCATCTCATTTTACTTTGGGGGTTGTTTTGATGTGATTTTTGTGATATTTGGAGGTGCTTTGAAGGGGTTATAATGCATTGATCATGGCTATAATTGTGGGAGAAAAATGAACCAGAGAAGAAATGGATAAAACAAGTTGTGATTATGGAGAATTATAGCATTAGTATGCTTTGTTCTAGGCTGTAATTTTTGTTGCATATAAACCATGCTAGTTTTGTTCCTTTCATGGCTAAAAGCATGCTGCTTTGATGATGTTATGATGGAGAATTGATTAAATGGATTGATAATTAAGTACTAAGAAAAGAATAAAACAAGAAAAATAATGTTTTGCAAGGAAAATACATATATACTGGTAAAATAGCAAGCTTTTGTTTGCAGCAAATTTATAACAATGGCAGATCTGCCTATAATAAGCTTATGGTTTTGTAGCTAATGGCCTTAAGAGTATTTTGGTACAAAGTTGAGGTCATTTGGACTTGTGGATCAAAGTTATACGAAACATAATAGGGCATGGCATGTCTTGGAATAAAAAATGTAGAATTTTGTTCAAGTAATAAGTTAATGCATTGTTCCATTGGATTTAATGGATGAGTGAGAAGTTATGAATTCACATAAATGACTTGGAAATGTATTGGAAGAGGGATAAAGAAATGAATGTATGGAGAGGATGATATTTCCTTTTGATTCCCCAGATGATGTATTTCCATTTTAATGGAAAATGAGAACTAAGGAAATTTGTAATCTTCTTGTTTGATTATGTGATTAGCAATAGTTCTTGGAAAGTTTAAGATGCTAAAAGGGGTACAGAATGAATTTGATGTAGGTGTGTCTACCCCCAAAGCATGCTTAATTGCGAGTGCTAGGCATAATTAGTGATAGCCTTATACAAGGTGAGTCTCGCATATTTTATAACTATCGTTTTGTGCTAGTGGTTTTCCAAAATATGCCACGGTCATATGTAACATGGATGTTGTTAATCCTTTTGGTTTTCTTGAACCAAATTATGGTTTTCCTGAACAAAATGATTTTGTTTCATGCTAAGCTTTAAATGGAAAAATGAATCTTTATGATCATGATTATTAAGCATTGGTTGATATTTTCCCAAAGCATGAGAA
Organism: Voacanga thouarsii; assembly: GCA_026120185.1. Lineage (NCBI taxonomy): Eukaryota > Viridiplantae > Streptophyta > Magnoliopsida > Gentianales > Apocynaceae > Voacanga > Voacanga thouarsii. Next base: position 2,346,054 of record JANUWF010001127.1, on the reverse strand, counting down.
TGACTCTATTCATATGTTCATTTCTTGTTTTAGCTTTCTTGTGTAGAATACTTTATTGTCTTGATTAATTATTTCGAGGTTATTTGTGTTTTGTCAACCATTTACAATAAATGTTGGGTGAATTAAGGTAGCTTTATGCCTGGAAAATGTTCAAGTTATAAGGGAAACTCTATCAATTTTTTTTTTTAAATTGAGCATGATAATTATTCTATGCAGTCGGTTTTAGTTGTGGTAATTATGGAATTTTCTGCTTTCATCATGGCTATAATTAGGATGGTTTTATGATGTTCGTATCAAGTAGTGAAGTGAATCAAATGAGATGTATTATGATGCATGTTTAATAGTGAATTATAAACACATGAATAGCTTTGTGGTACTTGATATGCTATAATGTAGTGATATGGTTTTGTTGGAGATTTGTGTGGTGGTGAACTTGTGAATCGCTTTGGTGTGATTTTTGTGCTATAGTTTGAAAAAATCATTTTATGATGGATAATGCCTTATGTTGAAGGACCTTCTTTTGACTTAAGCATACCTAGAAAACCTTCTTTTCGACTTAATCCTTTGTTTTAGCCTCATTTGGCCTTTTTGAACTCAAAAGTTCACTGATGGATAATACCTTTTAATGTCATTCTGTTTACTTAACTAATTAAGATTTTGTTTCATCCGATGCCGAGACTATGTTACACTTATAATTTATTCTACAGTAACCTTATGTTATTGTTACGCACATGTTGGGCATACAATTCTTCATTGATTGTTTTGGATAGACGAGCTCTTCTTAGGTAAGAAAATCCTCCAATTGCATCTTTAGAATCCCGTAAATGATGGGTGATCATTCCCCGTGAGTGATGGGTGATCACTCTCTATGGGTCATGGGTGATTACCCTCAAATTTGGTGTTGTTGATTAAATATTTTGAGGTTATTTGTGCTTTGTGAATTTTTTACAATGAATGTTGTATGAATTGTGGTGGCCTTGTGCCTGGAAAACATTCAAGTTATAAGGAAAACTCTATCAAATTTTTTTAAAATTTGTGGTTGCATGCCAAGAGATTCTTATTGATTCTTACCTAGTGTATTTCCATATGTTCTTTTCATTATGAAGTTGATCTATTTTATTTGCTAGCCTTGAGAAATCATTTCCTTGAATGAGTTGATACTTGTCAAATTTGATTCTCTTAAGACTGTGGTAGCATCATCTTACTTAGAATACCTTGATTTAATTGATACCTACCAAGTACTTGATTAATTACTCCTATGAATCCTTTTTTCTTATTCTTTAGAGTTTGGTTAACTTTATCAAGTTAAGCTAACTCATTTAAATTGAGAAGAGTTGGGAAGAACTTGAGTAAGCAGAATTGAGTTTGAAAAAGGCAAGAGGTGAGCCTATTTTTAGGGAATGTTTATGTTTAGGCACTTCAGTTCAGTACCTCAAAAATGAATACACTAACAACATTTGCACAAAAATGGTGTATTTCAAACAATATACTCAAGTACATGGATTCCAAGGTTTTTATGTATCTATCTTTTCTATTGTCATTTTAGCATATATATAGCACCAAAATGTGACATTTCATGCAGTCGGTTTGGCATTATAGTCTCAAAGGTTTGGTATTTCATGCAAGAAATTTTTTAATGACTCTCCCCATATGTTTGTTTTCTTATTTTAGCTTCCTTGTGTAGAATATTTTATTTTATTGATTAATGAATCTGGCATTGTGTGTTTTTTACAATGAATATTGGGTGAATTGAGGTAGCTTTGTGCCTGGAAAACGTTCGAGTTATAGAGGAAACTCTGTTAATTTTTTTTTAAAGGATTTAGAATACACAGCTCAATAGTTGATAGTATTTCTTCGATATCATTATTCAATCTTTATTCCATAATTCATAATGAGTATATTACGGTCTTCGACCTTCACAATCACCGTCGTTCTTCATTCGGATTATACAAGTGCTAATACACTACGTGGTTATGGTCTAAATATAGATGGATGATCGTAGTTGGATGTACAGAAGATACGTGTAGGGGATTAAAGGAATTACATCTGAGTTTGAACAAGGGATCAAGCGATTCATTGCATATTATTTGTCAACTGGTCCAGCCTCAGTTATAAGGTGTCCATGTGAAAAGTGTAAAAACAAAGCGTACCTTTCCCCAGATGAAGTGGAGCTACACTTGTACAGATTTGGGTTTGTTGCTAATTACCGAAGATGGACTAGTCATGGTGAGGGCATTAATCCGTCGCCAACTGCATCAATAACCGGCACTTGTACGATTGCAGTCAAGTTAAGCTCTAATAATCATGTATCGAGATATGGTGATTGATGCAGTTGGACATCAATTTCCAACTGAACCTTCATCATCGGAGAATGTTGAGGAGCCACCTAACCCGGATGTGCAGAAATTTTATGACATGCTAAGAGCTTCAGAAACTCCTATATAGGATGGATGCAAGAATCACAGTACGTTATCAGTTGTTTCTCGGCTTTTGAATATTAAATCTGAAAACAACGTGTCGGAGACATGCTTTAATCAGGTGATGCAATTGATGAATGAGGTATTACCAAGTAGTAATAAGCTTCCGGATGACTTCTACCAAACAAAGAAGTTGGTATCTGGTCTAGAGCTACCTGTTCAGAAGATAGATGTTTGTTCAAATGGATGCATGCTCTATTGGAAGGACGACAGTGTTAGAAGGGACTGCAAGACATGGCAAATATATGGCGAAAAAGAAAGTTGGAAAGGACAAACAACAGAAAGACGTTCCTTTCAAGAAAATGTATTACTTCCCATTAACACCCAGACTGCAGAGACTGTTTTCATCTTCCACAAAGGCAGAGCACATAAGATAGCATGCAGAAAGTCAACAGGAAGAGGACATTATGAGCCATCCACGTGATGGTGAAGCTTGGAAATACTTCGACCATAGTCATCCTGAATTTGTAGCTGAAGTTCGTAATGTGCGTCTTGGGTTATGCACAGATGGATTTTCACCATTTGGAATGTCGGGAAAACAATACTCTTGTTGGCCTGTTATTGTTGTTGGATTGTATGCCCTCTTAGACTAGGTTTCTGATGTAAAATCGAATTATTTAATGAAAGAATTTATTTTCAGAAATTGTTTGTGAATTTACTTTTTGTTTGTGCACGATTTTCGTTTGGAACAGACCCATTGTGTTTAAATAAGTGATCCATGTGAATGGTGGTCTTTCACAGTAAGGTATGGATCACGGGTTATTTAACACATAAACATTTTTTCTTAACCTATTGATGAGACTGGGAACCTCATCATGTTTAGGTTATTATGTTATGAATTCCAAATGGGGAATGGCTTACCTTTAGCCAGTGGGTAGTCCACTCACTTCATGACATAAGCGTATTTCGAATACGTAGAACAGGACCTGTAGTAGTGGTTTCTCAAAGTACTATATGGTAGAAACCTAGACTACTACCGCTACAGCGTGGACTAGTACTCTACGACTTGAGTATGAGTTGGTGGTCTGGCGAAGCTGGAAGCATATACTTTGATTTGCTGTAGTTGAGGTTCTATCGTAGGGCCAATATACTTGCATGTTGGGTATGTGTGACTAGTTAGTTAAGACAGACTTATACAAGATAGTTTCTACACTATATCGCCCTTTGTGGTTGTCCGAATGGTCTAAATTATCCAGGGCCCTGGGAAACATGACTTGGATGTTTGCTTTAGGTAGCTCCCTTGGAAAGCGGAAACACTCCAGGAAGTCGTGGATCATTGGACTAGAAGCCTAAGGATGGTAGATGTCATTTAGGGGGGTGTTAGTACACTTCTTCCTCTCTAAATGTACGGCGATGTGTAGAGGGGTATTTTAGTCATTTCACCTGTAGGTCGGAGACTTTGCGAATGCAGCATTGTCCTTGGGGTCAATATTTCCTTATGGTGATATTAGGAAATATTTAAAATGCAAAATACAGCTATTTATATAGCAGGGGTATTTTGGTCATTTTAGCAGCCAAGGCGATGTGTCTCTTTGGTCCTCGGGATAGCCCGTAAGTCCTAACTATTTTGGGTTGAGGAATTGGTCTCAGTTGAAGAGGATTTTATTTTGTTTTATTTTATTTTATTTTATTTTATTCAGGAAGTCTAATTTATTATTGGACTGGAATTAAATAAATAAATAAATAAATAAAATAGGAGTTGAGAGAAATTAATTATCTAGTTTATTTGGTTAATTAATTATTCAGGGCCTAGGTCCAGTATGAATAATTAAGAAATTAACCTGGGCTTAAACTAGGGGAAATAATTAATGTTTAATTATTTATTGAGTTATTTATATAGGCCCAAGAAATAAATAATTAAAAATTAATTATTATGATTCATTTGGGCTCATTAATTATTTAACGGGTTACTTATGTAAGCCCAGAAAATAAATAATTAATATTTATTATTTTGGGCCTTTTGGGTCCAAGAAAAATAATAAATATTTATCTGGCCCAATAGCTTGGACCTTAGGGTTTTTTCCAAATATGGTTAAAAGGAGTTTAGGGTTAGGCCAAACTGATTCTCAGGATAACATCCGGGTGTTTTGAAATCCCGGGGATATGTTTATCAGATAATGAGAGACCTAATTTTTGGCTAACTTATAAAACAACTCTTTGAAAAGAAAAAAACCCTAATTCTTTCCCAAGCCACAAGACTCTCACGTCACTCTAGTTCTCTCTCTCACGGTTTTCTTCTTCTTGTTTTTCTCCTTGTTCTTTGCTAACCAATAGCGAGCGAACCAAGGAAAATTGAGACCGTTTCTCTTTCCCATTGTGTTCACCAACTAGAGGTTAGGCTGAGGAATATCTCGAGAGCTGGAGAGCTAAGCGTTAATGCAAACAAGTCGAAGGTTAGCGGGTGTTCAACCGGAAGCTCCTTCAAGTGTGCAAAGCGAGGCGATTCCAACCGTTCAATCTGTTCCTACGCAACGTAGGAGGGTTAAGGAACGCAAAGGTATGATCTTCACGCTTCCGCATGGCCTTTATGGCTCGCGTTTTATTTTTCTCCAATTTTTTTTAACTTACGGTGAATGCCCCTGTTTCTGCGTTTTCCATCAATTGTCACTCCATATAATTTACCTCCATCGATGTGCATGAGGGATCCATTTATTTTTTTTACCGTCATTGTCCCGGGCCCTAGGAATCCGAAGCATAAAATTGATGTCTATCTACAACATTTGGTAGATGAATTAAGGATGATGTGGTTTAGAGGAGTCTCTACATATGATATTTCAAAAAAACAGAACTTCTGTCTATGAGCAGCACTTCTTTGGACAATAAATGACTTCCCAGCATATGGGATGCTAAGTGGTTGGAGCACAGCTAGTAGATTAGCATGTCCGTATTGCATGGAGTAGACAAAATCATTTCACTTGCAAAATGGAGGTAAACATTCTTGGTTTGACTGCCACCGGCGCTTCTTGCCTTTAGATCATCCATACAAAATAGATGCTAGGTCTTTCAGGAAGGATAAAGGTCACGAGACAGCCCACCCTGTACAGCGCGCTTCTGGAGATGGTATGTAGGATAGAGTGTGCCATTTACCAAAAATAACCGAGACAGCTGTGGAGCTTGGTAAGGATGATGGCAGAGGCATCTACCATAATTGGGCCAAAAGGAGTATCTTTTGGGATTTGCCATATTGGAGAACACACTTAATCCGTCATAGCATAGATGTGATGCACAACGAAAAAAATGTGTTCGATAATGTCTTTAACACAGTCATGAATGTAAAGGGAAAAACAAAGGACAATGTGAAGGCGCGCTGTGATTTGTTGGCATATTGTGATAGACCTGAATTACACGTGATTGGCTTGGGTGACGGGAGGACATTAATGCCAAAGGCTAAATAATCTATTACACCCGAACAAAAGAGACTTCTACTTGAGTAGGTTAGAGATTTGCGACTTCTGGATGGATATGCTTCGAATTTAAGTAGGTGTGTTGATTTGAATGAGCTCAAAATGTCGGGTATGAAAAGCCATGACTACCATGTGTTTATGGAAATGTTTCTTCCAACTGCATTTAAAGAATTACTCCTGGTGTCCATTTGGAACGTTTTAGTAGAAGTCAGTCTCTTTTACCGTGACTTATGTTCTCCTAAACTTTCCACAACTCATATGAAGCAATTGGAAGATAATATTGCTTTACTCATCTATAAATTGGAGAAGATCTTCCCACCCGACTTCTTTGACGTGATGGAACATATTATGGTCCATCTACCATATGAGGCCAGGGTTGGTGGCCCTATTCAATAATGATAGATGTATCCATTCGAGCGGTAACATATTGTTTATTATTATTATTATTATTATTATTATTATTATTATTATTATTATTATTATTATTATTATTATTATTATTATTATTATTATTATTATATATACTATATGAATCAGTTCTAACTGTAAAAAATGCATTAGGTTCTTATATCGTTTGAAGACCAAAGTTAAAAATAAGGCGAGAGTGGGGGGATCAATTTGCAATGCTTACTTAGTTGAAGAGTCATCCACATTCTTCTCCTATTATTTTGAGCCACATGTGCAGACTCGACATACAACTATGGCTTGGAATGATGAGGGCGTTCATGATACAAACTCAAGTGATACTGTGTTGTCTATATGCACCATTCCAGGGAAGGTTTTGGGAAGTATTCACAATAGATATCTTACCCCGGATGAATTTAAGGTTGCCACAAATTACATATACCTAAACTGTGAAGAAGTTTAACCATACATTACGTAAGTATACCGCTATTTTGCACAATTCTAGATTTTATACGGTAATACTTTGAACAAGTATCCTTATGTGTTCGTTTTGGTCGTTTTAGGAAATTCAAAAATGACTTGTAGTTGTATGAGCCGAGTATAACAGACCCTGAAGTTGATAGGAGAATAGAGTCGGAGTTTGTAGGATGGTTTAGGACTTATGTGAGTTGAACATACCCAAAATGAGACTTTAAAATAAATTGCATTGATAATGAAGGTGCATTAACGCTTTGTTTTTTGCTAGGTTCATGATCCACAAAATCAAGTGACTGAACAACACTTAAAAAGCTTGGCCTGGGGACCTTCGAGACAAGTGAAATACACCCATGGCTACTTCATAAATGGTTTTAGGTTCCATACACATGATCGGTCATTCGAAAAAAAAAAAACAATTAACAACGGAGTTTGTGCTAAAGGCGACGAAGATAGTGCCGAAGATTATTATGGAGTGTTGAAGGAGATTGTCGAACTTCAATTCCTTGGGACTCCTTGTTTAAAAGTTGTCCTATTCAAGTGTGATTGGTTTGATCCAACGCTAAATCGGGGGGTTAAAATTCATCCTAACTACAAACTTGTTGACATCAACTGCAAGAGGAATTACCCAAAATATGACCCCTTTGTGTTAGCTCAACAAGCAACTCAAGTGTATTTCCTATCCTACCCGGGGAGCAAAAGACCAAAATCTAATTAGGTAGCTGTTTGTAAAATGAAAGCTCAACATGTTATTGATGCACCCGTTGTCGAGACACCATATTAGGAGGAAGTAGATGATACACAGGCAATCAATGTATATGTTGAGGATGACAACTTTGGAAGATTAGCAGATGAGTCCGGTATTGGAAATACAATCGATTTTATGGATTCGGGTTTAATGATAGAAGAAGCACAACCAAACAATGAAAACGATGACGAGGAAGAAGAATGGGAGACAGGATCCTCTATAGACGACGATGTGGAAGGCTACTCATCTGATGATGACAGAAGTCCATAAACTAGATCCAAGTTTAACTAATGTATAGATATAATTATTAGTTTTGCTATCGTTACACTATAAGAATTTCACTTTGCTTTATATTTTTAAATTTTTTATTCTTTTCTTCTCCCAAAATATGACCATTTTTATGTATTTAAATAATTCTAGATACATATGGCTTCCGATGCCTCACCCGACGATTGGTCAGCGACTCGTGAGTCGTTGAGGGCGGATGAGACACCGTTCCCAAGCATCGCGCCACGTATACCTGCTCCACAGCCATTACCTCCAAACGAGGCCCGATCAGAGTAGGTCCCTACCCCTATCCCAGGTTCTTCAGGATCCACAGTTGGCGCTCCACCTACTAACGATACGCGACTGCTGATTGAGCCAGTTGGTGACTCGTAGAGTTGTAAACGAACCGAACGGTCGCGAACAAAAACTCGTTCGAGCTCGTTCGTGTTCGAATAAGGCTCATTTGTTTAATAAACGAATGAACTCGAACACAAACTCGAGCTCGAATAATAAATGAACGAACTCGAACATGGTCACGAACATATTCGAACGTTCGCGAACATATTATATATATTTTAAAATTAATTATATTTTATTAATTATTTTATTTATATTTTAAATATTAAGATTTATTAAGAATAAATCTTATATTATAATTATAATTATAATATTAATATTAATAATATTATTATATATTTATTTAATATTATAATATTCAATTATTTTTAATTAAAATTTGAATTATTATTTTTATAAATTTTAAAATAAAAAATATAAAATAAACGAACTCGAACAATTCGAACTCGAACGTTAATCGAGTTTTTCGAACTCGAACTTAAATGAACTCGAACATTATCAAACAATAATCGAACGAACTCGAACACGAACTCGAGCTCGAATAATAAACGAACGAACTCGAACAGCGTTCGATTATATTCGAACTTGAGCTCGAAAATGTGATGCTCGGTTCGTTCGTGTTCGAATACAGCTCTAGTGACTCGTAAGTCGACTACATAATTACTTATTATATGCTTTTCTAAATTTTTAAAATTATAACTTTGTCTAATATTACAAAATATATTTTCTCAAAATAAGTTCACACATTCGGTTCGATGTGTGAGGGAGATTGTTGAGATTTTTAGGCGACACTACACTAGAGCCTATGCTACCTTCTCACAGGTTCCGATTGATGTTCAGAACATGTAGTTCGATCTTTGGAGTGTGAGTTCGATTTGTAATTATTACTTGTGGTCTTTTTAGTATTTTTAATATGTTTTCTTATTTGTAATTACTTGTAACGGTTACTTTGATCTTGCCGCCTTTCTTCTATTGGCGCCCCGAGCATGCCGCACAGATCCGGGCTAATTAGGAGAAGAAGTATAAGGCTAAACTATCGGACATATTGTCCAAGGCTCAGAAGAAGCATGAGGGTAGCTGCCCCAAGTGGATTTTTTCAGACCATTGGGCTACTTTATCAGAGCATTGGGGGTCCGATAGGTGGCAGCATATCTCTTCCGCTGCTAAGCGGAATAGATCCACTGGTCAGGCGTCCCACACAGGAGGATCCATTTCTTTTACTAAGCATGAGGAGCGGATGGTAAGTGTAAAATTTTTACTATTTGATATATCCGCTATTTCACACTTAGTCCATCATAAAAACTAACATCTAGTCGTTTCTTGTTACAATGATAGCGGAGACAATTAGGTCCTGATTTCAGCTACGTCGACCTCTTCAAACGCACCCATATGTTCCAGGACGGGCCGAGGAAGGGCCAATATGTCAGTGATCGATCGCGCCATACGCTGGTAAGAATACACAATCTTATACGTTTTTAAGTTTAATATTATTTATATTTTGATTGCTAATTTTAAATATTTTATGTGTGTTTTCTTACCCCAAATTTGACAGGATACTATCACTGCTATTATTGAGCGCCATGCACAGTCGGGTTCCCAGACTGATTCTACGAGCATGGTCGCACCAAGTAGAGTGCCCGACGAGAAGACGCTGTCTGTCTAGGTGGATGACAGAGCGTGTAAGAAGGGATGCGTATATGGATTGGGCTTTGAGTCTGCGAGGGTGAGACGGAGGTTACAGCAGCCAACTTCATCTAAGTCATCGACTTCTTCTACCTCGTTGAATGTGAGCCAGCTGCAAAGAGAGTTACACACCAAGAGGAAGAGGCGGGAGAGAGTTGAGAATCAGGTATAGGTATATCGGAGCCACAGCCAGAGCTTGACTGAGTACTTGACGCTTGTATCTAAGAATTTGAAGCTACCTCCGCCACCGCTGATGCCAATTGTTCAGGAGGACGATGCTGAGGATGAGAAGGACTTCGTCATCAGTCCTCCAGATTCACATCCTGATTATTAGCCAGGCCCTTCCAATCCACCCTTACCCCCTCCGTCGGCTCCAGCATCCACACCAATTCTTGTTTCGTAGTTACGATATATACACTACATTTTTATGTATTATTCATATGTTTTCATTGTTATATTTATTTAGGATATTTAGACAACATTTTTATGTATTATTCACATTTGTCATTATTATATCTATTAATAATGACTATTTTGTGGTTTTTTAATTTAATTAAATTTTGCATTATTTTGATAAATGAATTTTCTTCAATTACAGGGCATTTTTTAAAACATTTTTTAAAAATATTTTAAAATTATACAGTACTAACGAGGGATTAGCGAGGGATTACAAGGAAATTAAATTGAATATCCGTAGCTAATCCCTCGCAAATTAGCTTGGGATTAGCGACGGATAATTTAAATCATAACATTAAAAAGAAATATTCCGTCGCTAATCCCTCGCAAATTAGCTTGGGATTAGCGACGGATAATTTAAATCATAACATTAAAAAGAAATATTCCATCGCCAATCCCTAGCAAATTAGCGAGGGATTAGCGACAGAAAATTCCCAACATTTTCCTTTTATTAATTACTAAAATAATTCGTCGCTAATCCTTTTCTAAATAGAAAGGGATCAGCGACAGAAAGTAAAAATCCCTCGCAAATCCGTTTCAAAATCCATTGTTGAAGTCGTTGACTACTGAAAAAATAACTCGCAAATCCGTCGCAAATTTTTGCCTTTGTGAGGAGGAAATTAGCGGGGGAATTTTCCCTCGCTAATCCGTTGCTAATTTGATTTAGCGACGGAAATGTCCCTCGCTAATTCTCTGTTTTCTTGTAGTGAAATCCTCCCACTATGATATGATTCACTTTGTATAGGAACATCTGGTTGTGCCTTTTTAGGCTCCTCAATTGGGATACTTGAAGTTGAAGTATCAATCAACTTCTCTTCCAACTCCCCCTTACTCAAAACCTTAGTGGAGACAGTTTGTTCATCATTCAAGTACCTAGCATGAGTACTAATAAGAACTTTTTGCTCTTGGGGAAAATAAAAGTATCCACCCTTTATTCTTTTTGGATGTTAGGAATTCTCCATGTAAAAACCATATTTGTGCAATGGAAGAAATGAGAATTCCACACCTAGAATCACGTTTATGAATTAATAGGTATTAAACGGTAGAGAAATCATACCTTCGGAGTGTCTTTGTGAAACAAAATTTTCTCAGCTTTGAGGCACAATCCAGCAAAGCCTAAGAATGTTTTTGCTTTCGTTCCATCAAAACACCACAATCCAAGTGTACGATTGTCTCTAATAAAATCTACACGAGAATGTTGCTCAAGAACACACCAGAATTTTTGTACTAGCAAAAACAACTATGGTGGCTAGGTTTTCTATGACTTTTAGAAGAAGAATAAGAAGATTAAGATGGCTCGTGATTTTTTTACAAAAAACCTCTGTGTAATTCTGTAAATCAAAATTCCACTGAGTATGTATATACCATATATATCGTCGTCATATTTTAGTGATTAGAATCCCTAACATATATAGATTCTTAATTACCAATAATTATTATGAGTATTGTTAATTATAATATAGCCCACAAATTATAACTAATTATAATTTAACCACAACAACTTCTTCTTTTCACAATCAACCATGTAATGTTATCAAATAAAATCTTGAGCACTCAATTCTCTATTGTGTGTGACCTATTAGGTTTCCCAGTTTATTGGTAGTAAAATATGAATTAATCTAAACATCTTTAAGATTAATAATCCTTAATAATTTTAGAATTAACTTATTGATTCTAATAAATATTGATTTATTAATTAGATTAATTCTCTAATTAATAAATCCATATTTAACAGATCATGAGTGGTATCTAACAACATATCATAACCACCTAAAAGTCTAGAAAATCAAGTGGCTTGACATGAACCCTTCAATAGCAAACAACAGTACAATAAACTCCTTTCAACATACAATATCTCATCCGATTTGGAGTACGAAATTAGTGCCAACTCCTTTCAGAATAATAAATTAATTTTGGCTCGAATATTTTCGTACTTGTTCCCGAAATCCACTACTTATCATATGTATCTATTGGAACCATTTCCAATATACAATTGCCTTGGCCAAGAACTTCTCGAGTAGTGATTCATACAAGTGACAGTGAGATATTCGCTCCTACTATTAGGAGTGATGAATCTTCTATTGATCCTTTCAACTACTTTCATTTGTCTCATGTTGTACCAAATATCCATCCAATAGGCGGTCTTATTAGGACTGTAGAGATTGAAATTAAAGTACAACACTTACCAAATAAAGCACATTGAAGATCTCAAGTCTAAGAATACTTGCACATTTGTTATGATGAGATTCTATCACTGGCACTAAATAGTTATCCATGTGATTATCTCATAGTCAAGTCATCCAATTTACTTGTTCAGGCAACAAGCATCCACGTGTTAACTTTGAATATCATAATACTCACGAATGTGAGAACCACCACCTGATCAAATCAAAAATTATAACACGTGCTAGTCTTAACGTATTAATGATGTCCTATCTCATTAGTACTATAACTAGTGATAATTTAAGTACAAACGCTATCCAATGTAGTAGGAATCCTACATCATAATCTCTATCATGATTTTCTTAACACAGTGTTGCACTTAACACTTTATCTAACAGTTATTTTATACGAAAGCATAAATAAAACAAACTAAAAGATAAAGAATGACTTATTTTATTTAATAATACACAATACACAGAATACATGTGATTGCCCTTTAGGCATAATACTAACAAACTCCTATTTGCACTAGATCCAATCATTTATGTATTTAATACCGAATGGCTCAACGTGTCTATCATGTTTCTTTTGGGATAGTGCTTTTGTAAGCGGGTCAACTATGTTCTCATCTGTAGGAACTCTCTCTATCTTTACATCTTATCTATCTATGATTTTCCTAATCAAATGAAAATGTCTAAATATATGCTTGGATCACTCGTGAGACCTTGGCTCTTTTGCTTGTGCAATAGCTCCATTATTGTCACAATATAGAGATATTAGTTCAGCAACACTGGGAACCACTCCAAGCTCCTTCACGAACTTCTTGATCCAAACAGCTTCCTTAGCTACTTCAGAAGTGGCAATGTACTCAACTTCAGTCATTGAGTCGGTAAAAGTATCTTGTTTGGAACTCTTCCAACTTATGCCCCTTCACACAATGTAAACATGTATGTAGACTGTGATTTGAAATCATCTTTATCATCTTGAAAACTAGTATCAGTATACCCCTTTATTTTCAAACCACCTCCTCCATATACTAAGAATACATCCTTAGTCTTTTGCAAGTACTTAAGGATATTCTTCACAGCTGCCCAATGACCCTTACTAAGGTTAGATTGGCATCTAATCATCAAATTGACATCACAGGATATATTGGGACTAGTACATATCATAGTATACATGATGGATCCAATTGCAAAAGCGTATGGAATCCTACTCATGTGATCCCTTTTAACTTGTGTCTTTGGAGACATCGACTTCAAAAGGCTTATCCCATAGGATATGGGTAAGAATCCTCTCTTAGATTGATCCATATTAAACCTTTTTAATACGTTGTCTATGTATGTAGACTGTGAATGACCTAGCAACCTTTTTTACCTATCTCTATAGATCCTAATTCCAAAAATATAAGTTGCATCTCCATGGTCTTTTATAGAGAATTTCTTAGACAACCAACATTTTAATGACTAAAGGATAGGTATATCATTTCCTATTAATAATATGCCATCTACATAAAGTAATAGGAAAACTACTGCACTCCCACTAACCTTTTTATATACAAAAAATTCATCCATATTTTGAATAAAACCAAACTTTTTTATTGTTTCATTTAAACGGATGTTCCAATTCCAAGAAGCTTGCTTAAGTTTATAAATGGACATTTGCTGCTTGCACCCTTTTGTGCTATCATTGGATGTGAAACCCTCGGATTGTGTCATATACACTTCCTCAGTCAAATTTTCATTTAGGAAAGTTATTTTCACATCTATTTGTCAGATCTCATAATTATAATGAGCTGCAATGGCTAGGAGTATTTTGATGGATTTCAACATAGCAACTAGTGAGAAGGTTTCGTCATAGTCAATACCATACTGTTAAATGTAACACCCCGATACCTAGACCCGCCAGGGCCGGAGATATCGCCCCGTCCAAAGGACAAGGGGTCTTTATAACTGGGTCACACAAATAAAAATGGCTGAAATAAAATAATACTTTAACTAAAAAGAATTTATTACAACCCCAAAATACTCCAAGAGTAAATCTACGAAACTCCAAAACAAAAACCAGAAATAAAATTATCCACTCTCGTCTCCCCAAACCAATACATAAAATCAAAAGACACATTCTCTTCCAAGGCAGATATTACTAGCTACTCGACCCCACAGCAGGATCAACCTGAAATCATGATAAAAAGGTGATGAGACAGAAATCTCAGTAAGTCCATGTGTGCTTTGGGTGTTTAGTGAAAATAGCTCGTGGATGCAAAGTGTGAAACTTTTATAAGAGAAACATTGGCAAGCAATAAGCATTAGTCAAAAGTAAGAGTGGCGTTTTGGCTTATCTAGCCGTACATAAGTAATGAAATCAACCACTCGAAAGAAAGGGATATGGGTTACCACACGTTAGGCCCCATAACCGGATGGTCAGTATGCCGACACTTTGTGCAGACTGACTAAAGTAGGTGATCGGCTTACTGGGCAAGATACTCCTCCTTCTCTATACCCAAACAACAACCGGGTGTCCATTCTGGCAAAACACAGTCACTTGACTGAAAACAAACTGCTAGCTCGGACTGGCACGACTCACTGGACTGACATCTTATCCGGGGAAGGACTCACCCCTCAGAGGTGGCCACCTGCTGAGAGACTTACCCTAACCCTTCAAAGACTAGTCCTAGTAGTCCACCCTTATTGAGTACTCAACAACGTTTTCCACTTGGGATAAAATGAACAAAGCATTGCTCTTCATGGAAATAGTAATTTGAGGGTTTCCAAAGTTTTGGGAGAAATCAGTTTTAGAAAGAGTTTTAAGTTTGGAAAATCTGCTCAGTAACTTTTAAGTAATTTAAGTGTTGGAAATAAGAACAAATTCAACCCTCAATTGCCTTCAAATAAACGAGTATCCATACACTCCATATTTAGCTTGCCATAAGGAAAACATTTCACATCGATAGGTTTTATGTAGGAGCTTACCTGATTCTTGCTCACAACAACAAGGTCTCGAACAGCTGGCCTAACCCCACATGGGCAAATACAAATCTTAATCAGATTCAAGCTACAATCCACTTCCTCAATTTTAAATCAACTCAATTCACTACTACCACGATCCTAGTGTCCCAAGCTTTAGGGCAAGACACTAATTAAATAGGTTTATAAGCTAAGTTTAATTTGTTATTTAAAATAATTAATGGTTTGAAAAATAAATTCTAATAAGTTGAAAGTTTACATCTTGTTAAGAAAAATCTAGAGATTATTTGATCTAGAGTCATAGGCGGTACTAGGTAAAATAGTGATTTAATGATAGTTTAGTTGTTAGAAAATAATTGATAGCTAAAACTAGTTGAGTTTAAATTTAATATACCTTTCTTGGAAAATAATGAGTAAATCCGTAAGGGTTTTGATTTAGCAAATATTTTACTAATTATGAATCATTCTCAAAAAGCTTTAATTGATCTCTTTATTTTAAATAATATTTATTTATTTTATTTTCTAGCAAAATTATTATTTATTTGACTAAAATATCCTTTATATATATAATAATTCCAAATCTACCCTTCCTAGGGTTTTTTTCGAAAATACTAGCAATATTATTTCATTGAGTATTTTATGCATAAAGTGAAAATTAGTTTTAGAGACAACTAGATCATGATCAAATTTCTATGGCCATCCTCAATCAAGAACATACACAATCCTTCAATTCATTAAATCATCCAAATCTTGCATATAGGCATATATCTAAATTTATTAAGACATGATTTAACCTTTACTAGCATAAACATGATAATGGCTTCAATATTCTAGTCATGCATATAACTCTTATTCACCAAAGGTGACATGATCTCTAGCATACTTCATCACACATACTACCTATGACATGCTTCAAACTCAATTTCACATACGACCAACCAATATAATCCTTCCATGCATAAATCTCCTTCACAATCATACATGTACTCATGCTTCACTCATCAACAACACATACTCAATCCCATCGCCATTCATCTTTTACCAACATCATCCTAGAGACATGAATCTAGAGTTTAAAAGAAGGATTGAAGGTACTTACTTGGTTGATGAATGCTTTGAAAGAGTTTAGAGTAGATCTCAACTTCTAGATGGCTAATCTTGTCCAAGAGAGGTGGCGAAAGCATGGTTATGGAAAAAGAGACCATTCGGCCAAGAGAGGGAATTTCGGGCCGAGAGAGAGAGAGAGAGAGAGAAGAAGAAGAGATCATTAGTATGTTCATTCACATAAGTTCTCATTGGAGATCAAGTTTGAAGAAGATGAAGTTGATAGAGTAAATTTACCTTGAAGATGTTCTTGACCTTCACAAAAATTTCTGATTTTGATCCAAAGTAGCAAGATGATTTGTGGAGTTTGATATTAATAATGGTGTTAATGGATTCACAGCAATGAGTAGACTAAATCTGGAGATGTTCGTGGGGTTTTGAGATGGTTTGGAGGGGTATTAGTTATAGAGAAGAAGTAGGTGTTCTTGGTGTAGTGTATGTGTTCTTGGTGGCTGAAGAAAATCGAGAGAGGGAGGTTGGGAGCAGCTGCCGAATTTCTGTGAAATTAGGGCTGCCGAATTTCTGTAAGGTTTAGGGAGTTGTTTCTCTGATTTGGAAGGGAAAGGAAAGGTTAGTTGTTACAATCCTTGAAGAATATTTTTAGGAAGAGAATTTGGAAACTAAATATTCTAAGAATATCTTGATTATTTGGACAGCTTTGAAGTCTCCTATGGCCGACTGAATGTGTAGCTTTTCTGAGGAATTAAAGCTGGTTCAATGAGGCTTATGATGGCCAAAACTAAGGTGCACAATGGTGAAGAAGATGTCTGGTCAATGGTGTAAGATTTTATGGAAAGTTGCTAAACAAGATGGCTGAAATTTTGGAAACCAATCAAGCTAAATTGCAGGGATTTGTTGGAGAGATTTTCGGACAGCCATTGTTGCCTTTCGTCCAGAAGCTTGAGGGAAATAATGGATCTTTGCTAATGGAAGTTTAAGGGAGGTTTTGACAGAAGTAGGTTGGTGTTTTCGGCTGAAGGAGAAATAGGAAACAAGCTGGAAAATTTTCCTGCACAATAATTTTGCTGCACAGGAATTTCTGGGCAGATTTTCGGCTGCCACTTCCAGCCAATTTGCAGCGAGCTGGAAGGGGAGTTTCACGGGTATTCAAGGCTGGTTTCCAGCCTTCTTCATGGAGGAAAAACATGGCTAAGGTGCTGCACAAAATCTGGAAGAAAACAGCTTGATTTTGGACTCTCAAAGTAGCGATCTTGCCCAGAATTTTCACTGGTTTTGTACAGCTCTTGAGCAGTCCGAAAATGGCAGAAATAATTCATGTTCCAAGCTGAACTTAAGGCCATTTTTCTGGCAGCATTTGGGAGAGAATGTTAGCTAAGAAGCTCGACATTTTGAAGGTACAACAAGCTGAAAAATTTCAGCTCATTCCATGAAGGAAGATGAACTAGTTTAGGATGAAATTTCAGCAAGCTCACTAGAAGGATTTTTCTCTTGGAGTTTCCCACAACTCTTCCATATTTTTCAGGCCATAAGAAGTCTTTTACTAGGACATTTTGATCCTAAAAGACCTCAGCACTTTACTGAATTTTCTGGAAAGAAAAAGGATAGAACACCTTGATCAAACTAAGGAGTTGAAAATTAAAAAAAACTAAAGATCAAGGGAGAATGAATTCCCTTTAAGAATTTCGAGTAGAGCAAAGGAGTGAAATGATAATTCTCCTAACATGTCTCTCCTAGGTCATTATCACCACCTTGCTCTAGGCCCTTAAGGCCGAAACTAATCCTCCCTAAGCAAAAATAAAATTTTAATCAAACTAAAGCTTCTATGATGGAATTCGAACCCAATACCTCAAGAATTAATTCCAAGGCTTTAACCACTAAACCACAACAACTCTTGTTGCTATTTTTACTAGAAAATTAATTCCTATTCCTTCCACAAGCTATCTCCCTATTTTCACCTCGGGCAAAAATTACCATTTTGCCCCTCTCACACAATACTCACCAACAAGACTTCAAAACAATAAAACTCAAATCCAAAGCACATAAAATCATATGAAAATTTATTTAATCATGAAATAAAGTATGATATGCATCCTAACCCCTTTACTCTAAGGTTAGTTTTGATTGGGGTTTCACAGTTAACGATAACCTTTAGCCACCAATCATGATTTATAGGTAACTAGGTTACCATCCATGTCAGTTTTCTTCTTGCAAACCTATTGCACCCAATAGGTTTAATTTCTTTAGGTGGATCAACCAGAGTCCATACTTAGTTGTCATACATGGAATCCATCTCTGATTTCATGGCTTCAAGTCATTTGTTAGATTCTGAACTATTTAGAACTTTCTTGTAAGTAGTAGGCTCATCATTATCTATGAGCAATACGTTACTGTGGTCACTAATAAGAAATACATAACTCTTAAGTGCCACACGTATCCTACTTGACCTACAAGGTTCTTGTATAATTGAAGGTTTATCTATTCTCTCAATAGATGTGAGAGTAGACGTTGATCCTTGTTTGTTTGTTTTTCTAGAACTTCACTAAGTTCAATCTTACTCCCATTGTTCCCTTTAAGCATATACTCCTTCTCTAATAAGATAGCATGTTTCGAAACAAATACTTTGTTTTTAGAAGGGAGATAGAAGTAATATCTAAAAGATTCTTTCGGATAGCCCACAAACAAACACTTGTCAGACTTACTGTTGAGTTTGTCTAACTGTGACCTTTTGATAAAGGCAGGGCAACCCCATACTCTCAAGTGAGATAACTTTAGTTTCTTACCAAAGAACATCCTAAATAGAGTAGTATCAACCATTTTTTATAGAACTCTGTTTAGAACATAAACAAAAGTATCTAGTATGTACCCCCAAAATGATTTTGGTAAGTCTGCAGCATCATGGTCCATACCATGTCTAGAATGGTTCGATTCTTTCTCTCAAATACACCATTATGTTAATTGTATGTGGTGGAGTCCATTGAGATAATATCCCATTATCTCTAAGATAATCTAGAAACTCTTGGCTTAATTATTCACCTCCTCGATCAGATCTTAGAGTCTTAATACTTTTCCCAAGTTATTTCTCTATTTCATTCTTGAAGTCTTTGAACTATTCAAAAGCTTTAAATTTGTATTTCATTAAATACAAATACCCATATTGTGAATAATTATCGTTAAAGATTATGAAATAGTGATAACCTCCTCTTGATTGTATAGACATTGGGCCACACACATCAGAATATATAAGTGCTAATGACTCTTTGGCCCTTTCTTTTTTTCCAGAAAAAAGAGTTTTAGCCATTTTACCAAGTATACAAGATTCACATGTGCTATATGATTCATAATCAAATGACCCTAAGTCACTTAGCTTGTGTAACTTAGAAACGCAATTCTTATTTATATGGTGTGAAACCCCACCTAAAGCCAACTTTAGAATAAGGGGGTCGGGATGCATATCATATTATTCTGCATAAAAATACTTTTTGAATGATTTTTATGTGCTTTAGAATTATAGGTTATAGGTTAAAAGGCTTAGTTAAGCTTATTGGGTAGGAAGGGTAAAAAGGTAATTTTACTTGAGGACAAAATAGGAAGATGGCTTGAGGTTTAGATAAGAAGAATATTTGGGTGAGAAAATAAGAACAAGAATTAATATGGTTAAGTGGTTAGAGTTTTGTGAATTAATCTCTAAGGTCATAAGTTCAAATCCCATCACTTAAGTTTTATTCATGATTATCTTAGCTATGTTTGAATTTTTGTTTTTCCTTACATTCCTTAAAGATAGGAATGTTGTCTTAGGGGAGACATCAAGAGAATGTCTTGATGATCATGTCCTAAAAATAATTCTAGAGGAATTCTTGTCCTTTTTATTACCTCTAGCTTTGTCCTAACATCTTCATAATTTAAATAAACCAAAATCCATTAAATTTCTTCTTTTAATTCCAAAAAATTCTGTGATAATTCTATAGCCTTGAATTTCGAAAATTAGTCTTGAAGGTTAGAGGATTAGCCAAAAATAGAAGAGAAGTTAGGAAGGGTTCCCAAGAGAAATAAATCACCATGGTAGAATCTTCAATCCTACCTTCATGCTGTTCATGGTTCTAATGAAGAAAAATCTAGAAATTTTCCAGAATTCTTGGCAAACCAGCTTTCAAAAAATTCAACTAGAAATCCTAACCATTTGCTGCCAGAAAAATGGTCATTTCATGTGGCTTGAAGACTAAAAATTCTGTGTAAATTTCGGACTGCACAAACTACACAAAACTAGAAAAATTTCCTGTACAAATTCATTGCACACTATGCTGAAATTGAAGCTGTCTTTTGTCATCAATTCAGCTGAAGTACCCTCTGTTTTTCTCTAGAAAGAAGGCTGGAAAATCACCCTTGATAGACCTTCAAACCCCCTCCCCCCTTCAAAACTAGCTGCAAATCGGGTTGAAGAAATGCAAAAAATTCTCCACTGAAAATCTTCACCATTCGAAGTCTTAAACAACTTTGAAACCAAAAAAATTCCCAGAATTGTCTCTCTATGCCTAGACTGAAAAACACCTTTAAACCTCTACAAAATGGACCTTGTTCAGCCATGGACTGAACACCATTAACCTCCACACTTACCTTGAGTACTTGGATTCCATGATCACACCTCAAAAACCTCCTAAGATTACTCTATTCAAACTCATTTTGAACTTCAAAAAAATTCCAGAATTCTTACTTCATTAAATCACTCTTGTAGCAATCTAGCAAACTAGAATTTTCTTTGCCATTGTAGACTGAATTTCGGCCAACAATAAAGCCTGAACAGCCTTCATTCTTTGCCTTAAACCTGATCAGTCCAGCCGGCACCATTGAAGAGCAAAGAAACCTCCCTTAATCAAACACCATTAGCTAATCTCCTACCTCAAACAATTCCATAGTTTTCTCCATTTGAATTTCAAACAAAATCTGATCATTCTCTCTCCTTCTAGCTGAAAACCAAAACTCCTAATTACCCTAGACCATTCGGCCAATAGCTTTTCCAGATTTCGTGAAGCCTTTCCTCTCAATTCTCTCCAAAACACCAAGAACATACACTACACTTTTTCAAGCCTAAACCTACCCTAAACACCTCCAATCACTCTTAAATACTCCATATTACTCCTATTTAATCCCTAGTATTCATTTCTAGTCTTTATAACCTTCTTGTTCAACCTCTTCCATTCAATTTTCAATATTCCATTCTAATGCTCTCTCTCTCTCTCTCTCTCTCTCTCTCTCTCTCTCTCTCTCTCTCTCTCTCTCTCTCTCTCTCTCTCTCTCTCTCCCAAAATGGTTGATCAACCATCAACCATGGCTGTTTTGTTTCCCCTTGGACGACTAAAGGCTCTCAATCGCGTGGACCTTCTTTAGCTTCATCAAGTAATCGACTATCAAGTATTTTTTTTTTTCTTAAATCCTTCTTTTTTATTTCTGAATTCATGTTTCTTAGATGTTGATAGGAAGAATGAATATGAATGGAGGATTGAGTATATGTATATAGATGAAGGTAATGGGGTTAGGACATGAGGATTGTTGTATATGACTAAGTTATATGGATTTTCTTTGGAATCAATGTATGTTCATCATGTTGCATGAGATTTATGGATGCTTTGATGCATGATAGATGTTATGACACCAAAGGTGATTAGGCTCTTGTGTTTTCATTTTCCATTGAAGCCATGATTGATGATTATACCTAGTATGGAATTGGTCATGTGATAGTATGTGTTAATTCAAGCATATGTTCATGAATGGTTTAGCCTATTAGTTGATGTTTGGGAATGTGTTCATCAATCTTGTCTAGCAATAGGAAAATCATGATTATTTTCTTTTTAATTCTAAGTTATTTTTATTAACAAATTTTATTACTTTAATTAGAATTACTACTATAATTTTTCTATAAAAATCGAAACTCTAGGAAAATTTAGATTGGAATATTAATTAAAATATTAATATTTTTATTAATCTAATAAATAAAATCTTTTATTAAAAATAATATATATATATATAATAAATCTTTTGTATAAATAATAATAAATAAAATATTAGAATCAATTAATGACCTTGTAAGCCCTAGTTAAAACTTTCACTTATATTCCTAAATATTATTAATAATAAAATTTATCTGTTATTTATTAATTAATTAAAATTTAATATAATTTATTTATTATTTATTACTAATTATTTATTATCTATTAATTATTAATTAAAAAATTAAGTGTAATTTATTTATAATAATACTCTTTAAAAATTGCCATTTACTAATATTATTTAGGACTTAGTATTATTCAATATTTTATTTCTTAGCAGTAATACTCAAAATTTATTATTTAAAACCATAACTTATTAGTAATTATTTTAGAATCCCTAGTTATTTTAACTTATCAAGCTAGATTTATTTTATAAAATACTTTATCATCTAACCTTAAAGCTTAGGACATTATGGTCATGGTTAATCATGGTTGGAATTAGTTGAGCTAGGAATTATTTATGTAAGGCGGATATAGTTCGAATGTAACCTTATGCCTTGTGTTTACCCCAAGCGGGGTTAGGTTGACATTGGAAGATCTTTGAATCCCAGCAGAGCAAAGGATCAGGTAAGCTCTTGCATGGAGTCATTTGAAGACCAAAATTATTGTGGCAAGCCAAAATCAATGTATATGATCATTCATTTGTAAAGGCAATTAAGGATTGTTTTCCCTTTTTATTTCAGTCAAGCAAATCATTTGAGAATTAAATAAGCAGTTTTACTCAAAACGCTAAACTCTTTCCAAAACCCAACTTTGACAAGAATTTTAGAAACCCTTAATTGCTATTTCCAAGTAAAACATTGTATGATTCATTTTCTCCCAAGTGGGATAAGCAATGTTGAGTACTCAATAAGGGTAGACTATTAGGACTAGTCTTTGAAGGGTTAGGGTGAGTCTCTCAGTAGGTGGCCACCTTTGAGGGGTGAGTCCTTCCCGGATAGGATGCCAGTCCAGTAAATCATACCGGTCTGAGTTAGCAAGTTTCAGTTAAGTGGACTGTGTGTTTCCGGAGTGGACAACCGATAAGTTTAGGTGTAAAGATAGAGGATCATCTCACCCAATAGGTCGTACACCTACCGTATGTCAGCATGCTCAACGAGTAGTAGTCTGACCAACAGCATGCTCTACGTGTGGTATTCTAACCATTATATTGTCATGGGGCCCAACATGTAGTGCCATGGCTACCTCTTTGGGTGGTTGTATTTATTATGCACATGTATAGTTTGGAAAGCAAAACACCACTCTTCATTTTTTTAACATTTATTTAATACTTGCCAGCACTTTCTCTTATGGAACTTTTACAACTTGCATACATGAACTGTTTTATTTGAAACACTTAAAGCACACACGGGCTTACTAAGATTTTTATCTCACCACCCTTTTATATCATGTTTTCAGGTCAATCCTGCTGTGAAGGTCATTAGCTAGATTGTTGCCTATGGTTTTGAAGACTTTCTGGTATTTTGCTTATATATTACTTTTGAGAGATTGTAGCAGACAATTATTTTTCAATTTGTTGATGTATTGTTGGGTTATAATAAGTTTAATTTTGAAATATTTCTTTTATTTTATTTTATGTGACCTAATTATAAAGACCCCTTATCCTATGGACGAGGCAAGATCCCTGGCCCTAATGGGTCTAGGTGGTGGGGTGTTACATATGGCCTAAACAACAATGCCATAAATAAGATGAGGTTGAATTTTCTATCCTTGATTTCTTATTATTTACATTAAGGATTGGATTATCCATGTCTAGAACATATAAACCAGTAACCAAAGCTGCGGAATCATAATGAATATCATTCAATGAAAAAGAACAACATTTATTCTTAAAAATTAAATGAAATTCACATAAGTTTAAACATACAACTGAGATAATGTTTTTCAATAAAATTGGTACAAAATACCAATTTTGTAATTCTAAAACTAATCCTAAAGGCAGGTGTATCTCGTAAGTCCCCAAAACAAGTGCAGCAACCTTTGATCCATTTATAGTACGTAGGTCCACGTCGCCCTTCTAAGCCTTCTACTATCATATAGTCCATGCAAGTTATTGTACAAATGAGATCCACATCCGGTATCTAATACCCATATCTCATTTCTAAAGGCAGTATCAATTTCAATCATAAAAATACCAGGAGTAGAAGTTGAAGTGCCCGCAAGCTTATCCTTCTGCTTCTTTTCCTTAACAATCTCCAAGTAGGCTTTGTAGTTGCGCCTCCAATGACCCATCTCTCCACAATGATGGTATGGGCCTTTAGTGGCTGCCTCCTTCTTTTTCACACCACTTTTGGGCTTTATAGAAGCCTGCTTCTTCTTCTTAGGAACCTTCTTCCTAGAAGAAGAAGATTCTACTAACATAACTACATTGGATTCCTTCTTCATGGAGGACTTCATAGTTTTGAGTAGATTGATCAACTTGAATATAGTGAACTCAATCTTGTTCCTCTAGTAGTTAATTACAAATTGTGAAAAACTACTTGTTAAAAATTACAGAATTAAGTCGATACTTAATTCATTGTCCATCATAAAACCAAGAGATCCAAACTTCTCAATTAAGCACAATATTTTCAGCCTATGAGTGGCCATAGAAGTACCCAAAACCATCTTTGAACGGAACAATTGTTTTGATATCTCATATCTTTCTATTTTGACTTGGGCATCAAACAGCTCTTGAAGATGTAAGATAATCGAGTAAGCATCAATATGCTCATGTTGTTTTTGCAGTTCAGGGGTTATTGATGCCAACATCACATAGGATACTGTATCACTATCCTCTTTATACTTCTTGTGGATTGCATGCTCATCAGTATGAGCATCTTGAGCTAGTAGTAGTAGAATAGGAGCCTTTGACACGTAAAGCAACTTTTTCGACTTGAAAACAATTCTCAAGTTTCTATACCAGTCGAGAAAGTTTGTTTTAGTTAATTTGTTGGTTTGCAAGGTGCTACGCAGGTTTAGATTAGTTGACATGATGCAGATGACCTAAATGTAAAGATAGAGAAAATTAGCTAACTATATACACACATGTAATGCAAATAACTAGGTCTTTAATTAAGCACATTATTATTCCACCATTTACTCAAACCAATAGCCCCCACTATTGATTTGGAAAAGCCTGTTGGAAGCTTTCCTAGTGGTCCATTATCTAAATTCCTCAAGAATGACCTTGGGTTTGCCCAACAAACCATCCTTAAGTTCAATGATAGGTATCCACTACCAATTACGTCATATGTAATTACTAGATCATTGGATGATTAACATCTTTTAATCTTAAAGCTTTTAAACTAACCCAATCTTGCTTCTAATTTTCTTTATCTTAAGTTAGCCCAACTAGGATAAAGAAATTAGTTAAACCCAACCCATTAATTAGGAATTCAAAACTCCATAGCTTGAACATGCCCAATGTTATTTAGGCTTAGGTCAGCCCAACAATCTGATCTCGAAAAAGGACTCTCGTTCTTACTATATTAATAGAATGCATTAGGTTTAATTTGATTAAGGAATTTGTGATATTTGTGTCTTAACATAGCATGCATAATATCATCATATCCATACATTGCAAAATAATAACCTGGTTTGGTTATGGACTTTACTATATTAATTTTCTTGAACAGTAAAAGAAATTAATTTGCCCATTCCAAAGTGTTCATGCATGATATAGGAATAAAACCTTACCATTCTCCTTTTGGTCTTGATCATCTTCGCTTGAACTTCTAATAAATTCTATTCTATCTAAACTATGTAATCTAATTACATAAAATTCTAATAAAGAAACCTCAAGTTACATTCGAGGGAAGTTTAAATGAGAAAAGAAATTTACACCAGAAAAATAGAGAAGTCAGGACTCACATGCCCTATTTAATTCAAAACCAAAGTAATAAATACATGAACAATTTAATTTGGGTCCATGGTCCATAACCAAACCACCATGCTAATTTAATGCTCAAAAAAAAAAAATTAAACATAGCAAATAATTCCAAAATCACTATTTTGAAAAAATAGAATAAATTCTAAAATCAATATTTTAGAAAGTATATTAATTCCTAAAATTAATTCCAAAATCACAATTTTGGAAAATAGAATAAACTCTAAAATCACTATTTTAAAAAATATATTAATTGCTAAAATCATATTTTAAGAATTAAAATAATACATAATCTAAAATTATTATTTTAAAAAATATATTAATTGCTAAAATTAAAATAATATAATCTAAAATTATTATTTTAGAAAATATATTATTTGTTAAAATCATATTTTAAGAATTAAAATAATATATAATCTAAAATCATTATTTTAGAAAATACATTATTTTCCAAAAACAAGATTTTTGGAAAAATTATTTGTTAGTCCCAAAGTAAGACTTTGGGAAAAATTTGGGCGCCAAGTGAAAAGAAACAAAATTCATACGTGGGCCACATCACAAGACTTGAACGAAACAAAGAATGGAGGAAAATAAATTTAATTATGAAATAGGAATTGCATCCTGGGGAGGCTATGTATAATCCTTCTCAGGATTGCAAAAACAACCCACGTGAGCCACGTAAGTTTGGAAGCCAAACCCATGCGAGCTGCAGCTTGGGATTTCTTGTGCCTCAAGCCACGGCTTGGCTCCTTGTGACCGGCGGCTTGGGGATAAATTCTTATTATTATTATTATTATTATTATTATTATTATTATTATTATTATTATTATTATTATTATTATTATTATTATTATTATTATTATTATTATTATTATTATGTTCCTTTGTCTTCTCCAGAAACGATTTCTGGGAAAACTTCAAGTCTTCTGCAACAACTTCAGAGAACAATTCTCTATACATTCTAATCTCTCTTCTTTTTTTTTTTTTTTCGTTTCTATAAACTCATTCAAAGAAAACTTTTGTTTAGTAAAACAAAACAAAAAACTTTGTTTTTAGAAAATACGATTTTTGTTTAGTT
Source organism: Voacanga thouarsii (assembly GCA_026120185.1). Taxonomy (NCBI): domain Eukaryota; kingdom Viridiplantae; phylum Streptophyta; class Magnoliopsida; order Gentianales; family Apocynaceae; genus Voacanga; species Voacanga thouarsii. The sequence goes on along the minus strand of JANUWF010001127.1, from coordinate 2,318,602 downwards.
GCAGACACAACATGCCCAGAAAATAATTTTTTTCCTCTGTACAAGAATTAACACATTAATTCTTATTTAAAGCCATTTATGTAACTCTTACAGAAACCATATTCATTGCAACTATAACCCACAGAATCAATTTTTTTTCCTTTCACAAACTATCCATATTCTGAACAATTTTAGAACCAGAACAGAGACAACAATAAAACATATTTCAAGGCCAAAAATACAAACCATTCATGCATAAAAGAGGTCTCTGATACCACTATTAGAATTCTCCATGCAAAAACTAGATTTGTGCAGCGAAAGAAACGAGAATTCCATACTGGGGATTACGTTTATGTATTGATAGGTATTAAACGGTAGAGAAATTATACCTTCGAAGTGTCTCTGTGAAACCAAATTTTCTCTACTCTAAGGCGCGATCTAGCAAAGCCTGAGAATGTTTTCGCTTTCGTTCCGTTAAAACACCACAATCCAAGTATAAGATTATCTATAATAAAATCCACATAAGAATGGTGCTCAAGAATACACTAGAATTAATGTGCTAGCAAAAACAACTATGGCGGCTAGGTTTTCTGTGACTTTCAGAAGAAGAAGAAGAAGATTAAGATGGCTCGTGGTTTTTTTAGAAAAAAAACCTCTCTGTAATTCTCTAAATCATAATTCCACGAAGTATGTGTATATCATATATATCGTCCGTCATATTTTGGTAATCAGAATGCATAACATATATGGATTCTTAATTACCAATAATTATTATGAATATTGTTAATTATAATATAGCTCACAAATTATAACTAATTATAATTTGACCCCAATAACTTTTTTTCACAATCAACGCTATGATGTTATCAAATAACATCTTGAGCACTCAATTCTCAATTGTGTGTGACCTATTAGGTTTCGCGGTCTATTGGTAGCAAAATATGAATTAATCTAAACATCTTTAAGATTAATAATCCTTAATAATATTAGAATTAACTTATTAATTCTAATAAGGACTGATTTATTAATTCTCTAATTAATAAATCCATATTCAGCAGATCATGAGTGATATCTAGCAACATATCATAACCACCCAAAAGTCCAGAAAGTCAAGTAACTTGACATGAATCTTTCAATAGCAAATAACAGTGCAATAAACTCCTTTCACCATACAATATCTTATCCAGTTTGGTGTATGGAATTAGTGCCAACTCCTTCCAAAATAATAAATTAATTCTGGCCCAAATATTTTAGTACTTATTCCAGAATCCACTACTCATCAAATGTATCTATTGGAACCATTTCCAATATACAATCGTCTTGTCAAGGACTTCTCGAGTAGTGATTCCTACAAGTAGCCGTGAGATATTCGCTCCTACTATTAGGAGTGGTGAATCCTTTATTAATCCTCTCAACTCCTTTCATTTGTTTCATATTGTACCCAATATCCATCTCATATGTGGTCTTGTCATGACTCCAAAGATTGGAATCAAAGTACAACACTTACCAAATAAAGTACCTTGGAGATTTTAAGTCTAAGGATACTTACACATTTGTTATAATGAGATTCTATCACTGATACTAAATAGTTATCCATGTGATTGTCTCATAGTTAGGTCATCCAATGTACTTGTTCAGGTAACAAGCATCCACGTATTAACTTTGAATATCACAATACTCATGGATGTGAGAACCACCGCCTGATCAAATCAGAAAGAATAACACGTACTAGGCTTAACGTATCAATGATGCCCTATCTCATTAGTACTATGACCAGGAATACTTTAAGTATGAACACTATCCAGTGTAGTAAGAATCCCACATCATGATCTCTATCATAATTTTCTTAACACGGTGTTGCACTTGGGACTTTATCTAACAATTATTTTACACGAAAGCATAACTAAAACAAACTAAAAGATAAAGAATGCCTTATTTTATTTAATAATGCACAATATATAGAATACATGTGATTGCCTCTAAGGCATAACACTAACATTGGATACCCTACAAAGTAACACAATTCTGATCTTGGGTCTAGCTTACTTCCTTTAGTCAATACATATGCTTGAAAACCCTATACCTTAAGATGATTCGTACTGGACTTTCTTCCAGTCCACGTCCCATAGGATATCTTAGGCACTGACTTGGAAGGCACCAAGTTCAAAATATATGTTGTTGTTTCCAGAGTCTTTCCCCAAAAAGAAATAGAAAGAGTTGCATGACTCATCATGTTTCTGACCATTTTCATCAATGTTCTATTTCTTTTCTTAGCTACTCCATTCTACGAAGGAGTCCCAGGTGCAGTTAGCTGAGACACTATACCCTGATGTGCCAAATAGTCCTTGAATTCACCAAAGAAATATTTTGCATCACGATCCGATCTTAGTTTTTTTTTTATTAGATTACCTATTTGACGCTCCACCTTAGTCGTAAACTCCTTGAATTTATCGAAGAACTCATACTTGCGCCTCATTAAGTAAACATAACCAAAACGCATGTGATCATCTGTGAATATGATAAAGTATTCATAACCTCCTCTAGAAGGTGAAGATATAGGACCACAAATATCAGTATAAACTAACTCTAATATTTTTTTGGCCCTTTTCGCCTTTTGAGTAAAGGACCTTTTGGTCCTTTTACCTTTAAGATAAGATTCATATTAAGGTCATTCTTCTAATTTTAATAAGTCTAAGGACCCATTTTGGATTAACCTTTAAATCCGATTAGGATTTATATGTCCTAATCTCAAGTGCCATAAATAAGAGCTATTTGATGTGGCATTTCTTTTTTTATTATTAGGTTCAGTTTGAGTATTATTTATTTGACTATTAATAGGATTAATATAGAAAAGATTCCCATACATGTTTTCAGAACAAATAATATTTTCATTTCTACCAATTGAAATACCAGAATAGAAAGAAATAGAATATCCTTGATTAATCAATCTTGAAACTAAAATGAAATTTTGTTTAAAACTAGAAACATATAAAATATCTTTTAAAACTAAAATCCTATTACATTCAAATAAAAACTCTAAGTCTCCCACTACTTCAGTCTATGCTTATACTCCGTTGCCTACTCTTAGTCCATGCTCCCCTCTATTAAGTCACTTTATCTTGTTGAACCCCTATAAGGAGTTACAGAAATGGTCAGTGGCTCCGGAATCCTAATCCAAATGGATGATGACCAAACCGACAAAATAAACTCTAAGCATAAAGCAATACCTGAAGAGGACTTGGTCAAGAAGTCCAAACAATTCTTCTTAAAGTGTCTTTTCTTGCCAAACTTGAAGCACTTGCCCTTGGACTTGTTACTAGACTTAGATGGACCAGGCTTGGATCCCTTTGGTTAGGCCCCTATATTATTCTGTACCTTCTTCTTTTTGAACTTCTTGGGCTTGAGCCTAATTTTAGAAAATGAATCAGAATGAGCAACCAAAATCTTTAACCCAGGCTTCATAATTTTCTCAGCAGCCTGAAGTTCTTTCATCAACTTAGTCAAAGACATGTTCAACTTATTCATGTTAACTTGAATTGAGAATATGAATTTGGCAGAGTCTTAAGAACCATGTCAATTTGGCTCTCAGCATCGATTGTTGCCCCTAAGACTTCGGCCTCCTCAAAGTGAGCAATCATCTTGAGCATATGCTCATGAACTGATGCCCCATCAACCATCCTAGTGTTCATGATTACTCTAAGAGCTTCCTGCCCTGCGGGCCGGCTCATGTCAGCAAACATGGTATGCAACGAAACATCAATGTCATGTTTAGTAGGCATGTTTTTGTGCTTAAACGGGAGAACATTGGACATAGAAGCCAATATATAACATCGGTCCATTTTATCAGTTTTCTTCCATGCCTTCTCAACCTCACAATCCATATCCATGGAATCTTTTCCAATTTCAGGATAAAGGTCGGTCAGAACATACTTATACTCCTCTGCAATAAGTACTATGTTCATATTCTTTTTCCAATCCACGTAGTTAGATCCAATTAACTTTTTCTTCTTGAGAATAATGGACAAAGAACTAAAACCAGACATTTCTATTGATTGGGGAAAAAAAATTATTCAAAAAAATGTTTGTTTTGGAAAAACATATAGAAGTGCACATTTAAAACATCATATTATTTCCATGATATGGTTAACCTATTAAAACTATTATCAAAATTATAAAAAATTTAGCTCCTAGAAAAATTGACAGAGCTTCGTAGGAAGGTTAACAATTTTCTAAGCTATGTGTATAACTATCACAAATTAAACCTCCTTAATAGGTAATGATCTAGAAATAGTTTCATCGATAGGATTGTCACTACTCTCACCACCTACGGATAATCCAGCATTAATGCCTCAAACGATAGGCTGGTCGACATTAACACTTATCCTAGACTTTAATTATAATTCCTCCATTAGTTCTAAATTCTTGTAAAAATCTATTCTATAGAGGTTCATGCTCAGAATGACGCAAGAAAATCCACAATCTCTAACAGGAATCCCTGATAGAAGTCGTGGAGTCGTTGGAACACCACTCCCACTTAATCTTTTGAGTAAAATAAGTTTTTAGGAAAATGTTTCTTTAAAATTAATTGATTTTTATTAACTTTAGTGAAAATCCAAAAATTAAATTATTATTTTCTATGTCAAGGATAAAACCCTTTAAGAAAATAAATTATGAATTTTTAGTTCACTACTTAAGTTGAAACCATTTTCTAGGAACTAAATTTAAAATACTTAAATTCAAAATTATTCTCCATGTCAAGAAAAAAATCCTTTGGAAGAATAAACTATGAATTTATTTTAAATTCCTTAGTTCCATTTTAAAATTTTTTCCTTAATTATTTTTTCTAAAGAAAAATTAATTTCTTCAAAAACCTTTGTGCATTTGATCACAAAATTAAATATAATAGACATACTTCAAAAATAAAAATTTTTACATTCTATTTCTAACCCTTAATTATTATGTGACCAAATAATGGATTAAACATCATAATAATAAAAAAAATTAAAATAATCTTATTTAATCCTAAGGTGGTTCTACCTTTACTAACCATTTTTATGTAAAATTATTTAACACCATAAATAAACCATTGCAAGAAAAAGTAACCTCGTGTGATATGGGTCCCAAAAAAAAAAGAAATTCAAAAAAATAAAATAATAAAAAAACTTAAGAGGAAACCCGAACTGAAAACCCAACCACACGTCGAACTGTAGAAGGACTCAATTCCTTGTAGCAGGATCCGGCCACGGCTAGCATGTAAGCCAGCCGTGGCTTGAGAAAAAAATACATGAGCTGGCCACAACTCATGACTCTAAAAAAAACATGGATCAGTCATGGCTCCTATTCATCTGGCCGCCGCTTGGGCCTTTTCCAGTGGCCTCCATTTTCTTCAGTTTTTTGCAATTTCTCCTTCAGTTTTCTTCTGGTTTTTCGACATTCATCCAGGCACCATTTTGTCATAGAATTCATAAATTGAAATTGAAATATAATATCAAATGCCTATGCCTTTCAAAACAAGGCGTACACAAATTCTACAGAAAGCGATTAATTATAAATTACAGGTGTCTATGCCTCCACGCGCGAGGTGTACACAAAATCTACCCATATCATAAATCACAAGGGATCCATGCAATTACAAAGATCATATTTTTAATTAGTAAAGAAATCACCTTTTTTGGTTATTAATCCTAAGCATGCTCCTAGATTTAACCATGAGTCTGATACCACTTGCAGGACCGCGAAAAAATTAAATACGCAATGGAAGACAGCAGCAAATTAAAATGTTTTTCCCAAGTCAAAGTCTAGGAGTATTTACTTCTAGAGCATTTTATTTGGATAACTGGAGTTAGATTTGGATTTGAAGGCGCTTCCTGAACTGGAACATCTACTTGTGCCACGGGCACACTAGCTAACCATTGGCTCCTTCAATCAAACACTTACTACGTTTGCTATCTCTTAACCTTCCAGAGTATTATATAACCTCTATGGACCTCTACCGATGAAAGTAGAATTAGGGCGAAGCAAATTGGAAGACAAACAGAAAAGTTAAACGTTAAAGGAAAAACGAAGGAAAAACGACGAGACCGAAAAATGGTGGCTTCATTTTGTTTCTTAAGGAAAACCCAAAAGCCTGTACATTTTTCTTTTGAAGATTTCGGTCAACACTCCACTGTACGCACATCACCAATATTCATATTGAACAACAGCTTTTTCTTTCCTATTCAAAATTAGCTACCGAATTTTCTTTTTTTTTTATTTCCTTTTTTCCTTTGCTTTCTTATGTGTTTGCTACACCAGGTTTCTAAACCTGTAGTCATCCCACACAAACCCTGGTGGGCCAGGGCTCTTCTTAATTAATCCAAGACTAATTGAATAGCTCTCTTGATAATTAATTAATCTACTTGGGTCGAATATAAAATTATCCAAGATAATTAATTAGTTAATTAATTAATTAAATTAGTTCTTTTATTAATTAACTAAAGCACTTAGGTAAAATATAAAATTACCCAAGATAATTAATTAATAAGCCAATTATGTTATGAATATATTAGTGGAAGCTCTACTAATTAGTGAAAGCTCCACTAATTATGGATTTATGTGAGCTATTAGGAAATTAGTGGAAGCTCCACTAATTATGGATTTTTATGGATGTCCACCATTTAGTGGAGATACCACTAATTAAGATTAGTGAAAGATGATGTATTCCACTAATTAAGAGCTCTATAAATAGAGTTATTCTCTAAGCTTGTAATACACCATCATTTAGTGAAAGAAAGAATTGTGATTGTAAGAGAAAATTATGAGAGAAAGAAAGAGAGAGATTTAAAGAAATTCTTGTGCAAAAAATAGTTAGAGTTTTATTAGTGTGTAGTGTGTAGATTTTTTTTTCTAACACTACCCAAATTTTATAACACGTTATCAGCACGAGTCTCTGTCGTTATCAAAGTCAGAAGACAGGTACGCATTTATTGATCCCTATGGCTAACCTTACTAAACTCGAATTTGTAGCCCTTGATATTTCTGAAAAAAAATTATATGTCATAGGTTCTCGATACAGAAATTTATCTAAATGCTGAAAAAAAAAGATTTGACCACCTGAAGATGGTCGTACGACTAAGTGCACGGTATAAATGATTGCATCCGAAGTTGCAAGATTTTAAAACCGTGATTGAATATAGCTCCGCGATGTATAAAATTACATCCCAATTAAAATTATACGGAGAAAAAGTAACTGATGAAGATATATTGGAGAAGACATTCTCCATCTCTCATGCCTCAAATATTGTCCTGTAGCAACAATATCGAAAAAATGGTATACGCAAATTTAATTACTGCCCTCATCATTGCAGAGAAAAATAATGAGTTATTATTGAAAAATCATGAAGCCAGACCAACTGGCTCAACAGCACTCTCAGAAGTGAATGTTGTTGGCTCCAGCAGAAGCCAATGTTATAGTCGTAGTTGTGGCAGTGGTCGTGATTATGATCATGGACACACTCGATATTTCCCTTAGCACAGAGTAATACTGGCCACCTGAAGTGGAACAGAAAGGATAATAAGGGAAAATGATATTTCCATTAATAATAAGTATCACATCTTTGAGATGTTAGATTCGGATGTCAATATATACTATATTACTGCTAACAGTTCAGAAAAAAAATATATCTCCTCTTGATCATAAGTCTTGTGTTCACTTGCATTTCCTTTATTCATCTCACTGGTGTTCACATGAACTTGAGGATGCATGCTTGTAGTAGCTCTTTTTCAATTGAGCTGACAAATTGAGGATGAATGTTTGTAATTGTTCTTTTTCCATGTTTACATTAGAGGAAGACAAACAGGTAGCAATTATGGATTTCAGTTCCTCTTCTTCAGCATCCTCCTTCTCTTCCTTCTCCCTTGGGCCAGCATCTAGACTAGCAGTAGAATTAGCCGTGAAGTTACTGCGCAATGAGTCTTGGGATTTTCTCATCTCCTTAAGTTTTTTATTATATTTGGCCTTAAAGCATGCTTGTCTCAATTTCTGTGTTTGGTCCTTCAACCGCATATCAAGACTTTCTTCCACCAACTTCTTCTCATGTTCCAGTATCTCAATGGCTTCTCTGAACTTCTTCTCAGCCATATGTCCTCCTTCGTCTTTATCTCGCTCCTGTAAATCGAAGTGATATCATCGGTGGAGATACATTCATTCCAGTCATTATTTACGTATAAATCTTACATAGTTTCATACTTGCAAATTACAAGTGAGTGTGTGTGTGTGTGTGTGTGTGTGTGTGTGTGAATCTGAACATTCTTGATTAGGGTCTCCAAACTCATCAACTTCCTGTGAGCCCATCGACGAATTCCCAACTCCGTACATCTGTTCTTGAGAGGAGTTAAGCCAATATTCAGTTCTTTGGCCACGCTCTTGATTGGCAGGTAAAAGTACTACAAAATGGTTTCTTTTGATAGTGTCTTGGAGCTATTGCCCTTCTCCTCTCTTTGCCTCCTAATCCTTTCATTCTTCATAGAAATTTCATCTACGATAATATCTTGAACTTCGATATTATGCATTTCATAGGTCCTCACTCTGAATTCGTTGCCAAGACCACTCATTATTTCTCCTAGAAAAGGAAAAACAATATCAGTAAAGGTAATACCATGCAAAATCCATGTATGATAACCTGGAACCAAATTCTGGCTTTGTTCAAAATCAATTAGGGAGTAGAAAGGATCATGCACAAGCATATCCTCATTCAGAGGAATAGCATCAAAAGCAGTCTCTTGAATGGGTAGATCAACAGCATCAAAAGCAGTCTCTTGAATGGGTAAATCAAATTAAAAATCCAAAGCAGCATGTCCAGAACTACCACTGATTTACATCACAACAAACCAAAAAAGAATTTAATTTCATTATTTCATTATTAAGCACACTAAAAAAAAAGGGAGCCTTTAAAGGTATCTCACCTGAAATTAGGCGGAAGCGGTTGGCTTGGAAAATTAGGTGAAAGCGGTTAGCTTGGAAAGGAAAATAGATCAAAATCTTCTGCGTTAGACCTGACATTGGGCGGAAGCGGTTGGCTTGGAAAAGAAAACACATCAAAATCTTATGTGTTAGAAACCAAGTCAAAATTTGACCATGTCTCAAATGAATTACGAGTCTCCATATCTACTTTGAGGTTTTTTTTATTTTTTTTTTATGTTTTCTAATAGCTGATGATTGAGATATATATCGATACATACATATATATATATATCTGTACGAGGAAGAAGAAGAGATAGATGATAGGTAGAGGGACGAAGGAGAAGAAAAGACAAGGAGGAAGGGGAAAAGATGGTACCGAAAAGAGTGCAAAAAAAAAAGAGAATTTTTTTTGCTTGGCATTTCCTACTTGTCATCATGTTCTTGCATTTCTTTTTCTTTTCCCTTATTCTCTTGTAAAATCATTATTCCCTAAATTAAGGGGAGAACAGAAACAGTATAAGAAATATCTTGATTGGACAACATCATTAAATTATCTTGATCCGCATACAAGCGCGTGTGAACTTGAAATTCAAAAGATAATTCATTTGTAAAGCATTGCAAATCAAATGCCAGACACTTTTGTTGACTCCAGAAGAGTAACAAAATCGCATATTCCACCTATAAATGTTCCTATTCGAATTGAAGTTCCAGTAGAACAAAAGATTATACATATAGCTGTTGAGCCAAAAGCATGCCAGAAGCATGGCCGACCTCTTGGTTCTAAAGATAAAAATCCTCAAAAGAAGAGAGGATGAAAGGATCCAGATGATCATATTAAAAAAAAGAAAGATAAAGACCAAGAGAAAACTGATGGCAAAGAACCAGAAGTTGATGAAAGTAACACTGAAATTTCTATCAATTATACCACTTCTGATAGAAGTTGGAATTGGATAGAAACAATTATTGATAATATATTTACATATAATATATCTCTTGATGTTATACATGATAATGATGATCTTGAACCAATATCAGTTGATGAATGTCGACATAGAAAAGATTGGCTATAATAAAAAGATGCGATTCAATCGGAGTTAAATGCACTAACACAACGTAAAGTCTTCGAACCTGCAGTCTGAACACCAGAAGGTGTAAAACCTGTTAGCTACGAATGGATATTTGTAAGAAAGCGCAATAAAAATAATGAAATCATACGAGATAAAGCACGGTTAGTAACCCAATGTTTTTCACAAAAACCAGGTATTGATTATAATGAAACTTATTCTCCTGTTGTTGATGCTATTACACTCCGATGTCTTATCAGTTTGGCAGTACAATAAAAGATAGATATGCTCCTATTAGGTGTTGTCACTACTTACTTGTATGAAAATTTAGAAAATGATGTTTACATAAAAATCTCCGAAGGATTTCATATGCTTGAAGCATATAAACATTATCCTCGTGAAAATTACTCCATCAAGTTGCAGAAATCATTATATGGCTTGAAGTAATTTGGGCGCATGTGATTCCATCGTCTTAGTGAATATTTATTGAAAGCGGGATTTACAAATGACCAAGTATGTCCACGTATTTTTATTAAGAAATCTAGTTCTAAATTTGTGATATATGTTGACGATATTAATCTTATTGGAACTCCTGAAGAGCTCCACGAAAAAATTGATTATTCAACATCAAGGATGTTGGTAAAATTACATTTTGCCTTGGTTTACAAATTGAACATTTGGCAAATTTCATCAATCAACATATACAACAAAACTTCTAAAAAGCTTTTACATGGACAAAGCACATCCATTGAGTATTCCAATGATCGTCCAGTCATTAAATGTGAGGAAAGATTTTGACCTCAAGAAGATGATGAAGAACTCCTTGGTCCTGAAGTACCATATCTCAGTGCAATTGGTGCATTGATGTATCTTGCTAACAATACATGACCTGATATTGTATTTGTTGTCAATTTATTAGCAAGATTTAGTTCTTCACCAACACGACGACATTGGAATGGAATTAAACAAATCCTTCGATATCTCCAAGCAGCTACTTCTTCAAATCATGTTGAAAGTATAGCCATTCATGAAGCAAGTAGAGAATGTGTATGGTTACGATCAATGATTCATGATATCCTAGAAAGTTGTGGATTATCATTTATCAGAGATATTCTAACTCCTCTTTATGAAGACAATGCAACTTGTATAGCTCAATTACGAGAAGGATATATTAAAGGAGATCGGACAAAACATATTTCAACAAAATTCTTCTTTACTCATGAACTCCAGAAGAAAGGTGAAATTGATGTGCTACAAATTTGGTCATGTGACAACCTCACAAATATTTTCACAAAGACTTTACCGACTGCAACATTTGAGAAGTTGAGATATAAAATTGGTATGCGTCAGTTCAAAGATTTAAAGGAATAATTTCATCAAGGGGAGTAATAAATAGACATATAGAATAGTGTACTCTTTTTCCTTCACTAGATTTTTTTTTTCCACTGGGTTTTTATCTAGTAAGGTTTTAATGAGGCATATTCTTTATGCAATGGATGGACATCCAATGGGGAGTGTTATGAATATATTAGTGGAAGCTCTACTAATTAGTGGAAGCTCCACTAATTATGGATTTTTATGGATGTCCACCGTTTAGTGGAGACACCACTAATTAAGATTAGTGGAAGATGATGTATTCCACTAATTAAGAGTTCTATAAATAGAGCTATTCTCTAAGCTTGTAATACACCATCATTTAGTGAAAGAAAGAATTGTGATTGTGAGAGAAAATTATGAGAGAAAGAAAGAGAGAGATTTGAAGAAATTCTTGTGCAAAGAATAGTTAAAGTTTTATTAGTGTATAGTATGTATATTTTTTTTCTAACACTACCCAAATTTTATAACAATTAATTAAATTGGCCCAATTAATTATTCTAATCTAAATAAATAATTAATTGGACTTCAGAATAATTCTTCATAATAAATTCACCCAATAAGCTCATATAGTAAATAAATTTCTAAGGTTATTTGAGCTACTCTGGGACCCAAAAGACATATTATTCTTGGTTATTAAAATGACCAAAATATCCCTGTTAACAAATAGTAGCATTTTAATCATTTTAAATATTTCATTTATCACCATATGAAAATATTAACCCCGAGAATAATATTACAAATGCAATGTCTTCGACCTACAGCTGTAATGACGAAAATACCCCTCTACGAAACATCCGTCATTGAGATAAGAAAAATGCACTAACACCTTTCTCAATGACATCTACCATCCTTTAATAGTTAGTCCGATAATCCATGACTTCCAGTATGTATCCACTTATCACAAGGAGCTACTTAAAAGTGTACATATTTAGTCACGTTTTCCAAAGCCCTGGATTATTAGATTATCCCGGTCAATCACAAGAGAGTAATTTCTTCACATTACGAAGTAGAAACTCTATTATATAAATTTGTCTTAATTAACTAGAGTTATACACCCAACGTACAAAGTTATTAGCCTTATGATAAGACCTCACCCAACATACATCAAATTGTACAAGTCTAGCTTCACTAGACTACCAACTTATACTCAAGTCTTAGAGTACTTGTCCACGCAGTAGCTGCGATAAATCAATATTTATTTATTTTAGAACTTTTATAAAGATTATTATCGCGTGGTCCAGTTCTACGTATTCCAAATACACTTACACTATTGGTGTGAGTGGACTACTCACTAGTTAAAGGTAAACCATTCCCCATTTAGAACCATAGTGTAATGATCTAAATCTTGATGAAGTGCCCAACTCCATCAATCAATCAAAAATAATTTTTTTCGCTTATGTGTTAGTAGCTTATAATCTACACATTTCTGTGAAAGTACGATCCAATCACGTAGATTACTTACTAATACATTTAGACTTTAAATGTGCAATAGATGTAAACAAACAACCATTAATGAATGAAACTTTTATTAATTTTTAAACTATAGAAATACATAAGCCATTTTGGACATATATTCCAACAATTCTGATATATAGTCTTACACTTGAATCTCATTTGAATTATTTGAGGTTGGTCTTTGAAGTGTTGAGGAATCATAATTTCTTTGCTAAAATAAGTAAAAGTATATTTGCTCAAATGAATATGGAGTATTTGGGACAAATTTATCTTTCATGAAGGGATAGAAGTTAATCCATAGAAAGTGAAAGACGTGATTGAATAGTCAAAACTGGAAACTATAAAGCAACTTAGGGGATTCGTTGGTTTAACTATAAACTATAAAAAATTTGTTAGGTGATGGAGTGATAAGTAAGCCTTTATATAAGATGCTACAAAAGGGTAGTTTCTTGTGGACTAAAGAATTTGGAGGCTTTAAAGCAACCATGAGTCAAGCTCCAATAATGGCAATACCTGATTACTTAAAGGGCAATCATTTTATCATAAAGATCACTACAGGAAAGGCAAGCTTTAGCAACGGCAAAGCCACTCACTACACCATCGCTAAAGCCCATTGACGACGACATTGTCACGGCAAAAGACAATTGCTAAATCAGTAGTTGCTGGCCAAAAAATTTGGCAAGGACAGACGAAAGCCGTAGCTAATAATGACGACTTTGCTATGCTAAAAAATAAAGTCAATAAATGAGTGAGATAGACTAGCGACAGCTATATAAGTACAGCCATTGCTAGGTCGCTCTATTGGCGACGATCCAACTACGGCCTGAGAAGTTAAAAATTTTAATTAAAATTAGGATTAAGAAGTCATCACATACCCTCGTTAAATTGCATGGTCTTGCAATGGCATTCTATAATATTTGAATTTTTAAATAGCAGAATAATTGCCATCGTAATATTCTCGTCAATTTACAAAAGTTATACGACAATTGTTTTTATTATTTAAAATTTTAAATTTAAGATTAAATATCTATCGTAGTACACTCATGAAGTTGAGAATTATTTGCAACGGCTCTTTATATTATTTGAATTTAAAATACCTTACTGTCGCAAATCCATAGCAAAATAGAGAGGGATTTGCGACAGCAAACTTTGCCGTAACAAAACCTTAGCAAATGGCAAGGGTTTTGCAATGATTTTTTTTTTTTTTTTTCTGCCATTGCGAAGCCATTACATCTTTTCAAAGCATTATTTCCTACCCATTCTGATTTATGTCTATCCCCTATAACACTCGTATAGTCATCCATCAAACAAATATACAAACAATATATCACACCAAAATATAATTTGAAATTGATAAATTATACATTTACCAACAGAAGTAATAGGAACAATAAAAAATAATACAAAATTACCCAATAAAAACTTGTACAAAATTGTCCAATACACATTTATGTAGTGTATGAAAGCAATAGACAAACAATATAAGTTAATTGGTCGTCGGAATAGCTATAGCTCCTGGAGGGGATGGGAGAGGAAGACCACTGCTATGTTAGTAGATGGTGGACGATGATCAGGTGGCGATACTGTGAAGTCCTCATCCTCATCTATCTCCTTAATAATGGGAGGAAGTCGTGATATTGGCATACCCATCTTCTTAGTGACACCAACCCGGTCATATATATAGACATCTCGCTATTTATATGCGTCGGGCTATCTCTTATACTGCTGCCAGACCCGCCGCTCAACCTGTTGGACCCCCATTTCTATCCTCCGATCAATCTCTTCAACGTGAGCTATAGCAGAAAATGATGAGGGCAGCTGACTCTGATGCAATGGCTGATGAACTCGTCCTGCCTATGATCCCATATCAAAAACCTGACCCTATTAAAGCCATCCACTACCTTAATTAACATGGACTTCTCATCGGGTATAATGGCTGAGGTAACTGAGCCGCTAGAAGAAGCGTGGGAGTAACGCTGCTTTAATTGGGGTTCACGTCCTCCTGAAATGGAAAAAATAATGATAATCATTATGTAGATTAAATTACAAGAATTAATGTAATGATAAATATTCAAATAATAAGTAATTATTACCACTGTCTTTCGGGACCACTCATTGATGAACTCTCCCTGCCTGAGCCCTTTCTAAAACATGTGTAAAATCTTGAACATGTCCATGTAGTTAAAATTAGGACCCTACTTTCTCCGCTGCAGTTATATTTAAATTAATGATAAATAAAATAAAAATTGTAAAAGAGTTAAGAAATTGTGTTAAAAAAAAAGAAATTACTAGACGGTCCTCATGCTCCGTAAAAGGCCTCGATCCTCCCGTGTTAGTACTACCCTGAGACCTACTCCTCTTTGCAGTGGCAGAAATCTGCTGATAATCCTCAGTCTCCCAATATCGAATCATCTCCATCCAATCTGCTGGATCTACCCAGAAAGGATGCTTACCACTCGCTCGAGCCTTGCAAAGAGTATCTGAAAATCTGGCCCACAACTTCTTCTCCCAATTTATCCGGATCCGTGCACCGTTCTCGTTGCTCTAGCAGAAATATTTCTGAACAACACATTTAAAACATGTTATTAGAATATACTATAACTGAAAAAAATATGAATGGAGCTAAACTATACACTACAAAATAAAAATACAAAATAATAGATTCACCACAAGTTTTACACATGTTATAACGTTTAAATAAAGAAAAACAACATTTCCTCGATATGATAATATAATAAGTTAAAAATGGGAACAATACATTCAATTTTGAATAAAAAATTAAAGTTTCTTACCCCCCCACTCCTGAAATCACATGGCTTTCACATTTGTCGGGACATGTGCACATGTAGAGTATGCACCATTGAACTGCTAATAGAATGTGTAGGTAAGCAGAGAGACACAATTCATGCACCAATGAACCTATTTCAAAAACAAAGTCACTTACAATTCAGCGGTAAGGGCTTCTAGATTTTGTCCAGCAAAATCCAATGATGGGGAAAAAATTGGAATATGTAATTATAAATAACATGTGAAAGAATTTTACTAATTGAATGTTATTTTAATACTTACCCATCGCCACGGGGAACTATGAGAGGCCAGCTCTCATTAACCTACACTACTGGCTGATGAGCAGACACCACAGATAAAGGCACCATAGGAGAAGTCTGTCCAATCCCCTATGGCATGTCCTCAGGACGATGGTGCTAGCAGTCGTGAAGCCTAGCTCAAAGAAGGCATGTGCTCACGATAGTCACCTGTCGCCTGAGATAATTGTCCTCTGGAAGCCATAGCTAGTTTAATGCAACATATAATAGAAGAACAATAATCGTGAGATCTACTAATTCTTATGGAGTTTTATATGCAAATAGAGAAAAACAATGAACTAAATTGAAAAAAACTCGTTAAAACATACCTATGTCTGATAGAAGTCTATATATAAAAGCTCCCAAAGTGTATCAAATGGGTGAATTATTATCCGAAAAACAATTACCGCTTTGTGAGATAATAAGTTTCTAGCAATAGGATATAACTTGTGCAATTGAATGCAAGTAGATAAAAATAATGAATCAATGCACACACATTACAGTCAATCCAAAGCAAGCAAAGAGATGTGAAAAAAATCACTAATGTGTAAGACATATACTAAGTGAAGTGAAATCATCGTAAAACTAAGTGTCTAAGGCATCAACTAAGTGAAGTAAAGCCATTGTAAAACTAAGTAATCTCGGGGAGTGGATTAATATTAAAAACTCTATACATGTGAAGTAATCATTACAAACCATGCTTATTCACTTAGATCATCTTCGGATAAATATTTTCCATCATTTTCATAACTTTCGGTATATGTTTCCAATTCATCCTTGTCTTCGTCTTCACCATCGTTATTCTCCTCTCCCAGCACTTCTACGTCATCATCTAAGGCCTCGTTCACTCCATACTCATGTGTAAATGGACCAAGATCCACCATTAAATATATACACATGACATTATGGTCATCAACGTCCTCTTGATAAGCTCTATCAACTAAAGGGGTATCACCCACGTAACAAGCTTCAGTTTTACACACAGCCAACCAATTAGATCTTACTCTTGCAACTCCTAGATATTTAGAATAATAAACTTAACTTGCTTGCGATGCTAAAACAAAAGGATCATACTTTGGCTACCTTCTCTTATAATTAATATCAATTAGTCTAAACTGTGGATGCACTCTAGCTCCTCGATTTGGGGTTTGATCAAACCAATCACGTTTGAAGAGCACGACATTAATTAGTGGATGACCAGGAAATTGGACCTCTATAACCTCTTTCAAGATTCTATACTAGACATTTTCAAATATGTCAGAAACATTTTCTTTAATGCATACTCCACTATTTACGATACTCTTTCCTTTACAATACTCGTGAGTATGAAATTGATATCCATTCACAATATACCCTTGGAATGATTTCATTGGTCTCGAGGGACCGCAAATAATGTTTTGCAAGGATTAATTTGTAATTGCATATCTCCATTATGCACCTATATAAATCTAATTATTCATAAGATAACATATAAAAATAGCATTTTTCACAAGATTATGTATGCTAAAAAACTTACATAATATCTAAACCATCTGACAAATTTGTTTTCTATTCTTCTATCAACCTCTTCTCTTAAAATGTTTGGTTCCAAGAATTGTACTCGTGCAATTAACATCTTGTGCAGTACAAATAGAACACATCATTTGTCTTATTGACAATCTACTAAACATAATCTAAGCGAAGAGAAATCTTACTTGATATGCGGTTGGACCTCTTCATAATTTAACAACATAGAATTGAAAGCTACTTTATATTACTCGTTTGCGAAGAACCTAATTTGAATATTCCCTAATATCTTTCCAGGAATGTTACAAATAGATAATGTATGTTCCCCTGCCCTCGAGCTAGCACATTCTCCTTACTTTATATTACTCTTCATTACGAGCTACAGTTATGTGCTTTGTTTGTACATGCGATTCAAAGTAGTAGGAGAAGAAAGTGAATACTTCTTCAATCACAAATTGACCCTTCAACTCTTACCTTATTCTTCACCTTTGTTTTTAAACAATACAAAAACCTACGATCGCAGAATATAAATTAATAATATTAAATTTACGAAATTAAGGAAGAGAGAATAAAACAATGATTACCTTTCGAAATGATACATCCATCTATAATATTAGACTGGACCATAAACATTGGCCTCATACGGTAAATAAACCATTAAATATTCCATTACATCAAAGACCCCGGAGGGAAAGATCTTCTCCAACTTACATAGAATGATAGGTATATCTAACTCTAATTTTATTATATGAGCCACTGACAACTTTGGAGCATATAAATCCCGATAAAAGTAGTTTAATTAAGTTAGGACCGCTCCTATATTAGCAGGAAGGAACTCCTTGAGGGAAAATGGAAGTAAATGCTCCATGAACATATGACAATCATGGCTTTTCATTCCTGACATCTTCAACTCGTTTAAATCAATACATCACCCCAAGTTAGATACAAATCCATCCAGAAGTTGCAAGTTTTTCACCTACTGTAATAGACCTTTTTTTTTGTTATGCCGTCAATATGAAGCATGTTTTAGGTATTGAGATCCTTCCATTAGCTACAGTACTAATCCTTAACTCCGACCTATGACATAATATTTCCACTTCAAAACGGGCCTTCAAGTTATCCTTTATTTTGCCTTGCACATCCATAACTGTGTTAAACATATTGTCAAACACATTATTCTCATTATGCATCATATCTATATTATGTCGAACCAAATGTATACACCAATATGACAAATCCCAAAAAATACTCCACTTGACCCAGTTGTGGTTGATTCCTCTATTGTCACTGTTATCAATTTCATGGCCTGATTCTGTTATTTTTTTGGAAATGACACAAGCTATCCCAAATTGCATCACCAGTACAATGTGATACTGGTGGTGCTATTTCAGGGCCCTTATATCTTCTAAATAACTTTGTATCTCACCTATAAGGATGATCCATTGGCAAGAAACGACGATGAAAATTGAACCAAGAATGTTTCTTGCCTTACTACAGATGAAATGACTTTGTCTACCCCATGTAATACTGGCATGCCAATCTACCTGATATGCTTCACCTACTCAACATACCATATGAGGGAAAGTCATATATGGTCCACAGAATTTTTGTACCAGGAATTATGACTGTCAAGAACATCACTAAATCTTTCATACGCATCATTGGAGAGAGGTTGTATAGAGTAAGAATAACTGACCAAGAAGAGTATTGCTTGCCCAAATAGCAAAAACTATCAATACACAACCTAGTCTTACATTTCACTCTTCTTTGGCAAAATCTGGATGACTTTTATCAAAATGTTAGCAATCCTCACTATGACTCTTATCAAAATGTTAGCGAGCTTCACTATCTCGCCGATGGCTCATATAGCCATCCTCCAGTTTGCTCTCAGCATGACATCTCAGGTGTTCAGCAGTAGTTTTACATGCATACAACCTCTGTAACCTCAATGTTATTGGAAAGTAGTACATTTTTTTATAAGAAATCTCCTTAGACTTTTCATTGTTCCCAAACTTCCTTTGCATATACCGAGCATGGCCACTAAATTTGCATTCTCTATAGTTAATATTGTCTCTTCAATAAAGCATACATTCATTATTGCACAAATCAATTTTTTAAACCAGTAACCCAAGCCCCAACACTAATTTCTTCATCTGATAGAAGTCATTCGGAATCTTGTTACTACTAAGCACAACCTCCTTCATTAGTTGAACCATCTTGTTGAATGTTTTTTGAGACATATTATTTTTTAATTTTATATTCAACAACCTACAAATTAAGCTCAATTTCGAGTGGTTGATGCACCCATCCCAAAAAGGGTCTGTGGCCCTAAGCATGTCATAAAATTTCTAAGCTTTAACATTAGGTGGTTCTTTGATAATTTCTGATGACGGAAAGTCTGCTTGAAAATCAGGACCCATTACATCGAAGACTATTTCTCGATGCAAATCCCTAGAACCTGCTTCTGCATCAGCAGCCACAGTTCTTCCAATTGAGATATTAATATTCGGCATTGGACTAGATATTTCACCATGACATATCCATGGATAGTAGTTACCAACAAATTCCGATTTGTATAAGTAAAGCTCAACTTGTTCAGATCAATATAGTTCTTGTTCTTGCACTTTACACAAGGACATCGATTCACATCTAATCTCACATAAGACAAGGCAACAGAAATGAAAGTTTTAACCCCATATTGTAATTCAATTGTATTTCCATTCACACTAGGGACATGCCTTCTATACATTCAACTACGATCCTCTATATAAATTAGAGCACAAGATTCTGCACACTATATTAAAATATGGATGAATATTTTGAATGAGTATTTGATAGTTTAAGTTGGGTTTAGGGCTAGAGCTTTGGAGCTTTGGGTTTTGAATAAGATTCTCAAGGTTTTATTAATTTGATATGTGTATTATTGATTTAATAATGATTATTTAGATTGCAAATGCTAACATCATAGAATTTTTTAAATGTGATGTTTCGTTTTTTAGAATTAGAGGCTAATATTGACGTTAAAAGTAATGTATTCGAGTTGAATCATATAATTCTTAAAGGAAGGATATAACTTTTGTAGAAATATCACAAAATTATCTATCCAAGTGGATTTTAAATGATAGACTCATAGAATTATAGTTTTGAAAAAAATTTGATAAAGTCTCCCCTATAAACTAACTATTTTCTAGGCACTAGGCCACCTCAAGATTCGACAATACATCACCCAACAATCAATACATCCAAAAGTTAAGCTCAAAAAATAAATCCCAGGCAAATTCACCAACAACACTACATCCTGGCAATTAAGATACTCCTTCACATAATAAAATTCTCTAGAAAAATAAGAAATAAATCCATAAGACAAGCGTGAAACAAAACACTACTCAATATTATCTAGAATGATCTAGAGGATAGATAATTGCATCTCCAGAAAGCCGTTACCTTATGACAAATTTGGCTATGCTATTGCAAGTGATTTGGTACTGCTATTCAACCAAATTTTCTAGTATACCTGTATTGAAGAAGAGAACTGCCAAAAATAAAAAGGGAAAACAATAAGAGAAAATGAAAAAGGAAAACAACACACAAATAAAAATGATATTCCTTCACACAAATTACAAAGAGAAAATTAAAAAGGAAAACAACACACAAATAAAAGGAAAACATCACACAAATGAAAAAAGGAAAAGCTGCTCCAACCAAACTCCCACTTAGGACATTGACGGAAAACACAAGATGACAGTGAATAACGCTAGAACCCAGCCAAGACGAAAAAAAGGGGCAATTTTCATGTTCTTCTATTATCCTTTAGCTTAAGGATGGAAACAAGCTAAATCAAGCTCAGGACATTAATATTCACAGATATAAAGTTGGATCATGTGAGAGGGAATGCATAAGAATAGCAATCCTTTGTACAAAGACAAGAAAGTTAAAAAAATAAAAAAAAAAGAAGAGAGAGAGAGAGAGAGAAAGTAAAAGCACGCCTGCTTCCTCATCACAGAATGCCATCATTTGCCAAACATTTTTTTATCCTACTTTAGTTAGGGTAAAAGAGGAGGAAATGGAGGCAAAATATAAATTAAGAGGTAATTTACTTTAGTTGATTAGAAGAAAAGTAAATAGAGTAGAAACTCTTTTTTTCGACATTAAATTTCCAATCTATCTAAAATAATACGCATTCCACCTTTTTGAATAAACGCGAAAATTCCTCATCCATATATCCTAAAATGAGATTGACCAAATGTCGTTGATTTTCTTGATTGAAAAATGGTTGTAGGATGGATTTTTTAGAGCAGCAAATCAATCCCAAGTTTTAAGACATCACCATGTGTGAATCAATAGATATTTTAGGTAGGAAGTTTGGATGGATTAATCCGTAAAGTAGTTCTTGATTTGGTGTTTATAAATCTTGGTAACGAAGATTAGTTTGTTACTTATTTTGTGTTCTCTTTTGCTTCCTTTGGATGAATTATTTAAGTTAAATGAGAATATGAATAAAGATTTTTTTTTTCTTCTTTCGTCGTTATCAATGACACGATATCATCAATCAATTAAATGTCTTTTTTTTTACAAAGTTAACTGTCCTTATCATCAATCAATACATGCTATAAAAATAATATTTCTCAGCGATGTGCAACGGGCGGGGTGCCCCTTGGCAATGGGGGAATTCACATCAAAGCCCCCAGTTGCCCCTAATTCCACAAACCAAAAGACAAAGAAAAAACAATTGATAAAACAAAATTAGTTGTAGCATAACAATTGGATCCCAAAATATAGTTATTAAGTACTACTAATATAGTCCTTTCCATTTTGTCAGAGAGAAAAAAAAGCACAAAATCAAGTTATACAAGGCAACTGAAAACTCTCTTCTTTACTATTCCACAGCAACAATCAACTTCAATATCATCACTTAATTTGACCATGTGTAGAACAAATAGAAAAACCTTGGGGGCTAGCATTGCTATCTAGCATTTTCCGTTATTCCGCGGTCCTAATCACCATGCTTCTTTCAACCAAAATATTTTCAGACGCCATCCAATAGCCCACAATGATAATTAAATAAAAAACGAAACATACAGATTTAGAGAACAACATATCAATCAATGTAAAAAAAGAAGAAATTGGGAGTGAAACCTGAAGCCGAAGCTCCGACTAGCAACGAAAGTTGCGGCGAGAGATGGCTGTAGAAGGATAGAATGCAGGCGAAAACCCTAAATGGAGAATGCAATTGAAGCAGAGGGACGGCTGTGGACGAGCTGCAACAAAGACACGGCGGTGGACAGGGGGGGAGAAGAACGGCGGCAACGAAAATCTAGAAGGTTTGGAGCTCGGATGGAACGATGTGGTTGAGGTGGCGGGTGGCTACAGAAACTGGCTAGTTACGCTGATGTTAATATTACAATAAATGTTATTTTTTCGTTTTTTTATTTTTTGAGAATTTTTACCAACTAATAGCTATCATATTTTAAATATAGATAAAATAAGAATTCTATCTAAATTGTAATATTATTTTTAACACAATATGTGTTTAACCGACTTTATGAACAAGTATTTTAAAATAGATGTAGTAATATTTTTCATAAAAACAGAAAAATATCGCATTGGTAATTTTTTATGAATTTAATGATAATTAATTTGATAAAAAAATTAGAAGTGTAAATCTAAAACTAACCATTTGGTCCATTTCTAATAATGTGAAACTTACTACTTTTGTTATTGTCATTAAACATACAAAAATTAAGTTTAGCGATCCAAATGAATCATATTGGGACAAATAGAATCGGTGACAAAAAAGTAAGTTAAGGGTAAATTTGAGGTTAAATCTGTTTGAAAACTTTGCAGAAGGGAAGGATAGTGGTAAATTTGGTACAATGGGCAATATTCTGAAAATGCCAACTTAAAGGAGTCATTCATCTTGCAATTTATATACTAGTTCGAGTAATAAATTGGACCCTGAGGAGCTCAAATCCAATGGAAATGAGCAGTTCAGGCAGGGGAATTTAGAGGAGGCATTAGCTCTGCACAATCAAGCAATTGCAGTAATGAAAAAAAGTATAATTTTCAAGTTAGATTGACAAAGCAAACAAATCTCGTTAATAGCCACAAAAATTTGCACAAATTTACCCCATTAAAAAAAACAAAGTTAGCACACACCTGAAACAAGCAACGACAATACCCTCGACGGCAGCAGCAGCGGCGGCAATACTCTCAGTGGTGGTGTCAGTGGTGGCAACACTAGAAGAAGGAGCTGCAATGAATGGTGGGGGAAAAGGAAATTCTGGTGTACAAGCTAGGAATGAACAGTGGCAACAAACTGAGAGCTTTAGAGTTGGGATGGAACCGTAGGGTTGAGGTGGCTTCAAAATGGGAAACATTGATTTCTCACCGGATTAAGGAGTAGCCGGTAGTCAAGAAGAAGACGGCGAAGGGGGAAAAAACGAATGAGTAAAATTGCAAAAATGGCTAAGTTCTTATGAAATTTTGGTAGTATTAGAATAAAATTTACACACAATAGATCTCTAACTATTATTTGCACAAGAATTTCTTCAAACTTCTCTCTTTCTTTTCTCTTGCAATTTTCTCTAACAATTCTCTCACAAAATGGTATATCTCTCAAGTTTAGAGAATAGCTCTATTTATAGAGCTTTATTAGTGGACTGAATCATCTTCCATTAATATGTATTAGTAGTGTCTCCACTAACTCTTAATGATAGACATCCATATCCACTAACATTAGTGGATTCTCCACTAATTCATAACACTCATCCTTACATGTCCATTACATAAAGAATATGTCTCGTTAAAACCTTACTAGATAAAAATCTTGTGAGAAAAAAAATATAGTGAAGGAAAAAGATTATACTATTCTATACGTCTGCTTATTACTCCCCCTGATGAAATGTTTTCTTTAAATCTTTGAACCGACGCATATTGATTTTATATCTTAACTTCTCAAATGTTACAGTCGATAAAGTCTTTGTGAAAATATCTGTCAGGTTGTCACATGACCGAATTTGTAACACATAAATTTCACTTTTCTTTTGGAGTTCATGAGTAAAGAAGAATTTTGGTGAAATATGTTTTGTTCGATCTCCTTTAATATATCTTCCTCGTAATTGAGCTATGCAAGTTGCATTGTCTTTATAAAGAGGAGTTGGAATATCTCTTATAGATGATAATCCATAATTTTTTCGGATATAATGAATCACTAATCTTAACCATACACATTCTCGACTTGCTTCATGAATGGCTATAATTTCAGCATGATTTGAAGAAGTTGCTGCTATAAATTATTTTGTAGAACGCCATGATATAGCAGTATTTTCACATGTAAATAGATAACCCATTTGAGAACGTATTTTATGTGAATCAGATAAATAACCAGCATCTATATAGCCTATCAATATTAGCTGGTTTTATTTGAATAAAATAATTCAAGATCAATTATACTTTGGAGATATCGAAGGATGTGTTGGTGAAGAACTAAATCTTGCTAATAAATTGACAACAAATGCAATATCAAGTCGTGTATTATTAACAAGATACACCAATGCACCAATTGTACTAAGCTATGGTACTTCAGGACCAAGGAGTTCTTTATCATCTTCTTGATATCGGAAATGATCTTTATTCACATCTAATGACTGGACGATCATTGGAATACTCAACGGATGTACTTTGTCCATGTAAAATCTTTTTAGAACTTTTGTTGTATATGTTGATTGATGGATAAATGTTCCACTTTTCAGATGTTTAATTTGTAAACCAAGACAAAATTTAGTTTTACCAAAATCCTTGATTTCGAATTCTCTTTTTAAATAATCAATTGTTTCTTGGAGCTCTTCTGGAATTCTAATAAGATCATCAACATAGATAGTTAATATCACAAATTTAGAACCAGATTTCTTATACATGGACATACCTAGTCATTTTTAAATCCCGCTTTCAATAAATATTCACTAAGACGATTGAACCACATGCACCCAAATTGCTTCAGGCCATATAATGATTTCTGCAATTTGATGAAATAATTTTCGCGAGGATAATGCTTATATGCTTCGAGCATACGAAATCCTTCGGAGATTTTCATGTAAACATCATTTTCTAAATTTTCATATAAGTAAGCAGTGACAACATCTAATAAACGCATATCTATCTTTTCATATACTGCCAAACTGATAAGATATTGGAGTGTAATAGCATCAACAACAAGAGAATAAGTTTCATCATAATCAATACCTGGTCTTTGTGAAAACCTTAGACTACTAACCGTGCTTTATATCGTATGATTTCATTATTTTCACTGTGCTTTCGCACAAATATCTATTTGTAGCCAACAGGCTTTACACCTTCCGGTGTTCAGACTACAGGTCCGAAAACTTCACGTTTTATAAGTGCATTTAACTCCGATTGAATCGCATCTTTCCATTGTAGCCAATCTTTTCTATACCGACATTTATCAAATGATATTGATTTAGGATTATCATTATCATGATAATAACAAGAGATATATTGTATGCAAACATATTATCAATAGCTATTTCTATCCAATTCTAACTTCTATCGGAAGTGGTATAATTGGTAGAAATTTTAGTGTTACTTTTATCAACTTCTGGTTCTTTGTCATCAGTTCTCTCTTAATCTTTATCATTCTTTTCTTCAATATGATCATCTGAATCATTTAATCCTCTTTTCTTTTGAGGATTTTTATCTTTAGAACCAAGAGGTCGGCCATACTTTTGGCGTGCTTTTGACTCAGTAGCTATAGGAATAATCTTTTGTTCTGCTGAGATTTCAATGCGAATAAAAGCATTCATAGCTGGAATATGCGATTTTGTTACTCTTTTGGAGTCAACAAAAGCGTTTGTATTTGATTTGCAATACTTTGCAAATGAATTATCTTTTGAACTTCAAGTTCACACACGCTTGTGCGCAGATCAAGATAATTTAATGATGCGGTTTATGTTCTCCTCCTAATTTAGGGAATGATGATTCATCAAAATGACAATCAGCAAATCTTGTTGTGAATACATCTCCTATTAGGGATTCAACATACCTGATAATAAAGGGAAAATCATATCCAACGTATATCCCCTTTCTTCTTTGAAGACCCATATTTGTACGTTGGTTTGGTGCAATTGGAACATATACAGCACACTCAAAAATTCTTAAATGAGCAATATTTGGTTCTGAACCAAAAGTTAATTACAAAAGAGAGAATTTATGATAACTAGTTGGCCTTATACGTACAAGTGCTACAGCATGTAAAATAGCATGTCCCCAGGCAGATATTGAGAGATTTATTTCCATTAATAATGGTCTAGTATTTAATTGTAATCTTTTAATAAAAGATTCAGTAAGACCATTTTGTGTATGAACATGAGCTACAGGATATTCAACATTAATCCTAATTGATATGCAATATGCATCAAAAGCATGTGATGAAAATTCACTAGCATTATCCAAACGGATATTTTTAATTTGATGGTCAGAAAATTGTACTCGTAATTTAATTATGTGAGCAAGTAATCTCGCAAATGTCAAGTTACTAGTAGATAATAAACACACATATGACCATCAAGATAATGTATCAATTAAGACCATAAAATATTTTAACGGTTCACATGGTTGATAAATAGATCCACAAATATCTCCGTGAATCTGTTCAAGG
The DNA here is from genome assembly GCA_026120185.1 of Voacanga thouarsii. Lineage (NCBI taxonomy): Eukaryota > Viridiplantae > Streptophyta > Magnoliopsida > Gentianales > Apocynaceae > Voacanga > Voacanga thouarsii. The sequence goes on along the minus strand of JANUWF010001127.1, from coordinate 2,291,524 downwards.
AATGTAGGACTTTTAGCTCTTACTTTTACCGATGATGGTCTAATAATTAATTTTCCTATGGAACATGCAGTACATGAGAATTTTTCTGATGTCAATATTTTTTTTATTGTTTAATGGATGACCATGTGTATTCTCAATTATTCTTATCATCATGGTAGATCTCGAATGACCCAACTGGTCATGCCAAATGTTAAAAGTTGTAAAATCAATAAACTTCTGGTTTACTAGATGATGAATTTCAATTGTACATATTTTTGCAAAATATAGGGCAGTAGAAAAAGACGGTAGTTTTTCTAATACAAATTTCTTACCCAAATTAATATAAGTAATATAAAGATGCTCAATACCATTTTCCTAATTTGTTTCAACATGATACCCATTTCTACAGATATCTTTAAAACTCAATAAATTTATTTTGAATTTTGAGAAAAATAGTGTCTTATCAATATTAATTGTTGTTCCTTCAGGTAACAATATACTAGCTCTTACGGAGCCTTCAATCACATTTGTACTACCGTTTATAGTATACATATTTATTTCTCCCATTTTGAGATAAGAAAAATATTTCTCATTTTTTAGTATGGTGTGTGTAGTTCCATTATCAATAATACATACATCATCATTAACAATAGCCACCTAAACAAAAATATGTAAATGCAAACGTAAATATGATTAGAATATAATGAAAATTAAAAAATATCAAGTGATGCATTAATTCTTCTGGACATTGTCATCACTAATTAAATGGTATATCCTACCATTTGAGCGTTCGAAAAAATCATATACATCCATATGGGTAATATTGATATTAAAATCTTCTGGATCAATATCATCATCGTCAGCATCACTAAATGCTTGGCCGTACGATAGTTACGTGACCAATGACCTTCCATGCCACATTTATAACATTTATCCTCATAATTTTCTTGCACCTTTTTCCCCTTATTATCTTTTCTTTCCCACTTCAGATGGCCAATATTTCTCACAACTTGATTATTACTGTGATAAGGGAAATATCGAGCGTGTCCACGACCATAACCACGGCCATAGCCACGGCCACAACTACGATTACGACTATGACTATGGCTTTTGCTGGAGTTAACAATATTCACTTCTATGAGTGTTGTTGAGCCAGTTGGTCTGGCTTCATAATTTCTTAATAATAACCCATTATTTTTCTTTGCAATAAGGAGGGCAGTAATTAAACTAGTAAATTTTGTATACCCCTTTTCTCGCATTACAAAAAAAAAAAAATGCTATTTGCGACGGCCAAATCCGTCGCAAATCTAGTGTTGCGAAGGATTCGGCCGTTGCAAATAAGAGCGTCTAAATCTGTCGCAAATAACGACACATTTGCGACGGCCAAATCTCTGATCAACGAAATTACATTTTGCTACGGAATTGCGATGGATTTTAAAATTCATCGCAAATCCGTAGTAACTTACGGATTTGCGACAGAATAATTGAAAAATAAAATAAAATGTGAAAAAAAATCTGTCGCAAATCCGTAGCAAGTTGTGATAGATTTGCAACGGAATATTTTCATAGATAAAAATAAAATAGAAAAACATCCGTCGCAAATTCGTAACAGATTTGCGACGGAATAATTACATTTTTAAAAAAAGAAAAATATCCGTCACAAATGCATCGCAACTTGAGAGGGATTTGCAACGGCATAATTGAAAAATAAAATAAATTGTGAAAAAATCTGTCGCAAAATTGTAGCAAGTTGCGACGGATTTGCAACGGAATATTTTTATAGATAAAATAAAACGAAATAATTTTGTCACAAATCCGTTGCAGATTGCTATGGATTTGCGACGGATAATATATAATGGAAAATAATTTCATCGCAAATCCATAGCAAAGAATTACGGATTTGTGACGGCGTAATTACATATTTAAAATAAACGAAAAAATATCTGTTGCAACCTAAGAGGGATTTGCAACGGAATTTTTTGAAATTAAAATAAATGTATATTTGTAGTTAGTTGCTACGGATTTGCAATGGAATAATTACAATTTTAAAAAATTAAAAAATCCGTTGCAAATCCGTAGCAAGTTGCTACGAATTTGCGACGGAATAATTATAATTTAAAAAAAATAAAAAAATTCGTCTCAAATCCGTAGCAAGCTGCTACGGATTTGCGACGGAATAATTACAATTTAAAAAAATAAAAAAATTCGTCGCAAATCCGTAGCAAATTGCTAGGAATTTGCGATGGATTAATTACAATTAAAAAAAAAATTCGTCGCAAATCCGCTGCAAGTTAAGACCGAATTTGTCAAAATTAATTTTAAATAAATTAATTTTAGAAAACCTGTGACAAATATTTAAGCAATTTTTCTTATAAATATCAAATCTGTAATGTTTTTTAACGTGAAAAAATCTAATAAAACAAATAAAATTTTGAAACCAATAATAAATTACAACATGCCAAATAATAAAGTAAAATTACAATAATCCAAACATGTGTATACAAATAAGTATCACAATAGATAAATAATGTTCAAAATACAATCATGTAGCTAAAGGATTAGGAGCACTAGTTGAAGGAGGAGCAGGAGGACCATCAAACCCAGTACTAGGACCGGGGTGATGATCAGGTGGGGAAACAAATAAATCATCGTCTTCGTCCTCGTGTTCATCCTCATCCTCATCCATGTCCTCGTCCTCAAATACCGAAGACAGATGTGGCACAGCAACCCCCATCTTCTCGGACATAACTGCCATCCAAGAAGTGATTCCCGCAACTTTATGTTCAAAATTCTTCTTAATCCTCTCCTCACGGCGTTTGTACTTATCCTCGCAACTCCACTTTCAATGCCTCCATCGATCCTCAACCTCCTGAATCCTCTGCTGAACCCTAATCTCAACTATCTGGTTAACATCAATAGGAGTGGATGACGATGATCCTAATAGATGAGACGCATGCATCTGCTCCTTAATGCGAGTAGCCTCTGATCCTAATCTGTAGACACGACCCTTGTTGAATCCGCCAGCTGCCTCAATGATAATGGCCTTGTCATTTGGCATAGCAACGGAGTCGACAGACCCGCTAGACTTCATTTAAGAGTAGCGCTCCTAGGTGACATTTGCCTCCTCCTGAAATAACGTGAGTTTATAAAAATTAAAAGAAGACCTATTACAATAAGTAATGTAAGAATAAATTATTTTTACCAATATCTTCTGCGGACGCCCGCCCACACTCTGGCCCTGTCTTTCCCCGTTCTGAAACATATGTAGTTTTTTGAACATGTCCAGATAGCTAAATGTGTCCCCTTCACGTCTCCTCTGCAGTTAAATTAATAGAAAAGATTATTATTTTGAATGCGAGTGCATGATTCTGACAATTATGGAATATACAAAAGTTAATAAAATTGAATTTGCCATGTGTACCTCGTGTTCAATGAAAGAGATGGAATCTCCTGTGTGAGTGACACCGCAACGAGACCGATTTGCCTTTGCAGACTGCACGACTCGTTGATACTTGGGATCCAACCAATGTTTGTTCATCTCCAACCAATTAGTTAGATCAATCCAAGTTGAACACGAATTAACAGGTGTGCTCTTTCGGGTCCTCGACAAAGTATCGGAAAGCCTTTTTGTACACTTCCTTTCCCAATTTCTCCGTATCTGGGGACCATGCTCAGGAGCCCAACGAAATAACTTCTGCAAATAATATCAACCATCGCCGTTAAAGTTTAAATTAACAGTTTAAAGTAAATTTTTTTGCAAATACAACAAATGACACCTAAGCATATAAGTTTCAAAAACATATACATGAGATTAAATTTGTAAGAAAGTAAAAGAAACATACTCCCCACTCGTCGAACTGCATGTCCCGAACGTGTATCGGGACATGTGAGTATGTAGCGTACGAACCATTGAATTGTCTCTTAAATATGCCTTGAATCTCTCTCACACATTTATCTGAACCAGCAAACCTATTTTATATAACCAGAAAGGAAAGTAATATGATTATTAAAGAAGATATACTGAATTAGAAATTAATTAATAATTATAAATTACACACCCATCTCCTCGAGGAATAATCACAGGTCGGTGGTCTGTGGCCTGTGATCCTACAGCTTGTGATGGTGAAGTAGGAGTTTCTATTGGAGAAGCACCTCTTGATTGCGAAGGTGAACCAGAAATCATTCGTGGTACGGAGAGGTGCCGTGCGTGTGATGGTGATGAGGTGTCAGGAGGATGGGTATGTTGGTCCGTTCTAGCACATCCAGAAGACTGTCCATGGCCAGACATCCTAATTTTGAAATAAAATTATGTAAATTTCAAACATATTTATAATATATATATGTAGAACAAGTTATAAATGCAAATTTATAAAAACATTTGGCAGAGTTTCCCCTATAAAATGGTCATTTTCCAGGCATTAATGCCATCAAACATATTCCAAGTATCATCAACACATTAAACATATACAACAAAACCTGTATCAAAGAACACATTCTCCATAACAAAAAATTAACTGCTAACAGATAAACTGGAATATGTAAAAACTTGGCCATTTATACAACTTGAGAAAGAAAATGTTTTTTGTTTTTGTTTTCTTTCAAAATGGCTTCATTCTTGCACATAAGTCTCTAACCTTTTCCAAGCATTTTGAAGGGCAAGTGCATGATTCTTCTTTTGTCAATGGATCAAAGCCATCAGATAATGAAATGTGTGTTCTTTTATACAGCTTTTATACAGGTTTATATCCTAACAAAGAAGACATCTATAATAAAAAGTCAATGTCAACAACAACAATTAACTTAAGGGTAATCATCCATTACCCAGGAGGAGTGATCACCCATCACTCATGGAGAGTGATCACCCATCATTGACGGGGATCCAGTTCATATATTAGACCAAAAAAATATACCTTTGAAAAAGCAAAGAACGCCTGTTGAGTTGAAAATAGTAAGCATTGACTCATGCTTAATTTTTTTTTTTAAAGTATACTTGTGGAAAGGCAAAGAACACCCGTGGAAAAGAAAATAGTTAGAGTCTCCCCTAACACTTAACTGTATTAAAAAAAAAAAAAAAGAAGCATACCGAGCAGGAAAGGAAAAGAACACCTATGGAAAAGAAAATAGTTAGCATTGACTCGTACTTAACTATATTTAAAACAATAAAAAGGACAAAAAATGGTATAATAATTGATCATCCAATAAATTAGTAAAACATGAAATTTTAACATAGATTATTGATCAACAATATAAGTAACCATCATAAGTGATTTAAACTTTACATCACAAACACATAATAAATGTACTTTAATCACTCGAGTCATCCTCTGATATATATTCTGCTTCTTCCATCTCTGTCATGCTATCTGTATTCCAGTTACCTTTGTCTTCATCTTCATCTTCGAGTTCATTTGTATCCCTAAGTAATCCTTCTTCTTGAACATCCAACAAATCACTTGTGCTCGATTCATGAGCTAAGGGACCAAGATCAACAACTAAGGAAATGCTCATTGCATTGTGAATATCCACTTCTTCTTGGTAAGCTTTATCAATCACATGTGCATCAATCACATGTCGAGCTTTAACTTTACACACAGCTAACCAATCGGATCTTGGTCTTTTGCATCCTGGATATGAGGCATAGTACACCTGAGATGCCTGTTGAGCTAACACAAACAGATCATATTTTGGATAGCTCTTCTTGCAATTAATATCAACAATCTTATACTCCTTATGAATTCTCACACTGCAATTTGTTGTTTGATCAAACTAATCACATTTAAAAAGTACAACTTTTTGTGATGGATTACCAGGAAGCTCAACTTCAACAATATCTTTAAGAACCCCATAATAATCACTCACTATTGAGTCCTTTTCACCCCCTTTATAGAAAACTCCAGAATTCACTGTTTTCTTTCCTTCGGTATGTTTGTGGGTGTGAAATCTATAACCATTAATAATGTACCCAGTATATATTTTCACTTTTCTCGAAGGTCCCCAAGCAAGATTCTTCAAACATATATTTGACACATGATTTTGTGGATCGTTCACCTGTAAAGCATGTGAAATGTTTAGGTGGACATACATTAACTAACAACATATGTTCACGTGTACAAAAATTTAACTGGTTTTTGAAGAGCATACATAATCTTTAAACCATCCTGCAAATTCATTCTCTATCCTTCTTTGTACATCCAATTCCGATGTGGTTGGGACTAAAGATTGTAAACGAGATATGAACTCACTGTAGAGAAGAAAATGATACAATTACCAATGGATCCAAAATGGCAGTGTTTTAACATAGATTATTTAAAACAATCAGAAGTAATCTTTCCATGAAGATGTGGCAATCATGGCTTTTCATACCCGATAGCTTCAATTCATTAAAATCAACACATCTACAAAGATTCGATGCGTATCCATCTGGAAGAGTTAATCCTTTCAACCACTCAAGCAATATTTTCTTTTGTTCTACCGTCAATGTGTAACATGCCTTAAGTATTGCTATCCTCCCTTCTCCGACGTTACACACAAATAGTTCTGGCCTATTACAATATACTTCAACGTCACGACGGGCCTTCAAATTATCTTTAGTCTTGCCCTTCGCATCCATAACTGTATTAAAGACATTATCAAACACATTCTTTTCATTATGCATTACATCAACATTATGACGAACCAAATGTGTTCGCCAATACGGCAAATCTCAAAAAATACTCCGTTTAGCCCAATTATAACTCACATATCTACCTTCCGATCTCTCAAGTTCTCTTCCGGACTCTGTTATTTTCAAATACTGATAAACACTGCTCTACAGGTCATCCCCAGTGGGACGTAGAATAGGTTGTAACATATCAGAGCCCTTATCTCTCTTAAATGATGTTGTATCCCGTCGAAATAGGTGATCCATAGGTAAGAAGCGGCAGTGACAGTCAAACCATGAGTGTTTACCACCATATTGTAGATGAAAAGACTTTGACCTCTCCATACAATATGGACACGCTAATCTTCCAGATGTGCTACATCCACTCATCATTCCATAGGTAGGAAAGTTGTTAATAGTCCACATTAGTACAACACGCATCTGGAAGTTTTGTTTCTTTGCTATGTCATATGTAGCAACACCTTCAGTCCACAAATGATTCAATTCTTCTATTAATGGTTGAAGATAAACATCAATTTTATGTTTCAGATTCTTTGATCCCAGTACAATGATTGTTAAAAATATCACAAGATCTTTTATGCACAACCACGGTGGGAGGTTATAAGGAGTGACAATAACTGGCCAACATGAATACTGCTTTCCTGACATGCCAAATGGCAAGAAACCATCAGTACAAAGTCCCAATCTCACATTCCGCACTTCCTTTGCAAAATTTTGATGAATTCGGTCAAAGTGCTGCTAAGCCTTACCATCTCTCGGATGGTTCATGTTTCCATCTTCGACTTTAGCCTTTGCATGCCAACTCATGTGTTCAGCTGTAGTTTTAGATGCATATTACCTTTGCAGCCTTGGTGTAATCAGAAAGTAGTACATTTTTTTCAAAGGGATCTCAAGCCTAATCCTTCTTTTCCCCCCATATTTTCTAGGCACGTACTGAGCATGTTTGCAAATTTTAAATTCTTTCAAATTAATATCGTCCTTCCAATAAAGCATGCATCCATTAGTGCAGACATCTATCTATTGAACATGCAACCCCAACCCAGATACTAACTTCTTCATTTGATAAAAGTCATCAGGTATCTTGTTGCTTCTTGGAATCACCTCTTTCATAAGCTGCACCACTTGGTTAAAAGCTTTTTTAGATACGTTATTTTCAGACTTAACATTTAGTAGCCTTGAAACTAACGAAAGCATTGAGTGGTTCGTACACCCTTCCCATATGGGAGTGTCTATTGCCCCCAAGCATATCATAAAACTTATGTGCTTCCGTGTTAGGAGGTTCTTCAACTTACTCATCCGACGGTCTTTCCAAATTAAAATTAGGTCCCGCCGCATCAATGATCATTTCCAGATAAGGATTTCTAGGACCTGAATCAACTTGAACTGTACTAGATGTTGAGGTAGACATGCTTTGATTTACATAGTAAGGTTCACCGTGACAAATCCACTGATGGTAGTTGCTAACAAACCCATATCTGTACAAATGGATCTCAACTTGATCCGGAGAGTCAAATTTCATGTTCTTGCATTTTGTGCAAGGACATCTGATTTTACCAGACTCGGAATTCAATAAAACGAACGCAATAAATCCCTGCACTCCCTGCTCAAATTCAGTAGTAAACCCTTTACTGGGCAACCGCCTTCTATGCATCCAACCGCGATTTTTCATCTATATATTCAACATATTATGTGACAAAGAGGTTTAACTGTGAGTTTATGCATGTTTGCATACAAAGGTTTAGGAAAGCTTAAGGGTAACCATCTTCATTATACTTTAAACAACAATTATAAATACCTGAATGGCCAACTACATGTTTCATGAAATACTTTTTTAGTAATTTATATATACTTCTTTATCGTGCATCATACTTGGGCTTGTGATGGTGAACCATCGTCGCAAAACACCAATCGGTTTCCCAATCATGTTTATATAGACACCCAATATACTTAATACAGAATTAAAATTATTAACCTCTCTGACAATACCTCAATAAGCAACTAGATTTAAACTATGAAGTATTAACCAACTCAGCCACCAACTAACAATCAAAATTAATGTTAAACCAACAACCATAAACACAACTACCAGTACAAAATCCATTAGGAATTTCGGCAGAGTTTTCCCTATATACTGGACGTTTCTAGGCATCAAGCCACCACAAAATCAACAACATTAAAAAAAAAAATTATTAACTGTCAAAACAATTATTCAATAGAACTAATGTAAGGGTAATCACCCATTACCCATGGGGAATGATCACCCATCACTCATGAGGAATGATAACCCATCACTCACGGGGATCCATTCATATAAGTTAAAAAAAGAGAAAAAAAGATGCAGTTGGTATCCGTTGGTAGCCAACTTACCATTAACAAATAGTAAGTACTAATTATTGACATGCAGTATATTACTAAACGTTAAATAGTAATTATTATCAAACAATTTTATAAAAAAATATTAGTAGTAATGATAATATAGTATTGAAAATAATTTTTTGCCCCCCTAATATTTAATAAATAGCAATTCCAATAAACATATGGATAAAAGTATTAATATTATGGAATAGAAGTTTTATTAGTCAACAAGTAATAAGAACTAATAATTATCATAGTAGTAAATACTATTAATAGTTAGCATAGTAGTTAACAAGCAACAAAATTCACTGCTAGTAATATACATCACATACTACATAAAAAATTCACTGCTAAGCACATAAACATGCCCTATATCACGTTGAACTACTTATTATACCAAATAAATCTCCACATTACAATTTTTATCCCATCCTTGTACGAAAATAAATCAATGTAATATATTCTTACATTCTCCATCACAAAATATCACCTGCTACTAGCGTTCTAAAAATCAAAGACGATGTAAGAGTTTAAAAAAAGAATGATATTTACTTGTTTTGGAGACTGATGTTGAACGATGACTAAGGCCTCTGATATGCTATGAGGATTCAACCTTAGTCTTCTTTGGTTGAATTTTTTTATTCTTTTAATTCGTGGAGAATGCTCCGAATTTGGAGTTTGAAGAAGAAGATTTTAAGTGTTCTGGACAGAAAGTGAAAAATAGGAAGCAAGAGGAATAATAATATATAATAATATAGGAAGCAAGAGAGGGGGGGGTCGGCAGATGGGTTGAAGGGGGAACGGAGAAGGGGGCTGGGGGGGGAGGGTTGGCAGAAGGTAGGGAGAGGGGAAGAAGGGGGTCGGGGGAGGGGAGAGCCGCGGGGAGGGGGGGCCGCAGGGGGGAGAACCGGGGGAGGGGGGATGGCCGCAGGGGGAGAGGGAGAGAGCCGGGGGGGAGGGCCGCAGGGGGAGAGCCGGTGGAGGGATCGCCGCGGGGAGGGGAGAGAGTCGGGGGCTGCAGGGGGGAGAGCTGGGGGAGAGAGGAGAGAGCCAAGGGGAGGGGGGAGTGCCGAGGGGTGGTAGCGAGAGGGTAGAAGGAGGGAGGGGGAAGAAGATGCAATTGAAACGACTATTAAAAAAAAAAATTCTAAGTGTTTGAAAAAAAAAAAATTTGGGTTGATTATCCCAAAAAAATTAGAACAAAAAATAAAAAAATAAAAAAATGTCACGAATTTGTCAGGGATTAGTAGCAATTTTGTGATTTCGTGGCAAATAATCACAGATTAACCACAGAACACACAACAAAAATTTATATATTTATATTCAATATAAAACTATATTATTCAAAATAAAAAAATATTTTGTATATTTATATAATTTTAAAATTTTACATACTATCAATTATACTATCTTTTTTATTAAATGATTTATATATATATGTATATATATATATATATATATATAAATAAATATATATATATATATATATATGCATAAATTCATACACAATATATATAACTCACACACACATATACAATCATAATCATAAATATACATGAAAAAATGTGTGTCTATATATATACACACATATTTCACACACACACACACACACACACCCCATATATATTGAAGTACATATACACAAACAGTCATATACACACACACACAAATATTTATTTACATGTATAGATACACACATATTCATATACATATATAAATATATATATTTATATACAAACACACACACATAATTAATGAAATTTTCTTTTTAATTAATGTCACGGTAATATAGTTAATTGCGCTGATATTGTTATCAAAAAAAAGAAAAAATATATATCATATCTTTAAATTTTTTTTAATACACACATATATTTCTATACAAAATATTATATTCTATTTTAAATTCGTATCAATTCTTTTTCAAGAATAATTAAGTTAGAGATAAAAAATATAATGTTTAAAAAATATTTGACCATTTTAATCAAAATATTTTATTTACACACACACACACACACACACACAATTAATGAAATTTTCTTAGTAATTAATGAAACTCCTTATTACTCAACTTATAAATCATGTAAGTTGTTCTTATCATAGTAACCATATATATTTTATCTCTAAGAAAATTATCTATAAAGAACATGTAAGAATATTTTATATAATAAGCAATATTAGTAAGAAAATCATAGACATATTCTATGATAAGAACACTCATGTGTATATAGTATACAAAATTATACAAAAAAAAAAAGCCTTAATAAGTAACTTTAAATGTATTTAGATTAAAATTATTTAGAACGATAATTTTTTTTTTAACTTCATTTTATAGAAAACACCAATTCGTCGCAACTTTAAAGAAAACACCAATCCGTCGCAAAACCGTCGCAACTTTTGCGAGGGATTTGCGACAAAATCATTAAATCCATCGCTAAATTTGCGATGGATTAGCTAGAGCAACTTTTTTAATTTTTTTGCTTCAAATGAATTCCGTCGCAAATCCCTCGCAATTTTTGTGAGGGATTTGCGACGGCCTCTCTAAATCTGTCGCAAATTCGTCTCAAATAATTTCCGTCGCAAATCCATCTCTAATTTTGTGACGGATTAACTAGAGCATTTTTTTTAATTTTTTGCCTCGTTTTTTTTTAAAATTGAATTCTGCCGCAAATCCCTCGCAATTTTTGCGAGGGATTTGTGACGGCCTCTTTAAATCCGTCTAAAATAACTTCCTTCACAAATCCGTCTCTAATTTTGCGACGGATTAGCTAGAGCTTTTTTTTAATTATTTTTTGCTTCAATTTTTTTTTAAAAAAATTGAATTCTGTGGCCTCTTTAAATCCGTCACAAATCTGTCTCAAATAATTTCCGTCGCAAATCCATCTCTAATTTTGCGACGGATTAGCTAGAGCATTTTTTTTTATTATTTTTTGCTTCATTTTTTAAAAAATTGAATTCTGTCGCAAATCCCTCGCAATATTTGCGAGGGATTTACAACGGCCTCTTTAAATCCGTCGCAAATTCGTCTTAAATAATTTCCGTCACAAATCCGTCTCTAAGTTTGCGACGGATTAGCTAGAGCAATTTTTTTTTTTAATTTTTTGCTTCAATTTTTTTTAAAAAAATAACTTCCGTCGCAAATCCGTCTCTAATTTTGCAACGGATTTGCGAGGGCCGATCAACTAGATCCCTTAACCCTTTTTCCGTCGGTGAGCTGTCGCAAATTTGCGACGGATTTAGTCCGTTGCAATTTGCTAACTTTCTTGTAGTATCGATATTGTTACTGTAGGACAATATTCAAGGCATGAAAAGTGGAGAATGTCTTCTCCAACATATCTTCATCAGTAACTTTTTCTCCACATAATTTTAACTGAGATGTAATTTTATACATAGCGGAGCTCTATTCATTCACGGTTGTAAAATCTTGCAACCTCAGGTGCAACCATTCATACTGTGCAGTTGGTAGTATGACCACCTTCAGGTGGTCAATCTTTCTTTTAAATTTACTCACAGGACACGTGGATCTATTTCGGTAAGATATTCCATTTTCAATTTTTTGTCGAGATAACAACGGATAAAAATCAAAGCTTTGGTCTTTTGTTGTACAGATGCACTATTTTTTTCTTGAATAGTTTCCCTAAGGCCTTCAACATTTAGATGCATTTCTGCATCAAGAACCCATGACATATAATTCTTTCAAAAAATATCAAGGGTTACAAATTTGAGTTTAGTAAGGTTAGCCATAGGGATCAATAAATGCGCACCTTTAGTCTTATGGCATTTGTAGCGGCAGATACTTGTGCTGATAACGTGTTATGAAATTTTGGCAGTGTTAGAATAAAATCTATATACAATAGATCTCTAACTATTATTTGTTCAAGAATTTCTTCAAACTTCTCTCTTTCTTTTCTCTAACAATTCTCTCACAAAATGGTATATCTCTCAAGCTTGGAGTAGAGCTCTATTAGTGGAATGAATCATCTTTCCCTAATATGTATTAGTAGTGTCTCCACTAACTCTTAATGGTGGACATCCATATCCACTAACATTAGTAGATTCTCCAATAATTCATAACATATGTGTTCTATTTATATATATTTTTTTCTGCAACGGTAAAATGCCATTCGCTAAGCCCTATCTACTAGTGATAGCCTACCAACGGAATTTATTATAAATTTGAAACACAAATAGTCCTCGCAAAATCCTTTTTATTCAGTGACGGTTTAGTGATAATTTTTTTAAACTTAAAATTGAATTTATACTTTTAAAAAAATCAGTTTAATATCCTTGACTTATAATACATATTTTATAATAAATATAACCTAAGACGTTGAACAATAAATTAATTAGGTATATATGTGTTACATATATATTTCATGTTTATTTTGATTATGAGCAAGTTGGATTAAATAATTATTTTCATTGTTTATCTCAAATCCAAATTCAAGACTACATAGAAATTTTTTAACAATTAACACAAATTTTATATGCACTATATATCGATATTGCATTTTTGTGCACAATTGGCACATATATATTATACATGAAATAATTAATATATATTATTATATAGCTAATATATATATATATATATATATATATATATATAATCATAACTGTATATTGATATGTTCACATATTTATACACTATATAGCTACATTAAGTATATATTGGAATTAACAAATAAATTCATCATGTGTATATGTATGTATATATGTATGTATGTATTAATATTAATATTAATATTACTTGATATTGAACTATTGACAATAATTTTCGTCCATATAAATTAAATAAGATTCTTCGATGATAATTGATGACAAAATTGAAGTAAATTTATTAATACAAATCTAAATTAAAATACGTTGATTAATTAAATTTTGGATTTCGATTGAAATATAAAAATAAAGAAGAAGTCGTCACTAAGCCCTCGCAACATAGCGAGCTGGTTGTGATAGCAAAGGGTTTTGTGCTACATGCTTCCAAAACTTTAAAAAGCGGTAGCAAAGCCCTTGAAAAACAACCATGCGTTAGCGACGGTAGAGGGTATAAACCAAAATATTTAAGCGTCCGTAGTAGAACTCTTGCAAACTTATTATGGAATAGCGATGGCTAGAGGTTTTTGACCCACAATTTTTTTTTTCTTCAAAAATTGGCGGTAATTCTATTTAATTATTTCAATTAGCAAATATGTCAACCGTCACAAAACTCTTGCTAATCTGCATGGGCTTTGCATCAGATTTTGGATTCTTGATTGAAAATCTTACCATTTATTCCTTAATGCAATTTGCTTTCGCAAAGCCATAATAATCTGGTGAAAGAGTTGGGACGGCTGTTTTAAAGTTTTTCAAAAACAAAATTGCCATTATCTTTGGGATGGCTATCACAGACTACTCGTTTATTTTGCCAGGATTTTCTCTACTATCGCAATATCCTCGTAATTTGGCTACGGTTTCACGATGGGTGGTTAACTCCTCTCTGATGCATCTTATCATCACAAAGTCATTGTTAATAGCCACAGCCTTTAGCCGTCACTAAATTCTGTCACAATTTTCTCCATTTCCTGTAGTGGACAAAATCATTAGAGCTTGAAGTTTTTGCCTAAACAAATAATTAACAATCCAGTAGAGATAGATTTTCAAATTGAAAGGAGGTTCAATGTGGGAGCTTGGGCGTATCAAAACTTCAACCAACCAAAGAAAACTCAGTGACTCTTCGGAAGAATTTGAAGGTATCTTCTAAGTATCATGGCCCATACATGGTGTTGCAACACTATTTTTAGAGGCTGAGTGCTAATCGCTTCTTTTTTTTTTCAAATGATTGTATTGCCCTACTATTTTTAGATATTAAGAATTTCAGTTTAAAAGCTCTTGCATAAATATTTTAAGTTAGAACATTATTTTTAGAAAATTTCCATTTTTAGGAAGTTATATTTAAAAAAATATATATTTTTATTAGTTAATGTAGGAAATTTTTGAAATTTATGAACTTTACAAAACTTTTTAGAAGTTTAATTTATATTAGAATCTTTGATTTGCCCTAAATTGATCTGTTCTGTCAAAATAAAGTGGTTGGGTCAAATTTTAAAATTTTAAATTTTGAGGGGACTTCTTGCAAATAGTTACTAATTCTTTAAAATCCTCAAAAAAAAAAAAAAAACCTAGAAACTCATCATTAGCCAGCCGCCACTCATCCTCCCCATTTTCTCTTCATTTTCTTTCTCAAAAACTCACCTAAATCACTTTAAAAATCATTTTATTTCAACCTAGTTTCAAGGGAATATTATTAAGCTTAAAAGATATAAGGTAAAATCCCCCCCCTTTTTTTTTTCTCTCTCTAGGTCAAGACTTCTGGCGCACTTTCTCTTAAAAATTTCTTACTTTATTTTGATGTTTTGTTGAAACTTATTGAATAAATATTGATTATATATTTTTTATACAAATGAGAAAATATTCTATTTTTTATTATTTTTCTAAACATATAGAAATTACCATTGTCATGTCCAGTGACAATTTCCTAGTAAAATACTATTAACTTTATAAAGGAGTTCGGCCCCACACCTAAGAAGAGGCCGATTTTCTATAGAAATTGTTAGTACCATTGATAACTTCTCGGAGGTTTTCTATATCGTCTTTTCCTCTCTTCTTTACCGATGCTTGAACTAAGGTAATTTTATTTCTTCCATAGTAACTCTTGGGTGTTTGGTTGTGAATCTGAAGGAGAAAAAAGAACGAATAAAAATGGTACTAAAGAAGCCAAAGTTGTTACTGGCAATTTCAAAGTCACTAATGTTATCGGTGATTTCTTCTTCCAAGGTGCAACCCTAGCTCCGTGACGAAGATAATACTATTCTATTGTCAAATTGTCATTAACAGTGATTTCGATAATTTAGAACAATAATTAAAAACATTGTTATAAAATTTGGGTAGTTTTAGAATAAAATCTACACGCTACCCACTAAGAAAACTCTAACTATTTTTTGCACAAGAATTTCTTCAAACTTTTCTCTTTCTTTTTCTCATAATTTTTTCACAATTCTTTCACAAAATGATGGTGTATTTCAAGTTTAGAGAATAACTCTATTTATAGAGCTCTTAATTAGTGGAATACATCATCTTCCACTAATCTTAATTAGTGGTGTCTCCACTAAATGGTGGATATCCATAAAAATCCATAATTAATGGAGCTTCCACTAATTCCTTAATAGTTTACATAAATCCATAATTAGTGGAGTTTCCACTAATATATTTATAACACTCCTTCTTGGATGTCTATCCATTACATAAAGAATATGCCTCGTTAAAATCTTACCAGATAAAAACCCAGTGGAAAAAAAATCTAGTGAAGGAAAAATAGTACATTATTTTATATGTCTATTTATTATTCCCCCTGATGAGATGATTCCTTTAAATCTTTGAACCGACGCATACCAATTCTATGTATCAACTTCTCAAATGTTGTAGTCGGTAAAGTTTTCGTGAAAATATCTGCGAGATTGTCACATAACCGAATTTGTAGCACATCAATTTTACCTTTCTTCTGAAATTCATGAGTGAAGAAGAATTTTGGTGAAATATGTTTTGTCCGATCTCCTTTAATATATCCTCCTCGTGTTTGAGCAAGCTGCATTGTCTTCATAAAGAGGAGTTGGAATATCTCTGATAGATGATAATCCACAACTTTCTCGGATATCATGAATGATTGATCGTAACCATATACATTCTCTACTTACTTCATGAATGGCTATACTTTCAGCATGGTTTGAAGAAGTAGTTGCTATAAATTGTTTTGTAGAACGCCATAATATAGCAGTATTTTCACATGTAAAGAGATAACCCGTTTGAGAACGTGCTTTATGTGGATCAGATAAATAACCAGCATATGCATAACCTATCAATGTTGGGCTGGTTTTATTTGAATAAAATAATCGAGATCTATTGTACCTTGGAGATATCAAAGGACTTATTTAATTTCATTCCAATGTCGTTGTATTGGTGAAGAACTATATCTTGCTAATAAATTGACAACAAAAGCAATATCAGGTCGTGTATTATTAATAAGATACATCAATGCACCAATTGCACTGAGATATGGTACTTCAGGACCAAGGAGTTCTTCATCATCTTCTTGAGGTCGGAAAGGATCTTTATTCACATCTAATGATCGGACGATCATTGGAATACTCAATTGATGTGCTTTGTCCATGAAAAATCTTTTTAAAACTTTGCTGTATATGTTGATTGATGAATAAATGTTCTACTTTCCAAATGTTCAATTTGTAAACCAAGGCAAAATTTGGTTTTACTAAAATCCTTGATTTTGAATTCTCTTTTTAAATAATCAATTGTTTCTTGGAGCTCTTCAGGAGTTCAAATAAGATTAATATCATCAACATATATAGCTAATATCACAAATTTAGAACCAGATTTCTTAATAAAAACACATGGATATACTTGGTCATTTTTAAATCCCGCTTTCAATAAATATTCACTAATACGATTGAACCACATGCGCCCAAATTGCTTCAGGCCATATAATGATTTCTGCAACTTGATAGAGTAATTTTCACGAGGATAATGTTTATATGCTTCAGGCATATGAAATCCTTCGGGGATTTTCATGTAAACATCATTTTCTAAATTTTCATACAAGTAAGTAGTGACAATATCTAATAGGCGCATATCTATCTTTTCATATACTGCTAAACTGATAAGATATCGGAGTGTAATAGCATCAATAACAACAGAATAAGTTTCATCATAATCAATACCTAGTCTTTGTGAAAAACCTTGGACTATTAACCGTGCTTTATATCGTACGATTTCATTATTTTCATTGTGCTTTCGCACAAATATCCATTGGTAGCCAGCAGGTTTTACACCTTCTGGTGTTCGGACTGCAGGTCCGAAGACTTCATGTTTTGTCAGTGCATTTAACTCCAATTGAATCGCATATTTCCATTGTAGGCAATCTTTTCTATGCCGACATTCATCAACTGATATTTGTTCAGGATCATCACTATCCTGTATAACATCAAGAGATATATTGTATGTAAACATATTATCAATAATTGTTTCTATCCGATTCCAACTTCTACCGGAAGTGGTATAATTGATAGAAATTTCAGTGTTACTTTCATCAACTTTTGGTTCTTTGTCATCAGTTTTCTCTTGGTCTTTATCATTCTTTTCTTCAATATGATCTTCTGGATCATTTAATCCTCTTTTCTTTCGAGAATTTTTATCTTTAGAATCAAGAGGTCGGCCATGCTTCTGGCATGCTTTTGGCTTAGCAGCTATAGGTATAATCTTTTATTCTACTAGAACTTCAATTCAAAAAGGAGCATTTATAGCTGGAATATGCTATTTTGTTACTCTTCTGGAGTCAACAAAAGCGTCTGGCATTTGATTTGCAATGCTTTACAAATGAATTATCTTTTGAACTTCAAGTTCACACACGCTTGTACGCGGATCAAGATAATTTAATGATGTTGTCCAATCAAGATCTTTCTTATACTGTTTCTGTTCTCCCCCTAATTTAGGGAATAATGATTTCACAAGAGAATAAGGGGAAAAAAAAAAAAAAAGAAATGCAAGAACATGATGACAAATAGGAAATGCTAAGAAAAAAATCTCTCTTTTTTTTCACTCTTCCCGGTACCATCTTTTCCCATTCCTCCTTGTCTTTTCTTCTCCTTCGTCTCTCCACTTATCATCTACCTCTTCTTCTTCCTTGTACATATATATATATATATATATATATATATATATATATTGATATATATTTCAGTCATCAGCCATTAGTAAACATAAAAAAAACAAAAAACCTCAAAGCATATATGGAAACTCGTAATTCATTTGAGACATGGTCAAATTTTGATTTGGTTTCTAACACAGAAGATTTTGATGTGTTTTCTTTTCCCAGCTAATCGCTTCCGCCTAATTTCAGATCTAACACAGAAAATTTTGATGTATTTTTCTTTCCAAGCCAACCGCTTCCGCCTAATGTCAGGTGAGATACCTTTGAGGGCTTCCCCCTTTTTTTTTTAGTGTTCTTACTAATGAAATAATGAAATTAAACTCTCTTTTAGTTTGTTGGGATGTAAATCAGTGGTAGTTTTGGACATGCTGGTTTAGATTTTCAATTTGATCTACCTATTCAAGAGACTACTTTTGATGCCGTTTCTCTGAATGAGGATATACTTGTGCATGATTCTTTCTACTCCCTAATGAATTTTGAATAAAGCCAGAATATGGTTGTAGGTTATGATACATTCAAACATGGATTTTGCATAATATTACCTTTACTGATATTGTTTTTCCTTTTCTAGGAGAAATAATGAGTGGTCTTGGCAACAAATTCGAAGTGAGGACCCATGAAATGCATAATATCGAAGTTCAAGAAATTATTGCAGACGAAATTCCTATGGAGAATGAGAGGATTAGGAGGCAGATAGAGGAGAAAGGCAATAGCTCCAAAACACTATCAAAAGAAACCATTTCACAGTACTTTTACCTGCCAATCAAGAGAGCGGCCAAAGAATTGAATATTGGCTTAACTCCTCTCAAGAACAGATGTAGGGAGTTGGGAATTCGTCGATGACCTCACAGGAAATTGATGAGTTTGAAGACCCTAATAAAGAATGTTCAAGTTCTCTCTCTCACACACACTTGTAATTTGCAAGTATGAAATTATGAAAGATTTATAAGTAAATAATGACTGGAATGAATGTATCTCCACTGATGATATCACTTCGATTTACAAGAGCGAGATAAAGACGAAGGAGGACATATAGCTGAGAAGAAATTAAGAGAAGCCATTGAGATACTGGAACGTGAGAAGAAGTTGGTGGAATAAAATTTTGATACGCGGTTGAATGACCAAATACAGAAATTGAGACAAGCATACTTCAAGGCCAAATATAATAAGAAACTTAAGGGGATGAGGAAATTCCAAGACTCATTGCGCAGTAACTTCACGGCTAATTCTGCTGCTAGTCTAGATGCTGGCCCAAGGGAGAAGGAAGAGGAGAAGGATGCCGAAGAAGAGGAATTGAAATCCATAATTGCTACCTGTTTGTCTTCCTCTAATGCAAACATGGAAAAAGAACAACTACAAACATTCATCCTCAATTTGTCAGCTCAATTGAAAAAGAGCAACTATAAACATGCACCCTCAAGTTCACGTGAACACCAGTGAGATGAATGAAGGAAATGCAAGTGAACACAAGACTTATGATCAAGAGGAGATAGATTTTTTTTTTTTTTTGTGAACTGTTAGCAGTAATATAGTATATATTTACATCCAAATGTAATATCTCAAAGATGTGATACTTCTTATCAATGGAAATATCATTTTCTCTTATTATCTTTTCTGTTCCACTTCAGGTGACTAGTATTGCTCTGTGCTAAGGGAAATATCGAGTGTGTCCATGACCATAACCACGGCCACTGCCACAACTACGACTATAACGATGTCTTCTGTTGGAGCCAACAACATTTACTTCTGGGAGTGCTGTTGAGCCAGTTGGTCTGGCTTCAATAATAACTCATTATTTTTCTTTGTAATGAGTAGGACAGTAAGTAAATTTGTGTTTACCCTTTTTCTTAATATTGTTGCTGCAGGACAATATTCGAGGCATGAAAGGTGGAGAATGTTTTCTCCAGCATATCTTCATCAGTAACTTTTTCTCTGCATAATTTTAACTGAGAAGTAATTTTATACATCGCGGAGCTATATTCATTCATGGTTTTAAAATCTTGCAACTTCAGGTGCAATCACTTATACCGTGCACTTACTAGTACGACCATATTCAAGTGGTCAAATCTTTTTTTTTTTAGCATTGAGATGCATTTCTGTATTGAGAACCTATGACATATAATTTTTTTCAGAAATATCGAGGGTTACAAATTCGAGTTTAGTAAGGTTAGCCATAGGGATCAATAAATGCGTACATGTCTTCTGACTTTAATAACGGCAGAGACTCGTGCTGATAACATGTTGTAAAATTTGGGTAGTGTTAGAATAAAATCTACACACTACACACTAAGAAAACTCTAACTATTTTTTGCATAAGAATTTCTTCAAACTTTTCTCTTTTTCTTCTCACAATTTTCTCACAATTCTTTTACAAAATGATGGTGTATTTCAAACTTAGAGAATAGCTCTATTTATAGAGCTCTTAATTAGTGGAATACATCATCTTCCACTAATCTTAATTAGTGGTGTCTCCACTAAATGGTGGATATCCATAAAAATTCATAATTAGTGGAGCTTCCACTAATATATTCATAACAAACATAATATTTTTATTATTTGTGTAAAAAAAATATTTTAATAAAAAACCTTTAAACTTAGGGATAATGTTGAGGTATACATAAGCTGGCCAGAGCAATTTCCTTCCTACCAAAGCAAATTTTGCTCAAATGGTAAATTTAACCTTTTTAGTCAGTACAAATGTATTCTCAAAATATCTCATATACTAATTTTTTAATTTTATCTCATCTTTCTCTCCTCTCTTACAAAATCTTTCCATCTCTCTCCTAATCTTCTCTCTTCCCTGTCTTATTTCTTCTCTTCCTTCTCTCTCCTTTCTTTCCTCTCCTCACATTTCCCCTTCTCTCTTCTCACTTCTCTCTCCTCTCTCTTATTTCCTTTTTTCTCCTCTCTCCTCTCTTCTCCTCCCTTCTACCGTTCCCCTCCTTTCTTCTATCCTCTTTCTTCTCTCTCCTCTCCCCTGTCTCACACAGAATCTTCAACCTCTCACCTAATCTTCTCTCTCTACTTTTTCTCTCCTCTCTCTTATCTTTCACTCCAATCTTAGAAAATACTTTGTAAAATACAATACAATATTTACACATTATTTATGATTTCTATCATCAATTAAAGCACATTATTTGTTAAAGAACCAATCTTTTCAACAAGTTTGGAAGAAGATACTATAGGGACAGAAGGCACCAATAACGGAAGAACTCCCGGCGCCAATCCCTAAACTCCATGAATACTAAGAAGCCCACATGATGAAATAGGCACATGGGCAAAGAAACAAATGGAAAATTTATTCCCATGCTATAAATATATTAATACCAAGATTGAGATGAGGAATTTACGATAAATAAAATTTTATATTATTGTTATTAATTAAAAATGAATGATAGAATTTAAGAGTTAATGAAATTTGTATTTTTTTTAATAAAAGCTATTAATAGTCAATTTTTTAAGAAAATGCATTTATTCTAAGAGATAGTGAGAGATAAGAGAGAGGAGAGAGAAGAAAAAAGAAATCAGAGGAACCATGAGAAGAGAAGGGAAGAGAGAAGTGAGAAGAAAGAAGGGGAAATGTGATGAGAGAGAGAGAGAGAGAGAGAGAGAGAGAGAGAGAGAGAGAGAGAGAGAGAGATAAAATTAAGAAACTAGGATATGAGATATTTTGAGAATGCATTTGAATATAATAAAAATGTTAGCTATGTCATTTAAACAAAGTTTGGTCTGACAAGAGGGAAATTGCTTTTACAATATTGCCAGCCAAATACATTTGGATGATTAGTTTTAAATCCCTTAAATGAAGGGATATTATTAGATTAGTTTAATTCCTTAAATGGAGTGATTTGATTAGACAGTTATCCAAATTTAGTAGTGATCTTTTTCATCTCGTAATCTATTACATAACACTGTATAAAATCTATTCATAAGAGGAAGAAATTCAGAATTATTTTCTTATATTTTGTCACATGGTATCGAGCTCTAGACATTCTAGGATACTTCTTCTATTCTTTGTTTGAGCAACCTTCATTGCTAGTTGGCTAGTGATCAACCTTAATTGCCCAACAACATTTCTTGAAGCAAAATATTAAACTAGCCTTCATTGCTAGTCATTTAGTGATTGGACTTAATTGCCCAAAAATCACCTCTTTAATTAGAGATAATGTTGAAGATTGTAAAGACAACCACTACAACACCATTAGCATAAATGATCCAATATAAACCATTAGGTGGTCTCAATTAGAAAGAAGTTAGAGAGGCTAAGATATCTTATTGGCAACCTAAACAAACCCTGAAGTACATTTTTCTTGGCATACTTAGGTAAGTTTCTATTCTCAGTTAGTTTAAATATCTCAGGAACTATTTTTTCCAACTTAGATCATGGATTATGGAGCCATTAACCATATAACCCATTCATCAAACCTTTTTCTCACATACAAACCACATATAAATAGTAAAAATGTAGCCACTACTAATGACTCCTTGACACTATAGCATGTGTAGGGGACATCAAATCAATCCATCTTTAACTTTAAAGAATGTTCTTCATATCCCTAAATTGTCCACAAATCTAATCTCTATTAAAAAACTCACCCAAAATTTAAATTGTCATATGGTTTTTTTTATCATAATTATTGTGAATTTAAGAGAAGAGGATTGGACATGTTAGAGAATAGGATGACCTCTACTTTCTTGATGCACTAAGCCTATCAAACAAGATTAAGGGCAATTTCTCTCGCTTTTTTCTTTCAGAGTCTCTTTCATCTAATAAAGAAAAAGTATTTATTTACCCTCATTGACTTAGACATCCATCCTTTAAAGTTGTTAAAGTCATGTTTTCTTCTTTCTTTAAGGGTTTAAATGTTGAAGAATTTCATTGCGATGTGTGTGAACTTGCCAAACATAAACAAGCATCTTTTTCAATTAGTAATACTTGAAGTTCTATTTCATTCTATCTTATTCATAGTGATATTTTAGGTCCTTCTACTATTTCTAATGTTACTAAGACAACATGTTTTATTTCTTTTATCGATAATTGTACTCGTGTTATTTGAATATTGATAGGGGCTAAAATCATCATTATTTTTGTTAGCCTTCAGGGCATTCTCCTTTGTATTGACTTATGACAAACTTTGATGTGGATTAACTTATGTGTTCTATATGTGATAAGACATGTTTGACCTCAGTTCTTCTAAGGCATACAAATAAGTTTGCTAAGTAACTCTTGAGCAATGGAATCCAAGAATGGATAATCAAGTAGAAGACCAAGTTTAAGAGATTGTATACCAAGAAATTCTTGTGGAAGAACTTTAGACTAGGAATCGTTATTAAGGTATTTTTTGTTAATTCCTATATCTTTTTACCTTATGATTCTATTTATTTCTACCTTGAAGCACACAAACAAAAAGATTTCAAAGTTTTAAATCTTAGAATTTTGGATTAAGTAGTTTGGATGATTCTGCATCCAAAAGATTCGTCCAAAATCCCGTAAACAGTGTCAAATCGTTTTGCCTAAAAAAGTGACATTTTAGACTTACCTTTTAGATGCATCGTCGTCCGAACATATGAATCCAAAATCTGGGTAAATCTGACAATGAAGAATAGCCATTTTATAGCCGTTAGTACTTCACTTTATGTCTCTATATAAGGCTTCTAAACTCGATTTGACTGTAGATTTTTGCTCTATCCTTCTAAGAAAAACTCTTACTCTATAGAAAACAAAAATCTCTTTTATCAAAGTACTTCAAAATGAATTCAAATTATGTCTTAAAGGTAAAAGTGTTTGTGTTTTTTCTTGGTGCACATCTGCTCAAAGAAGTGAGCCTTTACTGTTCTATTGATATTTAATCTCTTTTGTAAACCAAGGTTGTAGTGTAAAACCCATCCGGTGTGAGCCTTGATTTGTTGGTTGATTGAGAGGTTTTGGAAAATTAAGTGTGGTGATTCTCTCTTGTATTTGGTATAGATTAATTCCATTAAGTTGGGTAAATGAAATCTGGTTGAAAATCCTTAAGTGTGAGCTTAAGGTAGTGGATGTAGATCGAATCACTATACATTCCGTGTCTCATTTCACTGCATATAGCATTAACTGCATTGTGCTTCTTACCTTAGTCTGAATCTGGATATTTCTCAAAGTTTCTTTGGATAGCTTTCTCTATTGCTTGAAGTCAGTCCAAGAATCTTGAAGAATATTTATATTCTGTAAAATAGAATTTTTAAAAATTTTAGTTTTCCAAAAACTTTATTCATCCCCTCTAAGGTTTTTCATTTGGTATCAGAGTGTGGTCTACATATTATCGGTCTAATAGCCTTGTAGGAAAGATCCTCATGGCAAACTTATCCTCTCTTCTATATGTTGAAAGTTTTTCAACAAATCGACCTTCTTTGTTCAATGGAAACAACTACACCTTTAGAAAAAATAGAATGAAAATCTATGTGCGCTCAATCAACTTTGAGTTCTGGAATTTGATAGAGAATGGCCCTTTTATTCCATCAAAATTTGTTGACGGCGTAAAAATGCCTAAACAAAATGACAAATTTGATTTTGAAGATAATGCTAAGATGACATTGAATTTTCAGGTTATGAATATTTTGTGCTATGCACTAGATGCCACTGAATACAATCGAATTAGTGGTTGTGATTCAGCTCATAACATGTGGAAATTATTTGAGGTCACCCATGAGGGGACAGATCAAGTTAAGGAATCCAAATTGGGGCTTCTAATTCATGATTATGAATTATTCATAATGAAGCCGAATGAATGCATTACTGATATGTTCACTAGATTCACAAATATCACAAATGGTCTCAAATCTTATGGGAAGGTTTATTCCCTTAGGGAGCAAAATCAAAAAATTCTAGATGCATTACGTAAAAGCTGGTAGCACAAAGCTCTTGCTGTGAAAGAAAGAATCTAAGGATTTAAAATCCTTACCAACCGAAGAGCTGATTGGCTCTATTCTAACACATGAAATGAAACTCAAGAAGTTTCAGGAATCTGACGATCATGATAAAGGTAAAAAGGGAATAGCACTGAAAGCTAAATAAGAGGATGAAGAAACTAGTCAATCTGGCAGTAGTGATGATACTAAAGTAGACAATGAAGATCTGACAATGATAGCAAAGAAATTCTGAAGAATGTTCAACAAAGGGAACTTTAAAAGAGGAAAGAAGTTTACAAAAAGGAAAGGACAATCTTCAGCGTTCAAGCCTTAATGTTATAAATCCAAAAGCACTGAACATTTCATTGTTGACTATCCAGTTGCAAAAGAAAAGAAAGGCAGAATGGTTAAAAAGAAGAAGGAGTTGAAGGCAAAGAAAGGCAAATGATTGATGGGACTTGGGACCAAAATGGGTCTAAGCCTGAAGAAGAAGATTCTGAGAACGAAACTGCTAATATATGCTTCATGGCCATAGAAAACGAGGCACATTCTTTGGAGAAAATGAGCTTCACCAAGTGGTTCTTGGACAGCGATTGTTCAAAACATATGACTAGAGATGCAGCCTTGTTAGAGGATGTGCAAACCACAAATGAAGAATTCGTTACTTTTGGAGATAGGAAGAAAGGAAAAATTCTTGGCATTGGTAACATTACTAAAGGTTCCTCAACTATAATAAAATAAGTATTACTAATAGATAATCTGAAATATAATTTTATTAGCATTAGCCAACTATGTGACAACAGCTGCAAAGTCATTTTTGAAAAGGATTCTTGGTCTATCATGGATAGCTCAAATTTTAAAACAATCTTTGTTACCAACCGTGTTGGAAATGTGTATGTATTCTATCTAAATGACCTTATAGCTCATGGTATTAGATGCCTTTTCGTACATGACAATGATGGTTACCTTTGGCATAGAATA
The DNA here is from genome assembly GCA_026120185.1 of Voacanga thouarsii. NCBI lineage: Eukaryota > Viridiplantae > Streptophyta > Magnoliopsida > Gentianales > Apocynaceae > Voacanga > Voacanga thouarsii. Next base: position 2,264,906 of record JANUWF010001127.1, on the reverse strand, counting down.
TTAGGTCATATATCCTTTGATTTGCTAAACAAACTGTCATCAAAAGAGCTTGTTAGGAGATTACCTAAAATAAAGTTTGATAAAAGCAAAATTTGTGATGCATGCCAATTTGAAAAACAAATCAAAACTTCATTTAAACCCAAGAAAATGTTTCAACCTCAAAACCTCTTGAGATTTGTTTGGACCAATGAGGACGGTTAGCCTTGGCGGTAAAAAGTATGCATATGTGCTAGTTGATGATTTCTCCAGATTTACTTAGATTTTATTTCTTGGACAAAAGGACGAAGCATATTTTGAATTTTCAAAACTGATCAAACGCGTCCAAAACTCTATTGAATGCAAACTAATTTCTATTAGAAATGATAATGGTAAAGAATTTTGCAACAATGAATTTACACACTTTTGTGATGAAAATGAAGTATTTCACAAATTTTTTGCATCCAAAACACCTTAACAAAATGGTGTTGTTGAAAGAAAAAATCGAACTCTGCAAGAGATGACTAGATCCATGATTTGTGAAAATGCCCTTCCAAAATACTTTTGGGCTGAAGCTGTTAATACAGCATGCTATATTGTAAACCAAGTAATGCTGAGACTGTTTTTGAAAAAAACACCCTTTGAACTTATGTTTGAGAAAACTCCATTAATCTCCTATTTTAAAGTGTTCGGCTATAAGTTTTTTGTCCTTAATACCCGAGACAATCTTGGGAAATTTGATAGCAAATCCGATGAGGCTATATTTCTTGGATACTCTTCCAATAAAAAAGTATATAGAGTGTATAATAAAAGAACTCTATGTGTAGAAGAATTTATACATGTTGTGTTTGATGAATCTAGCATTAATGCTCCAATGAAAGATGATGATGATGTAGAAGGTTCAAAGGAAGTAAGAAAAGACCAACTCAAAGCTTTACCGCTATATAGATACTCATGGAAAAGAAGAAAAAATTGAAGAACAACAAGCTAAACAAGGAAGGGAACAAACTGAAGATTCCACAGATTAACAATTACCAAAGGATTAGAAATACAAAACAGGTCATCCCAAAGAATAAATCATTGATGATCCAAGCTATAGAGTTAAAACTAGACGGTATTTCATAGATAACTTTGATTTTCTCTCGAGTATAGAACCTAACTGTATTGATGTAGCACTGCATGATGAATTTTTGATAATTGCTACGCAAGAAGAACTAAACCAATTTGAAAGAAATCAAGTTTGGAAACTTGTTCCTAAACCACTTGATCGTCAGGTTATTGGTACCAAGTGGGTATTTATAAACAAACTTGATGAAAATGGAGCTGTCATTAGAAATAAAGCTAGACTGGTCACCCAAGAATTTAATCAAGAAGAGAGCATTGATTATGATGAGACATTTGCTCCCGTTACTAGACTAGAATCTATAAGAACGCTTCTTACTTTTGCTTCCTGAAAAAATTTCATACTCTATCAAATGGATGTTAAGAGTGCGTTCCTAAATGGTTTTATTGAGGAGGAGATGTATGTGGAACAACCTCCTGGTTTTATTCATGAACACTTTCCAAATCATATTTTCAAACTTTCTAAGGCTCTTTATGGGTTAAAACAAGCTCCACGAGCTTGCTATGAGAGGCTTAGTAGATTCTTGATTTCAAAAGTTTTTTCTAGAGGTTTGATCGATACCACTTTGTTTATCAAATCTAATAAATCTGATAATCTACTTAGTGCTTAAATTTATGTTGATGACATCATTTTTTGTGCTACTAATGATTCTTTGTGCAAGATTTTTGCTAAGACAATGCAGCAAGAATTCAAAATGAGCATAATGAGAGAACTAAACTTCTTCCTCAAACTGATTAAGCAAACCAAGGATGAAATCTTCATAATCAAGCTAAGTATGCCAAGGAGTTTATCAAAAGGTTTGGTATGAACGAAGCCAAAGAAATCTACACACCTATGAGTATTTCTATAAAATTTGACAAAGATGAAAAGGGTAAGAAAGTAGATGAACATACGTATAGAGGCATGATTGGAAGCTTACTCTATCTCACTGCTAGCGGGCCTGATATTATATTTTCAGTTTATCTTTGTGTTTAGTTTCAATCATGTCCAAAGGAATCACACCTATGTGCAGTAAAGTGCATACTTCGATATCTAATTAGTACACATGATTATGGCTTATGGTATCCTCACACTAACACATTTAATCTTATAGGATAGACTGAAACAGATTATGCAAGATGTAAAGTGGAAAGAAAAAGCACAAATGACCATTGTCAATTTCTTGGACACTCTTTAGTGTCATGGCACAGCAAAAAGTAAGCATATGTATCCTTATCTACAACCAAGGCTGAATATATTGCAGTCGGCAGTTGCTGTGCACAAATCTTGTAGATGAAAGATACATTGCTTGATTTAGGTCTTAACTTTAATTGCGTACTTGTATTATGTGACAATATAAGTGCTATCAATCTAACTAAAAATCCTGTTCAATATTCTAGGACCAAGCATATAGAAGTTAAACATCATTTTATCTGTGATCATGTGCTTAAAAGTTATGTGTATTAAATATATTTCAACTGATGAACAACTTGCCGACATCTTCACAAAACCTATGGCCAAAGAAAGATTCAACAATCTGAGAAAGGGTTTGGGAATTACAAAAATCACTTGGTTGCACAAGTTTTCTTTATTTTGCAGAATTAGTGAAGACAAAGTTTTTGAACGCAGTGTTTGAGTCCAAAACACACCAACAAAGTTTTTGGATACAGTGTTGAGTCCAAAACCCACATCCAAAACTCATCCCTGAAGTAGTTCTATTTGGATGTATATTTCAAATCAGGTTGGAACCCAAAACAAAATTATCTTTGATGCTTTGTATTTCCCTTTTAAAATAACTGCTTCCATATTTTCATATTTGAATTTCAAAATGCTTGCGCTTTTCTCAACACGGCTTTTTAAAATCTCTGAGTATAGTGGCCTTTTCAATGTGCTTTCTATCGCAACTTTCTAGGTATTCAAAGGACTTTCTTTCCTTCTCTCTTCCAAACTCTGTAACCGATGAATACTCACTCAATCTTCTCAGAATTCTCTGAGTTCTTCCTCTTTGAACAATCGAGTGTCAAAGACCTTATCTTTTGAATGGCAAAAACAAAATCTGCCATACTGAAACCAAAGAAGGTGCAAAAAATTTCTCCAAAAACAAAGAAAAAGCCTTCAGCAATGAACAAAGGAAAAGAAACTACACTAGATTTCTCGGCCTCCCATTATGATTCCTCAAAATCATCACCGGAACAGAAGAGTTTCGAGACTCAGGTACTTTGATTTGTAGATTTAAAAAGTGAGTTTGATTATAATGATTGGGTCTCAAGAAATAGAATTGTTATTTGGGTATAGAGTTAATCCATCGTCTTTCTTGAATTTCTCTAATGTGTTGAATACGTTTGAGTCTATTCGTTAGGGTAGTTTACTATCTATCGATGAAAAATTGTTTACCCTGGTTATTTGGGAATTCTACGCTAATCTGAGGAAAGGTCGTCTTGAGAAAACCGGGAGAGGGTTTATGATTCGATGGTATTCTTCTAGAGTTGGAGGGAAGAATATTGAGTTTGATCACCGTTTACTGAATAGAATATGTGAAGTAAGAGATAGAGGGATTCAATATTTTAAATTGAAAAAATTTTCGGAGGGAACTGACATGTTTGAGTTAATGAAATTTGAAGAAATGTTTGCTGGTAGAAAGAGTTTTGAGAATTCCAATGACAGAAACACCAAATGGATAAATGGAGAAGGAAGAATCTTAAACCATATGGTCTCTACCATAGTAGTGCCAAGTTTTGGTCATCTCCATTAACATAATGCAGATGGTAATTATGTTAGCTTTGGCTGAGGGAAGGCAAATTAGTTTTGGGTTTTTGGATGCTAAGTTGATGTTGCAAACAAGAAACACCTCTAGCAAGGCCCTGCCGTATGGAAATCTGTTAAAAAAAGTCTTCAGATATTTTGATGTTGATTTAAATTCAGTCCCTTGTGCACCATCAACTATATATAGCTTTGAGTCTTTTGAGCGCATGGGATATGTGAGGATGGGAAATGAATGGAAGTTGCTCCGTGACACAGAAGGTGAGGAAAGGGAAAGATTGTTGTAAGTAAAGGCTGAAGGAAAGAATGCCCCTTTTGTTGAAGCCAAAAGAAAATTTAAGATAGATCCTCAAGAAGCATCCTCTGCTAAAGGAAAAGAATAGGCTCAGGACAAAGGTCTATTTGAAAGCATTTTGGATGCCATCAATTCTCTGGCTGTTAAATTGGATGGCCTCAGTTCAAAACTTCAAAATCTTGGAAATAGACTAACTGCAGTGGAGAAGAAGGCAAAAACAGATGAACTGGTATCTTCTCCTGTAGCACCTGCTCCAGCAAAGGGAACAACTGAGGAAATAGTCCCTGAGGAGCACCCCCTGCCTCCTCTGAACCCCATGTCTCATCTAGGAAGAGATAAAAACATGTTGTGGTTAAGAGGAAATCAAGTAGGATTACTCGTCAACACTCCCGCAAAGGTGCAGGGTAAAAAATTGAAATAATTTACATCTCCTGAGTGACCAGATTGGCAGAATGCACTCCAGCTGACCTCTACCCCAACTGACCTTAATTCTCTCTGCTATCTTGAACAATTCTAAATTTCTCTTTTTGTAGTTGAACAATTTATTTTCTGTCTTTACTTATGAACAAGCCTATCAGCTTAACTTATGAATATTTCATATCTATATATATTCTTTTTTCTGCTTCATCTCTATTATTTGTCTTTTTGATTTATGACAAAAGGGGAGAAAACTGACTGATATTATCATTAGATTGTGATTGTAATAGACTGATATTATCGTTGGATTGTAATTGTCATATGATTAGATTGATTGTGTTTATAATTGAATTGATTTTATTTAGACCTGCCTGTTGTGATTGGGCAATGTTGGGATAAGTTTCTACTTATGTTTGTGAGTATGCTGGCTCCGTTGATTGGGCTGTGATTATTCTTCTGTGCTGTGATTTTCTACTGATCAAGAATGAATGACAAATTTATTTGATCATCTATGTGGTAGTGTGCTATGCTCTCCATTGCTAATTGTTAATAATGCACTAATGAATAACTGCTTGACAGTCTACTTGTTAGTCCTTGAGTAGTAAACTTACATGAGAGAAACTTTGTACTCTAAAAATTGATATTCTGCACTAGCATATTGCCTCTGAATATAGCTAAGGTCTTGTAATTCTTTCTATGAAATTCATGACAAGTTTTGGATGAACTGCTTGATATGAATATTGATCATCTGTGATCTCAGTTTACTGATGTCTAAAAGGGACAACAGTTTGATATCCTAAATATGGTCCAAAAGTACTTTCTTTAGAAATAAAGGTATCTTTGAGACTAGAGTTATTAGTAAAATTGTTTCTAAGTTACTGACATGATTCTGTGAGAAATTCATTGAAAAAAATCTCAGACTATTGGATAACTTCCTTAATGATCAAAACTTTTTGAGAAAATCAGGATAGATCAAAATTTTGAAAAATTCATTATCTCCTGTATTATGACAGGGGAAGTTTTGGACTCATATCTTCTTGATCCAAAAGTCCTGTCCTAAAATATGTTCTTCAAAAACTTCATGCTGTTTTGAACATACTTTTTGGACATCCAAAACTCAAATTCCAAAAAGTTCCATACTCACCTTCACCAAGTTTTGGATGAACGTTTTAGACGTACAAAATTAACTCCAGTTTTCTCTCTTAATTTACAAATACTCATATATGCACATATTAAAGGGGAGCATCTCATCTCATGACTTATTTGCTATAACTCTCTTCTATATATGTTTATAAAATCATTGCAATAGTTATTCCTTTAAGGAATAATCATGAGATGGAAGGAAGAAGGATATGGAGGTAGGTTAGGCCATAGCCTCATTAAGCCATGCTTGTGAAGTATATATTTTAATTTTCTATTTTAATCTCATAAGCACTATTTGAGTTCTGTAATGAGAGATTGTATTTTAATTAAAAATATTCTTATTTCTTTCGGTCTAATATGTTCGTACTGTATATATCATTATTTTTATATCACAATCCTATTAAGTTTTATCATCACTCAAAAAGGGAGAGATTGTTAGCCCTAAGGGTATTTTCCTGTATTTTGACTTATGACAAACTTTGATGCAGACTAACTTGTGTGTTTTATATGTGATAGGACATGTTTGCCCTCAATTCTTCTAAGGCGTACAAATAAGATTGCTAAGCAAATCTTGAGTAATGGAATCTAAGAATGGGTAATTAAGTAGAAGACTAAGCTTAAGAGATTACATACCAAGAAGTTCTTGTGGAAGAACTTTAGACTAGGAATCATTATTAAGGTATTTCTTGTTAATTCTTATGTCTCTTTACCTTATGATCCTATTTATTTCTGCCTTAAAGCACATAAACAAAAAGATTTCAAAGTTTTAAATCTCAGAATTTTAGATTGAGTAGTTTGGATGATTCTACATCCAAAAGATTCGTCCAAAATTCCGTAAACAGTGTCAAATCGTTCTGCCTAAAAAAGTGTCATTTTGGACTTATTTTTTGGATGCATCGTCATCCGAAACATAAGTCCAAAACGCAGGAAAATCTGACAGTGAATAATAGCTGTTTTATAACCATTGGTACTTCACTTTATGTCTCTATATAAGGCGTCTAAACTCGATTTGACTGTAAATTTTTGCTCTATCCTTTTAAGAAACACTCTTGCTCTATAGAAAACAAAAACCTCCTTACCAAAGTGAATTCAAATTGTGACTTAAAGGTAAAAGTGTTTGTGTTTTTTCTTGGTGCACATATGCTCAAAGAAGTGAGCCTTTACTATTCCATTGATATTTAATCTCTTTTATAAACTAAGGTTGTGGTGTAAAACCCATTGGGGTGAGCCTTGATTTGTTGGTTGATTGAAAGGTTTTGAGAAATTAAGTGTGGTGATCCTCTCTTGTATTTGGTATAGATTGATTCCATTAAATTGGGTAAATGAAATTTGGTTGAAAATTCTTAAGTGTGAGCTTAAGGTAGTAGATGTAAATCTTGGTAGATCGAACTACGATGCATTCTGTGTCTTATTTCTCTGCATATAGCATTAACTGCACTGTGCTTCTTACCTTAGTCTGAATTTGGATATTTCTCAAAGTTTCCTTGGATAGCTTTCTCTGTTACCATGAAGTCGGTCCAAGAAACTTGAAGAACATTCATATTCTGTAAAATAGATTTCTTAAAAATTTTAGTTTGTCAAAAACTTTATTGACCCCTCCCTCCCTCTCAGGTTTTTCAATTTTTCTAGTTATTTAAGGTCAATTTGAGATACTTTTGTTGTAATAACTAGGCATATTCCTTCATATTCGACATTTTTCTTGTAGAAAATGTTTTTGACAAATTTGTGCAGATTTTAATTGATTTTGAGTAAAAAGGTGAATTTTTCAACATGTACGTAGCGCCAAGCCTGGCAAGGGGACTAGGCGCCAGGTCCAATCTGCCCGAACAGTGGAAAACAGAGCACGTTCAAGGAGAAAAACAGAATACACCTGGTGCTAGGTAGGTCGAAGGGACCCGGCACCAAGTCCACTCTAGAGTAAGAAAATTCTATGTACGAATTTAGAATTTTTTAAATAATTTTGGTATTTTTCGAATCCTATTCGACCAAGACTTCCCAAGTAACGAATTTGGCATCAAGGAAGCTTATGAAAGCAAGAGAAAATAGAGATAGAAAGAGCAAATATAAAAATCACTCAAATAAGGAAGAATTCACCAAATCAAGGAGCGTTGTTCAAGAGAGTTTTCAAAGGAGAAGAATGAGGCTTATCTATGAGTTCTTTCTTTTACCTTTATTTTTTTTTCTTAAACAATTATGTACTTAATGTTTCCATTGTAATTTGGCATTATTTTTGGGATTCATGATTTATTAAGTATTTTAGTCTTTTAATCAATTCATTATTTTTCTTGGGATTTAATTACTTGTTTTTCTTATGGAATTGGTTAATTGATTTTTTTTATTAACTTCCTTGAAAAAGGGGTTGGTAATGACTTCAACTAATTAATTTCATATTTTCTATCTCTTAACTTGCTTGAAAAATGGGTTAACTATCTAGAACTTGAGTAATCAAATGTTAGTTGATGATTGCTAGAATATGGATTCATAGACTAATTTCAGATTTTAAATCACTTAGAATATAGGGGTTTATATGAGAATTGATTTTAATGCATCTCTTAGGTAAATTGGTTAAGACAGAATATGTTTACTAATTTAATTAGAAGATAGTGATTTCATGGATTGCAAACGAAGTTGGTCTATTTTAAATCCTTTATGAAACCAAGATAATAATTGATTGCGATATTGGCTAAGTATTTCATTATCTTGTTTTCAAAAGCTCTTGTCTAAATTGCATATTTTTACATTCTTAAGTTGTACATATTTTTTTTAATTTTTATTGTTCTTATTTTCTCACTTTATTTGGGTCAGTTAAACAATGAATGAAAAGTGACTAGTGTGTACTTGTTCCTTTAAGGTTCAATACTTGTTAATTCCCTATGTTATGCTTGCGATGGGTATACTTGCTCGTATGTATATTTTGGGATTAATGTTTTAATTAAAAATTGTCTAAGGGATGGATTTAAATTTAATGATTTGTATGCACCCAAAATTTACGCATAAAATATTCTTACTTAAATACAAATTTAATATTAGTATTATCCACTCAAATTTTTGTTCCATGATTAAAGATTAATTTGGAGCCTATATCAAAAGGTTTAGGTTAGACAATGTTAGGGACTATTTCAATCAAATCCTAATTCCATACTTTCAGAAAATAATGGATCATAAATGAGCCATCTTATGTTAATACTCCACAATAAAATAGAGTAGTATAAAGGAAAAATGGTGACCACCTTAAATCAACTCAATTCTTTCTTTTCTAGAAAATATGCTTAAATCCTTTTAGAGGAGGTTGTTCTTGCAACAACTCATATTATAAGTCATTTGTGTTAGCCCTAAGGGCACTTTCCTGTGTTTTGACTCATGACAAACATTGATGAGGATTAACTTGTGTGATTTACATGTGATAGGACATGTTTAACCTCAATTCTTCCAAGGCGTGCAAGTAAGATTGCTAAGCAACTCTTGAGCAATAGAATCCAAGAATGGGTGATCAAGTAGAAGATCAAGCTTAAAAGATTGCATACCAAGAAATTCTTGTGGAAGAACTTTAGACTAGAAATCTTTGTTAAGGTATTATCTGTGTAAATTTCTATGTTTTCCTTACCTTATGATTCAGTTTATTTCTACCTTGAAGCACATAAACAAAAGATTTCAAAGTTTTAAGTCTTCAAAATTTTGGATTGAGTAGTTTGGATGATTCTGCATCTAAAAGTTTCGTCCAAAACTCTGTGAACAGTGTCAAATCGATTCTGCCTAAAAAAGTGTCATTTTGGACTTACCTTTTGGACGGACCATCGCCCGATCCTTGAGTCCAAAACTCTGGCAAATATGACCGCGTTATATTAGCCGTTGGAAGTCTACTTTTTGCTTTTATAAAAGGTTTCAAACCTCATTTTTAAAGTAGATTTTTGTCCTATCTTTCTAAGAAACACTCTTACTCTCTAGAATACAAAAATCTCCTTTTCATAGTGCTTCAAAGTGAAATCAAATTACTTCAAAAAGGTAAAGGTTGTTTGAGTTCATTTGTTTGTATATCTGCTCAAAAGAGTGAGCTATCTCTGTTTGATTTCCATAATCCTCTTTGTGTATCAAGGTTGTGGTGTGAAACCCATTTGAGGTGAACCTTAATTTGTTGATTGATTGAGAGGTTTTGATAAAACTAAATATGGTGATCCTCTTATATAATTGGTGTAGATAGACACCATTGAGTTGGGTGAATGAAATCTGGATGAAAATCCTTAAGTGTGAGCTTAAGGTAGTGGATGTAGATCTTGGTAGATCAAACCACTATAAATCTTATGTTCTCTCTCTCTGCATTTAATTTCGGCCAGCTGCAAACTTCCATGCGTAAAAATTTATTTTAATCTCTCAAAATAAATCTTTATGGTTCTCATTAATCCATTTTCGCTCTTATATTAATTGCATCGTGTGTCTTATCTCATTCAGATTGTAGTTGATCTTTAAAACATTTCGAAAGTTTCTCGTTGTATCAGTTGCAATCTTTCCGATCTGAAATACAAACTCAAAACAGAATTTTTGAAAAGCATTTTAAATTTGCCAAAAACCTTATTCATCCTCCGAGGTTTTTCATTTGGTATCAAAACCTTGGTCTACTCTATTTTTGGCCTTACAATTGTGTAGAAAAAATCCTTATGGCAAACTCATCTGCTCTTCCTTATGTTGAAGGATTCTCAACAAATTGACCTCCTTTGTTCAATGAAAACAACTATACATTCTGGAATAATAGAATGAAGATTTGTGTTCTTTCAATCAATTCTGAGCTGTGGAATCTGATTGAGAATAGACTATTTGTCTCGTCAAAATTTGTTGATGGCAGAAAAGTGCCTAAACAGAGTAACAAATATAATACTGAAGACAATGCTAAAATGACATTGAATTTTCAAGCTATGAATATTTTGTGTTGTACCCTTGATGCCACTGAATATAATCGAGTTAGTAGCTGTGATTAAGCCCATGATATGTGAAGATTACGTGAAGTTACCCATGAGGGAACAAATCAAGTGAAGGAGTCTAAGTTGGGACTTTTGATTCATGATTATGAATTGTTCACGATGAAGCCAAATAAGAGTATAATTGATATGTTTACCAAATTCACAAATATTGCAAATGGACTTAAAGCCTATGAGAAAATCTATTCCCTTGGTGAACAAAACAAAAAAATTCTGGATACTCCGCCTACGAGTTGGCAACCGAAAGCTCTAGTTATGGAAGAATCCAAAGATCTAAAAACCTTACTGACTGAAAAGCTAATTGGCTCTTTCCTAATGCCTGAAATAAAACTCAAAAGGTTTTAAGAATCTGATGATCATAACAAAGGCAAAAGGGGAATAGCACTGAAAGCTGCTAATGAGGACGTTGAAAGTATCCAATCTGATAGTGGTGATGAGACTAAAGTAGATATCAAAGAATTGGCCATGATTGCAAAGAAATTCAGAAGAATGTTTAACAAAGGAAATTTCAAAAGAGGAAAAAAGTTCATGAAAAGAAAGGGATAGACCTCATCATTTCAGCCTCAATACTATGAATGCAAGAGCACGGTACATTTCATTGCTAACTGTCCAATAGCCAAGAAAAAAGAAGGCAGAATGCTCAAAAAGAAGAAGAATGATCTGAAAACAAAAAAGTGCAAAGGACTAATGGGAACTTAGGACTAAAATGAGTCCAAATCTGGGGAAGATGGAAACTCTAAAAATGAAACTACCAACATATGCTTCATGGCAATGGAAAATGAGGTAAATTCCACTACCACTAATTCCATATCTGATTTACATAATTCTAATTATGAAAAGCATGATGATCCTAATGAATTGCTATTTGACATGTTTCATGAACTAAAAAAGCTGTCTAGAAGAAATAAAGAAATGAAGATGAAAATTGACTATTTCTTAGATGAGAATGCAAAGCTGTTAAATGAGAACAAAGTCTCTCTTAAGTCACATATGTGTGCAAATATTGAAAAGGATGTTATCATTGCTTTCTTGCATCATGTGTCTCTAGAAAAAAAAATGCTTATGCAATAAAATTCGTTCTCTTGAGATTATGGTTAGCAATTTTGATGATATAAAAAATAGAGTCGATGATCTCACTACATGCATTGAAAAGTTTACAAATGGCAAAAATAATTTGGAAAAATTGCTTGGTGCACAACATATAGCTGGAAACCGAAATGGCCTAGGTTATAGGCATGAGATTAAAGCTAAAAATTATAAATCTCACTTTGTAAAAGCCTCATCATATATGACACACAATTGTTGTATATATTGTGAAAAATCTAGACACAAAGTATCTAGGTGTCATGTCAAGAAGAAAGTGGAATTCGGTGCAAGAACAATTTGAAAAATTACAGAAACAATTACTAACCCCCATGGACCCAAGAAAATGTGGGTAACAAAAATCACTCTCTCTTCTTATGTATAGGTACATTCATTGGAGAAAATGAGCTTCACAAAGTGATTCTTGGATAGTAGATGTTCAAGACACATGACCGAAAATGCAGCACTATGAGAAGATGTACAAGCAACAAATGATGGATTCGTTACCTTTGGAGACAAAAAGAAAGGAAAAATTCTTGGCATAGGTAACATTGGTAAAGGATTTTCAACCATTATGAAACAAGCGTTATTAATTGATGAGCTAAAATACAACTTTCTTAGCATTAGTCAATTATGTGACAATCGTTACAAAGTCATTTTTGAGAAAGATTCTTGCTCTATTATGGACAACTTAAATAATGAAACAATCTTTGTTACTAACCGTGTTGGGAATGTTTATGTATTCTATCTTGATAACTTATAGCTCATGATATTAGATGTCTTTCCGTGCATGACAATGATGGCTATCTTTGGCATAGAAAACTAGGTCATGTATCATTTGATTTGCTAAATAAATTATCCTCAAATGAGCTTATTGGGAGACTACCCAAAATGAAGTTTGATAAATGCAAAATATGTGATACATGCTAATTTGAAAAACAAATTAAAACCTCTTTCAAATCCAAGGAAATGATTCTACCACAAAACCTCTTGAATTAATACATATGGATTTGTTTAGACCAGTAAGAGCTTCTAGCCATGGTGGTAAGAGGTATGCTTATGTTTTAGTAGATAATTTCTCAAGATTTACTTGAACTTTGTTTCTTGGACAAAAAGATGAAGCGTTTTTAGAATTCTCAAAATTATTCAAGTGCGTCCAAAACTCTATTGGATGCAAATTAATTTCTATTAGGAGTGACAATAGTAGAAAATTTTGCAACAGTGAGCTGAAACACTTTTGTGATGAAAATGGATTTTGCACAACTTCTCATCTACTAAAACTCTTCAACACAATGGTGTTGTTGAGAGAAAAAATAGAACCTTGCAAGAAATGGCTAGATCCATGATTTGTGAAAATTCTCTTCCAAAATGCTTTTGGGCTGAAGTTGTAAATACAACGTGTTATATTGTAAACCAAGGGATGTTGAGCCCTTTTCTAAGAAAAACACCCTTTGAGCTTATATTTGACAAAACTCCATCAATTTCCTATTTTAAAGTATTTGGCTGCAAATGTTTTGTTCTTAATACTCGAGACAATCTTGAAAATTTTAATAGCAAATCCGATGAGGCTATATTCTTTGGATACTCTTCCAATAAAAAGGCATATAGCACTATTAAAAATTCAGGCATATACAATAGCCAAAACCGTCGTATTTGAGAAAATACTGTCGTTTTTGCTATAAACGATGGTCAAACGATGATTTTTTGGCCGTCATATATAATGCTATCGTTTTTATTTAAAAAGGCCGAAAAATCATCGTATTTATCTAATGCGATGGTGTAAATATGACGGTCAGGGAAAAGCGTTACAATTACCCACCGGGCTAAGATTCTGCGAACCGTCGTATTTGATGAAAAAACCGTCACAATTATTTCGTAAATACAACGGTTTTAAACCGTTGCAAATACTTGTTAATTGCGACGGTTATTTGTGATTACCCTAACCATCACAATTGCTGAGAAATTACGACGGTTGCCAACCATTATAATTAGTACCATCGCAATTAATTACTCAGCAATTGCGACTATTAGTAAAAACAACGGCTCTAACCATCGTATTTGTCCTGTTAAGCCATAACCAAATACGACTGTTTGTGACCACCACTTTTGATAAGCAAATACGACAGTTTTGTGACTGTCGCATTTTGATATGTTTTCCTTTCCAAGCCAGTTACTTCCTCTTGATTTCAAGTGAGATACTTTTGAGGTTTTTTTTTTTTTTTCACCCATCTTCTTCATCTGGTTTGGTTTGTTGTGTTATGAATCAGTGAAAGTTATGAACATGTTGTTTTGGATTTCTAATTTGATCTACCTATTCAAGAGACTATTTTTTATATTGTTCCTCTGATAGAGGATATGCTTGTGCATGATCCTTTCTACTCCCTAATGGATTTTGAAAAAGCCAGAGCATGGTTTTTGTGGAAGAAATACATCTTAAAGGTATCACTTTAGACGAAATTCTTATGGAAGAAGATAATCAGAAGGCAGCGAAAGGAGAAGGACAGTAGCTCCAAGACATTGTCAAGAGCAACCATTTCGAAGTACTCTTACATGCCACTCACTTGGGCGGCCAAAAAACTAAATTTTTTCCTAACACTTCTCAAGAAAAGATGTAGGGAGTTGGAAATTCATTGATGACCTTACAGAAAGTTGATGAGCTTGGAGACCCTAATAAAAAATGTTCAAGTTCTCTCTTACACACACTTGTGCATGAAGAACTAAAAATTATATGGCCCCAAAGATAACAAATAACTAATAATTTGAGAGCCTGCCTTTAGATTTGTAGGGTTTGCGAAATGAAGAAGGAGTACATATGGCTGAGAAGAAGTTGAGAGAAGTCATTGAGATACTGGAATATGAGAAGAAGTTGATGGAAGACATCCTTGATGCGAAGTTGTAAGACCAAACAAAGAGACTAAGACAAGCATGTTTTAAGGCCAACTATGAGAAGAGAAAACTCGTGGGGTCAATATAAGAAGAGAAAACTCAAGGCAAACATGTTTCAAGTTTGAATAATATTTTACGCAATAATAAAACTTAAGTTCATCTTCTAATTTTTCTTGAAGATTAGGGGTCTATATATGAATATGATGGTTCTTATATCATGTAGTGTGGATCTAGAAAATATTTTGACAGAGTTTTCCCTATAAATTGAATATTTTCCAGGAACTAGGCCACCTCAAAATGCGTAATTATGCAATTCAACCAACAAAAAACTCATAAAAATAATCCAATCATTTAATAAAACTAGTTTAAGTCTAAATAGTATAAAACTAACTTAAGGATAATCACTCATTACCCATGGAGCACCAGAAAAATAGAAAGAAAATTAAGATATACGGAGCACCATACTTCAATAACATTACAGTTCCTTTTCACCAATAATCACAATGCCAACAGCAAAACTCCACATCAACTTTTCAACACCCTAACAACTCCACAAATCAACATTCAACAATTCAACAACACAAGAATTACCAAAACAAATATGCTCCAGAAATATGCATAGAAATAAAAAAAGAATTCCAGACTCACAGAGCATAAAAATCCAATATCAACACCCACTGGTCTTTATGCAAAATATAAATAGAGAGTAACAAATAATAAACATACATGTTTAGGAACAAACAGAGAAGAAGAAATAGAAAACTTAAGTCATTACAGCAAATAGGATTTCAATTCTCTTAGAAAGATTGAAGAATAAAATTAGAAGGTTAAGAAATTTACCTTCTGTAGAAAATGACCTATACATAAGACATAATCAATGGGAGTAGTAATGGCTTTACTATGTACTATCTCGCCCAAAATACGATCGATTGTAGCTCCCTGTATAAAAAAAGGGGATATTAAGGGCAGATAGAGATGTGGACTAAGCATTGTGTGTTTTATTGAGCATGATATGAAAGTGGAAAGTATTAAGTCATTTTGCCCAAAAACGAGGAGAATGAGTGAATCTGAAGGGGTTTGCTGATATGGGTTTGCTGCATTCTTGCAATTAGGATGCCCTCTTCCTTCTTCAGCCATCTTGTAAGTTGTAACCCTCTACAAAATTGAGCAACTCACGACATGAAAAAATAATCCAATGGTGGCCATAAAAATTAAGCATTCTCAAATCAGATGCCTCAAAATTAGGAACTCCCATCTCTTGTACTGCTACAAGGAAGTTCCTCACATTCTCAAAGTACTGGTAAGCAGATAAAGCTGCTCCATTTGGTATAAGTGCAGCATCACACGGGCTTTCTACCACCTGAATTGATGAAGATAGGTGAAATCCCATTGGGAAGAGAGAAATTAATACTTGGGCAAACTAATTTCAGCGTAAGATGATTGCTGCTATAAATATGCATGTTTCTTGAAATGCTGCTTTGATGAGAAGGACGCTAATAAAAACAACATAGGTTTTCTGAAACACCACCAATATTATGAAATAAAATTTTACATAATTCGGAGGGTATGGAAGAAAATAAGAATTGTTTTGAAAAAAAGAGAAAATATAAAGTTACTCAATATTTTCCGTAATTCTTACTTGAGTAGTAAATCGAAAATTTAGAGCCAATAAATTGAGAGTAGAAGTACTAAATTTAGACTTAGAATTACAAAATTAATAGAAGGATATAAAGAAAAAATAGGTGTAGGAAGTAGTAGAAGAGAAAAAAAATTTACCAACTTCCTCTGCTCTTCATGCAGGCGAGGGACGGAAGGAAGGGGAAGGGTCCGTGAGGGGGGGGTCGCGTGGGGAGAGGGAGAGATCTGCGATAGGGGCTTGCGGGTTGGGGGCATGCGGCAGGAGGGGGTTGTGGGGGTGGCGCGCAGGCAGGGGCGGTAGGAGGGGGAAGGGGGCGGAGGCGAGCGTGGGGGTGGGGGCAGTGGGTCACCGGCGTCGGGAGGAGGGGGGTTGTGGGTAGCGAGAAGAAGAAAGAAATTGGTGAGGAAGAAGTAGGAAAAAAAAGAAAAGTAATTGGAAATTTTCAAAGGAAATGTGATTTTTTTAAAAAATAAATTCCTAGCTATTTGCGAGGAAAAAATTAAACCCTCGCTAATTTTTCGCAAATTGAGATGAATAACATTACAAATCGATCTCTATATTACAATTTTCACCATTTTTTTTTACTGATATCAACAATAACAACAATATTTAAATTAATTTTTTATATATTCTACTTTATACACCACTTAATCAAAGTGATGGATCAAAAAATTAGATATATATACATACATACCTATATGTTATAATATTTATATTAAACCAAAGAGATATTTATATAAATTGTATACTACATAAATATATACATTTACTTATGTAAAAAGAATACTTATATACATTTACCAAAAGAATACTTAAATAAAAAAAAAATACTTGGTGAAAGGCCTTATCAATATTATAGCATATAAGTTATCTGTACGTATCCACAAGTTGAGTCTGTCCATGTGATCTAATCTAGCAAATAAATCTGTTGTGTAGCAACAAGATGTATTACAATAATTATAGATAGAATGTCTATATATATAATTAAATATAATAATCAAGAGATAGTATACTCTACCTAGGTATGTAGGTGGATATATATGTACACACACATATATATGTTCGTAATTAAAAAAATATTGATGTTATATAACATATTAATCTAAGACTCACTAACTAATAAGGATATATTATATTGTGTGTGTGTGTGTGTGTGTGTGTGTGTGTGTGTGTATCTTAGAATAACTAATAATTAAAATGAAATTCAAAAACTTTAATACCAATATATGAAAACTTAAGATGTAAACAAAAATGTATTTGAAAAATCAATGATCTAACCATTACATTTATTTATAAAGTTTAAACAAGTTTAGTGACCAAATTTGAAGGTCATTCGTTTTATTTTATCACATTTGTGCAGTAATATCTATAAAATAGAAAGATATTTTAGTTTTTACAAATATAAAGATATTAAATTAATGATCCAGCCATTAAATTTATTGTAATCATTACTAATAGTATTGTGACTAAATTTGAAAATAATCAGATAAAATTTAAAATAATTTTGAGGGGCTTTGTTATAATTAGACTAAAAACGACAGTTACAATAAATCATCGTATTTGGTCTAATCTATTGCGATGGTTGCAATAAACTGTCGTATTTGGTCAACTTTATTATGATGGTTACAAAAAACCGTTGTATTTGGCCTACTCTATTGCGACAGTTATAATAAACTATTGTATTTGGCCTACTCTATTACGACGGTTAGAATAAAATGTCATATTTGGTCTATCTATTATGATGGTTTGTGTAAACCATCGTATTTGGTTACCAAATACAACAGTTGGCATTGGACTGTCGTATTAGGTCTATCTATTGCGATGGTTTCAAAACTATCGCATAAAGTAACCTATTACAACCGTTTTTTTACCGTCATTTTTATCTTCGTCGTATTTGCCCTATTTTTTTGTAGTGTAGAGTGTACAATAAGATAGCTCTATGTGTGGAAGAATCCATACATGTTGTCTTTAATGAATCTAACATCTATACATCAAGAAAAGATGATGATGTAGGAAGTTCAAAAAAGAAAGGGAAAGAATAGCACAAAGCACCACCGCTGAACATTCATGCCAAAGAAGAGGAATTGGAAGAGCAACAAGATGAGCAAATCAAGCAAGAAACTGAAGAGCTCACGGATCAAGGATTACCAAGAGATTGGAAGTACAAAAATCGGTCATCCAAAAGAACAAATTATTGGTGATCCTAGCTGTAGAGTTAAAACTAGATGGTATTTTATAGATAATTTTGCTCTACTCTTTAGTATAGAATCTAACTGTATTGGTGTGGCCTTACATGATGATTTTGGATAATAGCTATGCAAGAAGAGCTTAACCAATTTGAGAGAAATCAAGTTTGGAAATTCGTCCCTAGACCACTTGATCATCTGGTTATTGATACCAAGTGGATTTTCAGAAACAAACTTGATGAAAATGGAGTGGTGATTAGAAATAAATCTAGACTTGTTGCCCAAGGATTCAATAAAGATGAGGGCATTGATTATGATGAGACATTTTCTCCCGTTGCTAGATTAGAGTCTATAAGAATGCTCCTTGCCTTTGCACCTTTCAAAAATTTCATGCTTTATCAAATGGATGTTAAAAGTGCATTTTTAAATGGTTTTATTGAAATAGAGGTATATGTAGAACAACCTTCGAGCTTTATTCATGAGCACTTTCTAAATCACGTTTTCAAACTTTCAAAGGCTCTTTATGGTTTAAAACAAACCCAACGAGCTTGGTATGAAAGGTTTAGTGGATTCTTGCTCTCAAAAGAATTTTCAAGAGGCTTGATTGATACTATACTATTTATTAAGTCCGAATATTTTGATGATCTTCTTATTGTTCAAATTTATGTTGATGATATCATTTTTTGTGCTATTAATGACTCATTGTGTAAGATGTTTGCTAAGACTATGCAGTAAGAATTCGAGATGAGTATGATGGGAGAACTTAATTTCTTCCTTGGGTTGCAAATCAAACAAACCAAGGATGGAATTTTCCTAATCAAGTTAAGTAAGCTAAGAAACTGCTCAAAAGATTTTGTATGAATGAAGCCAAAAAAATCAGTACACCTATGAGCACTTCTCTAAAGCTTGACAAGGATGAAAAGGGTAAGAAGATAAACGAGTCAAAATATAGAGTTATGATTGGAAGTTTACTATATCTTACTGCTAGCTGGCTAGATATTATGTTTTCAATTTATCTTTGTGCCAGATTTCAATCATGCCTAAAGGAATCTCACTTATGTGTCGTAAAACGCATTCTTAGATATTTGGTTAGAACATATGATTATGATTTATGGTATCCTCATACTAACACATTCGATCTTATAGGCTATATTGATGCGGACTATGCAGGCTGTAAAGTTGAACGAAATAGCACTAGCAGGCATTGTCAATTTCTCGGGCACTCTCTAGTATCATGGCATAGCAAAAAATAGGCCTATGTATCCTTATCCACAACTAAGGCTGAATACATTGCAGCAGGGAGTTGCTATGCACAAATTTTGTAGATGAAAAACACACTGCTTAATTTTGGTCTTAATTTTGATTGCGTACTTATACTATGTGATAATACAAGTGCAATCAATTTAACTAAGAATCTTGTTCAACATTCTATGACCAAGCATATTGAGGTTAAACATCATTTTATTAGAGATCATGTACTCAAAGAAGATGTATGTGTTGAATATATTTCAACTGATGAGCAGCTTGCGGATATTTTTGCAAAACCTCTGGCCAAAGAAAGGTTCAATAATATGAGAAGAGATTTAGGAATTACTAAGATCATGTGACTGACATATTTGCCAAAGATTTGTTGTTTTTATTTGCAGAACCACTGAAGACTCAACTTTTGGACAATGATTTTGGATGCAGCAGTTCAAAGAGTAAATCAAAACTCAATTTCCAAAGCTCTCTTTTTAAGGAGTTCCCTTTTTGGATAAGCGTTTCGGATGAAGCCTTAATCCAAAATAAAATCAACCTGATACTTCGTATATCCTTCAAGAATAACTGCTTCCAGATTATTCTTTTTTATTTTAAAAATAGTTGCGCTTTTCTCAAGACAGCTTTTGAAATCTCTGATGAAAAGTCTTTTTCCAATGTACTTAAGTGTACTTATTGTCACAATATCCTAGGAACTCACAAAAGTTTTTTTTTTCACTCTTCTCTCTCATATTTTGAAATCAACCAGACTCCATCTTTCTTCCCTAAAATTTTTCTAAGCTTCTTTCTGAACAACCTAAAGCCCAAGCCTTCACCCTCTGATTACAATGGCAAAATCAACTAAACCAAAGTCAAAGAAAGTCCGAAAAACTACTCTGATGATGAAGAAAAAATCGACTGCAATGGAAAAGGGAAAAGAAGTCGGTCCTGAACTCTCAGCTTCTCAGACCAATTTTTCTAAATCATCTCTAGAATAGGAAAGTTCCAAGACCCAGGCACCTTGTAACACCCCGCTACCTAGGCCCGTCGGGGCCGGGGATGTCGCCTCGTCCAAAGGACAAGGGGTCTTTATAACGAGGTCACACAAATAAAATAACGGAATAAAAATAATAAAAATAATACTTCAACTTAAGATTTATTACAACCCAAGAATAAATCCACGAATTCCCAAAAGGAAACAAATCCATAAATAAAATTATCCACTCTCGTCTCCCCAAAGCAATACATAAAATCAAAAGACACATTCTCTTCCAAGGCAGATAACACTAGCTACTCATCCCCACAACAGGATCGGCCTGAAATCATGGTAAAAAGGTGATGAGACAAAAATCTCAGTAAGTCCGTGTGTGCTTTGGGTGTTCAGTGAAAACAGTTCGTGGATGCAAAGTGTGAAATCTTTATAAGAGAAATATTGGCAAGCAATAAATATTAGTCAAAAGCAAGAGTGGTGTTTTCCTTTTTTTGAAACCATACAAGTGCACAATAAAATCAACCACTCATAAAGGTGGTCATGGGTTACCACACGTTGGGCCCCATAACCATACAATGGTTAGAATGCCACACTTTGTGTAGACTGACAAAAGAAATACTGGCAAACAATGAATGATGTTCAAAAATAAGAGTGGCGTTTTGGCTTATCTAGCCATACATAATTTATAAGATCAACCACTCGAAAGAAAGGATTATGGGTTACCACACGTTGGGCCCCATAACCGGTCAGAATGCCTAACACTTTGTGCAGACTGACAAAAGGCAGGTGATCGGCCTATCGGGCAAGATACTCCTCATTCTCTATACCCAAGAAACAACCGGGTGTCCATTCCGGCAAAACACAGTCACTTGACTGAAACAAAATAAACTGCTAGCTTGGACCGGCCTGACTAAGTAGTACTGACGTTTCTCTAAGTTGAGCTAATTTTCTGGAGGGGGCCTCCTGCCAGAAGACTCACTCTTGCTCTTCAAAACTAGTACTACTAGTCTACCCCTATTGAGTACTCAACGTAACATATCCCACTTGGGGAGAAAATGAACAAAACACAGTTCCACTTGAAAATGGCAATTAAGGTTTTTCAAAGTCTGGGGCAAAACTGGTTTTAGAAAGAGTTTTAGGTTTTGAGTAAAACCGCCCCTTGATTTGCAAATAATTTATTTGTCTGAAATGAGAATGGAAATAATCCTCAATTGCCTTTACAGAAATGAGTGACCATGCACTCTACATTTGGCTTGCCATAAAAAAAAAATCATTTTTCATCAAACAAGTTTTATGCAGGAGCTTACCTGATCCTTGCTCATAACAAAGGTCTCCAATAGCTAACCTGACCCGCATAGGGTAAATACAAACCACAATCAAACTCAAGCCAAAGACTCACTTTCTCAAATAAAACTAACTCAACTTACTACAGTCATATCTCTAGTGTCCCAAGCTTTAAGACTCAATAATAAATAAAAGGGTTTATAAAATAAATCTAATTTGATATTAAAATAACTAGAGTTTGAGAAATAGGTACAAAAAGTTGAAGGTTTAAATCTTGCTAAAAATAAATTATGGTTTATTTGAAAAAGGGTCCAAGGTAGTATTAGGTAAAATAATGATTTATTAATAATTTAGTTGTTAGAAAATAATTGATAGCTAAAATTTGTTGAAAATAAATTTAATGAGTCTTGCTTGAAAAATAATAAGCAAATCCTTAATGGGTTTTGATTAAAAGTTAATAAATATTTTATTAATTATAATTATTTCCATAAAAGGCTTTAATTGATTTTATTATTTTAAATAATATCTATATATTTTTTTTCCAGCAAAAACTATTATTTATTTGACTAGAATATCACTATTTTATATAAAAGACCAAATCCACATTTTCCTATGGTTTTCAAAATTTTACTAGAAAAATCATATTATTAGATATTTTATTAATGAAATAAAATTTAGCTTAGGGACAACTAGATCATGATCATATTCCTATAGCTAACCACAATCATGAACATATACAACCATTCAATTCATCAAATCATCCAAATCATGCATACAAGCATAGATCTCAATTTATCAAAACATGATCTAACCCCTACTAGCATAAATAAGATCATGACTTCAATAATCCAACATGAATATAAATCATATTCACCAAAGGTGACATAATCTCTAGCATACTTCATCACAAATACTACCTATGACATGGAGATATGCATTAAATCTCAAATCATCATACAATCGACCAAGATAATCCATCCATGCATAAATCCCATCTCCTTCATATTCATACATACATTCATGCTTCAATCTCAACAATATATATATATATATATATATATATATATACTTAAATCCTATCGCCATCCACCTACTATCATCATCATCCTAGAGACATGAATCTAGAGTTTAAAAGAAAGGTTGAAGGGACTTACTTGGTTGATGAATGCTTTGAAGGAGTTTAGAGTAGATCTCAACTCCTAGATGTCTAACTTTGTTCATGGGAGATGGCAAAAGCATGTTCATGGGAGAAAAAGTCATTCGGCCAAGAGAGAGAGAGAGAGAGAGAGAGAGAGAGAGAGAAATCATTAGTATGTTTATTCGCATAGGTTCTCACTAGAGATCAAGATTGGAGAAGATGAAGTTGTTAGAATAAATTTTCCTTGAAGGTGTTCTTGACCTTAACGGAAATTTCTGGTTTTTGTTCCAAAAGTGCAAGTTGGATTTTGGAGTTTGATGTTAAAAATGGTACGGATGGACTCACAGCAATGAATAGATGAAATCTGGAATTTTTAGAGGCAGTTTGAAGTGATTTGAAGAGGTATTAGGTGAAAGGAAGTAGTAGGTGTTCTTGGTGTAGTGTGTGTTCTTGAAGGTTGAAGAAAATCGAGAGATGGTAATGTGCAGCTGCTGAATTTTTGTGAGAGATAGGAGTGGACGAATTTATGTAGGGTTTAGGAGGTTGATTCTCTGATTTGGAAGGGAAAATGAAAGGTTAGTTGTTACAATCTTTGAAGAATATTTTTAGGAAGTGAATTTGGAAACTAAATATTCCAAGAATATCTTGATTGTTGGACAGCTTTTGGAAATCTGCCATGGTCGACTGTTTGAGTAGAATTTCTGTGGGATTAAAGCTGGCTTATGGAGGCTTATGGTGGCTGAAAGTAGGGTGTATAATGATGAAGAAGAAGTCTGGTCCATTGAGCAAAATATTATGGAAGGTTGCTAAATAAGATGGCTGAAATTTTGGAAACCAATCAAGCTAAATTACAGGGATTTGTTTGAGAGATTTTTGGACAGCCATTAATGGAATTTCGTGCAGAAGTTCAAGGGGATCAATGGAGCTATGTTGATGGAGGTTTAAGGAAGGTTTTGACAGATTAAGGTTGGTGTTTTGGCTGAAAGAGAAAGAGGAAACAAGCTGGACAAATTTCTGCCCAGAAATTTCGCTGCACAGTGATTTTTCTGGCAGATTTTCGTCTGCTACTTCCAGCCATTTTGCAGCAAGCTGGAAGGGGGGTTTCAGGGTATTCAAGGCTGGTTTCCAGCCTTCTTTATGGAGGAAAAACATGGCTAAGGTGATGCACAAAATCTGGGAGAAAACAGCTTGGTTTGGAGCTCTCAAAGTTGATTTTCGTACAGAAATTTTTCCTGCTTTGCTCCAGCTTGAGCAGTCCGAAATTGGACAAAAACTTTCAGGTTTCAAACTGATCCTAAAGACCATTTTTCTGGTAGCATTTGGGAGGGAATGTTAGCTAAAAATTTTGACCCTTTGAAGGTACAACAAGCTGGAAAATTCCAGCTCATTCTATGAAGAAAGATGAACTAAGCTAGAGGAAAATTTTAGCAAGCTTACTAGAGGGATTTTTCCTCTTGAAATTTCCCACAATGCTACCATATTTTTCAGACCATAGGAAGTCTTTTACCAAGATATTTTGATCCTAAAAGGCCTTAGCACTTTACTGAATTTTCTGGAAAGAAAAAGGCTAGAACACCTTGATCAAACTAATGAGTTGAGCATTGAGAAAAATTAAAGAACAAGGAAGAATGAATTTCCCTTCAAGAATTTCGAGTAGAGTAAAGAGTGCAATGAGAATTCTCCTAACATGTCTCTCCTAGGACATTATCACTACCTTGTTCTAGGCTCTTAAGGCCGAAACTAATCCTCCTTAAGCAAAAATAAAATTTAATCTAGTTAAGGCTTCTTTGATAGAATTTGAACCCTAGACCTCAATAATCTAATCCAAAGCTCTAACCATTAAACCACAACAACTCTTGTTACTATTTCTACAAGAAAAATTATTTTCTATTCAATCCACAGGCTATCTCCCTATTTTCACCCCGGGCAAAAATTACTATTTTGCCCCTCTCACACAATACTCACCAACAAGACTTTAAGACAATAAAGCTCGAATTCAGAACACATAAAAATTCATATGAGAATATATTTAACCATGAAATAAAATATGATATGCATCCCAACCCCTTTACTCTAAGGTTGGTTTCGACTGGGGTTTCGCACACCTCACTTTTTAGATTCTAAAAGTGAATCTGATTTTAATGAATGGGTTTCAAGAAATCGAATCATGATTGTTAGCTATCATGAAAATCTAGCATCTTTTCTGAATTTTTCAAATGTGTTAAATATGTTTGAGTCTTTTGGGTTGGGAGCCCTGTTATCTGTTGATGAGAAATTGTTTACTTTTCTCGTATGGAATTCTATACTAACCTGAGAAAATGCCGATTAGAGAACTGGAGGAGGGTTCATGGTCCGGTGGTACACCTCTAGAGTTGGGAGTAAGAATCTTGAGTTTGATCACCACCTGTTGAATAGAATATGTGAGGTCAGAGATGGTGGGATTCGGTATTTTAAACTGAACAAGTTCCCGGAAAGAACTGATCTATTTGAGTTAGGGAAATTTGAAAGTGCATTCACTGGCGGGAAGAGTTTTAAGAACTCGAGTGACAGGAACACGAAGTGGTTAAATGGAACGGGTAGGATTCTGCACCACATGGTTTCAACTATGGTGGTTCCAAGTTTCGGACAAAAAAATTCTATCAACATTATGCAAGTGGTGATCATGTTGGCACTATTTGAAAACAGGCCAATAAGTTTTGGGTATCTTACTGCCAAGTTGATGATGCAAACTAGAAATAAATCCAACATAGCCTTGCCTTATGGAAACTTATTGACTAAGGTGTTTAGACATTTTAGTGTTAATTTGAATTCTGTCACCTCTACTCCTTCAAAAATGAATGTGTACAACTTTGAGTCATTTGAAAGAATAGGATATGTGAGAATGGACAATGAGTGGAAGCTGCTTCGAGATGCAGCTGATGATGAAAAAGAAAAGCTGTTAAAGCTAAAGGTTGAAGGCAAGAGTGCCCCATTTGCTAGAGTAAAGAGAAAGATTGAGTTAGAAACTCAGGAAGAATCCTCTACCAAGAGCGAATAGAGAACTCAGGATACAAGCATCAGTGAAAGCATTTTGGAAGCAATAAATTTGCTAGTTGTTAAGGTGGACAGCCTCAGTTTCGAAATTTAGATTCTTGGAAATAGGCTAATTGTAGTAGAAGAAAAGGATAAAAATGATGAAACAATGCCTGCTCCATCAGCACCATCCCCAGAAAAGTTAATTAAAGAACAATTTACCACTAAGGACAAAGAAGAAGCTATGAAAGAGCAACCAGGTAAGGAAATGACAGCCCCTGAATAAGGAAGGTAGACATCCCCACATCAAGAAAAATCAACAGCCCCTGTGCAGCCCCACTGAAATCCCTGTCTCATTTGGAAAAAGACAGAAGCATGTGATCATTAAGAGGAAGTCCAATAGATTTGCTAGGCAGCATTCCAGAAAGGGTGCCGGGTCCAAGATTGAGACTGTTTATATTTCCTAAGAGTTTCTATGGATTGATTCCTAGACTCCCTCTGCCAGAAACTCTTTACTATTTTTTCATTGACAATTTTTATTTCTGCTCCAGTGTTTGAACATTTTACCTTTTTGCTTTTTAGCTACTTTCTCTGCTTAATATATACCTGCTTAATATATAACCTTCTCTACTTTCTAGCCCCAATATTTATTAATTTTTCTCCTTATTCTACATTTTGATTGATGACAAAAGGGGAAGAAAAATGGTAGTTGGGATTGTGATTGTGCTATGTTGCTATGTTGTAATATGCTGTGGGAATTATGCACTACTGCTAACTGCTGTTGATGGTTATTATTGGTTATTATTGGCTTATGTACTATTATAGACTGATACTGGATGAACTGCAAATTGGATGCTGTTGTGCGGCGTTGTGCTATGGACGGAAAATAGTTATTGTGTTTTGGACTACAACGTACTTATATGTAAACTCTGAATATTCCTTAAGATCCTGTGAAACACTCTATAAAATTCATTTATATGTAAACTCGGAAACCAGCATGTTGTGCTAATTTCTCTCTACATAAATTATGATTTATGATCATGTACCGGTTGTATATTGATTTATGATAAGTATGATTCGTAATTTCTGATTGATTATGATCATAGTTTGCTGCAGTCTAAAAAGATTTAAGTGATTCAATGAAAATTAGTTTGATATCGTATTTTGGTCAAAGAAGTTTGAAGTGTGTACATAAAGTTATCATTGAGATTGGGGTTGTTGAACAATCTGTTTTGAAAGTTATTATGATATGCTCTATGTTAAAAATCTCAGATGATAAGGATAGTTATTCATGTATCTTTCTTTGCTCAAAACTTTCCTTGAAGTCTAAATTTTTTTAGAAAACTAGTTTGGATCAAAATTTCTGAAAACTCATTGTTACTTGCACATAGACTAGGGGAGTTTTGGACTCATATTTCTTCAATCCAAAAGTCCAGTCCAAAAATAGGTTTTAGAAAGGGATAGCTTCTGTCTAACTTTACCCTATTTGGACATATGTCTTGGACATCCAAAACCTAAAGTTCAAAAGCTCTATAGTCTCACTCCACTTAGTGTTGGATGCACATTTTGGAAGTCCAAAGTTTGAATCCAGTCTTCTCTCAAATCACACTTCATAATCTCATATCCTACATATGCTCATATATGCACATATTAAGGAGGAGCATCTCATCTTATGATTTATATTCTATACCTCCTTGTGTACATATCTATACATTTTTTTTTTCTGGCTATTCTCATAAAGAATAATCATGTGATGGAAGGAAGAAGGATATGGAGGTTGGTTGGGTCATAGGCTCATTAAGCCATGTTTATGAGTACATGCTTTAATTTTGTATCTTAATCTTATAAGCACTCTTTGAGTCCTACGATGAGAGATTGCATCTTAATAAAAAATATTCTTATTTCTCTCAGTCTAACATGTCTGTACTATACATATAATTATTTTTGTATCACAATCCCATCAAGTTTATCATTACTCAAAAAGGGGGATATTGTGAGCCCTAAGGGCACTCTCGTGTGTTTTAACTTATGACAAACATTGATGAGGACTAACTTGTGTGATTTATATATGATAGGACATATTTGACCTCAGTTCTTCTAAGGCGTGCAAGTACGATTGCTAAGCAACTCTTGATCAATAGAATCCAAGAAATGGTGATCAAGTAGAAGACCAACCTTAAGAGATTGCATACCAAGAAATCCTTGTACAAGAACCTTAGACTAGGAATCTTTGTTAAGGTATTATCTGTGTAAATTCCTATGTCTTCCTTACCTTATGATTCAATTTATTTCTACCTTGAAGCACACAAACAAAAGATTTTAAAATTTTAAATCTTCAGAATTTTGGTAGTTTGGATGAATCTGTATCCAAAATCTTCATCCAAAACTCTGTGAACAGCGTTAAATCGATTCTGCCTAAAAAAGTGCCATTTTGGACTTACCTTTTAGACGCACTATCGTCTGATCCTTGAGTCCAAAACTCTGCCAAATCTGACAGCGTGATATTAGCCGTTTCTAGCCGTTGGAAGTCTGCTTTTAACTTTTATAAAAGGTTTCAAAACTCAATTTTAAAGTATATTTTTGTCCTATCTTTCTAAGAAACACTTTGTTAGTGTTATGCCCTAAAGGCAATCATTTGTATATTGTATATGACACATTTTATTTTAATAAAAGGCGTTATTTATCTTACAGTTTTTTTAATTACTTTTGTGTAATATAACTATTGGATAAAGTCCCTAGTACAACACTGTGTTAAGAAAATCATGATATGAGATTCCTACTACACTGTATAGTGTTAGTACTTAAATAGTCTTTAGTCGTAGTATTAATGAGACAAGACATCATTAATGCACTAAAACTAGCATGTGTTAGACTTCCTGATTTGATCAGGCGGTGGTTCTCATATCCGTGAGTATTGAGATACTAAAAGTTAACACGTAGATGCTTATTAATGGAATAAGTTCATTGGATGACCTAGCCATGAGATAATCACATGGATAACTATTTAGTGCCAATGATATAATCTCAATATAGAAAATGTGCAAGTATCCTTAGACTTGAGATCTTTAAGGTACTTTTTTGCTGAGCATTGTACTTTGATTCCAATCTCTAGAGCTCAATCAAGGGCCGCCTATGAGATGGATATTGGGTACATTGTGAGGTAAATGAAAGTAGTTGAGAGGGTTAATAAAAGATTCACCACTCCTAACAGTAGGGGCGAATATCTTACGGCCACTTGTAGGAATTACTACTCAAGAAGTCCTTGGTCAAGGCGATTGTGTATTGGAAATAGTTCCAATTGATACATATCTAGAGTAGTGGGTTCCTGGTACAAGTACTATTGTATTCGGGCCAGAATTAATATATATTTTGGAGGGAGTTGGCACTAATTCCGTACTCCAAACCGAATGAGATATTGTATGGTGAAAGGAGTTAATTACATTATAGTTTGTAATTGAAGAGTTCATGTCAAGCCACTTGACTTCCTGGACTCTTGGGTAGTCATGATGTGTTGTTAGATACCGCACATAATTTGGGAATATGAATTTATTAATTGATGAATTAATAAACCAATCCTGATTAGAATCAATATGATTAATTCTAATTAATTATGGATTATTAATCTCAAAGGCGTTTGGATTAACTCATATTCGCTACCAATTGACTGGGAAATCTAATAGGTCACACATAATAGAGGATTATATACTCAAGATGTTATTTGATAACATAGTGGGATTAATTGTGAGAAAGAGAAGTTGTTGTGGCCAAATTATAATTAGTTATAATTAATGGTCCAAATTGTAATTGTGAGAACTTGATGTTTCCAATTATAATTAGGGAATTCTAACTGTTTTAGAATTCTGAGATTGGAGTATATTTTAAGTAGGATTTCGTGTTATATAGGAGATATAACACACAAAACCCTAGCCAAGTGTAAGACACGAAAACTCCAACCTTAGCAACCCAACCTTCTCTTCTTCTCTCTCTCTCTCATTGCTCTTGAAGCAAACAACCCTAGCCGCCACTTAGTTTTTCTGTTAGGACAAAAAACTTCGTGCTTGAGTGTATTCTCTGTGTGGATTTCTGTTAGTGATAATCACACACTGTGTTATAGTGATTGGACATTCAATTCTCGTGGTGTTTGATCAAGAGTATTGCTGGATCCCGCCTCGACTTAAAGAAGGAAATTTTTATTTTCCACACGATTAAAGAAAAGTAAAAAGCTGTTACTTTTGTTATATTTATGTTTTGTTTTCCACACATATGCGGATCCTGGGATGATATCTCGTTTTATTTTTCCGTTGCGTCATATATGATATACGTGAGATACCCAACAGTGGTATCAAAGCCATGCTATGTGTGGTTTACAGACATTGTTTTTTGCCTGAAAAACTGTTTTCATGTATTCGTGTTTGTCTTTGTTCATTGTGAAAATCGTTTTCACTCGAGTCGAAATTGTTTTGAGCATTGTGGATTGGGTCCGTAGCACAATATAATTGTGTAAAAGTTACAGCATATTTCGAAAGATGCTTTCTTTATGTGCTGTAAGTTTTTGCAGAAAAATGTTTTCTTGAACATGGTTGATTGCTTTCCGTTTCATCCTAATTTTCTATTTTGGTTTTGTTTAAACTAACAAATTGGTTGTTGTTTTGAGCTTTAAAATAGAAAATACTGCTGAGAATTATTCTCACTAAAAATTTGCAGAATGAGAAGGCACCAGAAATTGTTTCTGGAAAATTTTCAAAAAATCGCCGCCTTATTCCCAACTACAGCCAGCGCCGGCTCCGGTTCTATGCTGTTTGGTGAACATCCAAAAATCATTTCTAGAAAATTTTTTCCTTAAAACCAAACCGCAGCTGGCGCTAGTTCTGGCTTCCAAACCGGCGCTGGTTCTGCTCTGCTCTGGACCGCCGTTTTCACTACCAGAGACGGGACCCAAAAGCATTTTCTCAAAATTAGTTTTGAGACAAACAATTTTATTTTTCAAAATAGTGATTTTGAAATTTTAAAATTAATGTATTTTTCTAAAATATTGATTTTAGAATTTGTTTTATTTTTCCAAAATTGTGATTTTGGAATAATAAAAAGTATATGTTTATTTTATTTAAGCATAGTCAATGGCATGGTGGATGGTTATGGACTAAATCTAATTATATCCGTTCATGCATTTTACAATTTTGATTTTTTATTAAATAGGGTCTGCGTGTTCTGCCTTCTCTAGAATTCTTGTATAATTCTCTTCTCATCTAACTCCCCTTAAATGTAACTCGAGGTTTTCTTTCTTTAGGAAATTATGTAATTAGTTTACATAGGTTAGATAGGAGTAAAATTATATTAACTTTGGAGATGGCAACCAAAACAAAGCGAGAAGGTAAGACCTTCTACTGAAATCATGCATGAATAGGGTTAACTATATTAATTTCTTTTATGACTTAAAGAAATTAATTTAGGGTAAAGTCCATAACTATACCACGTAATCGCTTTATTACCATGATTATCAATTTTGTAATTTATTGATTTTTATGCATGTCATTTATTGAAATCACTAAAAGGAACAAATCCCTCAATTAATATTAAACATAATTCATTCCGTTAATATAGTAAGAACGAGAGTCCTTTTTCGATACCAAGTTGTTGGGCAAACCCAAGCCTACTTGACATCGGGCATGTTCAAGCTATGGAGTTAAATTCCTTTGGAATTAAATTCCTGTGGAATTAAATTCCTGATTAATGGGTCGGGTTTAACTAAATTCTTTATCCCGATTAGGCAAACTCAATCATAAAGAAATTTAGAGAAAAAGTTAGGGTAGCCCAAAAGGCTTTAAAATTAAAAGCTGTTAATCACCCAATGATCCGGTAATTACATACGATGTAATTGATATTAGATACCTACCAATGAACTCAATGGTGGCTTGTTGGGCAAATCCAAGGTTATTCTTGAGGAATTTGGATACCGGTCCACTAGGAAAGCTTCCAACGGGCTTTCCCGAATCAGTAGTGGGGGCTCTTGCGTTGAGTAAAATAATGGAGTAAAAATACGTTCAACTAAAGTCCTAATTAATTGCATCTCATGTGCATATACAGTAGCTAATGCTCTCTATCTTTACATCTAGGTCACTTGCATCATGTTAACAAACTTAAACCTGCGCAGCATCTTGGAAACTAACAAGTTAATCGAATCAAACTACCTTAACTGGTATAGAAATTTGAGAATCGTTCTCAAATCGAAAAAGTTACTCTACGTGCTAGATGCTCCTATTCCGCCACCACTAGCTCAAGATGCCTATGCTGATGAGCATGCTGTCCACAAAAAGCACAAGGAGGATAGTGATATAGCATCATGTATTATGCTGGCATCCATGACTCCCGAGTTGCAAAAACATCACGAGCATATGGTTGTTTAATCGATTATACTACATCTTCGAGAGATGTTTGATGCCCAAGCCAAAACTGAATGATATGAGATCTCAAAGCAACTATTCCGTTACAAAATGACAGAGGGTTCTTCTGTGGCCACTCATGGGCTGAATATGCTGGGCTTGATAGGGAAGCTTAGATCTCTCGAGTTTGCAATGGATCATGACTTAAGTGTTGATTTAATTCTATAGTCTTTGTCTAATAGTTTCTCACAATTTGTGATTGACTATCAGATGAACAAGATTGAGTCCATCATTCTTAAGTTGATCAATCTTCTCAAAACTGTGGAGTCCTCCATGAAGAAGGATTCCAATGCAGTTTTAATGGTAGAATCTTCTTCTAAGAAGAAAGTTCAAAAGAAGAAAAGGGCTCCCATGAAGCCCAAAGGTGGTGTGAAGAAGAAGGACGCAGCTACGAAGGGCCCATGCCATCATTGTAGTAAGATGGCCCACTGGAGGCGCAACTGCAAAGCCTACTTGGAGACCATTAAGGACAAGAAGCAGAAGGAGAAGCTTACAGGTACTTCTACTTCTACTCTGGGTATGTTTATGATTGAGATAAATACTGCCTTTAGAAATGAGATATGGGTATTAGATACTGGATATAGATCTCATTTGTGCAATAACTTACAGGGACTAATGAGCAGTAGAAGGTTAGAGAAAGGCAACGTGGACCTACGTACTGCAAATGGGGCAAAGGTTGTTGCACTTGCTGTAGGGGCATACGAGCTGAACTTGCTTTCGGGATTAATTCTAGAACTACAAAACTGTTATTATGTACCAGATTAAATGAAAAACATTATCTCAATTGCGTGTTTAGACTTACATGGATTTCATTTGATATTTAATAATAAATGTTGTTCTTTTTCATTGAATGATATTCATTATGGTTCAACAACTCTGGTTAATGGTTTATATGTTCTAGACTTGGATAATCCAGTTCTCAATATAAACAATAAGAAACCTAAAATGGATAACTCTAATATCTCTGACTTATGGTATTATCGTTTGGGCCATGTAAACGAAAATCGTGTTCTAAGTTACACAAACTTGGTAACTTAGGGTTATTTGATTATGAATCATATGACACATACGAGTCTTGTTTACTAGGTAAAATGACTAGGACTCATTTTTCAGGAAAAGGAGAACGGACCAAGAAGTTATTAGAACTCATACATTCTGATGTATGTGGCCCAATGTCAATACAAGCAAGAGGATGTTGTAACTATTTCATAACCTTTATTGATGATTTCTCACAATACGAGTATTTGTATTTAATGAAATACAAATCTGAGGCATTTGAAAGGTTCAAAGACTTCAAGAATGAAATAGAGAAACAACTTGGTAAAAGTATTAAGACTCTAAGATCTGATCGAGGAGGAGAATACTTGAGTCAAGAGTTTCTGAGTTATCTTAGAGATAATGGGATATTATCTCAATGGACTCCACCACATACACCTCAACATAATGGTGTATTTGAGAGAAGGAATCGAACCCTTCTAGACATGGTACAGACCATGATGGCTTCTACAGACCTACCAAAATTATTGTGGGGGCATACACTAGAAACTTCTGTTTATATACTAAACAAAGTTCCGACAAAAATGGTTAATTCTACCCCATTTAAGATGTTCTTTGGTAAGAAACCAAAGTTATTTCACTTGAGAGTATGGGGTTATCCAACCTTTGTCAAAAGGCCACAGTCAGACAAACTTGATAATAAGTCTGATAAGTGTTTGTTTGTGGGATATTCGAAAGAATCTTTCGAATATTACTTCTACCTACCATCTGAAAACAAATTATTTATTTCGAAGCATACCGTCTTCTTAGAGAATAAGCACATGCTCAAAGGGGACAATGGGAGTAAAATTGAACTTGGTGAAGTTCATAAAGATCAAACAAACAAGGATCAACCGTCTGATCCCACATCTATTGAGAGAATAGATAAACCTTCTACTACACAAGAACCTCATAGATCTAGTAGGATACATGTGGCACCTGAGGGATATGGATTTCTTATTAGTGACCACAATGATGTATTGCTCATAGATGAAAATGAGCCTACTACCTACAAGGATGTTTTGAACAGTTCAGAATCTGGCAAATGGCTTGAGGCCATGAAGTCAGAGATGGATTCCATGTACGAAAACCAAGTATGGACTTTGGTTGATCCACCTAAAGGAATTAAACCTATTGGGTGCAAATAGATTTTCAAGAAGAAAACGGATATGGATGATAACTTAGTTACCTATAAAGCACATCTAGTGACGAAGGGTTATCTTCAACAGTATGGTATTGACTACGATGAAACCTTCTCGCCAGTAGCCATGTTAAGATCTATCAGGATACTCCTAGCCATCACTGCTCGTTATGATTATGAGATTTGGCAAATGGATGTGAAAACAGCTTTCCTAAACGGAAATCTAACTGAGGAGGTGTATATGACACAACCTAAGGGTTTCACATCCAATGATGACACAAAGGTGTGCAAGCTGCAAAGGTCCATTTATGGACTTAAGCAAGCTTCTAGGAATTGGAACATCCGTTTTGATAAAATAATCAAAGAGTTTGGTTTCATTCAAAACATGAATGAGCCTTGTATATACAAAAAGGTTAGTAGGAGCGCAATCGTTTTCTTATTGCTTTACGTAGATGACATATTGCCAATAGGAAACAATATACCTATCTTGCAAACGGTTAAAGTTTGGTTATCCAAACAATTCTCCATGAAAGACCTTAGTGAGGCAACCTATATTCTTGGAATAAGGATTTATAGAGATATATCCAAAAAATTGCTAGGTCTTTCACAATCTACATACATAGATAAAGTGCTAAAAAGATTTAACATGGGTCAATCTAAAAGGGGATTCTTACTCATGTCACAAATAATAACCCGTCGTTCAAAGTGAAAATATATATATATAAAGAAATTAATGATATATTTTCCCTTCCTTATTATTTATAGTATTACTAAGGTTATAAAGTAATAATATTATTCCTAATGTTATAGAATGGCCATCCTTAGTGCTACTACTACTACTACTACTACTACTACTAGTAGTAGTAGTAGTAGTAGTAGTAGTAGTAGTAGTAGTAGTAGTATTATTATTATTATTATTATTATTATTATTATTATTATTATTTTCTTCTATTCTATTTTATTTTACTATATTCTACTATCATTATTATTGTAGTTTAATGATAATATTATTATTATTATTACTTTTATTTTATTATCCATTACTATTATTTTTATATATCTATTATTTAATACAAATATTTCTTGGTAATATTAAATTATAGTATTATTAAATTCAATAATTATATTGAATTATTATATTATTTTTACTATTATCATTTATATGTGTGTGTGTGTGTGTGCATCAACTAATACTATAAATATCTTAATTTATATTATATACAAGATATTTTAGGGGGCCTGCAAGAAATAAATGAAGATGGCCCACAAGCATGACATTTTTTTACCAAGATTAACCATTCTTAGACTTCCTTAATTAATCTTAATTAAGTTAAACTAGATTAGGGCAAGTGATCATAATTAAGCTAAACTAGCTTAGGGTAAATTAATCATGATTAAGTGTATATTAGCCGTAAGATGTTTTAAGAGATTCTATGAGTTTCTACGAGGTTCTACAACCTTCTAGCATAATCCTTCATCTTCTTGTGAATACTAGAGAAGTCTAAAGACTTCTAGAAATGCCAACTCACCTTAAAGCAAGACCAAGAGGATTAAGCTCTATAAATAGGAGTAAGGAGGGGAGAATTTCGGCCAAAGCTGGGAGGAGAAGAAGAAAAACTAGAAAAGTAAAGAGAGGAGAGGAAAAATAAGAAAAAAGAGAGACTAAGGGAGAGAGGGAGATTTCCGGCAGCAAGGGAGTAAGGAGAAGACAACTGGCAGCAAGGAGGAAGAAAAAGGAACCTGCAGCAAGGAGAAAGGAAGGAGAAGAAAGGAAGGAAAGGAGTATACAGCTTTGCCTTCATCTTCGAAAGGTAAGGGATCACTCTTAAAAAGCCTAAGAAAGTGATGCTAGAAGTTGGAAGCTAGCTAATTGCATATGAATTGTTGATGTTGAGTAATAAAAATACTTTGGTGTTGTGATGGATGTTGGACTGACCAGTTGGTGTGGTGATGGGTTGAGCATGGTTTTCAGTTCATTTGAGCTGTATTGGAGTGATGGTATGCTGAACATTTGAAAAGAAAAAGGATGGAAGTGATAAAGAAAACAAGGACAGCCATATGTTATTAACAACTCACTAGCTTGTGATGTTTGAAAATATCAAAGGAAATCTGAGTAGATATGACTGGAAATTGAGCATAAATGATCCTAAACATGTCCTAGACTAGTTAGAAAGGATTTGGAACAAGTTGTGAGGAGGTTGTGAGGGTTTTGAATGGCTAAAAGATCATGAATAGTAAGAATGGTGAAAGTTGTTAAAAATTTACTGGTTTGGTAAGTTTGGAATAATTTGTTTGTTTGAACAAAAGAGAAGTGCTGTGCATGAAAACATATTAGAATACGAATATTGGGATGTTAAATGAAGTATTGAAGGGTTCAAATGAGGTAGGATATGTTGAAGAAACCATGGGAATAAGTTGAAACAAGTTGAGCTCCTAAACTGTAATTTTGAACTTCAACTCGGGACAGTAAGCTTAGCTGAAAAACTGAATAAAATAGAAGGAGATTTGAATACCTCATGAAGTTGATAGAGAAATGTCCTAGGAGTATTTTGGAAGTAGTTTTACCTCATTTGGACCTGTAACAAAAGAGATATGTACAAAACACTGGAAGATGGCAAAACTGAATTCCAAAACTCGGAACAGTGAAAGTTACTGAGAAACTGTACAAAATGGGATGGAGATTATATGTATCATGACCTGAAAGTGATAGAGGGATGTCTTAGGAAAATTTGGGAAGTAACCTCACCTTATTCGGACCTATATTGAACAAGTTATATGAAAAATGGTGAAGGGTGGTAAAGCTGTAAAACCAGGAAAACCATCAAAGGCATTAATCCATTTATTTCTTTAAGAAAGTCTTAGAAACCTTATTAGAATCATTAAGCATTTGAACTCATTAAGTAATAATATGGAGAGATACTAATGGTGTAGGTGAATTAAGTCGAAGGAACTCCTTTTAGGACTATACACGAGTACAACTTCGACCTATTATACAAGGTGAGTCCCTATGATTTCTAAAACCTTTTTAAAGGCTAGTGTGCTTTAATTTTCCATGAAATGACATGTTTTATACCGTTTTGGAAATGCTTAAATGTGTTTACGGAATACATGAGCAAGACTTATTTTCATGCTATTTCGACTTGAATGAATTTCATAATTGGTTTGAAAACCTTATTGGAGACTTATTGAGTGTATCCTCTGTGTGGATTTCTGTTAGAGATAATCACACACTGTGATTATAGTGATTGGACGTTCAACTCTCTTGATGCTTGATCAAGAGGATTGCTGGATCACGCCTCGACTTGAAGAAGGAAAATTTTGCTTTTCACATGATCAAAGAAAGGTAAAAAGTTGTTACCTTTGTTATATTTATGTCGTGTTTTCTACACATATGCCGATCTTGAGATGGTATCTCGTTTTATTTTTTTGCTGTGCCATATTTGATATGTGTGAGATACCCAACACACTCTTACTCTCTAGAATACAAAAATCTCCTTTTCATAGTGTTTCAAAGTGAAATCAAATTGCTTCAAAAAAGTAAAAGTTGTTTGAGCTCATTTGTTTGTATATCTGCTCAAAAGAGTGAGCTATCTCTGTTTGATTTCCATAATCCTCTTTGTGTATCAAGGTTATGGTGTGAAACCCATTTAGAGTGAACCTTAATTTGTTGATTGATTGAGAAATTTTGGTAAAACCAAATATGGTGATCCTCTTATATAGTTGGTATAGATAGATACCATTATGTTGGGTGAATGAAAGCTAGTTGAAAATCCTTAAGTGTGAGTTTAATGTAGTGAATATAGATCTTGGTAGATCAAACCACTATAAATTTTGTGTTCTCTCTCTGCATTTAATTTCGACTAGTTGCGAACTTCCTTGTGTAAAAATTTATGTTAATCTCTCAAAAGATATTTTTATGGTTCTCATCAATCCATTTTCACTCTTGTATTAATTGCATAGTATGTCTTATCTCATTCAGATTGTAGTTGATCTTTGAAACATTCTAAAAGCTTCTCGTTGTATCAATTGCAATCTTTCCGATCTGAAATGCAAAGGAGTTTCTCAAAACAGAATTTTTTAAAAGCATTTTAAATTTGCCAAAAACTTTATTCACTCCCTCCCCTCTAAGGTTTTTTAGTTTGACTTTAAGAGTCCTGGGGTTAAGAGTTTAATGGAAATTCTAATAGCATTTTACCCAAATCTACAAATTACAAATAATCTTATCCCCAAGGTATTTAGGTATGTGTTTTGTTTATGTTTATAGTCAAAATCGAGGCAAGTTGGACCTAAGAACACAAAAATGTGTCTTTGTAAGTTACTCATTAACTCAAAAGGGTAAAGTGTTACCATCCTCCATAAAAAATAAAATTAAAAAAAAAGTTATATGTATCGATAGATATTACGCTCAATGAACATAATGCTTATTTCTCCACTCCTTATCTTCAAAAGGAGACTTCAACAAGAAAGATAAGTATAGGGGATATTTTTAGGATTTAATCTTACTTGAATCACCGTTTTCTAAACTTATGCCTAAGTTTAATTTTAATCCTATGCTTGAGTTTAACCTTGTGTCTAATTCTACGCCGAAATATAACCTTGTGTCTAATTTTATGTCTGAATATAATTTATTTAATTCCAACCCAGTGTCTAAATCTAATTTACTTGATTCCAATCCAGTGTCTAAATCTAATTCTATGCCTGGACTTGAAAGTTGTCCTTGGCAATGAGAGATTTGCAAGGTATACTCAAGGAAGATGATGTCCATTCCTAAATCTATGCAAGTTCAAGCCTCCAATCTGACTCCTATGAATGAGGTGACGCTTTTTGAATCCTTATTATGTGATGAAACTAAATCTTATTAGGACCTTCAAATTGCTATTAGGAAAGAGACTAAGGAATATACCAAATGACCATTATACCATTTTTCATAATTCCTTTCTTTTAGGAAATTTTCACCTTCTCACAAAGCTTTTCTTGTTAGCCTAAATACTATTGCCAAACTAATAGAATCCATCTAAGCTCTAAGAACCAAAAAAGGGGAATAGAGAACTAAGTCTTGTTCCATAGTTTCTTAGGAAAAATCAAAATATAAAGAAGATCAAGGGAGAGTTCAAGCAATCAAAGCTTCCAAGCCACAGAATATGAGAATTGTGAAGAAATAGGTGCTAAAAGAAGGATTGAAAAGAGCACAAAATGAACAAGAATCCATACGGAGGATGAAAGAGACTCAAGAGAAGGTATTTGGGGGCCTTAAGGAGTACAATGTGATTGTTATACGAGTCAAAAAATCAAGAAAAATCAAAGATTAATCCAAAAAAGAAAAATTAGAAATAGGAAAAGCCAATACAGAGACGAAGCAGTGCTGCCCAGGTTGAGAGGAGCAACACCACTGGATGCTACTAGAGAGCAAGCCACACCAACTAGTCCATACCAGACAGTGCCACTTGGTGCTTCTAGAAAAGGGTTATCACTCCAGTGAGCAGGCAGAGCCCCTGGGCTAGGGAAAGCAGTGGCACATAGTATCAAGCAAGAAGACCCTTTTTCTTGTTTTGTTTACTTAGCTTATTTGTTTCCTTTTTAATTCCCATGACTTTCTTATATATTAAGCTATCAAAAGACATGTAAAAAATAATCTACTGGGTGAGATTACATCTCAATTTGGCAGGGCAAGATGCCTATAAATACTTCATCATAACATTATTAATACAACTTTGGATATCAATTTTGAGATCAAATTCTCTTTTGTGAGGTGATTCCTCTTAGGTTCTTCCCAATAAAAATCAAGACCTTTCTTAGAGAATTAATCTTACCCTTACAACAATTTTATAAATCTTCTAAGATAGATCAATTGAGCTTTTGTTTAATCTTGGTTTCTTGCTATTCTAAGGTTCTAGATAGGTTCAGAATGATAGCTTAATTCTCCCTATTTTATTGATGTCTAATTCATTGTTGAATTAAAGGTTTATAGGTGCTAAATTTGAAGACCAATTCCAATAGATCAAAGGTTTCTAGGTGCCTAGTTGTCCTAAGGTTCTAGGAATTGGATTGGGTTTTTGTCTGGAAAACAAAAGTTGTTTTCAATTAATCCTTGTTTTGAAGTGCCAAATTGATCTTGTTTTCTATGTTGTTTGAGCCACAAAATTTCAACTGGAAATCACCCCAAGAAGTCATATCACATACCTAAAACCCTATCAAGGCTTTGACCAATGAGAGTTGGAAACAAGTTATGAATGTTGAAATAGCAGCATTAGAGAAAATAAAACATGAGAATTGATAAAGTTCCAGTAGAAAAGAAATCTGTGAGTTGTACATGAATTTATACTATAAAGTATAAGGTAAATGGGTCAATTAAAAGATATAAGGTAAGGTTGGTGGCTAAAGATTATACTCAAACTTATGGATTGTCTATCTTGTGACTCTTAACTCAGCTGCAAAGATGAATATTATTAGGTGTCACATGATAGGAATGCAAATATTTTCATATATTAGATAGCTTAAATTTAGGATTTAACTTGTCTATATTAGGAAGAAATCAATTAGCAATTATTTCCTAGTTAGTCTATCTCATGTATATAAATATGTAACCTTTTCTAATGAAAGATATAAGAAAATTCATTCTCATATTTGTACTTTACATGGTATCAGAGCCTAGTCGCTAACCTTAGAAAGAGAACCACTGCCTGTGGACTGGAGCTGCCGCACCACATGCACCATCACAAGTTTCTACCTAGTTCATGTACCAGCACGTGACAATGTGTTTATTGCAAGGATTTTTTGTCAATTATCGTCGTTTGATTCCTCTAGTTCTCTTGAACACGTATTTGTACTTTGTTGGCAAATACTTGGATGATCGTACCAGGGTTCGTTATTTTTTACTCTTTAATAGAAGAGTTTGATTTCCTATTGTTGTTTCAATACTTCATTTGTTGTGTTTTGGAAATATGGATAATACTAAGTCTATTGCTATCTCTAATCTAGTTTTGGTGATGTCTAAAATTACAGAACATAAACTTAATGGAACTAATTATTTGGAATAGAGTAAGACAATTCAGTTGTATTTAAGGAGCATGGAAAAGGAAGATCATTTAACCGATGATCCACCCAAAGATAATTTGAAGCAATTGTGCTTGGAGGATGATGCTCGACTATTTCTTCAGATAAGAACTCTATTGATAGTGAGGTTATTGGTTTAATTAGCCATTGTGAATTTGTTAAGGAATTAATGGAATATTTAGATTTTTTGTATTCTAGAAAAGAAAACATTAATTGTATCTATGAGGTGTGCAAAACCTTTTATCATGCAGAGAAACAGGAAAAATCCCTAACAACCTACTTCATCGATTTCAAAAAGGTCTATGAAGAGCTTAATATGTTGTTGCCTTTCAATTTTAATGTTCAAGTTCAGCAAAAACAACGAGAAAAGATTGTTGTCATGAGTTTCTTGGCTAGTCTTCCCTCAGAATTTGAGACTACAAATTCTTAGATTCTTGCTAGTTCTGAAATAACCTCTTTAAAGGAAACATTTAGCAGAGCACTTTGCATGGAAGTTACTGAATTTGCTCATTCGAATATTTCATCCATTGCCTTAGTAAGTCGCAATAACAAATAAAGAGGTTCAAGTTATTATGATAAGAAAGAAAGGATTGTGTGACACTACTGCCATAAGCCAGGGCATATGAAGCGAGACTATTGAAAGTTGCAATACAAAAATGGGTTTATTGCAATTTATCCCCATTAAGTTAGGGGGTAGAGGCACTTTAGTACCACAAGTTATAAAAAATGTACTAGAGGTCCATTGATCATTAGTCGATGACAATATTGACTAACGAAATTTACTTTTTCAATAAAAATATTTATTTTGCTCATACTAATTACAGGATCTTGACTATCAGATTCTGATTTTATGATCTCACCTTAATACAAACAAATAATATTTATTTATGGAATTGTCTCTGTAATTTTAGAAAAGAATAAAAATTATAATTCTTTTATTTTTAATTAAATAGCCATAATATTTTGATTAAAAAAACTCTTAATAGGCTCATTTTATTAATTTGTTATTTTCTTAAGAAATAACATAGAGATTGAAACAACTCGAGTCACGATGTACTTAAATGTACTCTTGTGCTAATCATTTTTTTTTCTTTTCCTTTCTTCTATTTTATTATGAGGGGAAAAAAATTAGCATTACAATATTTTTCGAGCACGGCCATATAAATTTTTTTTTTATCGTAATGTAAATGGATTAATCTTGATCAAAATATATTTATAGTGTTGTTTACTAATTCACAGTCAAAAGGACTATAAACTAGCAGTTGTCAATACAATTCTCAAAACTGGTCAGAATATTAGGGTACAAAGTAAATATAACAATGTACACATATGTTTTGATCCTTTTAGCAATATCCAATGGTTGGCAAACTGCACCCTCAAAAAGTGCCTTGTTTCGAGCATTCCAGATGTAATAGAATGTGGCAGCCATAGCAATAGCTTTAGCCTTATCTAACCACGAAGAACCACGGTTGGCACACTTGTACCACCTAAGGCAAGTGTTGGTCGTATTCATTGCTTGTGGTAAGCTCAGACACACTTTAACTTCTATCGAAATAGTAGCAGAAACCGAGCACTTGAAAAATAAATGATTAGTCATTTTCGATTGTGTCTTACACAGTGGACAAGACAAGTCATCCAACCGGAACACAAGTGCATCCTTGGTTTTCAGCCATCCCCTACCACACAACCATAGCATGAATGAATGTTTGGGGTTAGTCCCTGCTTCCAAATAGTATTGGCCCAATAAACCTTTAATGTAGCTGACCTAAGATAGTCATAAGCTTGAGAAGTGAACAAAGTTGTACCCATAGCCTAAGTGTGAAGAAGATCAGCAGCACTGTGAATATCCCTTTCCAGCTCCAGGATCATGTTTCTAATTGCTAGTAGTCTACAAAACTGGTTCAGGAGCTTATGCATGTGCGTATAGTAGGACAAGAGTTTCTCCTCGATGTACGATTAAGGTGGACCTAAGGAAGGCACATGACTCAATTAACTGGGCTTTCTTACTGGAATTACTTACTGAACTGGGGTTTCCACATCTTTTCGTGAACTGGATTGAGCAGTGTGTGCCCACTACTTCTTTCTCTATTGCTATCAATGGGACAGTGCAGGGTTTCTTTGGAGGAGCTAAAGGTCTTCGCCAAAGGGATCCGATTTCT
Source organism: Voacanga thouarsii (assembly GCA_026120185.1). Classification (NCBI taxonomy): domain Eukaryota; kingdom Viridiplantae; phylum Streptophyta; class Magnoliopsida; order Gentianales; family Apocynaceae; genus Voacanga; species Voacanga thouarsii. The sequence goes on along the minus strand of JANUWF010001127.1, from coordinate 2,220,960 downwards.
CCACTGTTGTTTGTCATTTGTTTGGAATATTTCTCACGAGTTGTCAAAGTGCACACACTTGGGACTTTATTCAATTATCATCCCAAGTGTGAGGGTTTAAGGATTACTCACCTTGCATTTGCGGATGACCTTATGCTGTTTGCTAGGGGTGACCGTTCTTCTGTTCGCATTCTCCTTGACTGCCTGGAAGAATTTAAAAGGTGCTCGGGACTTGAAATTAACAAGGATAAGTCTAATATTTATCTTGATGGTATCCGCATGACTACCTAGAAGAAGACGGCTCTTAGCGGCAGACCATGTGTTCGGCATGCATTCATGGCCATGACACTGGACTGGATCTTTCCCCTTGTCAGTGCGTATAGGCCTTGTCTCCCCAGGCGAAGGTGATCTCGACTGTTAGCTTTGTCCAGCCGATGCAGACAAAGGCCTTGTCCTTTTTTGTGGCCTACCCTTTTGCCGTTTGCTAACTACATCACCCATGCATCTGTTCTCTCTTTTTTATCTTTTCCCCCATGCAAGCCTCCGTGATATGCCCGAATTTGCAGCAATAATTACAGAACACTGGTTTAAACTCAAACCTCACAGACTGTTATTTGATCTTTCTCGATGGTAATCTAAGTGGCACTACTTTCACAAGGGGCTTAGACACATCAACTTCCACCAGAACTATAGCATAACATAGATGATCAAGCATTGCAGTAAGCATATCGTCATAATGGGGATGCCAATAGCGAAAGCAATTTTACTAAGAGTTGTCTTGTTCCAACAACCCAGGGGCAAAGCTGGAAACGTGACGCATATGGGCATTATGCTCACCTCATCCAGAGAAATCAAATTCAGACAGCATAACCTTGAGCATTAGTGACCTACCAAACACTACATAAGGCCCCCCACGGAGAACCTCCTTGACTACCTGAAAGAATTTAAGAGGTGCTCGGGACCATATAAAATTTTCTTTTTTCTATAAAATATTAAGTTTAATTATAATTATTGTTGAAAATATGACTCCCTTAAAACTTCTTATAATAGATACAATTAATCTTCGTATAAATAATTTTAATTTTCTAAATCATATATATAGAAATCAATCGATTGTATTGCAAAAAAATTAGAATAAAACTCGAACATGGGTAGATGAGTTGGTAGAATAATACTAAGTGGAGCAAAAGCTATAAAATCAGTATAAAATAATTAAATTTGATATTTTAAGGAATAAAAAAAGATAATTTATAGGGATAAAATAGACATTTTACAGAAAAATTAAATTCCATTAGTCAATACTGCCATTGACTAATGGTCAATGGACCTCTAGTGCATTTTTTATAACTTGTGGTACTAAAGTGTCTGATAGATCTTGAGTGGGCTTTTTCTTGATGTTGTGGGTGATTTAATTGATTATGAGTTCAGCTCAACCAAATGGACCAAAACAGTGGATTCCTTGAGACATAAAGGAGAAAGTAAACCAACAACTTACCCTTTATCAAACCTTTGAAAAACTAGGCTTCAAAGACCCTCAAGAATAGTAGAAAGTTCTACTATAATATCACCCCAATATCCTTGAAGCAATAAAGGCAAACAAGAACAAAAAGAATAGAGAAAATAGGCACCCAAGTAATGGAATTCAAACAAACCTTAGAAGAGCAAAGCAACTAAGACCCATTGAAAAAAACCATATTGGATTATCCAAAAGATTTTATAGACTCATTCATAAGGAGGACTAAGCCTTAAGCATGGTCTTGAACAAGATGAACAAGGAGGCTAGGGCCTCTCAAGATTCTCTCTTCAAAATTTGAATAAAGTGTGTGAATTGTCTTGTCAAATCTCTAAAAGTTCTATTTATACTACCCTAACCCTAGTTAAGTAATCCCTAAGGTTCTAATACAATTTAAGGTCTTAATAGGTCTTTACAAAATATTTAAAATGGAGAAAACCAGAGAAAACATAAAAAAACGCGAGGTAACGATCGACTGCCCAGGCCCTAGCCGGCGCCAGCTAGGGCTCTTGAACTAGCACCAGTTGTGCGCTGTGTTCGGGCCGTCGTTGAGCAGGTTGAAGCCGGCACCAGTTTGACCGCTTGGGGCCAGCACCGGCTGTCCGCTGGAAGGCCTCCTTTTGGTCAAATTTCGTCCATCTTTGTTGCCAGTTTGAGTTCTTGTTAGGTCCTTCTTGGATAGTCATCAAAATAAACTCTTGGCTAGCTTCTTCAACCTTCCAACCTTCTTCCATCCTCAAGCATGGTTTTATGAGCAATTGAAACTCATCTTGAAGCTTCTTGGACCTTGATCTTGTCATTGGTCCTTATCCTTGCATGGTCACACCTCCCCCTCCTTGATCTTAACCTCCACGATGAAGCGGAGTCTCATCATCTCCCCCTCCTTGGAAAGGATTCGTCTTCGAATCATTGCCATCATCTACATCAAAGGGAAAGAGGTCACTAACATTAAAAGTGGCGCTAACATGGTAATCACCGGGTAAATCTATCTTATAAGCATTATCTCCAACTTTGGTGAGAACTTGAAATGGACCATCCCCTCTTGGATCTAGTTTACTCCGTCGTTGCATGGGAATTCTCTCCTTGCGAATGTGCACCCATACCCAATCGCCCAGCTCAAATGACACATTTTTCCTTCCTTGATTACGCTTAAGGGCAATCTCTTCATTTCGTTTTGCATTGGTTGCTTTCACCTTCTCATAGAGTGCCTTCACCATTTCTGCCTTCTTAGCTCTATCGTAGTTCATCCGTTCACCTATAGGTAAGGGAACCAAATTTAAAGGAGTTAGAGGATTTAAACCATACATAATTTCAAAAGGAGAATAAGAAGTGGTAGAGTGAATAGCCCTATTATAAGCAAACTTAATGTATGACGAGCATTCCTCTCAATTTTTCAAGTTCTTCTTGATTATGGTTAGCAAGAGTTGGGTAAGTGTTCGGTTGACCACCTCCTTTGAAAAAAACGTCTTCAAATTCTTGAAGAATAGCTGCAATTTTATTATTTAAAGACAATGTTGAATCGTCAGTAGTAACATAAGAGCCTTTGCATAAAAGAAGAATAATCGATTCCTTAGCTTCTATAGCCTCTATGACCTCACTTTCTTTTGCAAAGTAATTCACTCTTCTTTTACCTCCCCTCTCTTGTCCTTGCTCACTCCTATCCTTGATCGTCAAAGGTACTTATTTGTCTATCATCTCTCTCAACTCTTTTTCTTTCCTCTCTTGTTCTTTCCTCTCAATTTCTTGTTTTTATTTGACATCTTGCGCTCCCTTCTTCTTTTCTTCCTCCTTCATGATTCTTTGATCTTTGTTCACCTTACTAGGGCCATGGGGGTGAAGGTAAACTTAGTTCCCTCCTTGAGTAGGGAATGAGTATTCTTCCTCCCATCATGCCTATCGTATTGCCAAGGCCTCCCTAAGAGCAAGTGACCTGCTTGCATGGGTACTACATCACATAGTACATCATCATTGTACTTTCTCATCTCAAAAAACACCAAAACTTGCTTGTTTACTCTCAATTCCCCACTATCATTCAACCATTGTAATTTGTAGAGCTTGGGGTGTTTAATCCATTTCATGTCCAATTCTTCAACTAAATTTGCACTAATCATGTTAGTGCAACTCCCACTATCCACAATGACACTACAAGGGGTCTTGTTGATTAGACACCTAGTGTAGAAAATGTTCTTTCTTTATTGGTGATCTTGATCTTCAATGGCTTGTAAATTCAATGACCTTCTTGTGACTCCCACTAAAGAGTATTATTGACCAACAACTTCCCTTTTATCACTTTCCTCTTCCCCATTTCCCTCTTGGTCTCCTTGGTACCTTTCTCCCCCTTCTTCTTCATCGGTAGAAATCTTACCATAGGAATTAGTATACATTGTTCTCTTGCTTGGACACTCATAGGAAGTATGTCCATATCCAAGGCACTTAAAATACTTGATATCCCTATTCCTTTGTGGCCTCTCCATGGCTTTTCCCTTGTTTTTGTTCCAACCTTCCCTAGGTTTCCAATCTTCCCTAAGCTTCCAATCCTCTCTAGGTTTCCAACCCTCTCTTGGTTTGTTAAAGTCCCTTTGAAATGGTTTAGGGGCTTCATCCTTCTTAATTGGCATCTTGCTAGTAGTGTTGGGGTTTGGAAGTAGTGGTCTAGTAAATACCCTCCTCTTTAATTGCCTCTCAATCTTCATAGCGACATGTACCATATCCTCCAATCATTCATAGGGGTGCAATTCTACCAAATTGGCAACTTCCCTATTTAATCCTCCTAAGAACCCTGCCCTTGTTGCTCTAGGATCCTCATTGATTTGAACTCTCATGAACATTACTTCCATCTTTTTATGGTAATCTTCTACACACTTATTTCCTTGCTTGAGTGATTGGAGCTTTTAATAAAAATCATTGTAGTAATAGTGTGGTATAAATCTAGCCCGCATCATATCTTTCAACAAATTCCAACTAGCCACGGTTTCCACTCCCATTTGTTTCTTTTGTGCACTAACTTGTTCCCACCAAACCAAAGCATACTCCAAAAATCTCAAGATAGCCAACCTCACTTTAACCTCTCGCTATAGGTATGACTTTCTAAGAAGATCTCCATCTTGCTCTCCCACTCGAAATATGCTTCGGGGTCACTCTTTCCATAGAATGTGGGCACTTTCAATTTAATGTGGCTCAACTCCCTCTCCTCGTTATTTTCTTCTCTCCTACCTCCTCTATTGCCCCATCCTTTATTATATTCCCCAAAGGCTTCAACTTGTTCCCCCTTATACCATTCATCAACTCCCTCAAACTCTCTTTCTAACCCCTTTAAGTTGTTCCCACCATTCCTTCCTTGACCCCGACCTCGTCCTCCTCTCATACCATGTCTTCCCCCTCTTATAGGAGCTTGTTTGAATCCCCCGATAGAGTGCTCATCCCACTTTTTTCCTTGTTGGACATTTAACGGAGGAGTATGGGCATCACCATCCCTCATCCTAGGACTATGTACTTCAAATCGCTCTTAGCTTCTCCTTTGTGTGACGGTAGAAGATTGTCCAAGATGATTTATCAATTCCTTTGTCATGTTTTGAAACTCACTTTGCATAGTCCTCATCATAACTTGCAAGTCATCACGCAAAACCCTAACATCAATTAGTTCTTCTTGAGGTCTACTAGGTCCACTTGGGTTAGGCCTAGGGATCTCTTGATCATGAGTCATGGTGGTGGAATATTTACTTATTTATACCTGCAAAACAAAAGAGATCAAAAAGAAAAATAGATCCTCACTTTACTTTCTTGCGTGTTGGCTCTCAAAGGTTGGTCACTCTACGCTTGTGTTTGCTCTCTTAGGCTCTTTTAGTAATAGTCTCACCTTCTTGCCTTTTTCTCAATACTTAAGCCTTCTTGTTCAAACTCAATTCTCCCCAATAGCTAAAGATTTAGTTCAACTTAGTGAATTACACAAATCAATGGATTTTTTCAATTAGGGGGTCTTAGGGGAATTTCAACAAACACTTGTTGGGCACCTCAAGCAAACAAGTTTTTAATCAAGAATTTCAAGAAATATGGACTCAATAAACACAAGAACAAATACTTAAACGCATAAAGAAACACTTCTAACCAAGAAACAAACAAGAGTTAGCAAGAACAAATAAACAAGAACTAGGATTATGAAGAGCAAGATGATCACAAGTGTGCACTAGTAAAGTTGAGTTCAATGAGCATGGAATTCAACAATAGAGTAATATACTAAGTCCCAATATCCCAAGGAATGAAAATTAAGAATCAAAGTTCCCAACTATAGCCAAAAGCATTCTCATGAAACATTTATCAAACACCTTAGTTGCAATCCCATCACTTAAGAACAACCAACATTTTCACCCATATTCAAGCCAATTTTTATCACAAACACAAGAAAAATTTGTTCTCAAGGATTATATTAACATTAAGAAGCAATTTCCCCAAAGAAAAATCAAGGTATAACAAAGATTTCATGACCTTTTTGAAGTATGTTTTTGAGTTACGGGATTTCTTTATTTTTCTTCAACTTTGTAGGGCTTATTTTCTTGCTTCCAAGCTTTGATTGAAATCAAGGCTTTCCTTGCTCTGATACTAAATTCTTTGATATGATCTTGAGTGGGCTTTTTCTTAGTGTTGTGGGTGGTTTAATTGATTATAAGTTCAGCTCAACCAAATGGACTAAAACAATGGATTCCTTGAAACAAAAAGGAGAAAGTAAACTAACAACCTACCCTCTATCAAACCCTTGGAGAACTAGGCTTCAAAGACCATCAAGAATAGTACAAAATTCTACTATAATCTCACCCCAATATCCTTGAAGCAACAAAGGCAAACAAGAACAAAAAGAATAGAGAAAATAGGCACCCAAGTAATGGAATTCAAACAAACCTTAGAAGAGCAAAGCAACTAAGATCCATTGAAAAAAACCACATTGGATTATCCAAAAGATTTTATAGACTCATTCATAAGGAGGACTAAGCCTTAAGCATGGTCTTGAACAAGATGAACAAGGAGGCTAGGGCCTCTCAAGATTCTCTCTTCAAAATTTGAATAAAGTGTGTGAATTGTCTTGTCAAATCTCTAAAAGTTCTATTTATACTACCCTAACCCTAGCTAAGTAATCCTTGAGGTTCTAATACAATTTAGGACCTTAATAGGTCTTTAAAAATATTTAAAATGAAAAAAATTAGAAAAAACATAAAAAATGCGGGACAGCGATCGGTTGCCCAGGCCCTAGCCGGTGCCGGCTAGGGCTCTTGAATCGGCGCCAGTTGTGCGCTGTGTTCGGGTCGTCGTTGAGCAGGTTGAAGCTGGTGCTAGTTTGGCTGCTTGGAGCCGGCACCGGCTGTCCGCTGGAAGGCCTCATTTTGGTCAAATTTTGTCCGTCTTTGTTGCCGGCTTGACTTCTTGTTGAGTCCTTCTTCGATAGTCATCAAAATGAACTCTTGGCTAGCTTCCTCAACCTTCCAACATTCTTCTATCCTCAAGCATAGTTTTATGAACAATTGAAACTCATCTTGAAGTTTCTTGGACCTTGATCTTGTCATCGATCCTTGTCCTTGCATGGTCACGCCTCCCCCTCCTTGATCTTGACCTCCATAATGAAGTGGAGTCTCATCAGTGTCACTATCCCTTAACTTAATAGGGGTAAATTACAATAAATCCTACAAAAATCAAAGGAATCAATCAGCTAACGTTGCTTCTACAATTGAAAATTATGAGAAGTCTATTCTAATCTCTGTAGATGACTTTGCTAAATTAAATCAATATCAAGAATCATTGAAACATTCATCTACACATGTCACTACAATTGCTGAGTCATGTAACTCACTTACATATCTTATTCCATCCTCTTCCAAATAGGTCATTGATTCTGGTGTCATAGACCATTTGACATGTAACTTGAAACTATTTTTTACTTTTCAACCTCATACATCTAGTTCTCCCATTATTTTAGTAGATGGTTCTACACTTATGTTCTTGGATCAAGCTCGATTAACCCTCCTCTATCAATTCATTTGTCATATGTCTTAAGTTTAACTAATTTACCCTTTAATTTAATTTCTATGAGTAAGCTAACCCATATACTCAATTGTTGTATCTCATTATTTCCTAACCATTGTGTCTTTCAGGATCTTATGATGAAGCATATTATTGGTAAAGGATATTAATCTTGAGGTCTTTATATTCTTAATACACAAGTGCTGACACATGTTGCTTGTTTTGGGATAGCAACTCCTTTTGAAGCTCATTGTCAGTTAGGTCACCCTTTTCTTCCTTTCTTAAAGAAACTTTGTCTTCAGTATCATGATTTTTCTTCATTAGATTGTGAGTCTTGTCAATTTGTTAAATACCATCGTGTTAGTTTAAGTCCAATAGTCAATAAACGAGCAATGCTCCTTTTGAATTAGTTCATTCAGATGTTTGGGGTCCTTGTCCAGTTACATCTAAAACTAGATTTTGGTATTTTGTTAATTTTGTTGATGATTATTATACTTGTATGACTTGGTTATATATTATGAAAAATTATTTTGAGCTATTTTTTTATTTTTGTGCCTTTTGTTCTAAAATTAAGACTAAATTTAATGTTTCTGTTTGAATCTTGGGAAGTGATAATGCAAAAAAAAAAAAAAACCTATTAGATGTGTTTCAATCCTACATGATCCAAAAAGGCATTACCTATCAAAATTCTCGTGTGGATACACCATTTCAAAGTGGCATGGTTGAGCAAAAAAAATTGACATTTACTTGAAATTGTAAAAGTCCTGCTATTCTAAATGAAAGTCCCTAAACACTTTTGGGTTGATGCAGTCTCTACTGATTACTTTCTGATTAACCGAATTCCTTCTTCTGTCCCCAACAGTGAGTACCAATATCATACCCTTTTTTCCTACTAAGTTTTTGTTTCCTATTGAACCTAAAATATTTAGTTGTATTTGCTATATTTGGGATGTTCACCCTCAAGTCACTAAATTGGATTCTAAATCATTAAAATGTATTTTTCTTGGGTATTCACATGTTCGGAAGGGATATAGATGTTACTATCCCAGTCTTGACAAGTATTTAGTATCAATTGATGTCACTTTTTGCAAAGACACACCTTTTTCTTCATCTTTAATTTGTTCTAATCAAGGGGAGAATGATGATTGTTAATCTACACTATAATATATCCTACCTCTGGTCCTATGCTAGACCTCCCATTACTCAAATTTATTCTCGGAGACCACTTTCTCTAGTTTCAGATTCTGCTTCATGTCCTAAACCAGCTTCATCATTAGATCCAATCTCAAATAATGATCTTCCTATTGCCCTTCGCAAAAGTAAATGCCAGTGTATTTATCCTGTTACTTTATTTGTATCTTATGATCACCTATTACATTCTTCTTGTTCTTTTATTACCTCTCTCAATTATGTTTCTCTTCCTAAAACCATGAGGGAAGCTTTATCTCATTCTAGATAGTGTAATGCTATGATAGAAAAAATAAATGCTCTTCATGGTAATGGCACTTGGGACTTAATGGCTTTGCCTATAGGAAATAATACTATTGGTTGTAAATGGGTCTTTGCACTTAAAGTTAATTCTAATGGATCTATTGCTCATTTGAAAGCTAGTCTTGTTGCTAAAGGTTATGTTCAAACCTATGGAGTAGATTATTTAGATACTTTTTCTCCAGTTGACATTGGTTAGACTATTTATATCTTTGACAGCTACTTATGATTGGCCTCTCTACCACTTGGTTATTAAGAATGCCTTTCTTGATGGTGACCATTATGAGGACATCTATCTGGAGCAACCTCCTGAATTTGTTGCTCAATGGGAGTATGGTAAAATTTGCCGACTTTAAATGTCTTTGTATGGTTTAAAACAAAGTCCTAGAGCCTGGTTTGGGAAGTTTAATCAAGCTGTTGAGAAGTTTGGGATGAAGAAAAGTAAGTCTTATCACTCTGTTTTCTACAGGTAGTCTGATGCTTGTATTATTCTTTTGGTGATATATGGAGATGATATTGTTATTATCGAAGTGATGCCACCGGAATCTTATCCCTTAAGACCTTTTTGCATACTTAGTTTCAAACAAAAGATTTGAGGACATTGAAGTACTTCTTGGGAGTAGAAGTGACACGAAGCAAAAAAGGACTTTTACTTTGCCAAAGGAAATATGTACTTGATTTGTTAACTGAGATAGGGAAATTGGGAGCTGAACTGTGTAGTACACCGATGACTCCTAATTTGCAACTTATGAAGAAAGGTGAATTATTTGAAGATCCTGAGAAGTATAGAAGATTAGTTAGAAAGCTAAACTATCTCATAGTAACATGACCAGATATTGCATATTCTGTTAGTATTGTAAACCAATTTATAGCTTCTCCAACTGTTGATCATTGGACAAATTTGGAGCAAATTATATGTTATTTAAAATGGGCACTTGGGCATAAAATCTTATACAAGAATCATGGACATACTCATATTGAGTGTTTCACAAATGCAGATTGGGCAAGATCTAAAATAGATAGGAAATCCACTTCAGGCTATTCTGTCTTTGTTGGAGGAAATTTGTTATCATGGAAGAGTAAAAAGTAAAGTATGGTTTCAAGATCAACTGCTGAATCAAAATATAGAGCTATAACATAGTCTATATGTGAAGTTATATGGATATCTCAACTTTTATCTGAAGTAGGAATTAAAACATCAGATCAACAAGATTATGGTGTGACAACCAAGCAGCTCTACATATTACATCTAATCCTATATTCTATGAAAGGACTAAGCATATTGAGATAGATTGTCACTTTGTACGTGAGAAGATACAACAAGGTGTTATCTTTACAAAGTATGTAAAGATTGGTGAGCAGTTAGGAGATATTTTCACAAAACCTCTAAATAGGATTTAAGTTGATTACATATGTATTAAGTTGGGCATGGCTAACATTTATGCTCCAACTTGAGAGGGAGTGTTATGGGATAGGAATGTAAATATTCTCATATATTATATAGCTTAAGTTTAGGAGCTGACTTCTCTATATTAGGAAGAAATTAATTAGCAATTATTTCCTAGTTAGTCTATCTCATGTATATAATATGTAACTTTTTCTAATGAATGATATAATAAAATTCATTCTCATATTTGTGTTTTACATTAGGACTCTTTTATCTTTGGTAGCTAATTATGGTTGGGAGCTGCAGCAATTTGATGTCAAGAATGTATTTCTACATGAAGAACTCAAGGAAGAAATTTACATAGAAGTATCACTAGGTTATGGGAACAATTTGACTACTCAAACTGTGTGCAAGTTGAAAAAGACCTTATATAGCCTTAAACAATCCCCAGGGGCATGGTTCGAGAGATTTTCTAGAGTCACGGTAACCATAGGGTATAAAGAAAGTCAAGAAAATTATACTTTATTCATCAAGTACTTGGTTTCGGGGGAAGTCGCAGTACTCCTAGTGTATGTTGGTGACATATAATTATTGGGAATGATAATAAAGAGAGATAGTATCTAAGTAAATGTTTGATTAAGGAGTTTGAGATCAAGGTTGAAATATTTTCTTGGGATCGAAATAGCTCATTCTAGGCAAGGTATATTAATCTCTCAATAGAGGTATGTTAATAATCTCCTCAAAGAAACTGACAAGACTGCATGCAAACCGATGAGTATTTTGATAGACTCGAATCTTAAATTTGGAAAGGTAGAGGAAGATATTATAGTAGAGAGGGAAATATATCAATACCTTGTACGTAAACTTATTTATTTATATCACACACGATTAGATATAGCATATGTTGTGAGTGTAATCAGTCAGTTCATACGTAATCCAAAGAAAGTTCATTTATAAGCAACACATCGAGTATTACAATATCTCAAAGATACACCAGAAAAAAGGTATTTTGTTTAAATGAAGTGTAGATCTAGTACTTGGAACATATATAGATGCTGATTGTGCAAGATCGGTTATTAACCGAAGATCAACTTCTGGCTATTGCACCTTTCTTGGTGGCATCTTGTGATATGAAGGAGTAAGAAGCAAAATATACTTGTGCGATCTATTGCAGAAGCAGAATTCCAAACAATGGCGCAGGGTGTATGTGAACTACTGTAATTGCAAATTATCTTAGATGACTTGAAGATTAAGTGGGATGGCCTAGTGAAACTCTATTGTGATAATAAGTCAACGATTAGTATAGATCATGATCCGATGCAACATAATCAAACAAAGCACATCAAAGTTGATAGACACTTCATAAAAAAGAAATTGGAGAGTAGTTTGATTTGTACACCTTATCGGCCTACACAATGATAACTTGGGGATGTACTTATGAAAGGATTGAGTAATTCAATATTTAAGAATATTATATCCAAGTTAGGAATGGATGGCATCTACTCCCCAATTTGAGGGGAAATGTTAAGGTATAAGTGAACTATAAATTGATTAGGAATAAGCTATAAATAGATTAAGATGATTAGTTTTAAATCCCTTAAATGAAGGGATATGGATAAATTAGTTTAATCCTTTAAATGGAGATATTTGATTAGATAACTATCTAAATTTAGTAGTTATTCTTTTTCCTATACTGTGTAAAGTCAATCCATAAAAGGAAGAAATTTAGAATTGTTTTCTCATATTTTGGTATAAATGGCAATCGAGGACCCTGAACTAACATATCTCGGTTAAATGAACTATAAAAATTAAAAAGAAAAAAGAAAAAAAGAAGAACAGTCACCATCGTCAATCCCCAAGAATCATGACCAAATAATGCTAGAAGAAATCAATAACATGATTCAAAAACTCAAAATAGTCATAGATCATGTCATCATTTATCACATATTATCAACCAAATACTCAAGACCAGATTCAAATCACCAAGCATAATGAGTCCAAACCGACCCAAAAAATTCAAGCTTAGAAAGCAAAGTAGAGAGGGAAGAAGCTAAGCGTTAGAAGCGGAAGTGTTACCTGTGAAGGAGAGCAATGAATGCTTAGGAGAGAAGTAACAGTCGAGTCAAATAGGTTCTACTAATTTCTAATTATACGATTGTAAAAGAAGGAGAGATTGATGGATGGAGAAAGTGGAGGGAGAGGCCAACTTTGAGATGGAAAAACGTAGTCCTAAAAATTTTTTGGGAGTTTGACAAAAGGAAGGGAGAACCGGTGATTTTGAAAAGGGAAAAAAAATGGGGGTAGTGGGGGTTGGGACGAGGCCGGGTAAATTCTTGGGACGTATGCTCCTGGGCAACCAATTGTTAGAGCAAGAGAGAAATTGGTTTTAAAAAAAAATTACAGTAGGCGACACTGGACATCCTTAGACACAAAAGAAAAAAATTAAAATTAAAAATTATCAGTGAGCCCGGTCTAAAAAGTTAAAAGTTAAAATTTATTGGCGAGCTCGACCGGCCCATGTTCCCGGTTAATCCCATTTCTGTGTTCGGTTGGCCGGGGAATAGGGGGGGCCGGGCAGGAGGAGCGGTGTGTGTGTGTGTGTCGAGGGCGTCACTTGGGCGGGGCGGAGTGGTGGGGGTATGGGTGGGAGGAGGGGGCGGAGGGGCCATGGCAGGCACACCAAAGTGAATCGTCAAACTCCCCAAGTGACCAATCGTATAGATAAGAAAAATTATTGTAAACAGAAACAGTCCACGATGGCGTATTCTTGTTTCTCATTGCAGGGCCCACTTCAAAGCACTAAAACATTTTACTTCTCCATTAGAGAGTCATGGCTTTAGACAAACCATTTTACTTCTCCATTAGAGGCTCATGGCTTTAGGCAAACCATTTTCATATTCCCCCTGCAGCTCTACTTCCCCCAAAACCCCATAATTGAACCTCAATGGCTGCTCCAATAACATCAAACTACCTAATGGAAATGCTCACAAAGCAGAATGTTAGAAAGTAGCCATGTAATTAATAAAAGATGGAACTCAATATTTGGCTCATTCAACTGTACTTCAAATACTAGACAGCAATTCAAGTTTCTTTCATCAACTCAAATTCTGAAAGTTCAATCATGTGGTACCCTTTCCCACAAGGTTCTATCTAACCGAGATGTTATGGTCTAAAAGCCAAAATAAAACCGGGGCAGACGAATCCAATCCTCACAGAATCAAGAAGGTTGTGAACAATACTGCGGCTGAGTCAATTCAAAGACGAGGTCAAGTGGCATTTTAATCTTTTGCTTCCACAGCGATCTTTGATTCTTCAGAAGCCCAAAAAGAAAATAATCGGAGGAACAAACACAACTGTTGGCTTTGACACGGTTTATATCACCTCCGATCATTGGAATATAGTATAAAGTGAATGACAATATTTCAGAGGGCGCATCAAAATAACCACTTTATAGTATTTCATAGTTGACATCAAGCAAAGCTACTAAAACTAATGGCAAAACAGATCTCGACATTCAAAATATAAAGAAGCCAAAAAATGACTTAAAAACTCTAAGAAGTATGACCCTCCTCTGCAGTTGCCTCAAAGGTCTCGCCAGGAACAAGGTCTGGCACATCATCATCATCCTCTTCTTGTGCTGCGGCAGCACCAGTAGCAGCCCCTGCTCCTGCAGGGCCAGGAGCCTGCTTCTGGAACTGCTCGGCTAGTTTCTTCAAATTCTCCAAGTTGTCTGGCCCTGGAGAGCATAACACAAGAAAGTTAACCTGGTTAATACACTTCTTGGACAGTATTTCTTATGTTTCATTTCCCACTGGAAAGTTGATAGCAGAACAACATACCTAATTGATGAATAATTTGGGGAAGAATATCTTGCAATTCTGGAAACAGAAAAATTGAACAAAAATAAGACGAACTCAAAGGAAAAAAATCAATAAATTGGAGAATCACCAGAACAGTACAAGTTCCCTATAAATCTATTGCTAAGTCCACCGGTAGATTGATTCAAGGACCAAGTATCCCACAAAGGAAGAAAAATTATCTAGAACAGAAATGACAAGAGAAATCATACTCTTAGTCTGGGGAGAACCACTAACAACCCATGTGTTTGCAGCAATGGAGGCTTGAACTGATTGATTGGGAAAAAAAAAAAAAAAACAATAGTCATTACACTCACAACTGGTTATGAATTGGGCAAAAACCAAAAGTATCAAATGTCACTCTGAATACCTTTGGGGTTCATGAACTGGATAACTACGTCCTCCTTGAAAATATTAACCTCCTCAATTGCAGGTATGCCATTCACCCCTATTCTCTTTAGGGTACTCTGAAGTCTTTTATCATCGGTAGTTGTTGTCTTGTGAATGGCCTTCTTCTTTCTGCAGTTGGAAAAGGAACAATTTAGCCAAATGGAAGTTTACCACATCCCAACAAAAGTAAAACTTTTAGCAAATATAACAATGACATAGTAGAGAGCAACTACAATCTGAAATATGCCCTCCATGTTTAGCCATGCATCTCCCCAACCCTCCCCGCAAATAACTATTTCTCTTCAGCATCAGACAACCCAGAATTTACAGTGCATTTTCTTGGATTACAAGATAAATGACCTTCTTGTCTTAGAATAAAAACAAGTTTCTCGCCCTTCTTGTCTTAGAATAAAAACAAGTTTCTCGCTGCAAGCTTCTCTCCCCACATTATGTTTCTACAGCAACTCACAAGATAATTAACTGCATCTTCATCAACAATTGTCTGAAGAAATTCACGTGAAGCAAGACAAAGAAATTAATCACAGTCGGATATCAGATTAAGCAAACCTTCTCATGCTACCCTTCCCACCAGTGCGGACTGCACCAGCCATCTTCATTAGCTTCTCCACATTCATCTGATATGACAAAATGCAGGAGAAATGAGAAGTAATAGGGAGAAATCAGAAGGATAGGACTGAGTTCAAAACACCACAACCATCAAACAATATGGTACCAACAATCCTTTAAAATCTTAAACATAACATTCATCATACAAAAAGTGGTGGTCATAGCCTTTTGCAACAATATCATTTTCTTACTCTCTTATCATCCAAAGGTTAAGCCTAAAAAAAGACCATAAACATAGCTTCAAAAAATCAATAATCTCAGCATAATTAAAACATCTTCTACATCCTAAAATATCCACAGAATTTCAGCATTGGGTTTCAGTAGCAAAATAAGAACAAAAAGTTTTACCAAAGAGACGCTGAAATCTAAACAAACATGTCCGGAAACATGCTAAGCCCTCTGGAATTAACAATCGCTATATCATATTCCTATTGAATTGGAACAAAAACCGCACCAAGTTCAAAATAAATAAAACCCAGTAGTCATTACCTCTCAGGAAGCAAAATAAAAATCAATTAAAAAACGCCAGAAAATGATTAAACAAAGCGCCAAAAACCCCTCAAAATTACTCAGCTAAAGCAGTCACTAACCCTAACTCCAACGATAAAACCCTCCACGAAACAACAACAAATCGGATCTACAAAAAAAGCTCGTATCTTTCAAGAACAAATCTGCAGATATATACAAGGGGGACTCCTCAGAAATATACCTTAGAGTCGGCGAGGACAAAGAAGAGTGGACTGGAAAGAGTGTGGGAGACTTCGAAAGCGGGGCACACAAGAGGTTGAGGGAAGCGAGTAGTGGATAACAAATGAATGAAAACCCTAGTGCAAGTTTTAAAAGGGCGAAGATTTCGGTTCGGGGATTTTGGTCGTGGGTTCAATCGTGGTGTAATATTTCTGTTTGATATGTAATTGGGCCTACGATGAGGATTGTGGGCCTTATCCTAAATTTGAGGCCGAAGCACAAATCTTCCAGAATTGAGGAAATTGTTTGAGATTAATGACAGGGTGTGAATGTAAATATAATTTTGATTTTTATAAAAGATTTATAAGTTTAAAAATTAATATTTTGAGATGGACAATAAAATTGTTATGTTTAATAAATAAAATTTATTTATATTAAATTATTTTTTGGCTAAAATTCGTTTTTAAACTATCTTTGTCACAAAATGTCAAAAACTCGAGTTCGAAAATATGATGCTCGATTTATTCGTGTTTGAATACAACTCTAGCCATTTATAATGAATTTGAAGAATTAAACATCAAATTCTATGTGAGTTATACATGTAATAATCAAACATCACTCTCCCACACTTAAGTTTTTACTTGTCCTTAAGCAAATACTCACAATAAAAACGTTCCAAGCAAAAAGCATGTGTATCAAGAATAAATTTTGGCCACAATGACTATTATGGAAAAAATATTCATTTTCTATTGAGATGAAAATTTAGTTTGAGTTCATTCAACAAGGTTAAACTTATGTAAACATATATATTCGAGAAGGTAAAATCAAAGTCATCGAAATTGGATTAAACAAGTCTATATCTATTCAACAAGTGTTATCCAATATCCCAAGTTAGGAATACGACTCAAGTGACTCGTATAAGTAGGGAATGATGAGTTATTTAAGTTCTCTGACTTCTAAAAGCTATTATAGTCCAAATAGTAAACAGATGATTGGTCTATGTGATCACTTTGATAGGGTAATGTAATTGCCTAATTAAGATAAAATGAAATATTTTCAACTTTTACACTATCCTCTAATCTCTTTTTTTTTTTTTTCTATTGCAAAGTAATGTAATTACTTAATACAGATATAATAAAGGATTTTTAGTAATTATATTATTTTACTCATTTCTTTCATGATTTTGCCCCAATCCACATTTACTTAAACCCAGAACTAGGATTAGCTAGAAGATCATAGAATATAAATAAGTAAAAAAAATCCTTACTTAAATTTCATCACAAGTTTCTTATCCAATTCCAAGAAATAAAACATCAAGAGATTATAAAAATATAGACAAGGTTAAGCCAAATTCTTAAGATCTTATTCATATCACATCAAATATATATAATTACCTAAGAAAATCTAGTCAAAATAAACTCATTCCCAATGTTGATGTCAAGCGAAAAAGAATAGTAATTCTAAAGACGAGTCAAGATAAGCCAAAAATAGAAAAATTTAGCCCAAATTATCACAAACCAATTTTCTAACTATGAATAAAACTCATAAATGATCTTGCACAAAATATACTCTAATCTCTCCCCCATACTTAAAATAGACAATGTTCTCATTGACCAACAAAAAAATGCAATATGAATGTATGCAATGGGACTAAAAATAATAATAAAGAGGAAAGAAAGAAAGTAATACTTCCTAAGTAATAAAATCTCGAGGTTTGTGTTGAAGAGAAGAAGGATCAAGGTTTTCAGCATCCAATAATGATTATATCTATAGTCATCTAAAATAAATAAGTATTAATAATTCTGAAATGAAATAAAACTAAATAAAGGTAAATTACTGAAGAAATATCCATAAATGATAAAACACGATAACGCCTACTTCTAGCTTTGGAAAAGAAGATCAAATCAGAAGTAGCCCAAGCCTTCTCTGCCTCCCTTACTTCATTAGGTCCCAAACAGTAGTCATATCTCTTTAATCTATCCCACATAGTACGTATGAAAGCATCTAATGTAGACTATTGAGTACGAATTCCATCTAGCCCTGCTCCCATATTTTGGAGCTCAGTCCAGACTATCTCCACTACTCCTCATACTCAACAGATGTCTAGCCATACTGCTCCAGGATACTGATAGGGACTAAATTCATCAATAATTTTCTAGTTATTTGAGAATATTTTGTGATATATTTAGTGTAATAACTAGTCATATTCCTTTATACTTGATATTTTGCCTTTGGAAAGGTATTTTGGTGTTTTATTGCATAAGTGAGGAAAAAATGACGAAGAAACCGTCATCGTCCAGTGCACAGTCGGTGCCGGAAGAGGGGATTTTGGCTTAAAAAAACAGAGTACGGCTGGCGCCGACTGTGCTACCCACAAGCGGCGAATTTTCCTGTTATGCGCAGATTTGAGAATTTCCTAAGAGTTTTAGTATTTTTCCAACTTGTTCTCGGCCTATAACTCTTAGGGAACGAATTTTAACATCTTGAGAGCCTATTTAAATAAGGAAAATACAAGAGAAACATATGAATCCAAGGATCAAAGCTGTTAATCAATAAAAAAAAAGAAAAAAAAGAGGAGATTCATCACTCAAATGGGCATTATTCAGGAAGGCTTTCAAGGGAGAAGAAAGAGGACTTATCTATGAGTCCTTTCTTTTACCTTTGTTTTCTTTTTCTAGATTATTGATATGATTAATGTTTTCATTATAATTTAACATTATTTTGAGATTCATGGTTTTTTGGTTAATTTAGCTATTTGATCAATTTATTATCATTCTTGGTATTTGATTACTTATTATGATT
The DNA here is from genome assembly GCA_026120185.1 of Voacanga thouarsii. NCBI lineage: Eukaryota > Viridiplantae > Streptophyta > Magnoliopsida > Gentianales > Apocynaceae > Voacanga > Voacanga thouarsii. The sequence continues at coordinate 2,202,224 of JANUWF010001127.1, read as the reverse complement.
GAATAATTGATGAATTGAGATTTGCTTCTAATTGACTTGGGAAACGATATTAGGAGTTTATTTAATTTTATTGATTTCATATTTGTTATCTCTTAACAGACTTGAGAAACAAAATTAAGAACAAAAACTTAAGGTAATCAAAGATTAGTTGATTTCACTTAGAGTATAGGGTTATTTGTTAATTTCATATTCATTATCACCTAGAGCATAGGGATAATTGATGAATGATGAGTTTAATGCATCTTTTGGTTGTGTTAGTTTGATTGAAAAATCTATTAATTTAGTCATGAGATAGTGAGTCTATAACTTAGAAAACGATTAGATTCTATTATATTATGCCAAGATGATAATTAATTGTGATATTTACTAAGTAATTTATTGTCATGTGTTCAAGAATATTTATCTAAATTACATATTCTTTTATCCTTGAGTTGTATATATATTTCTTTATTATTTTTTATTATGTTATTCACTTTATTGAGTTGGTTAAATAATGAATGAAAAGTAACTAATGGTAGTTGTTTCTTGAGTATCGGTACTCATTAATTCCCTATATTATGCTTGCGATGAATATTCGTGCTCATATGTATAATTTGGAGATTAATGCTTTAATTAAAACTTGGCTATGGATGGATTTAAATTTGTATGATTTTTATAAACTTAAAATTTACGCATCAAATTTTGGCATCATTACCGAGGAATAATATCATGAAAGTTTGGATTTTATTTATTTAACCATGTTGATATATATATATATATATATATATATATGTATATATATATATATGTATATATATACACACACACACACACATATATATATGTGTGTGTGTGTGTGTATGTATATATGTTCTTCATGTAAATAAGTGACATATCTTATTGTATATATAAATGTACTTTAATTAACTAACTTAGTGTATGTTGTACTTTGTGCACTACCTATGTTGAATTAACTATTTGTAAATTCTTTAATCTCATCATCTTATTTTTCTTGTAGTCTTAGCCCTTAGTGTATGTCCCGACAATTCTAATGAGAACCAGTGGATTTTGATCCTGAGATTGAGAGAATTTTGACAAAGATTCGGAAGGCACTCAGGCAAAGGGATAAGCAAGCAAGTTCAACAGAAGAGATGGAAGTTAACCAAAATAACAATAGTAATAATGGTGGAAATAATAGGAGGATCATGGATGATTTTGTTAAGCCGGCGATTTCAGGTACCAACTCGAGCATCATTAGACCTAGGGTGGAGGTGAACAATTTTGAGATAAAATCTAATATTATCCAAATGATCCAGAATATGGTACAAGTTGATGGGTTATCGGATAAAGACCCTAATGCCTAGCTTGCTAGTTTCTTAGAAATTTGTGATACCTTCAACATGAATGGTGTTTCGGAGGACACTATAAAGTTGAGGCTTTTGCCTTTTTCTTTGAGGGATAGAGCCAAATTATGGTTAAAATCTCTACCAGTAAGATCCATCACTATATGGAATGGGCTAGCTAAGAAATTTTTGGCAAAGTACTTTCCCCCAACCAGAATAGCCAAACTTAGGATGGACATTTTGTTGGATTGTATGCCCTCTTAGACTAGGTTTCTGATGTAAAATCGAATTATTTAATAAAAGAATTTAGTTTCAGAAATTGTTTGTAAATTTACTTTTTGTTTGTGCACGATTTTTGTTTGGAACAGACCCATTGTGTTTAAATAAGTGATCCATGTGAATGGTGGTCTTTCACAGTAAGGTATGGATCACGGGTTATTTAACACATAAACATTTGTTCTTAACCTATTGATGAGACTGGGAACCTCATCATGTTTAGGTTATTATGTTATGAATTCCAAATGGGGAATGGCTTACCTTTAGCCAGTGGATAGTCTACTCACTTCATGACATAAGTGTATTTCGAATACGTAGAACAGGACCTGTAGTAGTGGTTTCTCAAAGTACTATATGGTAGAAACCTAGACTACTACCGCTACAGCGTGGACTAGTACTCTACGACTTGAGTATGAGTTGATGGTCTAGCGAAGCTGGAAGCATATACTTTGATTTGCTGTAGTTGAGGTTCTATCATAGGGCCAATATACTTGTATGTTGGGTATGTGTGACTAGTTAGTTAAAACAGACTTATATAAGATAGTTGCTGCACTATATCGCCCATTGTGGTTTTCCGAATGGTCTAAATTATCCAGGGCCTTGGGAAACATGACTTGGATGTTTGCTTTAGGGTAGCTCCCTTGGAAAGCGGAAACACTCCAGGAAGTCGTGGATCATTGGACTAGAAGCCTAAGGATGGTAGACGTCATTTAGAGGGGTGTTAATACACTTCTTCCTCTCTAAATGTACGGCGATGTGTAGAGGGGTATTTTAGTCATTTCACCTATAGGTCGAAGACTTTGCTAACGCAGACATTGTCCTTGGGGTCAATATTTCCTTATGGTGATATTAGGAAATATTTAAAATGCAAAATACAGCTATTTATATAGCAGGGGTATTTTGGTCATTTTAGCGACCAAGGCGATGTGTCTTTTGGTCCTCTGGATAGCCCGTAAGTCCTAACTATTTTTGGGTTGAGGAATTGGTCTCGATTGAAGAGGATTTTATTTTATTTTGTTTTATTTTATTTTATTCAGGAAGTCTAATTTATTATTGGACTGGAATAAAATAAATAAATAAATAAATAAAATAGGAGTTGAGAGAAATTAATTATCTAGTTTATTTGGTTAATTAATTATTCAGGGCTTAGGTCCAGTATGAATAATAAAGAAATTAACCTGGGCTTAAATTAGGGGAAATAATTAATGTTTAATTATTTATTGGGTTATTTATGTAGGCTCAAGAAATAAATAATTAAAGATTAATTATTATGGTTCATTTGGGCTCATTAATTATTTATTAGGTTACTTATGTAAGCCCGTAAAATAAATAATTAATATTTATTATTTTGGGCCTTTTGGGTCCAAGAAAAATAATAAATATTTATCCTGCCCAATAGCTTGGACCTTAGGGTTTTTTCCAGATACGGTTAAGAGGAGTTTAAGGTTAGACCAAACTGTTTCTCAGGATAACATCCGGGTATTTTGAAATCTCGGGGAGATGTTTATCAGAGATTGAGAGACCTAGTTTAGGCTAAATATAAACAACTCTTTGAAAAAAAAAACCCCTAATTTTTCCTTTCCCAAGCCACACACTCACGTGGGTCTCTCTCTCTCAAGGTCTCTCTCCTTCTTCTTGTTTTTCTCTTGTTCTTTGCTAATCAATAGCGAAAGAACTAAGGAGTTTTGAAATCGTTCCTCTTCACCATAGTGTTCACCAACTAGAGGTTAGGCTGAGGAATATCCCGAGAGCTAGAGAGCTAAGCGTTAATGCAAACAAGGCGGAGTAGAAGGCTAGCGGGTGTTCAACCGGAAGCTCCTTCAAGTGGACAAAGCGAGGCGATTCCAGTCGTTCAATCCGCTCTTACTCAACCTAGAAGGGTTAAGGAGCGCAAAGGTATGATCTTCATGCTTCCGCATGGCCTTTATGGCTCGCGTTTAATTTTTTTTCTCTGTTTTTTTTTTCGTCCATGGCTCCCCTGTTTCTGCGTTTTCCATCACATTTTTGCCTTCCAATAGTTAGATTTTGAAAGTTTTTATGAGTGTTGGGAAAGGTGGAAGGAGATACTTAGAAAATGTCCTCATCATGGGTTTGAACTAGGGATGCAAATGTAAATTTTTCATAGTGGACTAAACTTTGTCTCAAAATAGTTCGTTGATGCGTCTGCTGGAGGAACTTTCAATTCTAAGACCTGAAAAGAAGTGTATAATTTGGTGGAAAATATTGCAATACATAACTACTCATAGGGTAATTTGAAGAATAGGGCTCGTGTTCAAAGTGTACATAAGGTTAATACTGTAACTGCTTTGCAAGCTAAGGTTGAGGCACTTACGCAAAAAATGAAACAAATGGTGATGACCCCTTCTTTAGGCCAGATAATGAATGTTAATTTAGATTTTTGTAAAGAAGGTCATCCCAATCATTAGTGTCAAATCATGGGTTCATCCCAAGATTCCTTAAAACAGGCCGCTTTCATGAGTAATGGGCGACAAGGTAATAACCCCTATAGTGCCACAAACAATTCTTGTTGGAGGAAGCATCCTAATTTCTCTTGGACAAATCAATACCAACTTAGGAAAAACCCTTCTAGTTTTGGTGGCAATCATTTAGCATTGAAAATATATTTTATATATTCTAGTTTTAGTTTTGGGCTACATTGGCTAAAATTTTTTCGAAATTTCTTCTTTCTTACTTGGGATGTGATTTTTGTTATTCAATTGGTTGGATTTTTATTAACAGTGAATTGGTTTATTAGATTGGATATGTTAAGCCTTGAGAATTTAAGTTAATCTTGTTTATGCATTAGTGTTTGAATGTTATGTTACTCATCTAGTTTGAAGATGGATAATGTGATGAATGTAGGGAAAGTTGTTGACTAATTCTTGTATGATAAATTTGAAAGTTGCTTGACTTTGAGTAATGAATAGGGAATGTGAGAAAGTTAGAAAAATATTGAGTGGAAACATTCATTGTTAGGAGAGTTGAAAAAAATTGAGTTGAAAAAGATGCTCTTATTTTTTTGAATTTTATTGAAGGCCTTTTGCTGAAAAGGGGGTTAATATGGAGAGAAGTAGCAAATATTGTTCGGTGCACTCCTTTAAGGTTATCCTAAAGGCAAAAAGGTAAGAAAGAGCAAAGAAAGCGAATGCTAAAAAAATGATGAAAAATAAATGTATAATGACTATAGGAGGGGCCAATACGGCGTATGAAGAGAAATCTATTCACTTGAGTCTATTAATTCTCTAAGTCTTTGAAAAAAAAAATGGAATGTTTTCTTTAAATCATTACTTGAATTGTGCAATTTTTAGATTTATAATGCTTGAATTGGTTAGATAGCTTGATTTGTATGATTCATATTATTTACATTTTTGCTTGAGGGATGAAATAATTTTCTTAGACTAAAGTATAAACTTGCTTAACTTGACTTCAAGGGCCTTAGTATGTCTGATCTAGTGCTTCAATTTCCAAATATTTTCAAATGGTTAAAAGAATGACAAGATCATGTCAAAGTTTGAAGAAGAATTGTGGCTTTGTTATAGTTAAATTTTTGAAAGTTTGTCTTGTTTTTCCTTGTCTTAAGTACTTTGCTTGAGGATAAGCAAAGATTCAAGTGTGGAAGAATATGATAAGGGCTAAATTCATTAATAATTTTTTAATTATTTGAGAATATTTTGTGATACATTTAGTGTAATAACTAGTCATATTCTTTTATATTCAATATTTTACCTTTAAAAAGGTATTTTAGTGTTTTGTTACAAAATTGAGGAAAAACGACGAAAAAATCATCGCCATCCAATGCACGGCAGGTGTCGGTTGTATCTCACGGAGCCGGCACCGGCCTGGGTCTGGAACAGGGGATTTCGGCTAAAAAAAAAACAGAGCACGTCGGGATCGACTAGAGCACGCCCGGTGCCCAGCACAGTCGACGCAGGCCCACTACTGCCCAGAAGCCGCGAATTTTCTTGTTATGTGCGGGTTTGAAAATTTTCTAAGAGTTTTGGTATTTTTCAACTTATACTTAGCCTAAAACTCTTAGGGAACAAATTTTGACATATTGGGAGCCTATTTAAGTAAGAAAAAATAAGAGAAACATATGAATCCAAGGATCAAAGCTGCTAATCAATAAAAAAATGAGGAGAATATTTACTAATTAATTTATTCTTACGTTTTCAAGAATATTTGTCTAAATTGCATGTTCTTTCATTCTTGAGTTGTATATATTTTTTTTATTTTTTCATTCTATTATCACTTTATTGGGTCGGTTAAATAATGAATGAAGTAACTAATGTAGTTGTTCCTTGAGGATCGATACTCGTTAATTTCCTATACTATATTTGCGATAAGTATACTTGCTCATATATGTAATTTAGAGATTAATATTTTAATTAAAACTTGGCTAGGGATGAATTTAAATTTGTATGATTTTTATACACTCAAAATTTACGCATTAGATACCCATCGTATGCTCTATCATCTGCTGCTGCTGAGCTATAATCTGACTCTACTATGCCACTGTATCCTGAAGTGCATGGACACTATTGGTGAGTTTGGCAAAGTGCGTGCGCATCTCTACCTGGAAGTTAACAATGGAAGCAGGGCGTGTAAGATTAGGTCTCTGTTCTCTGGAGGACTCAGCTCTATTGGGCTCTGTAGCTGGGGGCTGCTATTGTGGTGGAGGTTGCTATCTCTGGCCTGTTCTCTCTATGAACTCATTGAGAATTAGTCATCTCTTGGCATTCTCATCGTAGCTATACCTACAACTCACTAATATCCCATCTGTTACTATCTTACTAGTGGTGGTTGTGGTAGCTAACTCCCCTTCTGTTGGCACATGAAAGTGCTGAAGAATTTTTGTAATCACTACAAGGAAGGCAAAGGCTTTGGAGGGGTGGGTAGAGAAAACAACATTTCGCATGAAAGAGATGATTAGAGAGGCTAAGGGAACAAACTAAGAGTGTATGAACTTGTGCAACAGCTATATATCTACCATCCTCCCCTTATTTAACCCACTCGCTCTTGGGGCTACATTAAAACCCAATAGATAAACCACCTGTCTGTAATGAAGGGAGAAGTAAGTCACATGTAGGACCTCAGCCTGTGTAGCTAGGTGATACACCAAGTAGAGCTCAGCCCTAGTATCATGGAACTTCCACTCACTATCTAACTCCACCATTTTATTGTAGATGTCAATCTCAGCCTAATTCCCCTCATCTCTCACCCCCCAAATAGTATCTAATAGCTTCCTCGACAAGTATATGGGAATCTCCTTCACTGTCGTGTTAATATTTCTCATATTGTTTTGCTTTTAGGCATCAATATTAGCATAAAATTCCTTGACCAAATCTGGGTAATATGTACCCTTTAAGCTTAGAATGGCTCCCATCCGACTTGCCTGAAAAAATGGCTAGTTTTCAAGTCATAGTCTAGGGATGGGTCGATTGTCCTTTCAACAATAATCCTTCTTCCTTTCCTTTTTTTAAACTACTCCTTATTCTGTTCAGTGGGGAATCTTGTAGTAGGGGTGGAAGGACGGTGGTGAGTAGATGTAGATGTTTCTTCACCTCTCTTCCTCTTGGAAAGCAGTTTGGTGGCTATATGCTTTGGAGCTATAAGGAGAATAGGATGTTAAAGGAAAGGAAATTGAAAGGAAAGGTAAAAGAAAGAAAATGAGCTAAAGGGTTGTGCACATATTTCAACTAAATCACTCCACACAACTCTTCACAAATGCACAACACCAATCCTCAATCACCAATCAACCTATCTTCTACTCACAACATAAATTCCCAACAATTCAGCTAGCTCAACAAATTCAGACACACAGATCATACCAGACACAACACCATATTACATAGATTTCATCAACAAACCCACAACATAAATCAACTCCTTCAATCCAATCAACTTAGCTAATATAAACTAATGCCTCTTCTCAATTTTATTGTATCATTCTTTACCAATCACACAAACCAATCACAAATTATGCTCAATAAACCACCACAAACTCCACATAAATTCAAATTAGCTAAACCAAAATCAAACAAAATAGAAGCATTAACTTAACCCACTTCAAGATCAAACAAATAAACTTTAAGCAGTAGGTATCCCTTTCTACTCAAAATTTAGTTAAAAAAAACTCAATTCAGCTCCACAGCCCACAATGCACTTCAAATTCAATTTCCAGTAGTTAAATCACTTAAGATAAATTAAAATTAAAAAAAAAGATCAATCCCTTAATTTCCAAAGATATTTCAAATACTGAATAGAGCAAGCTAATGTAGGTCGATATGACAGCAATTAGACTTAATTAGCAGAAGACTGTGATAACACCATATTTTAATAAATCAACTAATCAACCTACTGAACACCAATTAATTACACAAGAGAAATAATTTAATTCAACTAATCAGAAAAATGAGAATTCCAAGGATAGAGGTCACTAAAAGTAGCTCAATTTCTTAAGCCCAAGATGCCAGCTTGAATTTGTTGATTGCCAAAAGAAGATGCCATGTGAGTTTGGAATCAGTAGAAAGGTTAAATTTTGTGAGAACTTTTAATTGTATGGATGATTTGAACTAGGGGCAAAAGGAGTTAGTGCACGGCAACGGAGTATTAAGAGGAGTAGTGTAAGCGTCGTCGAAGGTTTGATAATTTGGGAGGGAAATGACAGAGAAAAGAGCTTTTTAATTTTTTTTTTGGGATTCGGAGTTATACGGTGCCATAGCTCACGACCTGCACGTCACCATTGACCTTCAGAACTTTGAAACCTGAAATCAAAATAATATCATTAGACTTATAAATAGATGCACGGCACCATAGATTACAAAGTTCACAATGTCGTGCACGTTTTTGTACAATGAAGTTTATAATTTAAACGATAACATTTTTGTTCACTCGGATGCATGGTGACATCGTGCATAATTTGCACAGCCCTATGGTTTCTCGAACTTTCAATATTTTCCACTGTTTTAAATGGCATGGCGCCAGGTACTATGAGGTCCATAACGCCGTGCACTTCCAGGAAATGCACAATTCATCATTTTTTTTTGGGTGAAATTAAAGTAAATAAAACACTAAAAATAATATTTATAATCACTAAACTCAAATAAAAATGACATAACATATGCATAATATAACATATAAACATGAACATAACTAAAGATGAAACAAAGTTATAGATAAAGAAGAAATAAACAACTATACTAATCTATTATAAACATTATTCATGTGCATAGAAAAGAGTGAATGGATCAAGGTTTTCCAAGCCCTTCGCGTGGATTTTCTTATGTGTTGGCTGGCATAGTTTCCAAAGGTCTTTCACAAAGTATTTTTGCCAATTGTCCAATCTAGTTTTCAAGATTATGGATGGATGCCTCTTGATTTCTTATTAAAGTTTCAACATTTTGGAAATGGTTGTCCATGGAATTGACCAATTTTGCAACAAGTTCTTCTAAAGATAGATTTGGTCGTACTTGAGGAAATGGAAGAGGTGCACAATAAGGTAAGGGTGCTTGTGGTCTTTGAGCAAAGTTTGCTTGTCCAGCTTGGGGTCTCATTTAGCCTTATCCTTGATCTCCCTAAGAAAAGTTTAGATAATTCCTCCAATTGAGATTGTAGGTATTGCTAAGTGGTAGATTATCTTGTCTTTGATTACCCACATAGTCTAGTTGCTCATATTACTCATTCCTCTCTCCTATTTCTTGACATTCATGGTTTGGACGCCCTACATCACAAAAGTTACATCTTATCACATGTTTTTGAGGTCCCATATTCATCTTGTCCACTTTCCTAGTGGGGCCTTCTAACTTGGCTTCTAAAGATGCCATTGTATCCATATTATGCATTCCTTGAATTTTGACCCTTAATCTTTGCATCCCCCAAGAATTGTTGTTCAAATAGATGTGTTCAGTTAAATAAAAAAGCTCTTCTAGGGCTTTAAATGAAGCAGTTCCTCTTGAAGACACATCCACCATTTGTTTTGAAGAGAAATTCAATCTATTGTAAAAGGTCAACATTTGTAGCCCAAAATTAAATCCATGTTGAGGATATTTTCTAACCTATTCCTTAAATCTTTTCCAAGTATCATGAATTGTTTCACCATCTAATTGAGAGAATGATAAGATATCATTTCATAACTTAGCCACTCTAGCAGGGAAAAATACTTAGCAAGGAATTTTTTAGCCAATTACTTCCATGTGGTAATAGAACTGATAGGTTATGATTTCAACCATGATTTCACACGATTCCTCAAGGAGAATGGAAATAACCTCAACCTAATTGCATCATCTAATACTCTATTTAGCTTAAGTGTATCACAAATCTTCAAGAAAGAGACTAAATGGGCATTAGGGTCCTTTTCTAACAAACCATCAAATTAAATCATCTACTGAATCATCTGAATAAAATTAGGCTCGATTTCAAAATTATTTACATCTACTCTAGGCCTCACAATACTTGAATTTGCTCCAGAAAGAGTAGGTCTAGCATAATCACCTATTGTCCTTCTCTCATTTCCATTTCAATTACCATCTTAGTTAACTTTCATTTTTAAACCAAAATTTCTTGAAGTAGTTGATTGCTCAAAGGCTTTTAAGGCTTTTTCTTTTTGCCCTCTATACAACTTCCTAAAGGTTCTTTCTATTTCACTGTCAAAATTAACCAACACCTTACCTAAATTTTTTCTATGCATATACACGAAAAATTTCTTACAAAATAAAACCAAGAAAACTCAACTACTACTCAAATCAAAATATTACATGTATGAATAATAAGACATGATCAATGATAAATTGTACCAAAACAAAAGTCAATGCCTAAATTCTCCACAAGAAATCAATAAAATAAAATGAGAATCTATATAAAATTGAAGTATTGTCACAAAACATACACTATCAAATTACTAACAAAAATAAACATAAAGATTATAAACAAATTAAAATAATAATTAAATCAATGAAACTCAAGTGGTTTTGTGATATTGACGCACGATCCCCGACAACGACTCCAAAAACTTGTTGTGAGTGGGCAAGTGATTTGTGTTATGTATATAAGATAGATCTAATACCCAACCAAGTTTTAAAATAAAATATCAATTTAACTCATATACATACACATTTTGGACAAGTATACCCATCATGTAATAGAGAGTGTAGTTGATAAGTATCGAAGATCCCAAGGAAAGGACGCCAACTACCACTACTTTCTTCTAAGTTCCATTATCCAATTAATCAAAATAAAGAAGTATAAAAAACTAACTATTATAAGTCAAGTGGTAAGAGTATCACAAAGAAAGATATACCCAATTTTCAAAACAAAGCCAAAAGATCATGAACGTTAAACTAAAGTAGAGAAAAAGGGATTGGCCATGCAATTAAAGAGAAATCCATACTTACATCCAAGCATCAACCATCATTCAATCAATTAATATCTAATTCAAGTATTGGCAAGATTTTTCAAATAAATTGAAATTCACTCTTTCTCAAGTAATGATTCTCCTACCTTTGAGTTTAACACATAGATATATCCATTCATATAAATCAAATCCAATGATGCATAAAATTAAGGAAATCAAAACTCAAAACAAAAAGCCATAAAATCTCTATATCTAGGTGACCCCATAATCTCATTTATCACCACGTCCTAAATCCCTCAAATTCTTTCTCAAGTTTATCAAGGGAAAAAAAATGTTGGATTAAAATAGAAGGAAACCTATCTTATATATTCTTTCTCAAATTTAATATAAGAGTATCACCTAAATATTCAATCCAATCAATAAAATCTAAATAATAGATTACTCAAAATGGATAATGATAAATCAAATAACAATTAAATATAAGAGTAATATATGGTACAACCATTTAATTACAACTCAAATCAAATAAATTTAGCAACCACAAAGTTAAATTATAAAGAATTTAACAAAGATCAAAGGGAGATTAGACGTTGTAAGCCCATAGGCATACCCACTGACTTGGTTACTATCCCATATATAAAGGGATGGATGTACAAGATACACAGAATAAAATCAAATCTTACAATCAATCATCCTATAATCAATTACCTGTTAATCAGGAATATATAACTAGAATATACAACCAACATAATTCTAGGAGCTTTCTTATTACTCCCCATCAAGTTGGAGCATAAAGATCGAAAATGCCCAACTTGCAAAAGATGAACCAAGATTGGCGCAAACTAAGACCTTTAGTGAATAGATCAGCTAGCTATAAATGCGATGGCAAATACCGTGGCAAGAGTTCACCGGAGAAAAATTTTTCATGAACAAAATGTCAATCCACCTCAATATGCTTAGTTTGCTCATGGAAGATGGGGTTGTGGGCTATATGTAATGCTGCAGTGTTATCACAAAAAAGACTTGTAGCAACAGATTGAGGAACAAACAGATCATGTAATAACCTACGGAGCTAAATCACCTCACTAGTAGTCATAGCCATGGCGCGAAACTCAGCTTCTGCAAATGATCGAGAAACAGTCGATTGCTTCTTATTACACCAACACAAAGGAGATACCGTACAATTTGCCACCTTGGCTATGCATGAAGCAACCGTATTTTATATTGTCAACTCTTATTGATAGCCGTAAGAGTCCAGAGAACAAGATTGATGTTTTTATGCAACCATTGATCGAGGAGTTGAAAGAATTGTGGTGTGACGGTGTGATGACATATGATGCAGAAGTAAAAGAGATGTTTCGTTTGCATGTAGATATTATATGGACTATAAGTGATTTTCCTACTTATGATAATCTATCTTGTTATAGTGTTCACACCGAGAGAGTTGTCTGATTTGCAGTGTCAATTACTTAGCTTACCACTTGCCTAACGGGGGTAAATATTGCTTCTTACACTATTGTAGATTTCTTGACCAGTCACATAAGCTCCGTAGGGATAAAATATCTTTTTATGGTGGAATGGAAACACGACAAGCACTAACAAGGTGCATGAGGGCCGAAATATTGACACAACTTGGGGGTTGTTTAACAAAATATAAAATAGTTGATATGAAAATCAGAATCCAGCCTAACTATGAATGAAAGTTTGGCATCAATTCATTCAATTGGAAGAAGAAAAGTATATTTTGGGAGTTGCCATATTAGGAGAACAATTTGATGAGGCACAATCTTGACCCAATGCACATAAAGAAAATTTTTCGGACAATCTATTGTATACAATATTAGGTAATAATACTTCTTCGAAAGATAACTTGAAAGCTCGTCAGGACTTACAAATCATGAACATTAGAAAGTCTCTACACCCCATTTTAAAGCCTTCCAGAACTGGATACAATTTGCCACCAACTTCTTACACAATGAGTAAGTCTGAAGTTGAAATCTTCTTAACAGTTTTGAAAGAATTGAGAGTTCCCGATGATTACTGTTCTAATATTTCTCGACAGATAAACATGAGAAGAAAGACTTTGGGAGGTTTGAAAAGTCACAATTCTCACATATTACTTCAACAATTTATCCCATTAGCTGCTCACACAATTTTGCCAAGGAATGTTGTACAATTATTGATTGAGATTGCTTTATGTTTTAGACAGTTGTGCTCAAAGGTTAACAAGGAAAGACATCTTGAGTAGCTTCAAGACCGATTCGCAGTTACACTATGTCTCCTTGAGAAGACATTTATCCCAAGTTTCTTTGACATAATAGAACATTTACCAATATATTTGGCAGAGGATGCATTGTTAGCTGGCCTACTACAATGTTAATGGATGTTTCTGATTGAAAGGTACTTAAAAACACTAAAGTGTTATGTACGTAATCATGCTCGACCGGAAGGTTCGATTGCCAGCGGGTATTTAATGAAGGAATGTATGACATTTGTGTCAAGATATCTAGATGATGTTGAGAGTAAAGAGAATAGGCCCTCGAGATACGTTGATGATGGCAATGAGATGGGTAAACCAATTGGTAAGGGAACTGATGTAATATTTGATCGTACTACCTTGATGCAAGCACACCGGTAGGTTCTAGCCAACTCCAACATCTTTAAACTATATAGAGAGTTAGTTTTATTTTGAATTACTTATATATAATTTTATGAATTTATGTATATATATATGTTCATACTAAACTCTCACGTGTGACATATACAGCCTTCATATATTTGTTATAAATAGAGAGCATCTAAGAGCTCGGTTACAAGATAAACAGTGTATTCACTTTCAAACGTTTCACACTTAGCTCAAGTGTCATGTAAGTTGTGCTTCCACGCGAAAAATGCTAATAATTATTTCAAGCATATTAAGTTGGTGGAACTTATATTATTATTGCCCGTATGCTTCATATAGGTTGAAAGCAATGAAAAATGTCCTAATATTCCTATTGAAGTTAGAAAGCTTGCTAGCGGTCCTTTTAATCAAGGAAAGCGTTATAATGCATGTAATGTGAATAGGTTTTGATTTCATACAATAACCTATGAGGCTAATAAGTCCACTCAGAATTCTGGTATTTTGTGTAGAGCTAACACTACGAGTTATGCTAGCCTATGAGATAGGAATCCCATAGTGGGTGGTATCAACTACTATGGGGTGCTTACTAATATCATCATAATCAGTTAAAATTTCTGTTATTTAAATGTGATTGGGTCGATATGATCGAGGTGTCAAAGTTGATAACCTCAAGTTCACTTTAGTGAATCTTGACTGTTTGTTGTACCGGGAAAATAGAGAGATTGATGAGTTATTCATCTAGCAAATCAAGCAGAGCAAGTTTGGTATTCTTATTGTCCTATAAAGACAGACTGGCATGTGGCAATGTTAATGATGAGAAGAGATAACTTCGATGTGTACTCAAGGGACCATGACATAGAAACATTTCTGGCATAACAATTAGATTCTTGTCCTGTTTTATGCAAAGTAGATGCCGTATGGGTTAGGGGTGATATTTCTGGAGAGGAAGTGGATTTAGCTGGTAAAAGGACATAAGCAGCGACTTAAATGTATTTTATATATTTCTCAAGTATTTTGTACATATTTATTTGATTAAATTTATGTTTCTACATGTTTTTATAATTTGAATAAGTCCATGAATTTATCTATAATTATTAATGTCGTGTTTATTCTTTGCACTTTGCAGATGGTGAACAAACGGCATCGGCATGCATCGATGCAAGATGCTATAGCAGCGTCGAGGTCATGTGCTAGTTCTTCATAGGCGTCAAAGATACGAAGATCTACTAGCACAGTTGCTGCAACTACTTCTGGTGCTAGTCCTAATGCAACAGGACCTACAACTACTTCTAGTGCAAGTCCTAGTAGCACCCCATCTGCAGCTACTTCTGTTGTGGCTCCATCTACAACAACACCTACTTCTTCAGGACCTAGCATCAGGTTTATGTTAATTTATTATTTTTTTAGTCCCATACATACAATACTGTTGATTAATTTTTACATATCAGTATTTTGTAACTATTTGATTTGTTATTTTTAGGTTCTTCATCCAGAGCTGGACGGGGGGATGGAAAGTTACCCCCTGGGTAGGCTGAACCAGGCTTCAGGAAGTACGAGGTTGGAGTTAACTAGTATGGAGGACTTATAGGGGTGGATGTTTCTCGCTTCAGTTCCATAGTTGGTCATTTTGCACGAATGGGTAATAGACTTCCTTTAAATTGTAGAGATTAGCATTTTGTACCTCAATGAATAAAGGATTCTGTGTGGAAAAAAATCCAGGTAAATAAATTTCTTACTAACTTTGGCTAAAGTCTCCCCAATTAAAAGTTCAATATGTTAACAATTTATATTTTATCTAATCACTTATTTGTTTAACACGTGTAAGGACAACACAACTATGCCATCTGAGGGACGTATTGTCATAATAAAGATGCTTTGTGTAGTTTGGAAAGATTACAAATCCAAGCTCAAGCATAGATACTATATTCCTTTCCAGCATACCACGGGGCCTATTACTTGTGGAGATAGAAGGGTCGACGAAGATCAGTGGAGGATGTTAGTTGATTATTGGAGTTTAGAGGATCTGCAGGTCATATAATTAACTCTATTAGACTTTTTATATTGTGAATTTGTTTACGTATATAAGATGGTTATGGTATGTTTTTGTTATATATTAACTACGTTATTAATTCACAGGCGGAGGCTGTGCAGAACAGTCAGAATCGATGACATATTACATATCCACCAGCCACAAGGAGGATGCCATATTCTGTAATACTTGATTAGGTATTTAGATTATCGTATATGCCATTATTTTGTCTTTATTAGTAGATTGTAAAAAAATCCTTATTTTTATAAATATTATCTAATTAACTGTTGTTCATGTTTACAAAGGGCTTCACAAGGCTAGTCGACGTCACAGTATGATATGTTTCATGCGACACAAAGATGGCATGGTCGGCAGATTGATGGTTTGACTGCTGATATGATTGTAAGTCATTTTTAATACTTTGTTGAATTGTTGAAATATAACAAAATAAATTTATTAAATTTAATATTAACTTAATGTGTATGTTATTTCTTAATTTTGTAGGATTGATTAGAGGTAAAGTGGCAGGCATTTTCTGACTCTGAGTGCACTAAGGAGGCAAAGGATCGAATTTTTAGTGCATGTTCGGTCTTGACATGAGGGGTCGTGTTAGATGTCAGGGAAAGGGACCAACACCAACCACAATTAGATAGTCATCCAGCTATTCTAGAGAGGTTGGGGAGGCTATTAGAGTGTAGGTTGAGACACATATCTAAGCTATGCAAGCCGAGATGGAGGCACGTATAGAGGCAAGTGTGGAGGCTATACAAGTCGAGATAGAGGCATGTCTGGAATTAGCTCTATCCCGCAGAGTTGACATAGGTGCATTTGTCATAGCTCCTAGACCTCTATCTAGTGCCTCTATGGCATCTGCTAATGTTGGTTCTACATCTCGTCCCCATGGATAATCTAAAGCTACTGATGATGATGCTATTGGTGATAAGCATGATTGAGTCAATTTTTTTTCCGCTCTTGATGTGTATGAATAGTACTTGGGATTGATACATTTTATTTCCTACTTTTTCTATATGTACTATTACTTTTACTTGTACACAATTTAGTTTCATTTTGATTTATTTATAGTTTGATTGATTGCTGATGAGTTTTTTTTTTTTTATTTTGGTTGTAATTGTGTTGAAATTTTAGCTTGGTCAAGTTTAATTTGCAGTTGGTAGATACACAAATAAACAAATTATGAAAAAGGGAGGGGGAGGGGGGAAGGGAATAAAAACGACAGCCCAAACCGTCGTATTTACTTACCGTCGCAATTACTAAGTATTTGCAATGGTTACAGCCGTTGTAGTTAACCATCGCAAATATTGATTAATTGCGACGGTTGTATTTTCGACTGTTGTGACCATCGCAAATAACCATCACAATTAATTAGTAATTGCAACGGTTTGAAACTGTCGTATTTATTGAATAATTGCGATGGTTTTTCACCATATATGACGATTCACAGAATCTCAGTCCAGACTGAGTAATTGTGACGCTTTTGCTGACCGTCATTTTTAAAGCATCATATTAAATAAATACGACGGTTTTTTGGCCATCTTTAGCTAAAAATGACAGCATTATATACGATGGCCGAGAAACTGTCGTTGGACTATCGTTTATAGCAAAAACAACAGTATTTTATCAAATACGACAGTTTTACGGCCGTCGTATTTGCATGAATTTTTAATAGTGTATTTCCTCCAAAAACCTCCCTTATTCTTATCTTGAGTATGAATTTTCTTTACGGAGAGTTGATGAGGAAAAATGATTAATGGAAAGAAAGGGCTTATGTTTTGTGCTTTAATGTGTTTTTGTCTTCATTAAGTTTTTCTATAGTTCTTATTTTTTTTTTTTTTAGTTTGGTTTTTCTAGTTGGTAGTTATTTTCCCACCCCCAACAACGAGGATAATGTTAGTTTAAATGTGAGGGAGTGATTATTTTCCTTTTTATAGTCTTTGCCTTTATTTGCTTTAATAGGATCTTAATTAGTATCTTAGTGTGTTTTATTATGTTATTATTTTCTTTGATCTTTTATTGCATCTTTCTGTTTTGTAGGTGAGTAGATAAGGAATAACTTCTCCTCATCCTACTTCAAGATCTTATCATGTATTGGAGCTTACTTCACTTGGAAAGTATTACTTAACCCTTTCTCCCTTTATTCATTTTTTATCTCTTCGGATGTGCTTTTATTGTGATATTTTGTCCATTGAGGAAAATATCCACTTTAAGTATGGGGTAAAGAGGTTAGAAGTATATTCTCTACAAGTT
This sequence comes from Voacanga thouarsii, assembly GCA_026120185.1. Taxonomy (NCBI): domain Eukaryota; kingdom Viridiplantae; phylum Streptophyta; class Magnoliopsida; order Gentianales; family Apocynaceae; genus Voacanga; species Voacanga thouarsii. The sequence continues at coordinate 2,184,360 of JANUWF010001127.1, read as the reverse complement.
TCTTTGTTTATCTAACTGAACTTGGGCAAAATGGGCAAATTTTTTTTCAATGCTTTGATAAGTTTAGCTTTGATGTTATTATTATTCTGTCTCCTTTGGCATGCGAATTTAGTCCTTTTTGGTTGAGTTTGTTTTTAGGTAAACTTGTATATTATGTGTGAAATGACTAAGTCTTGAGAATTTGAATTAATCCTATCTATATTTTAGTGAATATTGTGACACTTTTTCTCTTGGGAATGAATGAGAAACTTGTGATCAAATAGAAGTAGAGAATTTGGTGCTTACATATTATGTTCTTGTATCTAATCCTTACTCTGAGTTTAAGTAAATGTGAATTGTGGTTAAAAAAAGGAGAGAACAGAGTGAGGTAATTGCACTTGCTGAAAAATCTTTCATTTTATCTTTATTAGGCATATGCATTATCTTGCCCTAGAAAGAAAATGAGATTCTAAAGAAGGCAATATAAAAGTTGAAAATCTCTATTCTATCTTTATTAGACGATTACATTACCTTGCAAAAGTGAGCATTTGGACCAATCCTCTATTTACTACTTGGATTGTAGTAGCTTGGAAGTCATAGAACTTAAGTTAGCTTATTATTTCCCATTTGTATAAATCACTTAGTTTATATTCTTGAACTAGGAAATGAGGTAAAACTAATTAAAAAAGTATAACCTTGTTTAATTTAATTTTAATAGCTCAGTCATGTCTATCTTAATACATTAGTTTACAAAAAAAATGGCTTGGCTAATTAGGTTTTAGATTGAATTCTCAAATCGAAGAAAGATAATACATTTACCATATTTGCCACACTTTTATCAAAAATCCTATTTAGTGAAAATTAGTTTTGTGGGACATCTATTTTCTTGGAATATTTAATTCTTAGTTGCTTAAGGACAAGCAAAAGCTTAAGTGTAGGGGAGTGATAATTGTTCATTATATGCATATTTTTATACCATTTGTGCTTAAGTATTGAGAATATGTTATAGATTGCTACTCATCCCTCTATTTTCTCCTTGTTTAATATTGGTTGAAAAGGTTTGAGATTAGAAAAGGAATTAAGGAGAAAAAGAACTATAAAAAGAGATTTTCAAACCCTGCATAGCAGTGTCGAGATGATAGGGCACGACCGCATGTATTACCTGGCTTTAGACGTCAGACTTCTAGGACTTTACAGCACTATGCCTTTCACTATGCATGGCATCGTGCGTGTCTAGAAATTAGAAAAATTAAATATCCTGAAAGTTGACGGTGCTATGCAGATTGTCTTTAATGCAGTCGTGTATTTTTATAGCAATAATAAAATCAAGGTTCACGATGTCATTTTAAAGCTAGTATAATTATATTAGAGCATGCATGACAACGTACGGTGTATCTTCCATGGCACAATGCAACATCGCAAATTAACCCATTTTATGTAATTTTTAGGGCTTTTTGAAAAAGAACCTATAAATATTCTCTATCTAGATTATTTGAAGGGACACACAATAGATACACATGAAATACCTCTGAAATAAACCCTTTGGAAACACAAAAGAAAGCCAAGGAGAGAAGATTAAGGGTAGATTAGAGGAGAAGAGGAACACCCAAAGGAGGATTGCAAAGTAAAAGAGAAACCTTGTCTATGAGTTTTTCCTTTCTCCCATTTGTAATATGAATTTATGATGTTAAATTTACTTGAATTGAGCTGTAAATAAAGAGTTGTATCCTACTTGTGTATTAGATGATTATTTGATCTATTGATTTCTATTTTAAGTAATCTATCATTTGGGTTTAATTGATTGGATTGGTTATTTGGGTAATTATCTTATATTGAACTTGAGAAAGGATGTATGAGATGGGTTCCCTCTTATTTGAATCTAATAGATTTATTTTCCCTTGATGAACTTGAGAAAGAATTTTGGGAATTGAGAACTTTGCAATAGATAAGGTTGTGGTCTAACCTAGAGATAGGGATTCTATGGCCTTTTTGGATTAGATTTTGATTTCTTTAATTTTTATGCATTCTTTGGTTTAATTTGTATAATAAAGATATCTATGGGTTGGACTCAAGACTAGGAAATTTATTACTTGAGAGAGTGTGAATTTTGTAATATTTTGGAAAATCTTGCCAATACTTAAATTTGACTTCAATTGATTGGATGATGTTTAATACTTGGGTATGAAAGAGGAAATTCTCTTTAATTACATGGCTAATATCTTTTTCTTACTTTAGTTTTGCTTTATGATCTCTATACTTTATCTTGTAAGTTGGATAGATGTATTCTTGTGGTACTCTTTTGTAATTAGTTGTAGTATTTAGTCATTTTACTTCTCTATTTTGACGAATTGGACAATGAAACTTAGGAGGAAGAAGTGGTAATTGATGTCCTTTCTCGATGATCTTCGATACTTGCCAACTATACTCCATACTACATGATAAGTATACTTGCCTAATTGTATGTATATATGTGAGTTAAATTGATATTTTAATTTAAAACTTGAGTGGGCCTTAAGCATAATTCTTTACATAACATGAGCCACACGTGCAACACACAATACTGACTATTACCATTTTAAAAGAATTCAAAACAGAAGATCCACTTGTAAAGGTAGAAGTTATATTAGTCCTACCAAAATAGTGCAACCTAGAGATCTTTCCTGCAATACATAGAAATCTTCTCAACACATACAATACTAATTGTGCTAGAAATGACTAGAGAACAAATTTGTTCAAAAAGCTTCGTGAAACCACTTCGCCATTGGATGCTAAGAACTTGAGTTTTTTAAGCATGACAAAATCATGACGAGAGGACAAAGATTTTCACTATTTACAAAAAATAAAATTCAAGAAATCCATGTACAACATCTATTTCTACTAGCAAAAATTGAGTTTGAAGTAGAAACAAAATTTTTCAAGATCTAATATTTTTATCTTGATCTTTGTAAAAATAAGATTCAAGAAGAAGAGGGAACTTCAATGATTGACAATGACAATGGAGACGGAGATAATTTTGAAGACAATATGGGACTAGAAGGGATACTCCATTTTCAAAACATGGTGGAAGGTTAAATAGAACAGATGAATGACTTATTACACGGCTCATCATGAAAAAGATAGATACCAAATGCCTTTTGATCAGCCACACTAAAAAGAGATGCATGTTGATAGGAAATTACTAGATGAGGTGTCATACTTTTTGGACTTCAACAAATTTGAAATTCGAAAGAAATTTTGTAGAGTTATAAAGTCTAGATTTCAAATTCGACAATTGTACTTATAAACGCCATGAGTCTTAACCTATTGGCGACCACGAGTTATGGGGTTTTGTGAGCATAGCTCACTTGTATAACCTGGTGAATAAAAGCTCTTTCTATAAATTCTTATCTTCAGTACTTTACTCTTAACTGTAGAAAAAAAGGAAAGGGAATAAAAAGAGCGATGCACTCTTCACAGTTATTCAATAATAATCCTAAGTAGCCATATACAAAAAAAGCCAAAGTATTTATCTCGCCTATCGGCCGTTAGATAGGTGTCAAGACATTATAAGGAAAGAGGCATAAGCTAATCTTTTTATATTTTGTGTGAATTACTTACTCCTGTTATATATTTTTATTTCAAACAAATTGTTGATTCATTAGCAATAATTGACCAATGTTTTACATATCTTGACATTATGGAGTAGGAGATCTGTGAAATATCTCATCACCCTTCCTAGTCATATCTATTAAATATTAGCAAGTTTTTTTTTTCAAATTTTTTTAGAAGGGGAAGGGGGAAGACAAGAAGCGAGGAAAGGGATAGTGAAAAAGAATAGGACGCAATCCGATATCAAACTCGAGACCTACATCTTGAACAACAACTATCCTACCATTAAGATAGGTTATTATCAACTATTAAATATTAAATATTAGAAAGGTTAAGACAAATTTACTTTGAAAAAGAATTTTTGAACTTAGAACTAATTTAAAGTAGTATGTTAACATTATACGTATTTTTTTTAGACAAAAAAATCAAAATACATTATTTTTTCACCTCATTAAAGTGAATGATAATTTTATAAAATTATTAATATTAAATAATCAATACGGAGATCAATCAAGATCTCTTTAAAATAGTTTTCTTATCTAACTCTTTCCTACATTTTTTAATTATAATAATCATTACATTTATTAAAAGGGAACAAATGTAGAAGAAGCATAAAAATATTTATAGATCAATATTCTTTCAAATGTGAGTCAACTCCTCACTGATTAAAATATTCTTTTAAATTTTTCCTATGCTATTCATTTGCACAAATTTTAAGTATAAGATTGCCAAACGAGTTTTTCTTTTGCTTCTCTTTTACTTTTTTATGAGAAAGAATCTAAACGAGATAGTGGAAAGGTCAAGATAATTTTTTGAAGAAGATATTTTCAATCACTATTTGTTTTGATAGAGAAGTAAAACTTTAATGAAGACAAAAAATGGGAAGAATAGATAATATATATATATATATATATATATATATATATATCAATATTTAAAATGCAAAAGAATAGATAATATTTATATATCAATATTCTTTTAAATCTAAGTCAACTCCACACTTAAAATATTCTTTCCCTACACTGGTTTGCATGAATTTTAAGTATAATGTTGCTGATTTGCACAAAATTTGCTTCTTTTGTGTTTGTTCCCCTTTAATACATTAATATATGTAATCATTATTGTAATAGGAAAGAGTTAGATAAAGAAAAGAAGCTATCTTAAAGGGATCTTATAGGGCTATCAAAATGGGTAATTTTTATACCCCATACTTAAACTGGGCCTATTCAGCCCTTCCCACATAGCCCTTAGGTTGAACAGTGCTGGGTTAGGCTAGCCCATGGGCCTCATTTCTTTTTAAATAAACCTACAAAAACTTCCAAATTCTGTTGTGGGTTTAGTGGTTTACCGTGGCCAGGAAAGCAAAACCACTTGGTATTTGGCACCCACAAATTTGAGATTTCTACCCTTCATTTTCTCTGTGCCTTCTACCCTTTGTAAACCTCAGCCTTCGCAGCACTTCATCCTCTATTCCTTTGCTCCTTTTTCCTTTTCCTCCTTCTATAGACGTAGCAACCAAGGAGTGAGAATGAAGGCATACGCCTACAAAGAGCCCTCTTGATCACAACGAAAACATAAACAAAACATAGTTTTGGGGGTTGAGATTCAGGAACTTCATACTGGTAACATTCCATAATCTGGTAGTTTGTTAAATATAATTGTTTTCTTGTTTCAAGATTGTATTGTATTTGTCGTTGTGTCTATATCTAGGGAATTTCAATGTTGTTATATATCTGTTCATCCTTCTTAGTTCCGTCTATGGTGTTTTATCCACGTTTGTCACCGAAGTTATCTTCTTCACTCATCGTCTTCTTTCATTTCATAACTGGCAGCTTTCAAAACAAATTTTGTAATGTTTTGGTAAAAAGGGTCTTTTTCCAATTATTATTTGTTCCTTCCTTTTAGCTCTTTCTGTTAATTGTTTTGTTTGACCATGTAATTAATTTTTTAATTGTTGCTATGTGTGGTTTGCTAAATTTTTCTTTATATATTTGTTGAATTGTTGTGTAAAGGGAATTGATACTCAATCACACACTAGTGGCAGTGATAGTGATGAATGCATGAATGTGGATGAAAATATGAGATCTTTGAATGATAGTGAACAAATGAAATTAGTAGTGAAGGACAACTAGCAAAAAGAGCTAAAAAAAAGAGACTTCTAATTTATGGATATATTTTACTGAATCTGGTAAAAAGGTTGATGGAATAGAAAGGGCTATTTGTAATGGTTATAAAGTTGAATATAAAGTTGAAACAAAATGAGAAGGCACAAATTATAGCACCTCACATTTAAAATATCGCTTGGAAAGTTGCAAAATGATCTCATTTCTAATCCAAAACAAATGTGAATTGATTATGTGGGGAAAGCAAAGGCAAGAAAATATGATTCTAGAGTGTCACGAGAAATGGTAGCTAAAGCCATAATTCAACGTAATTTGCCATATATATATATATATATATATATACATATATATATATATACATATATATATATATATATTGGTTGAATATGAGAAGATTAGGGCTTGGGTTAAATATCTTAATTCAAAAGCAACTATGTGGCTAGGAATACTACTGCTAGTGATGTTGAGAGAGTTCATTTGAGAGAGAAAAAGAAGCTTAAAGAAGTCTTAGCTAAAATACCAAATATGATTTGCTTGATAACTGATGTATGGATAACATGCACCACAGAGGCTTATATTTTCTAATTTCTCACTTTGTTGATGAGAATTAGAATTTGTGCAGTAAAATTCTTAATTTTCATCGCATGCTTCATTCACATACGACAGTTGACTTGGCTGCCATTGTATTTGATTACTTGAACGAATGGGGAATTGAAAGAATAATTTTCTCTCTTACTTTAGATACTACTTCCACTAATGATTGCATGAAAGATATTTTAGAAGATCATCTTTTTTTGCAAAATAGCTTAGTTTGTGATGGTAATTACTTTCGTGTGCATTGTGTGCTCATAAATTAAATCTTAATGTTCATGAGGGTTTGAAAGTAGCCCATGATGTATTATATAAAATAAGAGAGAGAGTGAAATATGTAAAAGGATCCGATGGAAGAATTCAAAATTTTCAATAGTGTGTGCAACAAGTTGGCATTAATGTAGGCGTTAGTTTGAGGTTGGATGTGTCAATTAGATAGAATTAAACGTATTTGAAGCTTGAAAGTGCTATAAAATATAAAAAATTATTTGTTATCCTCCAACTTATTGATAGAGCTTATAAATATTATGACATCCCACTTTCCATGGCGTAGGAGGCTTATCTTTATAGGTTGTTGCCCTGTTTGATTTCTAGATAAAAGGTCTTTATAACGAATTTAAGTCGACAACAAACATAAATTTTTTTCAAAATACTTTTATTAAACACAGAACGATACATAGGATCTAACTTCCGATACATATGCTAGAGTTCACCCGAGTTTCTATATAGATTCCAGACATAGCATGAGCCTCTAAGAGTCCACTGTACTTTTGTTGCGCCTCTAATTTCTAAATTTTTCAAAAGAAAAATAATACACGTGTGAGCGTAAGTGAGTCCCGTATGTACTAGTGTTTTTCTAATAAAAATAACTCATAAAGAGTAGTTATTAAAATGTAGTGATGCATGTTTTTTAGTGTAGAAAATATTACCAAAAAAGTCCACAAACAATCAAGCTTTAATTAAAATGCTAACCACTAAAATCATACATACGGGCAAGTATACCCATCATATAATATAAGAAATAGAAATTATCGAATCCACGAGAACTTAGGCTCCTATCTTATTTTACCCAAATCTTTATTGTTTAGCCAATAAAATAAGAAGAGATAAATAAAACACTAACCCAATATACTAGAAAAAAGGTCAAGGCACACAAAAAAAGTCACAAAGATAATCAAGGAATGAGAACAAGGAGAAAAGACATGCAAATAGATAGAAATCCTTGAATACACAATAATGATTGACCAATTATTTTCTCAATTAATTATTATCTTGGCATCATGAAGGAACTTAAGTGAGATTCAATTGTTTACTAAGTCATTAACTCACTTATGTAGACTCCACTTCTTTCCCAATTCATGGAACCATTAATCTCTTGATTAATTTAGTAGATTTTCCATTCGCACTAAAATAGCCAAAAGATACATTAAATTCTTCTTTCAATAATTACCCATATACTCTATGCGATAATAAATATAAAATCAGTTAATAACCCTATGCTTTAGATGAAATCAACTAAGCTTTGATCACTTTAGTTCTTTAATCTTAATTTTGTTTTTCAACTCCATTAAGATCTAACAAATATGAAATCAATGTAATGAACTCCTAACATCGTTTCCCAAATCAATTAGAACAAATACATCAATAACAAATGATAATAAGTAATCAAATACCAAGAATAATAATCACTTGATCAAAGAATTAAAATCAATACAAAGTCGTGAATCTAAAAACATCCTCTAAATACAATTAAAATAATTAAAACTCAAATTATCAATAAATTACAAAAAAAATAAAAAGAAACCACTCATAGACAAGTAAACCTTCTTTTTCTTCCTTGAAACCTTCTTGAACAACCTTATTTTCTTCTCCAAGAATTCTCTTTAATCCTCCTAAATCTTGGTGTTTCTCTAGAAGTTTTCTAAAGATATTACATTAAAGAATTAAAAACTAGTTTGTACAATGTTATTCTTTTATATATATAGGAGTTCTAATTGTCAAAAAGTGTGTACAAGAGTCCTAAATCGATCTCAAATCAGTTCCCAAAAGAATCCTTATAGAATTTGTCAAAATCTACTCAAAATACGCAATTCGCCGCCTTATAGATTGGACCTGGCGCCAGGTCCTCCCTAAAATGCTTCCTAATGAATAATACACACCCGACACCATGTTAGGAAGAACGCCCGGCATCGGGTCCTTCATAAACTACTCCTGAAACTCTTCTATTCTGCTATATTCTTCCAGAAGTGACCCCCAGCCTGCCTAGGTAGACCACTCGGTGCCAGGTCAACACTATTTAGCTCGATTTTTCACCATATTCAGCATAAAATCATTAAAATACCTTTCTAAATGTAAAATATCAAATATGAAGAAATATGACTAGTTATTACATCAAAAATATCACAAAAGAACCTCAAATACCTAGGAAAATATAGGTGAATTTAGCCCTAACCCTGTAGTCAGGATAATGTACTTAAACTTATTGAAACATGTAATTAACAACTAGAATCTAATTCCATGTAGAATATGTAAGGATAGACTCATGAATTATTTCCTAAAAGGTAGAAATTGCAATTCAAGTACTCCTTCTAAAAATTAACATATAGGGTTTTCATAGATGAGACATGTTAGTTCAAGACTCCTCGTATGCAAACCAGATTACATCGGGAATTCAGGAATTCTAGTATAAAACATGCTAACTTAAGTATTCAAGAATTCTTATATAAGAATATGTTACTTCAAGATTTTAAAAAATACTTGTATGAAAATATGATGATTCAGGTATTCAGGAATTCAAGATTTCTTGTACCAGATTCAAATATACAGGGATTTAGGAATTTTCATGTAAAAATCGAGTATTCAGGAATGCAAAATTTCAAGTGCAAAAATAAGTTAAACCAGGAATTTAAGAATTTCAGTATAAAATGTGCTAATAATCATGTCGGGTTTTCAAGTATTCAAGTATCTTAGTATTCAAGGATTCAAGTATACAAGTATCCATATATTCGAGTATTCAAGTGTCCATGCTAAGTATTCATGTCAAGTATTCAAGTATTTCAAGTATTCAAGTGTTTGGCAAGTCTCAATGCCCTATCATCTCGTCTGGAGTAAGACAATTTTCAAAACTGATCAGGTTACTTGAGGTTATTTATCTCTTATGCAAGCTAGTACATGAAGAAAAACTCTCACTGAGTACTCAATGTTCACATAATACATGAAAACTTGGCATGCTGTCTTGAAACATGGTTTTAAACTAGTATTGAAAGCATGCTCAAGAAATTTAAGATTTATGGTATTTGTAATGTTTCCAAATTTTATGTAGAGAATTTGCACTTGAATATATTAGGAAAATTAACTATCCATACCAGGAAGGCATTTTACTATATCAAAAAAGAACTAATTTATAATAGTTTTGAAAGTCAAGGGACTCACAATATCCATTATTCATAATCAATGGATAAACATGTTCATGTTTAGGTATTTTAGAAAAAACACTAACTAAAACGGGATTTGTAAACCAGAGGGACTCACCTCGTGTTCTACCTCAATGTGGTAATATATATCGCTTCTAGCTTTCCACCAAGCCTTACGATAAATAACCTATTCCAAATGTCATTCCACATTTCTCTTAGTATTCTAGGGATTCACAATTCATGCATTTTACCAAATATACATTTTTAAGGAAATTACTTAATTTCCTATTTCTCTATCTCAAGCTATAAACGAGATATACTACTTTGAGATAATTCAAATCTATTTCATTATCTCTTTCCTCAATTATGTATACAAAGCTTTAACATACTTTCTTGATCCTTCATACATCAAATAACACGCATGAGACTAACATGAATTTATCCTTCATAACCAATTCTGCATTTTCTCATTCTCGACATTATGGTCACGATGGGAGAGGCCGGGAGTCGGAGAGGGGCAAAGAAGGGATTCTGATGGAGGTGGTGGAGCTCTAGAGGCGCCAGGGACGAAGGATCCTCCTGGGGCTAATAGGGAAGTAGCTGCGGCAGCTCTTGCGACGACCATGATAGGAGAGGTGGGGAGTCGGAGATGGGCGAAGGTGGGGTTCTAGTGGAGGTGGTGGAGCTCTAACGGCGCCAGGGACGAAGGCTCCTCTAGGGGGGGGCTAATAAGAAAGCAGCTGCGTCAGCTCTTGCGGCGGCCACGATGGGAGAGGCGGGGAGTCGGAAAGGGGAGAGAAATGAAGAGGTTGTGGATATGCTACCGTAGACAGCGGTGGATGATGATGGGTATGTATGTGAGTATATGTAATGTTTGGCTTGCATCAAAGCTTGAAGAAAGTTGTAGGAAGGCAAGGTAAGTCCTCATTATTTTTTATCGCATGGAATGTAGGGGGGAAAACTTGCCGTTGGAGTACTTGGACACATCTTCTAAGGTGAGAGGCTGGTTGTGTCATACCTGTATACGATGTCAGCTTGTAACTACTAAGTCTTTGTCTTATGTTGTGAGAATCATTAATTGCTTCTTTCGTTTGAAGAAGCTGGTAATATTATTTGTTTAGAATTGGGAAAAGAATAGAAAATGAAACCCTCAATTCCAATATTCAATGAGATAAAAATTGGAATCATCTTCAGATAATAAAAAACATGCCTCAGTTTTCCTCATTTTTCTTCCTCCCCCCCTTCCCCCCTCCCCCCTCCCCCCCCGCCTTTTTTTGTAAAACAGAAATATGTGGATTTGAAGGCAGATTTGATAAGAACGGAAAGACATCTATTGAAAGAGATGGGCTTTATTTGCCATGTAGAGCATCCGCATAAGTTCATTTCAAATTATCTTGCCACACTTGGAACACCTCCTGAACTAAGACAGGAAGCATGGAATCTTGCCAATGATAGGTATGCTTCAAACTTGTCATAAGGAGTTTCTAATGCATTTGACCATCTGTCTGTGGTGTTTGTGCATGGACTAAGTATTATTTGTTAGGTTCAAAAGATTTTAAGAATGAAGTTTGTCATTTAATGGTATGATTGAAGACAAGAACTATCGAAATTTGGAGTAAGATGCTTTCAATGAGAGAATACTGTTGAGCCGTGGTTATTTATTTAGAGAAAAAAATAGTAAAAATAATTAGATTTTAACAAATGGTCTGGGAAATTATAAAGGAAATCACGTATGAGATTTTTTTTTAATTTTTCTTTTTATTATATTATATGTGATGAGCTTGAAGCCCTTGCACTAAGTAGTGTATGGAGGTTTGTGAAGTTTCAAAGATTACAAATTTGACATGATTTACATATCTGCATACTTTAAAAAAAAATTATTATGTGCTTCTTGTTGATTGCTATATTTTTAAAACTTTTGAATTTCTATTATTTAGAATGCTTCTATTAGTTCATCTTTTATGGTCCCATTGCCCTCCTGCCAATTTATATTTATGCTTCATCAATGTGTGCACCTTATTATTGGACTTACAATGATTATTTAAAACCTTTCAAATAAGAAAGGGAGAATGTTATTCTATGTTAGACTAGATATTTACGAACTTCAGATGACCATAATTCTCTTGACTGCATAAGTCTGTTTATGCCTTGTTTTTGCTTGTTCTTATATGTTCAAGTTTACTTCATTATTTTCCCAAGTCGATTGTGCTATACTAATTGTCTAGGGCATGCTATTGCATGCTTCATAAACATTAAATAGCGGAGTTTGTTCCCCCTATATCCCTTAGAGTTTGAAGAAGAAAATGGTGATACCTAATAATTGAAGAAAAGGTAAGGGACAAATTCTCATACAGGCATTTATAGTTTTTCCTTATGTAATAAATCAAGGTTTCTAGTTTCTTTATGGCTTTGTGGATCTGTTCTTAGAAATAGCTTCAACTGTCTATAGATTTCAAACTGCACAAATAACACTTCAAATGGTGGTGATCCTTCCATTAGAGTTGATGAGGATACTACATTTAACAACGTCGAGAGTGGTGCCATGACCATAGAGTTTAATTTGATCTCAAAACTATTTACTTAACAAAATAAGTGTTTACTGTTTCTCTTGGTGAATAATAGATATCAGTGATTGGGTGGGCAGAAGTAGGGTTCAAAGGTACTTTATGGAAAAGGTGATGGTTGTCATGTTTTATTGTGAAAAGGAATTTTATAGGTCAAATTATGTCTTCTTTTTTTGTAGTTAAATATTAGGTCAATGGTGGCATATATACTTTGGATCGGTTTTATGTACCTTTTCTATTATATGTGTAATCCACTATGTTGGTTTCTCCTGGTCAGCTTCTCAGTGATGATGCAACATATAATTTGTTCATCTAAAAGTGATGTTAGTTATAATATTTTTCTATTTGTTTTTTTGTCACAAATAAGTGTTCTTTCCAGGAGATTAGAAACATTTTAGGCAAAATAGGATGATGTTTTTTGTTCTTATGCTCTGAAGCTTATTGAAGTCTTTGCTTATTGCATTTTCTTTCCAAAGTTGAAAGCATTTGAAATGGCTAATATGCATTTAGGATCTCTCTAGGTACCATGCATACATTTATATCGTTTCATTTTTCCTTTGTTGATAGCAAAACGCAACACAGGAAGCCATGGACGGGAAAAACAGAGATAAAAAAAAAATTAAACGCGAGCCATAAAGGCCATGCGGAAGCGTGAAGATCATACATTTGCGTTCCTTAACCCTCCTAGGTTGCGTAGGAACAGATTGAACGGCTGGAATCGCCTCGCTTTGCACAGTTGAAGGAGCTTCCGGTTGAACACCCGCTAGCCTTCGACTTCGTTTTGTTTGCATTAACGCTTAGCTCTCCAGCTCTCGGGATATTCCTCAGCCTAACCTCTAGTCGGTGAACACTATGGTGAAGAGGAAGGGTCTCAATTCTCCTTGGTTTGTTCGCTATTGATTAGCAAAGAACAAGAGAAAAACAAGAAGAAGAAGAAGAGACTTTGAGAGAGAGAGAGAGACTCGCGTGAGAGTCTCCTTAGCCAAGAAAAATTAGGGTTTTATTTCTTTTCAAAGAGTTGTTTATATTTAGCCAAAATTAGGTCTCTCAATCTCTGATAAACATATCCCCGGGATTTCAAAATACCCAGATGTTATCTTGAGAAACAGTTTGGCTTAACATTAAACTCCTCTTAACCGTATCTGGAAAAAACCCTAAGGTCCAAGCTATTGGGCCAGATAAATATTTATTATTTTTCTTGGACCCAAAAAGCCCAAAATAATAAATATTAATTATTTATTTTTTGGGCTTACATAAGTAACCCAATAAATAATTAATGAGCCCAAATGAACCATAATAATTAATCTTTAATTATTTATTTCTTGGGCCTACATAAATAACCCAATAAATAATTAAACATTAATTATTTCCCCTAGTTTAAGCACAAGTTAATTTCTTAATTATTCATACTGGACCTAGGCCCTGAATAATTAATTAACCAAATAAACTAGATAATTAATTTCTCTCAACTCCTATTTTATTTATTTATTTATTTATTTTATTCCAATCCAATAATAAATTAGACTTCCTGAATAAAATAAAATAAAATAAAATAAAATAAAATCCTCTTCAACTGAGACCAATTCCTCATCCCAAAAATAGTTAGGACTTACGGGCTATCCCGAGGACCAAAAAGACACATCGCCTTGGCTGCTAAAAAGACCAAAATACCCCTATTATATAAATAGCTGTATTTTACATTTTAAATATTTCCTAATATCACCATAAGGAAATATTGACCCCAAGGACAATGCTGCATTCGCAAAGTCTCCGACCTACAGGTGAAATGACTAAAATACCCCTCTACACATCGCCGTACATTTAGAGAGGAAGAAGTGTACTAACACCCCTCTAAATGGCATCTACCATCCTTAGGCTTCTAGTCCAATGATCCACGACTTTCTGGAGTGTTTCTGCTTTCCAAGGGAGCTACCCTAAAGCAAACATCCAAGTCATGTTTCCCAGGGCCCTGGCTAATTTAGACCATTCGGACAACCACAAGGGGCGACATAGTGCAGAAACTATCTTGTATAAGTCTATCTTAACTAACTAGTCACACATACCCAACATGCAAGTATATTGGCCCTATGATAGAACCTCAACTACAGCAAATCAAAGTATATGCTTCCAGCTTCGCTAGACCACCAACTTATACTCAAGTCATAGAGTACTAGTCCACGCTGTAGCGGTAGTAGTCTAGGTTTCTACCATATAGTACTTTGAGAAACCACTACTACAGGTCATGTTCCACGTATTCGAAATACGCTTATGTCATGAAGTGAGTGGACTACCCACTGGCTAAAGGTAAGCCATTCCCCATTTGGAATTCATAACATAATAACCTAAACATTATGAGGTTCCCAGTCTCATCAATAGGTTAGGAACAAATGTTTATGTGTTAAATAACCCGTGATCCATACCTTACTGTGAAAGACCACCATTCACATGGATCACTTATTTAAACATAATGGGTCTGTTCCAAACGAAAATCGTGCACAAACAAAAAGTAAATTCACAAACAATTTCCGAAAATAAATTCTTTTATTAAATAATTCGATTTTACATCAGAAACCTAGTCTAAGAGGGCATACAATTCAACATTTGTCATCTTCTAATTGTTTTCTCTCTTTACCAACTATTTTGAGTAGCTTGCGCACCATCTTGTGTGTGAGATTCAAGAGTGAGGTTGTGGCTTGTGGAGTTGTCTACGCAGCAGCTCGCAGATTTCAAGTACCTCTCCCTGAGAATCCTCCTTGGTGGAAAGCATTTAATGCTGATAAATTTGGTATAGATGAAGTTTGCAGAGTTCTTGCCCACCTATATACCCTTCCGCTTTGAGGCTGTCATGACTAACCCAAGTCTTCTACTATAGTGACATTTTGCTAAGTTGTGATGCACCGTTAGACTACTGGTCAAGAGTCTTGAGTCTCTTTCTCCAATAAACTATTTGTGGAATTATGTGAGGGAATTACATTTGCTTTGAATTTTTGGAAGGATGATTTGTATGTTTGTAGAAGGATAATGTTTGTGTTGGATTTGTGAATTTGTGGAAAGATGATGTTTTGTGAATTTGTGGAAGGATGATGTTTGTGTTGAATTTGTGAATTTGTAGAAGGAAGATATTTATGTTGGATTTGTAGATGTGTTTTAGCTTTATTATTTTATAAATTTGTCAAATGCATGTATTTGGTTATTATATGTTTAGATGCACCATAATTCTGCCAAATCAAAGAAAAATTACCAATTGCAAAATCAGTTGGTAATTGAATATAATTCGGTTGGTATTTCAGTTGGTAATTGAAAATAATTTGGTTGGTAATATATTAAATAGAAGTTAGTAATTTTCAAACCAACTAACTACCAACAAACAACTTAGTTGGTAATTTGCCAACAAAAAATTACCAACAAATTTTAAATTACTAAAATAGTTGAAAAATTACCAACTAAATATTTGGTTGGTAAATAAAGAAAACTGTCAACAGAAAAAAAGAATTAGCAACGAAACAACTCGTTTAGTAATTTACCAACAAAAAATTATCAACAGATTTTAAATAACTAAAATAGTTGAAAAATTACCAACTGAATGTTCAATTGGTAAATAAATAAAATTACCAACTAGAAAAAAAATAATTACCAACCGAAAGTCAGTTGGTAATTACTTACACATATATTAGTTGGTAGCAACATATCTCAGTTAGTAAATTAGTAAATTACAATATTATATTAAATACAAATTTATCAACAAAAAATTATAAATTTTCAAACTACATTTTCGGTTGATAATTACTAACCGCAACAATCGGTTGGTAACATAAATTTTTATTGGTAATTACCAACCGAAATAGTCAACTCAAATGCTAAACTTAATGCCAAATTTCCAACTGAAGATTTTACATTACCAACCGAATTTTGGTGGGTAATTACCAACCGAAATAGTCAACTGAAATGCTAAAATTAATGCCAAATTTCCAACCGAATATTGTACATTACCAACTGAATTGCGGTTGGTAATTACCAACTAACTCCAAAAATTTTGGTTGGAAAATTTACAAGCTAAGCTTTTTGTATGTGACGCTATTCGGTTGGTAAATCATGATTACCAACTGAATTTAGCTAATTACCAACCGATTTTGCCAGTTGGTAAATCACTTTTTTCTAGTAGTGAAAAGAATTGACCATGTAATATTTTGGTTGTGAAACTGGCGGTGGAAGGCTGAAATTCAACCAAGATAATCGGCAGCCAAGAGAAGAAAAGGAGAAGAAAAGAAATAAAGGAGAAAAATGAAAGAAAACAAGAGAAAAAAGAGAGAAGAGAGAGAAGAAGAAGGAAATCAGTCATTTTGCAAGCTCAATAATCTTCATACACAAGGTAAAACATCATATTTCTTGAATTAAAGTTGCAGATTAAGTTGCAATGATTATTTTGGTATGAATTTTCATAGAAAAATAGCATGAATAATGAATTATACTTGATGAAGAATTAAGGTATCAAGCTATTTATGTGTGCTATGTGTAGCGGTACGCTTGAGGGTGTGTGTATTGTGTTTTAACTGATGTTTAAAGGTAACTTGAAGGTGGTTTGAAGAGTTGTACATAGCTGCAAAGGTTGAAGAAGGAAACAAAGTAAAACATGGTTTAATTGTTGAGAAAATGGAAGATTTAATTTTGTTCTTATGACTGCTAGGTTGTGATGTTACTGCTTTATCTATGACTAAGACTAAAGAGATTTATGAGATGTGTAGATGGTAAATAAGATGTCAGAAGGATTATATAGTATATATATAGAGAAGTAAAGAGAATGGATTATGTAAAGAAAATGAACAACAACATAATTCTATTTGCATGAATTTTGACCAGGTATGAAGAACCAATAAACTAAATGAATTGACTTGTTATTCTGAAACTCTAGAATATGGAATTTCTAGCTAAATGTCTTAGGATAATTTTAAGACTAATTTGACATGATTTAGATTTGTAGACAAGACGTTATGCTATAAATACCGAAAGGTGCTATTTCAGTAACGGGATTAAGAATTTGAGATGTTATAAGAAAAACTGAATGTAATAGGAAAGAGAGGTTGTAAAGCTTCGACAGTGGCCGAGAGGCGATTGTTGCCATGGCAAGGCGGCGATTCATTATAATGCGAGTCGGGGTTTGAAGTGCCTATGGTTACTGATTTTGGGGACGAAGAATTTCTATATAATTGGATTTCTATTTTGGGGACGAGGGATTTTGGGTTAAATATTATATAAAAAATATATATATTATATTATATATATTATTATATAATACTATATTTAAGTAATATATATATATATATATATTATATATTATTGTAATTTTATCATATCTAAGTATTATTTGTATGTGTGTATATATATATATATATATTATTTTAAAATATTAATAATATATATACATACACATATATATTTAATATACACATATATACATAATTAATATATATATATATGTATATATGTATTTATTAATATATTAAAAAAGTATGGTGTATATATATCTATGTATATCTATATATATGCTTTTTGGTATGTATTTGGTGTATAAATATATTTATACACACACACACACACACACCATACTTTTTAGTATATTAATAAACACACACACACACACACACACACACACACACACACACACACATATATATATATATATATATATATATTGATATAGTATATGAATATGTATTAATATATATATATATATATATATATATATATACATTAAATATATATTGGCATATCAAATTAATGATCTAACCGTTAGATTTGTTAAAATTACTAAGAAATGTATTATGACAAAATTTGAAGGTAATCGAATATATTTTGGTACATTATGTAGCATAATATCTAAAAACAAATCCAAAACTTAACATATTTACAAAGATTGCCATATCAAATTAACGATCCAACTGTTAGATTTATTAAAATCACTAAAAAAAAGTGTTATGACAAAATTTGAAAGTAATCAGATATATTTTGGTACACAATCTAGCATAATATCTAAAAATATTTTCAAAACCTAACGCATTTACAAATATATGTGTATCAAATTAACAATCCAATCATTAGATTTATTAAAATCACTAATACAAGTGTTATGACAAAATTTAAATGTAATCGGATATATAATTTAGTACATAATCTAGCATAATATGTAAAAAATATCAAAAACTTAATGCATTTACAAAGATAGGCGTATCAAATTAATGAACTTACCGTTAAATTTGCTAAAATTACTAAGAAAAGTATTATGATAAAATTTGAAGGTAAACAGATATGTTTTGGCACATTATCTAGCATAATATCTAAAAAAATTCAAAACCTAATGCATTTACAAAGATTGGCATATCAAATTAATGATCCAACTATTAGATTTATTATAATCAATAAGAAAAGTGTTATGACAAAATTTAAAGATAATCGAATATATTTTGGGACATAATATATCTAATATCTAGAAAAATATCTAAAACCTAATGCATTTACAAAGATTTGTGTATCAAATTAACGATCCAACCATTAGATTTGTTAAAATTACTAAGAAATGTGCTATGAGAAAATTTGAAGGTAATTAGATATATTTTGGCACATTATCTAGCATAATATCTAAAAATAAATCCAAAACCTAACTCATTTACAAAGATTGACGTATCAAATTAACGATCCAACCATTAGATTTGTTAAAATCACTAAGAAAAGTGTTATGACAAAATTTGAAAGTAATCAGATATATTTTGGTACATAATCTAGCATAATATCTAAAAATATTTCTAAAACCTAACACATTTACAAAGATATACCTATCAAATTAACGATCTAACTGTTAGATTTATTAAAATCACTAATAAAAGTATTATGACAAAATTTAAAAATAATCAAATATAATTTAGTACATAATCTAGCATAATATCTAAAAAAATCGAAAATCTAATGCATTTACAAAGATAGGCGTATTAAATTAACGATTCAATCATTAAATTTGTTAAAATTACTAAAAAAAAGTGTTATGACAAAATTTAAAGGTAGTCAGATATATTTTGACATATAATCTAGGATAATATCTAAAAAAAATCTAAAACCTAATGCATTTACAAAGATATACGTATCAAATTAATGATCTAACCATTAAATTTGTTAAAATCACTAAAGAAAATGTCGTGACAAAATTTAAAGGTAATCGAATATATTTTGACACATAATCTAGCATAGTACCTAAAAATATTTTCAAAACCTAACGTATTTACAAATATATGCGTATCAAATTAACGATCCAACCGTTAGATTTATTAAAATCACTAAGAAAAGTGTTATGACAAAATTTGAAGATAATTGGATATAATTTGGTACATAATCTAGCTAATATCTAAAAAAAATCCAAAAACCTAATGCATTTACAAAGATAGGCGTATCAAATTAATGATCCAACCATTAGATTTGTTAAAATTACTAAGAAAAGTGTTATGACAAAATTTGAAGGTAAACAGATATTTTTTTGGTACATAAACTAGTATAATATTTAAAAAAATATCCAAAACCTAACACATTTACAAATATAGGCGAATCAAATTAATGATCCAATTGTTAAATTTGTTAAAATTGCTAAGAAAAGTGTTATAACAAAATTTGAAAGTTAATTAGATATATTTTGGTAAACAATCTAGTATAATATCTAAAAACTAGGTAATTGGTCCAAAAAACTATATAAAAATTAATAAAATAGTAATATCAAGATTTGAACACACAACCAGTTGAATATATATAATTACCTCAACCATGGTATCTAATGAAAGCTTCTATTTTATGTTTACATTTTTTAATATTTGATAAAATAAGAAAAAATATGATTTTTCTACAGTTTAATAAAATTATGGGTAATAAAATTTCTTTACCCACAATTTCAAATCTCTATGGTGAAATATTATTTTTACCCATACAATTTTCAAATATGTGATAAAAAGAACTTTTTCCTACAGAGACATAGCCATGACAAAATAAAGTGTTACAAAAAAATTTTATATACCACGAAATTCAAAACTGTGGTAAAAATCAAGCTTTTACCACAAATTTTGCTATGTTGAAAATAAAAGCGTTGTCAAAAGTCACTTTTTTTTTGGTGATTATCACTAATACATGTCGACATTTAGTGATTACAAGCTATTGTCACTAATGCTAAGGCTTTTGTGACAACCCATTAATGTTGTCATTGGGAGCCTTTAGTGACAACCTAGTGACAACTTTTTTTTGGTCACTAAATACTCTTTATTGACAATATTTTGGATTTAGTAATAACTTTTTGCTATCACTAATTGTGTTTTTTTCTCGTAGTGAATCGATTACCAACTGAATATATCAATTGATACATTTCGGTCAGTAATCGATCGATAAAATTTATAAATTAAAATACCAACTAATTATCAACCGATTACCAACTTAATATATTAACAACCGATACATTTCGGTTAGTAATCAGTCGATAAAATTTTTAAATTAAAATACCAAATGATTACTAACTAAATATATTACCAACCGATACATTTCGATTAGTAATCGGTCGGTAAAATTTTTAAATTAAAATACCAACCGATTACCGACTAAATATATTACCAGCTAATACATTTTAGTTACTAATCAGTTGGTAAAATTTTTAAATTAAATACTAACCAATTAGCAACCAATTACCAACTGACTAGGTTTATCAATCGAAAAATTTTGATTAGTATTCGGTCGATAAAATTTTTAAATTAAAATACCAACCGATTACCAATTGAATATATTACTAACTGATACATTTCGGTTAGTATTCGGTTGATAAAAGTTTTAAATTAAAATACCAACCAAAAGACCAACTGATACATTTCGGTCAATAATCGATTGGCAAAATTTTTAAATTAAAATACCAATTGAATATATTATCAGCCGATATATTTCAGTTAGTAATCGGTCGGTAAAATTTTTAAATTAAAATACCAACTGAATATATTACCAACTAATACATTTCGGTTAGTAATTGGTCGGTAAAATTTTTAAATTAAAATATCAACTGATTACCAACTGAATATATTACCAATCGATTGTTATCAGTTGGTAATTATTTTCCGCCAAATTACCAACTAATTATCAACTGAATATATTACCAAACGATATATTTTGGTTGGTAACTAGTTGGTAAAATTTTTTTATTAAATTACCAGCCGATTACCAACTGATAATATTACCAACCGATTGTTATCAGTTGGTAATCGGTTGGTAAATATATTCCTGCCAAATTACAACATATTACCAACCGATTATGTTTGTTGGTAAATGGTTGGAAAAGTTTTAAATTTTTCCAATTTTCATTTCAGTTGGTAATCGGTTGGTAATTACCGACAAAATGTGGTCATTTGGTAATAGTTAGTTGATATATTACATTTTTCTAGTAGTGTTTATTAATTGGTCAAAGGATTCTTGAGAAAGTTTATGAAATTTTCCTAAATAAGTTTATAAGTTACTTATAAAATTCCATTTAATTTCATCTAACCAATCATATGAGAATACTTGACTTTATCAGCCAATTATGTAATAACACATAACTTTCAACAATCAATCACAAAGTGACATTTGTCCATATTTGACCATAATTGCCATTTTCCTCGGGAATAAATTATAATTCGGGTCAGTAAATATTCCAATCGGAAAAACTTTTTAATCCACTAATGCAATCTACGCATTTTATTAAATGCAATGGTGGGAATTAGAATTCTCAAATTTTTTTTTTCAATTTTTCTCAATTCATGGTCAAAATTTTAACGGTACCCTTAAAAAGTTTTTTTATACCAAAACTTTTGTCTCATTGCACTGATTAACTTTTGTTTTGGTCATTCATACAAATTCTTATTCTATATATAGTAGTAGCTAATTAAAGTACAAAAAGGGAGGGATATTATAAATATTGTCCAATGGATGAAGAATGGAGTAGGGGGATCAAAATATGTGAATTCTTGGAGTCATTTTATGATGAGACAAATTTGACATCCGACACATCTTATCCCACTTCCATTTGTATTATATTCAAATTTGAAAAACTGAGTGCATCTTGAATGAAAATTTAAATAGTGAAAATGAGGTTATTAAGGATATGGCTCAAAAAATGAAGAAAAAGTTTGATAAGTATTGGAAGAATTAGAGTGAGGTGCTTGCTTTTGGAGCAATGTTTGATCGACGTATGAAGCTTGATTTCTTGTTGTATTGTTACCAAACAATTGAATATTTTACTTCTCAAGGAAAAGTTGAAAATATCAAGAGAAAACTATATAATCTCTAATGATCACTATGCAAATGAGTCTTCACCAAGCATTCCTACTTCATCAAGTTTGCCTAGACAAAGTGGAGTTGGCAAACCAAAGACATCAAAATTTCTCAATGTAAGTTATCTTTGTAATACTTTATTTCCTTTATTAATTTACTTTTAATTATCTTTTGATAATGACACTTATACCTTTTGTTTCTGTTTTGTTAATACATTGAAAATTTGTAAGATTACAAACAATATAAGAATGAGAATATTTCTACTTCAGGAAAGACTGAATCAGATATATATTTGGATGAGCTACAGCTTGATCTTGAACATTTTGATAAAATGGAAGTACTTAATTGGTTGAAGGATAATTCTAAGCAATTGTCTTGTTTATCTATCATGACACGTGATATTTTAAGTATTCCAATTACAATGGTGGTTTCAGAAATTCTCTTTGCCATGATTAAGTTCAAATGGTTGTTTGCACAAAGAATTGATTGCATGGATTTATTATAGATGATTATGGTAATATATAGCAACTTTTTTAATTTCTTAACTAGTTAATAATTAGTAAGTATAATACTAATTATATATTTTTTTATTGTAATTTGTGATTATTAGATGAACAATTTGGTCTTGAAACAACCATGTCAATAATATCATCATCAACAATAGATTTAAATAAAACTATTGAAAAAATCTTATATGATTGAAGAATGTGCATCTTTTTGGCAGAGTGGAAGTATGGGCAACACTTTTAGCCTTTCATGGCATTTTTATGAAATCACGAAACAAATGTTGACTTTTAATTTTAATGTTTCTAAATTTAAACTTTTAAATTAGATGACTGTGTTTATATATTTGGGAGTTATGGATTTGTAATACGTGATTTGTGATGTTTAATTTACGAACTTGTTAAAATTGTAAATTTAGGTAGAATTATGTGCGTAACGTGTAATAGATTAAATATGTTTAACTTATTATTTGATATTTATATTTTATTTAAGTTATAATTTGATTCATTATATTTGTACTAGAGTATAAGACTGGAAAATAAAAATATGGTATGAAACTTATTTTTTAAAAAAATATTATTCATACATAAATAGGGCCCATGGACTAAGAAAGAGTGGGTTGAGCTAAAGATTTGATAGCCTATCAAAAAAAATTGGTTGACCCATCCTGGCCTATATTTCTGACAATGCATGTGGGCTGGGTTAGGTTGTTATATTTTGATGGCCCTAGGATCTTTATTGATCTCCATAATTGATTATTTAATATTAATAATTTTATAAAATTATCCTTCACTTTAGTAAGGTGATAAAATTATGTTTTTTTTTAAAAAAAAGGGTATATGCTTACTACGATCTTGTAGTATGTTAGCAAATTATATATATATATATATATATATATATATATATATTAGTAAAAAGAGATATAAATTAATGTAATATAACATAAATATAATTTAAAAATAAATAAAAATACAAATTCAATTAATAATTTTTTATTTAATATCAATAATTAGAAATCATGATCGAAGTAAGCATTTATGAAAAAAAAAAAAAGAATTTACTAACTCTTTGTAACCATAAAAAAGATTCATAATCGAAATGTTCATACTATTCTCATTCTCAAATAATTAAAGAATTATAGTTTCAATTAATAAATGCCCATTTAAGCAAGAGAAACACTCCCCTAAATGAGCAACTGAAAAGACTGAAATACAAGCCACAAAAACCAGTTGATCCCACAAATCTTAGAAGACTAATTTGCCTTTCTAGCAACTATATGATTTTGGCAACAGAAGATCAAACACTTCTTTGCTTAGTGGTCTGGTGGAGGATAACAACAACTGTTGGTATGAGCTGTATATTATTCTGTATCAAGCAATTATAGGAGGAAATAGTGTATATTGCTCATATTAAGGAAATTACCTAATTATGGGGATACTGTTGATATTAGCAATATGTAGAGTCTTGGTGTCTGTATTTTTGTGTATAAAAACAACACCTAAGTTTCAATAAAGTGTGATTCTTTCCAATCCTTCTTTATATTGTGGTATCAAAGCAATGATCCAATGAAACCCTGAACAACTATGAAAGAAAAACCCAAATTTGAACCTACAAAAGATCAGACCTCATGGCAGAGCTGAGCAGCATCGTAGAACATGAGCAACTATTGCTGCCATTCTTGAGATTTAACACAAGCCCAAATCCCAAACCACTCAACAGTATATAACACTTCTGTGACACAAATTGGCATCAAATTAGATGGAATGAATTATACTTTATGGTCCCAAGTTGTGGAGATGTATACAAATACCTCAATGGGGACTTGCCTCAACTAGAATTGACAGATCCTACTTTCAGAAAGTGGCACACCAAAAATGCGATCATGAAGGGGTGGTTAATCAATTCCATAGATCCATCACTGATTAGCAACTTCATCTGCTTCCCTACAGTGAAGCAGGTATGGAAGGTAATTGTTACAACCTATTTTGATGGAACCGATACTTCCTAGGTGTATGATTTGAAGAAACATGTGACTAGAATGAGATAAGTGGGGGGATCCATTAAATTATATTATAATGCTTTTCAAGGCTTATAGAGGGAGATTGATTTTTGCCGCCTAAATCCAATGGAGTGCCTAGTGATATACAAAGATACAATGCAATCCTACAGGAAGATAGAGTCTATACCTTCTTGGATGGATTGGATGATCGACTAGATAAGATTTGAAATGATGTGCTTCAGATACAACCATTCCCTACAGTTGAGCAGGCACATGCTCATGACAGAAAGGAGGAAATCAGATGAACAGTAATATTGACAGGCACTGAGACTCCCACAGGGGTTGTGATGGCATTAAAAGGGAACAAAGGAGGACATCAACGACAACTTTTACTCCAAATGGCAAAAACAGGAGCCTTGTCTATGTATGGTGGAAAGCTAAATGTAAGTTCCAAACCCAAAGGACAAGCAGAGAGAGGGGGTTGCACTCATTGTGGCAATATGAAACATACCCATAAAACTTGCTCTAAGTTACACGATTAACCTGAGTGGTGGAATGAACTCAAAATACGTAAACAATGAGAGGCCACTAGTAGCACAGGACAGGAAGCTCTAGTAAATGCAGAACCTCAATTATTTCTCATGTTTGAACTTGAGCCCACAAATGGACAAACCATTGTTGCAGATCAAGATAATATACCACGAGCAAGTAATAGCTATGGTCTTTGACCTCTAACCAAAGGAATGAAGAAATCGCAGAAAACTATCAAAGGAAAAACGCAACGGAAAATTTTTAGTTTTTCGAGCCACATGTAGGAAAGATTACTTACTTTTTCTTATTGGTCGCGGAGTAACCAACGAGGGGCCAGGTTGCACTAGAACCTCTTGTATTGGAAGGGGAGAAGGAAGCGCCTGCTGTTCAACTAGAAGTCTTGCCAATCTTCTACTCCTACGCATTAAGCATCTCCAAGCTTCTTCTCTTCATCTTTCGGAGTATAACTCTACCTTACTCTAGGCGTTAACTTGGTGAGAGCTCCTTTCTTGGATAAAATTACTCTACCAAAGAGAAGGAAGAGAAAGAACATATGGAAGAGAAAACAAGAGGAGGCGGCACACTCTAGAGAGAAGAGAACTCTAGAAAAAACGTCATCAATTTTTTCTTCTCTTCTTGTCACTATATTCGGCCAGCCTAAGGCTTTCTCAAGCCCTAATGGCCGAAAAACATGAAGCCTTAATGGGCTAGGTGTTGTACTCAAAATTAATTCAAGACTTACCTAATCCTCTTAATTAATTAATTATCTTTTCTGAACCTCATTACATACCCAAGACTAATTAATTAATCCTAATTGGACTCTTAATATATGTCAATATATATTATCCTAATTAGTTAATTTATTCTAGTCCAATTATCTTAATTAATTAATTATCTTCTTTGGGCCTTATTAAAATCTAAGACTAATTAATTAATTCTAATTGAGCTCTTATAAATTTTATTTTTCTTCTAAATAATTATCCATTAAACCCAGTTTGTGTCTAATTAATACCAAGGTATCTTGAGATACTCTGGGGACCAAGAGACATATTATTCATGGCTACTAAAATGACCAAAATGTCCTTCCTATTAAATGGCTGCATTTAATAATTTTAAATATATCCATTTATCACCATATGAAAATATTGGTCCCAAGAATAATATTGATAAAGAAATGTCTCCAACCTACAGGTGAAATAACAAAAATACCCATCTATGTAACACCCATCAATGAGACATGAATAATGTACTAACACCCATCTCAAAGACATCTACCATCCTTAAATCTCTAATCCGATAATCCATGACGCACTTGAATATACTTGCTTATCATTGGAAGCTATCCAAAATCACACATTCTAGAGTTACGTTCCCAGGGCCCTGGATCATTAGATTATTCTGGACAATTATAAGAGAGCGATTTAACTTTACTAAGTGAAGTATAGAAACTCTGTTGTATGAGTTCGTCTTAACTAACTAGAGTAATACACCCAATATACAAGGATATTGATCTCACAAAAGAAATCTCACCCAACATACATCAAAGTATAAAACTGTAACTTCGCCAGACCACCAACTTATACTCAAGTATGAAGGTATCCATCCACGTTGTAGCAGTAATAGTTTGGTCTCTATAATTATAGTATTTTGAGATAGACCACTACTACAAGTCCAATTTTACATATTTGACATACGTTAATGCCTATGATGTGAGTAAATTACTCACTGATTTAAGGTAAACTATTCCTCGTTGGAAATCATGGCACAATAGTCTTATCTTGATGAAATGTCTAGTTCCTCAAACGACTAAGAACTCAATTTTACTCACATGATAAGTACCCATGGTCTATATCTTACTGTGAAGAATGACCCAATACATAAACTATTACTTGTCATACTTGAACCTTTAAATCTACAGTAATATAAGAAATAAACTAAATTGAATGAATAAACATTTTATTGCAATATATTTACACAGAATACATAATCTTTGAGAGCATACTTTTCAACAAGTAAGTGTAGTGAATGGAAAGTGGACTCCGGTGCAACTGACCACATGACTTTTTCCTCAAAAGATTTTGTTAAAATTACAGAGCCTCAGCGCACTAATATAGAAAATGCTAATAGAGTTACTTACCCAGTTACTGGAGCTGGAACTGTAGCTTTATCTTCCTCTCTCTCTTTGTCCCATACTTTACATTACTGCAAACTGGCGTATCAGCCACAGAATTTTTTGCGTGGCTGATAACCAACACAACATACGGTCAGCTATGTATGAGACTTGTCAAGAATAAATCCGTGGTTGATCCGTATCTAATCACATACGGATCTTCCAAGTATATATTTAAAATTTTAGTTAAAATTATAAAAATTATTCGTGGCTAATCCGTAGCTGATTTGCTACGGATCTGCCACGACATAAATTAAAAAAAATCTCAATGTTTATTAAAATTAATCGTGGCTGATTCGCGTATGATTTTCTATGAATCAACTACGAAACATTTTTTACAAATTCAAATATTTTTATAAAAATATTTGTGGCTATTTCGTAGCAAATCAACTGTGAATCAGCCACGACATATTTTTTGGAAAAATTTTGAATTATGTTGTGGTTGATCCGTGGCTATATAGCTACAAAATAGCCACGGATTGTTCCCTTCCAGATAGTACATTTTATATCCGACAAATTCAATTCCCGCAACCCATTTCCTTTGTTCAATTCCATCAACTCTTCTTCTTCTATTTGCCACACCTGTTTCCCTTTATTTGCTCCGACAGCATCATCGTCCCTGTCAATCGATTCGCTGCCGCAAAGGTAGCTCGCCGTCCTGTCAGCTGATACTTCCGCTTGGCTCAAAGGTTTCTTCTTTTCTGATTTGAATCGGCGTTTGGGTGCTACTTTATGTGTGTTATACTGTTTTGGTCCGCGAGCAGTATGTGTAATGTGTGTTCGAAGTGTGCATTTTGGAGTGTGTAATGTGGATAGATGGAGAATTAGTAGAATATGTGGATAGAGGGAGATCTGACTAAATAGGAGCATTGTAATACATTTCACTGAATTTTTTTCTTCATTTCTTTAACACCACATTTAGGTTTGTAAATTGTGTGTTCAATTTTGTGGCAGAAAGAAGCACTTTGTTGTTTGCCTGTTTTTTTGAAGTGTGCATTTAGGTGTGATTCAGTGTGGATAGAGGGTACTATGTAAATCATGAATTTCTTAATTTTTTTTAATTCTATCCATTTCTATATATGGAAAAAATATAGTATGCCTAAGTTCGGTGAATCTTATCTTGTTTAGATGGTGGCTTTTTCTAATTTATTACATGATTGCAGTTGGTTAAGACTATACCCTATTATTAGCACAAGATATTATGCCTACTAAGAGAAAATCTATGTGAGAAATAGGACTTTGCCTGTAGGCTGTTTATCTCCTTTTTTCTTACTTGTTGTAGTAGAAAGATTTGATGAATTTCACAAACACTTTTCTTTGTTTCTTTGGCTTTGAAGTTGTGAAATTCATCAAAGTTTCTACTATAGGGAGCTGTGACTGAAAAGCGAAGAAGTGGAAACAAAGATAGTAAAGTATGTGTCTTACATTGTGTTGATAAAAGTTGTGTGGTTTTGAAGATCCTTTTTGAGAAATTTTCTTTGTTTTGTTGTTATAAAGAAAGAAGAAATTAGAGAAATGGGAGAAGAACTGAGAGGAAAGCTAGAAGTCTAGAAGCACTCCTCAGTTTGGTTGCATTCTTTTTATTTATTTATTTATTTACTGTTTGGGCTTTTATGCCAAAGAGGCATATGCCTAAAATGTGCTATCTTAAGTCTTTTAGAAAGTATAAGCATTTGAGAATGTTGAACTAAGTGCTTTTGGGAAGACTTAGGGATATGTGAAATTATCTTTAAGGAAGCCAACTTCCTAAAAGACTTTTGAGGATGTAAGTTAGGTGTAGGCCTTCGGCTAAAGAGTGGAGAGGCTTACTAAAAAAACCAAAATTGCTAAGGAGCGTGAATTAGCACCCCGGTCTTGACTTTTTTTTTTTTTTTTTTTGGTGGGGGTTGGGGGAGGGGTGGAGGAAAGGAGGGAAGGAGGGAGACATTTGCCCAAGTAGCATAGAATCAATGTTAAACCATTGAGTCCTGTATTCCACCGCTATATTATTACATTTGCTCTGCAGTATTTGATTTTTTTTTTTTTTTTTTTGCTCTCCTAAACCATTGAGTCCTATATTCCACTGCTAGATTATTACATAAAATGTCAATATACTATATTTTATAAGAGAAGAATTGGAAAGCAAGGACAAATATGAGATGTAGGTGTCGAATGATTGCTATTCAATTCAAATAAAAAGCTTTAATTTAATTAAAATTCAAATAAATATATAGATTTAGTTGAGCCAACATCCTTAAATAAATGCGCTAATGACTTGTAATAATTTAGATAAAATAAATTCATTAAAAAAAAAGGCATGCACTTTTGAATATCTTAAAATATTGAAAAAAGAAAAGGTAGATCAATTTTTAATTGACGAAGTATATTATTAATCCTTTGTCGTCAATAATTTTTTGGTGGGAGTGACAGGTAATCATGGAATCACACAAACTCATGTATTAGTGAAACAATCTCTGAAATTGTGAAACTTAGATAATTTTTCACTTTTAAATAGACATAAATGAATTAAAATGAATATCCATTTAATTCCATTAAGTTTGTTAAATTTAGATGAACATTTACTTAAATCCATATACTTTATTTTAATAATCTATATTCATGAATAAATTGAACCAAACTAAGAATAAAATGAATAGGTAGATGAAATAGATTTGTTTATTTAATGGATCTTAAATTGTTGGGTATTAATACTTGTAGGTACATCAATTAACCATTTATCACTCAATTAGAACTCACAAGTTTTTATAATTCCAAACATAATGTTGTTTGCCTTCTATCCCTCATAAACAGCAAAAGAACCATTAAAAAAAGTAATTTAATTCAAATAAAAAGGTTGTAACATCACAAAATAGACAATCATCAATTGAGTAACAAGAACATGAAAAGGAAAAAAAAAAAAAAACAAAGAAACCATTAAACTATAACCACAGAAACAAGAGCTAGGAACCACAAGAACATTATCTTATTTCCATACTACATAATAAACTGTGGTGTTAGAATGGGAGAATAGTTTTCCACAAGAACATCATTAAGATGGCTAACATTGACTAATGGTCATAGGTTAAATGTAGATTTTTTCGACTTTAACTTCAACAATTTTAACTTTGGTAGTTTTAAAGTGGTCATAATGTTGTACAAAAAATGATGTATAAATGTCGATATTACTTCCAAGAAATGGTAAAACTATCTTAATGGAAATTATCTTAAATGGCTAGAGATGTTTTTTCATTCTTCCAATGTCTAAAAACACTACTGGGTTTTATGGTTAATGCTTTTTTTATGTTTGCATGTCCTTATGTTTTCTATTCCGGGAAATCATGATCTAATCATTGTGAAAACTTTTTAAGGTTTTTCATTCTAATAATTGTTTAATGTGTGTTAATTTTCATTGTTTCTTTGTGTGTTTATGCATGAATATTTTGGAAATTTGTTACAATATTTCTGAGTATCTTAAAATTATTGTCATGTTTGAAAACTAGTTTAAGGTTTCCTATTAAACTACTAAACTTATGGGTACAGAATTTATAAATCATAATCAAATAAGTGGCATATAGTTAGTTAAAATGAATAGAGATAGAAGTTGGATGTAAAAGGCATAACAAAGGAGTTTACATAAGGACTCAATGAGTTCATTCGGGCTGCATGTATGCAACCACAATTCATTCATGGTGCAATGACAATGTGTCCTTGTTCTCGGTGCAAGCTTCTAAAATTCCAAAGTTGTGAAACCTGTCATGTTCACCTTCTAGACAAAGGTTTTATACCGAATTATTTTATCTGGATGTCCCATAGAGAAGAGTATCAAACCTATGGAGAGTAACTACTCCATGTAGTATCGGATCATCATGAAACCACAAATAGGTATCGAGAAATGGTATATGATGCCGCGAGTCATTCCTTCAATGATAATTGGGCCGCGGATCCATCTAATATCAAGAAGGAAGTACTGAATCCCAATGCACAACAATTCTTTGATCTATTGCATAAAGCGGACGAGCCACTATTTCAAGGTTGTACACGGCATTCACCGTTATCAGTAGTGTCACGAATGTTGCATTTGAAGTCAGAGCAGAATATACCGGATATTCATTTAGACAATTGGGCCGGTCTTATCAATGAAATTTTACCAGATGATGGGAACAAGTGCCAGATGATTTCTACAAGACTAAGAAATTTATGAAAGCTCTTAGGTTGCCAGTTGAGAAGATTCACGTATGTTTTAGTGGATATATGCTATTTTGGAAAGATGATGAGGAATTAATGAACTGCAATTTCTGCAATCATCCTGATATAAGCTAAGAATTTTGGAAAAATATAAACCCATTCCATATTAGAAGATGCATTTTACCTACCCATTACTTTGAGACTTCAGAGGCTTTATGCGTCAAAAGAAACAGCCGAGCATATGACATAGCGCAAAGACTATACACAACAGGGCAATAAAATGAATCACCCATTAGATGGTGAAGCATGGAAGGATTTTGACATAAAATATCCAGACTTCGCACATGAGCCACACAATGTAAGATTGTCATTATATGCAAACGGATTTGCACTTTTTGGTATGTCTGGCAAGTCATATTCTTGTTGGCCTGTCATTATCATCCTTTATAATTTGCCATTTTAGATGTGCATGAAGACACCTTACATGTTTCTAGTAGCGGTAATCCCGAGACCAAGAGATCCTAGGAAGATGATTGATGTGTATCTCTAACCACTTATTGAGGAGCTTAAATCACTTTGGCATGTGGGTATTTAGACATATGATATTTCTAGGAAGCATAATTTTAATATGCCGGCTGCACTTATGTGGATAATAGGAGACTTTCCTGCATATGGAATGCTATCCGGGTGGACAACTTTCGGGCATATGGCGTGCCCAATTTGTATGAAAAAAAGTAAGGCATTTCAATTTCGATATGGAAGAAAAACATGTTTTTTTTATGTTCACCGCCAATTTCTCCCACGAGATCACCTGTATAGAAGAAACAAGATAAACTTTTTGAAAAATCATGTCGAAAATTCTCCGCCACCACCTAGGCTCACGAGTAAAGAAATTTGGCAACAAGTTTAGAATATTCCCAAGATTATTGATACCAGTGGAGAAGGTACTCTCGAAGGGTATCTTAGTAGTCACAATTGGACAAAACAAAGCATATTTTGGGAACTCCCTTATTGGTCTTCATTGCTTGTCCGACACAACTTAGATATCATGCACATAGTTAAAAATTATTTTGATAATGTTTTCAACACAGTAATGAATGTAAAAGGTAAAATAAAAGATACCCTAAATGCTTGTTATGACATTAGAGAACTATGCTAAAGAAAAGAATCAGCATTGGACCTCGGAGAGAGCATCAGATCAAAGGCTACTTATTGTTTTTCCAAAAAAGAACAACGCATTTTGTTTGAGTGGATGAATGATCTAAAATTTCCTGATGGCTACACATCGAATCTATCTAGATGTGTTGATATCTAGGAGTCTAAGTTGATAAACACTAAGAATCATGATTGCCGGGTTTTCCTGTTGCGCTTGTTACCCATTTTTTTAGACAAATGCAGCCAGAGTCGATTTGGAATGCCTTAACTGAGTTTAGCATGTTTTTTAATGACTTATATGTTAGTGTTATGCCCTAGAGGTAATCACTTGTATGTTGTATATGACACATTTTATTTTAATAAAAGACATTATTTATCTTACAGTATCTTTTGTTTACTTTTGTGTAAAATAACTATTAGATAAAGTCTCTAGTACAACATTGTGTTAAGGAAATCATGATAGAGATCATGATATGAGATTCATACTACACTGTATAGTGTTAGTACTTAAATAGTCCCTAGTCGTAGTATTAATGAGATAGGACATCATTAATGCGTTAAAACTTAAACAGTGTTAATACTTAAATAGTCCTTAGTCGTAGTATTAATGAGATAGGACATCATTAATGCATTAAGACTAGCATGTGTTAGACTTCCTTATTTGATCGGACGGTGTTTCTCATATCTGTGAGTATTAAGATACTCAAAGTTAACACGTGGATGCTTGTTAATAGAATAAGTACATTGGATGACCCAACTATAAGATAATCACATGGATAATTATTTAGTGCCAGTGATACAATCTCAATATACCAAACGTGCAAGTACCCTTAGACTTGAGATCTCCAAGGTACTTTGTTTACTGAGCATTGTGCTTTAATTCCAATTTCTGAAGCCAGATTGAGGGCTGCCTATGAGATGGATATTTGGTACATTATGAGGTAAATGAAAGTAGTTGATAGAGTCAATAAAGGATTTACCACTCCTAATAGTAAGGGCGAATATCTCACGGCCACTTGTAGGAATTACTACTCAAGAAGTCATTGGCTAAAGCGACTGTGTATTGGAAACAGTTCCAAGTAATACACATCTAGAGTAGTGGGTTCTTGGTACAAATACTGTTATATTCGGGTCAGAATTAATATATTCTGGAGGAAGTTGGCACTAATTCCGTACTCCAAACTAAATGAGATATTGTATGGTGAAAGGAGTTAATTACACTATAGTTTGTTATTGAATGGTTCATGTCTAGCCACTTAACTTCCTGGACTCTTGGGTGGTCATGATGTGTTGCTAGATGCCGCTCATAATCTGGGAATATGGGTTTATTAATTGATGAATTAATAAACCAATCCTGATTAGAATTATATGATTAATTCTAATTAATTATGCATTATTAATCTTAAAGACGTTTGAATTAATTCATGTTCTGTACCAATTGAATGGGAAACCTAATAGGTCACACATAATAGAGGATTATATACTCAAGCTATTATTTGATAACATAGCGGGGTTAATTGCGAGAAAGAGAAGTTGTTATAGCCAAATTATAATTAATTATAATTTATGGGCTAAATTATAATTGTGAGAATTTGATGTTTCTAATTACAATTAGGGAATTCTAATTTTTTTAGAATACTTAGATGAAGGGTTTTCGGTTCCTTTTTGGA
The DNA here is from genome assembly GCA_026120185.1 of Voacanga thouarsii. Taxonomy (NCBI): domain Eukaryota; kingdom Viridiplantae; phylum Streptophyta; class Magnoliopsida; order Gentianales; family Apocynaceae; genus Voacanga; species Voacanga thouarsii. Next base: position 2,149,595 of record JANUWF010001127.1, on the reverse strand, counting down.
GTGATATATGTAAGACATATACATGACACCTAAGGGGAGAGGAATTCATGAAAAACAACAGCTTCCAAAACCCTTCTCTACTTCTTCTTCTTCTTCTTCTTCTTCTTCTTCTTCTTCTTCTTCTTCTTCTTCTCTCTCTCTCTCTCTCTCTCTCTCTCTCTCTCTCTCTCTCTCTCTCTCTCTCTCTCTCTCTCGGTGTTCTTCATCAAAACCTTAGCTGCCATTCTTGGTTTCTGTTAGCACAAAAACATCTTGGTGCTTGAGAATGATCCTCTGTGTGGATTTCTATTAAAGATAGTCACATACTGTGATTGTAGTGGCTGGACATTCGACTCTCGTGGTGTTTGATCGAGAGGATTGCTTGATCGCGCCTCAGACGAGAAAGGAAAAATTTTAACGACAGGGACTCGCTAGAAATGTGATCTTCTTCTTTTTATGTCTTGTTTTCTACACGTATACGGATCCTAGGATGGTATCTTATTTTTATTTTTTCGCTGTGCCATATATGATATGCATGAAGATACCTAACATTATGTGCCACTAAGTTGACTGTAGGTAAGATGAGAGGATTGGAGGAAAATATTTCTGTTATATTATGTAAGTTGAAGAGAATATTTCCACCCCCATTCTTCAACTCAATGGAGCATCTTCCAGTTCATTTTCCATATGAAGCTTGTATGTGTGGTCTAATTCAATATCGTTTGATGTTTCCTTTTAAAAAGTAGTTCATAAAGCACTGTAATGTCTAGTAAGTTCATTTTTCAATTCTATCTCTTCGTATTATAGTCAATGCTTAAATTGTTTTTACCATATATAGATATCTCTATCATTTAAAAAAGAAGATTAGAAATAAGGTGAGAATTAAAGTGTCTATAGTCAATGCTTACTTGGTCGAAGAGGCTACTAACTTTACAACATACTATTTTGAGCTGTATGTGGTAACAAGAAGTAGGCGTCCAAGTCAACATGACGATGGCAGTGACATAAGCCATTCTGTAAACAATTTATCAATTTTTAGTTTACCGAAGAGATCAGTAGATAGATCTTATATGCGATGGCTTACTAACGAGGAATACAAAGATGTTCATCTTTATGTGTTGCTAAACTATTTAGAGGTGGAACCATTTATCAGGTTCATTAAAAGCTGATTTTATAGATGAATTCTCTAATTTAACAGAGACCAACTTTTCTGTGTGATAATAATATATACTAAGTTATTTTTTTACTATTACTTCAGTATGTTTATAGGTCTATTGTGCACCCATCATCTACAAATCGGACATCGTGACATTGACAAGGAGATCGAGATCCACTTTGCTAGCTGGTTCCATAGCAATGTATGTAATGTCATGTTTGTACAAATTACCACGTCTCTACTCTTTTTAATACTAATACTGCATTATTTGACTAGGTTTTGGGTACTGAGAATAATATTGATAATAAGCTTTTAAATGACCTCTCAAGAGGCTCTTTAATGGTAGTTGAAGCATACTCCTTTTACTATTTTAATATATATTGTTTTCACACCATGAGCCATAGAGAAGGAAGATCAACAATGAATTATGTGGTGTGTATTCAAGGCACGACTTATGCTCAATCAACTACTATAGGAGATTATTATGGATTGATACAAGAAATACTCCGTGTGCAATATCCTGGCTTGCCAGAGAAGAACACTGTATTGTTTAAGTGTGAATAGTTTGATCCACGATCTCGTCACAGTATGAAAGTTCATCCTAGATACAGTTTGGTGGAAATAAATCATAGAAAAATGTGACCAAAATACGAACTATTTGTGCTAGCCCATCAAGAAATTCAGGTATACTATGCTCCATATCCAAGTACAAGACATGATATGGGTGACTGGTGGGCTGCTTTTCATGTTAAAATGAGAGAGATTTTTTATATTTCACAAGTTGAACGCGCTTATCAAAATGACCATTTCATTAGCACACCATTAAAAATTTAAGATGATCAACTTGATCCTCTACGTGATTTGGATGCTACAGGAGATGAGGATGTCATTAGGAGTGATGGTAATGATGAAACTACCGATGAAGAGATTGAATACGAGTCTGAATATGAGGGAGATGATACCAATGAATCGATTGAAATTGAGGATGAGTAAACAATTCTTTTGACATATTCATATTTTTTACTTTTCTTACATATATTATTGCATACTATTTTTTAATTTGCAAACTAACAAATCATTTTCTTTGCAAATATGCCTCAGAGTAGTTCATATTTTCATTCTTAGCACCCCACCCCATCTACCTCCAATGTTCGAGTGTCACAAATTCCACAGAATCCTTCAACAGATGGGAGCATTTGTGCTGGTGATAATGCCTCTACTTCTGTTGTCCCTTGCTCCATTCCTTTTCGTCACAGCGACCAATGATACACATTCTTCTAGGGAGTGCTAATGTGGAAGTATACCATATATGTTTACAGAGAATATAAATTTTTACCCACAATTTAAACTATATTTTCAATACTTTTTGTTGAATCACTTTGATCAATGTATTTGTGTTAGGTTTGGACCCATAGATATTCAATATAAAATTCATAACTGTATCTCAGATTGCATCAAGCTGAAATTTGATGCCCCGCACAAAAGGTGGTTGTATGTGGATTTTGACATGAAGAATACTTGGTTTCAAAAATTCGAGACAAGTGTTTAATAATTGAATGTTATGTGATCTTGTTGCTCTCCTATAAAGTTTGAGTTAAAGTATCTTACATTATTTCTTTTTATTGTAGAAAGATATCGATGGAGGGTAGAGGATAGTGAAATGATCCGAAAAGCTTAGAACTCCAAGGCGGGGGAGCTATTCCAAGGGATTATTACTTTAAACAAAAAGGCATGGTTGAAAGATAGAATTAAACTTCCATAGATACCTGAGGATGTGTTTGATGCTACTGTAGCATATTGGTAGAGTCTAGAGACACTGGCACGGTCAGAGCAGAATTCTCGTAATCACTGAAACCAGGGAGAGAATGTCTCATGCATGCACATGGGCGGACCCATTCCGCATCTCGCATATGCATATCGTATTGTAAGTGTTTTCATAAATTTTAGGTATATGAATATTTAGTAAGTTAAAATCATAAAGATAAATACTATACAAATTTATTGCAGTTAGCAAAGAATGGTGGTGTTCTACCGAATACTCTTAAGCTTCACAGAAAGTTACATCAACACGAGGTTGAAGGGAGGACGGAATTCATCACACCATATCATCGAGATCTTTATGTAAGTTATTATTATAGTAAATTTGACTTAATATTTTTCATTGAATTATTATTGATTCCTTCTAAAATCTTGACTCAATTTTTAGGAACGAGCTATTAGGATAGTTGATGAGGTAGAGCCACAACTCCCCTCTACAGCCTCGACATCTGTTGAACTTAGTACTACTACTGAGTCTCCAGTGGTTGATTATGATAGAATTATGCTTACAGCAGTCGGGGGTGTAAGGAAAGGACGTGTCTCATGTCTTGGTTCAACATGTCAGCCTATCTTAAGTTCAAGGTCTGGAGGTAGCCCATCTACGGAGACTAGCTATGTTGATCAACGAGTCCTTCACGAGCTGCATGAGGATTATGGTTGTAAAATGCAAGAGATGCAAGAAAATTATGCTGAGGAGATGTCACGTCAAGAGCAACTCATACTTGAGACTCTCGTCAGATGGATGAGATAATGGCCACGATACGGATGCACTTAGAATCGTGCTCATTTTGAGGAATATGCTCATCTAGAGGAGCCACAGACACTGAGAGGACTCACAGTGATACATGGTTATAGCTTTAGAAAACTCATCTATGTAATAGATTAGTTTTTATAGACTATCACAACATACTTATTACTATTCTATGGTGGAGACCATTTTTTGATGCCTTATTTGCTTGTGGGAGTTGGATATTATTGGATTTTATTTTGTTTGTTAATCTATTCTATTTCGTACCTTGTGGCTTGGGTGTTTGTTGATATATTAGGTGTTTGGTTATAGGAGTTTGGTAAGGCCTTGATATGTGTATTTCCTATAAGCAGGTTGAAAAAGTCAGATAGGGAACAACCACGGAAATTCCGTAGCTGAATTTTTGCCAACTCTGCCACATAAACAACCACGAGATTCTGTGGCTGATTACCAATTCAGCCACAGAATATTTTGTGGCTGATTGAATTAGCCACAAACGTGATCTTCAGCCACAAAATATTCCATGGCTGATCAGCCACGACTTTGTTTCCGTGGCTGATTTATTTTTTAATTAAAGAAATTTTCATTATATGAAATTAAATCAGCCACGAAATTATATATTCAAGTACGAAAATTTATGTGGCTGATTACCTATTTAAATTAAATAAAATTTTATTATTTATTAAATCAGTCACGGAATTTTATTGTCAATTATGAAAATTTCTGTGGCTAATCACCCACGAAATGGAATTCCGTGGCTGATTCCTTATTTTTGAATTAAATAATTTTTAATTATTTTGAATTAATCAGCTACATAATTTAATTTTCCGTGGCTGATCACATGCGGAAATATTTTTCATGACTGATTAATCAGCAATGCCGATTTTAGCCACGAAAAATTATATGTGACTGTTTCGTGGTTGAGATCAATCAACTACGAATTTCAGTCGATCAGTCACAGAATTTGTCGTGAGTGATCGGTCAGTTTTTAGTAATGTTACTTGTCCCATCTATTTCCTATGAATTGATGTCCGTTGGTCAGATAACTGAAGAGCTCAATTGCGTTGCACTAATGTATCCTACTTTTTGCTTACTTCAGGATATTTGCACCAAGAAGATCATTAGGCGTGGTACTAAGAGAGAGGTGCTTTATTACATGGATGACTTTAGTCATGGTGGTGCTAACAAGATAAGCCACGTAGGTAATACAAAGGAGAAATAGATTTGGTTATGGCACCGTCACTTGGGATACTTATCCTTCAGTTATATGAAATACTTGGTACCTAACTTATTTTCTAGTTTGCAAAATATAGACTTTAAGTGTGATACCTACATTTTAGCTATGAGTCACCGTGTACCTTTCCCAAGTAACTTGAATAAAAGTCGTACTCCTTTTGACTTGATTCACTCTAATGTTTGGGGACCCTCTCCAATTACTACTGCCCTTGGTTGTCGCTACTTTGTAATGTTTGTGGATGATTGCACTCGAATGACTTGGTTGTACTTGTTGAAATGTAAAGATGAGGTATTTGGGGTGTTTAAGGCATTTCATGCTATGATTTGGACTCAATTTTTTGCTAAGCTGCGAATCCTTTGGTCTAACAATGATGGGGAATATGTCAATCATACTTTCTAAGATTACTTCCAGAAGCATGGCCTTCCCCATGAAACATCATCTGCCTAAATTCTACAACAAAATGGTGTCGCTGAACGGAAGAATAAACATATATTGGGAACAGCCCACTCCTTATTCATCGAAGTAAATATTGGGCTAATGCAGTTATTGCTTCAGTTTACTTATTAAATAGAATGCCCTCAAGAGTATTGGACTTTAAGACTCCAATGCAGATTCTATCTCACTACTTTACTCTATCATCTGTGTTTTTACTTCCCCCAAGCATATTTGGTTGTGTGGCCTTTGTTCATCTTCATAAGAATTAGTGCACTAAACTTGACCCTTGTGCCATTCGCAGTATTTTTCTGGGATATGCTATGCAACAAAAGGGATACCATTGCTATGATCTTATCTCCAGGCACACATATATCAAAATGGATGTGACATTTTTAGAGTCTAAGTCTTTCTTCTCTTCCCCACATTCTAATTCTACTCTTCAGGGGGAGATGCAGCGGGAAGAGTAGAATTGGTGTCATAAAGAGCAGTAACATGAATGAGTTATTTCAACTGGCTTATTACAAGGAGATACCAAGAAAGAATAGTAGCCTTGTAGCCAGCAAAATTGGTGTCATGAAGAGCAGCAGCATGAACAAGTTGTTTCAACTGGCTCATTACAAGGAGACACCAAGAAAGAACAGCAACCTTGTAACCAGTAGTATTGTGTTTTGATAGAACAGGAGCATGTTGAGATATTGGTTAGAGAAGGCAAAGGGAGTGTTATGGATGGTGAAACAGACAAATTGGAACATAGAGATGCTTTGCTCAAGAATGATGAGCCTGAAACAGATGAAAATGCAGTATGTGAGAATGCTGAACCTCAAACTGCTCTTGAAGGAACCCTTCTCACTATACGCAATGCCCATGCTCTTGATATTGCAAATAATCTGAAGGTAAGCACTTCAGTACCATCTCATATTCACCATTTAAACACTCCTCCAGGTTACAATTTACCCTTCAGACATAATCGGGGCAAACCTCCAACCCAATACTCTTCGGAGGTTGAGGTAAAAAAAAATCGAAGTATCCGATTGCAAACCATGTGAGTACTCAAGGACTCTCTGAGCCTCTCAAAGCTTTTGTTCCTCTTATAATGTTCCAAATGGAGTATTCAAAGCCTTGGCAGATCCAAAGTGGGCTCAAGAAATAAAAGAAGAAATGGATGCACTGCAGAAAAATAATACATGGGAGTTTGTCCCATTGCCAAAGTAGAAGAAGTTAGTTAGGTGTAAATGGGTGTTTTTCATCTAATATAGAGCAGATGGGTCCATCGAAAGATACAAGGCGAGGCTTGTGGCAAAAGAGTATACATGACATATGAAATAGACTATCAAGAGACATTTTCCCCAGTGGCAAAGCTTAACACAATACGAGTCTTATTATCATTAGTAGCTAACTTAGATTGGTCAATGCACCAATTTGATGTGAAGAACGCTTTCCTCCACGGTGATCTACAAGAAGAGGTGTATCTGAATATTCCACCAGAATACAGTGTATTGTCAAATGAGAGGGTTGTGTGTAAACTACGATAGACTCTATATGGATTAAAGCAATCACCTCATGCTTGGTTCGGAAGGTTTAGTCTGGCCATGAGATAATGTGGCTTCAAACAAAGTAATTTTGATCATACCCTTTTTTTGAAGCACCAATAAGGGAAGGTAACAACATTAATAATCTATGTTGATGACATGATTATCACATGGAATGATGATCTAGATGAGATTTCTGGACTTCAAGATAAATTGGCTACTGAATTTGAGATGAAGAGCCTGGGGGAACTCAAATACTTTCTTGGAATTGAGGTGGCCAGATCAAAGCAAGGTATTTTTCATTGTCAAAGAAAGTATGTTCTTGACTTGTTAGCTGAAGTTGGGCTGCTTGAATGTAAGCCAGCTGATACACCTATGGTTCAGAATCACAAACGAGGAGAACGTTCACGTCATGCTCTAGCTGATAAAGAACGATACCAGTGAATAGTGGGGAAGCTGATTTACTTGTCACATACTTGCCCTGATATAGCTTATGCAGTCAGTGTAGTGAGCCAATTTATGCATTCTCCTAGCAAAGAACATATAACTGCAGCCATACGGATACTTCAATACCTAAAATCTGCCCTAGGGAAAGGAGTACTGTTTTGCAAGAATGGTCATCTAGACATTGCTGGCTATATAGATGCAAACTGGGCAGGAAACGTCTTTGATAAAAAGTTCACATCAGGCTACTTCATATTTGTGTGTGGAAACTTGGTCACATGGAGAAGTAAGAAACAAAAGGTTGTGGCACTATCAAGTGCTGAAGCAAAGTTCAGAAGAATGGCTAAAGGCCTTTGTGAACTTCTATAGCTTAAAAGGCTACTGACTAAAATTGGCTTTGCTCCTAAAATTGAAATGAAGTTGTTCTGTGATAATAAGGCAGCCATAGACATTTCTCATAATCCTATACAATATGATTGTACAAAGCATATTGAAGCGGATCGACACTTCATTTAGCAATCTTGAAGAAAAGATAATTCAATTCCCGTTTGTCAAAACTGAAGACCAATTGGCAGATATTCTTACCAAGGCTGTTGCAAGCAAAAGTTTCCACAGCTCACTTGACAAGTTAGGCATTCGGGATATCTTCGCACCAAATTGAGGGGGAGTGTTGGCACGAGCTGTACATTATTCTGTATCAAGCAACTGTAGGAGGAAATTGTGTATATTGCTCATATTAAGGAAATTACCTAATTAGGGGAATACTGTTGATATTAGCCATATGTAGAATCTCTGTGTCTGTATTTTTGTGTGTAAAAACCACACCTAAGTTTCAATAAAGTGTGATTCTTTCCAATCCTTCTTTGTATCAACACCTGCCGCTGTTGCCTCCTCAAATACAAGATCCTCACAGGGAAGTATTTTGTTAATATTCTTCAGTAATACATTCCTCAGTAGCTTTATCTATGTAATTTGTGGTGATTTTAGTTGGAAGAATAGTCAAGAACATACACACACGTGTGTATATGTATATATATATTGTGGTGGTTATATAATTACACTTCTTATTTTTTTTGGGTGGGGGGGTGGGGGCGGGGGGTAGACAACGTGTTTCAATTTTTTTTTTTTTATTGTAATACAAAAAGGAAATAGATGGTTTTTTTTTCCCCATTGTGGTGGGCTTGGAAGGAAATGAGCTCTAGTTAATCAGAAGTAGTCATCTTTGTTCTTGATGATTAGACAATTCAACCCATGGTCTTTTTTTCTTTTTTTTGATTGATATGTTTAACAAAGAATTTTAGTCACTATTTAATCACCCTTTATATTTTTGTTACGCTAAGTTTCTCAATTGCTATGCATGAGCAATTTTTATGAGAAGAAACCTATTCATTGACTAAAGAGGCAAATTACTCTCTTACATTGTGTTTCTTTTTTTAAAGGGAAATTGGTTTTATTGCCATTATTAATTCCATCTTGAACTAAACCGTTGGCAGACGAGTAAACTGTAAAAGAAACTAAAAAGGAAGTGCAAAAAAGTAATTCCTTATTTATTATATTTGAATCATTATCAATATTAATATTATTAAGTATATTTTTTTCAACGATAATATATGGATAGAGAATATCAAAATAAGTATTTATAGATTATTTATAAAATTTATTTTCCATTAGTACTCGAAATTGGATAGTCCAGACCTACTCCAAAACTTATTAGAAGTTCTAAATTTTTCTTAGTAACATAGACGGGTAATACTAATGCCTAATTGCTTAACCCAAACCCACTTGCATTCTTTAGTTATTTTTTTTTTTATGATAAAGCACCTTTTTTCTTGGCTAAATTATGGCGAAGCACTTGCATTCTTAACAATTACTAGGTTGATGTCATGTGTATTGCACGGGTTATTATGTTATTAAAATTTAATATATTAATATTAAATATATTATTAATTAATTTAATTAATAATTTAATTAGTTAAGATTTTAAAATAAATTTAGATAGTATTCAAATAATCACATATTTTAATGTATTAATACTAAATATACATATATATATATATATATATATATAATATTCAAAGAATCACACATTTCAATATATTAATTTAGATAGTATTCAAAAAATTACACATTTTAATGTATTAATATTAAATACATATATATTTTATTAATTAATTAATTAAGATTTTAAATGAATTTAAATATAAATTTTTTTATTTTTTTAAAAAAATCATTTAATCACGTGTCGCCTTATGATGCTTCAACGCGTCGTAATGATATACTTCATTTTTAGCTTTTTATATATATATATATATATATATATATATATATATAATTTCATCAGCTTCTAATTAAAAAAAAATCCCACTTAAATTAATCGTAAAGTCATGAAATTGAGTGTCAGTGGGCTCAATATGAAAATGAAGAATAGTTTGGGGGGCAAAGTGCATTTTACTTTAAACCTTTCATTGTTTTTGAACTCCCCAAAGCCAATTGTCACTCCTTACCAATTCCCAGCAGAAGGCAATTTCCACTGAAGCTAGAAATCAGTGGAGGGAAAACAGAACACAGAAACCCCCGCAGAGATGAACAAAGACGACAAGCCAGGGGAAGAAAAAGAAGAATCTCCAACTGTTTCTCAACAAACAGGTGAAAGAACCCACAAAAATGTTTGTTGATTTGTAGTTTAAATATACTTTTTTTTTTTTTTTTGTGGGTCTGGGGAAGGGGGTTTATTCTTGAAGAAATTTGATTTAAAGCCCAAAATTTTTCTTCGTTTTTGCAGTTTCGGATGATGATGATGAAATTGACTACTCTGTAAAGCCGGAGCTTTATGACCCGAAGCTTGATGACAAAGATGAGTTATGGGTTCAAAGAAAAAGAAAAGGTCAAATTTCTGATGCTGTCCTCAGCTGCCCTGCTTGCTTTACCACTCTTTGTTTAGATTGCCAAAGGTATGTACCCAAACATATATGCTTCTCTCTCTCTCTCTCCAGTCTCCCCAACCCCACCGCCCCCCCTCCCCCAATATTTGGGAGGCTACGGGATTTATATGTTGGGCTACAGTTTGTTCTTTTCTTGGTTTATGTGCTGTAACCGGATGCTCTACTTGTCTTAGTTGTAAATAATTTATTCTCGTTAAAAATAAAGACAATTGTTTTTATTAGTGCCAAATCAATACTAGTGTAACTTCTTTATGGCATGAGGAATGCACTTTTGAAGTTAAGGGACAAGGATTCATAGGGCGTGCTTGTCTCTAAAGTCATAGTCTTGGTGAGGTTTCTGAAATTAGTAAATTAAATGTTAAATGGAAAGTTGAGAAACTTAAAATGTTTGTTATATAACCCATAAAAAGAAGGTGATATCAGTGGTAATTTTTAATTTGGTTACCAAATTTATCCTGCAATAAGCATTGGAAAATTTCAGTTGTGTCACACTGAAGATTCTAGCATCTGTTAGGGTATAGAAGTACTGCAGAGACTTTTGAGAAAGCATGAAAGTGACTAGAAGTACCAGGTGATCAAATTGCATTGGGAAAGTTCTTTGGCAAGTACATTTGGGTTGTTAGTATGAAAGTGAATATTGCTTTACCTGAAAGATTCGGGCAAAATTTTCCTTGAGAGAATTCCTCTTGGACGACGTTGCTGGACTGTAAAATGGGTGTGGAGTGCGTTAGTACCAACTTGTGGTACTGAAATTTAGCAATATCAGTATTTCCAATTATGATGGGGTTCCATTGGTGCCTGTGAGAGTTTGGTTACATGTGATGCCTGGTAGCACTGCTTAGGCATGTGAACTACATTAGGTGTTTACTACTGCCAAAAGCAGGATATAGTTAGCTTATATTCACCAGGGAAGGTCCCCATGAATGGGCTTTCTGGAAACCTTTACATGATTGGGATGCTTAGAAGACTCAGCAGAGATGTAAACCTTTTATTTCTTTTGAAGAAATTGTGCTTTTAGTTCAAATTGGAGATTTCACTTTTAAGTTGCATTCCATTTGTAAGAATTCATTATTGCAAGATTGCTAAATCACAGTATTCCTTTGGAGTTCAAGATTTGAGAGATCTATGATTTTGGAATTTATTTATTGCTCAGTACTTGTGACTTTGCCAATTAATGCTGGTTCAGAGGTGGTTGTTGTTTCATTTTGGACCCTTTTAAAGTAATTGAAATAAAAAATTTGGAGCACATCTATATATCTTGTGTTCAGGATTGGATGTTTATGCTTTTATTGAAATCAGCATTCGTGCTATTGTTGTCATCCTGAGCTAAACTGTCCTCACGGCAAAGAAGGGAATCAATTGGTTTCAAGATTTCCAAGTCATGCCCTCTTGTAGTTGGCCCTAAATATATGGTTCAGCCCTGCCTGGATGGAGAAACCTGGGCAAAAATTGAAGAAATCAATGGGAAAAGGGCGTTTAAAAGGAAAAATCAATTAACTAGAGATGAACAGATAAAGCTTTAATAAGCTTCAGCTAATATAACAGGGGCAATACCTTAATGTCTAGATATCATTATGAATCTTCTATAATACCCATAGCTATAAATACATATAACTATGCATATTATTGACTCATAGGTAGAAGAGATTCTATTTACTGACTTAAGGCTTGGGCAACAGCCTTAAAAACTGAATTTAATAGCTAAGTTAGATCCCTTTTTCAAACAGATGCTCTCACCCACTGCAAGATGCATTTATCACCCACTTCAAGATGCATCTAAGTGCAGCTTTTTGCAAGAGTTTACAATCCTGATGTGGACCCTGGAGACATGGAAAAAGATGAATCACAGGAACATATCTTCCAAACACCAAATGGCTCCTTATCTGTTTTCCGGTTAGTAATTGCTTGAGTAGGTGAATGACTTGACCTTATAATACTGTTGAAAGAATTCATTGAAATTATTTTGCAACTATCATTAATGAGAACATATAGAATTGGTATTGAAGGGTTATGTGCTCCATCAGAGCCCTAACAGGGTGCAATATGTTTAGCTTGGTCTGCAGCATGGGATTACATGTGTTTAGTTAACAATTTTCAGAGGAGAAATAAGTTTGTTGCTTTGTACATTGTAAAGAGATGTGTTGAAACTCATATACTGCAGGATGCAGTTGCCAATGCATCTTGGAGTCACTTGTCTGGTGATTTTAGGTCTGAGTGAGTAGTGAGTACTACAAAGTAATCTGTTGTATGCGAGGCTGTGTGAGAATGATGGTAACGTTAAAGGACTGAGCCAGCAAAAGAGTTCTGATCTTATGGAATTCTGTAGCAAATTGGGTTGGAAGAAATAGAAAAACATTTGAAGCTCTGAGAGTCCATTATTAGTAGTGAGATTACTTCTGTTTTGGAAAACTTCTTTTGGCTTCTTTTTGATGATATTGTGTAGATATCTGGCTTCTTTTTCATCTTTTTTGGGTGAAAGGTTTGTAATTTATCAGATGTGTTTCTCCACAATATTGTGGATTTTTACTTTTTATGGAAGATAATGTTCTAATCATAGAGAAGAAGATGGAGACATATTTCTGTTTATTATTTAAAAGATTTTCCTTTTTTTCCCCTAAAGATTTCAAGTGTATCAAGTGACAAGAAGATTAACCAGATGTTTGTTTAGTGCATTTCATCATCAGAAATAAGAATCACATGGAATCATTCCCATATAAATGGTCTGGTATATCAGTATGGCTTTGAGTCTAAAGGAATGGAAAACCCCAAAGTCCTTAATTGCGATTCCTGGATTCAGTGGTTGGTTTCATTTTTTCGCCATCATAATCAAGCGAAAAATGAAGAAAAAGAGAGAAGAGTCTCTCTCTTTAAACTTTGTTTAAGAATTGTGATCCAACAAAGTTCATTTCTTCTGTCAAATAACAATCTTTCAATATCATTACTTGTAACAATTGGCAACTACTAAATTCTTGAAGGGTTAGATTTATCTTATAATAGTGTCAGTGGTGGATTTTCTTCACAAATTTGACCAAAGTTAAAGCTACCACCTTGCCCTTATTAATTCAAAGGTTAATGATAGGACTGCTGGAACTTCTATCTTGTGGCTGAAGGAGGTTAGTTATGAAAATTTAAATCGACAATATGTTTATTCTAAGAAAGTTGTCATTCATTTTTGGATATCCCAAAATAGAAGTTTGGATATTCACAAAGCGGGTAATATATGGTCAATGATAAGAAAAAGGTTAAATTTTATAAATTTTATGGATGAGAATTTCTCTTGCAAGGAAACATGTAAATTGCAAAGCAATTTCACTTCTATTTAGAGGTGCATCACTAAGACTATTGTTGATGATTATATCCTATTAACAAGGTTCCTTCAAAAGTGACTCACTTCTAATGTGTGGAGAATTAGCTCCTATAGTATGCAAAACCTTAATAGTATCTTAGGTTTCAGGGCTTCAGAAAAGGGAGATGTTGTGTCTTTAGCAGCAAAATTGTACCTTGTACATGAGAGCATTTCTTTTAAAGCCTAAAGAGTATGTAGGCAGACCATTTATTTTGTCTCCTCATCAGTATAATTAATTGCATTTTAGAAGTTTTATCTTTTCATTGAGGGACTATGTTACTTGGACTCGAGTATGGGTATCGGGTACGGGTACATAACTAGAGGTCGGATTCGTTAACTAGTTAAATTTAGGATACGTGGATACGGAAAAGTAACAAATACTACTTATAATTATAAATATTTAATAATTAAAGATATATATATATATTTTTAATGTTGACCAAGTCCCTCGTGTTTAATAAATTAATAAAATAATTAATAAATTAATACATTTTTTTGTGGGTATGCAGATGCATTTTTTTACTTTGTCCAAAGTAGCTGATGGACAACTCTATTGCATTGAGATTTTCTTGAAATCTCGAGTAGGGTGGGAAGAACAGAATGGTAGGATCTTTTTAAAGATCAGTGTATGTATTTGACTGACTTTAGGATAGACTTCTTTTTCTTTCTTTGCTGTGGGCTGCTATCTGGTGGTTTTTGGACATTGCACTATTATATATATTTAGGGACCGAAGATGGCTCTCGTCTCACTTTCAGTGTCTTTCCTGAAAATATGCCTCGAACGATACTATGAGTAAACCCATTCAACAGGTACAAGCAAGTGAAAAATATGGCACTCCATAAACATTTTAAGATTCAAATGCCTAACTTTTACCAAAATGTTGCTTCCATACTCAGAATTTGTCTTACTTGACTCTAGAAATATTCTTAATCCAGATAATTATATGGGCCTGGTTTAAAAACTCCTATTCTGGTTTCATATTCTTTTTACAAGAATTTAAATTTTAGTACTTTTTGGTCAGCCACAAGTTAAGAAAGGACCCTTCATAGTTGCTAAATTAGGGTGTCTGGTAGCATATTTAGTAGGTGGTTGTTGAAGCCCTATCAAATCCTCGTGTGCATTTGTTAATTTCTTTTGGGTGTACATATTATGAATTATTATGGAATTCTTCCTAATCATGAATTTTCTATATTTAAGAGTATACTAATATGACCCATCAAGTCTTTAGTATGCATTTGCTTAATTTCTTGTGTGTATACTTGTTATTGAAGTTGTGGATTATTAGTCTGACAAATGCCAATTTCTTTATTAACCACTTTTTATGTTTTGTAGGCATGAAAAGTATTTGACTCAATACAGAGCAATGTTTGTGGTCAATTGTAACATCAAGGATGAGCCAGTTTCACAAGCTGGAAGCAAAAGGAAAAGGGGCAGAAGACAACATAGATCAGCTGAAATTGTATCAGATTTTGCCACCGATGGAGCAATTAGGCCCGTATGTTGTGCAGTTTGTTCGACAGAGGTGGGTGTCATTGATGAAGAAGAGGTGTATCACTTTTTCAATGTTCTTCCGAGTGAGTCTTGATCTCTTTATTGTTTTCTTTAACGATGATCTAGAATTCAAGATTAACTGCATAGATATCTACGTCGAATCTTGATGTATACCTTTCTAACTAATGTTAGCGAACATGCATAAAGATTGTCGTCATGATGAATTACTGTGTTTTGTGTATAGTGAATTAGTGAATTTTATTGGCAGTCACTGCATCGGTCTGCGATATCATCAAGGGATTTCTCCAGGCACCATACCGCTTTTGGACATAGAAGCAGATATTCTTGTGATTATGCTTTTGTGTCTATGCAGGGAGTGCCAAGTGAATTTTGGTATGAATTTTGCATTGGATTGGAAGAATTTCAAATTTAGTGAAAATGATTTGTTATTTACAAATTCATTTCATTAAAATCATCACTTTAGTTGTTTCTCCACCTATATATATATGAAAAGATTGTCATGTATAAAAATATGAAGATCATTCACCTTCAATTGTATATTAGACGATTGTATACCTTTTAAATTATCATTATCATATTATATAAAAAGAAAAGTATTATTCAACATTTTGTTTAGGAGAAAGTACAAAATTATTTGTTATATACAAAACTCAAAAGTGAAAATTAACCATATGAAGAAACTGGCTAGTCGAGAGCCAGTGCTCCTCATTTGGAAACATTTTCAAATGAAATAGCCAACTGTATTATTACGTGCTGCAGTGTCTATTGGGTCGAGCGTTCATTGGATTTTCGATTTTTAAATTGATAGAATTGAATTGAAATAATTTTAATTTATTTTTAAATTGAATTTGAATGTCTAGATATATTAATTCAATATAAATTTAAGCCAAATCAAGTAAAGTTTAATATAAATTATAATTTAAATTTAATATAAAATGTAATATAAATTAAAGTACAAACCTTTTAAAGATTTGAACCAAATAT
Organism: Voacanga thouarsii; assembly: GCA_026120185.1. NCBI lineage: Eukaryota > Viridiplantae > Streptophyta > Magnoliopsida > Gentianales > Apocynaceae > Voacanga > Voacanga thouarsii. The sequence goes on along the minus strand of JANUWF010001127.1, from coordinate 2,133,464 downwards.
TTTAGTTGAAAGTTATGATCACGGATTTAAATTGTAAAGATAGAGATATTAAATTAAATTACTAATGGTTTTATTTTAAACAAAATCAAATCGAAATGAAATAATCGAAATTGAATAGATTTTTTTTAAAAAATCATAATTTATAAAAATAATTAATTAACAACATTATAATATTAATTATATATTTTAAAATTTAAAAATACAATTTAATTTTTTGATTTTTATTTTAGAAAACGGAAAGTCAAACCGATTTTTTTTTTAATAAACCCTAAAATCGAATCGAATTTTATTAAAATTGAACTAAAAACTGAAATTAAAACTGATTTGATTCGATTTTTTAGTTTAAACCGAATAATGAATACTAATACTGTTGGGGGCTTACCAATTATTGGGTGGAACTACCAATGTCATGGTGTTAGAAATAAAAGAGACTACAAAGGAGGGAGACGTAAACCTTTCTTGAGTATATCGATTGTAAATTGTTAAAATTTATAACTCATTTAATTTATAAAATTTCTAAATTGTTATAAAATTTAGGTAGTGTTAGAATAAAATTTACATACTACACACACTAAGAAAACTCTAACTATTCTTTGCACAAGAATTTCTTCAAACTTCTCTCTTTCTTTTCTCTCACAATTTTCTCTCATAATTACAATTCTTTCACAAAATTATGATATATTTCAAGCTTAGAGAATAGCTCTATTTATAAAGTTCTTAATTAGTGGAATACATCATCTTCCACTAATCTTAATTAGTGGTATCTCCACTAAATGGTGGACATCCATAAAAATTCATAATTAGTAGAGCTTCCACTAATTCCATTCACAATATATTCATAACACCCCCCTTGGATGTCCATCTATTACATAAAGAATATGCCTCGTTAAAACCTTACTAGATAAAAACCCAGTGGAAAAAAAATCTAGTGAAAGAAAAAGAGTACACTATTCTATATGTCTATTTATTACTCCCCCTGGTGAGATGATTCCTTTAAATCTTTGAACCAATGCATACCAATTTTATATCTCAACTTCTCAAATGTTGTAGTCGGTAAAGTCTTCGTGAAAATATCTGCGAGGTTGTCACATAACCGAATTTGTAGCACATCAGTTTCACCTTTCTTCTAGAGTTCATGAGTAAAGAAGAATTTTGGTGAAATATGTTTTGTCCGATCTCCTTTAATATATCCTCCTCATAATTGAGCTATGCAAGTTACATTATCTTCATAAAGAGAAGTTGGAATATCTCTGATAGATGATAATCCACAACTTTCTCGGATATAATGAATCATTGATCGTAACCATACATATTCTCTACTTGCTTCATGAATGGCTATAATTTCAGCATGATTTGAAGAAATAGCTGCTTGGAAATATCGAAGGACTTGTTTAATTCCATTCCAATGTCGTCGTGTTGGTGAAGAACTAAATCTTACTAATAAATTGACAGCAAATGCAATATCAGGTCGTGTATTATTAGTAAGATACATCAATGCACCAATTGCACTGAGATATGGTACTTCAGGACAAAAAAAATTCTTCATCCTCTTCATGAGGTTGGAAAAGATCTTTATTCACATCTAATGACCGGACGATCATTGGAATACTCAATGGATGTGCTTTGTCCATGTCAAATCTTTTTATGACTTTTGCTGTATATGCTGATTGATGAATAAATGATCTACTTGCCAAATGTTCAATTTGTAAACCAACGCAAAATGTAATTTTACCAACCTCTTTGATGTCGAATAATCAATTGTTTCTTAGAGCTCTTAAAGAGTTCTAATAAGATTAATATCATCAACACATATCACAAATTTAGAACCAAAGTTCTTAATAAAAACACATGGATATACCTGGTCATTTTTAAATCTCGCTTTCAATAAATATTCACTAAGACGATTGAACCACATGCGCCCAGATTACTTCAGGCCATCTAATGATTTCTGTAATTTGATGGAGTAATTTTCACGAGGATAATGTTTATATGCTTCAGGCATATGAAATCCTTCCGGAATTTTCATGTAAACATAATTTTCTATACAATACAAGTAAGTTGTGATAACATCTAATAGGCGCATATCTATCTTTTCATGTACTGCCAAACTAATAAGATATCGGAGTGTAATAGTATCAATAATAGGAGAATAAATTTCATTATAATCAATATTTGATCTTTGTGAAAAATCTTGGGCTACTAACCATGCTTTATATCGTACGATTTCATTATTTTCATTACGCTTTCACACAAATATCCATTTGTAACCAACATGATTTTATATCTTCCGGTGTTCGGACTGCAGGTCCGAAGACTTCACATTTTGTCAGTGCATTTAACTCTGATTGAATCACATCGTTCCATTGTAGCCAATCTTTTCTCTGCTGACATTCATCAACTGATATTGGTTCAGGATCATTATTATCCTGTATAACATCAAGAGATATATTATATACAAACATATAATCAATAATTGTTTCTATCTGATTCCAACTTCTACTGGAAGTGGTATAATTGATAGAAATTTCGATATTACTTTCATCAACATCTAGTTCTTTGTCAGCAATTCTCTCTTGGTCTTTACCATTTTTTTCTTCAATATGAATATCTGGATCATTTAATCCTCTTTTCTTTCGTGGATTTTTATCTTTAGAACTAAGAGGTCGGCCACGCTTCTGGCGTGCTTTTGGCTCAGTAGTTATAGGTATAATCTTTTGTTCAACTGGAACTTCAAATCGAATAGGAGTATTTATAGTTGGAATATGCGATTTTGTTACTCTTCTGGAGTTAACAAAAGCGTATGGCATTTGATTTGTAATACTTTACAAATGAATTATCTTTTGAACTTCAAGTTCACACGCGCTTGTACACGGATCAAGATAATTTAATGATATTATCCAATCAAGATCTTTCTTATACTGTTTCTGTTCTCTCCCTGATTTAGGGAATAATGATTTTAGAAGAGAATAAAGGAAAAGAAAAAGAAATGTAAGAACACGATGACAAGTAGGAAATGCCAAGAAATCTATTATAAAAATCTCTTTTTTTTTTCACTCTCTAGTACCATCTTTTCCCATTCCTCCTTGTCTTTTCTTCTCCTCTATCCCTCCACCTATCATCTACCTCTTATTCTTCCTCGTACATATATATATATATATATATATGTATGTATGTATGTATGTATGTATGTATGTATGTATGTATGTATGTATGTATGTATGTATGTATGTATGTATGTATGTATGTATGTATGTATGTATGTATGTATGTATGTATGTATGTATGTATGTATGTATGTATGTATGTATGTATGTATGTATGTATCGATATATATCTCAGTCATCAGTCATTAGTAAATATAAAAAAACAAAAACCATAAAGCAGATATGGAAACTCGTAATTCATTTGAGATATGGTCAAATTTTGACTTGGTTTCTAATGTAGAAGATTTTGATGTGTTTTCCTTTCCAAGCCAACTGCTTCCGCCTAATTTCAGGTTTAACGCAGAAGATTTTAATGTATTTTCCTTTCCAAGCCAACCGCTTCCGCCTAATTTTAGGTGAGACACCTTTGAGGGCTTCCTCTTTTTTTTAGTGTGCTTGATAATGAAATTAAACTCTCTTTGGGTTTGTTGTGATGTAAATCAGTGGAAGTTTTGGACATGCTGCTTTGGATTTTCAATTTGATCTACCCATTCAAGAGACTGCTTTTGATGCTATTCCTCTGAATGAGGATATACTTGTGCATGATCCTTTCTACTCTGTAATGGATTTTGAACAAAGTCAGAATATGATTCCAGGTTATTATACATTTAAACATGGATTTTAAATGGTATTACCTTTACTGATATTATATTTCTTTTTCTAGGAGAAATAATGAGTGATATTGGCAACGAATTCGGAGTGAGTAATCATGAAATGCATCTTGCATTTAATCTTGAAAGTCAAGATATTATTGCAGATAAAATTCCTATAGAGAAGAAGATGATTAGGAGGCAGAGAGAAAAGAAGAGCAATAGCTCCAAGATGCTATCAAGAGTAACCATTTCAAAGTACTTTTACATGCCAATCACGAGAGCAGCCAATGAACTGAATATTGACCTAACCCGTCTCAAGAAAAGATGTAAGGAGTTGAGAATTTGTTGATGGTCTCACAGGAAGTTAATGAGCTTGGAGATTCTAATCAAGAATGTTCAGGTTCTCTCTCACACACACTTGTAAACTTACATCATAAATTTGTAAGTTATGAAAAGTAAATAATGACCGGAATAAATATATCTCCACCGATATTTACAGGAGATGCGAAATGAAGAAAAAGGAGGACATATGATTGAGAAGAAGTTGAAAGAAGCCATTGAGATACTGGAATGTGAAAAGAAGTTGGTGAAAGAAAGTCCTGATACACGATTGGAGGACCAAACATAGAAATTGAGACAAACATGTTTCAAAGCCAACTATAAGAAAAGAAAACTCAAGGAGATGATAAAATCTCAATACTCATTTCACAGTAACTTCACGGTTAATTCTGCTACTAGTCTAGATTCTGGCTCAAAGGAGAAGGAAGAGGAGGAGGATGCCGAAGAAGAGGATCTAAAGTCCATACTTGCTAATTGTTTGTCTTCCTCTAATGTAAACATTGAAAAAGAACAACTACAAACATTCATCCTAAATTTGTCAGCTCTATTAAAAAAGAGCAACTACAAACATGCATCCTTAAATTCACGTGAATACTAGTGTGATGACTGAAGGAAATACAAGTGAACACCAGATGTATGATCACGAGATAGTTTTTTTTTTTTTTTTTTTCTGAACTGTTAGTAGTCATGTAGTATATTGACATCTGAATGTAACGTCTCAAAGATATGATACTTATTATTAATAGAAATATCCTTTATTCCTAGAAATATCATTTTCCCTTATTATCTTTTCTGTTCCATTTCAAGTGGCCAGTATTTCTCTATAATAAGGGAAATATCGAGTGTGTCCATAACCATACCCACAATCACTGTTACAACTACGATTATAACGATGGCTTCTGCTGGAGCCAACATCACTCACAATCACTGACTTAATGATTTCTCAATATTTTCTCAGGAGGGCAGTAATTAAATCTGTAAATTTTGTATATCTTTTTTCTCGATATTGTTGCTGCAGGACAATATTCAAGGCATGAAAGGTGGAGAATGTTTTCTCCAACATATCTTCATCAGTAACTGTTTCTTTGCATAATTTTAATTGAGATAAAATTTTATACATCGCGGAGCTATATTCATTCATGGTTTTGCAACTTCAGGTACAATCCTTTATACTATGCAGTTGGTAGTACGACCATCTTCAGGTGGTCAAATCTTTCTTATTCTTTCCAAAAATATCAAGGATTACAAATTCGAGTTTAGTAAGATTAACCATAGAAATCAATAAATGTGTATCTGTCTTCTGGCTTTAATAACGGCAGAGACTCGTGCTTTAGTCTTCTGGCTTTTGTAACGGTAGAGACTTGTGCTGATAACGTATTATAAAATTTAGGTAGTGTTAGAATAAAATCTATACACTACACACACTAAGAAATCTCTAATTATTCTTTGCACAAGAATTTCTTCAAACTTCTCTCTTTCTTTTCTCTCACAATTTTCTCTCATAATCACAATTCTTTCACAAAATTATGGTATATTTCAAGCTTAGAGAATAGCTCTATTTATAGAATTCTTAATTAGTGGAATACATCATCTTTCACTAATCTTAATTAGTGGTGTCTCCACTAAATGGTGGACATCCATAAAAATCCATAATTAGTGGAGTTTCTACTAATTCCCTAATAATTCACATAAATCCATAATTAGTGGAGCTTCCACTAATTCCATTCACAATATATTCATAACATAAATGGCTTTAGGAAGCATTGAAAAACTAGAATGAAAAGCAAACGAGGGGATTGTATATGCATGGGAAGCTAACCCCTTAGCAACCATATTCGCTTCTCTAATAGCGTGTCTAAAGGATATACTTTGGAACCTATGCAGTAGTAATTGTAACTTTCTCATCTATGAAGGATAGCCCTGAGCCTAGCGGCATTCTACAAATACCTGACAATCTAAATATACCAAAACTAGCATTGGCAACTCGGGCAGTTCGGCTCGTCGGGCCAGGTCAGGCCTGGCTCGAGGGTCGAACCGGCCACTGTGAGGAGAGTTGGTTTGGGCCAGGGATAATCTGGGACTGCGGCTGGGCCTGCGCTGGAGAGCCATTGAACCAACGGCTCTCAACTTTTTTTTTTTTTTTTTTACAATTTGGTCCCTTTAACGTCTATATATATATATATATATATACATATATATTCTTTTAGACCCCTAACAGTTATATTCTCCCCCCTAACTTCCAAAACTCTATAAATATCCCAATTCACCCCAAAACTCCAAACACTCTCTAACTCTCTCCAACTCTCTCCAATTCTCTCAAACTCTCTTATTTTCATTAATCTTTCTTTCATAACCCTCAAATCTCTTCATTTTTTCTACAAAAAGTGTTAGAATAGAATATATTTTTTAATATATTTTTTTAATTCTTCAAGAAAGTCTTCATATTTTGGAAGATTATTGAGTGCTAGAATAGTGGGTATAAGAAGTAAAGCTCCACAAAGTGTTATTATTTTTGGCAATCAACTAGTTAGTGTTTCTTAATCTTACATTCTTATTTTTTAACTTTATTAATTATTTATTTGTTTTAGTTATTTGTTTAATGTTTAAGTTAACTTGCTATTTATATTTTTCAATTCTCTTATTTCATTACTTGTTAATACTTTATTTCATTTTTTTTTTTGGATCCACAAAGTGTTAATTTGGATCCACAAAGTGTAGTTGTTCTTGGCCATCAACTAATTAGTGTTTCTTAATCTTGTATTCTTATTTTTTAACTTTATTAATTATTTATTTGTTTAAATTTTAAGTTAATTTGTTATTTATATTTTTCAATTCTCTTATTTCATTATTTGTTAATACTTTATTTCATTTTTTTGAACTTTTATTTGAATTTTGATTGATTTTTTTTTTATAGAAATAATGGATCCAAATCAATATAATCACTTTTCTTCATCACAATCATCTGCACATTTTGATTTCAATATAGATCCAACATTGAATTTAATAAATAATGAAATATGAAATAAAAATGATGGCCCTAGTAGGCCTAACGTTAGTATTTCACAATCACAACCAACTCTAACTATTAATCCTAATGAATCTAATATAGATATAGGTCAGGATGATGGCGAAACTTCGAAAGTTATAGCTAAAGCAAAAATATCTACGGTTTGAAATATTTTTGAAAAGGATAATGATAATAATAGGGCAACATGTAAAATTTGTAAGGTGGTATATGCACATAAGAAGGGAAGAGGGATAGGAACGTTAGTTAGACATATAAAAGGTTACATATTGATTGGTTAGAAAATCTATTTAAACAACAACAAATCCATACTACAGGAGGTCAAATTATTGGTAATTTTCAACACGATCATAAAAAAATAGAAGTGGATTTGCTAAAATGATTGTTCATACTAAATTACCCTTTAATTTTGCAAAAAATCCGCATTATGAACAATACATGCAAAGCAATTGTCAACCTGCATGGAAAATGATTCCTAAAATAACATTAAAAAAATGATATAATAATGATATATAAAGAAATGAAAGAGTATCTAATTGCTATGTTTGATTTTTGTAATTGGAAATTTGCTCGTACTTGTGATGGTTAGATTGCAATTACTAATGAGTTTTATTTGTACAGTACATATCATTGGATAGATCATGATTGGTTAGTACAAAAAAGAACTATTTGTTTTAAATTATTTGAATATTCTCATGTAGGTACTAGTATTGTTAGAATGATTACTCAAGTATGTCGTGAATGTAGGATTTTAAATAAAATTATTTCTATTTCTTTAGATAACGCTTCAAATAATGATTCTGCCATAACAATTTTAAAAAATACTATGAATCCTATGTTAGATGGTATTTTATTTCATACTAGGTGTGCTTGTCATATACTTAATTTGTGTGTTAAGGAAGGATATAAATATGTTGATGATATTGTTAATACAATTAAAAATTTTATTTTATTTATTAAAACTTCTCCAATTAGACAATAAAATTTTAAGGCTTTATGCCGAGAACAAGGTGTATCTTTTAAAAAAATTAGATTAGATTGTAAAATTAGATGAAACTTAACTTTAGATATATTTGAAAGTGTTATACATTTTCAAAATCAATTTATTGAACTTTGTAATAATAACAATTTTCAACCTCAAGTAACTGAAATTCATTTTGAAAATTATATTGCACTTTCAACATTTTTATTTACTTTTAAAAAAGTAACTAAACTTTTATCGGGATCTTATTATCTCATACTTATTATATTCTTCCAACACTTGCTAAGGTAGTACATATTTTTTGTTAGTATATTGATCATTCCCAATATAGTTATTTTATGAGAAGTATGTTTGAAAAATATAAAAAATATTATAAAGATATTCCTATTTCATAGTATTATTGAATATATATATATGAAACACTAAAATTTGATGAACACTTAAACAATGTATGATAAAAGATATAAAAGATAAAACGACTAAAACTCTATTTGGTATGTATAATTTGTATGAGTTTGAGTCTTCTTGTTCTGGTTCTGCTATTTTAAGTAGGCAAGTTTCATCATCATCTAGCAGTCAATTTCAACCACCACAAAAAAATAAATCTTTGATTTCTTCAGTATTTAATCCATGGGGTATCATGAAGCGTAAAAAAATATCATATACCACCTACAATAAGATGGTGATTTATGAGATGTAGTCTTTGGTAGAAAATGAGGATCAACATTTTAACATTTGTAGTTGGTGGAAGGTTTATATAAGTCAATACCCCATTTTATCTAAAATGGCACGTGATCTTTTAACACCACTTGTCTTCACAGTACCATCGAAAAGCGTCTTTAGTGAGAGTGTTCGAATAATCGATGAAAGAAGATCTTAATTGACTCCTTATGCTTTGGAGATATTAATGTGTTGCAGTAGTTAGTTCGCAGCCAAAGATAGGACGGCTAATTCGTGGACTGCTGATGATGACTCAGATGATGAATGGGGTAAGCCAAGGAGTTAGTTTAATATTCAAATAATTAGGAACTTATGATAAGTAATATTATATATTTAATTTTATTTTTAGGATATTTATTCTATTTTTAAATTTTGGTCATTGTAATATTTTTAAGAAGTTTAGGCATCAAGTCTCCCTCTTATATAATCTTTATTTTATTAATTAATAAAACAGGTAGGGGCCCAAGTCAAACCCCCTACCACTTCAAGGTAGCTTTTTTATAATTTTAAAAAATTGTGTTGTTTAAGTAATAATAAAAAATTATAAAATAATTGAATATCAAAATTTGTAATCGAATTAAGTGAAAAAAAAATAAAAAAGGAGAGAGGAAGGCTCGGCCCGTGGGCTTCACGGGCCAAGCTGTGCACTCATAGGACCGATTCTCACGACCCACGGGCCGGGTCTGACCGGCACCGTGCGAGTTGGCCCACGTGTCAATGCTAACCAATATTGATGTAACTGCCTTTAGCAAACACATCTTCATGCCTTGAATAATGGCGCACAGCTTAGCCTCCAAATAATCAGCATGTCCTAATGGCTTAGCAAAACTCCAGATAAAATTATGTAGACCATCCCAGAAGTACAGTATGAGCACCTGAGTGCCCAGGATTTCCTTTTGAAGTTCTATTTGTATTTAGAATGAAATAAAAAAGCAAGCCTTTTGGCCACACTACTGATACAGAAGAGAGGACACTCTTTAGCTTATAGGTAATATTAATGACATCAAAGCTGATTTGCTAAGAAGGCAGCAGATATACCGTTGTGAAGAGCCTAAAAAATTCATGCACAGTTCAGAATAATGAATCAGCTGAAACATGCTAACAATCAAAATGACATTAATTTCTAGCCTCTTAGATTTTCCAACAAAATCCTGCAAAAAAGACCCTAGCACACCCTTGAACCAAAACACCAAGGTTCCAACAATATGCGAAAAAAGCCCCCAACTGCATTTTATCTAAATTATTAGAGGTGTCAACTCCCACAATCATAGCCACATATCTTGACAAACCAGAAACAACGGGGCAAGCAACAAATGGGTTCTGAAGAATATCAAAACTCCTACCACAGAAACTGCACATAGACCCCAAAAGGAAAGCAAAGGCGTTAAATGACAGCATCAACCGGCAAACATCAATTCAACAACTTCCACAAAAAGAGCTTGACATTTTGTTGCATTCCCAGCCTCCAAATCTGTCCCCTAACAAGCCTAACCCAAGTAGTTAGCCTCCTCGGTCATATAAGATTCCAGGTAGAAGACAAGGGAAACTTACCTAATGGAATAGTGTCCATATTACTAAATCTTCACTCACACCATTCTACTATGGTGGAAAAGTTGTGAGATCATGTGAGCAGTATGGGGGTCCAAAATCTTTGTAAGGAAGTCAACCTTCAAAAATCCATTTGCTACACAATCTTGGACCTTTAGCTGAGGGAACATCACAGAAGAATTCAGCTGAGATAGCTTCCAAATTGTGACCAGTCATTATATCACCAAAAGGAATTCCCAGCAAATAAAGAAAAGGAAATATGCTTCTCAGCCAAAGTTTCCATTGACAACATGCGTTGCCCTTTAATGAACTACCTTGAGAAGAGGTAAGACATGAAACATGGCAATTATACAGATTATACTTGGACCACATAAATTTTGCCCATAGAGAATTTTGCTGTCGAAGAGAGAAAGCCATGACTATATCTCTCAAGCTTCGTAAATTAAGTCCATCTCATCCCATGTATAGCTAATAGACCTCCAACCTCTCCAATGTCTCCTTTTCCCATATTTAGAACTAAAATTCTAGCATGGATCTGGTCCACGTGGATAATATATATTCGTGAATTGTACTGCATATAGTATAAGTTATACGATATAATTTATTAATACATGTGATTTACAAGCTTATGGTCTACACAAGAATTTCCTTTTCGGAATGCCCTCAGATGAAGGTTGTAAACAACTTTTCCAAATCGGTCAAGACAGAGTGTGGTAGTCCTTGCACCTAAAAAACATGCAAAGGTTGAGAGAGGAGGATCGAGCATGTAAGATGAAGTCTTCCAGCCTGAGACAATGCCTTGAACCTCCATTCTTGCAGCCTGAGTTGACTTGAAAAAGCCACTACTCTCACTGTTCAAGAATACAAAAAAATCAACAATTATTACACAATTTTGAACAACATTCAAAATATGCCTATTAAATCCAAGCTTAGCCATCTCCTTCAACAAAGAATTCTAAGAGATCCTATTAAATGCCTTAGACATGTCTAGCTTCAATATGACATTACTTCCCTCTCCTCTCTTATCTAAAGAATGTACTAGCTCTTGAGCCACGAGGATGTTATTAGCTATGTCTCTACCCTTAAGGAATCCAATTTGATTCAGGGAAATTATCTTAAGCAAGAGGGAACCAATTATGGATCCAAAACCTTTTGTAACAATTTTATTATAGTAGTTACAACGGCTTATTGGCCGAAAATTCATAAATAAGCTAGGGTTTTGAGTTTTTGGCAAAGCACCACCAAGTACTAGTGAAACCACAGGGAAAAAGCACTCATGCAAAGAAGTTCTGCATTGAACTTAGCACATTCTTAGTAATAAATTCCCAACAAAAAGTATAAAATTTACCAGAAAAATAATCTGATCCTAAAGCACTATCTATCCCCAATGAAATTTCAGCCTCGTTAATTTATCTATGGATGGCAATGCCGAAAGAAACTGGTTAGCCTCCTGCCTGAGTAAAGTAGGAATGGAGTAAAACAATTAGGATTCTTGAAAGTGTTGCTAGGAGGGAGGAGCTAATTAACAAGTTAGAAAAATACTATACAATAGTGGCTGAGTGGTACACACCATACCTAATAAGAACACAGTGACTCCTCTCTAGAAAATTCTTCATAGTCAACTTGGAAGAAATCTCTAGAACTTAGCAGTAGCAACTTGCAAAAAAAATCTATAAGTTGCAAAGAAAAATCTGGTGCAACTTGTAGCCATCTTAAAGCTTCCATTATCAACTTGCATAAGCTACCTCTGCCGACTTAAGAGCAATTTGCATGAAGGCTGAGGAAAAAAAAGAGTGTGTGTAGAAAAAATGAGGGGTGTGTGTGTGGGTGTGTGTAAGTGGTTGTCATAGAGCTCTATAAATCATTAAGTATAGTTGTGTAAGAAAAGCTTTGTCTTGTAAGCTTTCTATTGTAGCTGTGTGAGAAAAATCTTGTGGGTCTTCCTTGTTGTATTTTTCAATATCATAATAGAATTACCTTATGTCCTTTGGTCCTCTTCACTTGAAGGTCCTCGAAGGTCTACAAGTGTATATAAACTAAATCCCAAGTATGCTAATCTGTAGCTTCAGTAGAAGATATCAAAGAACCTAATATATATGAAGAAGCCTCCAAGCATAAAGAATGGGTCAAAGCCACAGAAGAAAAGATTCAAAACTTAAGACAAAATGAGATGTGAAGTGTGAAATGCTCATGTAATCAAGTAGTGCTGGCAATAGAGTGTATAAGCTAAGTGAGTTGTGTGAGCAAATTAAAAATATGTGAGTACAATGCTAGGTGTGGGTGGCGTTACTACTAGAATTTAGACTTATTATGACATATTTATTACAATGTTTTTTTAAAGATGTAATTAGAAGTACAGTTTTGTGACATTTAGCTCAAAATGTCATAATAGACACAAGTAAAACTACGTAGTTTTGTCAAATTTGTCAACAATGTGAAATTTAATGTCCTTTTAGACTTATATTATGACATTTTCTAAAATGTGTTAGGATACGTTTTGTTCTTTGATATTCTCTTATCTATTTTGACATGATTAAACTGTTATAATAGCTGTTTTAATTTTTTTTTTTAAAAGAGAAACTTAGTTACAAAACATAAGGCACTAGGAGTGAAAAAAAAAAAGAATGCTATAAGTGAAACCCAACCCTTCCATGTGTAAGAGCAAAACAAAATTTAACCCCTTCTTTTCACTTTACCCAGTTTCTCGTTAAGCTCATCGATCCTTCCTCTCCGTCTCTCTCGAACAGATCGATTGCAGCTTCTTGTCGTCATCGATCCAGAAGATTTAGAAGGCAGTGGTCATGGAGCGATAGAGCGTAACAAAGGTGCAATTTTTTCCCTTCCTTAGCTGCTACGTGATTTCCAATTTTTCCTTTTCTTAGCTGTGAGATTTGTGGGTTTTATTCTTCTGAAGATTTCCAACAATGCACTATTTTTTGCGATTTGTTGTTGGTTTGGCATTTAATATTTTTGGTTCAACACTATGTTTTCTAACGGCTTTTCTGAAGTTGATGCCGTTTGTTAATATTTTTGTTCTATTTTTTGGGAATCTTATACTGCGGAGGTTGTTCTTATTTCCAACGTCAATGGCATTTCTGAGTGGATTATACATACCTCTTCCTGCTGTCATCTACTATTACAAACCAGACATAAATAGAGAATGCTAGTAATTGTGTGTAGGATGCTTCCCTATCATAATCTCTATTCTGGGGAAAGAGGGGAAGGTAATGGTGGATGTTTGAAATTTTGAAACAAAAATAGTAGGAGAGGGACTAGGGCTTCAGATGAAATGGAGGGCCCTAGTGATTCAGTGGAGAGAAAAGGGGGAAGGTTTCATTGAATCAATTGAGAATAGGGAGGTACATATTTGTTTTTTAGATTCATGAGATGGATGACGTGGTTTTGCCCTTGTTAACTTTGGAAGATTTGAAGGACATGGGGATTAATGTTGTTGGCTCCAAAAGGAAAATGTAATGCTCTATTCAGAAGCTTAATAGAGGATTCTTGTAAATAGTGGTGTTGATATGTGGAAAGGGAAGATTTGGTGGTTGAAAGTCTTTTTTTTTTTTTTTTTTTTTTTTGGTGGATATGGCTTTGGCAGTCTACAGATGGAAATGGAATAGTTGGTGAAAACATAAGCTTATCATTTGGGGTATTTTCTTGTAGCCTAGACCAGTAATTTTACATTGTAATCATTGTCATTTTAAGACTATCTTTAATTTGCATTTTGTTTTACTAATGTGGCTTAATAGTACAAAAAGATCTAGTTAGTCATGACGTTACTCATGTAGTTTCATAGGTAGAGAATGGCAATAACTATTCACCTTAAGGTCAAACTTAATAATTATTGTATTATTATGAGAACAGTTGGTGTAATTTGGATTATAACTCTCATGGTTTTAGGAAGTTTTCCTTCATCTAACTTCTTATTTCCTATTATTGCGTGCACTATCTGGATTTTAATGGTTCATAATGCTTAGTTTTTATTAGTTACTTTCTTTTGTTTCTTTTTGTTTAATTTGATTTTTTAACTATCCAGGAAATTAATTTTCAATATTAATGATTGAAAAGATTTTCTTTTACTTATATTGCTCTAGAGGATTCTACTGTTGGTTTAAGGTACTCTAGTTTTCTTATATTGTGCTGCTAGCTTGCATTGGCTTAAAAATTTTCTGCTTACTTCTATGCTATTGCCATATTTCACATTGTTTGATGCAAAGTGGTACTTAAAGTCTATATGGAGGTTTTTGACCTCTTTTTTGGGAGAGAGGGATTGGATGTGTGTGTCTCCACTACGTGGTCTTTATCTAATGTTCTTAGCAAACCATTACTATTTTTGTAAATTCTTATAGCATGGTTTTTCAGTGCTATTATAATTATTTCTATCTAGTTACCTAGATAGGCTATTGTAAGATGAGAATATCTTTCTAGTAGGGGAAAATTTTACTCATAAAAAAAATTCACTTATGTTCAATTTTTCTATCAGCTTAGTAGTGACCAGTAAATGCAATTATTTTCTAATTATTCTAATATCACTCTTGGAATGTAGGTGTTTGATGGTGGCCTAGTAAAGAATAATCCAAAAAGAAACCTTTATTGCTAGCTACTTTTTATCTAAACGTAGATAGTTAAGGTAAAAACATAGAGATGGATTTTTTATTTTATTTTATTTTTTGTTAGATTGTGGATGTTGTTTTCTTCCAACATGATTATTTGATTTAACATTTTTGAATATATTTTTTTACTTCGTAGTTGGATTTGGATTTGAATTTGTTTCCTTAATTTGTACTTAATTTTTTTTCAATGTCCTAAATTAAATTGCATATATCTTACATTTTGATTTTTTTTTATTCCTTAGGTTGTGACTTTAGCCTATCTATTGTTGATTGTGGCATCACCAATATGGATAAATCTTGGATGAATCTTTCTAGAAATTGCATATCAAAATGGTGTTGACAACTTTTAGCCTGAACTGTTCAATGCATGCTATGTGGACTCGAATGGGAATCTGGGAAGCAGTGATATTGTAGGAAAATTGTACTAGACAATGACAAATATGTTACTCTAGAGACTGATAAAATTTCTGCAAGCATTATATACTTATTGACATTTTATTTGATATGCAGACAAAAGAAGTGTGATGCATTTCCTTTGTGAATTCATTTATATTTCTTATCTGGCATTGGTGTCTTTTGACTTTGCACTCTTCTAGGCCCCATTGTTGTTTATTATGACTGAAACTTCCAACTTTGAACTTATCCATGTCTTTTGGGCATCTAAGGATCTATATTCTTCTCCTTCTACTACTGCTCATTCTTTATTTTATGTCCTTTTAGACCCACTTTATAATTTGGCCAAAAGAGATAAAATCAGAAGCAAAAAAAGGGCAAAACAAAAAGAAAATACTTCTAATCTTAAGATAATAGACAATTTTTTTAATTACAGAATTTGATGAATAAGAAGAGAAGTGAACTTCCTTCTGACTGATGTGATGAAATTGGGCCTAATGATATTGTCTCCCAAGTGATGGGACTGGAAAGAATGGTCAATAAATAGTCGAGATTGATTGTCTAAGGATACAGTATTGGATTCCACCTTTGAGCTTGTGACTTGAACTTCCTCCAATTGTGAAATTGTCCACCTACAATCATCTAAATTCCTCTAATCATCTAAATGTTTTGCATGAACAATGACCTGCCTTGTTTGCTTCTTCAAGGTTTACTAAACTGAACATGACCTCTTTTTTGTTTCTACTTTTGCTACTTGTATTCCTTATGCTACAATTCATGAACTCTAATTCCTCAGGCTACAATTCCTTAGGCTTACTACTCTACTTTGTTTTCATTTTGGTCCATTCCACACACTGATATAGCTTGTAATGTAAAGTTTAATTTGAGATTTGGGAGTTGTTCTATTCATAATTCTCTTATTCTAATATTCTCTTTAGGTAAAAGCAACTGTTTCAGTATTAAGCATAAGGGATCCAAACAAAATAGTTATCATGGCATGTATTAAAAGTTTGGATCCTGAAAAACTTGTTAGCCTATATCCCTTAGGAGAAGATTGGTGTGAGATTGACATTACACAGCTACGTTGTCGTAAAGAAAAGTTGATTCGTCCATACTCAATTCTCAGAACAATTGGAGAAGCTCACAGTGCATCCATTGCATGGCCGATGGCCATAGGTATGCGCATTATTCAATTGTCTCAATTTCTATTTTTGCATTTAGTGCCTTAGTGCTTACATTTAACTCTTGTGGTGTTATTTTCATATGAAAATGTAACTTTTTGGTTGATTTACTATAACCTAGTGCTTATATATATATATATATATATATATATATATATATATTATGTTGGATATCTATGTACTATGTAGGGAATTGGGAGTTGATTTGAAGAAAACTATTATTTTTTATGTTTGTTCTAAGTAGATACCTTTTTATATATGGGTTTGAGTTATATTTGCTGAAATGCATTTGATCTTGTAATCTGTCTTTTTAGTCCATCCTCCATCCTTCAATTCTTTGGTCTCTTCATTTGTAATTGAATTTCACTAATAATTAAATGCTTTCTTCTGGGTCTGAGTTGGGTTTGAGTTTGAATTGAGAAAAATGGCTATTTCTTTGACTAGATTTTCATGGTGTGGTAATAGGGAGGGAACGAGATAATTTAAAGTTTAGATCAGTTAAGGCAGCCAAAAATGGCCTCATCAAGTAGACAAATTAAGGCTTTTGCATGTTGTGGTGTTTTTCCTAAGATAAGATAGCAAGTTTCTATATATAATCAGTTTTTTTGAAGGTCCCCTTCTTGAAAATAGGTCAATCATTCAAATGGGGATATATATATTTAAAGGTGAAGAAGGACATGGAAAACATATAACACTAGAAAGGACTAAGAAAATACCATATTTTTCCTATATCGGAAAAGCATTCACATATAAGCTTTTCTTTTTCCTTTTAGTTTTATATCCAGGAAAAGAGAAGAATTCGTGAAGGGTGGTGGGAGAGGGTGAGTGAGATCACTACATTTTTACTAGCTCCTCTTTAGCTAATTTCTCAAACTTAATTATAATTTAAGAACGATGATTGAGTCCCTTAACATTGAGGATAACTAAAGACTTATGATCTCAACCATAAAATTATGTTTATGTTCTTTCCCATGCTTATTAAGTGAGCATTATAATTAGTAGGTTGTGCTTATCCAAGGCCATTCTAGACACTAAACAATAATTTTGGTCTCCTTCCCCTATGTTTAGGTCCACTTTTTGAAATAAACCTTTTATATGAATCCAAATACTTCTCTTTCCCTTCACAAAATCAATTCAAATGTGCAGGAAACCAATTCTCTATCTCATTTCCTTTTATTTTCTTCCAAAATTTTCAATCCGAACATAGTTTTAATGTATTTGGGCCTTCCCTCTTCCTTCTTAGGTTCTTTTTTCTTTTGATTGATGCTGTTCTTTCTTCTTTTGGTTAACACTAGACAAATCTAAGACTTGTTTAGGACCTATGATGTGGTTTTGCTGTTTGAACCTTAAATGTATCTATTTAGCCACGAGATGATAGAGTTGTGATTCTCAGAAGAAAAACGTTTAACATTTTGAAGAGGCAGAAATTAATAACAATGACTTTATAATATTCTTGTAGTGTTACTTGAGTACACTTTCTTAGGACTAGCAATTGGAATCAATCAAAAAGTCCAAAAGAATGCTCGAATAGAAGTAATAATAGTACTTTAGTTTTTCACCACCAATTTGTGAGTACATAAAAAAATGGCTTTAAAGATGGAACTGGATGCTTAAAGAAGTAAAATATATGCTTCTGGCTGACCATTTGGAAAGCCATTACAAAAGGGATGGAATGCACACATGACCTTATTCAATTTTAAGTTGCCAGTGGAACCAGATTGTAGTAATGCATACTTTTGTTCAAGATTGCTGTTAACAATAGATGAGTTTCTTGAGGATATATGACACTTGTTGTAACCACATGGATTCAAATATTTTTACTCAATTGAATACTAGAATTATGTTTTTTTTCTAACTTAACTATGTATACAATTTATATATGGCAGGTTCCTAGGATTCGAGACGAATGATCATGAGAGGATGCTTTGTTGCAGGTGTTATTTTGATACTGCATATTAAGAAAAAGTACATTAGATTATTTTGCTAATTGGAAGTACATTTTGATATTGATGTCATGTTAGAAAATTTGATAGTGCCAATCAAGAATCTTTGGTTAAGTAAATGGCAAGTGTGACAATCAAAAGCGAGGTGAGGCACTCTATGGTGGTGGATGACGATAAGGACCAATAAGGTAAAATCTCAGACAACATAAAAACGGAGATTCAAGTAAAACTAAATGGTAGTTTGAGAAGAGTCAACAAGCAGGAGGATCTTGACAAGGATAAAGTAAGTCATGTGAAAGAAAATACTTGCGAAGAAATAATAGATGCTACAATTGTGGAAAACAAGGATATTTTGCTAGATACTATCGATGTAAAAAAGAAAAAGGAAATACTGTCACTTCTAGGAGCAAAAATGATAGTGAAGAAGTATAGGATCTTCATGCATCATTTGCAATCGAAGAAGAACTAGCATGGTTACCGACGAGCCATCAAGTAATGAAGAGGTAGTAGCCTCTTGCACTACCAAGGTAGCAAAGACAACACTCGTCTCGATAAGTAATAAATTTATCGACTATTAAAATGATTGGATCATTTATTTAGGCTACTCTAATCACTGATTGGATATGAAAAGAAGTTGTCAAATTTGATGGAGTGCAAGAGTACGTGAGTTGTGGTAATTGCCAACAATACAAAACTACCAATTACGAATTGTTAGTAAAACAATGATTGACCTAGGAGGTTCCACTGCAGAATGTGTATCATGTTCTGAGGAATATGAAAAAAAAAAAAAATTATTGTCCCTCTCTCAACTTGCCGTCTCAGGAAATTACGTGGTATTTGGTCCAAATGATATCAAGGTCAACCGAGATTTGAAGCCTATTAGGCCACTGATTATGGAAGGACGATGACTAGAGTCAGTCTATGTAATGTTAACAGAATTAGCGTACGTGGACAAGATGCATATGCTATATATTTATTCCTGATAAGCTACGAAACAAGTTTGATAAGAAGGCCATCATATGTATATTTGTGCACTACAAGAAAATTGTGAATCTGTCACGGATTTTTGCCACGGAATATTTTTCGTGGCAATCAGCGATAGATTTTGCCACGGAAGAGCAAAATACAAGCAACTTACGAGGGAAAAAAATACCCTAGCAAATCCATGGCAATTTGCCACGAAATTGTGATGGAAATAGTAGCAAGTAGTGATGCAAATATATTCTGTCGCAAACCAGTAGCAAAAAAAGGCGCCAAAAAATTATGCTAAATATTAGCCATCGATTTGCGATGGAAACATTTCCATGGCAAAATTATGCCAAACATTGCCACGAATTTGCCACGGAATCACAAAGCAGTGATAAAAAGAAAATGCTAAATTTTTGTTGTATGTTCCATGACAAATCCGTGGCTATTTGTAAATGGGTTTAGATTCCACACATATAGCCATGGGGACGGAAAGAAGACTGTGAATAGTAGTGTATGTGTTAAAGGTAGTGGAGATGGGATGTTTGGGTATGATTATTATGGAGTTTTGAAAGAAATAATCGAAGTTGAATTTGTTGGCAGTCCAATCCAAAGGGCCGTGCTTTTTAAATGTGATTGGTTTGATATCACACCCAATCGGGGTATAAGAGTGCATTCTCAATATAAGCTTATGGATATTAATCACAAGAAGAGTTATACTGGATTTGATCCATTTGTATTGGAACCTCAAGCTATGCAAGTATACTTTACTTCATATCCTGGTAGCAAAAGACCAAAGTGTGATTGGTTAGCCGTATGCAAAATAAAAGCACGATATGTAATTGATGCACCATTGGTTGACAAAGCCTACCAAGAAGAAGTGGATGAAGCTGAAGCAATAACCATATGTATAGGAGATGACATTGATCCCTTGGCTCACGAATCTGGTGAAAAAGAGGTAGTGACTACTGAAGTAGAGTTTAGAACAACATCAGAGAATGACTCAAGTCATAAAGAGGCTAAATGAGAGACTGATTGGGAAACAGATGATGAAAATGATGACATTGGTGAAAAGTATGTATCTGATACTAAATCAGAATAAATATTGTTTATAACATCAAAAGAGATTAGTAATTTCATTAGTTTTACTTGTAAAAAAGTGCCTTACACATTACCTAAAAAGTGCCTAATTTATCAATGTCAACTTCACTTCTACCCTTCCTTCTTCTTTTTGTTATCCGTAAAAGGTGGATTTTTTTGGCTTTATATATGGAACAAAACATTGAATTTGTTGAAGTTGTTTATTTATTTTACAAGCTATATTCTTATAAATATTTCATACTTCTTTTTCTTTGTCATTTTTTTGTCATCTTCATTTTCTCTTCTTTTAATTAAGTATTGACAACACATGATTATTGTCATATGACTTATTATTATTATTATTATTATTATTATTATTATTATTATTATTATTATTATTATTATTATTATTATTATTATTATTATTATTATTATTATTATAATAATAAAATTAACTTGGTCAATGATTCTATACAAATAGATAGATATGGCTAAAGGAGGAAAAAAGAAGCGTTCGAGTTATGGTTCATTTATATCTACTCCAGAGGTAAGGCGACCTTCATCTCATGCCCCAGAAGCTAGAACTCCAGTTGCCACTCCTTCTTCTAATCATCCAGATGCGTTGCCTTCTTCTATTTAGCAGCTGACATCCATTTCTGCTTCCAGTCAGATACCCCTGGACAACAATAGAGTTAATGAATAGCTGGAGTTTTCCTTACATACACCAGAGACTTCTCGTTTTCTTGTGGTTGGAGATGTACAATCTACTTCATGTCCACCTACTGAGTCTACCGATCCTAGACAACATCAGCAGGGTGCTGAGTCTCCCAGTCCATCAGTTCACCCTTCAGTAGCTAGTACTATATCATAGCATGTGGATAATAACACAATCAAGCCCTATGGTGATACGTAAGTAGCACATAACGTTTTTCTTATATTTTACTTCAATTTCATGTTCTGTGTTGCTATCTAGGTTGCTCGACCCATTTTGTGGTCTTTTCCCTTAATTGTTTTCCATTCAAATCTAGCTTATTATGCTATGGTTATTAACATTTGTCTAATTATTATAGATTCACACGTTAGTCTGAGTGTGCAAAAATTATCACCACAATAATAAAGCAGCGATTTACGAATTGCTGGCTGCGATTCAGTGATGTACCTGCTGATGTTAGGGATGTTTAGTTTAAGGAGTTTGCTGTACGTATTTGTCTATTATTTTTTTGTTGTTGTATGTTCAAATTTTACTATCAGTTTAAATACCTATTATCTACCTTTATCTCAGAATGAGTAGTCCTTTTATAATGTACTAACCAATTCATTATTGTAGAAACACTGGACATAGCACCTGGATCATTTACCACGGATACGTTCAGTGTGGAAGGAAAGATGTCGGGCAAGATTGACTAATACCCTTTCAAAGATTAGGAATGTACACAAAAAGAGGCCTGCTTGGATGTCAGAGGACATATATCACCAATTGTGACAGATACTGGTAGTCCGAGGATTGGCAAAAAAAATCAAATATGGCCAAAGAAAATAGAAAGGCTAGTTCTGCTAAACACACCGGAGGTTCCATTAGCTTTACGAAGCATGAGTCGAGAACGGTCTTTTCTCTTATATGATCTATAGTTAAATATTTACTTTAATAATTGCTATTAAATTTGTACATGTTGAATCAAATTCTAAACTTAATTATCACTTTAATACTTCTTGCAGCGTGCGAAGTAAGGGGATGACTTTGACTATCTTGCATTGTTTGAAAAATTATACCAATTTCAAGATGGGCCCAATAAGGATGAATTTGTAGATGAGAAATCCCACAAGATTAGTGTATGCTACATATTAATTTCATTTTTATGAAATTGCATAACACTTTAATTTTTGTTTATAGTTTCACCTTCGAATTATTCAAGAAGATGTCCAAATGATGAAGTTGCAGTACTCTCAAATAGAGTCTACTAATTCAGCATCCACTTCAAGTTCCGTGCCAGATAAGAAAGCTATGATTTTTTCGGCTGTAGGTGGATTGAAAAAGGTTAGGGTCTATGGCAGAGGCCTCACACTTCAGACTTCAGTACCATCAGTCTAGGCCTATTCTTTGGGATCATCAGTAGATATAGAGAAGCTTCATGGCGAGCTTGAGCAGACCCTTCAGCAGCAGCTTCAATAGCAGCTTCAGCAACAGTTGGACAAGAAGGACAAAGAGATAGAGAAAGAAAGGAAAAGGATGAAGAGGACTTTGGAGAAAAAGGATAAGAAGATGTCTGCATTGATTGATATGAATCGCATGGTGATGCAGCATCTTACATTACAAGTGCCCTCCATTCCCTCTTTTGACTCTGATGATTCTGACGAGGATGACTCTAACCCTTCAGCAGCAGATGATAGTTACATTGGTTTTATTTTCATGTGGATGTTAAGTTTGCATCGCTTTGATTATGGATTTAGTATTATTATGAATTTATATTTACTATTTTTAGATATTTTGATGATATATAATTATTTATGTATTTAGGCTCTAAACAAATTATGAAATTTTATGGTTTGCTAAAATAATTGTGGTGGATGTGTTTTACAGTTGTGCATTGTGTGGTGGGAATATGATTTGAGACGTTGTAGGCACTATGTTGTGCATGTGTTCAGGGAGTATGATACTCAAGAACGTTGTAAGTTGTGTATAGTGAATATGCATGTATGGATTATGGATTATAAATGTTATAGGTTGTTTGTTGTGTATATGTCTGGGGAATATGACTCGAAACTTTGTAGGCAGGGAGTGTAACGCGGATTATGCATGTGTGTAGGGTATACTGGTTGTTATGAAATTATGAATAGGGAAATGTAACAGGTTTTGAAGTTGAAATTGTAGACTGTCACATATTTTGATTCCGTGGCAAATCCGTGACAATCTGCTACGGATTTGCCACGGAAGATAGTATCAAAATTCATGATAATCTGCCACGGATTTGTCACGAATGAGATCTGCTTGAGTATCGTCTGTGGCAAATCGGTGGCAATCTGCCATTGATTTGCCACGGACAGCATATGTTTCATATTATTTTAGTGGCAAAGCCGTGGCAGATTGCCAAGGATTTGCCTCGGACTTTACCTGCTTGAGAAATATCTATGGCCACGGACTTGCCACAGACACCCTATATTCCATATTGTTTCTGTGGCAAATCCGTGACAAATTGTCAGGGATTTACCACGGACTATACCTGCTTGAGAAATATCTGTGGCAAATCCGTGATAATCTTCCACAGATTTGCCACGGACGGTACCTGCTTGAGAAACGTCCGTGGCAAATTTGTGGCTGATTGCCAAGGATTTACCATGGACTGTACATACTTGAGAAATGTCCGTGGCAAATCCGTGACAGTTTGCCACGGATGGTATCTGCTTGAAAAACATGATGGTGTGTTGCGATCCAATAATAGGACGATGCCATGTTTCCCGAAATGGGTATTTGACGAAGTATTATCATGGTGGTCATTAGAAGTGGCTTTTTTACTAGATTCAAAGAGATCAAGGAAGAATTGGAATATAAATTACGAAAAAAGCCTAAACTGAAGGAGAAGCATTGTCATGAAGATGGAAGCGCCACAGCAAGTCCTAAACACAAAGAAAGAAGCCTATGATATATTGGAGTACACCAGACATCTCAAGCAAGAAAGGATGACCCAATAAGGAGACATTAAAGAAGAAGAAACACAAGAGGTGATACAACCACTTCAAAGGTCCCAATGGTACGTAAACCAAATCTCAAGTATGCTAATATAGTTTTAGTAGAAGACATCAAAGAACCCAATACAAAATGGAAGTGTGGAGTACTTATGTAATTAAGTAGTGCTGGCAGTAGAGTGTATAAGCTAAGTGAGTAGTGTGAGCAAATTAAAAATAGTGCTAGGTGTGCGTGGTGTAGTATGAGGACATACAGAAAAAAAAAGTGTGTGATGTGAGTGTGCTCATGTGAGTGTGGCTTGTGTATATCCAATTTTTGTAAGCAAATCTGTTTGAAGATTTCTTATTAAAAATCTAGGTCCTTTGCTTTCATTTCTCCACAGTACCATCCTCATTCTCAATCTGGGGGATAACCAACTTTTGCCTTTTAACCTGCAATAGTTGTGAAAGAAGAGGTGCCTGCATCCTCCTTCTTAATCCATAGAAGCCAAGATTTCTCCCTGCAAAAGGTTTCCTCACATTTCAAGTGAAAAGCAAGGTTTCCTTTTGCAGAGAATGATATTGATAGTGCTGCTGTGGATTATTTACCCGCCACGTTTGTTAGGTATCCTGGAACGATTATTCATGATTGTTTGCAGTTTGGTCTCACTTGACTTTTCACTTGCGAAGACAATTGCTGACTGTCTGGTCTTGCTTCTGCAGAGGAGGTTAGGGCTGCAGTTTTCTCCCTAACCTGGATAGCGATGGGTTATCTAACTTCTTCTTCACGCATTGCTTGGAAATAATGGCTAATGTGGTTCATGTCATCCAAGACATTTAAGCTGGTGTTCCAATGCCTACATCAGTTGCGAGCTGCAATATCATTCTCATGCAAAAGTTACCAAATCCTGGGGCATTTTCTGACTGCAAGCTTGTTAGCAAGATAATTAGTAACACTGCGGTGGATTTCCAGATTCCTTCCTTCACTCGCCTCACAAAATCAGTAAGCATTTGTTAAAGGACCACTGCTGATAATATCTTGATAGCTGTGGAGATGCTACACTTAATGAACCAGAAAACTGCAGGGGGAAATTAATTTGGTTTTAAAGCTTGAAAGGACGAAAGCATTTGATAGGGTATCTTGGGACTTCCTATTTTTCTGTTTTGGAAACTTTCGATCTTGGTGCTCATTTTTGTGTATTTATTCGCAACAGTGCGTGTTTCAATCGGTTTTTGGTGCTTTTTAGCAAGAAAAATATCGCAATCTTTCCTTCTGGAGGGGGATTTAAATAAAGTAATCCTCTATCCCCCTTGCTTTTTATCTTGTGGACATTTTTGGTGCTTTTTAATAGGAAAACTATCTGCATGCAAACTCTTTGGGACTCTTTATTGTCGGACATTCTCTTGCTACTGCTTAGCTAGCGGGTCTCAAAGCAACCGGTAACCATGAAATTTCTAGCCATCTAATTCAAGAAACTCCTTTCTTATAGTTGCAAATCTACAGCACAGGCTTGCTGCCTCGTGGAGGATTCATGGTATTTTTGCAGAGATACTTCGACTTGCACAGATGATGCTGCTGCAATCTTTCCGTTTTTTCTGAGAAGCCAACAAGCGAACTATGCCTCTGACACGAAACGAACCTGCATTTTCGCAGACAACAACTCCTTGCCCGCTTTTGTTATAGGGCCATGACTACTAGGTGAGCACGGTGGCCTATATCCATGATGTTTTTATCAATAGCATCTCTGTATATGCTTTGCCATGATGAGGTGAGGCCTATGCCCCAGTCATTGTATTATCAAATTAAGCCACCAGGCTTCAAGGGGAAGACAAAGAAAAAAAAAAAGAAGGTATGTCTAAAGACTTAGTTAAAATTCGTGAACATGCCAAATTGAGTCATGTGTAGAAGCTTAAAGATTTGAATTAACAGGTCAACAACCCTAAAATATACACCCTTAGATGAATTGAATAAAAATTAAAAGATATTCCGGTCCACTTTAGATGCGGATGTGCTCTTGTTCCACATCAGCAGTAGTATAGGATAACAGATACGTTTTTTACATTTTTTTTCCCTTCTAATTGTTAACTGAAAATTTGATTTTGGAAAGAAAGAAAATTTCTACTCTTCTTGGAGCAAGGTGGATATATTGGAATAAATTTGGAAATGGAGGACCAAAAATGGTAGCTGGTCCAATGTTCAATAGTTTCCAGCCCGCCATTGTTTCCACCGATTCCTCATCCCTGAATCCGGACATATTTATGGTGAAGATTTGAGAAAAGTTAGTAAATCTAATTACTTACGTTTTCCAGCATTATACGGCATCATAGGTTATAGGATTGTCTAATTTAGTTGCAAATGTATGGCTAGATTCCTGCTACGTGTAGGTGGCATAAATATATTTTTCCATTTCGAGCCAGCCAGAAATGCACAGATTTTCTATCCTCTTTTGTACTCAATATCCACGGTTTAAAGTGAAGGCATCCAGATACCAAAATTCTCATATATAAATATTTTTTGACGACCCCAAAAACCCTGAAAGTGGTTTGGTAATGGCTTCTGAAAATGGGGTAATTAAGGCCTCAGCTATGACCTTTCAATTTTGATTTAGTTTTGTCGGTCTAGGCATTTATGCTGCTTTATCAAACTATTCTCCCGTTTTACATTTTCGAAGCTTCTTTCCTCAACTTCTGCGAGTGCAGAAACTAGATCGCAGAATTTCTGATATTTGATTTACTTTGTGTGAGATGCAGGTTCACTTTGATGGCTCAGATTGGTCCATGGTGCGTGCTCAAGAAAGTGAAGTGAGTCTAAAATTCCGAGTTGTTAAAATTTTTATTTCTTCAAAACGAATTCTTCAAGTTGGATGACAGAAATGACACCATGTTCCAATGGCGACTACAGAATCGACGGTTGGAGAAAAGAAAACACAAGGTTATTGAAGAGTCATGTCTCGACTTTAAACTTATACCAGTTTGTGAGGAGCCCATTGAGACCTACGCTTTAGATTTTGATGAGGTAGAAATATTTTATATTTTTTTTCATTTCAAAATATTTATTTATAAAATTCTTTACATACAAATTAAAAATGTTAAAAATAATATTAAAATTTAGATAACATTCTTATTCTATTTATACTAAAAATATAATAGCTATTGGTTAGTGGAAATTCTCAAGAAATAAGAAGAAAAAAGAGTTTTAAAAAGTTGTATAGTTAACTTAGAATAAATTGAGGTAAAATGAGAAGAAATTAATTATTTATTTTAGAAATATACACATAAATAAATATTTTAAAATAAAACAAAAAACTTTTATCAACAAATATTTTGAAATAGAGAATATATATATATATATATATATATATATATATATAATTCATCGTGAAACATTAATCAGAATAGACTAATCTATCAAAAATTGTATCCATTTTCGTACAGGTTGATGAACATCACTCAGTTGATGTTACAAAAGGTTGGAAAAAGACAATAACGCAACGCCCCACTGGGATGAAGGACAGAGTAAGGCACACATGCAAAATATTCTGCTCTTTGCTTAATTTTTAAGTATCTTTTAGCTGTTGTGGCTGGTCAACACCTAAGTGTTTACCATTTTTTTGTTCAACTATTAGAACTACCCTACAATTCGAATACAATTTTAATTCAATTTCTGGTGATAGAATGGGTGAAATAGTTATTTATTTCTTGTCTTTAGGAATTTTTATTGTGGATTTTTGTGTTTTACTAATGCTGCAGAGTTATCAACATCCAACTTGTGCAAGAAAATTACGCTCTCTTGTTGAGGTAAAAGATTATATCCATGAGAATTATGAACCATGGAATGCTGAAGCTGGGAACAAAAGTTCAGAAGAGTTTCGAGTTAGTTGTTTTGTTCTATTTAATTAATCCATGAGCATACATCAATTGAAACATGATTTTTCTTGCGATGCGGTGAATTCAGTTCAAGTGGCTTTGCAGGCCTATATATTGATAAATTCATCAAAAGCATCTTCATGGGCGCGTCCCCAAGGAGAGCAGAAAGAAAAAAGGGCGAGACTCTCCAACAGTGCTTATAATGGGAAGGCTAAACTGCAATCGACGGAAGATTCCGAAGTTGAACCATGTCAAAACCTAGTGAATCTCTCAGTTGAAAACACGGGTGCTTGATCAATGTCTGAAGGCTGCGGAGAACAACTGGATATCGGTAGGAGGACGAAAAATACTTTGGAGCCGAAGATAATTTACCCCAAATTGCTTCAGATGCTCATGGATTAGTCTTGAGAATATCAACAAGCTTCAAACACATTTCTTTTCAAGAACATAATTGAAGACCCGGTTGTAATAAATTTGAAAACTAGTTACGATTCTCTTTTGCACATCTTTATCCCTGTAGAAATGGTTAGGGATGTTGCTTTTCTAATCAAACCCAACATTCGTTTTAACCACAAAAAATGGCGGGATATTTATTTAAAAAAAAAGAAGAAAGTACATCGAAAATAATGCAACTACAATTGAAACCCCTGAATACTTATCCAGTAATCATACTATACCTGGATAACATGATTTTTTTTATTCTTTTTTCTTTTTCATGTTCTAACAGTGAAATCTTCTTCATCATACTCAATAGTGGAATCTTCAACTCTCCAACTAAGTCAACAAGCTTTGAAACAGGAAATGATTGATGTGGAGATTTTGGATTCTTTGATTCATGCTTCTTCGTTTTACGAAATTGAGCGATATGCTGTTTTAATTTTTTATCAAAGACAAGTCTTACACTTGAAGTTCGTGACAAATCACAGAGACAAGTCTTGTAAGAAGATGCATTTTGTGTACTGCACCCAATGTGAATGTCATCAGTTATGTATGGGAGATCAACTAGTTGAGAGCAATCCCTAATATTTTGAATGATATCTGTTAAAAAAAAAAAAAAGATACAATGGATACCAACGAAATAACAAAAGAATAAGTAGACAAAATTAGTTCGACACACAAGAATAATGCTATTCTTAAGGATTATTTATCCCCACTAAATTGTTGTTGGGTTAAGACAAAATCCTCTAGGATTTAATAAGGACAAGACACGAATTTTATACCAACAAAAGTATAGAATTATCCAAGAAAGAGAGAAGAATATAGAAGTCTGCAGCAATAGGTTAAGAAAGAAGAGAATTAAAGTTGACAATGTGAAAATCTAATCATTTCTTTTCAACTTTATGTGTCTATATAGACCTTATATCCCGTCAATAGTTGCAATTATTAGTGAATAGAAAGACACAACTTTTATAAACGATCATTGAACATAACTAGTTATAAAAGTCACAACTTTTCAAGTGACAACCTTTTAGCAACAATTCTATTTTAATATTCTAATATTTTAAACCTAACTAATAATCGCGATTAGGTTTAGAATATTAGGATAACTTGTTTCATGCATAAATAAAAGTGTCTTCGACTTAAGCTTTTATTCTAGTATTAATATATCAAAATTCTAATGAAATAAAAAGTGCATTCTCCATAGCTTAAACCTAGATTCTTTTACGTTAGAATCAAATATATCATACACATGAACAAAAACTATTTCTTCTCTCAATCACCATAAGCATTAGCACCATTAATATGACATTGTGCTACCTCCTAATTCATAAACACTTAAAAAGTTTATAACATTGTCAAACTTTGATTGAACCAGAACCACTTCACTATGCTTATGTAGGTGACGTTTATTAGTTTTTTTTTTAAGGTCAAACTTTACATAATTAAGAGTACACTCACCCTCTTTTACATAAGCACTCAATTAATTCACCAGTGTTTGCTAATCAGCCACTAATAATTTGTTATTACCTCTTAAACCTTTAGAATTGATAAGTGTCAGCACATGCTTAGTCGGGTCAGCTCAGCCTTGGAGTAGGCATTGACACGTTTATCATGCACCTTGGCATTGTGGGTTTAGTATGTGCCAGAGATGGGATAGTGGCTCGTGGGTGGCTTCGGTTCCCCCCCTTTGTGCTCTCCTTAGCTCGTGGGCAGCTAAGATAGACATGGCTTAGTTGGCTGGTTAGATAGGATTGCCAAGTCAAATTGTGGTTACCAGACTTGTAAGAACCAGATTGCCAACATGGCACCTATGAAGTTAGCATGTTCTAAGTCATGGGTTGGTGGGATAGTGGGCAGTTTTCTTATTTTGGTTGAGATGTAACCAACTCGTTCCTTGTCTATAAATACTTGTATTCTTTAGCTTGCCAGACTAGTCAGAGTAGGAATTAAGTCTGCCAACATTGTTGTATTATTTCTTTGTAAGTTCTATAGTGAATGCAAGGTTGGCCTTTTGGCGGTATTTCTTGTGTGTTCCTTTACTTTCATGCTGGTTTTCATATTTTATACTTGTTTCTTGTGAGTTCACTTCTAAGACGTGGGTACGGCTGACCAGTCTTGTTGGCTCATGCCGGTGTGTAGAGTTCGGTTTAGTGCTAGAGACTAACTCTGTGACAATTTTTGGTATCAGAGCCTGGTTAGCTTGTTGCTAGTTCGAGGTGGGTGATGGCTCCCGAGACTTGTTCTACTACTTCTGTTCTTGATACTCGTACTATCCAAGAATGTTAGGATTATGTGGGTGCTCTAGACAACGATGGTGCCTTGTCCCTGACGGTGCAAATGAGGAGGATTTTGGAGTCCCTTGAGGCTATAAAGCAACGGTTTGAGGAGGCCCAAATTGGCTTAGACCATAAGAATTAAACGTGACTTGGTAGAGGACCTGACACTATTCACAGACCAAGTAAATGAAATCAATTGCGACGTTGTCCTCCTCAAATAGTTGAGTGTGAGTGGTCATTCTCAACAAAGTCTTAACACAACTAGTGCTAGTAGTGGCTCGATGGTGCAGAAAATTAAAGTCCTTGAGCCTACTCGGTTTGGTGGTGCTCATAGTGCTAAGGAGTTGGAAAACTTCATTTGGGACATGGAGCATTACTTCAAAGCTACCCATATTCCAAATGACGGAAGGCGTCCATAACGAGCATGTACATGACGGGTGATACGAAGTAGTGTTACAGGACCCGTGTTTCAGAGGCATGTGCAAGACAACCTAAAGTTAAGACGTGGGATAATCTAAAGGATAATTTGAAGAAGTAATTCCTTCCCTCCAATACCTCTTGGTTGGCTCGTGAGTCCCTGTGAAAATTGAAACACTTAGGAACGATTCATGACTATGTTAAAGAATTTAGTGCCTTATTATTGGATGTGACTAAAATGTCTAAAGAGGACAAGTTGTTCAATTTTATGGTAGGACTATAGTCTTAGGCACAAACAAAGCTACAAAGGCAAGGGCTGAAAGACATTTCCTAGGCTATCGTTGTGGCAAATTCATTGGCAGACTTCAAAGCTACTGCTACTGCCAATGTTCGGGTGGATAAGAAAAATGTCTTTAAGAAAGATTAGGCTAAGGCCAAGGACAAGAAGTTAAAAAAGAAGGCGGAGACCTATACGGGAAAAGGAATGTCCAAAGGTGAGAAGTGTGAAACCCCAATCGAAACCAACCTTAGAGTAAGGGGGTTAGGATGCATATCATATTTTATTGCATGTTTACATATATTTTTATATGATTTTATATGCTTTAGATTTGTGATTTGTAGCCTAGATGGCTTATTTGTGCTTATTGAGTAAGAAGGACAAAATGATAATTTTTGCCCGAGGTGAAAATAGGAAGATAGTTTGAGGATTAAATAGGAAAAATATTTGGGAGAAAAAATGAGAACAAGAGTTGTTGTGGTATAGTGGTTAGAGCTTTGGAATTAATTCTTGAGGTCTTGGGTTCAAACTCCATCATTGGAGTTTTAGCATGATTAAATTTTATTTTTGCTTGGGAAGGTGGTATTTTCGGCCTTAAGTGCTTTAGAGTAGAGTAGAGGTGTTGTCCTAGGGGAGACATAATAGGAGTATCCTAATCCTATTCTTGTATCCTACAAAAATTCCTAAGGGAATTCATACCCTTCTTGATCCTTAATTTTTCCTACTTCTCAGTTCATTAGGTTGGTCAATTTGTTTTAGCTAATTTCATTCCAGAAAATTCCAGTAAAGTGCTGTGGCTTTGAAGGTTCAAAATGTCTAAGTGTAAGACATCTTATGGACTGAAAATAGGTAGGAGTTGGGGAAGGTTCCCAAGAGATTAAACTCTATGGTTGAACCTTCAAAACTCCATTCTAGCTATGTTCATTTTCCTTCATGTAGTGATTTGAAAATTTTCCCAGCTTCTTGTGCATTCAAGGTATCAAAATTTTCGGCCATCATTCCCTCCCAAAAGCTGCCAGAAAATAGCCCTCTTGACCAGCTTGAAATCTGAAATTTTCTGGCCAAATTCGGACTGCACAAATGCTGTGCAAAACCAGAAATTTTCTGGGCAAATTCACAGCTTATGTGGGCTTAAACCAAGCTGTTTTCTTCTAATTTTCTTCCAGCACCTTAGCCACATTTTTCCTCCATAAAGAAGGCTGGAAACCAGCCTTGAAAGACCTCTGAATACCCCTTCAACTCCTCTGCAAACTGACTGAATAATGGTAGAAAAATCTACTCAGAATTTTCCTTCAAACTTGCGAAAATCACTCAACAGAAATCCCAGCTTGTTCCTTCTTCAGCCATGTCCGAAATCTTCATCATTTTTTTATACAAACTCCCTTTGAACAGCCATGAACTGAGCTTCATCATCTTCCCCAGCGTTCTGATCGAAAATCGGTCCATGGCTGCCCTTAAAATATCTCTAACAATTACTCTAATTAAGCCTTGATTAAAGACCAAAATTCCAGCTAGTAAACTTTCATAAAATATCCCTTAGACAACCAGACCTTCCTTCACCATTGTACTCCCTCTTTTCGGCCACCATTAAGCTTCTTCAACTAGCTTTCATCCAGCAAAAAAACTGAGCAACAGTCGGCCATTACAACTTCCAAAAAGCTCTCCATTGATCAAAGATCTTCTTGCCATATTTTGTTTCCAAATTTGGTTCTCTAAAATATTTTTTTAGGATTTCAACAACCAGCCTTTTATTTTCCTTTCAAACCAGAAAAATCATCTACCAAAACCACTCAAACAATTCGGCCACTACAATCCCACAGAATTTCGTCAGCTTCAATCAAATTCCCTCCATTCTCTTCAACCTTCAAGCACACCTAGAACACCAAGAACACCTACTAGATTTCATACACCTAAAACCACTCCAAACCACTTCAATCTTCTTCAAAAAAATTCTAGATTTCATCTACTCACTGCCGTGAATCCATCCACACCACTTTTAACATCAAACTCCAAAATCCAACTCTCTCTCTTGGATAAAAAATCAGTATTTTTGTGAAGGCTCAAGAACACCTTCAAGGTAAGCTTGTTCAATCAACTTCATCTCCACTAATCTTCAATCTCTAATGAATATATATGTGTATAAGTATGCTAATGGACTCTCTTCTTCTCTTTTTTTTTCTCTCTCTCTCTCTCTTGGCCGAACACCCCCTCTCTCTTGGCCGAATGATTTCTTCACCAATAGCCATGCTTTCTTCATCTCTCTTGGACAGATCTAGTCTCCTAGGAGTTGAGATCCATTCGAAACTCCTCCAAGGTACTCATCAATCAAGTAAGTCTTTTCAACCCTCCTTTTAAATTCTAGATTCATGTCTCTAGGGTGATATTGGAAGGAGATGGATTATGATTAGGATTTGAGCATGTGTTGTTGTGATGAGTTGAGATTGAAGCATGAATAAATGTGTGTATATGATGGAGATGTGATTGATATATGAGTTGATTGTCTTGGTTGATTGTATGGTGTTTTAGGGTTTAATGCATGTCTCCATGTCGTGAGTGATATATGTGATCAAGTATGTTAGAGATTATATCACTTTTGGTGAATAGAATTTATATTCATGTATGATTGTTAAAGCCATGAATATATTTATGCTAGTAGAGGTTGGATCATGTCTTGGTAAATTTAGATCTATGCCTTTATTCATGATTTGGATGATTTGATGAATTGAAGTGGAGTATATGTTCACAATTGTGGTTAGTAATAGAAATATGATCATGACCTAATTGTCCCTAAACTAATTTTATTTCATCAATAAAATGATTAATATTATAATTTTTGCTAGTAGATCTCGAAAACCCTAGAAAATGTGAATTTGACCTTTTATATAAAATAGTGATATTTTAATCAAATAAATGATAGCTTTTATTACAGAAATAAAATATATAGATATTATGTATTATAATAATAACTAATAAAGCCTTTTATATAAATAATTATAATAAGCAAAATATTAATTTTGTAAGTCTTATATTCATAAATACTATTAAAATTTATTATCTTTCAATCATTATCTTTTAATTAAAACCTATTAAAGTTTACTTGCAATTAATTTTAGTTATCAATTATTTTCTAACAATTAATTATTAATAAATCATTATTTTACCTAATACCACCTAGGACTCTTCATCAAATAAACTCTAATTTATTTTTAGCAAAATTTAAACCTTCAACTTATTAGTACATATTTCCTAAAACCCTAATTACTTTAATATCAAACTAGACTTAGCTTACAAACCCTTTTATTTATCATCTGGCCTTAAAGCTTGGGACATTAGGGTCATGGTTGAAGTAAGTTGAGCTAGTTTTATTTGTGAAAGTGGATTTTGGCTTGAATTTGATTATGGTTTATATTTACCCTAGGCTGGGTTAGGTCAGCTATTGGAGACCCTTATTTTGAGCAAGGATCAGGTAAGTTCCTGCATAAAACTTGTTTATTATAAAAAGTTATTATGGCAAGCTAAACGCGAAGTTTGTGAACACTAATTTGGTAAAGGCAATTAGGGGCTGTTTCCTTTCTTGTTTCAGTCAAACCAATTATTTGAAAAAAAAACAAGTAGTTTTATTTAAACACTAAACTGTTTCTAAAACTAGTTTTGACAAAGACTTTGGAAACTCGTGATTGCCATTTTTAAGTAAAGTTATGTTTTATCAGTTTTCTCCCAAGTGGGATGAACTACGTTGAGTACTCAATAAGGGTAGGCTAGTAGTACTAGTTTTGAAGAGTAAGAGTGAGTTTTTTGGTAGGAGGCCACCTCTAGAAGATGAACTCAACTTAGAGAAACGTCAATACTACTTAGTCATGCCGGTCCGAGCTAGCAGTTTTTAGTCATGTGGACTGTGTGTTGCCGGAGTGGACAGTCGATTTTTGTTTGGGTGTAGAGAAGGAGGAGAATCTTACCCGGTAGGCCGATCACCTACCTTTTGTCAGTCTGCACAAAGTGTGGCAGTATGCACAAAGTGTGGCATACTGACCATGTGGACATGGGGTCCAATGTGTGGTAACCTATGACCACCTTTTTGAGTGGTTGATTTTATTGAACATGTATGGTTGGAAAAGCTAAAACACCACTCTTGTTTTTGAATATCATTTATTGCTTGCTAGTATTTTTCTTATGAAAATTCTTACACCTTGCATGCATGAACTGTTTTCACTGGACACTCAAAGCACACACGGATTTATTGAGATTTTTATCTCATCACCCTTTTTACCATGATTTCAGGTTGCTCCTGCTGTGGGGATGAGTAGTTAGTTGTTGCCTGCCTTGGAAGATATTTTGATATTTATTTTGTGTAATACTTTGGGAGTTGAGAGTGAATCATTTTTTATTTTGGATTTATTCTTGAATTTTTGGGTTGTAATAAGTTTAAATTTTAAAGTATTACTTTATTTTTCTTGTGTGACCTAGTTATAAAAATCTCTTATCTTTTGGACGGGGCGACATCCTCGGCCCTGTTGGGCCTAGGTAGTGGAGTGTTACAAGAAGGCCAAGAAAAAGGCTAGTTTTGGCTGCTTTATTTGTGGTGGTCCCCATATTACATAAAATTACCCCAAATGTGAGGAGATGCTGAATACTATGATGCTTACCAAAGCGAATACCACTGTTGCTGGTGAAGTCGGTTGTGATGGTTTGAGCACTGGTTCCCAAGTTTGTGTTAATCTCTTACAGTTTCTAAATACACTCACCACTTGAGTAGACCTTCCAAGATAGTGTGGATTGTTGTATATGGATGCCTTGGTGAACCGAGTCCCCATGAAGGCAATGGTGGATGGTGGTGCTAATTATAATTTCGCGTCGGAAAAGGTGATACCTAAGCTGAGATTGGAATTGGTGGAAAGTCCCTTGTGATTGAAGGTAATGAATTTTGAGGCTAGGCAGTCAAGGGTGCAATGGATATGTCCCTTACTGTTGGCTCGTGGAAAGGTAAATATAACTTCATTATTGTCCATCATGATGATTTTGATGTAATTCTGGGGGTGGACCTTCTTTTTTCTGCTAAAATCTCTGTTATACCTTATTTGGGTAGGATTGTGATTGGTGATGAGATAAACCTCAATTTTGTGCGCGGTACCTTTGTTGACCAATCTGATAGGACCAATAAAGGAAAAGGGTTTTTTTTTTTTTATCAACTATGCAACTTAAGGATGGGTTAAAATGTGGCAAAATGATCTGGCTGGTTATTGTGGTTCAAGTCAAGCCTGATGTGTGCCAAGAGGTACTAGATGTTGTGGCAGAGGTGCTGGATGAGTGTGCAAACATCATGCCATCAGAGTTGCCAAAAGAGCTACCTCCCAGAAGGGCAACTGATCATAAGATTGAGCTTGTTCCTGGTGCTACACCCCGGGTCAAGCTCCATACCAGATATCCCCTACAGAGTTGGTTGAATTGAGAATATAGTTGGGTGACTGCTTGAAAGTGGACTTATGAAGCTTTCCAAAGCTCCTTATAGTGCCTAGCTCCTTTTTAAAAGAAGGCAAATGGAACATTACGGTTTGGTGTGGACCAAAGAGCTTTGAACAAATTGACGGTAAAGAATAAATATACTATTCCTAATGCCTTTGACTTGTTTGATCATCTTGCCAAAGTTAAGTGCTTTACCAAAATTGACTTTCGATCAGGCTATTAATAGGTTTGAATTACTGAGAGAGATGAGACTAAGACGATGGTTATAACTCAATATGGTTCCTATGAGTTTATGGTGATGTCGTTCGGTCTTACGAATGCTCCTGCGACATTTTGTAATCTTATGAATGATGTACTATATGATTACCTAAAAAAGTTTGTTGTTGTTTATCTAGATGATATTATAATCTACAATAATTCCCTAGAGGAACACTTGTTACATTTAAAACTTGTATTCCAGCGGCTTAGGAAACACAAGTTATATGTAAAAAAAAAAAATGAAAAGTGTGAGTTCTGTAAGGAAGAGATCACTTTTCTTGGTCATGTAATTAGTTAAGGGAAGATTCAGATGGACCGCAAGAAAGTGGCTGCAATCATTGATTGATTGGACTACCCCGACGAAAATGCCAGAATTGAGATTATTTTTTGTATTGGCTAACTACTACAGACGGTTTATCAAAGGATATTCGAAGTTGGTGGTCCAATTGATGGATTTTCTTAAGAAGGACCAAAGATGGGATTGGAATGATGATTGTGAAACAACATTCCAGGTGTTGAAGGAAGCTATTGCTTCTGAGCTGATCCTAGCCTTACTAGATTTCAGCCAACCATTTGAGGTGCATATTGATACTTCGAGTCATACAATTGGTGGGGTGCAAGTGTAGAACAAGCACCCCATTGCGTTTGAAAGTCAGAAGCTGAAAGATTAGGAGCAAATATATAGTACCCATGAGAAAGAGATGACGGCTGTTGTGCATTGTTTGCAAATTTGGAGGCACTACTTGCTAGGAACGAAGTTTATTGTGGTGACAAATAATGTGGCAAATACTTATTTTAAGACCGGAAGAAGCTGAGTCTAAAGCAAGTAAGATGACAAGAGTTTTTGGCTGAGTTTGACTTCAAGTAGGTGCACAAGCCAGGAAGGGAAAACCTTTTTGCGGATGCTTTTAGTTAGAAAGGTATTGATGAGAATATGGCTGCGATTTCTCTTCTTAAGGTAAATTTCTTGGCTAAAGTCAAAGAAGAGTCGGAGAATGATTCTGTTTACCAGAGATTGTGAAACAAATTAGTGAAGATTCAGTTCGTCATTATTGGCTAGAAGATGTGATACCACGAGCTAAAGGAAATTGAGTCTATGTGCCAGCAGGAACTTTAAGAAGGCAATTTCTGAATAAGACGCATGACACTTCATAGGTTGGTCATCCAGGAGTTGAACGTATGAATGCCTTGTTGTCCCATCAATTTTACTGGCCCCGTATAGTGGACAATGTTGAAGCTTATATGAAAACATGCTTGGTATGCCAGTAAGACAAGTTGGAACAGAAGAAGGAAGGTGGTCTTTTGCAGCCCATGAATATACCAGATCGACCTTGGCAGTCCATTTCTATGGACTTCATTTCTGAGTTGCCCAAGGAAAATAGGATAGCTTCTATCTTCGTTGATGTCGATTAGTGATGCGTGGTTTTAGTGTAAAAAATATTACCAACGAAATCCATAACTAATCAAGTTTTAATTAAAATACTAAGCACTAAAACCATACATACGGGTAAGTATACCCATTATATAGAGTAGGGAATAGCAAGTATTGAATTCACAGGAATTTAGACTCCTATTTTACTTTACTCAAATCTTAATCGTTTAGCCAAATAAAATAAGAAAAGTATAAAAAGAAAAAGTAAAGATAAAAATATATAACTTAAGTAGAAAAGAATATGTAATTAGATAAATATTCTTGAAGATATGACCATGAATTACTCAACAAATATCACAATTAATTATCATCTTACTATCATGAAGGAATTAAAATAGAATCCAGTCATTTCTCAAGTCATGGACTCACTATCTTTTAGTGAAATTAGTGAATATATTTTGTCTTAACCAATTTACCCAAAAGATGTATTAAAATCAATCCTCACATAAATCTCTATATTTTAGGTGATTTAAAGCATGAAATTAGCTAATAAATCTATATTCTAGCAATCATCAACTAATTTTTGATTACCCAAGTTCTTTACAATTAACCTCTCTTTTAAATAAGTTAAGAGATAACAAATATGAAATTAATTAAATTGAAACCATAATTAACCTATTTTTTAAGCAATTTGAATAAGAAGAATTAATCAATTAATTCCTTAATTGAAATAAGTAATCAAATACCAAGAATAATGATTAATTGACCAAAAGACTAAATTAACTCAAAATCATAAATCCATAGGATAATATCAAATTACAATTAAAGAATTAAACCCATCATTATTCTAGAAAAAGAAAACAAAGGTAAGAGATAAGTATTCATAGACAAGCCATTCAATTTTCAATGAAAGCTCCTCCTAGATCAATGCTCCTTGAATGATTTCTTTAGAGAAAATATTAATGATGGTGCACTCTAAAATATATGTCTAATGATATACATTGTGCACACCTTTTACATACCGTGAATGACCTTATTTATAGGCATAAAAGACCTTCCTTAAAGTCCCAAAATACCTAAGAAGTATTTTCCTAATATGCTTTGGTATTTTGCACAAATCCAAGTCCACCACCTTTAACTGATACATGAGCCAATTTCGAGCCATCGCATGCCATTAAGCCATTCTTTTGATTAAAGCCACGAAGCTAAGCCATTGAAACCCAAACCATATCTTCCTTTCCTTTTATTTCTTTGATCCAGCCAAAACCTGAGCCTAATTCTTTCTTTCCTCTTGAAGCCGGCTCACCTAAGCCGCAAAGCCAAGCTGAGCTGCGAGAGCTACTTCCTTTTTCCTTGCCAAGATGACTTAAAACCATTGAGCTGCCTTCTTTTTGTTTAGCCAGCTACCTGTGCCGATTCACCAATGAGCCACATTTCTCATTTCTTTCTTCTTTTTGCTGAGCTGCGGCTTCTCTTTGTTGAGCCTCCCGCGGATCACATTAATCCTCTCAAGGCTTGCATTTATTTTTGGTCTAATTTTGGCTTTCTCTATTTTTCTAGCCAATTTGCCTTTGTTTGGTGTTCTTTCTTCAGACTTGGCCCGATGCTAGGTCAGTCTTTTTGGCCAGGTGCCGGTTCTTCGCTAGAATTTCTCCAATTAACCCCAAACTCACCTATATTTGTATAAAATTACAAAAAAAAATATTTTTATAAGTGAAATATCAAATATGAAGAAATATGACTATTTATTGTATTAAAAGTATCATAAAATATCCTCAAATAATTAGGAAAATATATGTAAATTTAGCCCCTATCAACTGGTTTTCTAAGAATGTTGTTTTTATGGTTGCTCCTAAAGCTTGCACTGCAGATATTGGTGCTGACTTGTTCTCTATTTTTGACATTCCCCCATATTTGAATCTTTGCTTATCCCCAAGCAAAGTGCTTAAGAGAAATCACACAAAACAAATTAGCTCTTCTCAAATTCATCCATAACAAATTCATAATTTCTTTTCCAACTTTAGACATAAAATTTTGCATTCATTCAACCCTTTAAAAACCTTTGTAAGCCTTTGTAAACTCACGCATTAAATTAAACATATCAAAACCTTAAAAATTAAGTTAAACAAGCTTATATTTTAGTCTAAGAAAATTATTTTACCTTTCAAGCCAAGACATAGATGACAAAAATCATACAAGTCAAGTCATCTAACCAATTCAAGATTCATAGAAATCAATTTACACAACTCTAAGTAGTGAATAAAGAGATACTCATTTTTTTTCACACTCATGTTATTTTTCAAGATGACTTAGGGAATTTATCCTCTAGAAAATAAATTTCTCTTCACTAACCGTATTGACCCCCTTTTTGTTATCAATTTTTTTTCCAGCATTTTTTTCTTGCTTTTCTTGTCTTCAAGATAGCTTTAAGGGAGTGCACCAAATAATACCTACTACTTATCTCAATATTAACCCCCTTTTTCAGCAAAGGTATTCCAAATTAAAATAAGGGCATTTTTTCTTTCATCATTTTTCAATATCTCAAGACAATGATTTTTTTCTACTCAATTTTTTTTCTCTATTTCTCACATTCCTTATTCACAACTTCAAGCTGAATAAATTTAGAAAATCATGAATTAAGAATTAATCAATAACTTTTTCCATATTTTATCACATCATCCATATCCAACCATGATGAGTAAAATAATATACAAACACCAACGCATAACCAAGATTAACTTAAATTCTCCAGATTTAACATATCGAATCCAATAGACCAACTTATGTTTTAATAAAAATTCAATCATAATGAATGAAAAATCCATATCCAAAGTTAACAAGAAAATCATAACTCCATTATAGACAAATAAACTCGATTTAGCTCCAAAATTTTCAAACTTTCAAATTGTAATTATTCAAAATTTTCAAGGAAATTCAAGGATTTTCACAATTTTCCAAAGTGACACCAAGAAATGTTCTCAAAACTTGGACAAAGAATATCACCAAATCACTCCCCCATATTTAAACTGAACAATGTCCTCATTGGCAAAAAATTAACACAAGAAAGCATCTCCAAAGGGACCAAAAATAATAAAGGGGACGAGGATAAAGCAATACTCCGCAAGTGCAATAAGTTCCAATAGATAGCAAAACTGGAAATAGAAAAAAGAGCTTGTTCAAAAGGACTTTATTTTGACCTACAAAAGAAAACACAAATAAAAGTATAAGAAAAATAATAACAAAATAAAAATACACCTAAATAAAAGAAACAAACTAAAGAAAATACTAATAAAAATCATAACAAAGCAAATAAAGA
Source organism: Voacanga thouarsii (assembly GCA_026120185.1). Classification (NCBI taxonomy): domain Eukaryota; kingdom Viridiplantae; phylum Streptophyta; class Magnoliopsida; order Gentianales; family Apocynaceae; genus Voacanga; species Voacanga thouarsii. Next base: position 2,091,531 of record JANUWF010001127.1, on the reverse strand, counting down.
CATGACTCACTCCCCCACACTTAAGACGGAAAATATTTTTCTTATTTGGAAAAAATAACACCCAACAACTCCAAATGCAAAACAAGGATACAAACTTTTTTCACTTATCATGCTTCCTCATCAAACCTTTGCACAAAGAATTAATGCTTATTGAAAAATCTAGGCATGAGGAAAGTAGAACGAAAAGAGGGTTTTGAAAAATGAAGGGTTCATAGATAATATGAGTTGCAATAAATGTAAATGCATGACCCCTCCCCCCCCTTCCGTAACACCTTTTTAGACATACAAATAAAGTTCCCAATACAAAGATGTAAATTGTGCCTAAAAAGTGTAGAAATAGTAGATTCACTACTTATCCCTTCAAAAGATTTGTTACAATGTAAACCCCCATTCAAACCTAGTAATGTAGATCTTAAAGATGGAATCAAGAAATCCTTACTTTTCAACACATCTACAAATACCGAGTTACCTCTCTAAAATTGGGATGAAGGGTATGAGTTTTAAACATCCTCTAAGGGTTTCTTATGATACAACATGGAAAAATTCAACTCCTTGAGGCATGTTAAATTGTACACATCATCAATGGTATTATTAGCCTCTGTGAGTAGAGAGGTACATATAAATTCACGCGAGAAAGAAAAATTAGAAATATGAGATAATAGAATAAAATAAAAAATTTCCCCATCACACTGTGTAATTGTTCTTCATATCCTCTCCCAGCTCCTTAGGATCCTCTTATTCAAGTGTAGGAGTCTTTGTGGCATCGTCAACTAGCTTGGCTAGTTGTATTCTTTGATGGCTCATTCATTGGAAAAATTCATCTTGATACTTAAGGAATGAATTGGTGCTGGCGGCAAATTATTCATTGAGACTTTAAGTGACGTCTCACAAAAGGGTCAATTCGAGCTTACAAATTTGCCAAATTCTCATTATTATGGCTCATTTGAATTTGTGCCCATGGCCACATATATCCCCATAGTTGATTGTCTATGATGATGATTTTAATCTTACCCTCAATGAAAAACAAGGATTAAATCAAAAAGAAAAATAAAACAAGTAAAAATTCAAACAAATAAAAAATAAAATCATATATAAAAAAATGCAAATATTCACAAAGTTATTAAAAACAAAAAGTTACTGATATTTACAAATACAACAAAGGCTAAATCAACAAGATTCGAGTATTTCCGATAGTGCTCATCCCGAGCAACAACGTAAAAAACTTGATGCGTATTTTTTAGTGTAGAAAATATTACTAACAAAATTCACAATCAATCAAGCTTTAATTAAAATGTTAACTACTAAAACTACACATACGGACAAGTATACACATCATATAGTATAGGAAATAGTAAGTATTAAATCCATAGGAACATGGACTCCCACCTTACTTTACTCAAATCTTTATTGTTTGGTTAATAAAATAAGAAGAGAATAAAAATGAAAAGTAAAGATAAAAATATATATAATTCAAGGAGAAAAGAATATGTAATTGGATAAATATTCTTGCAAACATGACCATGAATTACTTAGCAAATATTATAATTGATTATCATCTTAGTATCGTGAAGAAATTAAAATAGAATCTAGTCGTTTCCCAAGTCATGGACTCAATATCTTCTAGTGAAATTAGTGAACATATTCTGTTTCAACCAATTTACCTAAAAGATGCATTAAAATCAATCCTCACATAAATCCATATATTCTAGGGGATTTATAGCATGAAATTAGCCAATGAATCTATATTATAGCAATCATCAACTAATATTTGATTACCGGAGTTTTTTACAATTAACCCATTTTTTAGTAAGTTGAGAGATAACAAATACGAAATTAATTAAATTGAAACTATAATTAACCTATTTTTCAAGCAAGTTAATAAGAAAAATCAATCAATTAATTCCTTAATTGAAATAAGTAATCAAATACAAAAAATAATGATTAATTTATCAAAAGATTAAATTAGCTCAAAATCATAAATACAAATAATACTATCAAATTAAAGAATTAAACTCATTATTCTTGTAGAAAAAGAAAACAAAGGTAAGACATAAATACTTGTAGATAAGCCTTTTAATTTCCAATGAAAGCTCCTCCTAGATCAATGCTCCTTAAATGATTTTTCTAAAGAAAATATTAATGATGGTGCACTCTAAAATATCTGTCTAATGATCCACATTGTGCACACCTTTTACATAACGTGAATGGCCTTATTTATAGGCACAAAAGACTTCCTAAAAGTTTCAAAATACCTAAGAAGTATTTTCCTAATTGGCTTTGGTATTCTACACAAACTAAGTCCACGGCCTTTAATAGATGCGTGAGCCAATTTTAAACCATCGCAAGCCATTAAGCCATTCTTTTGATTAAAGCCACGAAGCTAAGCCATTGAAACCCAAACCATATCTTCCTTTCATTTTATTTCTTTGATCGAGCCAAACCCGAGCCTAATTCTTTCTTTCCTCTTGAAGTTAGCTCACCCAAGCTGCAAAGCCAAGCCGAGCCGTGAGAGCTACTTCTTTTTTCCTTGCTGAGTCGACTTGAAACCACCAAGCTGCCTTCTTTTTGCTTAGCTAGCTACCTGAGTCAATTCACCAATGAGCCATTTCTCATTTCTTTCTTCATTTTGTTGAGCCACAGCTTCTCTTTGTTGAGCCTTCCACAAATCACATTGATCCTCTCAAGGCTTGCATTTTTTTTTTTTGGGTCTAATTTTGGTTTCCTCTATTTTTCTAGCCAATTTGCCTCTGTTTAGTGTCCTTTCTCCAGTTCTAGCCCAGCACTGGGTTAATCTTCTTGGTTGGGTGCCGGGTCTTCACTGAAATTTCTCCAATTAACCCCAAATTTACCTATTTTTGCATAAAATTACAGAAAAATATTTCTATAAGTGAAATATCAAATAGAACGGAATGTGACTAGTTATTGTGTCAAAAGTATCACAAAATAACTGCAAATAATTAGAAAAATATATGTAAATTTAGCCTATATCAACTGATTTTCTGAGTATGCTATTTTTATAGTTGCTGCTAAGGCTTGTACCGCGATATGTCTACTGATTTGTTCTTCAAAAATGTGGTGAAACATTTCAGGTTGCCAACTGACATTGTGAGTGATTGGGACACAAGGTTCACTAGTCATTTTTGGACGATATTGTTTAGTTTCTTTGGGATAGTACTAAAGTTCTCTATTACTGCACATCTTTAAACAGACGGTCAGATTGAGAGGATCAAGCATTGCTAGAAGAATTCCTTAGACACTATGTGGATGCTAGTTAGAAAAATTGGGTAGATTTACTTGTTGTAGCCCAATTTAGTTATAGTTTGCATAGGTCTTCTTCTACAGGAATGAGTCCATTTAAGTTGGTGAATGGATAGTAGCCGACGATGCCCTATGACATTGCTACTGGTTAGACTTATACTAAATGTCTAGCTGCCTATTAATTTACTTGGGCCAAGCAGGAGCTTATTGATGAGTCCAAAGATAGCCTGATCCTTGCCCAGTAAAGGATGAAGTACTATGCTAATTTGAACTGAAGGGATGTTCAGTTCAGTGTTGGAGATATGGTTATGCTCAAACTGACTCCCTAGATATGGAGGAAAATCAGTAGCAAAACAATGAATTGTGGGCTGATTCCAAAGTATGATGGACCTTTTGAGGTGGTGAAAAAGGTAGGACGGGTGGCCTATCGTCTAATGCTGCCTAGCCGATTAAAAGTTCATCCAACATTTCATATGAGCTTCTTAAAGCCTTTCAACCAAGATGAGCTTGATGAAGGCAGAAGCAAAAGTACGTGCCAAAGATGGGACAGTGGCCAGGAAGTGGCTCTGGTTTCCCTCTTGGTGCTCTCGTGGGCAGCTAAGATAGATATGACTTAGTTGGCTGGTTGGACAGGATTACCAAGTTAGATAGCAATTACCACACTTGCAAGACCCAGATTGCCAACATGGCTCTTTCCAACATGACATGCATGAAGTTAGCATATTCTAAGTCATGGGTTGGTGGGATAGTGGGTAGTTTCCCTATGTTGGTTGGGATGTAACCAACTCATCCTTTATCTATCAATACTTGTATTCTTTGGCTTGGCCAGACTAGTAAGAGTAGGAACTAAGCCTGCTAACATTGTTGTATTGTTCTTTGTAAGTTCTTTGTAAGTTCTATGGTGAATGCAAGGTTGGCCTTTTTGGTTGTATTTCTCATGTGTTTCTTTACTTTCATGTTGGTTTTTATACTTTATAGTTGTTCCTTCTGAGTTCACTTCTAAAACGTGGGTAAGGCTGACTAGTCTCGTTGGCTAGTACTAGTGTGCAAAGTTTGGTTTGGTGTTGGAGACTAACTCTGTGACAATAAGCAAGAAGAAAGGTGAGGTTTGCATTATTAGTGATCAAAACTACTTTAGACCCATTACATTGGTAGTTTTAGAAATCATATCTCTCAAGAGATCTTTTGTTAATGGTTCAGCAAGATTTTCTTTGAACTAAATGTACACAACCATAATCATTCCATCAGAAAGTAGCTGTCTTACAAATTCATGTCTTAGTCCAACATGTCTAGATTTAACATATAAATTTTGCTAAATGCTCTAGACATGATTACTTCACTATCACAGTACAATGAGATAGCTAGCATCAGTTGTGGCTACAACTTTATACCTAACAAGAGATTTCTTAGTCATTCAACCCTTTTGCCTGTTGCTACAAGAGCTACAAGCTCTACTTCCATTATTGAATGAGTAATGTAAGTTTGTTTCTTGGATGCCTAAGAAATAGCACCACCAACTAGTGTAAAAATCTAGCTTGATGTTGAAACATTATCTTTTATACTTGACATCCAACTAGCATCACTATATCCTTCTAAAAATGAAGGAAACTTATTATAAAATAATCCAATGGTTTTTGTCTTTTTAAGATACCCTAAAACTCTACGAACCGCTTGCCAATGACTACTACTAGGATTATGTGTGTATCTTGATAATTTACCCATTGCAAATGTAATATCTGGTCTTATACAATGCATTGCATACATTAAACTACCAATTGCACTTGCATACTCAAGTTGATTTATTGATCCTCCTGTATTTTCTTCCAGCTTAGTTGAAACATCAAAAGGGGTATTAACTTCTTTCACATTTAAATGACTAAATTTAGAAAGAATCTTGTCAATATAATATGATTAAAATAGTGCATAATCCCCATTATGTTTCTTAACTTTAATATATACCTAAGATAATATCAACTTCTCCTAAATATTTCATTTTAAATTGTGAAGCCAAATCCGTCTTAGTTTCCTTTATTCCTTGAATATTAGTACTCATTATCAGCATGTTATCAACATATAAACATATAATCACACCATAATTCAGAGTGAATTTTGAGTATACACATGTATCTATTTCAATATGTTTAAATTCATTTGATAAGATTGCCTTATCAAATTTATCATGCTAGTTCCTTGGACCTTATTTTAAACCATACAAAGACTTTATTAAATTGCAAACTTTATTTTCGTTTCCTAGAAGTACAAACCCTTTTGGTTGTTCCATGTAAACTTTTTCATCAAGATCACCATTTAAAAATGCTATTTTAACATCCATTTGATGAATATGCAAATCATATAATGAAACCAAAGCAAAAAACAATCTTATAGAAGAAATTCTAGCTACAAGGGCATAGTGTCAAAATAATCTATTCCTTCTTTTTGTTTAAAGCCTTTTGCTACTAGTCTTTCTTTAAATGTTTTAAGTGTACTATCGGTGTTATACTTCTTCCAAAAAAATCCATTTAGAACTAACAAGCTTTGATTTAGGAGGTAAATCAATTAATATCTAAGTACCATTAGTAAGAAGAGAATCCATTTCATTATACTATTGGTATTATATCCAAAACACTACTTCTTATTTCTTCAACCAAGAAGACTACAACTTGTGAAGAAATAAAATCAGAACTTAGATCTTTTTCTTTTCCTACTCTTTTGCTTCTTCCACGTTTAATATAATGATCAATATCTTTCCTTTTACTTGGAAAACTAGGACCAATATCATTATGATTTGTTATGTTATTTCGATGATCACTAAAGTCATGTAGAAAACTTGTTTCAAGAAAATCTACATATCTTGATTCTATAATAACATTTTATTCCTCTAATAATCTATAGGCCTTAGAATTCTCTGCATAACCAACAAAAATGCTCTTTAAAGTTCTTGGTCCTACTTTAGCTCTTTTGGGATCACTAACTTTATAATAGCTATACACCCCCACACTTTAAAACAATGTCATTTTGGTTTTCTACCTTTAATAGCTTAATATGGAAATACTTTTATTTTCTTTGATATTATTCTATTACGAATATGACATCTAGTTAATAGAGCTTCTTCCTATAAATTCATAGGTAATTTTGAATGCAAAAGAATAGCATTCATCATATCCACCAATGTTCAATACCAAACCATTTTGTTGAGGTGTGTAATTAGGTTTGATGTATTATACCATTTTGTTCACAAAATTTAGAAATTTAAAATGAAACATATTCTCCACCACGATCACTTATGTATAAATTTTGGGTTTATAAAATCATCAAATTTAAATCCATCCATTAGTCAAGTTTTAATTAAAATATTAATCCCAAAATACACATATGAGCAAGTATACTCTTCGCAAGCATAGTATAAGAAATTAACGAGTATCGATCCTCAAAGGAACAAGTACACACTAATCACTTTTCATTCATTATTTAATATACCCAATAAAATGATAAAATAATAAAAAATAAAAAAATATATACCACTCAAAGATGAAAAAATTTATAATTAGACAAATATTCTTGAAAATATGACTATGAACCACTTAATAATTATCATAATCAATTATTATCTTAGCATCACGAAGGATTTAATATAGACCCACTTCGTTTACAATATATGGAATCACTATCTTCTAGTTAAATTAGTGAACATATTTGTCTTAACCAATCTATTGAAAAGATGCATTAAAATTAATCCTCATATAAACCCCTATATTTTAGGTGATTTAAAATATGAAATTAATCTATGAATCCATATTCCAGCAATCATCAACCAACATTTGATTACTCAATGTTCTTAACAATTAACCATTTTTTCAAGCAAGTTAAGAGAAAACAAATATGAAATTAATTAATTGAAGTCATTATCAACTTCTTTTCAAGCAAGTTAATAACAAAAATCAATTAACCAACTCTATAAGCAAAACAAATAATCAAATCCCAAGATAAATAATGAATTGATCAAAAGTCTAAATTAATCAATAAATCATGAATCACAAAAACAATGCCAAATTATAATAGAAATATTAAATACATGATTGTTTAAGAAAAAGAAAACAAAAGTAAAAGAAAGTACTCATAGACAAGCCCCCTTTTTCTCATTTGAAAACTCTCTTGAGCAACCCTCATTGATTTGGTGAATTCTTCCTTCTTTAAGCAATTGGAATTTATGCTCTTCGATTCACTTTTAATCTCTTGTGTTTTCTCTTACTTCTATAAGCTTCTTTGATGCCAAATTTGTTGCTTGAGGAGTCTTGGCCGAGTAAAAATTGAAAAATACCAAAATCTTTAGAAAATTTTCAAATTGGTGCATAGAAATTTCGTGTTCCAGAATAGGGCCTAGCGCTGGGTCTAGTCGACCCACCTAGCACCAGATCTGTTCTGTTCTCTTCCTCAATTTTTGCTCTATTTCAACTGGCCAACCAGAATAGACCTAGCGCTTGGTTCACTTGCTAGACCAGGCCCTAGGTGTAATCTAGAATTCATTCGCTTTTTGCTTAAAAAATAACTTAAATCTGTACAAATTCGCCATTGTACATCGGACCGGGCCTAGGGCCGGGTCCGGTCTGGTTCGGGCCAGGGGTAGAAACCCCTGGCCCGCCTGGGCCCGTGGCCCGGCAGGCTGGCCCGCCTGAGAAAGCCGTTACCCAACGGCTCTCTTATTTTTTTTAATTGCAATTCAGTCCCTAAAATGGTTGAATTATTTTTTATTTTGTATTTTGATCCGTAACGGTTATATTATCTATTCTAACCCCCAAAACTCTATAAATACCCCCAAATTCAACCCAAAAGTCATCAAACTCTCTCCAATTCTCTCAAACTCTCTCTTATTTCCATTATCTTTCTTTCATATTCCTCAAATTTATTCATTTTCTCTACAAAGAATATTAAAATAGAATTTATTTTTGTGTTATACCTTTTCAATTCTTCAAGAAAGTCTTTATATTTTGGAAGATTGTTGAGTAGCGGAATAGTGGATACAAGAAGTAAAAAGCTCAATAAAGTATTATTATTCTTGAATCTTGGTCATCAACAAGTTAGTATTTCTTAATCTTACATTCTTTTATTTTGGCTTTATTAATTGTTTATTTGTTTTAGTTATTTGTTTAATTTTTAAGTTAATTTATTTTTTATATATTTCAATTCTCTTATTTCATTATTTGTTAATACTTTATTTTTTTGAACTTTTATTTGAATTTTGATTGCTTGTTTTTTTTTAAAGAAATAATGCATCCAAATCAATATCATCATTTTTTTTCATCCCAATCATCTGCACATTTTGATTGTAATATAGATCCAGTTTTGAATTTAATAAATAATGAAATAGGTAATGAAGATGAAGGTCCTAGTAGGCCTAATGTTAGTGTTTCACAATCACAACCAACTCCAAAAATTAATCCTGACGAATCTAATATAGATGGAGATGATGTTGAAACAACGGATGTTATCACTAAAGCAAAAACATCTATGGTTTGGAATCTTTTTGAAAAAGATAATGATAATGATAGGACAATATATAAAATTTGTAGAGTGGTATATGCACATAAGAAGGGAGGAGGGACGGAAATATTAGTTAGACATATGAAAATGTCACATAATGATTGGTTAGAAAACCTGCTTAAACAACAACAAATACGTACTACAGGAGATCAAATTGTTGGTAATTTTTAATATGATCATAGAAAAAATAGAAGTGCATTTGCTAAAATGATTTTTCAAACTAAATTACCTTTTAATTTTGTAGAAAATTCACATTATGAACAATACATGCAAAATAATTGTCAACCAGCATGGAAAAGAATTCCTAGAACAACATTAAAAAATGATATAATAAAGATATATAAAGAAACGAAAGAGTATCTAATTGCTATGTTTGATTCTTGTAATAACAAATTTGCTCTTACTTGTGATGGTTGGACTGCAATTACTAATAAATCTTATTTATGCATTACATGTTATTGAATAGATCATGATTGGTTAGTACAAAAAAGAACTATTTATTTTAAATTATTTGAATATCCTCATGTAGGTAGTAGTATAGCTAGAATGATTACTCAAGCATGTCGTGAATATAGGTTTTTAAATAAAATTATTTCTATTTCTTTAGATAATGCTTCGAATAATGATTCCGCCATAACAATTTAAAAAAAAAAACTATGAATCCTATGTTAGATGGTATTTTATTTCATACTAGGTATGCTTGTCATATACTTAATTTGTGTGTTAAAGAAGAATATACATATATTGATGATATTGTTAATATAATTAGAAATTTTGTTTTATTTATTAAAACCTCCTAACTAGGCAACAAAATGTTAAGGTATTATGTCGAGAACAAGGTATATCTTTAAAAAAAAATTAGATTAGATTGTAAAACTAGATGGAACTTAACTTTAGATATGTTTGAAAGTGTTATAACTTTTCAAAACCAAATTATTGAATTTTGTAATAGTAATAATTTTCAACTTCCACTAACTAAAACTCATTTTGAAAATTGTACTGCACTATTAACATTTTTATTTACTTTCAAAGAAGCTACTGAACTTTTATCGGGATCCTATTATCCCACTACTCATCATATTCTTCCAACACTTGCTAAGGTAGCACATATTTTTGATGAATATATGTATCATTCCCAATATGATTTTTTTTTATGAGAAGTATGTTTGAAAAATATAAAAAATATTATGAAGATATTCCTATTTTATATTGTATGGCATTGTGTATGGATCCTAGAGTAAAGACGCCTAGTTTTCATAGTATTATTGAATATTTATATGAATTATTAGATTTTGATGAATCACAAACACTTAAACAATGTATGATAAAAGACATAACATATAAAATAGTTAAATCTTTATCTGACATGTATAATTTGCATGAGTTTGAGTCTTCTTGTTCTAGTTCTCCTAGTTTAAGTAGGCAAGCTTCATCATCTAGTAGTCACTTTCAACCTCCGCGAAAATCTACCTCTTCAATTTCATCAATATTTAATCCATAGGATATTATGAAACGTAAAAAAAGATCGACTACCACCTACAACGAGATGGCAATTTATGAGATGCAGCCCTTGGTAGAAAATGAAGATCAATATTTTGATATTTGTGGTTAGTGGAAGGCTCATGTAAGTCAATACCCCATTTTATCTAAAATGGCACGTGATCTTTTAACACCACCAATCTCTACAGTGCCATCAGAAAGCGTCTTCAGTGAGAGCGCTCAAACAATTGATGAAAGAAGATCTCGATTGGCTCCTCAAACTTTGGAGATGTTAATGTGTTGTAGTAGTTGGTTTGCAGCCGAAGATAGGACGGCTAATTCGTGGATTATTAATGATGACTCAGATGATGAATGGGTGAACCAAGTAGTTAGTTTAGTATTTTTGTAATTAGGAATTTAGGATAAGTAATATTATGTATTTAATTTTATTTTTAGGATATTTATTATATTTTTAAATTTTAATCATTGTAATATTTTTAAAAAGTTTAGGCATCAAGTCCCCCTCTTATGTAATCTTTATTTTATTAATTAATAAAACAGGTAGGGGTCTAAGCCAAACCCCCAGCACTTCAAGGTGGCTTTTTTATGATTTTAAAATATTGTGTTAAGTAGGAGGGGAAAAAAAAGAAGAATAAGCCTACAGGCTGGCCCGTATTGGCCCGCAGGCCTCACAGGCCAAAGGCCCGGGCCATGCCGATCCTAGGGCCACGCCCCTCTTTGGGACCTGCCCACGTGGAGGGGATCGGCCCGCACTCCACGCGGGCCAGTCCTTGGGCCCGGCCCAGCATGGCCCGAAACCGTGCGGGCCGACCCATTAGCCATTGCTACATAAGAAATGTAAGCTGTGATTTCTTTAGAAAAATAACTAATTTAATAAATTCCAATAGACTAGCTTGGACTCAAATTTTCCTTATCTCAATAATGAGGCTTTAATAATGTCCAGAAACATTTAAATAATCCATCTTTGCTATGAACTAGTCTAAGCAGAAGAAGCATTGAACATCATTAAAAGCATTGATTCCAAACATATATATAAGCACATACAAGAAGTTAGGCAATGTTTCTAATGTATTCAAAATTCAACTTGAAGTAATTGTATTCTTCTTATGAAACGACTATCCCCTCATAATAGTTACCTTCTCTACTGATTTTAAAGCATCTTGTTTTCTCACTTGCCAAAAAAAAAAAAAAAAGAAAAGAAAAGAAAAAAAACTAATGTAAAGCTCTAAATAACACATACCAATAAACCAATGTCTGAAAAAATGAAGCCCAATAATGACTCTTATTTCTCACCTAATGCCTTAATTAACATAAACAGTGTTTCTATTACTCCAAATTCAGGATCTCAAGAACTACTAAATAAGCTATTATAAGTAGAATTCCCATGCAGAATACCATTAAACTAACCTTCTAAATAAGATTAGCCAAAGATCTTTGTATCTTTTTGACTAGTGAAATATAGCATTTGATCAATAAGGATGCTTCTTCATGATCATGGAAGAGTATAGCTGTTTTGGAAGTTAATGATACTAAATGTTCATATGCCTAATACTGCGATTTAAAATTATCTGAATTATGAAGAATTCTGGTTAAGAAAAAACAAATGTGTCACAGTAATAATTAAATATACTTCTATCATCAAAGTCCACAGAGAACATTTTTCTTTTAGATAAAATGAAAAGTTTCTTCTAACACTTTATCCATGAGCTGAACATTCATTATCTTAGTAAAAGCAATAACCATTAATGATTTTATAAAATCAACAAAGATCTTCTAGAGGCTTGTAAGACGTTATTATATAATCCACTCTAGTTTTAATAAAGTACACTGTTGTAGGACTGCATTTAAGCACGAAAAGCAAAAGAGGAAAGACAAAGCTATGGCAAGCCAACTACCCTGGTTTGTCATTTTCATTTCCTGTATAATTTACCCCAATCGTCTCTCCAGCTTTGCTAAACATAGGTTCCACATAAATTAGAAATGTTTTTAATCCAAACAAATTTGTCTCAAATGTAATTTCCTTATTAGTTGATAAACCTTATTCCAGAACTTTTTTTTAAAGTCATGAGATTCTTTAACAGGGGCACCAGTAAAAATCTCCACATTTGTTTTGCCTATGATGCCCTAAAAATTTAGTGAATTTAAGGAATGCATGTGTAGTATTGGGTAAAATTTGCTTCAACAGTACCAGTAAATAGTTTCATAATCCTCCATGATAATATTACCTCCTCGTGCAGACTTGGTATGTGATTGTAGATGAAGAGGTACCATAAGTCTTTATCGTGTTAAGATAGAAGATATTGCATTTAGTCATCATATCATTATACTTCAGAAAATTTTCTACATTGAGTTTCTTTGAAAATGATGTTATGACTAGAAGAGGAATGAAAACAATGTTTTCTTATTCTTCATCCAAGAAGAATTTGTCCAACATATAGAATATTTCAATCATATGATTCCAAAGTGAATTCATAAGCAATCCTGTATTGCAACTAATAGGATTTTGTCTACTTTACGGGAAAAATAGCAAACAATATGTCAAAGATTGAAGAGCTTTAGATATCAAAGAACTTGGATTATAACAATGCAGGAGCTAGAACAGTGGGGGATGGTTCATGGTAAGAATAGAGAATTTGACCCTAAGATCACAAAATTTCAGAAAATAGGATTCAGTGAGAAAGAAGGTTAGGTTTTTAGCTTGATTTATTTACACGTAAAGTAAAAGTAGAATTGCTTATTAGGATATCAAACACACATCCCAGACCCAAAATGTAGTTTTCCTAGGGAATGAACTGGCACTTGATAGTATAAGTTCATCTAGTTTAATCAGAGAGCCAGAGGGAGTAGGAAAAAGAAGAATTGGCATTGGAATGTTGATCTGAGAGTACTTAGATTTGATTGAGAGGAAACCAGTGAGAATGATAAAGGGCTTTAGGAGTTGAAAGGATTTAACCCATTTATCAAAGAGTATATGGAACGCAAGTTTAGTGGTAGTAGAAACATAGCCCAGAGTGTAACTTTGGAAGGTCGAGATATACCGTTAGCTGACTATTTTCGATATCTAGGATCTATTATTCAAAAAGATGGAGAGCTCGTTAGTGACGTTGCACATCAAGTTAAGGCGAGTTGGTTGAAATGGAGAAGTGCGACTGTTATTCTCTGTGATCGTAATGTACCATTGAATCTAAAGGAAAAGTTTTACAGGACAGCCGTAAGACCTACTTTGTTATATGGTACGGAATGTTAGGCAGTTAAAATGTGTCATATTCAAAAAATGAAAGTAGCTGAGATGCGTATGTTACGGTGGATGTGTGGATATTCTAGAAAGGATAGAGTTAGAAATGAGACCAATAGGGAAAAGGTGGGCGTGGCAGCCATTGAGGAAAAGATAAGAGAAAGTCGTCTGCGTTGGTTTGGACATGTTTAGAGAAGACTGTGAGATGCTCCTATTAGGACGATAGAGAGAGTGAGGCAGGATAGATTAGATCGAGGTAGAGGTAGGCCTAAAACGACATAGATAGAGGTGATTAGGAGAGATATGTCTTTGTTAGATTTGGATGAAAGTATGACGTTCGATAGAAGGAAGTAGTGAGAGAGGATTCATGTGGATGACCACACGTTGCCGGACATTGGTTCATGTAGCCGATTCCAAGTTACTCGGGATTAAGGCTTAGTTTGTTGTTGTTGTTGTATCAAAGAAAAAAAAAAAAAAAATTAGACCCAAAGATATGAGGGCTTCTTGCCAGGCAGCTTGAGTTTCTAAAACATTTGGATTTTTAAAGGAAAAAAGATAAGCAGAATGTGTATATGAGGGCTATAACTAATGGTATTATTGAGATTTTGGATGAATAATGGTTTGCTATTTTCATATCTATTGAACAAAAGTTTTTGTCCTATATTTGTCTGTGTTTAAATATCACCTTGTTGTAAATTTAGGATTCAGAATTGCAAAATTTTAGAATTATAGAAATTCAAGTATCGCTTGTAAATTGTAAAATAAAAAATTCAAAATTGTAAAAAAAAAAAAATGCAGAATGCAGAACATGAGTCTGTAGTCTAGAAGTATGTTACAAGAGTAGAAGAAGCAAAAAAGGCTAAATAAGGAAAATCATAATTGTTCAGTTTGCTATTTTGGAAGATAAGACCATCATGTAAAGTAGATATATTGCTAAAATACTCATGTTTGAGATGGATGATTACTATGTAAAATTGGTGTGGCTAACATAACAACTATTCTGAGGTACATCATCAACATAGTTCAACAAATTTTTATACAGTAATGTCAACTTAAAAAGAAAAGAAGAAACATTAGTAATCTAAGTGATTATGTATAGGAATTGTGGAATAATTGAAGTGGAAAAGAATGATAACTGACTAGTGACAAAATGTTCTGATAATATGATAATGGGATAGAGGACACATGTGGCCTACCACAGTGACATTGTTTTGACTACAAAAGTTGATCACCTTTCCTCAATCATAAAGGATACAGGTCCAATTTTCTAGAAACTCTAATATTTCCATCAATAAAGAAGTAGCTATGAAATCTAAAGCCTATCGTGATTACATTTTTGAAAATATTTTTTGTACCACTCAAATTCCAGACCATGTAATATTGTTCAAAGGAACAAAAAATTTGTAAAACTCTAAAGTAGATATTCTTAAAAATTCCTTCCTAAATAGTTAGAAAACATGAATAAAGAAAGTAATATACATGAAAACTAATTCAATATAAACAAAGTTAAGTATATTCCATATCCTAGGTTGCAGCACACTATAGAAAAGATACAAAGCATTTACATTAAACTATTCAAAGTATCTTATAAATGGTGTACCTCAGATGCAGCATAATTTGGAGTGCCCCACGTGGTATGGGGAAGTTCAACTTCCTATTCATTGATTGCATAGAAACCGTGAGGTACATGGTAGCCCAAAATTTTAAAAAATGAACATCCTTAAAAAGTAATAATAAAAGAGAAGAGGAAAAAGCTTGTAATAAAGCAACATTACCATATCTAAGCTATAATAAGAGTCTATTGGCTTACTTGCTGAGGTAATGCATTGAGTCCGAAATTAGAAACCTTCAAGTTTCCTTTAGAATCAAGGAGTAAGTTTTCAGGTTGTAGATTGCAAGAATATATGAAAAATGAAAAATTAAGGACACAAATCATACATGAAGTAACAAAACCACAAATCCCTCACACATTTAAATCTCTATGACACACTCCTGCTATGACAATGCGCAATTGCATCAATAAGTTGCTGAAAGTATTGCCTTACCTTATTTTCTGGAAGTCCTCATTAGTTAACATGTTAGTGCGATGATATTATTCAGATAAATTCAGGGAAAGATTTTTCAGATTAAAATAACAAAGCAGAAGTCTTCATTAGATAACATGTTAGTGCAAGGATATTATCCAGATAAATTCAGAGAAAGATTTTTCAGATTAAAATAACAAACATAAATTCAGAGAAAGATTTTCAAATTAAAATAACAAAGCTCCCGCATACCAAGTTCAGCCATATCTTTCAAAAACTACAATAAGTTGAATCAGTGCTTACAATCAAAGAATTCAACCACCTCAATATTCTTTCTTTGGCAGCACACCATGAAATTCCAATCAATTTTATAGCTCAACATATGCACTTGTTCTTGAAAGAGATTATTTTTCTTTAATAAGTACCGATTCATATAACAATTGAAAAGGCCATAATTTGCATGAACTAGTTATGTTTCTAATATATTTCTGTTGAATTACAAGGGAACAAAAAACTTACAATTTTATCAAATAGTTCTCCTCCAGTGACAAACTCAAGTACTATGAATATCTTTGCCCTACTAGCTAAAACCTACAAAGGATGATAGAAGAGAAAAGAAATCAGCAAGCCAAAACAAAGAAGCATCAAAGAAATTCAAATAACCCAACATTTAAGATTCTAAAGTAATTTTAATATCATTAACTACTACTAAAAAGCAGAAGTATACCTCATGAAGCCTGACTACATATGGATGTTTGACAATCTTCATTACAGAAATCTCTCTTTTAATCTGGAAACTAACTTAAATAAGCAACCAATGGAGAAAGAATTATATACATGTAGAAGGATGCTTATATCACGGAGCCGCAAAAACTTAAATATGACAATGAAGTTGCAGACTTCTTCAGGTCGTATGAGCACCAAAAGCTAACTGAAACATTCACCAATTGCATAACCAATTTGACGGGCACAAATTTCATCACTGGAAAGATATAGACTTAATTGCTGAAAAAAGATAATGAACTATGTAAATTTGCTCCCATATTATGGTAGGCATTGGAATAGCAGTCTTAACAAGATGGGAGATATTTTTCATAACACAATGATGTGACATGGACATATTTTTTTTGTTTCAAAATATAGTTCAAAATACAGCCAACAAGCGACAGAAAAAATGGAATAGATATTTTAGAATTTTTCTCCGTTTGATCAAATGCATGAATAACAAAAATAATTCAAATGACTAAAATAGGATATCTAGGAGATGAATTTCAGCTACCTCATTTGCCAGATTATAGAGATATATGTGTTAGTGCCTATGAGCATCTCTTAACCTTAATGCTTTTCTAACCAAAGCAGGATGACTAAGAACTTTTAGAATCTCGTGGTTAGAACCCTCAAAAGCAATAACTCTTCCTTTTCCATCCAGTGGTGCCAATTGGTGTTCAAGTTAGCATCTTGCGCAATATGAATTCAACATCAAATTTTGTGCAAAAAACACCCTGCATTCTAGAGTATAAGGGCCCCGACTAGAAAAAAGAAAGACATCATAGAACATGATCTAATCTGGGGTTGAACAGAGGCATTCAGTTGTGTGTTACTAGTCAAGGAGAACCAACAAAACAAATTAGAAAAAAGGACATACATATATTTTAGTTTTAAGGGTAAAAAAAAAAAAGTAGAAGATGACAAAGAGGTTAGTTTCTGGATATTCGTGCACAGAAAATGTGTTTCTTAGCAAGTGAACGCCAATACAAGGTTAGTAGCCAATGCCTTTTAATAAATTATTTCATCTCTCCTATTCTAAACAGTAACTGATGTCTAAAAACAACTCACCAAGAAGAAAAGCATATGAATACCTAATCAACCATTTTGTGCTTGAGAATGGTGCTTTTGGCCATGATATTGATGGCAACATTCTCGACAGTCTTTATGTTCTATGCAAACTTAAACTTGGCAAAGGATCCCTCTCCAATTTTTCTTCCAACCTCGTATTTGCCTGCTTTTTTCTTCATGGTCGTCATCATTCTGTCCTATCATTCATCTCACACCACAAATTCAGGCAAGAAGCCTAAATATCACCTTGCAGAAACCAAAACCTCAATTAAAGGATATCATTAGAGTAAACCACTTAAAACTTACTCGATAAAGAATTAACAGCATTAAGAGATAAACTTTCTCTTGATAATGAAACTTGACTTTCATATTTATTGAAAATTAAATTCTGCTACTAAAATTTAAGTGATTAATTTGTTGATAAACACTGGGTAGAAACGAAAGAACCATGTGCATATATGGATAGACACAATACAAGCTCGCAAAAGAGTTCCAAAATTCAAATTGGCACAAAGAAGAGGAATTTGAAGTATAAAAGACTGAGGGATAAAGAAATGATAGATTAAAAAAGAATAAAAAGAACTTGCTTACATTCAAATGGTATGCATATATAAGGAGGACACAAATTAACAACATAAATCAAGAATTTTGCAGTATCTTTTGGCCAGTAGCTAATTGCAGAGAAGCATGAGTAATACAAAACAAGAAAGGATGGGGTACAGGAAGAAATGCAATAGAATTGGGAAAATATCCTGGTCAAAACCTTCTGTGTTAGGAAAATTGAGGATCAGACAGTAAAAACCTAGAGAAGAAATTCGAAGCAATTTTGAAACCCTTATACAATGCTAAAGAGGAGTGGCTAGAAGTAGAAGTCTCGAATTTGGGAGATTAACCAGAGAAGAAGGGAATGGCAAAGTTGGGAAAGGAAAGAGAATGTAAAGAAAATTTAGTGCAAAAATATTTTTGGAAAAAAATTTTGGCATTAGAACCTTTAGCTTTTTATTTTTCTTTTAAATTAATAAAACTAGATTTGTGGATTTTTAGCTTTTCTTTTATTTTCTTCTTCTAAATAAAACTATACCTATGTTTTTAGGGGAAAAATATACTTAAGTTTTGAAGATATTATAATATATAATAAATGTTATTAAGTATATTTAATATTTATTGTAGCGTTTAACTTTAAATTATTCCAAAACTACAACATTTTTCTGTATTTATAATTTGTATTGAAAAGTAAATGTCATAATAATTATTTATTTTAACCTTAAAAAATGTGTCACTAAAATATGTCACGGAAATCATTTTCTGCTGTAGTGAAAAATATAAAAATTGTAGATAAAAGGTCTTTAAATTGAACCTGGTCCCATGTCCTCTTAAAAAAAAAAAAAAAGATTTAGGTTTAGGCAAGGGGATGAAATTGAGATTTAGGTTTTTATGATTGAAAAAAAAAACGAACTCTTAAAAAAAATAATAAACATACGATGCAATTTTTGACAAATTATATGAAGAATATGGCTATTTGCAACGACTTATAATGCAATGGAATACTCGTGTGGCAAATGATACCCGAAATTTGGTCATTTGCGACTTTCATATTTGTATCAATTGATTTTCATTACATCTAATTGATTCTTTTACGTCAAAATATTTTTTGGACATAAACACTAATTAGCCGTCGCAAGAAGAAAACACTAATGAGGTCTTATATATCATTTATGTTAGAGGATATTGTAGTCATCAAAAGTAAATAATTAGGATAGAATCTGCCCAATGCAAAAAAAAAAAAAAAAAAAATATCGTTGCAAATGACCAAATTTCTAGTAGTGTTATGAACCTTAGATCCTAAGAGAGGAATGGAATGATCTTTGATGGATGTGTCTCCCCTCTAAGGACTCTGTAAAGGTTTAAGGACAATATATTGCTATGCAATAATATTACACAAGGTGAGTCCCATTGGATTTTAAAAATGGCATTTGCTAGTTAATATACTATTTCATTAAACTATGCCCTAGAAATCATTTTGGTTTCTCTGAACAAATGTATGGTTTCTCTATGAAAGAAATGATCTTGTTCCATGCGAGGTTTTTATTGAGAAATGTGAATTTTCTTATCTAGAATTATTCATTCTTGGTGGCTATTTTCCTAAAGCATGATGATATGGTTGATGAACTTTTATAAGGAATCCTGAACAAAATTTGGTTTCTCTGAACAAGAAATTATTGAATACCTTGGAAAATAATATTTTTTATAAGGAATCGTGAGTCACTTGAATTATGAATAATTTTATATGCAAGTGTTTATTCGAAAAGCTTTTTTCTCATATGTTATGTGACGAAATGGCATTTTACTTGGCACAAGTATTAGATGTTCCACTTTAAAGAACAAGACATATGAGTATATGAATTCTTGGCTTCCAATGGAACCATAAATGACTTCTAAAATTTAAGGCACGATGAAATATGAAATTCATGAATTTAATTCCTTTTTTAGATTTAGAATTTTGGATTTTAGAATAGAATTCCTTTAGACTTGGGTATGCATAATTTACGTATCTTCAAAGGAGCATTTTATCATGCAGGAAGGACTTTTTATCATTTGATGCTACGATTTTGGAGAATGATTTCTTGGTATGGGATCAACATTTGAAAATTGATGTTTTGGCCCTAGAAAAATGCTTTCCTAATATTTTCTTGAGAAACGTGATATTAGACTGGCCTTGTGAACTAGTGAAAACATTGAGTACTCAGCGGGAGCTGTGACCATTATATTAGCATACGTTAAAGATAGATGGCCCCAAGTAATCTGGCTAATTTTTTAGGGTTTATCTTACTCAAATAGAGTGATAGGACACTGGATTTAGCCCTCTCTTGCTAGTCTTTTATCGCCTGGAAATTGCCTATGATATATGAGTTGGGTTGTTCATGGTTACTGGGTGGGGACACCTGGTATGTTCAAGCCATTGCTGCCTCAATAGTGATTGATGTCAGGATTAGGAACCTTAGGCTTATGGTGACAAGTAAAATATTTGGAATTTGAGATAGTGTGCTTCTATACACTTACCACTCCAGTAATTCATAGTTGAGTATTGTTGGCTCGTTCCTTAGCACAATATGATTGTAATAGCTAAAGGCGACGTTTTGTAAGCTTTGCACTCAAATCGACCTTCTATTGAGAGAAATGTCTACTTTTTCTAGAAATATAGGGCAAATGTTGATAGAAATTTGATTTTCTAAACGTGCCTAAATTTTATTACAACTCCTTACAAAAAATTTTCCTTCCACTAAATTGTAGAGTTGTTTTTAATAGAAAAGTGTAATAACTTCTATAGTGGTTTTGTGAGACAAAAACCGATACATATTTTTCGTTGCATGTTTTAAGAAAAGCACTAGTACACACAGGACTCAATGAGGATTTTTACTCACACAAGTATTTTTCTCTATTTTTTTAGGATTTGAAGCTGAGAGTCGATATTACTAAAGATAATATTATACTTTGAGTCTGCAAACCCTACAGATTTATGTATATTATATTTATAGTCATAGCGAACATGATGCAATACATTGAGCTATATTCTCCTTTAGATGTATATTACCATTTAATATTTTGGACACCTGTAATGTAATGGTTGTTGTGTTTATTTTTTACTTTGATTATTATAAAGGCCCCTTGTCTTAGTAACTAGACGGTGCAACACCCAACCTATTACATGCTTCTGATATAATTTATATTAGTAGTGTTACATTTGATATCAGAGTCATTATTGTAGAATTCTCGTAGTATTATAGTAGAGACTGATAGAATTCCTCTATTTTGTGGATATGTCCAGTGGCCTTGACAAGGGCAAGAAACCTATGAATGATCATGGTAAAGAGGAGAAGAAAGTAGAGAAAGGTGAGAGTTCTCGAGCAAAGAAAACCAAGAAGACCTGGATAGGATGGGACCTAGTTACTTCCAGGCAGAGACAGGAGAGAAAGGCCTAAGTGCTGACCTTGATCTCACTTGACTCGATCTAGTCTTCTTTTGACACCATCTCGAGTATCGTCATATTAAAAGAGGCCATTGGATACTAGTAGCTCAGAAAAGGATGATAGTCATGTTGATAAGTCTGGCTAGCTACAAGAAGTGAACGTGGAGGCAATGGGTACCTTTCTGGAGTCACTGGTAGAAGCCTTTGTTGTTGAGGCCTCTCGAGAGCCTGAAGTAATACTTTCATATATATCTTCAGACGAGGACAGTGTGGTTGAGGAGGACATTGAGATAAAGATTGAAAAGGAGATTTAGGGAGAGGTTGAAGCCAAAATTATGGAAGTGGTTGAGGTTGAGCAGGAAGAAAAGATTGTAGATAATTTGGGGGACGACCTAGATCTTAAGGATAATGATGATGAGGATAAGATTGCACAAGAAGATATAGATGGTCATAGGTCTAATACCCTGAGTACTACATTGTTTCTTCATACTTAGGACCTCTAGTGTCAAACAATAGCAATAATAATAAGTAAAAGGACATATACATAGTATGATGTATATAATAAGGTGTATATATTAGGTGTGTATTGGTAGGTTTAGGTGTGTTTATGTACATAATTTTATAGCCGACACTAGGTTTTGGCAAAATATAAATATATGTTATGTTTTCTATCGATTCTATTATGTTTTCTATTATACTGTTTGAGATGTTTTTCACTAAAATAATCCAAAACATGCAGATGCCACCTAGATGCACTACCTAATCTAACCTTGAGTCACCAGTTGAAAATTCCTCAGTAGAAGGAACATAATTTACATCTTTGGATAATGCCATGATGGAAACCCTCCAAAGAATGACTGACATGTTACAATAGATAATAGAGACTCGTACTCGAGATGAACAGAGAGGGGAAGTTGATGCTGATTAGGCTTTGGAACATTTCTTGAAATTCTACCCTCTCTAGTTCCATGGAAAATCCGATCAAGAACAAGAGGTGGAATCACGGATTGAACAAATGGAGAACATTTTCATTACTCTAAACTATTCGGAGTAGAGTAATGTGCAGTTCACTACTTTCTAACTCTGAGGACATGTTAAAGATTGGTGGACTCGAGAGAAAGAGCAGAGGGAGTGGGTTTGGATGGATTTTAAGACAACCTTCAACAAGGAGTTTATCTGTTGTTGGGTAGTGGAGCGAAAAGAAGATGAGTTTTAGAATTTCAAGCATGGAGGCAGAATTGTTGGATAGTATGCAGAAGAATTCACTCGGCCTTTTAACTACTATCCCCTATTGGTACAATCTGAGGTTAATAGGATAAGACGTTTTATGAAGGGACTATGACCTTAATTGAAAAGAGTACTGTTAAGTATGGCTCCATCTAACTAAAGTGCTGTAATAGAGATCACCTCGAGAATTGAATGAGAAGATATAGAATAGGCTAAGCAAAAGAATAAGGGTGGATTAAAAAATGCTACTTAGAAGAGGCCCATAGGATCTCCGTGGTAGAAAAATGGAAAATTCCAGAAGAATGGAGGCATGAGTGGAGGAAAACAACCAATGAGGTATTTTTATTACGGAAAGGAAGGTCACAAAATTGTTAATTGTCTACATCCCCGACGATCATCTAGATGGGTTGAACTGAGGGGAGGAAATGCAGGACAAAGACCAGGACCGATGAGGGGAAATCAGGGATAAGCTTTTGCACCCAGACTAGGACCTAATAAACCTCAAGTGAATGCACGAATGGTCATGCTGGATAAGGTGAATTTTGATACTACTACTATTGTGGATGGTAAACTTTTATTTTCGATAAAGAGGCTAAAATTTTAATAGATCTAATTCTAAGAATTTTTTCATTACAAATTCTTTTCTTGAAACTATGAGGGTTAAAAGTGAAGAAGTTTCTTATGAAATGACTGTTAGTACACTATTGGGAAAACATTGAGTAGTGATAAATTATATTTGGGATGTGAAATTTTGGTGGGCGATGTGGTACTGGAAGGAGATTTGATATGTTAGCCTATAGAAAATTATAATACTATCTTGGGAATGGATTGGTTATCTCAACACCATACCTGGGTTGATTGTAGAAATAAAGTGGTATAATTTTGTAAATATGCAAAAACTGTGTTAGTAGGGGAAACGGGAAAGAAAGATAACCTTCTAATATTAGGAATCAAGGCAGGAAAATTGGTCTGAAAAGGATGTGTTGGGTGTTTAGCTTACCTTATGAATAAACTATGTGAAACGAAAAGCCAGAAGATATCCAGTAGTATGTGGGTATTTAGACATTTTTCCTACAGAACTGAAGGAATTACCTCTGGAAAGGGAAGTGGAATTCACTATTAATTTGATGCTAATGGCTGAACTAATCTCAAGAACACCCTATAGAATGGTAACAATGGAATTGAATGAACTTAAGAAGCAATTATAGGAATTTTGAGAATAAGGATTTATCTTGCCTAGTACATCTCCTTGGAGAGTATCTGTATTGTTTGTTAAGAAAATGGATAGAATGCTGAGAATGTGCATAGACTATTGTGGCTTAAATACACTGATAGTGAAAAAAAAATACTCATTGCCCATGGTCGATGAATTGTTTGATCAATTGCAAAGAGGATGATGCTTTTCTAAAATGGTCTTTAGGCAAGGGCATTATCAAGTTTGCATTCGGGAAGAAGATATTCTGAAGACCGTATTTTATACGCAATATGGGCATTTTGAATTTGTAGTGATACCATTTGGTGTTACAAACGTCCTTGCTACATTCATGAATTTGATGCACCGAGCATTTTAACCATATTTGGATAGCTTTCTTTTTGTCTTTATTGGTGATAACTTAGTGTATTCTCCAAACCCTCAGGAACATGAAGCATATCTTTGCAAAATACTTGAGAAGTTGCCAGAGGCTAAACTATATGCGAAATTCAGCAAATGTGAATTTTGGTTGAAGGAAGTGACATTTTTGAGACATGTGATATCAAATAAAGGAATTACAATAGATCATGTGAAGGTTGAAGCAGTACTAAAGTGGAAATTCCCAGAGAATTCAATGGAGGCATGAAGCTTTTTGGAATTAGTTAGGTATTGCAAGAGGTTCATTAAGGGGTTTTCCAAGATTACTTCACATTTGACCCGACTAGCTCAAAAGAAAGTACCCAATGTCTGGTTAGAAAAGTGTGAAAAAAGTTTCCATAAGTTAAAGTGAATGTTAAGTACCGTTCTAGTTTTAGCATTGCCAATTATGGATAAACAATATGAAGTATAAACCGATGCTTCTAAAGAGAGTCTAGGAGTGGTATTGATGCAGGAGAAGAGGGTGATAACTTATATCTCAAGAAAGCTGAAACCTCATAAAGAAAAATATCCCACCCATGATTTGGATCTAGCAACAATTGTATTAACCTTGAAAAAATGGAGACAATATCTATATAGTGCTGAGATTGAAGTTTTCATGGATTACAAGAGCTTGGAGTATAT
The DNA here is from genome assembly GCA_026120185.1 of Voacanga thouarsii. Classification (NCBI taxonomy): domain Eukaryota; kingdom Viridiplantae; phylum Streptophyta; class Magnoliopsida; order Gentianales; family Apocynaceae; genus Voacanga; species Voacanga thouarsii. The sequence continues at coordinate 2,066,692 of JANUWF010001127.1, read as the reverse complement.
TTTCACCCAGAAGGACTAAAATATGAGACAACACCATATATATAGTTGCAGATATAGTAGCAAATGCATTAAGTAGAAAGGTAGAATTATCAACGCTTCAAATGATACAAGATCCAGAGTTAGAAACATTTGTGGTTGAAAGATGAATAAGAATGAATAACATTTCAATTCAACCCACCATTTTGCAACAACTGAAGGAAGCTTAGGAAAAAGATGAAGAATTACAAAAGGTGTCAAGGAAAGGTTATAACATGAGGAAAATGATTTCCAAGTGGATAATGTAGGAATTCTTAGCTTTCGAGGCTAATATTGTGTCCCAAGATAAGCTGCCCTAAAACAAAATATTTTAGCTAAGGCATATTGCAGTAAATATACTATCCACCCAGGAGCAGTGGAGATGTATCTTATGACTTGAAGCGATATTATTGTTGGATCAGAATGAAGAAGGACATTTCTTAGTTTGTAGCTCAATGCCTTAGTTATCAAAAAGTAAAGGTCGAACAACAATGAGCTAGAAGATTATTGCAACCATTACCGATGCTATAATAGAAATGGGATGAGATTACTATTGGTTTCATAATAGGGTTCCCCTTAATGGTGGGACAATGGGATACCATTTAGGTAGTGGTAGACCAATTAACCAAGTCTGCCCATTTTATCCCTATTAATCAATAGGATCCTTTATTGAAATTGAGTAAGATATACCTAGAAGAAGTAATAAGATTACATGGAGTATCTTATGGCATTGTGTCTGATCGTGATATGAGATTCACTTCTAAATTTTGGGCCAAACTACACCAACTATATAGACCTATATTGAAATTCAATATTGCAGCACACCCGAAAATAGATAGATAAATAGAGCGAGTGATTTAAATCTTGCAAGATATGTTACGAGCATATGCATTGGATTTTAGAACTAAGTGGATTGATAATTTGGCATATGCAGAATTTGCGTACAATAACCGTTATTAATCGACTATTGAGATGGCTCTATTTGAAGCCCTATATGGAAGAAAATATCAGTCACCCCTTTATTGGGAAAGCTTAGGGCGAAATGTAATGCACAAGATGCTTTGGATCTTGAAGAAGTATGATAGACTGTAGAATTGATCAAAGTAAGACTAGAATTTGCAAAAAGTTAGTAAAAAAGTTATGCCGACCAATATAGAAAAGATATGGAATTTGCAGATGGAGACCAAGTGGTTTTAAAATTAACACCAAGACGTCATTTGGGAAGTAAAGTACAAGGGAAGAAATTAACACCTTAGTATATTGTACCTTTTCCAATTATAGAGAAAATAAGGAAAATGGTTTATCGGTTGAACTTCCTTGTAGAATTATAGGGCATTCATGATGTATTTCATGTTTCTTAGCTTCAGAAATATGTGGCTGATCCTGAACATGTACTGAATGAAGAAGCTATTGAAATAACTCTAGATCTAAGCTATGAAGAAATGCCAATCAAAATTTTAGAATATGCTGAGAAAGAGTTACGAGATAAGAGAATTCCACTCGTTAAGGTACTTTGGAATCATCATCCCATCCAAGTTGCAATGTGGGAGATAGAAGCAGAGATGTGAAAGAAATACCCAAAGCTTTTTTAAGACAATGCTAATTTCGAGGACGAAATTTTTTGAAAGAAGGGAGATTGTGACAACCATCCTATATGTACTTTAACAGGTGATTACTTTGTATTGAGTGAGTATTTGTAGAAGGATTAGAATAAGAAATGATCTATTTAATGAGACGAAGATTATAGTGCAATAAAAATTTTTAGGGGTATTGTTAGAATTTTCGTTCTCGAATTGAGAAAAACTAACAAAGATTTTGGAAAATCTAAGAGACACCAAAGAGTTCAGTATGACACCTAGAATGCATTGGTAAAATAAAAAGTTTTCCCACCTAGGATGAATAATGACATTATTTATGGTTACTTTTGGAAATATGGTTAATTATTGTTAAGAAAAAAAATTAAATGGATTTTTGTGATTGGTTGTTGGAAACCATGTGCCTTTAAATGATTAGTTGCATAAGAATTCATGCAAGATTAGTGGGATTCTAAAGAATTCTGAGGTTTTCCATGACTTTCCACTAGGTTCTATACATTTCTGCAAAGGTCCACAAGCTTCTAAGAGATTCTACAAGTCTCCAAAGCTTTCCAAGTGTCCAAGAAAGTCTTCTAGCTTTCTTTTCGACCACATGGTGCTTTTTAACTATAAAAAGAAAAGAGGAGGTGGTCAGCAACCTTTGGTAGCCTGAAATAAGAGAAGAAAAGAGACAGAAAGAAAAGAAAAGAAAAAGGAATAAAAGAGAGAAGAAACCTTGAGGTAGATAGAGAAAGGAAGAAGGAAGGAAAGCTTGGGAAATTTCATGGCAAAAAGTCTTCAAATATAAGGTAAAAGCTTCTCCTTCAAGAATTAAAAGCATTCCTCATATTGTGAGAATAATATGATGTAATTTTTCATGGGAAAATAGCATAGCCTATGGAAAATACTTGGTGAAGAATTATTGTTGTGATGATATTTTGTTGTAGCTATGTGGTGGTGGAATTGTGGAGTTGATTGTTGTGATTTTTGTGATACTTGAATGTGTTTTGGAGAAGCTATGGGAAGTTGAATATGGCTGCACTTATAGAAGAATTAAATGAAGAAAGAAATGAAGTAGAGAAGTTTTATTTGTCGAGAAAATGAACATGCTAGCATACATTCTTCATGTTTGCCGTTTATTGCTTTTTGTACATGGTGGTGCTACTACTTTCTTCATGACTAAAAATAGGGAGATTGTGTGATGTTAACCAGAGGAATGAAATGAATCAAGTGATGGTGAAGTGCTAAAATAAGAAGAGAATATATAGAGAATGCATTTTGCAAGAAAAAGTTGCAATTTCCTAGAAAAATAGCAAGGTTTGACTTACAATAGTTAGTGTCCATTCTAGGTTTGTAGCTAAAGATCTTAGAGCATTTTGACACTTCCATTTCTTGTGAAAAATGAGAAGTTAGGAAATTAGTAATTTCCTTGTTGATATCTTTTGTTTGCAATATATTAGTCATATTACAAGAAAAGAGAAATTTTGCGTTGGGTGACTTTCAATACAAAATAGTACACATCTGACGTAAAATGTTTTTTTACATCTGCTATGCGACAGAAATTAGGGTGTCGAAAAGTTAGATAACGCAAATACTTTGCAACAAGAATCTCTAGTGGCAAATATATTTTGTAATGAGATTAAACTTTTTTTGCATCGTTATTTTTTTGACCAAAAAAAAAAAAAAAAACCTAGTCTAATGACCAAGTGATACAATACCTTTGTTTAACAACGCGATTACCGATGCTGAAAATCTTTTGCATCTAATAGTTGTTGTCGTAAGTAATAATTATCAATCATAAATACTAAAAGGATAATTTTTTTATGTCTATAATTCTGGTCAAAAATAAATTTTCTGCTAACAAAAATAAGTTAATAATTAAGTTGACAAACATTCTCGATCATCGAAAATAAAATATTTTTAATTCCAGCGGAGTTTGTATTTTTTAATTTTTTAGACCATTTTATTTCATCGAAAATAATGAAAGACCAACACAATAAATAATTTATAAATTAATTTTACTTTCTTCGCCTTTTATTACCATTGTAAAAGATAAAAATAATCAACGTAAAAAAAAAGCCAAACTAAAAAACTAAAATCTTTACTTTCTGTTTTGTTTATAATGGTTTTGCTTCCTTTTTTTTTGAATTTTTTTTTTGCTTTTCCTTTTGTAATAAAAATAACGTGCAAGCATATGTTTTCAGCAAATATCTAACATAATAATTAAAAGTCTAAATATGATACCTTTCGTCTATTTTTGTAGCCATATTAGGGTAAAAAACTATAAATTTCAAAAAAGTATAATATGTATAAAAAATAAACATTCTTTTTAATAACCAAACTACGACTCATAACTAGGAGATTTAATTGTCCATCTACTACTGGGAACTACGCATGATGTGTATTAGATGTCCAATGAACCTATATCTATTATTTAGCTAAAAATATATATTATTCAAAGAGAAGTGACTATGAAGGCGAGCAAAATAAGCAATACATAAGAAATGTAAGTTAAGATTTCTTAAGAAAAAGAGCTAATTTAATAAATTCGAACAGCCTAGCTAGGGCTCAAAATTTCCTTATCTCAATAATGAGAGGTTTTTATAATGTCCAAATATATTTAAACAAGCCATCTTTGCAATAAACTAGTCCAAGAAGAGGGAGCATTGAACAACTTTAAAAGCATTGATTCCAAACATATATATAAGCACATACAAGAAGTTCGACTATGTTTCTAATATGTTCAATATTCAACTTGAAGTAATTGTATTCTTCTTATGAAAGAATTGTACCCTCATAACAATCACCTTCTCTACTGATTTTACAACATCTTATTTTCTCACTTGCCCAAAAAAAAAAAAAAAAAGAAAGGAAAAAAACCATATGCAAAGCTCTAAATAACACATACGAATAAACCAACGTCCAGAAAAGTGAAGTCCAACAGTGACTCTTATTTCTCACCTAATCCCTTAAATAACATAAACAATGTTTCCAATACTCCAAATTCAGGATCTCAAGAACTACTAAATAAGCTATTATGAGTAAAATTCCAATGTAGAATACCATTAAAACTAACCTTGTAAATAAGATTAGCCAAAGATCTTTGATTCTTTTGACCAGTGATATATAGCGTTTGATGAATAAAAATGCTTCTACATGATCAGGGAAGAGTACAACTCTTTCAGAAATTAATGATACTAAATGTTGATATGCCTAATAATGCGTTTTAAAATTATCTGAATTACAAGGAATTCTGGTTAAGAAAAAACAAATATGTCACAGTAATAGTTAAATATGCTTCCATCATCAACGTCCTTAGAGAATATTTTTCTTTTGGATAAAAAGAAAAGTTTCTTCTAATACTTTATTCATGAGCTCAGCATCTGTTATCTTAGTAAAAGCAGAAACCATTAATGATTTTCTAAAATCAAGGTAGATCTTCTAGAGGCTTGTAAGACGTTATCATATAATCCACTCTAGATTTAATAAAGTACACAATGGTAGGACTACATTTAAGCACTAGAAGCAAAAGAGGAAAGACAAAGCTATGGAAATTAAACTAACTTGGTTAGTCACTTCCATTTCTTGTATAACTTATCCCAATAGTCTTTCCAGTTTTGCTGAACACAAGTTCTACATAAATTAGAAATATTTTTTATCCAAACAATTTTGTCTCGAATGTAATTTCCTTCTTGGTAGATAAACCTCATTCTAGAACTTATTTTTTTTTTTTAGTCTACTTTATAAGAAAAATAGCAAACACTATGTCAAAGATTGATCTTTGATAATAACAAAGAACTTGGATATCAAAGATTGAAGAGCATTAGATATCAAAGAACTTGGATTACAACAATGTAGAAGCTGGAACAATGGGAGATGGTTCATGGTAAGAATAAAGAATTTAACCCCAAGAACACAGGATTCAGTGAAAAACAAAGTTAAGTTTTTAGCTTGATTTATTTTCATGTAAAGTAACAGCAGAATTGCTCATCAGGATATCAATACATATTCCAGACGTAAAATATAGTTTTCCTATGGAATGAACAGGCACATGATAGTATAAATTCTTCTAGTTTAATCGAAGAGCCAAAATGAGTAGGAAAAACAAGAATTGGAATTGGAATGTTGACCTGAGAGCACTTAGATTCGATTTTGAGAGAAAGCCATTGAGATTGATAAAGGGCTTTGGGGGTTGAAAGGATTTAACCCATTTATCAAAGAAAAAAAAAAAATTAGACCCAAAGATCTAAGGACTTCTTGCCATGCAGCTTGAGTTTCTAAAATACAGTTCAAAAACATTTGGATTTTTAAAGAAAAAAAAAAAGATAAGAGGAATGTGTATATGAGGGCCACAATTAATGGTATTACTGAGATTTTGGGATGAATAATGGTATGTTATTTTCATATATATTGAACACAAATTTTTGTCCCATGTTTGTCGGTGTTTAAATATCACCGTATTGTAAATTCATAATACTGAATTGCAAGATTTTAGAATTACAGAAATTCAAGTATGGCTTGTAAGTTACAAAATAAAAAATTAGAAATTGTAGAAAAATGCAGAATGCAGGACATGAGTCTGCAGTCTGGAAGTAGGTTACAAGAGTAAAAGAAGCAAAAAAGGCTAAATAAGGAAAACCAAAGTTGTTGCGTTTGTTATTCTGGAAGAGAAGACCATCATGTAGAGTAGACATAATGCTAAAATACTCATGTTTGAGATGGATAATTACTATGTAAAAGTGGTGCTATTGACATAACAACTATTCTGAGGTGCATCATCAACATAGTTCAACATATTTTTACACAGTAATGTCAACTTAAAAAGCAAAGGAGAAGGATTAGTAATATAAGTGGTTGTGTAGAGGAATTTTTGAATAATTGAAGTGGAAAGGAATGATAATTGACTAGTAACAAAATGTTCTGATAATATGGTCATGGGTGGAGGATACAGGTGGCCTGGTACAGTGACATTGTTTTCACTACAAAAGTTTATCAGCTTTCCGCAATCATAAAGGAAGTAGAACCAATTTTCTAGAAACTCTTATATTTCCATCTGAAAAGAAGTACTTATGAAATCCAAAGCCTATCGTGATTACATTTTAGATGATAATATTTTTGTACCACTTTGATTCCAGACCATGTAATGTCATTCAAAGGAACAGAAAAATTGTGAAATTCTAAAGTAGATATTCTTGAAAATTCCTTCCTAAACAGTTAGAAAACAAGTAGAAAGAAAGTAATATACAAGAAAACTAATTCAATAGAAACAAGTTAAGTATACTTCACATCGAAGGTTGCAGCACACTATTGAAAAGACACAAAGCATTTATATTAAACTATTTAAAGTATCTTATAAATGGTGTACCTCAGGTGTAACATAATTTGAAGTGCCACACGTGGTATGGGGAAGTTCAACTCCCTACCATTGCTTGCACAAAAGAAAAACCATGAAGTACGTAGTAGCCTAAAATTTTAAACAATGAACGTCCTTAAAAAGAAATAAAAAAGAAGAAGCAAAAGCTCTATAATAAAGCAACATTACCATATCTAAGCTATAATAAGAGTCTATTGGCTAATTACTTGCTGAGGTAATGTATTGAGTCCGAAATCAGAAACCTTCGAGTTTCCTTTAGAATCAAGGAGCAACTTTTTAGCCTGTAGATTACAAGAACGTATGAAAAAGGAAAAATTAAGGTAAAAAATCATACATGAAGGAACAAAACCGCAAATCCCTCACACCTTTAAATCTATGACACACTCCTACTATGACAATGTGCAACTGCATCAATGAGATGCTAAAAGTATTACCTTGCCTCATTTTCAAGAAGTCTTCTTTAGTTAACATGTTAGTAGGAGGATATTATTTAGATAAATTTAGAGAAAGATTTTGAGATTAAAATAACAAAGCTAAATTCAGAGAAAGATTTTCAGATTAAAATAACAAAGCTCCTGCATACCAAATTCAGCCATATCCTTCAAAAACTACAATAAGTTGAATCACTGCTTACAACCAACGAATTCAACCTTACCTTGGTAATTCATTCTTTGGTAGCACACTATGAAATTCCTATCAATTTTATAGCTCAACTATGCTTTGTTCGAAAGAGATATTATTTTTCTTTAATAAGTACCGATTTATAGAAGAATTGAAATGGCCATAGTTTGCATGAACTAGTTACGTTTCTAATATATTTCTATTGAACAACAAGGGAACAAAAAATTTACAATTTTATGAAATGGTTCTCCTCCAGTGACAAACTCAAGTATTATGAATATCATTACCCTGCTAGCTAAAACCTACCAAGGATGACGGAAGAGAAAAGTAATCAGCGGTCCAAATAGAGAAGCATAAAAGAAATTAAAATAACCCAACATCTAAGATTCTAAAGTAATTTTGATATCATTAACTACTATTAAAATGAAGAAGTATGCCTCATGAAGCCTGAGTATATATGGATGTTTGATAATCTTTTTTATAGAAATCTTTCTTTTAATCTAGAAACTAACTCAAGTAAGCAACCTTTAGAGGAAGAATCATATACATATAGAAGGATTCTTATATCACGGAAGCACAAAAACTGAAATATAACAATGAAATTGCAACTTCTTCAGGACGTATGAGCACCAAAAGCTAACTCAAACATTCACCAATTGGACAACCAATTTGATGGGCACAAATTTTGTCACTGGAAACACATAGACTTAACTGCTGAAAAAAGATGATGAACTATGTAAATTTGCTCCCATATTATGAAAAGCATTAGAATAGCAGCCTTGACCAGATGGGAGATATTTTGTATAATGCAATGATGAGACATAGACACACACACACACACACACACACACACACACACACATATATATATATATATATATTTATATATTTAAAATATATTTCAAAATACGGCCGACAAGCAACAGAAAAAATGGAACAGATATTTTAGAAATTTTCTCCATTTAATCCAATGCATGTATAACAAAAATAATTCAAATGATTGAAACAGGATATCTAGGAGATGAATTTTAGCTACCTCATTTGCCATATTATATAGATATATGTGTTAGTGTCTATGAGCATCCTTTAACCTTTGTTATAGGTTGTATATAGGCTGATTTGTAGGGATTAGATGGTTGACATATAGGTTGATTTGTAGGCTATATAATGGTAATTATGGGGTTGATTTATTGGAATTAATATGGGATATTTTCCTTCCTATTATAGGATTCTTATACTTGTATATATAATCTTACAATTGATGAATAAGATGAAAGGGAGTTTATTCTCATTTACTTTGACCATAACATGGTATCAGAGGCTGGTTCTGTTCACAAACAAATCGAGGTTGTAAATTTTGGGTTGTTAGGTGTGTGAGGGAATTACTGCCATATTTAGATTATCTTGAAGGCTTCTCTATTGATGTTGCCATCCTAAGGAGGTATACCATATGCCAATGGGTCAGTACCCAATGACCAGCCACCGAAATCCATACGTGTGAGTCTAAATTCCTTTTGGGTACCTGTTTGAGCCAGTATCAATATAGGTATGGGATTTGGTTGCTACAGGTTTGATTTTTCTTGTGTGAGTTCCTTTTGATTTTTAGATCTAGTTTTTTCTGTGTTTCTTGAATACTCTGCGAATTATAGTAGAGGAAAAGGCTGTTGTTGTCTTTGATGCAGTTCCAATTATGTCAATGATCATGAAACACAAACTTAATAGTACAAATTTCTTTGATTGGAGTCAAACTATTAAACTATATTTGCTTAGTATTGCTATAGATATCCATTTGACTGATGATCATCCTACAGATGAGTCTAAACTCTCCTGGATGAGAAAGGATGCTCACTTGTTTTTACAAATATGTAACTCTATTGATAGTGAAGTGGTTGGTTTGGCTACTCACTTTAGAAGAGCCAAGTAATTAATGCACTATTTAGAATTCTTGTATTCTGGAAAAGGGAATGTCTCTAGTATCTACGATGTGCGTACAATATTTTACAGGGCAGATAAAGGCGAAAAGACTCTCACTAGCTATTTCATGGATTTCAAGAAAACATATGAAGAGCTCAACATGCTGATTCAATTTTGATATCACCATACAGCAAAGTCAACGAGAAAAGATGGCTGATATAAGTTTTTTAGCTGGTCTTCCATCTGACTTTGAGACTTCTAAATCCTAAATTCTCTCAAGCTCAGAAGTTTCTTCTCCAGAAGATGGTTTCAGAAGGATTCTTCACACAGAAAGTTCGCCACCTGTTCTACCTACTCAGCTTAATAGTGCTCTTATTAGCCGTAATGCCATATCTAAATTGGAAAGACAACAATACAAGGGTAACAGTGGTCGTAATGGCATGGGATTTCACAACTATAACAAAACTACTAGTAATCATAGACAAGAGTCTGGGAAAGTGGTGTGTCACTATTGTCACAGACCAGGTCATATGAAGCGAGATTGTCGGAAGTTGCAGAATAAGAAAGCTCATTCTGCCCATGTTGTAGCTACTTTTGAGACTTTTGAAAGGTCTCTTACAATATCAGCTGATGAGTATGATAGATCGACTAAGCTTTTAGCAATAATGAATCAACAATCCAATCATGTTACTGCCATAGCCGAGTCATGATAGTCGTGTTTCCTCATCTTCCAATTGGGTTATTGATTCTGGTGCCACAGATCACATGACAAGTAATTCTAGTTTATTCTCTAGTTTTTAGCCCCATAAGTCTACCTCTCCTATTACTTTAGCTAATGGTTCAACATCTTGTGTTATTGGATCCGACACAATTCATCCCACCCCATCACTCTCTTTGTCGTCTGTTCTTAGTTTACCTCAGTTATCATTTAATTTAATTTCTGTCAATGAACTCACACGTACCTTCAATTGTTATGTCTTATTCTTTCCTAGTTACTGTCTTTTTGAGGATCTTATGACGAAGAAGGTTATTGGTAAAGGACATGAGTCTAGAGGTCTGTACATTCTGAATACACAAACACCAAAGTCTATAACTTGTATTGGGGCTATTACTCCTTTTGAGGCACACTGTTAGTTGGGTCATCCCTCTCTCTCCATGTTAAAGACACTTTGTCCTCAGTTTTCTTCTATGTCTTCATTAGATTGCAAGTCTTGTCAGTTTGCCAAACACCATCGTCTTAGTTCTAGTCCAAGAATCAATAAACGAGCTAATGCTCCTTTTGAGTTAATACATTCTAACATTTGGGGTCCTTGTCTAGTTATGTCTAAACCTGGTTTTAAATATTTTGTTATTTTTATTGATGATTATTCCAGAATGACATGGCTATATTTAATGAAAAATTGTTTAGAATTATTCTCTCATTTTTCTACCTTTTGCGCTGGGATTCGAACTCAATTTAGTAAGCCTGTCTAAATTTTGAGGAGTGATAATGCAAAAGAATATTTATTAGAAAATTTTCAAAAATACATGATTCAACATGGTATTCTCCATTAAACCTCATGTGTAGATACCCATTCTTAAAATGGTGTTGCTGAGAGAAAGAATAAACATCTTCTTGAAACTGCTTAAGCTTTGTTGTTTCAAATGCAAGTCTCTAAACACTTTTGGATTAATACTATTCCATAACTTGTTTTCTAATCAACCGTATGCCTTCCTTAGTTTTATCTAGTACGACATCTTTTCATGTTCTTTTTCCTACCAAACGGTTGTTTCCCATCGCACTTAAGATATTTGGTTCTACTTGCTTTGTTTGGGATGTCCATTCTCAGGTTACCAAACTTGATCCTAAATCCTTAAAATGTATTTTTCTGGGATATTCTTGTGTGCAAAACAGGTATAGATGTTACTGACCTAGTCTTGGTAAATACTTTGTGTTTGCTACTTTCACATTTTTGGAACACATACCATTTTCTTCAGGTTATACTAGTCAGGAGCAGGATGATAATTTGTTGATACACATTCTTACCTCCCCTTCTAATTCTCCTCCATTGGCTCTAGTTAAGCCTTCTATCACACATACTTATTCTCACTATTCAAAAAATCCTACTCTTGTGTTTGGTAAGTTTCTACCTTTCCAGCTCTATGTCTTGATGAGCCAGTATCTTCGTCATCAGATCCAGCTTATAGTGATGATCTTCCCATTGCTCTATGTAAAAGTAAATGTACATGCACCTATCCTATCTTTTCCTTTATTTCCTACAGCCATTTGTCATCTTCTTCTTGTGCCTTTCTTACCTCTCTCAACACTGTGTCTATGCCTAAAACTATTCATGGAGCTTTAGCTCATTCTGGATGGCGTAATGCTATGATTGAGGAAATGAATGCTTTGGATGCCCATGGCACTTGTATATTGGTGACTTTGCCTGTAGGTAAGCAGGCTATGGGAGCAAATAGGTATTTATAGTCAAAGTTAATCCTGATGGCTCTATTTCTCACTTGAAAGCTAGACCTGTTGCTAAGGGATATGCTTAGATTTATGGCGTGGATTACTTTGATTCTTTTTCTCCTATTGCGAAACTTACTTCTGTATGGTTATTTATCTCTATATCATTAGTTCACACTTGGCCTCTCTATCAGTTGGGCAAAACAATGCATTTCTTCATGGTGACCTTGAAAAAGAAGTTTATATGGAGCAACTACCTGATTTCGTTGCTTAGGGGGAGCACGGGAAAGTATGTTGTCTTCATAAATCTTTGTATGGATTGAAACAAAGCTCTCAAGCTTGGTTTAACAAGTTTAGTCAGGCTGTTGGGAAATTTAGGATGTAGAAAAGCAAGTTTGATCACTTTGTTTTGTACAAACACTCTAATGGTGGTATCATTTTGTTGGTTGTATATATGGATGATATTGTAATCACTGGTAGCAATTCTAAAGGGATTTTGTCTGTAAAATCCTTTCTTCACATTCAGTTTCATACTAAAGACTTGGGATGCTAAGGTATTTATTGGGAGTTGAAGTGACCAGGAGTAAGAAAGGAATCTTCTTATCTCAAAGGAAATATATGCTTGACTTACTGTCGAAAATAGGAAAATTAGGGGCTAAACCATACAGTACTCCAATGGTTCTTAATTTGCAGCTGACAAAAGATGGTGAAATGTTTAAAAATCCTAAGAGATATATAAGACTTGTTAGAAAGTTAAATTATCTCACCATGACTCGTCCAGATATTGTGTATTCGATTATTGTGGTGAGCCAGTATATGTCATCTCAAACCGTTGATTATTTAAAGACAGTAGAACAAATGTTATACTATTTAAAAGGTGCTTTTGGACATGGAATCCTATACGTCAATCATAGTCATATTAGGATTGAATGTTTCTCAGATGCTGATTGGGCATGGTGCAAAGAAGATCGAAGATCCACTTTAGGATACTGTGTCATTGTTGGAGGAAATTTAGTTTCAAGGAAAAGCAAGAAACAAAATGTAGTTTCACGTTCAAGTATAGAATCTGAATACAGGGCTATGGTTAAGTCTGTGTGTGAAGTAATGTGGGTATAGCAGCTCCTCAATGAAGTAGGAATTAAGGTCTCAATACCTACAAAGTTATGGTGTGATAATCAAGCTACACTTCATATCCGATCCAATCTTCCATGAACAAACCAAACATATTGAGATTGATTGTCATTTCATTCATGAAAAGATCCAACAAGGTTTGATCATTACAGGATATGTGAAAACTGGAGAACAATTAGTTGATATAATTAGAAAAGCTCTTAACGGGGTTCGGATTGATCATCTATGTAACAAGTTGGGCATGATTAGCATCTATCCTCCAGCTTGAGGGAGAGTGTTATAGGTTGTATTTTAGCTGATTTGTAGGGATTAGATGGCTGATATATCAACTGATTTGTAGGGATTAAATGGTTGACATATAGACTGATTTGTAGGCTAAATAATAGTATTAGAGGGTTGATTTATTGTAATTAATATGGGATATTTTCTTTCCTATTATAGGATCCTTATACATGGATATATAACCTTACAATTGATGAATTAAATGAAAGGAAGTTTATTCTCATTTACTTTGATCATAACTTAATGCTTTTCTAACCAAAGCAGGATAACTAAGAACTTTTAGAAACTCATGGTTAGAACTCTAAAAAGTAATAACTCTTCCCTTTCCATCCAGTGCTGCCAATTGGTGTTCAAGTTAGTATCCTACACAATATGAATTCAACATCAAAATTTTGTGTGAACACACCCTGCATTATAGAGCATAAAGGCCTTGGCTAGAAAAAAAAAGAGACATCATAAAACATGATCTAATTTGGGGTTCAACAGAGGCATTTAGTTGTGTGTTACTAGTCAAGGAGAACAAACAAAACAAATTAGAAAAAAGGACACACATATATTTTAGTTTAGGGGTAAAACAAGAAGAAGAAGATAACAAAATGGTTAGTTTCTGAATATTTGTGGACAAAAATTGTGTTTCTTAGCAAGTGAACGCCAATACAAGTTTAGTAGCCAATGTCTTTTAGTAAAATATTTCATCTCTCATATTCTAAACAATGATTGATGTCTAAAAACACTCCCTTACTAAGAAGAAAAGCATATGAATACCTTATCAACCACTTTGTGCTTGAGAATTGTGCTTTTAGCTGTGACTTTGACGACAACATTCTCGCCAGTCTCTGTTCTATGCAAACTTAAATTTCGCAAAGGTTCCCTCTCCAATTGTTCATCCAACCTCATATTTGCCTGCCTTTTTCTTCACAGTCATCGTCATTCTGTCCCATCATTCATCTCGCACCACAAATTCGGGCAAGAAGCTTAAATATCACCTTGCAAAAACCAAACCCCAATAAAAGGATATCATTAGAGTAAACCACTAAAAACTTACTTGATAAAGAATAAACAGCAATAAAAGATAAACTTTCTCTTGATAATGAAACTTGACTTTCATATTTATTGAAAATTAAAATTTGCTACTAAATTTCAGTGATCAATTGGATAAAAAACACTTGGTAGAAACAAATTAAATCTCAACTAGAACCACATGCATATATAGATAGACACAATACGAGCCCGCAAAAGAGCTCTAGAATTCAAATTCGCAGAAAAGAAGAAGAATTTGAAGTATAAAAGATATATGGATAAAGAAATGATAGATTAAAAAAGAATAAAAAGCACATGCTTACATTCAAATGATATGCATATATAAGGAGGACGCAAATTAATGACTTAAATCAAGACTGTTGTAGTACCTTTTGGCTAGTAGCTAATTGCAGAGCAACATGCGTAATACGAAAGAAGAAAGGATGGGGTACAAGAGGAAATGTGATAGAATTGGGAAAATATCCTGGCCAGAACCTTCTGTGGTAAGAGTGAGAATCAGACAGTAAAATCATAGAGAAGAAATTCACAGTAATTTTGAAACCCTTCTACAATGCTTAAGAGGGTGGCTAAAAAGTCTGGAATTTGGGAGATTAACCAGAGAAGAAGAGTTGTAGCCGTCATGGATGAGTTGACCTGTACTATAAGGAGGCTGTGCCATGGTGTATGTTGTTTGCGGATGATATTGTGTTGATTGATGAGACTAGAGTCGGTGTAAATGCTAAATTAGAGTTGTGGCGATAGACATTGGAATCCAAGGGTTTCAAAATTAGTAAGAATAAAATAGAGTATATGGAATGCAAGTTTAGTGGTAGTAGAAATATAGCCCAGAGTGTAACTTTGGAAGGAAAAGATATACCGATAGCTGATTGCTGCTGACATCTAGGATCTATTATTCAGAAAGATAGAGAACTCGATGGCGACATTGCATACCGAGTTAAGGCGGGTTGGTTGAAATGGAGGAGTGCGATTGGTATTCTATGTGATCATAATGTACCATTGAATCTAAAAGGAAAGTTCTACAGGACAGCCGTAAGACCTACTTTGTTATATGGCATGGAATACTGGGCAGTTAAAATGTGTCATATTCAAAAAATGAAAGTAGCTGAGTGTGTATGTTATAGTGGGTGAGTGAATATACTAGAAATGATAGATTCAGAAATGATACCATTAAGAAAAATGTGGGCGTGACATCTATTGAGAAAAAGATGAGAGAAAATCACCTACGTTGGTTTGGATATGTTTAGAGAAGACCGAGGGATGCTCCTGTTAGGACGATAGAGAGTGTGAGATAAGATAGGTTAGACAGAGGTAAAGGTAGGCCTAAAATGATATGGATAGAGGTAATTAGGAGAAATATGTCTTTGTTATATTTGGATGAGAGTATGACGTTCGATAGAAAGAAGTGGCGAGAGAGGATTCATGCGGATGACCGCATGTTGCCTGACGTTAGTTTATGTAGCTGACCCCAAGTTACTTGGGATTAAGGCTTAGTTTGTTGTTGTTGTTGTTGTAACCAGAGAAGAAGAGAATGTCGAAGTTAGGAAAGGAAACGAAAAGTAAAAAAAATTTAGTGCAAAAATGTTTTAGAGAAAAATTTTGGCATTCGCATCTTTAGCTTTTTATTTTTTTCTTTTAAATTAATACGACTACATTTATTTTTATTTATACTTAAATTATAAATATATTATAACATATAATAAATGTTATTAAGTATATTATTGTACCACTTAACTTTAAATTGTTCCAAAACTATAGCATTTTTCTATTTGTAATATATATTGAAAAGTAAATGCCATAATAATTGTTTATTTGAACGCTAAAAAATGTGTCATTAAAAATATATTATGAAAATCATTTTCTGTTGTAGTGAAAAACATAAAATTTGCAGATAAAAGGTCTTCAAATTGAACTTGGTCCCCTGCCCCCTAAAAAAAGATTTAGGTTTAGGTAAGGGGATGAAATTAGGATTTAGGTTTTTATGATTGAAAATTAAAAAAAAAACTAACTCATAAAAAAATAATAAACATACAATGCAATTTTTGACAAATTATATGAAGAATATGGCTATTTGCAATGACTTATAATGTAATGGAACAGTTGCGGCGCAAATGATACCCCAAATTTGGCCATTTGCGACTATCATATTTGCATCAAATGATTTTCATTGCATCTAATTCATTTTTTATGTCAAAATATTTTTTGGAGTTAAATACTAATTAGTCGTCGCAAGAAGCAAACTCTAGTGAGGTCTTATGTATCATTTACATCAGAGGCTATTGTAGTCACAAAAAGTAAATAATTGCTATAGAATATGCCCTACACAAAAAAATATCGTTGCAAATGACCAAATTTCTAGTAGTGTTATAAACCTTAGATCCTAAGAGAAGAATGGAATGATCTTTGATGTAGGTGTGTCCCCTCTTGGGACTTTGTGAAGGTTTAAGGACAATATACTGCTACGCAACAGTATTACACAAGGTGAGTCTCCTTGGATTTTACAAATGGCATTTGCTAGTGAATCTACTATTTCATTAAACTGTGCCCTAGAAATCCTTTTGGTTTCTATGAACAAAAGCATGGTTTCTCTATGAAAGTATTGATCTTGTTCCATGCTATGTTTAATTGAGAAATGTGAATTTTCATTTTTAGAATTAATCATTATTGGTGACTATTTTCCTAAAGTATGATGATATGGTTGATTAACCTTTAGGTTTTCCTAAACAAAATTTGGTTTCTCTAAATGAGAAATTATTGAATACTTTGGGAAATAATATTTTTTACAAGGAATACTTGAAATTTTAATAATATTATGTGGAAGTATTTATTCGAAAAGCTTTTTTCTCACATGCTATGTGATGAAATAACATTTTACTTGACACAAGTATTCGATGTTCCACTTTAAAGGACAAAACATATGAATATATGAATTCTTAGCTTCCAATGGAATGATAAATGACATCTAAAATTTAAAGTACAATGAAATATGAAATCAATGAATTTAAGTCCTTTTTCAGATTTAGAATTTTGGATTTTCAAAATGTAATTCCTTTTGGACTCGGGTATGCGTAATTTATGTAAATATCCTCAAATGAGCATTTTATCATGCGAGAAGGACTTTTTATCCTTCTGTGCTATGATTTTGGAGAACAATTTCTCGGTATGGGATCAACATTTGAAAAATGATGTTTTGGCCTCGAAACAATGTTTTCCTATTGTTTTCTCAGGAAACATGATGTTGGACTCGTCTTGTGAACTAGTGAAGACATTGAGTACTTAGTGGGGGCTTTGACTATTGTATTAACTTGCGTTAGAGATAGATGATCCCAAGTAACTTAGCTAGTTCTGGGGGTTTATCTTACTTCAAACGGAGTGACAGGGTACTATAATTAGCTATGCATGGCTAGTCATTTATCGCCTGACAATTGCCTCTGATATATGATTTGGATTGTTCATGGTTACTAGGTAGGGACACTTGGTATATTCAGCCCCTTGCCGCCTCGATGATGATTGACACCAGGATTGTGAACCTTGGGCTAATAGTAGTAGGTAAAATATCTTGAATTTGAAGTACTATTCTTATGCAGTTTGTGACACCCCACCTACTTACGTAACCCAAAATGGGTCGGGGATGCCACCCCGTCCTTTGGACTAGGGGTCTTATAATGAAAGAGTAAAAGAAATTCAATTTTTAAAGAAAGTCTAGGAAAAATTAATTTTAAAAAAAAACTTCAATACTTATACAAAAGTTCCCACATAAAATTAATATTCAAAGCAAATATCCAACAAATGGACAAAGAAATTCCATAACAAAAACTTCAAGCTACTGATCTTCTAACCTGATCAAGACTTGAGGCACCCTGAAAACATGAGTTCAAAATAGTGTAAGATTGGTTATCTCAGTAAGACCTATGTGTGAGTTGGGCTAGGAAAATAAAACACATTTCATGATGCATGCACTAACGGTATATCAAAAGCTTTATCATGCCTTCTTTACAAATTTAATTCTCATTTCTTGAAAGATAGTAGTGAGAAGTCATGAAGCAAAATACTCTTAGAATATTTTGTTTGGGAAGACATGAATAATTAAAAGATATTAAGCTTCAAATAAAATTCTAATGACACTTTAGAACAGTTCCACAGACTAATTCATCAATTAAAATCAACCAAGTTAATGTGATAAGGCACAGAGGTGGCTCTCACACTAGGTGAAGCACATAACCCCCGTTAAGCAGTGAAATGGCACAGAAGTGGCTCTCACTTCTGTGAAGCACTTGACCCCCAACACTTGGTAGGTGTACATCCTACTGAGTGAGTTTCTCCTCCTTCTCTCACTCAATCCAATCTAGTTATCCCACTTCCGGCCGTCAGTTCTACTAGAACCCCGTCGCTAGCTGAGGACGGCTCGACCTTCTATACTGATGCCCTGATTGAAAAGAGTCAACCTTTCAGAGGTGTCCACGTGTTGAGAGATATCCCCAGCTTAACGAAAGGCTAGTATAAAGGTCTAGCCCCCATTGAATACCCAACGTTATTCAATCTTCACAATTCATATGGCTTTAAAGCGGATCCTACAAAATTAGTTCAATACAATTCCAAATAATATTTTCTAACTTGCACAAAGATTTTAGAAGGCATAGTTTTAAGTCAATATTTTATTCCAAGTGTTCGTAGTGAAGGAGCTACATGCTCAAATAAGTCATGCTATGATTTTCGAAAAGTACATGCATGATCAAGAATTCATCTCTTGCATATTCAAAACAAATCAAAATGTTTGATGCTTGGCTCCTAAGTCATGCTAGACATATTTTAAAAATTTCTAAATCCAGAAGTTTCTAAAATTAAAAGTTTCCAAAATAAGATGTTTTTAAATATAGAAGTTGTCAAAAATTAGCTATCATGCCATTATTTCGTGTTTGCAAGAGATACTCACCAACCTTTTTTTCAAACCAGGATAATAAAATAAAATCAATTTCTTGAATGTAAGGGAACTTATCTTATTCTTAAGTTTAGGGTATGAACTCTAGTAAGTTGGTCCTTACCCTTGATAATCTTCCAAATCTAGCAAAGAGTTCATATAAATTAATCACAGCACTTCCTAGATCATCCCACAAAATTCAAGTCCTTATTACACACCAAGCATATATTATGCCTATACTATCATTTTTTCCACCAAATAATACCAATGAGCAGCAATCATGAACTTTTATATATACTCAGCACCTAAGACCTTCCATCAATCCCTTAAAAAGCATAGAATCCCCCCTTTAACATTTCTCACGAAATTACATTAAGCTTAGCAATTTAGCACAAAACCTTTAGCTGCCTTCAATTTCCAGCAACCATAGTTTAAGCTCCCAAGGGTAAAAAACCCTATATGAACCACTCCGATTGACCTCAAATTTTGTTGGCACATAGCTTAACATCTTATATACCACTAAGAAATTCAGAAAATTAGGCTCATAACAAATTGCACAAAATTCTAAACCCAAACTACTCAAATCTTACTCAATATTGGCCATGTTGAAAAAAAAAAAATTCCAACATTGACCCTGTTTTAACCCCAACTTTTCCAAATTGTTTAAGCACACAAAAGCCTGCATTTTCATCCTTTTTACCTGGACAAACCATGCTCAAAACAGATTGCAAAATAGTGAATAGTAAGTTCCAAAAATCCCTTAATCTTATTTTTTTTTCCTTTGAAAAATTTCTGCAATAAACCAGAGCAACTTCCAGAATAATACTCCACATGAAAAATATGATATTTATGTATTAAAACAAGTTTCAAACACTTCCTTTACAAATCAACCAGATTCCAAAATTTCTTAGGATCTAATAACACGTTCCACATATAGCAGCAAAATTTTGGTTTGTAAAACCAATTCCTATCATCCGCAAGAACCAACCAAAACAGCACCCTCGAAACATAATCATATTTCATGCATTGAAATCCACAAGAAACACATATATATTTCCAAATTACCCACAACTTACTTATGCATTCAATCCATGAAAAGAAACAAGTAGAAGAGAACAAATAGAAGGGGCAAATAGAAATAAGCATTCGGTTCATCATAAAAACAAGTGGAAGAGACAAATTGTAGCAAGCATTCTCCATGTACAATTTGTGCACAAAGAGAAAAGTAAAAGAAATTAGTAGGCCTTGCCATTTCCATTTAAAATTCCTGCACCAGGAGATAAATAGAAGCAAGTAGCATGCCTTGCAATTTCCATTTAAAATTCCTGCATAAGGAGATAATTAGAAGCAGCCAACATGCCGGCCAAATCCATTCAAAACACATATACATGCTGCCTTTTTTCTCAAGAGAAAATAAAAAAAGGATCAAGCTTGTTACCTCTTGAAATCCTTTTAGGAAAAGAGAAGAGCAACCTAGGATGATAGCTGCTGTGAGTGTTAGCCAGAATAATGAAACCGAAGAGAGTTTGCTGTGAAGTTGGTTAAAGAAATATGTGTGTGGGTGTCAACTGTTTTGCTCACTATGGCAGCATTCTGTTGTTCAAGTTGAAGAGGAAATCGTGCACCTTAGAGAGAAGAAGCAGCGCACGATGATGGCTAAAGTTCTTGAGAGTTTCAAGAGTTCCTAGGAGTGAAGGTAAGCTAAGATTTTCCTTAGGCAAAGGAAGGAAAATCGTGAAGCTAGGGCAGTTGAGATGCACCGATTGATAGGAGGAAAAGATAAAGATTGTTTAGCTTCAAACACACTTATAATCAAACCATAATCCTATAGATACTAACAGCTTTAACCAGCTACGAGAAATACTAGGGGGTGGTTGGCAACAATGAAGGGGAAAAAAAAAAAAAAAACAAAAGGTCTCCTAACTAAATTATCATATATGCCAACTGGTACATAATATCCTACCAAAGTATGCATATAATATTTTAATGAAAAGTAGAAAAAAGTCTTAATATAATATTACTAAATTATTATATTAATATACCTAAAGTAAAAATTACTAGGACTAGGTAATTCAAATGGGATAGCTAAACGAGACCAACCACATGAATGCACAATTTAATATTATACAAGGAATATATATATATATATATATATATATATATATATATATGGAATGAAAGAAAGTCATTTGGTTATAACATTATCAAAATAATATATATAATAATATAATTCATCAACTATAAACAACTATAACAATAAATAAGTATTCAATAGATAATAGATAATAACAATATAGCTCTAATTAGTATAATAATAATAATAATTATTACTACTATAAATAATTAGTAGATGACCAACCAAAAATGGAAGATATAATAGCTTTTTAGGAATGATGACGATGATAATAATAATATTTTTCATGTAAAGTATTTTATGGCACAATAATCAAATAATGCCTTCCATTATTCCTAAATCACTGTTAAAAATTCAATGCATCACATACTCAAATAAATTTAAAATATGCACATATCACCAAGACACAATCTTGCAGATGCATGAAGTAAGCATATATCATGTTCGAATACATATGTTCATATTCAATGCATGTTAATTCTCATAAATTAGGTGTGACCAGAGTGGGGTCTTACAAAGTTACTGCTCCAACAATACACAGTTGAACATTGTAGGCTCGCTCTTTACCGCAATATGACTATAATAGTCAGAGGCGAAACCTTATGAGCTTTTTATGCAAGTCAACCTTCTATTGAGAGAAATGCCTATTTTTTCTAGAAATTCGGGACAAATGTTGATCAAAATTTGATTTTCCAAATGTGCCTAAAATGTTATACAACTCTTGACTTGATTTTCCCACCACTAAGTTGTAGAGTTATTTTCAGTGGAAAAGTGCAATAGCTTCTGTAGTGGTCTTATGAGACAAGCCCCGATAAATCTTTTCCTCTGCATGTTTTAGGAGAAATACTAGCACACACGGGACTCACTGTGTGATTTTCACTCATACAAGTATTTTACTCTTTTTTCTTAGGATCAAGAACTGAGAGTTGATATTACTGACGACAATATTATACTTTGAATCTACAAACCCTACGGCTTTATGTATATTATATTTATAGTCGTAGCGAACATGATGGAGTACATTGAGTTGTATTCTCTTTTCGATTGTATATTACCATTTAAGCTTTTGGGCAGCTGCAATATAATAGTTGTTGTGTTTATTTTATTTCTTTTTGGCTTTAATTGTTATAAAGACCCATTCTTTGGGTAACTGAGTGAGGCACCACCCAACCTATTATGCACTTCCAATATGGTTTATGTTAGGGGTGTTATACAGTCTATATAATACTCTATTTTCACATACTTTGAAGAGGAAACATACCACATGTTAATAATTTCCTTGCTTCATAATAATTTTTTTTTCTAATTAAAATGAAGATAATGGGACGCTAATGTTATAATACCCCTCCCTGAGCAGTATTGAGATAGGACATATATTTTATTGTCTCACATTTTTTTTTTCTCTCTGTGAACTTTTGGATATCATATGAGATTAATTTAAGAGAAATTATTAGATAACGGAAGGACAGTTGAGAAAAAAAGAAGGAAATTCAAATAAATAAATAAATAAATAAATAAGGGAGTGAAATGCAATAGATGAAATGAGTAAAGGTTAATATGATACTGTGAGTTTTCATTAGTTAACTTTAGTCTAATGGACACTCGGAAAGAAATGGAAGAAACAAGAATATCATAAAAGAAAGTATTTGGAGGAAGATGGTTGGCTACAACAAAAAATATATTATATAGATATTTGGTAAGCAAATCTAAAGAAGGAGGGAGATATTAGTGTTGTGCCCTAGAGGCAATCACTTGTACATTGTATATGACAAATTTTATTTTAATAAAAAGCATTATTTATCTTACTGTTTTTTTTGTTTACTTTTAAGTAATATAACTATTTGATAAAGTCCCTAGTACAACACTATATTAAGGAAATCATGATAGAGATCATGATATGATATTCCTACTACACTGTATAGTGTTAGTACTTAAATAGTCCCTAGTCATAGTATTAATGAAATAGGATATCATTAATGCGTTAAGACTAGCATGTGTTAGACTTCCTGAATTGATCAGGCGGTGGTTCTAATATCTGTGAGTATTGAAATATTCAAAGTTAACATATGGATACTTGTTAATAGAACAAGTTCATTGAATGACCTAACTTTGAGATAATCGCATAGGTAACTATTTAGTACTAGTGATATAGTCTTAATATAGCAAATATACAAGTATCCTTAGACTTGAGATCTCCAAGGTACTTTGTTTGCTGAGCATTGTACTTTGATTCCAATCTTTGGATTTCGATCGAGGGCTATCTATGAGATGGATATTGGGTACATTGTGAGATAAACGAAAATAGTTGAGAGGGTCAATAAAGGATTCACCACTTCTAATAGTAGGGGCGAATATCTCACGGCCACTTGTAGGAATTACTACTCGAGAAGTCCTTAGCCAAGGCGATTGTATATTGAAAATAGTTCCAATTGATACACATCTAGAGTAGTGGGTTCCTGGTACAAGTGCTATTGTATTCGGGCCAGAATTAATTCTAAAGGGAGTTGGCACTAATTCCGTACTCCAAACCGAATGAGATATTATATGGTGAAATGAGTTAATTGCACTGAAGTTTGTTATTGAAGGGTTCATGTCAAGCCACTTGATTTCTTGGACTCTTGGGTGGTTATGATATGTTGCTAGATACCACTCATGATCTGAGAATATGGGTTTATTAATTCATCCCACTCATGATTTGGGAATATAGGTTTATTAATTGATAAATTAATAAACCAATCCTGATTAGAATTAATTCTAATTAATTATGGATTATTAATCTCAAAGACATTTGGATTAATTCATGTTCACTACCAATTGACTGGGAAACCTAATAGGTCACACACAATAGAGGATTATATACTCAAGCTGTTATTTGATAACATAGTGGGGTTAATTGAGAGAAAAGAGAAGTTGTTGTGGATAAATTATAATTAGTTATAATTTATGGTCCAAATTGTAATTGTGAGAACTTGATGTTTCCAATTACAATTAGAGAATTCTAATAGGATTAGAATTCTCAGTTTTAGCAGGATTTTTCGATTATATATATGATATAATTGAAACCCTAGCTAAGGTTGGATCAACGGACACTCTAGGCAACACACAACCTTCTTTCTTCTTCTTCTTCTCTCTCTCTCTCTCTCTTTCTCTCTCTCTCTCTCTCTCTCAATTGTTCTTGAGAAATAACCCTAGTCGCCACTTAGATTTTCTGCTAGCATAGAAAACTTCGTGCTTGAGTATTCCTCTATGTGGATTACTATTAGAGATAATTACACACTGTGATTATAGTGGTTAGACGTCCAACCCTCGTGGAGTTTGTACAAGAGGATTGTTAGATCGTGTTTCACCTTGAAGAAGAAATTTTGTTCTTCGGACGATCAAACAAAGGTAAAAAGCTGTTACCTTTATTATCTTTATGTCTTGTTTTTCACACGTAGGCGGGTCCTGGGATGGTATCTCATTTTATTCTTCCGCTGCATCGTATACGATACGAGCCTGAGATACCCAACAGGAGGGTCCACTAATTAATGCCCCTTAAAAAGGAAGAGAGAGAAAATATAAAGTTTAAGTTTAGATGGCCCACAAGGCCATTATATTAATTTTAGGTTAGGGCCCTCTTTATTGAATAGTCCTTAGGTATTTCTAGTTTATCGTATTAATTTTGTATGGCGGCTCACTTCCATTACTTTCTTATACCTTCTAAAGCCTTTTATTCTCTTATATTATTTTCCTACAATTTATGAAGTCTTCTACTTTCTTCTACTATTTTCCTATAGATTCTAAAGTCTTCCACCTTTTTCCATTACTTTTCTTCAACTTATAAAACTATCTACTTTATTCAATGATCTTCTATTATCTTCTACTTTACACCATTAGCTTCTATTAGTTTCTACTTTATTCTATGATCTTCTATTAGCTTCTACCTTATTCCATGATCTTCAACTAGCTTCTATACTTTATTCCATGATTTTCTATTAACTTCTACTTTATTCTATTAGCTTCTAATACCTTCCATTAACTCCAATTAGCCTCTATTACCTTCTATTCATTTCTATAACTTTCCATTATCTTCTATTAGTTTTTATTACTTTCCATTACCTTCCATTAGTTTTCATTATCTTTTATTACCTTCCGTTACTTTCCATCACCTTTTATTATCTTCCACCAACTTCCATCATCTTCTTACAAGTTCTAAATTCTTCTTAAAGTTGCCAAGTTATATAAGAAGCAAGAAGAATGAGGAAAAAATAAAGGAAGAAGAGAGAGATGGCAAGAAGAAGAAAAGAAAGAAAACGAGGAAAGCAGAAAACAAAAAGGAAAGAGAAAGATGGAGAAAAAGAAGAAAGTTGGCAACTTTGAAGCCTTGGGTTGCTCAGATAATAAGGTCAAACCTCTCCCTTCTTGAAGTAAAATTGTTCTATGTATGACAAGGATTATTTTGATATAAGTCTTGATATTTGAATTCGTGCAAACTTGGGAAGAGGTGATAGTGGAAATTGTTGCTTGTGTGTTGTTTGATGAAAGGTGACGATCAGTTGATAAAAGATAATATTTTCTATGTTATACAACCTACTTAATGTGTTTTGAAGTGACAAAGTGACGAGAGTTGGCTTAAGAAAATTGGTGTATGGTTTATGAAAAGAAGAGAAAACATAGTTAACTATTTGTTAGAAAATGCAAGCTATATGATGATGTTGGTAAATTGTAATCTTCATTTGAATTGAGATGGCTGAAATTACATGTCTTGGGATGTTAATAGAAGCTTAAAGTGGATTTTGTGGAGGTTTAGATACTAAGAACCAAATCCTTACTCTAAGAAGTAGGATTCATATCAACTATAGATACTTTTCTTGAATAGTATAGTTCTTCATTCTTGGAACCATACCTTATTTTTAGAGATACCTCTTTGTTGTTGATAAAAATCAACTTGAAGAACTTTTAATCCTACAATAGTATGCATATAAGTAGTAGCTAAATGAGGTGAGTCCCTCTAATTTATAATTCCCTTTTTAGCTAGTGGTTTTCTAAAATATTTGAATATGAGCATTTCTATTCAATGGTTTTATGAATCATGGACTTGGTTCCTAAACCCTGTTTTAGGTAACTATTTTTCTATTATATCAAGGCATGAATATTTTGCTTTAAAACTTTTGTATGTTGTGAGTCTTAGTGTTTCATAAATGCCATTTCGACCAGTGGTTTTCATAATAGTTGGATATCAAAATTTCTATCTTAAGAATCATGAATATTTGCAAATCTCTTAGTTTTCAAATATTTTCTTTTATGAGTACTTTATCTAAAGGCTTGTTTTGAACATATATTTAAACATATGCATGTTTTAACCGTGTTCATCAAATGATGCTTATTTATGAAGTCCTTGCTTGCACAAACGCCATGCTTTGGTAAAAAGTGCATTACCAGGATGATACATGAATATTTTGCTTAATGGCTTTCAAAGTATATCATGCATAACTTGAAAGGCTTGATACCCTTCTATGTTCAATGAATTTTGAACAAATATTTGGGAAATACTATTTTGGCCCCCGAAACTATTTTCTTGATCTTCCTCTGAGGAAGTTTAGTATTGGCATGTTTTGGTAAAAAAAATATTTTGGAAAAAGGATTTGGTTTAGGAATGTATTGAGCTATGTTAAGTGTTGATCTCTTGGTTTTGTGTCATGTGATCTTGAGTACTCAAGAGGGACAATGTTCTTATACTAGCTTACGTGGGTTTGAGAACACTTTTCTATCGGTAGCTACCTATGGACTGTAGTCTTTTTCTTTGTGGGGTAATGGTATTCGTAGTAGAGCCGTCCTTAGGTAACAACATGTTTTTTGTTGTGGAAATAGAGGTCTGGCGTGGGATACCCATACCGTATGACAAACCATGATTAATTGCAATTATAATTAATGGGGCTTAATTGTAATTATTAAATCCTTGTAGGTGTAATTGCAATTATATTACCCTAGGCCCATAATAATTATAAAATTTTTTTATGTGTTTTGTAGAATGAGTAGGAAAAACACAATTGCTTTTCACAAAAGGTTTGTGAAGATAACCAAAACCTTTTTCTTCTTCCAAAATCCCGCCACCATAAAACTATCTGCTAGCACTAATTTCTAGCGATTCTTCTTGAGTGCAATCCTTGTGTGGACTTTGTTAGAGGTGCCCCTATACTTAGGACGTCATGGTTTTTGTGAAATGGAAGAGAAGGAGAAACCCATTGGCACTATTGCTTGAGGCTAAAGTCTGTATTTTGTAGAAACAATAGAAATTTTAAAAGATACTAGAATTCCTAAAAATAATTCTCTATCCCTCTTGGCCTATTATTATGTATGCGAGTGATCTTACTGCTTGAGTTTCATTTTAATTCTTCCTCTACGAATCTAATTTGCATGATTAAAATCCAATAGTGGTATCAGAGCTATATCGTGTATGTTTTTACGGGTCTTTCGTGTGATTTATGATTGATCCTTTATGAAACCATTTTCAATTCCATGTCACTTTCTGATCATTAAACATATATAACAATGTCTTATAATATGTTTAGTAGAATTCATAATCAGTTTTTGTGAGTTTGTTCTGCGTAAAGGTTTTCGAAATTTTATTTCAGTAAAAGAAATTTAAAATTCTTATGTCCTTTGCTGAATCCATGTGTGCACGACATTGTTATGTTTTGGTTTGTAGGTTTTGATTTGATAATGATCCTAACATCAAATTAATACAGATTAACATGTTTTAACCTACATCGATCTAAAATAGTTTTCTGGAAGCTGAAAAACGAAGAAATTCTATAGGTTTTTTGGCCAAACACCAACTTGAAGTAGTTCAAGCCGGTGACCGATTTTGTGAAGTGGGGGCCGGCTTTAGCAATGCCTCATCGGCTTGGTGAAGGAGGGGGCTAGCTTGGACTTTGCTCCAAAGCTAGCCACAAATAATTATAGCCATGGACCGACTTTAGAAAGCCTTGTGCCAATTTATATTTGAAAAAATTATTTTCTCACGAAAACATCTTCCCTTTCTTTGAAAAAGACCTCAAGTGTTTTACAAAATTTGATTTTGGACTCATTTCTTTTCCTTTTTTCCAAAATTGTGATTTTGGATTTACATTTCATGTTTATTATGCTTGGAGTATGTTTTGGTTTTGTGGCTTGGTTATGGACTATGGACCTATTTAGTTTGTTACATGCATATTTACTGTTTTAGTTTTAAATAAATAGGGTTTGTGTGCCCTGCCTTTTTCTATAATTTTTATATAATTTCTCTTCTTATCTAATTCTCCTCAAATGTAACCCGAGGTTTCTCCATTAGGAATTTACGTAATTAGTTTACATAGGTTAGATAGGACTAAAAATTATTTACAAGCTTATGGAAATGGCAACCAAGAACTAGATAAGAGGACTATAAGACCTTATTCTAAACATATATGAACACATTAGTTGACCAAATTAATTTCCTTCTCGGTTCAAGGGAATTAATCTAGCAAAGTCCATAGAGTAATTGTGATTTTACCATTTTTGTCAAATTTGTTAATTTATGCATGCCAAACAATGAGACAATTAATAATGAGTAAAATTCCTCAAATAATATTAAATCTAAAAGTCTTCTATTAATATAGCAAGAATGAAAGTTCTTTTTCGCATACTCAAGCCTACTTGACATTGAATATGTTCAAACTATGAAATTTGATTTCGGATTAATGAGTTGGATTTAATTAATATCTTTATCCCAATTAGGCATACCCAAGCACAAAGAATATTAGAGGCAAAGTTGGGTTAGCTATAAATGCTTGAAGAACAAAAGATAATAATCACCCGATGACCCAGTAGTTGCATTCGATGCAATTGGTATTGGATACTTACCATTAAACTTAAGAGTGAATTTTTAGGCATACCTAAGGTCATTCTTAAGGAATTTTGATACTTGTCTACTAGAAAAGCTTCAAATGGGCTTTCTCGAATTAGTAGTGGGGGTATTAGTTTGAGCAAAATAGTGAAGTGAATATGTGTTTAATTAAAGACCTAATTAATTGTATTTCATATGCATATATATTATCTAATGACTCTTATCTTTCATCTAGGATATTTGCATCATGTCAACTAATTTGAACCTACGTAGCATATTAAAAACAAAAAAGCTTATTGAGCTCAACTTTTTGGATTGATATAGAAATTTGAGAATCGTTTTCAAATTAGAAAAGTTGTTCTACGTGTTAGATGCTCCTATTCTACCAGCTTTAGCTGTTGATGCTCCTACTGAAGAGCATGAAATCCGTAAGAAGCACTAAGAAGACAGTAACATAGTACCTTGTATTATGCTAGCATCAATGAACTCTTAGATACAAAAGCAACATAAGCATATGGATGCTTATATAATCATCTTCTAAGGGAGTTGTTGAACAAATAAGCTAGAATGGAGAGATATGAGATTTGGAAATAATTATTCGATTCTATGATGGAAGAGGGTGCTTCAATTGTAATGCATGGACAGAAGATATTGGGTTTAAGAAGAAGAAGAATGCTCCTAAGAAGAAGAAGAAAAAGAAGAAGAATCTAACCAAGCGTAAATGTGAAGTAAAGAAGAAGGAGACAGCAACTAAAGGACCATGTCACTATTGTGACAAGATGGGCCATTAAAGGTACAACTGTAAAAGCTACCTGGAGAACGTGAAGAAAAAGAAGGAGAAGGAGAAGTTTGCTGGTATTTCTATTTTTGCTACTAGTATGTTTATGATTAGGATCAATACTGCCTTTAATAATAGGATATGCGTATTGGATACTAGTTATGGATCTTATTTGTGTAATAATATATAGGGACTAAAGAGTAATTGGAGGCTAAAGAAAAGTGATGTGGACTTACGTGTTGCAAATAGAGCAAATGTTACTGCACTTACTATGGGGACTTATCATTTGCTCGTGCCTTTTGGATTAATTTTTGAACTTCAAAACTGTTATTATGTACCAATTTTATTAAAAAATATTATCTCAGTTGCTTTTCTATACATGTTGGGTTTTTATTTAATTTTTAAGAATAAAAGTTGTTATATTTTAGTAAATGATATCCATTATGCTACTACAATTTTGATAAATAGTTTGTGTATTATAGATATAGAAAATCATAAAAATGAAAAAAATAATAAAAAGATAACATGATCTCGTCTTACTTATGGCATTGACATTTAGGTCATGTAAACGAGAATCGTATTTTTATGTTGCACAAGCTTGGTGAATTAAGATCATTTAATTATGAATCATATGGAACATGTGAATCTTATTTGCTTAGCAAAATGACTAATCTTCTTTTTCTAAAAAGAAGGAAACGACTAAGCAATGACATTGCAAGAAAAGGAGGGTTATCATAACCTTCATTGATGATTATTCACAATATAAGTATTTGTATTTAATGAAATTTAAATCTGAAGCCTTTTACAGGTTCAAAAAAGTCAGAAAGGAGATAGAGAAATAGTTTGGTAAAAATATTAAAATTTTAAGATCTGATCGAGGAGGTAAATACTTAAGCCAAAATTTTAAAAGTTATCTTAGAGATAAAGAATATTATCTCAGTGGACTCCTCTCATACACCCCAACATAATAGTATATTTGAAAGAAGAAATCAAACTCTATTAGATATAGTTCGAACCATAATGCTTTTGCAGAATTACCCAGATCATTTTGGAGATATGCACTAGAAACTGCTGTTTTTATTCTAAATAAAGTTCTATAAATAATGGTTAATACCACCCTATATGAGTTATTCTTTCGTAAGAGACAAAAATTAGCTCCCTTAAGAATATGAGGATATAATACTTATGTCAAGAGGATAAAATCAGACAAACTTGAAAATAAGTCTAATAAGTATTTATTTGTTGGATATCCAAAAGAGTCGTATAGATATAATTTTTATCTTCCTTTAGAAAACAAAGTGTTTGTTTCAAAGCATGTTGTCTTCTTAGAGAATAATTTATGTTTAAAAGAGATAATTGGAGTAAAATTGAACTTAGTAAAGTTCAAAAAGAATAAATAAACATTGATCAACCGAATAATCCCATATCTATTGACAAAATAGACAAACCTTCATATACATAAGAACCTTGTAGGTGAAGTAGGATACATGTGGCACCTGAGAGATACAAATTTCTCATTAGTGACCACAATAATATATTGCTCATTGAAGAAGATGAGCCTACCACTTACAAGAAAGTTTTAAAAAGTTCAAAATTTAATAAATGACTTAAAGCTATGAAGTTAGAGATGGATTCCATATATAACAACCAAGATTGAACTTTAATTGATACACCCAAAAGGATAAAACCCATAGGATGCAAATGGGTTTTTAAGAAGAAAACTAACATAGATGGTAAAGTAGTTACTTATAAGGCATGATTAGTTGCAAATGGATATTGTCAATAACAAGGTATTGATTACGATGAGACTTTTTCACCAGTAGCCAAGTTGAAATCCGTCAGAATGCTCCTAGCACTTGCCATTTATTATAACTATAAGATTTAGAAAATGAATGTGCAAATGGCTTTCTTGAATGAAAACTATTGCAGGACATTCAAAATAGGGTCATTCAAATGCAGTTGTCCTGCACCCCACAAAAAGAAATTTATAAACACTTTTTCCTAAGATATAATGTAGTATATCAGTAAGTAGGGTGTTGAACCCATAAGGAACTCAAAAGAAATATATTCTTATATTCTATCTCTATTTTTAATCTTTTGAAAAAAAATTTTTTAAAATTTTAACTTGAATGAATTCTAATGATGTACTTAACATAAAACAAATGGGAGGAAACAAATAGGAAACTATTAAATTTAAAGCATAAAAAAATAAGGACACTAACAAAAACAAATCCAAGATAATTAGGAAACCACCTGTTTTATGAATGTGCTTTGAGATCAAATTAGGAAACTCTTCATAGATGTGATTACATTGACTAGTTGATTTTAGAACTCTAGCAAAACTATAAAAAATTCCTATCCTTGTATGGATGGATCAATCTTTGTCAAATGCTCCCAATTAACCCCTAAAATTTTTCTCAATGTACATCAATTTGATTAACCTTTTCCTAAATATTAATACTTTAATTAACCAATTGTTATAGATTGAAAACAAGATTGACAAGCATATCAAGGCATCACCAACATCAAGTCATATACCTTAAAAACTTGCAAATGTATGGAACTTGAATAATGCAATATCCTATCAATCCTAATCAAGCCCCAAAATTTGCAACTTAATCAAGATCAATAGATATTAGCTATATAATTAATCAAAAGATGAAGCAACATAGCTTGTCAATAATACAAGTTAACTATGTTGATCAAGCATAATAAACTTAACACTATTTCTAAGGAAAGAAAACCAATAAAGAGATCAACTATCTTAGCTACTCAATCATGTGAATCAAATATGTAGGCCCATGCATAAAAGAACTTAATGCAATTGATAAGAGAAGAAATTCGAAATTGCACAAACGCTTGATATATAATCTTAACAAGAATAAAGATAGAATATTTAATTGTCATGAAACAACTCAAAGTACTAAAATTAATACTCAAAACAAGACCTAAGAACAAGATAGAAATCAATTGTCTTGATCATAAAAATATAAAAATATAATACAAATGGAAACAAGAAAGAAACAAGAGAATGTTTGAATGATAAAACTTGATAAGCTCCCAATCTCAAGTTCTTCTTTCCTTTGGACTCTTTTTCTCTTTTTTAAAGCCTTCTTTTACTCAAAGAAAGAAAGAATTATAATATATGATGAATTAGATTGACGCATTATGATTGATTGTTAATTTGGTCGTTTAAAACCTATTTATAAAGTCTTTAGACTGTCATTGAATGAATTAGGGAATTTTTCACTGCTATTGGAGTAATTTAGGACTTTCTAAAACATTTAGGGATGTTGCACGATATGTAGGCACACCCGTACACTCATCCTGTGCATTTTGTAGAGCTTTTTCTCGACACTGGCATGACTTGATGCATGCCCGTGTACCATCCCCTATATATGCACGGCTTGCATGCATGGTCATACATCTACCCCTGTAAAAAAATATTGATCATTATTTCTTACTCTATTTGGCACGGTTTGGTGCATGGCCATGCACCATCCCATGTACATGCATTGTAAACTTACCAAAACTCTTCACAACACCTTTCAAATCATTCTAAAGCTCTTGGCAATCATCCTTGTTCCCAAGATTATCATTAAAACACCATTTTTACTCATATTTCATCCAAAGTACCTAGAAACACAAAAGAACACAAAATAAATAGAAATCATCCATGATCACACAAAAGATCATGCAAAAGCCAAGTAAAAAGGCTATCAAAATATGATAATTTCATGTCTAACAGAAACCTGACTGATGAAGTGTACATGACATACCTGAGGATTGAACATCTAAAGATAACACCAAAATATGTAAATTACAAAGGTCTATCTATAGACTAAAGCAAGCTTCCAGGAGTTGGAATATTCGTTTTGATGAAACAATTAAGGAATTTGATTTTATACAAAATATGGATGGCCCATGTGTATAAGAAGGTTAGTGGGGTGCAATTATTTTCCTATTGCTATATGTAGATGACATAATTCTGATAGGAAATGATGTCTTGATTCTTCAATTAGTCAAAATATGGCTATCAAAGAATTTCTCCATGAAAGACCTTAGAGATGCAACCTATATTCTTGGGATAAGGATCTATAGAGATAGATAAAAAATGTTACTATCTTTCACAATCTACATACATAAACAAAGTGCTAAAGATGTTTAGGACGAATCAATCCAAAAAGGGGATTCTTACCCATGACACATAGGGTAAGCTTTTTAAAATCTATGCGCCCTAAAATATAAGATAAAAGGGATCATATGAGTAGAATACCATATACTTCGGCAATGGATCTATCATATACGCTATAATATATACTAGGTCTGATGTATCATGTGCTTTTAGCTTGATGAGCAGATGCCAATTTGACCCTGGAAAAGGCCATTAGGTGGTTGCTAAGAACATGCTTAAGTACTTAAGAAGGACAAAAGATATGTTCTTGGTATATGGAGGAGGTGATTGATGCATATTTATTAGAGTATAAAAATCATATAAAAATAAGCACATTCCTAATCAAGTCTAAATTAAAACGTTAACCCCAAATTACACATATGAGCAAGCATACTCATTATTAACATAGCATAGGGTTCAAACGAGTGTCGATCCTCCAAGAACAAGTATATATTAATCCATTTTCTTTCATTATTTAACCGACTCAATAAAGCGAAAAAGAAATAAAAAGGAAAATAAAATAAAAATATATACAAGTTAAGGATAGAGAATTATGTAACGCAAACCATTATTTTGACAAACATGACCTTAAAGTACCTAACCATTATCATAACTAATTATTTTCTTGGCGTCATGAAGGATTAAGGTAGATTCACTTCTTTGGTCAATCCATGAAATCACTATCTTCTAGATAAATTAGCATTACTTGGTCTCGCCTCAACTAATTCATCCACAAGATGCATTAAACACAATCCTTGATTAAATTCCCTTGGTCTCGACAAATTTAAAACATGAAATTAACCAATGAACTCTTGATCTCGGAAGACATCAATTAACCTTTAATTACCAGTTCTAAGCAACTAACCCCCTTGGTCCAGTAAGTTAATAGCCAACAGATATGAAGTTAATAAATTGCAACTACCATCAATCCTCTTGGTCCAGTAAATTAATAAGAAGAAACAACCAACTAATCTCGTAATAAGCATAAGTAATCAAATACCAAGACTAACAATCAATTAATCAAAAGATCGAACAACTCTAAAAATCATGAATATCGAAAACAATGTCGAATTACAGTAAAACAATTAACATATCATTGTTCAAGAAAAAGAAAACAAAGTAAAAGAAAGCACTCATAGACAAGCCTTGTTTTTCTTCCTTTGAAAACCTTCTTCCACAACTCTCCTTGAATTAAAGAATTCCTCCTTCGAGTTGAGTCATTTTCTATGATGATTAATGAATTTCCCTGCTTTTCCCTTGTGTTTTCTATCTATTTATAGGCTTAGGAAGTGCCTAAACTCGTTGGTGTAAGATTGTTGGCCAAGTAGAAGTCAGAAGATACTAAAATTCCACAGATTATCAAAAACTGCGTGCAAAAATCATAATCCTGTCTTTTTCTCAGAGCACAGTCGGCGCTGCCTTGGCTACTGGAGCTAGCGCCAGTTGCATTATGTTTCTTCCTTTGTTCGTAAATTTTTTTCTTGATTTTAGCACCATATTGTCCAGAGTACAGCCGTCGCTGGCTTAGTTTTGTTCTGGCCCGTTTCAACAATTTTTCATCGTCTCAAAGTTCGTGTAATCAGCATATGGTCGGCACTGGTTCCTCTGGCTTATCTAGCGCTGCCTGGGTTCTGTTTTGCGATGTTTTGCTTCTTTTTACCTCAAAAATCTGAAATAATGAACAAAATACCGTTCCAAGGGTAAAATCTCAACTGTGAAGGAATATGACTAGTTATTGAACAAAATGTATCACAAAAGAGCCTCAAATAACTAGGCCCCTATCAATTCCCCCACACTTAGCTCTTTGCTTGTCCTCAAGCAAAGTATCAAAGACAAGTAGGAAAACACAAGGTTTAACAAATCACTCAATCAATTTCAATACAATATCTTCAACACTTTCCTCATTTAAGAACATAAAACACATGCTACTACATCTTTCACAACAAATGCAAGACTTGCATAGGTGAATAATGACTTAGTAGAACCATCTCGATACTTAACAATATTCTCAAATCATTGGAAAGAATTTAGCTCAAAAAGAATATGCATTCCATAAGCTTACTTTTCATACACTCTCTCCACTAATCCGTGACATATCATGATTCTACTTAGGTCAAGTAGGACTTTCCAGCTTGTAATAGAAGGCTAAAGGCTTGTAATGTAGCTTATCAAACGAATGATATAGGAAAATCAAATGTCAAAGAAGATGATAGTTCGCAAGAAAAGGATAAACAAAATGTATCAATAATTTTCAACTTTTCTTGCTCTCCTATTCCAAGATTACTCAAAACCCATAACCTTATATAGCAATTACAGTTTAGCTCAAACAAATCCTATATTTTCTCCTTTTCTTTTCTCTTTTCATCAACTTTTCTCTATGTTTTTCACAAGATTACTCAAATTTTCAGCAATGGTGTTAAGTACTTTATATGAACTTAACTTTTACAGCTCAATCACCATTCCTCTTGTGATCTTTCTCTTCTTTTTCTTTCAAAAATTTTTCTTTTCTTTCTTTTCTCTCTTCTTTTCTTCCTCAGTTTCTTTCTTTCCATCTTTTCTAGTAGCTTTTTGTTTTCTTTTCTTGTTTTCAATCTCTCTTTTCTTTTTCTTCTCTTTCTTTGCTTTCTTTTCTCTTTCCAGCTCAACTTAACTATTGATACATGACTGAAAGTAACGAGCCATGATCTTTCTCCAAATACTCTCCCTCAACATTCTTCTTCATGTACTTTCATCCTTCAAGAGCATAAAGATTTGGACAATTATTCAAACTCTCAAAAACAAGTAA
Organism: Voacanga thouarsii; assembly: GCA_026120185.1. Taxonomy (NCBI): domain Eukaryota; kingdom Viridiplantae; phylum Streptophyta; class Magnoliopsida; order Gentianales; family Apocynaceae; genus Voacanga; species Voacanga thouarsii. Next base: position 2,029,665 of record JANUWF010001127.1, on the reverse strand, counting down.
TGGACAAAGTATTGTGACGGGTTTTAAAGAAAGAAATGAATAATTTAGGCTCAAAATAGGCACTAGGGATAATATAAAAATAGGTAAGCTTGAAAAGCTCAAACTATCCAAAGAAGGCCTATTACCATCGTTCCTAAGTTATATCATGAATGTCTTTCTTATTTCGCCTCGAAAAATATTCAAGTAAGTTCTAGAATTCTCGATGAATTTTAATAGAAAAATAGGTTTAAGAATAATTCAAAGCATTTAATCAAGAACTACTTCGTCCAAGTACGTGCAAAAAGTCATGCATAAGCTATAAATGATCTAGAACATATGCTCTATAATCCACCATAAAGACATGCATTAAAAATACAGCTTGAAAAATTTAAAAATTTTGCTCACAAGAAGGCTAAAGTATATGCATAGAAGAATTTTCAATCAAATCACTCTCCCACACTTAAACTGGACATTGTCCTCAATGGCCAAATAAACATAACCAGGAATAACCTATGCTATAGGACAAAAAATATAAAGGAGAAGAGATAAGAAAGACAATACTCCCATTCATTCTGCAATGTGCTGTATAAGAGCTGAATTCATGAAGAACGAGGCATTGGCAAAGGACCTAAAAAGAAAAATACAAAAGAACACACTAAAGTATAAAAATTAGAAAAGAAAAAAAATAAATAAATAATAAAAGAAAAAAATATTACAAAAAGAAAAGAGATAAAAAAACTGACTAGAAAAGGCATGAAAAGATAAAGGAAAAAACAAGAGTGATCAATAGGTGAAAATGTGGAACAATCATCATCAGTCCTCCTCATTATCAGACGGTGCAGAAGTTCCCTCACCACCATGTTGCCCGGAAGAATGCTCCCTCCATTTAGCCAATTGCTGCTCCATAGTAGCTTGCTGTTTGGCCATGTCATCTACGGAACCTTACAAGCGTAGAAGCATCTCTGTTTGCTGGTCTAATCATCCTAGCACGGTAGTCTCAAAGCCAGTCCTGGGTTAGGACTGAGAACTGCTAGCTCGTGCACGTGCCGGTGGTGGTGGGTGCTCCTCCTCCACGGTGGGTGACCTTACCTGATCGGGATGTCTGACCTCATAGGGGTTAGCTACTTTTTCAACTCCTGGCTATACTTGTACCCACAACTCATCAGAGTTTGTTCCGTAACCATATCGTGCTCAGTGGTAGCCTCCATCAGTTCTTCCTCAAAATTAGCACCAAAGTCTTTCAGAATTTTCATTATAACCAGGGGAAAGACGAAGGCTTTTGTAGATAGACGGTGATGAACCACATCCCTAATGGATTGAATAATCAAGGATGTAAGGGGGATAGGCAGAGTGTTCATCATTCAATGCAAAATGTAAGTGTCAATAAGGCGAGTCTTATTAAAACCACTAGCACGGGGTACAACATTAAACCTAAATCTATAAACTAGAGTTCTAAAGTTGGCAGTAAGATCATTGTTCGAATAGAAACTATTAGCTTGAAAGGCATTATGCTTATACAACCCTAGGTGGCTCTAGTCCCACTGGCATTCCAATTCGGGTCAGAAAGAATTTTTTGATTGTTCACGTCTATCCCTTGCCAAGAATCATCAACAAATACCTGGAGGAGATTAGCTAATTGATTTTGGGTGATGACAATGGGGATTTCTTTCACTCTCGTTTCAATAAGGGGAAGATGTTTATTGCCCTTATCAACCATATTAGCATAAAATTCCTTGATGACCATTGGATAATACTTCCCTTTCAGCTGTACTATCGAACCCCATCCTAGCCTCATAAACATCATTCCCAATTTAAGGGCATGGTATGCTCTAGGGTAGGCGCGAAAGTATGCTCTACAATGATTTTGTTGGATGCTCTCCTATTGTACCATTCCTCACAAGATGGATCAATAAACTCAGTTAGTCTAAGGAACAAAGGATCAATGGATGAAGGGGTTGAGGAAGAGGAAGCTCTCACCCTTTTAGAGGAATGACCCTTTGCTGTAGACATGTTATCAAGTAAGGAGTGGTGAAAATAGGAGGATAGAACAATTGAGCTTAAAGACTTAACACGGGGTGTAACTACCCTTTGCAGACACAATCCTCAACTCTCACTCAACAACCAATCTCACAACCACAAAACCCAATCTCCTTTAATGTATATCACACTCCAACTAATAATCAATTCAATCCCCTCCAATCAATTCAACACAACCTGCAACAATACATGTAAAGTTCATTGTAAAGCATAAATGTGTTGAATATCCTCAATGCATGCAAGTAGACATGATCAGGTGAATGAAGGCATTATCATGGCATTATGTAAAAAACAATTCATGTTCTATAGGTAGTCATTATTCAGCCATCATAAATAGCCACAATTCTAACCTTGGATATAGGCATGAAGTTCCTAATGATAATGTGCATGGATTAAGTATCCAATAACCATTAACTCCTAATCTATCCAAACTCATGAAGGTCAAGGAGTAATGCACAATTCAAGATAACATAAACAATCCCAATTTTCGGCTGAAATTGTCCCTAAAATTAGAAAAAGTTATCTACACCATTTTAACCATAGGAATTGAATAAAAATCATACATTTGTGCTCATGTATGCATGGGCAAGCAAAAGGTGTAAGCTTTTTATAGAAATCCAAGCTTCTTGCTTGTGGATTGAAGGTTATGTTGTTATGAAAAATGGAAGATTTTGAGATTTTTGATCCGTAGGATCGACAAAAGAGAGGTAGATAGATGTTATAGAAGTGATTAGGAGGTGAAAAATCAAATTTTGGGAAGTTGAGGAGGTGAAGCCGGCGCGGGTTAGAGAGAATTTGAGAGGGAGTTTGGAGATTTTGAAGAAAAAGTGGCCAAAATGGCCTATATGTGCGCCTTGCCCGACAGGAACTGGCACCAGGCCTAGCCCAAGCCGGCGCCGGCTGCCTTCTATCCGATTTTTAAATTTTTTTTCAATTAAAAATGATGGACACATAATAATGATGAACAATTCACTCTAATTCATGAAAAACAATCAATTAAAACGACAGAAGTAAAAATTGTCTCAATCACAAAACTGACAGTAAAGTAAACGAAAAAATAGCTTCAATACTTTCCACGGCTTTGATCCTGTGGATTTTCCTTAGTGTTTCCTGGCAATGTCCCAACTTGACGATCCCCCAGTAGTTTAGTTAGTTGACCAATTTGGTTTTCCAAGTTGCGCATGGAGGCCTCTAGGTTCCTTGTTGTAATATCGACCCCTTGGAACTTAGTCTCCATTGTACTTACCAATTGCCAAATTAATTCTTCCAATGGTGGCTTTGAAAGTGCTGCGGTATTGTTCATGGGGTTTTGGTTCCTTTGATTACCTCCAAAATTTAAAGAGCCCTGCCTAAGTTGATTTCCATTGTTCCAAGAGAAATTAGAGTGATTTCTCCAACTAGGATTATAGGTAGAGTTATAAGGGTTGTTACCTGGCCAGACATTACCTACAAAGGCCGCTTGTGCCGGGGTTTCTTGGAGTGACCCCATGTTTTGGCATTCATGATTGGGGTGTCTCTCTCCACAGAAATCACAACTTACGTTTAAAACCTAGCCTTGAGGCATTACTATCTGTTCCATCTTTTGAGTTAAGGCATCCACCTTAGCTTCCAATACTGCCACAGCATCCACTTTGTGTACTCCTTGCACACGAGCTCTAGACCTTGCACTTCCCCAAGAATATTTATTAGAAGCCAAAATTTTAATAAGATCGAATACCTGTCTGGGGTCTTATGATTGATGGAACGCCCTGCAGAAGAGTCCACCACTTAACGTGTCGTGAACGTGAGGCTATTAAAAAAGATGAGCATCTGTATTCCTAGCTCAAATCCGTGGTGTGGGCATTTTTTTAGCATCTCCTTGAATCTTTCTCAACTTTCATATAAGGACTCAGAATTAATTGTTGGAAGGTAAATATCTCGTTCCTAAGTTTGGCTGTCCTAGCTGAAGGAAAATATTTGGCTAGAAAATTTTCAGTTAGGGCATTCTAAGTAGAAATGGAACTTGTAGGTAAAGACTTTAACTAAGATTTGGCTTTATCCCTCCTCAAAGAAAACGAAAAAAATTCCTAACTTTATGGCATCCTCAGAAACGTCATTCATCTTAAAAGTATCACAAATCTCAAGAAAACTAGCTAAATGAGCATTGGGATCTTCTTCAGGTAGCCCATCAAATTGAACCATGTTTTGAACCATCTGGATAATGTTGGGCTTTATTTCAAAATTATTTGCATCCACTCTAGGCCTAATAATACTCGAGCCTGTGCCCGAAATTGCAGGTTTCACAAAGTCATCCACAACCCTCGCATTTCCAGCATTGTTATTTTGAGCACCATCCATTTCGACAATCAAGTTCCTTTGGATTGTTCGGCAGATCTTTGATAATGTCATTTCTATTTCCAAGTCAAAAGCGACTATCTCGCCTTTGGATTTTCGGGTCATGTACCAAGGATAACACCTCAAAAAGAAATAAGAAGCAAATTAGATAACAGAATTCATGATTTAAAATAAAATTAAAAGAGTACAAAGTTAGTTAATAGAACATAGTCAAAATTAGTATGTTAGGTTACAGGGGTATACACACATACACACAATACAAAAGATAGCGCCTTTTTGCGAAAAGAATAATTGTACATATTTACATATTTACTTATTTACATATTTACATGGTTAAATTAGCAAAATCCAAGCTTTCATGATATTGTTCCCTGGTAATGGTGCAAAAAACTTGATGCATATTTATTTGGGTATAAAAATCATATAAAAATAAGCACATTCCCAATTAAGTCTAAATTAAAACGTCAATCCCAAATTACACATATGAGCAAGTGTACTCATCATTAACATAGCATATGGTTCAAATGAGTGTCGATCCTCCAAGAACAAGTATGCATTAATCCATTTTCTTTTATTGTTTAACTGACTCAATAAAGCGAAAAAGAAATAAAAATAAAAATAAAAATAAAATAAAATATATACATGTCAAGGATAGAGAATTATATAACTTAAACCATTATTTTGAAAAAAACATGACCTTAAAGTACCTAATCATTATCATAACTAATTATTCTCTTGGCATCATTAAGGATTAAGGTAGATTCACTTCTTTGGTCAATCCGTGAAATCACTATCTTCTAGATAAATTAGCATTACTTGGTCTCATCTCAACTAATTCATCCACAAGATGCATTAAACATAATCCTTAATTAAATTTCCTTGGTCTCGGCAAATGTAAAATATGAAATTAATCAATGAACCCTTGGTCTCGAAAGATATCAATTAACCTTTAATTACCAATTCTAAGCAACTAACCCCCTTGGTCCAGTAAGTTAATAGCCAACAGATATAAAATTAATAAATTGCAACTACCATCAACCCCTTTGGTCTAGTGAGTTAATAGGAAGAAACAACCAACTAATCTCATAATGAGCACAAGGAATCAAATACCAAGACTAACAATCAATTAATCAAAAGATCGAACAACTCTAAAAATCATGAATATCGAAAACAATGTCGAATTATAATAAAATAATTAACATATCATTGTTCAAGAAAAACAAAACAAAGTAAAAGAAAGCACTCATAGACAAGCCTTCTTCTTCTTCCTTTGAAAACCTTCTTCCTTTGAAAACCTTCTTCCACAACTCTCCTTGAATTAAAGAATTCCTCATTTGAGTTGAGTGATTTTCTATGATGATCAATGAATATCCCCATTTTCTTTTGTGTTTGTCATCTATTTATAGGCTTAGGAAGTGCCTAAACTCATTGGTGTTAGATTCTTGGCCGAGTAGAAGAAGGAAGATACTAAAATTTCACAGATTACCAAAAATTACGTGCAAAAATCACAATCCCGTCTTTTCCTCAAAGCACAGCTGGTGCCGCCTTGGCTACTGGAGCTGGCGCCGGTTGCATTCTGTTTCTTCCTTTGTTCGCCGATTTTTTTCTTGATTTCAGTACCATGTTGTCCAGAGTACAGTCGGCGCTGCCTTGGCTACTAGAGCCGGCGTCGGCTTGGTACTGTTCCGATCTGTTTCAACAATTTTTTGTCGCCTCGAAGTTTGTGTAATCAGCACATGGCCGGTGTCGGTTCCTCTGGCTTGTCCGGCACTGCCTGGGTTCTGTTTTGTGATGTTTTTGCTTCATTTTATCCCAAAAATCTAAAATAATGAACAAAATACCTTTCCAAGGGTAAAATTTCAATTATGAAGGAATTTGACTAGTTATTGAACAAAATGTATCACAAAAGAGCCTCAAATAACTAGGAAAAATATACTAATTTAGCCCCTATTAGTGACTTACAAGTCAAAGGGTCTATGATGCCAGTTTCTAATAAGATAAAGATGATTACAAATCTCAATTAGGCTACGTGTTTATTTTTTTGGAATTTGAAAACTCCTTTAAAACAAAAAACACCTCAAATTCTTGCAGGACCTATGCTAAAAGAGTCGACAAAGACATAGTAGAAGGCTATACCTCAAAGGCGTCATATAATCTGGGTAATTTGTAGGATATTTTGTCCATTTGGACAGACTACAGGTGTTGCCTCTACGAACGCCCTCTATAGCAGCACATGATGAGCAACAGAATGGAAACCCTTGGAGTGCTAGCGCCTAAGGTTTTTTAGGCTTATTTTTCTAGTGTTTTCCTTTCGTGAGAATAATAATAAGGAGAGAGAGATGGTTTTCTTAACATTAAGAAACTGAAGTAACAATTATAATATTATAAGAAGACTGATAGCTAGTTTTAAAACCCTAAAACTAACGAATATTCTTTTGATAACCAAACTCTCTTAGGAAATCATACATATCCTATTTGAAATCAAATTCAAATAAATATGATTATATTCTCAGATAATCTTGGTAGAATTACTAATTACGTTACCAAGCCAGATATAAAGAATCTGGACATTTCTCAAATACATCGACCTCGAATGGTTTCGAGATACAATGAATCTAGATGTTTTTTAGATGAAATGAATCTAGATGTTTTTCTAGAAACAATAAACCTGGATGTTTTTCAAGATACAATGAATCTGGATGTTTTTCTAGATACAATGAATTTGGACACATTTTCAGATACATCAAATCTAGACACTAGAAAATTAACGTAATTGTTCATTTAATGTGTAACCCTGTAAGTTCATTTAACACTAGTAGTGTACCTAAAACATATTTATATGGCCCACACGTAACACCTCACATTTTTTACTTTCGATTGACTACTATTTGTAATAGGATGAGAATTTATATCGATGTTCAGAACAAAAGTTGATTGGGGTAATGAGACGAATATTTTGGTAGAATAATATTTTGTTGGAACCTGGATGTAATTATTGGTATTGTTCTACACGTACCCTAAATTTTTGGAAGGCTACCATTGTTAATAAAATAAGAGTTTGAGGGTACGCTACAAAGAGAAATTGATCAGTGTGATGAAACATACGTTTTGGTGTGAATTATACTACCCGAGGTATCGGGGGCCTTTTCGTCATTTTGACTACACTCACGACTTTGACCACAAATTTGACCAAGTAGAGAAGAAACTGAAGAATTTAAGTATTACCAATGGATTCAGTGGAGTGTTTAGAGTTGAATAGTGAAATAAAATATTTTTCCATTTCGAACCCGATTTTGGTCATTTTTGAGAAAAATTAGAAATACGGATAAAACTTGGACGTGTGGCACTATGTGATTGGTGGATAGGGACATGTGTCACATTATAAGAGATTGTATGAGATTTCATACAAGATAAATCTTATCCAATAAGTTTTACCAAAAAAAAAAAAAAGGTAAACAAATGAAATGCGACACGTGGCGGATAGCCCACAATTTGTGACCAAAGGTCACCAATTTGGACCAAGAATGGCGGTGGAGGAGCTAAATTTCAGAAATAAATTTGTTCATAAGGAGTAGAGAAGAAGAGAGAAAGAAAAAGAAAGAAAATGTAGAGAAAAATAAGGAGAAAAAGAAAAAGGAGAGAGAAACAAAGAAGTGTGTGTGTTCTTGGTGTATTCCTGGTGTTCTTGGAGTAAAATTACACTAAATAACCTCCAATACAAGGTAAAACCCTATCTTTCTTGAACTGAAGTTGTTGTTGGGTGAATAATGATTATGATGATGTGAATTTTAACATAAAAACATGACTTTCATGTATTGATTTCGGATCAAAGCTAGGTTTTGTGAGCTTTTGTGTTTGAACCTTATATATGCTTGTATGTGTGTCGGCTGCCCAAGGGTCTTTGAATGATGTTTTATGGTAGGAAGAACTGAATAATTATTGTGGTTTGAAGGCTCATTTTCGGCTAAAGAGATGATGATAAAAAAAGAGTAAAAATGGAATTTACTTGGTTGGAAAAATGGATTAAACTAGCTTTTGATTAGAAGGGATGAATTTGTATTGAATTAGTGTGACTTTTGTGAGCTATTGGAAATCTAAAAAATCAGAATTAAAGATGATTTGAAGGAGAATTGGATGAATTAATGGTTCTAAGGTGTTAAAGATTAAAAGAGAACAAAGAAAAACACAAATAGTGAAATTGAGGTAAAATTGTTGGGACTGTTTTTTCCCAGTACTGTACCTTGAGAACCATAATTTTGAAAAAGAGCTTATACAAAATTAAATTTAAGAGTCTTACGGTCATTTTGGTATATCATAGCACTAAATTGGAGTTGTGGATTGAAAGTTATGCCTAAAACAAAATCATATGTCAAAGCAGCAAAATTCCAGAATTTTGCTTGAAAGTGGTTGAACTTAAGAATGATAAATTGTGTGATTTTGTATGAAATAATTTCTGAAATATGAAGTGAATCCCTTGTTTATAAAGGGATAAAGGATGTGGAAAAATAAAAATTAAAGAATCGAAAAAACAACAAAAAAATGATGTGTATGAAAGTTGAACGTTTTCCTTAACCGTCAGCTAACCATCGGCCCCGTCGACTAAATGTCAGTTGGATGTCGGCTACTTGTCGGGCACGTAGGTTGGACGTCGACCAACCATCGGCTATTTTTCGGCCGAACATGAATTGATCCGAAAACAATGTTTGGTGTAGGTTTAGTGATAAATGGCCAACGGAACGTAAAAAACGGTAGAGACGGTGATTAAACGGCTATGAACGGAAAGGGTTACTTAGGACACAAGGTGAGTCCCTTTGATTTCTAAAACCTTTTGAAAGCTAGTGTGCTTCACTTTTCCATGAAATTCTATGTTTTATACCATTTTAAAAATCTCTAAATATGTTTAAGGTTTATTTGAGCAAGATTTATTTTATGCCATTTTGGGCTTGAATGAACTTCACGATTGGCTTGGAAACCTTAATGGATGATTAAAGCATGAATTTTGTAAATTTAGTCCTTTTTGGATTAAATATTTGAAATTTTTGAAAAATGGTAAATTTTGAAATCGGGTATTTATAAATTAACTAGAATGCCCTTATTGGAATATTTTTATGGAAATGTGTTTGGAAACTTTGAATTTAATCCTCCTTTGGGATTAGAATTCTGGATTTCTTGAAATGAGTTCTTTTTGAAATTGGGTATTTAGAAAATGATCCAAATATCCTTATTGTAATGTTTTATGAAAACCTTTGAAATCGAGTATTTGGTAAATGACCAAAATATCTTTATTTGAACTCTTGTGAACACTTTTTCAAATCAAATAAGGGTAAAATGACCTGAATACCTTCGAAAAGTCTTTTGGAATCGGGTATGAGTAAAATAACCTGAATGCCCTTGGAAATGACTTTTGTAATCAAGTATGGGGAAAATGACTTGAATACTCTTGGAAACACATTTTAATGTGTGAATAGAACTCTTTATCTTGTTTCAACATAATTTTAGAAAATGATCTCTCGTGATGAGATAGACTTTTGAAAAACGACATTTTGATCCCTAAAATTGTTTTATTGATTTGATGTGCCATGGAATGGATAGATTGGCTCTGCAGAGCCTATGTAGATGATGATCTAACTTGCAAATTAGTGGGATCAAATTCTGGAAAGTCTTGTTTTGCCCCAAAAATGTTTTGATTTGAAACCACAAGTTATAAGCAGTTTCTACCACAATATTATAACTATCCAGGTTAAAAATGAAGATTAGTGATATCTTCGAACTAAACCATACTTTGATATTTAGTCCTTTTGTCTCACGGTATCATGATTAAGTATAAGGCATGGAACATGTCCTCCTTATATATCTTAATTCACTATTTTTTTTATCTCAAAGTAAATTGTTCAAAATAATATCAATATTTTCCCATTGATAATTTGAGCACGACCATATATTTTAGCAATTTAACTTATCAAGAGGTCTATGTGTTGGAATATATGCCCACTAAGACTGTATTTCTGATGTAATTTTGATTAAATTAATAACATTTTATTCTTATAAATTTTTTGTGTTTTCACATTTTATTTCATGCACAATTTCGCTAGAAAAGACCCATTGTTTTTAATTAAGTAATCCATGTGAATGAAGGTCTTTCAAAGTATGGTATAGATCTTGGTTTCTTAACACAAAAATTGTTGTTCTTAACCGAATAATGAGAATGGGAATCTCATCATGATAAGGTTATCATGCTATAAATTTCAGGTGGGGAATGGCTTACCATTAGTCTGTGAGTAGTCTTCTCACTTCATAACATAAGTGTATTTTAAATAAATAGATTTGGACCAGTAGTGGTAGTTTCTAAACATGCTATATGATAGAAACTAGATTACTACTGCTACAATATAGACTTATACACCCTACGACTTAAGTATGGGTTGGTGGTCTGACGAAGCTAGAAGCGTATACTTTAATAAACTATAGTTGATGTTTTGTTGTAAGACCAATATACTTATATTTTGGGTATATATAACTAACTAGTTAAGATAGATTTGTATAGGATAACTTCTACACTATATTTGTAATACCCCGCCCAAAACCACCTTTGACTATGGGGAAAAGTCATGCATTGCATAGCATTTTGCATTTTATGTGGTAGCTTAGAATTATTTTATTTGCATGGATGCATGTGAATTTTTCCGTTGCTCTTGCATTTGAATTAATTGATGTGAAATAGTTGTGTTGTTAAAGATTTGGATAAGGGAGGTTTGGTCGAAGATTTGGAAGGATGAGAATTGGGGGGTGGTGAGAACTGATTGTAGAAAAAAAAATTATTAATTAGTATTGCAGTTGTTTTGGAATAGCGGGGAGGTTGGTGATTTCCTTTGGTGACCCGAGTTCGAATCTTACTTTTTGCGAAGTTAGTTTCTCTTCTTGAAAATTCCTTTCCTTAGAGTTTCCATGTCTTGGCCGAAAAAGATCTAGCAAACCTAGAGAAATTTTAGTGTCATTATTCCAAGGAAATAAGTCTCTATATTTATTTCCTAAATTTAAGGATCTTGATGTGAATAAAGTTCACTTTTAATTTTCAGCTTTTATTCCTTAGGATTTTCGAAAAACCCCTAGATAATAATTAAAATTTCAGCTTGAATTTAGCTAGATAGATCTTGCCATGGATAGTTAGAATTAATGAATCATTTTTCTAGTAGGAAACCTTGTTGATTTTAACCCTAGAACCTAAGCTAAAAATCTGAAAAAAATTTCCAGCAAGTGCCGCCACTTTTTAGAGGAATTTTAGCTCAACTTAAACTCTTCCAAAGCTAGGAAACCTTATCCTAAATTCCTTAGCAAATCAAACTTTTATTTCAATCCTAATTTAACTAGGATTTTATTCCTTATCCTAGCAGAATTTCGGCAGCTTTGTGTCAACACAAGCTGTCCGAAATTCCAGCACTCCTTAAGTGCAATCCAACTCTCCAAACCCTAGCTCAAAACACCTAAATACTCCTCATCAATTCAGATTACCTTAGCTGCACAAAACCAGAATTTTATCTTCACAAAACTACAGAAATTCAGCCAGCTTAGGAATCAGAATTTTCGACAGCTTTGTACAGGAAATTTCGGCCAGCTTTTGTACTCCTATTCCAATTGAAATTCTGCACACTCAACACACCGAAAAACCCCAGCTGATCAAGCTAATTTCTATGCCTAAAACCCTCATTGTTTCTCTGGAAATTTTGGTAGAACTACAGCAAAAATAGTCCAGAAATTCTTCCTCTTCTATTCAGAAATTTTGCACAGCACATAAGGCCATCTTGCGTAGAATTTTAGTCTCCAAAACCTTCTCAAACTCTTCCTTGTTTGGCCCAAAATTCTGAACACAATCAGCCCTTCTCTTGACCAATATTTCGGCCAGCACAAGGGAGCAAATTGCAGATTATTTTCTTCCCTTAAACTCACCTAAATTCGGCAGCAAGAAGAGACATCACAAGCTGCAATTTTCGCCTTGCTGTCCAAGAAGACTAAAGCCATTAGGAGTCTTTCTAAACATCACCATCTAACCCTAAACCAATCTTTTCTAACTCTAAATCATAGCAGCCATCTATCCTCTCCATTCTACACAAAAATTCCAGCAAGAACTCCATAGCAAAATTTTTGAAAACCTCAAGAACAACACCTAGCAAAAATCGATCACCCTCCAAGGTAAGCAAAAACCATCTCAACTTCTTGATTCCTTTCTTCCATCAATTCTCTTCCTTTTCTTCTTTGGAATCACGCCATCTCAAGGCTGATTTCATCTCTTTATGCATTCTCGGTCATAAGGAAGGAAAAAGGAGACAACTTTTCTCTTCTAATCCAACGAACTCGGGACAATCACCATAGGAGCATCGGGATCTTGCTACCCGGTTGTTGTAAGGTACAGAAATACTTACCCTTAATGTCGGAATTAAGGTTTAAGGTAGTAGATGATGTCTATTACCTTGTTGAATATATGGTCATAGTATATGATCTTAGGGGATTGTGAATTGTTATGAAAATAAATGAGTTTGGCACATGTTCGAATTAGTTAAAGCCCTGATCATGATATTAAATGGTTTAGATCAGGAAGATAATTGAGGAAAGCAAGCTGTGAATTTATCTCGTTTATCTGAGGCATATCAAGTAAGTCCTTGCATAAACCATTTTGTTAAATGTTGTGATGGCAAGTCTATGTTGTGAAGCTTTGTAAAGCTATTGTTGAACTATGTTTGCTTGGGTTGTAAACGTGGATATTTATTCTTTAAATGGTTTTGTCAAACTAACGATTTTATCAAGAAAACTATTCTTTTCCTTAAACTTTTAAAAATCTCTTTTAAAGAAAATCACATTGTACAAAGCCAAGGTTTGGAAATATTGTGAATCAGGAATTGACGGATATGTTCGTTGAGTCCTCAATAAGGGTAAGCTAACAATACTAGTCTTGGAGGGCTAGAGTAAGTCTTCTGGCAGGAGGCCACCTCCAGAAGATAAGCTCTGCTTGAAAAGGCGACAGTATTGGTTGGTCAGGCCAGTCTGAGCTAGCATTTGTACCTGGTATGGTATTATTTATATTCCTGGTATGGACACCCGGATGGTTTTGTTGGGTGTTGAAAAGGAAGAGTATCTCACCCGGTGAGCTATACACTCACCTTGATCAAAACGCCCAACGTGTGGTAATCTGGTCCGGACAAGGTGCACAAAGTGTGGTGCCTTGGCCATTTTGTTCTCATGGAGCCCAACGTGTGGTGACATGACTGTTTATTCAAGTGGATGATTGTTTTGTGTAAAGTATGACTATAGAAAAACCCACTCTTCGCGAAAGAGAAATTATTTGTGACTTGCCAAATATTTTTACAAATGTTTTCTACTTTACATACACGTACAGTTTTAAACACCATGTGCACACACAGGACAGTCCAGAATGGTGCAGGAGAGTGCATCCTCCACCCCGAAATTTGAGCAGATGCATCGTTCCACCCCCGACATGGAAGAGCACCTGCCACGTGAGCAGGAATTGGCTTCGGAGAGGTCACGAGAGGTGACCATGGGTTAGGCTTTCGACAAGATGGCCTCGATCCTATAGAATCTGACGGAAAGAGTGGATAAGGTGGCCAGAAAACCACCGCGGGGAGAGGATGAAGCCCTAGAGCATTTCCTGAAGTTCTAGCCTCCCACATTCCAGGGGGAGGTGGAACAGGACGGGAAAACCGAGCAGTGGATTGAGCAAATGGAGGACATCTTCGCTACTTTGCAGTACTCGGAAGAGAGGATAGTGAAGTTTGCTGCTTTTCGGCTGGTGGCAGCGGGTACGGAGTGATTGGGATAGAGAGGATCAGGAATGGACGTGGGACGACTTTACGGAAGCCTTCCGGGCCGAGTACATTCCTCGATGGGTGACTGAGAAGAGGGAGAATGAATTCCAGACCCTCAGGCAGGGAGGCATGACCGTGGCCCAATGTGCAGTCCGATTCATGCAGTTGTCCAAGTACTGCAAGTGCTTGGTAGATACGGAGCAGAAGCGCACCCGGCAATTCGTGAAAGGGCTTAGGCCAGAGTTGAGGAAGGCATTGGCTCCATCACCACCTGCATCGTACACTGCCACCGTGGACGCAGTTTCCCAGACGAAAAATGAAGATCGGCATCGACCGGTGAGTAGACCCTTCCAACCGAATCGTCCACCTATGAGGCCTTCAAGCAACAAATGACCTACGACCTCGATGCCTTGGGAAAATTGGGGCAAGCAGCCTCGAGTGCCAGTAGCAGTACCGATGCAAGTCAGCCTGAATTGCCGGCTGTGTGGGAAGCGAGGCCACACCGAAAAAAACTGCTGGGGTAATGGGGGTGTGAGGAGGTACTTCAATTGTGGAGACCCAGGACACCTGAGAAACGTCTACCCCAAACCCTTAAGGATTGAGCAGACCGTGCCGGCCCAACCAATGGGAGGAAATAGAGGCATCGCTGCTGGACCAGCCGGAGCGGGAGGCCAGAAGCCTCAGGTGAAGGCCAAAGTTTTTGCCCTGAACCGAGAGGAAGTCGGAGCAGACGCCGCCGTGATTGAAGGTAACCTTTCTATCCAAGGTTGTCTTGTTAATGTTTTGATAGATCCAGGTTCGACACACTCTTATGTAAGTAGAGTATGTGCTTCACGTCTGGGTTGGGAAGGAAAGGAGCTACCTTATACCCTAGTAATTAGTTCCCTCTTGGGAGAGGTGGTGGAAGCAGGCAAGAAAATGGGAAGTTGTGGAGTTGAGGTAGGGAAGGAGATTCTGGAGGCCGACCTTATAATCCTGCCCATGGATGATTATGACTTGATCTTGGGCATGGACTGGTTGTCGAAACACGGAGCTCGTGTGGACTGCAAGATCAAGACGGTGCAGTTTGTGAGACCTGGACGGGATGTAATTGAATTCAACGGCAAGCGAACGAAGGAACTAAAATTTCTTATTACTGGTGCCAAAGCCCGGAAGTTACTTAAGAAAGGATGTACGGGATATTTGGCGTACCTCCTGAACAAACCTAAGGACCAGTGTACCTTGGAAAGTACGGAGGTAGTAAAAGACTTCTAAAATGTTTTCCCTGCTGAGCTCACTTCCCTACCCCCTGATCGGGAAGTTGAGTTCACTGTGGATCTGATTCCAGGAGTGGAACCAGTGTCAAGAACCCCCTACTGGATGGCACCGACGGAGTTGAAGGAGTTAAAGGAGCAATTGGAGGAATTGCTAAGGCAAGGCTACATTCGGCCGAGTACGTCACCGTGGGAAGCCCCAGTGTTGTTTGTCAAGAAGAAAGATGGTACCTTGAGGCTATGTATCGATTATCGAGGACTGAACAATCTAACAATCAAGAATAAATACCCTCTACCCTTGATCGATGAGTTGTTTGATCAACTGCAAGGCGCCGCTTGCTTTTCGAAGTTGGACCTACGACAAGGATACTACCAGGTGAGGATCAAAGAAGAAGACATTCCTAAGATTGCATTCAACATGCGGTATGGCCATTACAAATTTGTAGTAATGCCGTTCGGTGTAGCCAACGCACCGGCAGTATCCATGGATTTGATGCATCGTATTTTCCAACCATACCTGGACAAGTTCGTGGTTATATTCAGCGATGACATTTTAATCTACTCCAAAAATCTGGAGGACCTCGCGGAGCACTTAAGATTGGTCCTAGAGAAGCTGAGGGAATTCAAGCTTTACGCCAAGTTCAGTAAGTGTGAGTTTTGGCTGAGCTAGGTGTCTTTCCTTTGTCACGTGATATCCAAAGTGGACCCTGCCAAGGTGGAAGCCGTAGCTAACTGGAAATAACCGGAGAACATTACCGAGATACGGAGTTTCCTTGGGTTGGCCGGGTACTATCGGCGTTTCATTAAAAAATTCTCTACTCTGGCTTCACCAATGATGCGACAGTTGAAGAAGGATGTCGCTTTTGCTTGGAGTGAGAAGTGCGAAAAGAGCTTCCAAGAACTTAAGAGGAGGATGATTACAGCACCCGTGCTGAGTCTGCCTGAGGCTGATAAGCCCTATGCACTCTATACAGATGCATCCAAGGAAGGACTAGGAGCTGTGCTGATGCAGGAAGGGAAAGTCATAGCTTATGCATCCAGGAAGCTAAAGCCGCACGAAGCTAATTATCCCACGCATGACCTGGAGCTAGCAGCTATAGTGTTCGCCTTGAAGAAATGGCGACATTACTTGTATGGTGCGTAATACGAAGTTTTCACTGACCATAAGAGTTTGAAGTACATCTTCACGCAAAAGGACTTAAATCTTCGGCAACGTAGGTGGATGGAGTTCCTGGAAGAGTATAAGTGCCCTATTAACTATCATCCGGGTAAAGCGAATGTGGTAGCAGACGCTCTAAGTCGGAAGGTGAAAATGGCACACTTGAGAATGCAGGAGATGTCAGCAGTCCAAGATATCCTGGAGCAAGGGGCAGAAGTTCAAGAGAGGAAGATCTGCGTGAGCAACTTGACCCTGAAACCCGACCTGGACTAGGAAATTGTATCAGGTCAACAGGGCAGTGCAGAATTTCAAACTTTTAAGGAGAAAGAGATTGCGAGAGGAGAAAGCGATTTCCGGACCGATGAGAATGGGGTATTATAATTTCGGGACCGGATTTGTGTACCGGATATCCAAGACTTAAGGAAGAGGATACTGGACGAAGCGCACAAGAGCAAATATACCATATACCCTGGGGAGGTAAAGATGTACCAAGACTTGAGGAGGAAATATTGGTGGGCTGGAATGAAGAGGGATGTAGTTCAGCATGTGTCAACCTGCTTGACGTACCAGAGGTTAAAATGGAACATAAGAAGTCTGCAGGGTTACTGCAATCGTTACCGATTCCCGAATAGAAATGGGAAGAGGTGACCATGGACTTTGTGACTGGCCTTCCGATGACCAAGTCACACAAATATGCGATCTGGGTGGTAGTGGACCGATTGACCAAGTCAGTGCACTTTATACCGGAAAACGTAAGGGACTCGATGGAAAAGTTGGCTCAGACATATACCCGAGAAATTGTAAGGTTGCATGGTGTATCGTCGAGCATTATGTCGGATAGGGACCCTAGATTCACTTCAAGGTTCTGGGGTAAGTTCTAGGAGTCCTTGGGCACCACCCTGAAATTCAGCACCTCTGCTCATTTGCAGAAAGACGGTCAATCTGAAAGAGTCATTCAGATACTGGAAGACATGCTCCGAGCATGTATCTTGGACTTTGGAGATAAGTGGATTGAGTCTTTACCACATGCGAAGTTAGCATATAACAACAGCTATCAGGCGTCGATCGGAATGGCGCCGTACGAGGCATTGTATGGGCGAAAATGCCAAGTACCGATATACTAGGGATGGACAGAAGAGGGGAACGTTAAGAAGACTGGTGAAGTATGCATTCAGGAGATGACGGACAAGATAAGTTAATTCGAGAACGGCTAAGGGCAGCGCAAAGCAGACAGAAGAGCTATGCAGACTCTAGGAGAAGGGAACTGGAGTTCCAAGTAGGTGACCGTGCTTTCTTGAAGTTGACTCCTAGTAGAGGAATCCTGAAGCATCCGAGAGGAGGGAAGTTGAGTCCTAGGTATTTGGGACCATTCCCGATATTGGAGAAAATTGGACCGGTTGCCTACCGATTGGATCTACCTGATGGTCTAACCGGGATGCATGATGTATTCCATGTCTCTCAGTTAAAGAGGTACAACCCCGATCCGAGACATGTACTCAATGAGGAACCGTTGGAGTTGCAACCAAATATGAGTTATGTGGAGAGAACCGTCAAGATCTTGGAGCGGAGTATTAAGACGCTTCGAAACAAGTAGATACCCATGGTGAAGATACTTTGGGATCATCATGGAGCACAAGATGCAACGTGGGAAATGGAGGAATGGTTAAGACAGAAGTATCCGGATATGCTCGAAGGGTATGAAATCTGAATTTCGGGACGAAATTCTCTTAAGAGGGAGTGGATGTAATACCCCGCCCAAAACCACCTTTGACTATGGGGAAAAGTCATGCATTGCATAGCATTTTGCATTTTATGTGGTAGCTTAGAATTATTTTATTTGCATGGATGCATGTGAATTTTTCCATTGCTCTTGCATTTGAATTAATTAATTCTTCCTTATCCTAGTAGAATTTCGACTGCTTTGTGTCAACACAAGCTATCCGAAATTCCAGCACTCCTTAAGTGCAATCCAACTCTCCAAACCCTAGCTCAAAACACCTAAATACTCCTCATCAATTCAAATTACCTTAGCTGCACAAAACCAGAATTTTATCTTCCCAAAATTACAGAAATTCGGCCAGCTTAGGAACCAGAATTTTCGACAGCTTTGCACAGGAAATTTCGGCCAGCTTTTGTACTCCTATTCCAACCGAAATTCTGCACACACAACACACCGAAAAACCTCAACTGATCAAGCCAATTTCTACGCCTAAAACCCTCATTGTTTCTCTGGAAATTTCGGCAGAACTACAGCAAAAACAGTCCAAAAATTCTTCCTCTTCTATTCAGAAATTTCGCACAGCACATTAGATTAATTATTTAAGGTTTGAGCCCAGATTGAATAATAAAAATTTGGTCTGGTCTAAATTAAGAAAAAAAAAGGGCTTGATAGTCTTTATGGTTCTTTTGGGCTAATTAATTAATTAATTAATTATGGGTTTAGATTTAGATCTTAGATTAAATAATTAATTCAGTTATTTAGCCCAAATAGCTTGGACCATGGATTAAAAGCCAGATCCAAGTCTAGTTTTACTAAGGCTAAACGGATGCAGAAGATAATGAAGTTAAACTCCCCAGAGATAAGCCAATAAAAGATATCTCGGTGGGGGGTTCGAGTTTATCTTTCAAGTGTTGTGTATCTCTCACGCATGTCATATATGCCGCAATAAAAAATAAAACGGGATACCATCCCAGGACCTGCATATGTGTGAAAAACAAGACATAAATAGATCAAAGGTAACAGCTTTTTACCTTTCTTTGATCGTCCGAAGAACAAAATTTTCTTCTTCAAGTCAAGGCATGATCCAGCAATCCTCTTGATCAAACTCCACGAGAGTTGAACGTCCAACTACTATAATCACAGTATGTTATTATCACTAACAGTAATCCACACAAAGGATACACTTAAGCACAAAGTTTTCTGTGCTAGCAGAAAATCTAAGTGGCGGCTAAGGTTACTTGTTTTTCAGAAAAACAATGTGATAAAGAGAGAAGAGAAGAAGTTGTTTGTTGCCCTAGGTTTTGGAGTATTTTTTTTGTTAGTTATCCAACCATGAATTTCGTGCATATATCCTCTATATATTACACAAAATTTGCTAGAAAAATACTCCTATTGAGAATTCTAAAACAGTTAGAATTCCCTAATTGTAATTGGAAACATCAAGTTCTCACAATTACAATTTGGACCATAAATTATAACTAATTATAATTTGTCCACAACAACTTCTCTTTCTCGCAATTAACCCCACTATGTTATCAAATAACATCTTAAGTATATAATCTTCTATTGTGTGTGACCTATTAGGTTTCCCAGTCAATTAGTAGCGAACATGAATTAATCCAAACGTCTTTGAGATTAATAATCCATAATTAATTAGAATTAATCTTATTAATTCTAATCAGGATTGATTTATTAATTATCAATTAATAAATCCATATTCCCAGATCATGAGCGGTATCTAGCAATATATCATGACCACCCAAGAGTCCAAGAAGTCAAGTGGCTTGACATGAACCCTTCAATAACAAACTACAGTCTAATTTACTCCTTTCACCATACAATATCTCATTCGGTTTGGAGTACGGAATTAGTGCCAACTCCCCAGAATTAATTCTGGTCCGAATACAATAGTACTTGTACCAGGAACCCACTACTCTAGATGTATATCAATTGGAACTATTTCCCATACACAATCACCTTGGCCAAAGACTTCTTGAGTAGTAATTCCTATAAGTGACCGTGAGATATTCGCCCCTACTATTAGAAGTGGTGAATCCTTTATTGACCCTCTCAACTACTTTTGTTTACCTTACAATGTATCCAATATCCACCCCATAGGTAACCCTCAATCGAGCTCCAAAGATTAGAGTAAAGTATAATGCTCAACAAATAAAGTACCTTGGAGATCTTAAGTCTAAAGATACCTGCACGTTTGCTATATTGAGATTATATCACTAGCACTAAATAGTTATCCATGTGATTATCTCATAGCTAGGTCATCCAATGAACTTGTTCTATTAACAAACATCCATGTGTTAACTCTGAGTATCTCAATACTCACAGATATGAGAACCATCGCCTGATCAAATCAGGAAGTCTAACACATGCTAGTTTTAATGCATTAATGTTGTCCTGTCTCATTAATACTATGAGTAGGGACTATTTAAGTACTAACACTATACAGTGTAGTAGGAATCTCATATTATGATCTCTATCATGAGTTCCTTAACATAGTGTTGTACTAGGGACTTTATCTAATAGTTATTTTACACAAAAATAAACAAAAAAAATTGTAAGATAAATGATGCCTTTTATTAAAATAAAATGTGCCATATACAATATATAAGTGATTGCCTATAAGGCACAATACTAACATCAAGTTGTTTAGAGTTTATATAGAAGTGGGTAAGAAAGATTTATTTTTCTCTTCCTGGTATTTGTATTCATTGACAGAGAAGTCGAATGTCGATTTTTATTGATACTACTCTGTAGTAGTTGATCAAGAAATCTTAGAAAGTCCATTTTCTTGTTTGACCAAATAGCTTTCACCAACTGATTAGGCAAAGGTATATTTAGAAAGGCTGAAAGCCGGCAGTCATACTAACAAGAAAGAGTAGGAGATTAGCAGGGTTATTACTAGTGACCATGATACAAGCTCCTGCAGTTGATCTGAGCCTTTATTGTTGTCTCATCCAACTCAGCCAAAGAAATGGTTTTTTAGAAAACGTAAAGGTAAAAAGTTTTCTTCCGCTGTTGTGTTTCTATTACTTCTGTATGTGTGTTTGAATAGTTAAACCTTCACCATGTATATCTCTCTCTAAAAATGAGAGGGAAAAATTGCTTCACTTTCATTGACATTCTTCTCCCGGACTTATTCTATATCCAATAGTAGTTTTATATAATTATCTGGTTAATGAAAATTTATGACTATGCCAAAATATGAAATTCACCAAATAGGAAACAATGATGAATTCAGGTCAAATAACATATAATATTATAATTTGGAAGGGAAATATTTATGACATATCCCGTAAAGTATTCTCATAATAGGTCATCTCCAATACGATATTCCTTAATATTTATATTTTGACTTGATATCCTATATATCTCTAACTAGTAAAATATAGATATCAAGTCATAAATATACTAATCTTACTTTATTATTGTTCTACCAATACTAATCGATTAGGGACATTTTGAGAATAGTCTTTCTTCTTGCTATCGGATTTTACTATCAAGTCACGTACTTAATGACCATAAAGTGAAATACACTATTCATAAAAATAAATGCCTCATATTTATTGCGAAGATACTGAATGACAAATATAAATTGTTTAAGGCATATCTCCAATAATCTCCCATTTGTACTAAGACCAATTTGACATAAATTACAATCCCATTGATCTAGTATGACTTTCATGTTTAGACGATGGGAAAGGCTTTACTAGTAGATCTGCAATGCTGTCATCGTTGCTACCTTGCATACTTTTACATCTATCCTATCAATGGTTTCTTAAATAAGATGGAAACATCTAAGTATATGTTTGGATTGCTAATGTGATCTTGGTTCCTTATCTTGTGCAATAGCTGTATTGTTGTAACAATAAAAATCCACTAGGTTCACAATGCTAGGAACTATATCTAGGCCAGTAATGAACTTTCTAAAACAAACTACTTCTTTAGCTGTAGTTAAGGTAGCTATGTACTCAGCTTCTGTAGGAGAATCAACCATGTTATCTTGCTTTGAATTTTTCCAACTCACAACACCTACATTCAAACAAAATGGAAAACTTGATTGATTTTTAAAATCATATATGTCAGACTAAAAGCTAGCGGCAGCATAACCATTTGCAACTAACATGCTTTCTTTCCTCTATAAATTAAAAACATATCTTTAGTCCTTCTCAAGTACTTAAGTATGTTCTTGACAATAGTCTGATGTAGCTTTCTAGGATTTGCCTGGAACCTGCTCGTCATGCTCAATATATATGAGATATTAGGTCGAGTGTGCAACATGACATACATGGTAGATCCTATAGCGGAAGTGTATGGTATCTTATTCATGCATTCTTGTTCATTCTTCGTAGAAGGACTTAGAGTTTTGCTGAGCTTAATGCCATGTGACATTGGCAAGAAACCTCTTGTAGAGTCTTACATATCAAACCTTTTTCAGTACTTTGTCAACATATACATTTTGACTTAGTCCAATTAGTTTTCTAGATCTATCTCTATAGATCCTTACACCTAAAATGTTGGCAACTTCACCTAAGTCTTTCATTAAGAAACAATGTCATTACACTTTGTAAAGTTGGGATGTCATTTCTAATGAGCAAGATGTCATTAACATAGGGCACTAAAAAACTATTGCATTCTTGTATAGATACAAGGCTTATTTTTATTTTTGATAAAATTAAATTATTTAATTATTTCATCAAAATGAAGATCCAACTTCGAGACACCTGCATTAATCCATAAATAGATCTTGCAAGCTTGCACACTTTATTAAAATTTAAAGGATCAACAAAACCCTTAGGTTGTGTCATGTACACATCCTCAAGTAAGTTTCCGTTAAGAAATGCTATTTTTGACATCCATCTACCAAATCTTATAGTCATAATATAATGCTATGGAAAAAAGAATTCTAATAGATTTAATCATTACGATTGGTGATAAGGTTTCATCAAAATCTATACCATGAGTTTGTCTATAGCATTTCACAACCAATTGTGTTTTTTAAGTATGCACATTTCTTTCAATGTCATTTCCAATGAACAAGATGTCACCAATCTAGAGCCCTAAAAAGGTTGTTGCATTTCTATTTGTTTTGTTAAGATACAAAGCTCATCTTCATTTTTTGATAAAGTCAAATTTTTTAATTGTTTCATCAAAATGATGATTCCACTTCAAGATGCCTACTTTAATCTATAAATAGATCTTTGAAACTTACACATTTTATTAGAATTTAAAGGATCAACAACCCTCAGGTTGTGTCACGTACACATCCTCAAATAAGTTTCAACTAAGAAATGCTATTTTGACAACCATTTTCCAAATCTCATAGTCATAATATGATACTATGGCATGAAGAATTCTAATAAATTTAAGCATTACGACTCATGAGAAAGTTTTATCATAGTCTATATCATGAGTTTGTCTATAATCTTTCACAACCAATCGTACTTTGTAAGTATACATGTTTCTGTCCATGTCTATTTTCTTTTTGAAAATCCACTTGCACCCAATTTCTTTTAAACCTTCAGGTGGATTAATTAAAGTCCAAACTTGGCTATCAAATATGGATTGCATTTCAGATTTCATGGCCTCTAGACATTTTTCAGAGTCAGAACTCTGAAAAACCTGTTATGGTTGTGCTTTAATATGATGGGGTAGAAAATGAATCCAATGCTCAACTAAGTTTTAAAATAAAATACTAATTTAACACACACACACACACACACACACACACACACACATAAGGTAAAGACTAGAAAAATCACAAGTACAATTCAAGTTAGAAAATGAGATTGGCCATGTAATTACATAAGAATTTCTCCAAAAATACTCAAATATAAAACGTCACGTAATCAATTTAAATCAAATTAAAGCATTGGCAAGATTTTCGACAAAAGGTAAAATTCACTCTCTCTCGAGTAATAAATCTCCTACCTTTGGTACCAACCAATAGATATTTCTATCGTATAAATTAAACTCAATGATGCATAAAATTAAGGAAATCTAATTATAAGCCAAAAGGTCCTAGAATCCCTATAACTAGGTGACCCTAAAATTTCTTGTATCACCAAGTTCTAAATTCCCCAAATCATTTTCCAGTTCATAAAAGGAAATCAAATATATTGAATTAGCATAAAAGGAAACCCATCCCATGCATCCTTTCTCAAGTTCAACATAAGAGACTTAACCAATTAACTAATTCAATTAATCAAAACCCAAGTGATAAATTACTTAAAATAGATATCAATTAATCAAATAAACATCAAATGCAAGAGTAAATTAGGGTACAAGCCTTTAATTACTACTCAAATCAAATAAATTCAATATTCACAAAATAAAATCACAAAATTAAGAATAGAAAAAAAAAGTATAGATAAGGTTTCTTTTCTACTTTGCAATCTTCTTTTGGGTTGCTAATTTCTTCTCAAATCTCTCCTCGATCTTTTCTACTCCTCTCTTGTTTGTGTTCCCAAGGGGTTTTCAGATGGTTTTTATGGGTGGCTCTCTCCTCCTCTCTCAAAAAATAAAGTATTATAGGTTCCCCTTTAAATCCCTACCAAATTCGCTGAACAGGGAGTAATATGCGATGTTGCACGATGCTGTCCTAAGTGACCTACATGGCGTTGTATATGCTTTAACCCTCTAATTTTAGCTTCAAACGATGTCATGGAATTTATTCTTGTCATGTGCTAGAATACTACACACGATGTCTGTTAGGATGTATGCTCTCTTAGACTAGATTTCTGATGTAAAAATCAAATATTTTAATAAAAAAATTTATTTTCAGAAATTATTTGTGAATTTACAACTTTATTTGTGCACAATTGCGTTTGGAAAAGACCCTTTGTGTTTAAGTAAGTGGTCCATGTGAATAGAGGTCTTTCATAGTAAGGTATGGATCACGGGTTACTTAGCACATAAACTTTTGTTCTTAACCGATTGATGAGAATGGGAATCTCATCATGTTTAAGTTATTATATGTGAATTCTAAATGGGGAAAATGGTTTAGCTTTAGCCAGTGAGTAGTCCACTCACTTCATGACATAAGCGTATTTCGAATATGTAAAACATGATCTGTAGTAGTGGTTTCTTAAAAGTACTATATGGTAGAAACCTAGACTACTACCACTACAATGTGGACTAGTACTCTATAACTTGAGTATAAGTTGGTGGTCTGACGAAGCTGGAAGCATATACTTTGATATACTATAATTGAGGTTCTATCGTAGGGTCAATGTACTTGTATGTTGGGTATGTGTAACTACTTAGTTAAGACAGACTTATACAAGATAGTTTCTATACTATATCACCTCTTGTGATTGTTTGAATGATCTAAATATCCAGGGCGCTAGGAAACATGACTTGGATGTTTGCTTTAGGGTAGCTCCCTTGGAAAGCGGAAACAATTCAGGAGGTCATGGATCATTGGACTAGAGGTCTAAGGATGGTAGATGTCATTTACAGAGGTGTTAGTACACTTCTTCCTCTCTGAATATATGGCGATGTATAGAGGGGTATCTTAGTCATTACACCTGTAGGTCGGAGACTTTGCCAATGTAGCACTGTCCTTGGAGTTAATATTTCCTTATGGTGATATTAGGAAATATTTAAAATGCAAAATACAGGCAAGGGTATTTTGGTCATTTTAGTAGCCAAGGCAGTGTGTCTTTTGGTCCCCAGTATAGACCGTGAGTCCTAATTAAATACGGGTTAAGGAATTGATCTTAAATTAAATGGAATTTATTTTATTTAAGTCGCCTGATTTAATTATTGGGCTAGAATAAAATAAAGGTCCATGGAGAGAGAATTAATTAAATTAGTTTGGTGTGTTAATTAATTATTCAGGACTTTGGCCCAATTTGAATAATTAGGGATTACCCTAGGACTAAACTGATTTAGGCTTATTTAATTGGACTGGTTTATTTGGGATGGAAAATTAATTATTTGTTGGGCCATTGAGTTAGTTCTAACTAGAATAATTAATTAAGCCCAATAGGTTAAACTAAGAGTCCAATGGCCCAGTCCAGTTTAATCTAGGGTTTTTATTTAGGTTAAACAGGAGGATTGGGGAGGAGAACAATAATCATTGTTTTTTACACATAAGAGTGACGGCTTTCTCTCTCTCTCTCTATCTCTCTCTCTCTCTCTCTCTCTCTCTCTCTCTCTCTCTCCAGAAAATTCCCTAGCTCATTAGTTGTTCACCAAACAGTATTTAGGTACGCCATATATTGGAAGACCGAGAGTTTGGCATTCACATACATGCAAAGGCAGAGTAGGAGGCTTGCAGGAATCGCACCAGAGGCTTCTGCCAGTACACCTACACCGGTTGCACACGTTCCGGTATAGCCAACACTTAGAATGAGGAAAAGAGGCAAAATTTTTAAAACCTTGGGATTGGGACAGGGCGCAACTGGCACCGGCTAGGGCTGTCGGAGTCGGCGTTGGTCTTCCCTGGACTCCTTATTCTTGTTTTTTCTAGTTTTTTATGTTCGCTTTCGCTACGTGCTCCATATTTCTCCCACTTTCCATGCCTTCAATTGGTATCAGAACATGAAGGTTTTGTGAAAATATTGGGAGCATGCATCCAGATTAATAGAACTGGACACATATGTGTGATTAAAATTGTGATCCTCGCGGGTGGCGGTATAGGAATCTGTAATTTACTATTTTTCTTAGTAAATCGTGTAAGCCCAATGTTTATGGGTATAGGCGGTTGTTGGTTTTGGTTGATTTCATTGCATTAAGATTGAAATCGAAGAGCCAATGGCACTAGAAGCTGTGCAGAAAAATAGGGAAAATTCGCAAGAGAAATTCGCAGAAAAAAAAAACTGCAGAAGAGGCGTCCAGAACAGAACCAACGCCGGCTAGGCTTTGGAAGGTCAGTTCGCACTGTTTTCTCGTGGGTCCTGGTTCTGTGCGGTGGGTGCAGTGGACCACAATTCAGATAGGTGGCTGATCCAGTGTGATGGGTGCAGTGGACCAAGGAAATTTTTTTAAAAAAATTTTCCTTGCAATTTCTTTTGGTTTTGGGGTCTATACCAGGCGAGGTTAATATTTTGCAATAGTTAATATTCAAGGAATATTTTTGCATGAAAAATATTAGTAAAGGATTTTAGGATTAAACGAGTCAATTAATTAATTAATTAATGTGTTTAATTCTATTATTTGGGCACTTAGGTTTAAAAAATCAAAGAGCATGAAAACGTTTACTGTTTTCTAGCATGCTATTTGTTTTTGTACCTATGTGCATGTTTTCTCAAAGACCAAAGTCTTTGGGAATGATTTGACAAGGAAAACATTTTTCTACAAATTAAATGATTATTTTAACTTGAACAAATTTAATCCTTAGATATTTTCTCAAAGGATTTGATCCTTGACATAGAAAATATA
This sequence comes from Voacanga thouarsii, assembly GCA_026120185.1. Lineage (NCBI taxonomy): Eukaryota > Viridiplantae > Streptophyta > Magnoliopsida > Gentianales > Apocynaceae > Voacanga > Voacanga thouarsii. Next base: position 2,001,966 of record JANUWF010001127.1, on the reverse strand, counting down.
TTGGATTTAGAAATTTTTGTAAGGTTAAAATAGAAAGCCATTTTGTTTTAATTTGGCACAAGAAAAATTATTTTGTCAAATAAACTTGAGACCAAAGTCTCTAGAAATTTTTAATTTGGAAAATTTTTTGAAATCATTAAGTTTTAACTTAAATAAAATTAGTCCATGGGAAAAACTCTAAAAGGATATAAACCTTGACATAGAGTTTTTTGGACTTAGACATTTTATTTTTTAGTTAAGGGAAAACTTAATGGAAATTTTCAAAAGGATATTTTTTAGAGAACCATTGTTTTAAAAGACTAAGTGGGAGAAGGGTTCCAACGGCCCCACGGCTTCCATCATGATCCTCATTAGAGATCGTGGGTCCCTTTGCGTCACCTTGGGAGTGAACCCGTATAGGATATGGATACCACAATGATCTAGATCTAATGGAGGGATGTAATTAATAACCCGGGACACATACTATGATCGGTCAGTCCCTCGTTGGAGGTTATAGTGCGAGGCATGTCCATAAGAAATGAGAGGAAACGGCCATCCCCTCGATGGAGTTATTTTCTAGATCATTACCTAGAATGAAAATTAATTTGTAGTGGTTAACACAATTAGCTTAGGAAACTGTTAATTTTTCCAAGAAGCTATGTCAATTTTTCTAAGAGCCAAATTAATTATTATTAGTTTTGATATAAAGGATAAAGTGCACATATTTGTTTTGTTTTCACAAACTGAATCTTTTTCTTTTATTTTTCGATTTTTCAGAAATGGTGGGAGGTTCTTTTAGTCTATTGGCCGTTATTCTCCGAGAAAATAAGCTAATGGGACCAAATTATGTGGACTGAAAAATGAACCTGAACATAATACTCACAACCGAGAAGTATAAGTATGTCATGTACTAAACCTGCCCTATAATCGGGGAGGGTTCCACCGCCGAGGAGCGTGAGGCTGAGAAGACATGGAAGAAGGCCGACGAAATAGTTCGTTGTTACATGTTGGCCTCCATGTCTAATGTGCTCCAATCCAAACATGAGCACATGACCACTGCGTATGACATAACCCAATCGTTAGCCACGATGTTTGCGGATAAGAGTCGGCCCGCAAGGTAGGGGGCTCTTCGAACCATCATAAACACTAAGATGGCTGAGGGAGCATCAGTCAGAGAATATATGCTCAAGATGATTGCTGTTTTTTTAGGATGAGAAATTTTAGGGGCTGTTATTGATCTCGAGAGCCAAGTGGACATGGTTCTTGAATCTCTACTGGGTTTCTTCACTCAATTCAAGTTGAACTATTACATGAACAAGTTGAACATGGGTTTGACTGAGTTGATGAAGGAGCTCCAGATGGCGGAGAAGGTCATGAAGCCATAATCATAGGCATTAATTGCTAAGGCTTCATCTTCTAGAGTTGGGCCCAAGCCCAAAAAGTTCAAGAAGAAGAAGGGGAACACAACCCAAGAGCCAACCCAAAGACAAACTCAAGGGCAAGTACTTCAAATGTAGATTGAAAGGACACTGGAAAAAGGAATATCCAGATCTTCAAGCCAAGAAAAATCCCACGGGTAATGTTTTCTATCTAGAGTTTATATCAATGGTTGGATCAACTTCCACTTGGATTGTTGATTCAGGAGTCACTGATCATATCTGTAACTCCTTGCCAGGATTTAGAAAGATTAGAAGACTCCAGAAGGGCGAACATGGACTACGTGTGAGAAATGGACCACAAGTTTAGGCCCTTGCATTGGGAGAGCTGGATCTTATTTTTTATTGTAATAGAATAGTGGTTTCGACAGATATTTTATATATACCTGGATATAGACAGAATTTGATTTCAGTTGCAAAACTAATAAATCAAGAATATTCTGTATCTTTCCATTCTGGTATTTCTATCAGTAGAGATGGGGAAATTTTATGTATTGGGTACATGTATGGAAATTTATTTTTCTTAAATCCTATTCATAATAATTAAATAACGTTCAATCTGAACTTTTAACAAGGAAGAGAAAAACCAATGTCAATAACTCTTTTCTTTGGCATCTAAGGTTGGGTCATATCAATTCAAGTAGGATTCAGAGGTTGATCCATGATTGGCTCTTGGACTCATTGAGATTGAAAAATTGGACTCAGTGTAAGTGCTGCTTAAAGGGAAAGATGACCAAGAGGTCATTCGCCCCTAAGGCGGATAGAGCCAAGGAGGTATTGAGTCTTGTTCACACTGATATGTGTGGTCCTTTGTCTACACTAGCTAGAGAAGGTTTTGAGTACTTCATCACTTTTACGGATGATTGTACAAGGTTTGGTTACGTTTACATGCTGAGATGCAAGTCTGACTCTTTTGACAAGTTCAAAGAGTTTAAGGCTGAAGTGGAGTGTCGACAGGTAAATTGATCAAGACTTTACGATCGGATCATGGTGGAGAGTACCTCCTTAGTGAATTCAAGGACTACATGATATATTATGGGATAGTATCCCAACTCTCTGTGCTGGGGACACCCCAGCAAAATGGAGTAGCTGAGAGAATGAACATGACATTAATGGAAATGGTCCGAAGCATGATGTCTCATGCTACTCTTTCGGTGTCCTTTTGGGGATATGCCCTGGAAACAGTGGCATATATTCTAAACTTGGTACCTTCTAAGTCAGTATCTAAGACTCCCTATGAGAAGTGGACTGGGCATAAGGCAAGTCTGAATCATCTCAGGATATGGGGTTGTCCAACTTATGTACTGATCAAGGGAGACAAGTTGGAACCAAGATCAGAATTATGCCATTTTGTTGGGTATTCAAAAAGGACAAAAGGTGGTAACTTTTATCATCCTAAGGAGCAAAAGGTATTGGTAAGTACCAATGCTAGATACTTGGAGGATGATCAAAGTACTTTCACAAAAGGTTTAACTAGGTTGGAACTGGAGGAGAATTTACCTTCAGAAGTGACTTCTTCTGACCCGATTGTGGAACAAGAAGAGGCACAGCTTCAAGAGTCTATACATATAGAGCTTCGCTATAGTGATAGAGTGTCTAGGGTTCCAGAGAGATGGACAGGAGAAGCATTCGAGCTAGTCTCCGACCATCAGGAATAAGACCTCACTAGATACGAGGAGGCTATTGTTGATGCCGATTCAAATCTGTGGCATGAAGCAATGAAAGCCGAGATTGAGTTTATATATCTCAATCAGGTTTGGGATCTTATAACTTCACCCGAAGGGATAAAACCCATAGGGTATAAGTGCGTATACAAGAGAAAGAGAGAAATAGATGGGAAGGTGAAAACCTTCAAAGCTAGGCTTATGGCAAAATGGTATACTCAGAAAGAGGGAATCGATTATGAGGAAACCTTTTCCCTGGTAACCATGCTTAAGTCCATCCATATCCTCCTTGCCATCACATGTTATTATGACTATAAGATATGACAAATGGATGTCAAGACGGCACTTTTAAATGGCCATCTTAGTGAAGACATCTATATGTCCCAACCGGAAGGCTTTATTGCTGAAGGCCAAGAACAAATGGTTTGCAAGCTTAAGAAGTCCATTTATGGACTTAAGTAAGCATCAAGGGCATGGAACATTCATTTTGATGAGACTGTAAAGTCTTATGGTTTTGTTCAAAACGAGGATGAACCATACGTGTACAAGAAGCTTGAAGGTATTAATGTGGTTTTTCTTGTCTTGTATGTGGATGATATTCTACTCATTGGAAATGATGTAGGGTCATTATTATCTATAAAAGTTTGGCTGTCTAGTCAATTTAGTATGAAGGACTTGGGAGAAGCGAGCTATATTCTTGGGATTAGACTTCTTAGAAATAGGAAGCAGAGAATGTTAGGTTTATCCCAAGCTGCATACATTGACAAGATGCTGGCCAGGTATAGCATGGACTCATGCAAGGGAGCTCTAATTCCTTGCAGACATGGGTTGTCATTTTCTTCAATGGACTGTCCTAAGTCTCAAGAAGAAAATGACAGGATGAGTAGGATTCACTATGCTTCGGTTATGGGAAGTCTCATGTACCCCATGCTGTGTACTAGGCCAGATATCTGCTTTGCCGTAGGCTTGGTTAGCAGATATCAGTCAAATCCTGGGGAGGTTCATTGGCAAGCTGTAAAGCATATACTCAAGTACCTCAAGGGAACGAGAGATTATATGCTGGTTTACAGGGATGATGACTTGGTTCCTACAGGATACACAGACTCAGACTTCTAGACGGATAAGGAAGAGAGAAAATCCACTAGTGGAATTGTCTTCACCTTATCTGGAAGAGCTATTTCATGGAGGAGTATCAAGAAATCTTGCATTGCTGACTCAACCATGGAAGCTTAGTATGTGGCAACTTCAGAGGCATCCAAGGAAGCAGTTTGGCTCCGAAAATTCCTTTCAGATCTTAGAGTCGTGCCACACATAGACAGGCCGATTATGATGTATTGTGACAACACTGGAGTAATATCAGAAACAAAGGAACCCAGAAACCACAAGAAGGGGAAGCACATGGAGAGGAAGTACCACCTGATCCGGAAGAGACGGGAAGTCGTGGTAGAATAGATTGCCTCTGAGGAGAATCTAGCAAATCCATTCACAAGTCTTTGGCTGAGAGAGTCTTCAAGAGATACTTAGACACCATAAGGGTGGGCACCTACGGACTTACTTAGTCTTAGAGTGCAAGTGGGAGATTATTGGGATGTATGCCCTCTTATACTAGGTTTCTGATGTAAAAATTGAATATTTTAATAAAAGAATTTATTTTCAAAAATTGTTTGTGAATTCACAATTTTATTTGCACAGAATTACGTTTGGAAAAGACCTATTGTGTTTAAGTAAGTGGTCCATGTGAATGGAGGTCTTTCACAGGAAGGTATGGATCACAGGTTACTTAGCACATAAACTTTTGTTCTTAACCGTTTGATGAAAATGGAAATCTCATCATGTTTAGGTTATTATATTGTGAATTCTAAATAGGGAATAGCTTGCCTTTAGCCAGTGAGTAGTCCACTCACTTCATGACATAAGCTTATTTCGAATACGTAGAATAGGACCTGTGGTAGTGGTTTCTTAAAAGTACTATATTATAAAAACCTAGACTACTGCCACTACATTGTGGACTAGTACTCTACGATTTGAGTATAGGTTGGTGGTCTGACAAAGCTGAAAGCATATATATTTTGATATGCTATAGTTAAGATTCTATCGTAGGGCCAAATACTTGTATGTTGGATATATATAACTAGTTAGTTAAGACAGACTGTACAAGATAGTTTCTATACTATATTGCCCCTTGTGGTTGTCGGAATGATCTAAATATCCAGGGCCCTGGGAAACATGACTTGGATGTTTACTTTAGGGTAGCTCCCTTGGAAAGCGGAAACAATTCAGGAGGTCATGAATCATTGGACTAGAGGTCTAAGAATGGTAGATGTCATTTACAGAGGTGTTAGTACACTTCTTCCTCTCTGAATATATGGCGATGTATAGAGGGGTATTTTAGTCATTACACCTGTAGGTCGGAGACTTTGCTAATTCAGCACTGTCCTTAGAGTTAATATTTTCTTATGGTGATATTAGGAAATATTTAAAATGAAAAATACAGGCAAGGGTATTTTGGTCATTTTAGTAGCCAAGGTGGTGTGTCTTTTGGTCCCCAGTATAGACCGTGAGTCCTAATTAAATACGGGTTAAGGAATTGATCTTAAATTAAATGGAATTTATTTTATTTAAGTAGCCTGATTTAATTCTTGGTCTATAATAAAATAAAGGTCCATGGAGAGAGAATTAATTAAATTACTTTGGTAGGTTAATTAATTATTTAGGGCTTTGGTCCAGTTTGAATAATTATGGATTAACCTGGGACTAAACTAATTTAGGCTTATTTAATTGGACTGGTTTATTTAGGCTGGAAAATTAATTATTTGTTAGGTTATTGAGTTAGTTCTAACTAGAATAATTAATTAAGCCTAATAGGTTAAACTAAGAGTCCAATGGCCCAATTCAGTTTAACCTAGGGTTTTTATTTAGGTTAAACAAGAGGATTGGGGAGGAGAAAATAATCGTTGTTTTTTACACATAAGAGTGACGGTTTTTTCTCTATGGAAGCCAGACGTCTCTCTCTCTCTCTCTAGAAAATTCCCTAGCTCATTAGTTGTTCACCAAACAGTATTTAGGCAGGCCATATATTGGAAGACCGAGAGTTTGGCGTTCACATACTTGCAAAAGCGGAGTAGGAGGCTTGCAGGAATCGCACCAGAGGCTTCTCCCAGCACACCTACACCGGTTGCACACGTTCTGGTACAGCCAACACTTAGAATAAGGAAAAAAGGCAAAATTTTTAAAACCTTGGGATTGGGACAGGGCGCAACCGGCACCAGATTGGGCTACCAGAGCTGGCGCTGGCCCTGCCCTAGACTCGTTGTTCTTGTTTTTTCTAATTTTTTTATGTTCGCTTCCGCTGTGTGCTCCGTATTTTTCATGCTTTCCACGCCTTCAACATAAAGAGTGATAGGCATGGTGCCATTGAGCTCCAGATGATCTATATTTTCTGCATCCTCATAATGCACGGTGACGAGTAAGGTGATGGTAACAGTGCCATTGACTACCAAAATATTGATTTCTGAAAGTTAACAGCTGCATGGTGGCATGCAAAACAATAATAACATCGTCGCGTCTCTTTAGTTTGGCTCTTTTTTAGTCTTTTTCTTCTTGAATTCTTCTCTAATCTTAACTTTTGCATCCTACATTAAACAATGAGAAAATGAGGGATTAAGTAACAATCTAGAATGATTTTTAAAGACTTCAAAGTGCAAATGATTTGTAAAATATGCATGTAATAAGCAATTATCACCCCCACACTTAATCTTTTGCTTGTCCTCAAGCAAAGTATCAAAGTTAAAAAACATTCCAAGCAAAGAGCATATATCAATAGTGGATTTTTGGTATCAATGACTAGTTTTAGAAAAGATATTCATTTGCTATTTAAATGATAATTCAATTCAAGGTTATTCAACTAGGCCAAACTCGTGTACACATATGTATTTGAATAAATAAAATGAAAGGCATTGAAGTTAGATTAAATCAGTCTATATCTATTTAACAAGTGTCATCCCATTTCCTAATTCAAGAATATGACTCAAGTAATTCATATAAGTAGGGAATAATGAGTTACTTAAATTCTCTGACTTCTAAAAGCTACAACAAACATAGGTAGTAAACAAAGGATTGATCTATAAACTCACTTTTGCAGGGTAATGTAAATACCTATTAGAGATAAAATGATTGATCTTTTAATTTTTACACTACCCTTATTGGACTCTTATTTTCTTTTAGAGTAAGGTAATGTAAAGGCCTAAATAGATAAAATGAATGATTTTCAGCTTTTACATTACTTTGCTTCAATCACTCATTTTCTTACCCCAATTCACCTTTGCATAAACCCAGTGTTAGGACTACTAGAAGATCTCAGAATATAAATAAGTAAAAATTTCTAATTTATATTTCATCACAAGTTTCTCATCAAAGCTTAAGAAATAAAAATGTCAACATATTTACTAAAGCATAAATAAGGTTAAGCCAAATTCTCAAGATCTACTCTATATTATATCAAATATACATGTTTACCTAAGAACATTCAGTCAAAATAAACTCATTTCAAGTTCGCATATTAAGAGAAAAAGAATAGCAATTTAAAATGAGTCTAAATATCGAAAAAAATTAGCCATTTAGCCCCTTTTCAATTTAACAAGAAACATCAAGAAATTGCTAAAAACTTGGATAAGAAATACCACAAAACACTCCTATACACGTAAAATAGACATTGTCCTCAATGGCCAAAATATACACAAGAAAAACACATCTAAAGGGACAGAAAAAAAAAAAAAAAAGAGAGAGAGAGGAGCGGTTAAGCAATACTCTCAAAATTAACTAAGTTCTAATAAATCATAAGATCTTGAAAGAGGAAGAAGAAGAATTATTCCTTATCTACAAACCTACAAAATAGAAAAATATAGTAAAAGATCAAAGAAAATAATAAAATAATAAAGTACAATACAATACTAATTAAATTTCCTATTAAATCAAATAAAAACAAAGACCATAAAAAGAAAACACTCACTTCCCCATACTTAAAACAACATTATTTTCATTGTTGGGGGTGAGAAAATAACTATCATCCAGAAAAACCAAACTACTCAAAAACCAAGTAAAAAGAAAACAAGTATAGAAAAACTTAAACAACAACAAAAACTAAAAACATAAACCAATTCTTTCCTTTCATCATGCTTTTCTCATCACACCTTTAGAAAGAAAATCACAACTCAATGAAGAAAGTACGTATGTTGAATCATGTGAAACTAAATAGGTTTTTAGTGGGGGTAAGGGACATGTGAACAAAACCAAGCACATAGTCCTCCCCTTGCATCTTTTTAGACAAACAAACAAATTCTTCCATATATGAAAACAAATAACATATAAAGAGGGCATCATCAATCAAATCATCAATTATCCCTTCCAATGCATTATCAAAATCAAAATTTCTCAATTTCAAACCTAGTAATGTAGCTTTTAAAGAAGTATTCAATAAATACTTACTTTGCAATTGAGTATCTACAATTACTAAATTACCTCCTTTTGAGTGGGGTGAAGGGCATAACTGGCCATCATACTCTAAGGACTCTTTGTGAATTTTGTGTGAAAACTCTTGCTCCTTGAAGCATGATTGGTTTTCCACATCATCATTAGCTTCATTTTGCTCCATGAATTGAGAAGTACTTACAAAATCAAGTGAGAGAAAGACATTAGAAAAACATAAATGTAATTGGAATCCATCTCTTATCATACCATTTAATGGATCCTCATGTACTCTCAATTCTTTTTAGGCTTTCTCCTCTTGTAAAGTCTCACACAATTGTTCTATTTTTTTATTCCATTTGTCCTCATATGGTAGAATCTCTTCTTCTCCTCCAAATGTGTGGGGCCCTCTTAGGGCACACATTTTCAATTTTCAAATATAGCTTCATGGCTTTTCCTTCTTACATTTCATTAATTTTCTTTTTTTGCATCCTACTCGAATATAGTACACACAGTTTATACTCTAGGAGCTTCTTTTTTCTTTCAAACATTTTATGCCTACACGACACTGTGTTCCTCATGTTCGGCAGTGCCGTTCGCTCTATGTATGCCTTGCCCTGTTTTTCTGTAATGCTTTCTGCTATTTGTTTTTTGTGCAGGGCTACTAATGTTTTGAAAGAAGTATTCTCTTGCATCTCCTCAATCATTCTTGGTTGTTGTGTACTTTGATTACCCCATCTTTGAAAGGATGCATTTGTATTAACAACAAAGGCATTTACCAAATCTTCGAGTGAAGGCTTAACTTATGAAGAAGGAGATAGTGGTTTACATGGGAAATATCATTGATGACTCTAATATGCACTTGATAGCTAACATTCCTCTAAATTGTATGCTCTACTTTACCATTGGTTCTCAAAATGATAAGCTCCGTTAGGTTGAGAATAATAACCAAAATGCTTTTCTCCATATAACTCACAACTCTTGCCTTGATTTTCTGGGGGAATTACACTCTAATTACTATTCTTCTCGCTAAGAGCATTAATACATGCTTGCAATCTTGCCAACTTCACATAATTAACAACCTTTTCACTTTGTGCCCATGGCCATATACTACCCTTTAAATTACTATCCATAATGATGTTTTTCAACCACAATACACAATATCAAAAATATCAAAACAAAATTAAAAAGTTAGTCACCAAAAAAATCACTAACTAAACTACAAAAGCTACAAAAATCACAAAATCTACCAAAAGTATACCCCAAAAAAAAAAAATATTAGCGAAGGCTCAAACAAGGACAAAAACAAAGCAAAACACAAATACTAAGAAGCTCAAACAAAGATTGAATCAACAAAACTCAACTGTTTTAGAATATTGACGCATCGATCCCCAACAACGGTGCTAAAAACTTGTTGTGGTTGTGCTATGCTATGATGGGGTAGAAAATGAATCCAATGCTCGATCAAGTTTTAAAATAAAATACTAATTTAACTCATATATGGACAGACAGGCGCACGTGCGCGCACACATACTCACACAATTGGACAAGTACACCCATTATGTAGTATAAAATATAGTTGGTAAGTATCGAGAATCCTGAGGAACGGTATGTCAACTGCCCTTACTTCACCTAAATTCTATTGTTTAATTAACCAAAATAAGAAGTAAAATAACTAATTACTACTAATTAAGGACAAATGAGTACATACAAATACATTAATCTAATTTCCAAGGTAAGGACTAGAAGATCACCAGGTAAGGTTCAAGTAAGAATAAGACTGGCTATGCACTTAAACAAGAATTTTCCTAAAAATACTCAAATATAAAACATCACTCAATCAATTTAAATAAAATTCAAGCATTGGCAAGATTTTCGAAATAAAGTAAAACTCACACTCTCTCAAGTAATGAATCTCCTACCATTGGACCTAACCCATAGATATCTCCATCATATATATCAAACCCAATGATGCATAAAATCAAGAAAATCTAATTATTAGCCAAATTTCCTAGAATAACTATCTCTAGGTAAACCCAAAACTTCATCTATCACCAAGTCCTAAATCCTCCAAACCCTTTCTGAAGTTTATCAAGGAAAAACAAATTTATTAAATTAACATAAAAGGGAACCCATCACATGTATCCATTCTTAAGTTCAACATAAGAGAATTACCAATTAACTAATTGATGCAATTAAAACCCAAGTGATAAATTACTCAAAATAGATATCAATTAATTAAATAAAATCCAATTACCACTCAAATCAAGTAAATTCAACATCCACAAAATCAAATCACAAAAGTAAACACAGAAAAACTTATAGACAAGGGTTTTCTTCTACTTTGTAATCTTCTTTTGGGTTACATTTTTCTCATCAAATCTCTCATTAATCTTCTCTTCTCCTCTCTTTCTTGTGTTCCCAAAGGGTTTTCAAATGATTTTTTTGGGTGGCTCTCTACTCTTCTCTTAGAAAATGAGGTATTTATAAGTTCTTGTTTGAATCCCTACAAAATTTGTTGAACAGGGGGTAATATGAGATGTTGCACGGTGCCATCCTAAGTGATCTATACGACACTATGTATACTTTAATCCTCTGATTTTGGCTTCAAACGACATCATTGGATTTAATATTATCATGTGCTAGAATACTCCACGGTGACATCAAGGGTGATAGGCAAGGTGCCATTGAGCTCTAGATGTTTTGCATTTTCTGCATCCTAATGATGCACGACAACATGTAAGATGATAGGCTCGGCATCGTTGACTGCTAAAATATTGACTTCTGAAATTCAACAGCTGCACAATGGCGTGCAAAACAGTGGCAATGTCATTGTATCTCTTCAGTTTGGCTCTTTTTTTAGTCTTTTATCCTTGAATTTTTGTCTAATCTCAACTTTTGCATCTTACATTAAACAAAGAGAAAATGAGGGATTAAGTAACAATCTAGAATGAATTTAAAAGACTTTGAAGTACAAATAATCTGTAAAATATGCATATAATAAGCAAATATCAACACCTTTAGGACTATAGCCACTACTGTTAAGAAAGTCCTCATCCGTTTGACTAGGTCCATTCTGACTGAGGTTATGAGGATTGTAAATAAGGGGCCTTGGATTAATATAGACACTTACAATAAGAAGATTATCTTTAAGGTTAATTTGAGATTTGATGTTGCTAGGACTAAATTGCAATTAGGTTGTTAGCATGTTGATCATATGTATTTTTACATGTTTTTAATATGCCTCCATAGCAACATTTGATCATATGTTTGCATGGCTTTAATGTTGCTCCTAGGATTAGTGGGGTTAATAAAACCTAAGTCATTGATATATATGTTGTGCACAAGATGATTCACTCTAAGACTATTCGTTTAGCCTCGATGCTGATTTATTACATCCATGAGGTAGTATCATCTGGCTACATCTCTAAGGCCTTTATGCTACATGTAGCTATTACTTAGATTCTCCAGCACTTTTATGGGCCTACTGATAGAGAGATATTGACTTTCACCTACTATTTCTAAATAGACCTCGATAAATTGTGAGTATTTATATGACAAGAATGTACAATGTTGGTTGACACCGATAGAAAAGAGACAGAGCTATCAGTAGTAGCCACCAATTGTAGAGGTACCTCAAAGAGAAGGACCAAATATTGGTAGGCCTATCTCTACATTAGAGTTTCTGGGAGAAATGAGGGCATAGCTAAGATGTCTTGAGATGAGTATGGATCGACTTCGGGCAAAAATAAAGTAGCAGCAGCAAATGATTACCTAACAATAGGAGCTGATTAGTCATTAGACGTAGATTATAAAGAGTCAAGGTAGATACTGGTGGAGTATAGGCCAATGTTAGAGCAGCTAACAATAGCTGAAAAGAATCTCACACAATTGTCAGAGGACATGCGGATTAGGCAGTAGAGGCAAAAAGGCTTCCTTAACAATACTTGGCATCACATGTCACATTGAGAACAACCTGGTTGACATTCTAGCCATAGTAGAGCTAGCAGATCCAAAGGACATTATTGATGTTTTTCATATAGACAATGGCTATTTTAGGCTTTTTTATTCTTTCCTTTATTGTTGTACCCAATTCTTTTTTATACTTATTTACTAGCGTTCATAGGACTTTCTTTTGTTAGACTTTACTTTATTTTATTTTATTTTACTTCATTTCATTCTATTTTATTTTGGTGTGTTTTATTTGATCTACTCTATTTAGTGTGTTTTTCATTTGAAGGACTTGTAGACAATCTCTAATAATTCTTCTTCGATACACAATCTATGTAGAATTGAGCTAAAATACACTAAGGAGTATCGTTATGTCCTTTTTCTCCTTTTTATCTTTTTAATTCCATTGGATATATATATATATATATATATATATATATATTATTACCAATAAGGATATTGTTTAATTTAAATATGGGGAAAGGTTTATCTTTATTTTTTGCAAGAATCTATCACTTGGTGTTTTCTCCATTTTTGCTAAAAAAACTGAAAATTTTGAACAATTTTTTTTTTTTTTTACAATTTTGGGACTTATTTGCAAGAATTTATGGACATGAATATTGGTATATATTATTTTAGTGGAGTTATTATTGTTCTTTTTTTCTTTTAAAATTTAGTTTAAAACTTTTTCTTGTTGAGATGGTACCATGTAAAATTGTATATTGGGGGTGATATAGGCTAAGTCTTGAAAATTTAGGTCAACCTTTTTTATGGCTTTGTAAATGATATGCAGCTTTATTTTTTAGGAATTGATGAAAATGTTGTGATAAAAGATAAGTGTGAATTTTTAGCTTAGCTCTTGTTCTGTGGCATTTCTATTTCCTATTTCATGTGATTTCATTGTAAAAGCTGGTGGAATGTATGTCCTCTAGACTAGGTTTCTGATATAATTATCGATTTTATTAATAAAAGAATTTATTTTCAAAATTTGTTTGTGAATTTACATTTTGTTTGTGTATAATTTTCATTTGGAAAAGACCTATTGTGTTTAAGTAAATGATCCATGTGTATGGTGTTCTTTCACGATAAGGTACGGATCATGGGTTACTTAACACATAAACGTTTGTTCTTAACCAATTGATGAGAATGGGAATCTCATCATGTTTAGGTTATTGTGTTATAAATTCCAAATGGGAAAGGGCTTACCTTTAACCAGTGAGTAGCCCACTCACTTCATTGCATGACCGTATTTCGAATACATAGAATAGGACCTGTAATAGTGGTTTGTAAAAGTACTATTTAGAAAAAACCCAGACTATTACTGCTACAACGTAGACTAATACTCTACCGATTGAGTATGAGTTGGTGGTCTGACGAAGCTGGAAGCATGTACTTTGATATGCTATAGTTGAGGTTCTATCATAGAGCTAATAGACTTGTATGTTGGGTATATGTAACTAGTTAGTTAAGACAGACTCGTACAATATACCTTCTGCGCTATATTATCCCTTGTAACTATTCGAATGATCTAAATATACAGGGCCCTGAGGAACATGACTTGGATGTTTACTTTAGGATAGCTCTCTTGGAAAGTGGAAACATTCTAAGAGTCGTGGATCGTTGGACTAGAGGTCTAAGGATGGTAGCTGTCTTTCAGAGAAGTATTAGTACACTCTTTCTTTCTAAATGTATGGCGATGTGTAGAGGGGTATTTTAGTTATTACACCTATAGGTCGGAGACTTTGCTAACGCAACATTGTCCTTGGGTTTAATATTTCCTTATGATGATATTAGAAAATATTTAAAATGTAAAATACAACTATTTCTATAGCAGGTGTATTTTGGTCATTTTTGTAGCCAAGGCGATGTGTCTTTTGGTCCTCGGAATAGCCCATAAGTCCTTATGGATTTGGGTTGAGAGATTGGTCTTGTATAAAATGGATTTTATTTTATTCGAATAGCCAGGTTTATTTATTGGGCTAGAATAAAATAAAAGGTCCAAAAAGAGAGAATTATATATTGGCCCATTTGGGTTATTTAATTAATTTAATTATTGGGCTTGTACTAGTTTTGAAATAATTAAATTAAATTAAAGGCTTAACCCAATGAACTAGGCCAAGGCTTAAGGTTTATATTGGTCCATTTGGGTTATTTAATTAATTTAATTATTGGGCTTGTATTAGTCCAGGAATAATTAAATTAAATTAAAGACTTAACCCAATGAACTAGCCTATAGGTCCATAGGCCTAGTTAATGGCTTAATATAACATAGGCCTTAGGGCTTCTCTGATCCTATCACCTCTGTTTGATTTTTGAATGCTTGGATAATAGCCTATTATCAAGGCAGTTGAGATTCAATAGAACTGAGGGGGTTTTCACAGAAGCACGTCATTGTTTTTTTTCCTTAAGCTTCTCGTCTTCTCTCGTGAATGTGTTCTATATGCTTTGTCAACAACAAGAGCAGAGATGCAAAACCTATTTGATTAATGCTTGATAGCTTTCAGTCAGAATAGGGAGATCATGCTCTTCATTCATAGCCTTCACCAGGCTTTTAGGAGCGGTTATATTCCGAAAGACAAGAAGGTTATGTTGATGCCCAGAAGAAACTGTCGGCTTATATGACAACAGCCTGAAGAATCGATCTCAAAACTAGAAGTGGTTTAGACCGAGGTGCCGGCACCCCCTAGACCAATGAAAACACGCAAATGTATAAAAAAAATTTCTTCCGCTACTCATCTATGTATGCTTTATTTTTCTAACATGCTACTGTGCGTTTTTTGTTTTGCCATGTTTTCCTTCATGTAATATCAGAGCATGGCTTATATGGCAATTTTAGGTTGCATGTTAGTGAATAAAAATGGTCAGATGGTTATAATTTGTGATCCTTCGTATTTTTTGGTGTGGGTATAATCCTCTGTAAGTCTCACAGTTGAGACATAGGAACATTGGAATTGTTTTCATTTTTTGAGGCTTTCATAGTATTTGTGTAAGCCTATAATTAAAGGCATAGGAATTTGTGGATTATTTTTAGATGAACACTATGTAAAAAATCGAGGCCCAGAACATCTGAAATGCGTAGAGGAATTTGGAGAAGACGATCACTGTAGCAACCGAGCTGCGAGAAGCCAACCCATTCAGCCAAACCGTGCTGCAGATGTGAGAGGAGCCGAAGCTACCGAAGCCAGCTGCCAGCCCCGGCTTGGAGCCGCAGCCGAGCCCGAGTTGGCCTCGGTTTTGCACCGCACCGCACACAAGGAAGCTTCATCGTGGAAGCCCAGTTTCCGCGAGGAAATCAGTGGAAGCTGTTGCGCGGGCACCCACCCCGGGATCATGGTAAGTTATTTTTATTACAATAATTCATATTCTTTGAATATTTTGCATGAAAAATAATAGTAAAGAAAATTTAGCATTAAACATAACCATTAATTAATTAATTAATTAATGTGTTTAATTCTATTATATGGACACTTAGGTTAAAAGAATAGAAAAGTATGAAAATGTTTACAGTTTTCTAGCATGCTTAATTCTTTTTATGCCTTATGTGTACATTTTCTCAATGACCAAAGTCTTTGGGAAATTTATGACAAGAAAAACATTTTTCAAATTAAAAATTTGTTATTTTTAACTTGGAAAAAAAAATTAATCCTTAGATATTTTCTCAAATGATTTAATCCTTCACATATAAAATATTTTGAACTTAGATATTTTTGTAAGTTAAAATAGAAAGCCATTTTTGTTTTATTTTTGCACTAGAAACTTATTTTTATCAAATTAAACTTGAGACCAAAGTCTCTAGTAAACGGAAATTTTTGGAAATCATTAAGGTCTTAACTGTGTAAAATAAATTCATAGAAAATCTCTTAAAGGATTTTATCTTGACATAGAGATTTATGAATTTATATATATTACAAAAGTTAAGGGATATTTAATGGGATATTTTCAAAAGGATATTGTCATTAAAAACCCTTGTTTTAAAGGACTAAGTGGGAGAGGGATTCCAACGGCTCCATGGCTTCCATCACGATCCTCATTAGAGATTGTAGGTCCCCTCGCGTCACCTTGGTAGTGAACCCACATAGGATGGGGATACCACAAGGATCTAGAACTAATAGATGGATATAATTAATAACCTGGGATACGTGTTGTGATCGGCCAACCTACGTTGGAGGTTATAGTACAAGGAATGTCCATAGGAAATGAGAAGAAACAGCCATCCCATCGATGGAATTATCTTCTAGATCATTACTTAGAAGGAAAATTATTTGTAGTGGTTAATACACTTAGCTTAAGAAAATGTTAATCTTCCCAAAAAGTTGCGTCAGTTTTCCTAAGAGCCAAATTAATCATATTAAAGATAATAGTGATATGGTTAATTATTATCAAATTTAGTATGAGAACAAAGTCACAAATTATTTTGTTTTTCACAAACTGAGATTTCTTTTATTTTTGATTTTTCAAAATGGTTAGTGGAAGTTCTTTTAGTCCTTTAGCCATTATTCTCTGAGACAATAAGTTAATGGGTCCAAATTATATGGACTGAAAAAGGAATTTGGACATAATACTCACTACTGAGGAGTATAAGTATATCTTTTACAAAACCTGCCCTGTTATCAGGGAAGGTTCCACTGATATTAAGCGCGAGGCTGAGAAAGTATGGAAAAAGGCCAACGAGATGGCTCGTTGTTACAAGTTGGTCTTCATATCTAATGTGCTCTAGTCCAAACACGAGCACATAGCCATTGCATACGACATAAGCCAGTCACTAGCCATGATGTTCGCCAATAAGAGCCGGCCCGCAAGGTAGAAAGCTCTTAGGATGATGATAAACACTAAGATGGCTGAGGGTGCATCAGTCATGGAGCATATGCTCAAAATGATTGCTACTTTCAAGGAAGCAAAAGTCTTAGGGGCTGTTATTGACCCCAAGAGCCAAGTGGATATGGTTCTCAAATCTCTGCCGGGTTCTTTTACTCAATTCAAGTTGAATTACAACATGAACAAGTTAAACATGAGTTTAACTAAGTTAATGAAAGAGCTTCAGGTGGTGGAGATGGTCATGAAGCCACAGTCTAAGGCTATGATTGCTAGCGCTTCTTCTTCCAGAACTGGGCCAAAGCCCAAGAAGTTCAAGAAGAAAAAAGGAAACGTAGTAGCTCAGCCCAAGAACCAGCCCAACAAGCTAAAGAACAAGCGCTTTAAGTGCGGACAGAAGGGACACTGGAAAAATGAGTGTCTAGTGCTTCAGGCCAAGAAAAACCCTACAGGTATTATTCTTTATCTAGAGTCAGTTACAATGGTTGGATCCACTTCCACTTGGATTGTTGATTCTGGAGCCACTGATCATATCTGTGACTCTTTGCAGTGGTCTAGGAAGATAAGAAGACTCCAGAAGGGCGAGCATAGACTACGAGTAGGAAATGGAGAGCAAGTATGGGCCCTTGCAGTGGGAGAGTTGGATCTTGTTTTTTATTGTAATAGAGTAGTTATTTTGAATGATATTTTATATGTACCTGGATTTAGGAAGAATTTGGTTTCAGTTGCAAAACTTATAAATTAGGGATATTCTGTTTCTTTCTATTATGGTATTATTATCAGTAGAAATGGAAAAGTTCTTTGTTCTAGGCACATGTATGGAAACTTATTCTTCCTAAATCCTACAAACAATTAAATAAATAACGCTCAATCTGAACCTTTAAGTAGGAAGAGAAATACCAATATCAATGACTCATATCTTTAGTATCTAAGGTTGGGTCATACTAACTCAATCAGGATTTAGATGTTAATCCATGATGGGCCCTTGGGCTTATTAAGATTGAAGAGTTGGTTTCAGTGTGAATCATGTCTTATGGAAAAAATGACCAAAAGGTCGTTCACCCAAAAGGCTAATAGAGCCAAGGAGATATTGGACATTGTTCACACTGATGTGAGTGGTCCTTTGTCTACACTAGCTAGAGAGGATTTTGAGTACTTCATCATTTTCATGGATAATTGTACAAGGTTTGGTTATGTTTACCTGATGAGATGCAAGTCTGACTCTTTTGACAAGTTCAAAGAGTTTGAGGCTAAAGTGGAGCGTCGGACAGGTAAACTGATCAAAACCTTACGATTTGATCGTGGTGGAAAGTACCTCCTCGGTGAATTCAAAAATTACATGGTACATCATGGGATAGTATCCCAGCTCTCTACGTCGGGGACACCCCAGCAGAATGGAGTAGCTGAGAGAAGGAACATGACATTAATGGAAATGGTCCGAAGTATGATATCTCATGCTACTCTTTCGGTCTCTATTTGAGGATATGCCTTGAAAATAGCGGCATACATTCTAAACTTGGTGCCTTCCAAGTCAGTACCTAGGATACCCTATGAGATGTGGACTAGGTGTAAGCCTAGTCTGAATCATCTCAAGATATGGGGTTGTCTAGCTTATGTGCTGATAAAGGGAGACAAGCAAGAACCAAGATCAGAATTATGCTATTTTGTTAGGTATCCAAAAAGGAAAAAATGAGGTTATTTTTATCATCCCAATAAGTAGAAAGTATTGGTACGTACTAATGTTAGATACTTGAAGGATGATCAAAGTACTTCCACTAAAGGTTCAATAAGGTTAGAACTCGAGCAGAAGTTATCTTCGGAATCAACTTCTTCAGACCCGATTGTGGAACAAGAAGAGGCATAACCTCAAGAACCTGTACAAATGGAGCCTTGTCATAGTGGGAGGGTATCTAGGGTTCCAAAAAGATGAACTGGAGAGGCTTTCGAGCTGGTCTCTGACGATCAGGAACAAGATCCTACTAGATATAAGGAGGCTATTGCTAATATTGATGCAAATCTATGGCATGAAGAAATTAAAGCTGTAACACCTCACCTTTTTACTTCCAATTGGCTACAATTTGTAATAGGATAAGAATTTGTACCAATGTCCAGAACAAAAGTTGATCGGTGTAATGAGACGAATATTTTGGTAGAATAATATTTTGTCAAGACCTAAATGTAATTATTGAATTTGTTCTATCCGTACCCTAAATTTTTGAAAAGCTACTATTATTAACAAAACAAGAATTTAAGGGTACTCTGAAAAGAGAAATTAATTAGTATAATGAAACGCACGTTTTAGTGCGAATTATGCTACCTGTGATATCGGGGCATTTCCGTCATTTTGAACGTGCCCGCGACTTTGACCACAAATTTGACCAAGTAAAGAGGCAATTGAAAATTTTAAGTGTTACCAATAATTCAGTGGAATTTTTTAAAGTTGAA
Source organism: Voacanga thouarsii (assembly GCA_026120185.1). Classification (NCBI taxonomy): domain Eukaryota; kingdom Viridiplantae; phylum Streptophyta; class Magnoliopsida; order Gentianales; family Apocynaceae; genus Voacanga; species Voacanga thouarsii. The sequence continues at coordinate 1,982,216 of JANUWF010001127.1, read as the reverse complement.
TAGTGAAATAAAATATTTTTCCGTTATGGACCCGATTTTGGTTGTTTCTGAAGAAAATAGAAAATCACGATTAAAAATGGACGTGTGGCATTGTGTGAATGGTGGATGAAAACAAGTGTTAAAATACCATTAGGGGAGTAAAATATTTGTGGGATTATTAAATTGCAAAAGCTTATTGAATAAGCTTAAGAATTATTCATTTAAATTAAATCCACCATTAGGAATTTAGCTTTAAAATGAATAGCCCACAATATAATTCATGTTGGTTGACTTTGGACACTAGAATGGCTACGGAACTGCTGTAAAACAGCCAGAAATTCGTCCAAGAGAAGAACAAAAGGAAGGAGAGGAAGAAAAGAAAGGAAAATGAAAGAAAAGCTAGAAAAAAAAGAGAAAAATGGGAAAAGTAAGAGAAGAAGAGTTCTTGGAGAGAAAAAGGGAAACTTGAAGCATTTTTCAGCCAAATCAAGCTACAAACAAGGTAAAAATTCAAGTTTCAAGAATTAAAGTTGTAGATTAAAGCATGAGGATTACTTTCATATAATTTTTGGTGGTAAATTCATGCTATTTATGAATTTTTCTCAAGAATTCAAGTTTGTTTACGAGGTTGTGTGTGTGTCGGTTGGTGAGGAGGATTTTATGCTATGTTTTATATGGTTATTAAAGATGTTTTCATGACAATTTTATTGGTGGGTCATGACTGCAAAAGAATCATGTGAAATAGGAAGGAAAGCTAGACTAATTGTTAAAGGAAAATGAATAGTTATTGTTGTTGTTTGAGAATGTTAAATTTGGTATTGGAAAATATGGTTTACTGAGCTAAATATGTCTGAAAATCAGAGGTATGAAGGCCGTTTTAGTAACATTTGAGGAGGATTAAGTGATATATAAGTGTTTGGATTGAAGGAGAACAAAGGAAAATATAAATAGTGAAATTGAGCTAAAACTACTAGGGCGGTTTTTGCCCAGTACCATGCCTCAAAAACCAGAATTTTGGAAAATCACTCATAGAAAATTAAATTTAAGAGTTTTACAGTCATTTTTGGTATATCATAAAGCCAAAACGGAGTTGTGGATTGAAAGTTATGCCCAAAACAAAATCATGTGTCAAAGTTACAAAATTTCAGAATTTTGCTTGGAATATGGACGAATTTAAGGATGATTAATTGTGTGATTTTTTTAGATGAAATAATTGGGAAAATATGAAGTGAATCCCTTCTTTATGAAGGCGTAAGGATGTGGAAAAAGAAAAACGAAAGAATTGATCAAAGGATGAAAAAATGACGTGAACGAAAGTTGAACGTTTTCCTTAACCGTCGGGCACGTCGGCTAGACGCTAGCTACCCGTCGGCTAGACGCCAGCCGAACTCAATTTGATCCGAAAATGATGTTTGGTGTAGGTTTGTCAATAAATGGCTAATAGAATGTTGAAAATGGTGGAAACAATGGTTGAATGGCCATAAACGAAAAGAGTTTAGTTAGAACACGAGGTGCATCCCTTTGATTTCTAAAAAACCTTTTAAAAACTAGTGTGCTTCATTTTTCTATGAAATGCTATGTTTTATACTATTTTGAAAATCCCTGAATATGCTTAAGGTTTATCTAAGAAAGAATTATTTTATGCCGTTTTGGGCTTGATTGAACATCATAATTGGCTTGGAAACCTTACTGGATGATTAAAGTATGAATTTAGTGAATTTAGTTCTTTTTGGATTAAATATTTGAGATTTTTAGAAAATGGTAAACTTTGAAATCGAGTATTCATAAATTGACCAAAATGCCCTTATTAGAACATTTTATGAAAATATGTTTGGAAACTTTGAATTTAATCCCTTTTTGGAATTAGAATTCTGGATTTCTTGAAATGAGTTCCTTTTGGAATCGGGTATTTGGAAAATGATCCAAATGTCCTTATTGGAATGTTTTATGAAAACCTTTAGAATCAGATATTCGGTAAATGACCGAAATATCCTTATTGGAACTATTGTGAACATTTTTCAAATCGATTAAGGGAAAAATGACCCGAATACTCTCGGAAAGTCTTTTGAAATCGGGCATAGGTAAAATGACTCGAATGCCCTTGAAAAATGACTTTTGTGATTGAGTATAGGGAAAACAACCCGAATACTCTTGGAAACATATTTTGATGTGTGGATAGAACTCATTATCCTATTTCAACATGATTTTGGGAAAATGATCTCTCATGATGAGATTGACTTTTGAAAAACGATCTTTTGATCCCTAAAGTTGTTTTATTGGCCTGATATGCCATGGAACGAATTGATTAGCTTTGCAGAGCCTATGTGAATGATGATCTGACTTGCGAGTCAGTAGAATCAAATTCTGAAAAATGTTGATTTGCCCTAAAAATGTTTTGATTTGAAAATCCTGCAGGATCAGATAACCATCAGGCTTGATTAGTCAGACGGGGTTGATATTGTTAATGTTCAGTACTCAGCAAGGACTTTGATATGTGTACTAGCTCATGTTAGAGATAGATGACCCCAAGTAACTCAATCAGTTCTAGGGATTGTCTTACTCCAAACAGGGTGATAGGACATTGAGATGAGTCGTCCTGGCTAGCCGTTTAGCATCTGCAATTGCCGCGTCTGCGAGCGCTTCTTGATTTTGAGTCATTCGCTAGAGGTCGGGCGGGGATACTCGGCACGTTTGATTCTTTACTATCTCAATGGTGATTGACATCAGGATTGGGACCCCTAGCTTATGGTAGCAAGTAAAAGATTTGCTACTATGCACGGATCGAGTACTGTAGGCTACAGTCTCAGTACGATGATACGGTGCAAGTTAGTATGCTTATCCGGCGATGTACGGATCGAATACTAGAGGCTGCGATTTTAGTACGATGACATAGTGTAAGTCAGTATACTTATCTGACAATGCACGGTTGAGTGTTGTAAGGCGGAGACCTTGGCAAAATAAGATTGTGATGCCGAAGCGAAGCCTTGTGAGCTTTGCATAGAGGGCGACCTTCTGTTGGAGAAGTGCATGTGATTTAGAATTTGGGCAATGTTTTGAAATTGAAATACAGTTTTTCAAAAATAATTGAGTTTTGAATAAACTCTTCGTTGAAGAGTTTTGGAATCATTTCCAGTGAACAAATGATACGCTATTGCACAAAAGTTTTATGTACTCTATCTCTTTGATAAAGCATTAGCACACACGGGACTCACTAATTGATTTTTTCACTCACACGTGTATTTTATCTTACCTTTTTGTAGGATCCAGAGTTGAGCAGACCTACAAATAGAGGACGTTACCACAGTGACAGCAGAATAGGTTCGGACATTTCCTTTTTAGATAATGCACTTTATTACTGATGTTGAATGAAAATTTTCATATATGAGATTCTTTGCTATATATGTGCACGTGACCATCAGTATGGGTTGTTGTATGGATCTGGATTTTACATACTCTGTTAATTTTTCATTATAAAGACCCATTGTCTAGGTAATTGGATGGGGCGACACCGGTGTTGATATGCTTCTACTATTATCTTTAGTAGGGATGTTACAAAAGCCAAGATTGAGTCTATGTACTTCAATCATGTTTGAGATTTTATAGCTTCACCTGAAGGGATAAAATTCATTGGGTGTAAGTGGATATACAAGAGGAAAATGGGAGGGGACGGGAAAGTGGAAACCTTCAAAGTTAGGTTTTTGGCGAAAAGGTATACTCAGAAAGAGGGAATCAATTATGAGGAAACATTTTTCTCGGTATCTATGCTTAAGTCCATCCGTATCCTCTTTGCCATCACATGTTATTATGACTACGAGATATGACAAATGAATGTCAAGACGGCATTTCTTAATGGCCATCTTAGTGAAGATATATATATGTTCCAACCGGAAGGTTTTATTGCTAAAGGCCAGGAACATATGGTTTGCAAGCTTAAGAAGTCCATTTATGGACTTAAGCAAGCATCTAGAGTATGGAACATTCATTTTGAAATAACTAAAAAGTTTTACAGTTTCATTCAAAATGAAGATGAACCATGCATGTACAGGAAGTTGGAAGGCATAAATGTGATTTTTCTGATCCTATATGTAGATGACATTCTACTTATTGGGAATGATGTAAGGATATTTTCATCTATTAAAGTTTGGCTGTCTAGTTAATTCATTAGAAAGGACTTAGGAGAAGCCAGTTACATTCTCGGAATTAAGCTTCTTAGAAATAGGAAGTAGAGAATGTTAGGATTATCTTAAGCGACATACATTGACAAGATGCTGGCCAAGTTTAGCATGGACTCATGTAAGGGAGCTCTAATCCCTTGTAGACATAGGTTGTCTTTTTGTTCAAAGGACTGTCCTAAGTCCCAAGAAGAGAAAGACAGAGTGAGTAGAATTTCCTACTCTTCGGCTATGGAAGTCTCATGTACGCCATGCTGTGCACTAGGCCAAATATCTGTTTTGCCGTAAACTTAGTTAGCAAATATCAGTCAAATCCTGGGAAGGTTCATTTGCAAGATGTAAAGTATATTCTCAAGTACGTCAAAGGTATAAGAGATTATATGCTGGTTTATAGGGCTAATAACTTGGTTCCTACTGTATACACAGACTGAGACTTCTAAGCAGATAAGGGTGGGAGAAAATCTACTAGTGGATATATCTTCACCTTGTTTGGATGAGCTGTTTCATGGAGGAGTATCAAGTAATCTTGCATTGCTGACTTAACCATGAAAGTTGAGCATGTGGCAGCTTCGGAGGTATCCAAGGAAGCACTCTGGCTTCAGAAGTTTCTTTCAGAACTTGGAGTCGTGCCACACATGGACAAACCAATTGTGGTGTATTGCGACAACATTGGAATAGTCTCGCAATCTAAAGAACCCAGGAACCACACAAGAAAGGAAAGAACATCGAGAGGAAGTACTACTTGATCCAGAATTTTATCTAGACATGGGAAATCGTAGTGGAACAGATAGTCTCGGAGAATAACTTAGTAGATTCCTTCACCAAGCTTTTGGCTGAGAGGGTCTTCAAGAGATACTTAGACGCCATAGAGGTGGGCATCTATGGACTTTCTTAGTCTTAGAGTGCAAGTGGGAGATTGTTGGAATGTATGCCCTCTAGACTAGGTTTCTGATGTAATTATTGATTTTATTAATTAAAGAATTTACTTTCTAAATTTGTTTGTGAATTTACATTTTACTTGTGCACAATTTTCATTTGGAAAAAACCCATTGTGTTTAAGAAAGTAATATATGTGTATGGTATTCTTTCACAGTAAGGTATGGATCGCGGGTTACTTAACACATAAACGTTTGTTCTTAACCAATTGAGGAGAATGAGAATCTCACCATGTTTAGATTACTGTGTTATGAATTTCAAATAGGGAATGGCTTACCTTTAGCCAGTGAGTAGTCCACTCACTTCATAGCATGACCGTATTTCGAATATGTAGAACATGACCTGTAATAGTGATTTCTATTTAGAAGAAACTCAGTGAAGGCTTAAAGGGAAAAAACAGAGCACACGGTGGAAGCAAAAATTGAAGGAATCGAAGAACAGAAGAATTCCTGAATGGAGTCGACGCCGGTTTCAGCGGCCTAGCTGGTGCCGGTCACACTCTGGTGAGACTTCGAGGGGAATAATTTCTAACATTTTCTTCTTGTTCTCAAAGTTGGCTAGACCTGGATGTGTGGAACCGGGCTAGGTGTGCTGGTGGAAATCTCTGGTGCAATTCCTGCAAGCCTCCTACTCCGTCTTTGCATTTATGTGAATGTCAATCTCTCAATCTTCCAGTATATGGCATGCCTAATCCCGTTTGGTGAACAACTTAAAGGGCTAAGGAATTTTCTTGGAGAGAGTGAAAGAGAGGCGTCTATTTTTCCACATAGAAGAAGCCGTAAAACAACATTGTTTTCTTTTCTCCTGTTTAACCTAAATAAAACCCTAGGTTAAACTGGACTGGTCCATTGGACTCTTAGTTTAGCCTTTTGGACTAAATTAATTATTCTAATTAGAACCAAATAAATGGCCCAACAAATAATTAATTTCCCAGTCCAAAGAAACTAGTCCAATAAATAAGCCTATATTAGTTTAGTCCCAGGTTAATCTTTAATTATTCAAACTGGGCCAAAGCCCTGAATAATTAATTAACCCACCAAACTAATTTAATTAATTCTCTCTCTCCATGGACCTTTATTTTATTCTAGCCCAATAATTAAATCAGACTATTTAAATAAACTAAATTCTATTTAATTTAATTTAAGACCAATACCTTAGCCTGTATTTAATTAGAACTCACGGTCTATGCTGGGGACCAAAAGACACACTGCTTTGACTACTAAAATGACCAAAATACCCTTGCCATATAAATAGTTGTATTTTACATTTTAAATATTTTCTAATATCACCATAAGGTAATATTGAGCCCAAGGACAATGCTGCGTTAGCACAGTCTCCGACTTACAGGTGTAATGACTAAAATACCCCTCTATATATAGTACTTTAAGAAACCACTACTACAGGTCCTGTTCTACGTATTCAAAATATGCTTATGTCTTGAAGTGAGTGGACTATTCACTGGCTAAAGGTAAGCCATTTTCCATTCGGAATTCACAACATAATAATCTAGACATGATGAGATTCTCATTCTCATCAATCGATTAAGAACAAACGTTTATGTGTTAAGTAACCTGTGATCCATACCTTACTGTGAAAGACCTCCATTCACATAGACCACTTACTTAAACACAATGGATCTTTTCCAAACTTAATTGTGCACAAATGAAAATGTAAATTCACAAATAATTTCTGAAAATAAATTATTTTATTAAAACATTCGATATTTATATCAGAAACCTAGTCTAAGAGGGCATATTTCCCAACACTCAAACTATTACTGTTATAGCGTGGACTAATACTCTACCACTTGAGTATAAGTTGATGGTCTGACGAAGCTAGAAGTATGTACTTTGATATGTTGTAGTTGAGGTTCTATCATAGAGCCGATATACTTGTATATTAGTTATATGTGACTAGTTAGTTAAGACTGACTTGTACAAGATAGCTTCTGTGCTATATTGCCCATTGTGACTGTTCAAATGATCTAAATATCTAGGGCCCTAGGGAACATGACTAGGATGTTTACTTTAGGGTAGCTCTCTTGGAAAGAAAAAATATTCTAGGAGTCTTGGATTATTGAACTAGAGGTCTAAGGATGGTAGATGTCTTTTAAAGAGGTGTTAGTACACTTTTCCTCTCTAAATGTAGGGTGATGCGTAGGGGGTATTTTAGTCATTACACCAGTACGTCGGAGACTTTGCTAACACAGCATTGTCTTTGGGGTCAATATTTTCTTATGGTGATATTAGAAAATATTTAAAATGCAAAATACAACTATTTCTATAGTAGGGGTATTTTGGTCATTTTTGTAGCCAATGCGATGTGTCTTTTGGTCCTCGAAATAGCCCATAAGTCCTTATGGGTTTGGATTGAGAGATTGGTCTTGTATAAAATGGTTTTTATTTTATTCGAATAGCCTGGTTTATTTATTAGGTTAGAATAAAATAAAAGATCCACAAAGGGAGAATTATATATTGGCCTATTTGAGTTATTTAATTAATTTAATTATTAAGCTTGTACTAGTCCAGGAATAATTAAATTAAATTAAAAGTTTAATCCAATGAATTGCGCCAAGGCTTGAGGTTTATATTGGTCTATTTGGATTTTTTTTAATTAATTTAATTATTGGGGTTGTATTAGTCCAAGAATAATTAAATTAAATTAAAGGCTTAACCAAATGAACTAAGCCATAGGTCTATAGGCCTGGTTAATGGCTTAACATGACATGGGTCTTAGGGTTTCTCTGATCCTATCACATCTATTTGATTTTTGAATGCTTAGATAATAGCTTATTATCAAGGCAGTTGGGATTTAATAGAACTGTGGGGGTCTTTCACAGAAGCACGTCGTTGTTTTTTCCTTAAGCTTCTAGTCTTCTCTGGGGAGTGTGTTCTCTGTGTTTTGTCAACAACAAGAACAGAGACGTGAAATCTATCTGATTAATTCTTGATAGCATTCAATCAGAATAGGAAGATCATACTCTTCATCAATTGCCTTCACCAGGCTTTCAGGTGCGGTTATATTCTGAAAGACAAGAAGGTCGCATTGATGCCCAAAAAAAGCCACTGGCTTGCGGGACAACAACCTGAAGAATCGATCTCAGAACCAGAAGTGGTTCAGACTAAGGCTCTGGCACCCCCTAGACTATTGAAAATGCACAGAGGTATAAAAAAATTTTCTTCCGCTGCTCATCTGCATATGCTCTGTTTTTCTAACATGCAACTGTGCATTTTTCGTTTTTCCTTGTTTTACTTTCAAAAGCAAGTAGGAGCAAAAGTAGGATGAAAAATCCACCTATCGAAATAAGGAGAATAAAGGTCAAGAAATGCAAAAGCCTTTCTGGTTGCATTTTGTATGCAAAAAAAAAAAAAAAAACATGGGATAAAAAAAAATAAGGCTCTTACTTTGCTACTTCAAATTGTATTATAATGTCACATAGCCATTGAACATGAGTAAGTTAGGTAATCTTAACTTATATGAATCACACTTTTGTATTCTTGAATGTAAGGGTGAATTGAATCTCATTGAACTAGTATAAACTTATTTAACTTAGCTTCGATAGCATTGGTTGTGTCTAACTTAATATATGAATTTACATAGTTTGAACTTGGTAGAATAGTTATTGGATTAAAATTTTTAAGTGAAAGGAAAAAATAATATCTCTACCTTGTAAATTATATTTACATACATATTGAATTGTTCTTGTTAATAAGCTTAATACCCTAAGTTTTCATAGCTATTTTCATGTGGAGGATAATTTTGATTTGCTTGACAATAAGCAAAAACTTAAGTGGGAGAGAGTGATAAGTGCTCAAAATATCTATATTTGCTATGTTAATTATGCTTTAAATGTAATGAAATCATGTTTAGATGGCTATTCATCACCACATTTTCGCTTATTTATATAAATTGGTTGTTTGAAGATTGAAGAAGAGATAAGGTGAAAAGAGCAAAGAAATGAGCAAAGAAAGGATATAAACGGCGCCTTTTGAGCCAACATAAGTGGTGCTACTTAAATTTAGAGATGACAAAGATTCGAGATATTGAGAGTTACTAGCACCACTTAAGATGGAATGATAGATGCCATTCAACTAAGATTTTAGGAGAAATGGAACTATATAAGACAAACAGTGCCGATTAAGTTGACGAAGCAGCACCGTCTATAACACTCCTACTAAAGACAACATCGGAAGCCTATCAACACCGGGTGTCGCCCCGTCTAGTTTTCCGGACAAGGGGTCTTTATAATAAAAACAACAAAGTAAATATATATATAAGGTCCAAACTCAGCAATATCCTATACGGATAGCTACCTATATACATATATTAGGGGAATCTCATATATGTCATCTCTGCCTACAGAAGAATAAAGTACATGATCGAAAAGAAATCCGTCCAGACCTATACTGCTGACTCTATGGTATCGTCCTTCTATCTATAGGCCAGCTCAGCTCTGGATCCTACAAAAGGTAAAATAAAAGATACGTGTGAGTGATGAATCATCCAGTGAGTACCGTGTGTGCTAGTGCTTTAATGAAAGAATAGCGTACGCAAAAAATTTGTGGAGAAAGCATTTCATTTATTCACTGGAAACAATTCTGAAACTCTCTAAAGAAGAGTTTATTCATAATTCAATCATTTTTTGAAAAATTATATTTTAGATTTTAAATCATTGCCCTAATTTTCAAATCACAAGCACTTCTCCAACAGAAAGTCACCTGTCTCTATATGCAAGTCTCGCAGTTCTTACCTTCGGTGCCATGTATCATTTTACTGAGACTGCAGCCTTTAGTACTCAATCTTGCATCGCTAGAATAAATACACTGCAGCATACTTCTACTCAGGTATATCGCAGCACACTCTTACCACCATAAGCCAGGGTTCCTAATCCTGACGTCAATCACTATTGAGGCGGTAAGGAGTCAAATGCACGAGTGTCCTTGCCTGGCATCCAGTGAATGACTCAAAACCAAGAAGGGCCTGCAAACATGGCAATTACCAAGTGCTAAATGACTAGCTAGGATAACTTATCTCAATATTTTGTCGCCCTGTTTGGAGTAAAACAATCTCCAGAACTAGTTAAATTACTTGGGGTCGTCTACCTCTAACATGAGTTAGTACAAAGATCAAAGTCCTTACTGAGTACTCAACGTTATCAATAACAACCCCTTATGACTGATTAGGCTAGAGGGTTATCTGATTCCGCAGGATTTTCAAAACAAACATTTTTAAGGAAAAATAATATTTTTTCAAAATTTGATCCCATTGACTCGCAAGTCAGATCATCATTCACATAGGCTCCACAGAGCCAATCATTTCATTCCATGGCACATCAAGCCAATAAAATAATTTCCGAGATCAAAATATCATTTTCCAAAAGTCAATCTCATATCAAGAGATTATTTTTCAAAATCATATCGAAATAGAGTAAATAGTTCTTTTCACATATCAAAACAAGTTTCCAAGAGTATTCGGGCCATTTTCCCCGTACTAGATCACAAAAGTCATTTCCAAGGATATTCGGATCATTTTACCAATACCTGATTCCAAAAGATTTTCCGAGGGTATTCGGGACTCGATTTGAAAAGTGTTCACAAGAGTTCCCATAAGGATATTTTGGTCATTTACCTAATACCCGATTCCAAAGGTTTTTATAAAACATTCCAATAAGGATATTTAGATCATTTTCTAAATAGCCGATTCCAAAAGGAACTCATTTCAAGAAATCCAAAATTCTAATTCTAAAAGAGGATCAAATTCAAAGTTTCTAAACATATTTCCATAAAATATTACAATAAGGGTATTCTAATCAATTTATAACACCCGATTCTAAAATTTACCATTTTATAAAAATTCAAAGTATTTAACCCAAAAATGACTAAATTCACAAAATACATGCTTTAATTAAGGTTTCCAAGTCAAATTTGAAGTTCATTCAAGTCCAAAATAGCATAAAAAACAAATCTTACTCAGATAAACTTTAAACATATTCAAAAATTTCTAAAATAGTGTAAAATGTAGCATTTCATGAAAAAGTGAAGCACACTAGCTTTCAAAATGTTTTAGAAGTCCAAGGGACTCATCTCGTGTTCTAATTAACTCTTTCCGTTCATGGTTGTTTAATCACCGTCTCTACTGTTTCTAACATTCCGTTAGCCATTTATCGATAAACCTACACCAAACATCATTTTTGGGTCAATTCCTGTTTGGCCAAAAAATAGCCGATGTGACCGACGAGTAGCCGACGGTTAAGGAAAACATTCGACTTTCATTCACGTCGTTTTTTCGTCGCTTGTTCAATTCTTTCATTTTTCTTTTTCAACATCATTTTTCCCCTTATATACAAGGGATTTACTTCATGTTTCCCCATTATTTCATCCAAAATCACACAATTAATCATCCTTAAGTTTATCCACTTTCTAAGAAAAATTCTAAAAATTTGCTCTGATACATGATATTATTTTGGACATAACTTTCAATCCACAACTCCAATTTGGCTCTATGATATACCAAAACAACTGTAGGACTCTTAACTTTAATTTTGTATTAGACCTTTTTAGAGTTCTGGTTCTTGTGATATACTACAGAGCAAAAATATCCCCAATAGTTTTACCTCAATTCCACTATTCATGCTTTCCTTTGTTCTCATTTAGTCTTTAATACCTTGAAACCATTAATCCATTCAATATTCCTTCGAATTATCTTTAATTCTGTAATTTTTAGATTCAAATGGCTCCCAAAAGGCACACTTATTCAACACAAATTCATCTTTTTCTAATCAAAGCTAATATAATCTATTTTCTAACCAAGTAAATTCCATTTTTACCCTACTTCGATCATCTCGTCCTCCACTGAAAACTACCCTTCAAACCACCATAATTATTCAGTTCTTCCTCGCATAAAACATCATTCAAAGGCCCTTAGGCAGCCGGCTCATATACAAGCATATACAAGGTTCATACAGAAAAGTTCACAAATCCTAGCTTTCATCCGAAATCATGATATGAAAGTTATGTTTTCATGTTGAAATTCACATCAACATAATCATCATTCACCCAACAACAACTTTAATTCAAGCAAAGTAGGGTTTTACCTTGTATTTGAGGCTATTTGAGGTGATTTTGCTCCAAGAACTCTCAAAACTTCACCTAGAACACCAAGAACACACACTAGCCTTTGTTTCTCTCTCTTGTTTGATTCTTTTTCTCTTGGTTTTTCTCCTTCAAGGCTGCCAAATTTCTGGCTGTTTAACAGCCCCTCCTAACCGCCATTCACTCTTCAATCTTTGCCCTTCATTTCTTGTTTTGGTTTAATTAAATGGTGGATGTACTTAGAAGTGTTCCAATAAGATTTTTAAACACCAACCATTTTTTACTCCACAAAAATTTCCTTTATTTCTCCTTACATGGCTGCCAAAATTCTTGACCAATTTTCAGCCATTCATTCATCTTCTCTTGGCTCAAACATTAGCCAATTACATTGCTCAAGACCATAATCAAACAGGCCCACAAGTGATGTGTTCCAGTTACAAAATTACACATAAGTCTTTATTTATTTCGTAACCCTTTAATTCCATGCATCTTACATGAATCCTTCATGCAGCCTCTCTTAAATTGACACATGTCCATAGGCTACCAATCACAAAATGCCACATGCACCGTTTTAACTGCGATTTCCTATTTTCTTCAAAAATGACTAAAATCGGGTCCGTAACGAAAAAATATTTTATTTCACCATCCAACTCCAAAAATTCTTTTGAATCCATTGGTAATACTTAAATTCTTTAATTTCTTCTCTATTTGGTCAAATTTACAGTCAAAGTCGCGGGCACGAGTCAAAATGACGAAAATGCCCCCAATACCCTGGGTAGCATAATTCACACCATCATCACACCGATCAATTTCTCTTTTCAATGTACCATCAAATTCTTATTTTATTAGCAATAATAGCCTTCCGAAGATTTAGGGTATGGGTAAAACAAATCTAATAATTACATCCTGGTCCTAACAAAATATTATTATACCAAAATATTCGTCTCGTTACACCGATCAACTTTTGTTCTGAACATCGATACAAATTCTCATCATATTACAAATAGTAGCTAATCAAAGGTAAAAAGGTGGGGTGTTACACCATTGACCAGCTATCTGGATTTGAAAAAAAAACGGAAGCGGCAATGGTTAAGCCAACACAGGCAATGCCCTTTAACATTGCAAAAGGCCCATGTGTTGTACGATTTGCTAATGTGGCCTTGGAGAACTATAAATATAGATCTTTTAACCCTAGAAAAAGGCTAGAACATCTGAGGGTGGCAAAGAGCTTATACAACTCAAGTGAGACACCAAGAAAGGGAATATTAAGGTGAATTTGGAAAGGAAGAAGAGGATTGTCCATGAATTTCATTGAAGAATAAGGATAACCTTGTCTATGAGTTCTTCATTTCCTTTTCTTTGTAATTTACTTGGGTAACTGTTGATGTTTAATGGATTTGAATTGCAATTTAGGGTTGTGTCCTTTTTATATTTGGATTATTTTTATTTACCTTATATCTATTGATTTCTATCTATGGTATTCAATTACTTGGGCTTAATTGTATTAAATTGGTTGATTAGGACTAATTGATTTCTTCAATTAATTTGCTCTATCTTAATGATTTCAAAAGATGGGTTAAGATATTGGAATACCAATTTCATCAATTTGATGTTTGTTTTTTTCAATTGAATCGAGAGATGAAATTGGGGATTTGAACTTGGTAATTGAAAGGTTACTAAAATTGCCTGGAGATACAGATTATGTTACTTTTAGATGTTTTGGGTAATTAAGTTGTTCTTAATGCTTTTTTCAATTTGATGTTTGTTTTTTTCAATTGAATCGAGAGATGAAATTGGGGATTTGAACTTGGTAATTGAAAGGTTACTAAAATTTCGTGGAGATACAGATTATGTTACTTTTAGATGTTTTGGGTAATTAAGTTGTTCTTAATGCTTTTTTGTTGAGTTGATTAGATAGAGATATCAATCAATTTAACTTGAGACTAAAGATTTCAAAACTCGAGAGAGAGAGTGAAATCCATACTTATAACTCATATCAATACCTAGATTAGGAATTAATTTCTTTGATAGAATTCTTTCTTTTGCATGACTTTACTCTTATTTCTTATTTCTTATTTACCCTTGTGACTTGTCTTATGTGAATTCATTGTATTTTCCATGGTAGTCTAGTATAATTTAGGTTAGTTGTTTTAACTATTTTATCCCTTTATGTTGTTAGCTAAACAATAGGATGCTAGTGAAGTAAGGGTAGTTGTTATCTTTCCTGTGGATTCGATACTTGCCATTAGGATTCTACACTAAATGAGGTATACTGGCCTAAAGTGTGTGTATTTAAGTAATGGTATCATTTTAATTAAAACATGACTATTTGTGTGATTTTATTAATATTTTTTCATTATACCACACACAAATAGCAATAATGTTAAAATCACCAACCAATCAGCCAAGGCCCTTGTATGTACCACTTGAGAATGTGCATAAATCATACTAGAGAATTGGTGCAACTGATCTGTGGGGACATATACAATTGTACATGAGGCAGAAATCCTAAGGCAGATGTATAGTGACAGAGAAAAAGAATTGATCACCGAGTGAAATTTCAACATTCAAATAATCATGGCACAGAAGCCAAAATTTTCCCGATAGGTTAATAGCATATCTTCCAAAACCTAACCTATGTGCTTAAGAAGAAATTTGACCCTCATCCAAAAAAGGCTCAATGATGACTAAAAATTGCAACTCAAGAACCTTAACCAATTTTTGCAAACATTTTAATGAGAAGTGGCAGCAACACCCCTAATATTCCATAGCAAAAGATTAATTATGGATGTTCTTGCTATGAAAACTATAAGGTTACCTTAAATTTTTTGGCTTGTAGTGTTTTTCTAATGGTGGGTTGCTTAGGTGATTGGAGCTTGGATTTTTTTTCATTCTCTGGTGTGCTAAATCCTTGGTTTTCTCTAAAAGCTCTAATTTAAAATTAGCTCAAATCTCTTTTCAAGGCATGGAATTAGAATGATAGCCTTCCTCAAATCTGCTATCACGAGACATCTAAAAACAATCATTTTTAGCCTCTGCATGGGTGAAACATCAATTAGAAAGTCGTTGCAAAAGCTGCCTGTCATTGTTAGACAAAGAAACAACTACAAAAGTTGTAGCAACATGAGTTTTTGGATATTCACTAAGATCAACAACAAGCTTAGACATTGATTGAACAAAATTCTAGGAGGGAGATACCTCGCGTTATAAAGCTGCTAAGGGACTGAGAGCAATATGGATAGGATACAAAGTAATAGTTTGCGAATAATTTTTCTTCAGAACTCTTTGTGAATTAGGGATAGGATTTGAATAAACATACATCTGTAACTCCACTATAGGTAGAAACATATCATTAACAACAACTTTTCCACTTGGAACAATCGAAACATGTAGAATAGACTCAAAAAGATTCTTTTTTGTCATCTAGTTATGCTAATGTACTTTAGTTTTGCTGACTCTTTGTTGGGCATGATCAGAAGGTAGGTTCTTACTAGGGTTTGTGTAGTCATGCCCTAGGTGGTAGCATTCTGAGCAAAATTCTAGCAAGCTTTCATAAATGAGCTGTTGATGAAAACATTCACCTTCTATCCCTAGCTAGATACGATTCATTCTTGGCTTTAGCAAAATCAATCTCTATTCAAATTTAACCACACTGGATCTCAATAAAGAGGTAATTATGTTATTAATTTTCAATGGATTTCCAATTGTAGACGTAATGAAAAATAAAATCCTTTTGGAAAAGAACTAAATGGAGAAATTTTTGAATGAAATCTAAATTTGTACAATAGAAGGATCCTCTATTATAAAGATAGGAGACCATTTATGAATCTTCATACACATATCCTACAAGTACTAGGGTTCTTTGAGCTAGAGTCAAATGTAATCTTCCTCTAGAACTGGACAGATAGAATTTGGACATCCCCCTTTAGACTAATGGTTTGAAAATATTTATGGACCTTCTCTAATGGAGAATTCCCTGTATGGAATTTGCCTATCAATGAAAACATAAAAAGAAGTGATAACATAGTGATTTCTTCTTTGGAAAACATGATAGTCGATTCTCCTGTATGAAGCTTGATAGGCTCAATTTGTGATGAGAATGATTGATCAGTGAAAAGAAAGGTGAATGAATGCCACCCACAGCCAAAATCCAGTAGCTGGGTAGCTTCCATAGCCAGTGTGAACATAATTGATTCAAACATAAGGAGAGTCCCAGTAGAGAAAGAAATCTCTAGAGCAGAAATAAAAATATTAGTCATAAGAATTTTAAACACCCTTATTTTGGTCTAATACTCCTACAGAGGTCATTAAGTCGGTGTTCCAATGCCTACATCAGTCAAGAGATGCAATAACATCCTCATACAAAAGTTATCGAGTCCTAGGACCTTTTCTAACTTTTGACCTATTTGTTTTTGCATGCGTGTAACCAAGATAATTAGTGACACTATAGTAGATTTCCACATTCTTTTCTTCACTCATCTCACAAAATCAAACAACATCTGTTAAAGGAACATTATTGATAATATCTTGATAGCTGTAGGAATGCTACACTCAATGAACCAAACAAATTATTTTTGGGGGAAATTTTAGGTTTAAAGGTTGAAATGACGAAAGGTTTTGATAGGACATCTTAGCACTTTCTATTTTTCTATTTTGGAAACTTTCGATTTTATGCTCATTTTTGCATGTTGATCTGCAATAGTGTGTGCACTTCAATTAGCTTTTGGTTTTTTAATAAGAAAACTATCAAAACCTTTCCTTCTAGAAGGGGAGTTAAACAAAGTAATTGTCACACCCCAAGCTCATAGGGCATTACATGGTCGTATCAGTAGAATATCTCCCTAGTAGTCAAACCTTTATATAAAACACTTAAATAGTCAAATATTTTTTCAAAAATAATAAACCAAATAATATCATAACCAGATCTCCGCAAGAAACATTTGATCAACACCCAAATATAATATGTTTAACTTATTATAAAAAGAACAAAAATCTGATCTTACATTTATCTCATCAAGTGCTTAAGTTGCATGGGTGGAATTTCAAACAAACAAATAACATAAGCCACCTAAACAAAATCCTGAATTGACTTTATCTAAAATTTAATCATATTCCAATAGTAAGTGCCTTCATACCATAGTTCATCATTAGAATCTGAAAGGAGGAAAATTGAAAAGTAAATCAACCACATGCTCAATAAGCAATATTTATTGAACTACTTCCCCCCAACTAAAAAGACTAACTCATTCTTAACATAGTCTCAAAAAGATTAGTTAGCACTACCTTAGAGGCTTTACATTTAAAAATAATATAAATAGAATTCATCATTTACAAATTCATACAATATAATCACAATAATTAATAATGTATGTCTGATGTATAGATACAAACACCAAGATACTTACCATGAATTAAATAAATAAATAAAGCATATGCTTTGAGAAGATAGTGCACTTTATTTGGGAATTTTAGCCAAAATTATTGTTTTCATTGTATTATTCGTGAAAGAAAATAAAAGGGATTCATTCCTACTTACCTTTGTTTGTTGATGTCTGAAGACTATAATGAACTATGGTGTTCTCCTCTTCAAACCCTAGTTAGACTCTCTGTGTGTTGACGATACTAAAAACAATGATGTTTTCCATAGAATCTTGTATATTAATAAACCTTAGAGTTTTCTCTTTCTTTAATAATTTCACCCAAAATCCCACTTACTTAAAATATTAACCAATAAGGATTCAATTCTTATTGTGCTAGGATTCTACTCCAAAATCTTAATAAAATCTAAAATATCTCTAAAAATAAAAGATTTTCAAAAAGAACATATTTTATCCCTTACAAAATGTTTCGGCCTCGAAACTTGACATTTAGTTATATTACCAATCATTTCTCCAAAAAAAGAAAACAAAATCACACATTTATAACTTCAAATTCAAAAAATATACTACGTCTTACCATTCTGGGTTTCTTCCTTTATTGCTTTTTGGGATAATACAATGGCACGTGCATTGGTCTTCTATTAAGTATCTACTCATTTTTCTTCACTTGGCTTTAACTAAATATGTTGCTAGCCCTTCAGACAATTAGCACACTTTGTGATCGAACTTCCCACAACCAAAGCATGCACCTCTTTCCAATTAACATTTGTCACCATGATAATGCTTGCAAATCTTACGTAATTTACATCGTGTTCTTGTAAAAATACTAGTGTTGAGTTCGTTGGTGATCTTCTCGTTTTTTTGTTGTTCTTCTTTCCAGGAAGCCATAACTCGAGCCTGCAAATATTGCTCAGAAATTTATCTTTTAACTTCTCATTTCACATATCCTCTTTTAATTTCCATCTCGATGTTAAGACTCATTTGGTATGCATTCTCATAGTTAGTGGATTACACTACAGATATCCTAGCTCGAATTTGCTCCAGTAACCCGTTCACAAATCATAACATCTTGAGCCTAGAGTCTGTCACTATTGAAGGCACATACTCTCCTAGAACATTAAAATAACTTGCATACATGATTACTGTCATACTGTCTCTTTGCACTAGATCAAAAAATTAATTTTGCCTTTCCAATTGGAAGGTTGCTCAAAAGTAGTGATTCAAGAATACCTTTCTAAATACGTCATGTGTAACCAGTTGTCCATCACTTAAATAGGCAAGTTGTGCTCCCTTCCACCACTTATGTGCATTTCACACAAGAAAAGGAAGGATGGCCTTTGATTTTGCTTCATTTGGAACTTCTAGAATCTCAAAAGTTCTGCTCAATTTCTTCTAACCATTTTTCGTCCTTTTTAGGATCATCACCTCTATCAAACTTTAGCATTTAGCTTTCTTTAAATGCTCATAATGAGCTTTTGTTCCAATTATATTCCTCCAGAGCTGCTCTTTATAGGCTTGAAGTATGCATTGCTGCTTTTGTTGAATTTGTTGTTATCCTTACATTAGTTGTGCAATCACCATTAATGTCGTAGTAATGTTTAGGTTCACTGTAGGAGTTGTCCCATGTGGTTGAGGTGCGTTTGATGGTCTGCTTTCATTCTATCCTCTTTCTGGTGCTCTTTATCCCCATGTAGCTAAAGGTACATTCAAAATCATTTGTCTCATGAGAATCTCCACCGTACATCTTGTCATGTCTTCTAATGGCTTCTTCCTTTCTACCTACCATTGTTCACTATATGGCAAAATTATTTCTCATAACTTAGGCCCAATTTAATACCTAACCCATACTTTTATCTCAAACTCATAATCTAATATAATGGTTTATTATATCACAAACTCATAAATTAATTAATATAAAGTGATGATGTTATAAATAGAAGGGAGTAAAGAAAGTGAGGAGGGAACACAAACATTATAATAAATGTCATAAGGTAAAGATGGAATGAAAATATCATACACTACAAGAAAATGATGCTTTCACAAAACTTTAGTTAGGAAAAAAATTTTATTACTAAAAATACTTTTTAAAGAGGAAATTTTATGTTTAGTGATATTTTTTTTTTTTTTTTTTTTGCTATTGATTACAATATTTAGCAACAAAATTTTTATTTCCTAGCTAATACATGAGTTTTAGCAACAAAATAGCTGTATTAGCAAAGAAACTTTTAAGTTTTCTCGCTAATACTACATCATCAGTGATGAAAATTTATTTTCTAGTTAGAAATATTAAATTTCATCATTGCTAACTATATATTCAGGGACAAAATTTGTATTTTGGAGCTAATACATATTCTTAAATTTTGAAAATTTATAACATGATTCCATAAATTTTGTATGATTGCAAAATAACCCAAAAATTTTGTAAATTAATCTATAGATTTTTAAATATTTATAATATGACTCCAAAAATTTTACAAATTAGTCTCCAAATTTTTGAGTATAGCCTCAAAATATGTATACATGTATATATATATATATATATATATATATGTTTGTACGTATGTACGTATATACATATGTATATTCACATAAATTGGTAAAAAATTATGAACACATATATATATATATATATGTATATATGTATGTATGTATACGAGTTGCATATAAATATATATGTATATATGTATATGTGTATGTGTGTATATATATGTATAAATATGTGTGTGTATATATATATTTGCATATATATATATATGTATAAATATATATTGTGTATATATATGTATATACTCAGAAGAGGATCCAGTTCCAATTCAGGACCTCCAACTTAAAATCTTGAGGATATGGTTGATGTTAACCAAGATCTTTCTGTATTCTCAGAACAACAACTCAGATCTATGCAAGCCAGAACACTGTATGGTGTAAACAGGTTTAGCATATCTACTTCCCTATTTAGACATTAGTGAGTAGAACAACTGCAAGTTCCTGATGGCCATGAAGTAAGGATGACTTTGATGACTGATGAATCATCAAGATTACTTCACTCTAGAAATCATAATTACATCCTTCTTGGATTAATAATTATTGGACTCAGAGGTCTTACTATGAAAGGTAAAGGCGGTAAAGTATTACTAGTCCTTTATGATTCAAGGTTTTGAAATCAAACTGACCAAATTATTGGAATGCTTGAGGTTGATTTGAATAACAATCTTGGTATTACTTATGTCTGTCCAAATTTTAATATGACAATCAAAGATTTTTTTTTTAAACATATTAAATTTTTGGTCAAAACTCATAGATATGGACAATTTGAAGGGTCTAATATTCAACTTGATATGATTTTCTTGGGAAAAACTATGAATAACATGTCTATTTCCTACAAATTAAAAATAGATGATATTATTCAAGTTTTGACTTCTAAAGGAATAAGATTTACTCCTCCAGGAAAAATTGATTCTGAATCTCTTGTAGGTTTAGAATGGACTTTTAGGCTAAGGGAATTTTGAGAAGCTCTTAGACCTACTGAAAATATTACTTATACAAATACTGATGGCTCTGTGAGTGTTAGGTTTGCAAACTATGTCAACTAAACACATCAAAATGAAGATGAGCTTGAAGAAGAGCAAGATACACTTAATCCACATTTAGTTGATGGAAAAAGGAGTATTTGATGACTTAGATGAATTCCTATATTTCCCTAAGGAAATAGGAAGATACTTTACTCAATGTGACTTATCCCAACAAGAGCAAATTGATCTAGAATCAAGAAAACTCCCAGAAGGATATAAACTCAGGTTTGGAATAAACTTGGAAGTTAAAGCCTGTAAGGTCCCTATCCTGGTCCCTTTTCCAATAACTCTTCCTATAGTAGAAGAAGAAGAACCAAAAGAAAGTTCTGAAACTACTTTTACACTATCTGAAGCTGACATAGATGTTACCCACATCTCAGTCACCAACTTGATGGAACAATCCACGACTTCAACCTCACAGTCTAGACCTTATAATGTTTCCTACCCAGAATCTGAGCCTAGACCCATTGTTTATAACTAAGAAGGACATCCACTTAGGACTGCTATAAATCCTTACACCAATTCTAATCCACTGCTTAGAACTATAGGCCGAAGAAGACCACCTAAACTAACTTTCTTTGGAAAAGATGTAGTTCTACTAAACATTACTGAGTGTGACCCTTAGATGTTCGATACTTATCTTGAGCAATGGATAGCTTCTGTTAAAAGAGACTATCAACAAAAGCATGAGCTAGATGTTGACTCAGGAGAAGCAATGATCAAGGTAGCTGAAAACTATCTTAGAGATGTTGCTAGAGTAGCCTGGGAAGGTTTCAAAGAAAAATTCCTAGATGAGGTACTTGTATTGCCCAACAAGGCAATAACATACTCAATTTTTGTTATTTAATACATAGAATACTTAATGCTAGAGATGTAAATACTGGTCTCAATCTTAGATAAATTGATGCTATGAGAGACCTAGAGCAACTCCAATTATTTAACTGGTAGTATGCTAAGCCATTTTGTTTAGACTTTTTTGCGCTAACAGTTGTTTCAGGTAATTACTACAACCCTGAAATGGGAGAATGATTGTTCTCAAAACTACCAGACCAACTTGACAAGGAAATCCATGAAGCATGGAAATCCATGACAGTTCCTTCTCCCTTTGATAATGTTGGAATTATAATCTAATATATCCTTAGTAAATTGAAGGAAAAATGTACTCATATTGCAACACAGAAGATGCTAAAGAATCAAAGGTATGTATTCTGTTTGCAAATTTATATTGCTCAATAGTATGGGGGCAACACAGCCTTATATAAAGAGACTTACTCGTACTACCATGTACAAACCACTGAAGGGTAAGAAAAAGGTAAAACCTTCAGAAACTTTATACTTGAGAAAAAGCAACGGTAAAAAGCCTTATCTTGATAAAAAAGAAACATTTTAGGAGATTCAAACCTGGTAAATCTTATTAGTCTACTCTTACATGTTATGCCTGTAACAAACCAGGACATATATCTTCTATTTGTCCTGATAGGAAAAACTTAGTTACAAGAGAAACTAAACTTTTAAATCATACTAACTGTGACTTGCTAGAAGTAATGTCGGATGTCTCTGACTCTTCTTCCATTTACTCTATTTGTGTTATTGACCCTTTTGAACAGGAGGAAGAAATTGAAGCAGATTATGCTTTAGTCAATGAATTGACTAAACCACAGTCATAACAAAAAAATATGGTCTAAATGATTTTAGATATGATTATGCTAATTATAGTTTTCCCAGCTTAGATGAGCTAGAAAACTTATATTCAGAAGAAGAAACTAATATGATATTTTATGAAACAAAACCAGTTCCTTCTACTACTATTTTATGCACTCATACTTAGATTTTAAAATAAGGTTCTGATTATGTCCCATATTTTAAATGCAATTACTATCCCTCTGTTCTAAGCAGAGCAATTTATACTTTGTGCAAAACTCAAGTCTACAATTTATGTTTGAAAGAACATTTTCAAATCGATATTGCTAAAACTCCTTGTGTGAAGAATTCCACAAGAAACCAACTTTTGGAAATCAGGGTTTCTACCCTAGAAAGTCATTCCACTGATTTGTAACTCCAATTTATACAATTCAAAAAAGTATATTTTGAGACCAAATCAACACATTCCATGATGAATTTGATTTTTACTTCCAAAATCATCCTTTTCAAATACTAAACAAGAAGGTTTTGTTATCAATGAACCTGATAACAAATCCTGTACTTTTACTTCTCAACCTACCATGTGTAATTCTAATCTTACACAAACTCAGGTTACTTGTCAAATTAACATTCATGGTTTTACTCGAATGCTAAATGCTTTCATAGATAATGGTGCTTCCAGATACACCATTGATCTTAACTTTCTTGCAGAATTTGTTCCAAACAAATATTTGAAAACTGCAAAAACTCCTTTGTATAGTACCAAATTTGATGGTACTAAACTTACTATGGATACTTATATTTCCAATTGTCATGTGCAATTTCTGGACAACTGTGATACTTGGTCCAAACCAATTTCTATTTCTGAACTTTTGGTTAAACCACTTAATCATAAGGATATCAACCTAGCTTTAGGATTGAATTTCCTTACTCATAAAAATAGGGCTTTTTTATTAACAAATAACTATTGTTTATTCTTTGAACATTTAGTGATTACTCCCGTAATTACTGAACACCTAGATGCCTTAGTATCTTCTCCATCAGAGTTGCGAGCAAAGCGTGGTGATACTCCCTTGATAAAACCACCACCAAAGTAGATAAGTTTTTCAACTGATCTAAGTAGTAGTAGCAACAAGTAGGAGTTCTTAACATGGTTTCACACATATGAATTATTTCAATATGTTCAAACCATATAAAGTTAATACAGACTCCTCTAAGTTTTAAGTTCTTTAAAAAAATGTTTTCAAAACATATATTATAAGTATAAATAGAGAGTTCAGATTTTCATGATCTACACATATAATCCAAATTAATATGCAATTATAATAGTTAAGTTTCTTTCCTTTGACAGTTTTCTTCAGATTATCTGGGCAGTCTATTTAAATAAACAAGAACTAAATCAAAGATCTCACCTTGTCAGCTTTAACGGACGGTACTTTTTCCCTTGGCCTCTCTTCGGCTCTAGCGGTACTTTTCCCAAACTCCAGGCCTTACGCCTTTCGATCTGCAACCTTGTTCTTAGATGCTTATCTCAATATCTGTGGGTAGCAACCTAGTGCGTGTCCCCAAAATTTTAGAAGAAAATTACTCAAGAAAGAAACTCAGACTTTTATTTATTGCATAATAAGTAGGAGTACAAGTAGTAAAGGTCTAAAAGACCTTTACTCTCTACTAGAGTAAGTTCCTGAATACATGGTGGATGTATAAGGGGAAAAGGATGTGTGATGTGTAGTAGATGCTTCTTCTTATACCATCCGGTGAAAATAAAGTCCTTTTATAGGCAAAGGACTGAAGGCTTTACGGATTTCTACTGAAAGTTTAAAAGTTTTCAAGTTCATGAGTGGGAGTAGACGTCATTGATTCTGTCTGAAAAGTAAGTGGAGGGCAGGTGTATTGTCCTTTTCTGCTCCAAAGTAAAAAAAAAAAAATGCCCTTTGCTTTTTGCAAAGTAGAGATAATGCTTCTTTTTCTTAAAGAAGGTCGGCTGCTTTTTGAAAAAGAGGGATAAGTATCTAGCTGGCTGGGGTCTACCACTAAGCTGGTGGAGTTGGTGGAGATTTATTATCTTCAGCCTGACTAGTAGTGTCCGATATGGACATCAAGGCCATATCCCTTTCATGTTAGGGATATTTTTCTTCATAATGAAGGATAAGTCCGGTGTGAAACCCCACCTAAAGCCAACCCTAGAGTAAGGGGGTCGGGATGCATATCATATTATTTTGCATGAATATATATATTTTTGAATGATTTTATGTCTTTAGAATTGCGGGTCATAGGTTAAAATAATTAGTTATGCTTATTCAGTAGGAGGGGTAAAAGGGTAATTTTGCTTGAGGTCCGAATAGGAAAATAACTTGAGGATTAAATAAGAAAAATATTTGGGTGAGAAAATAAGAACAAGAGTTGTTGTGGTTTAGTGGTTAGAACTTTGGAATTAATCTCTAAGGTCATGAGTTCAAATCCCATCATTTAAGTTTTATCATGATTATCTTAATTAAGTTTGAATTTTTGTTTCTTGCATTCCTTAGAAATAGGAATGTTGTCTTAGGGGAGACATGAGGAGAATGTTCTAAATCTTATCATTGTGTCCTAAAAAGAATTCTAGGGGAATTCTTGTTCTATTTATTACCTCTAGCATTGTCCTAGCATTTCCATATTTCAAATGACCCAAAAACCATCAAATCTTTCTTTTAAATTTCAAAAAAATTCTTTGATAATTTCTCATCCTTGAATTTCGAAAATCAATCTTGGAGAAGGGAGGTTGGTTGAAAATAGGAGGGGAAATAGGAAGGGTTTCCAAGAGAAATCAATCACCATGATAGAACCTTCAAATTCACCTTCATGTTGTTCATATTTTAGTGAAGGAAAATCTAGAAATTTTCCAGAATTTTTGCAGACCATCTCTTCGAAAAATTCAGCCAGTAAACCCACTCATTTGCTACCAGAGAAATGGTCATTTCATGTGGCTTGAAGGCTAGAAAATCTGTATAATTTTCGGACTGCACAAACTGTGCAAAATCAGGAAAAAAATTCTAGAATTTCGCAGCTTTCAACCAAGAGAATGAAGCTGCTTTAGTCCATCTTCAAGCTAGCAAAACTCCCCTGTATTTCTCCAGAAAGAAGGCTAGAAAATCACCTTTGGAAGGCCTTCAAACCCCCTCAAGAACCAGCTGCAAGTCGGGCTGAAGAAGTGCGAAAAATTCTGCACAGAAATTCTACACCAATTTTCGCAGCTTTGAACAATTTGAAACCAGAATTTTCTCAGCTTTGCTTCCTTCAAGCCTAGGCCGAAAATCACCCTTCAACTTCTGTAACATTGATCCTTGCTCAGCCATGAACTGAACATTATTGACCTTCACACTTACCTTGAACTCATGGACTCCATAACCACACCTCAAAACCCACCTAAGATCACTCCATTCAAACTTTTTTGAACTTCAAACTAATTTTAGAATTTTACTCCATGGAAACACTCTTGTATCAAGCTAATGAACTAGAATTTTCTCTACCATTTACGACTAAATTTCGGCTAGCCTTGGAGTAATATTGACCTCCATTCATTTCATCAAAGCCACCTTGTTCAACCGGCACCATTGAAGAGCCTAGATACCTTCCTTGAGCAAACACCATAGCTAACCACCTACCTTAAACAGCTTCACAACTTTCTCCATTTAAATTTCAAAAAAAAAAAAAAAAAAATCTGATCACTCTCTCTCCCACAAGCTAAAAACCGAAACTTCCCTTCATCCTAGACCATTCAGCCAGCACCCTACCAGATTTCGTGCAGCATTTCTTCCACACTCTCTCCATTTTCACCAAGAACACCAAGAACACACACTAAACTTCTTCAAGCCTAAACCTACTCTAAACACCTCCAATCACTCTCAAATACTCCAGATCACTTTTATTTAATCCCTAGACTTCATTTCTAGTATTTATAACACAAAACCACGCCAACAAGAATTTTCAATCGGATTAAAATTGGCTTTTCCTTGAAGGTCTCAAGAACTTCAACAAGGTAAATCAAGAACAACCTTATTGTTCATCCTCTTCTATTCAATTCTTTATATACCTTTCTAATGCCCTCTCTCTCTCTCTCTCTCTCTTCCAACCGAAATGGTTGATCAACCATCAACCATGGCTGTTTTTCCGTGGGATCATTCAAGATTCTCCATTGCGCGTGGACCTTCTTTAGTCGTCACCATAGTACTCGTCAATCAAGTAATTATTCTCAAAACCTACTTTTTAAATTCTTAAATCATGTCTCTTAGGAGGTGATAGGGAGATAGAATATGAATGGGGGGTTGAGTACACGCATGTGGATTAAGGGGATGAAGTTAAGACATGATGATTGTTGTATATGACTAAGTTGTATATATTTCCTTTTGAACCAATGTATGTTCTTCATGCTTGATGAATTTTACGGATGTTTGAAGCATGCTAGACATCGTGACACCAAAGGTGATTAGGCTCTTATGTTTCTATTTTCCATTGAAGCCATTAATGATGATTATGCCTAGAAGAAAGTTAGCCTTGTGATAGTATGTGATAAGTCAAGCATGTGTTCATGAATGGATTGGTTTATTATTTGATGTTGGAGAATGTGTTTAAGAATCTCTTCTAGCAATAGGAAAATCATGGTGAGAGATTATTTTCTTTTTGAGTCTAGGTTATTTTTATTAACAAATTTTGTTACTTTAATTAGAATTACTACTATATTTTCCTCTATAAAATTCGAAACTCTAGGAAGATTTGGATTGGATTATTCATTGGAATATTAATATTTTATTTATCAAATAAATAAAATATTTTATTAAAAATAATATATATATATATAATAGATAAATATTTTATATAAATAATAATAAATAAAATATTAGAATTAATTAATGACTTTATAGGCCCTAGTTAAAACTTTTACCTATGTTCCTAAATATTATCTATATTAAAATCTATTTGTTATTTATTAAATAAAAATTTAAAATAATTCATTTATTATTAGTTTTATTTATTACTAATTATTTATTATCTATAAAAAATTAATTAAAAATTATTTGTAATTTATTATTTATTTACAATAAAGCTATTTTTAAATTACTATTTATCAATGTTATTTAGGGCTTAGTATTATTCAAGATTCAAACCTTAGTTTATTTATTAATAATAACACTCAAGAATTACTAATTGAGTCTATAATTTATTAGCAATTATTTTAGAACCCCAAGTTATTTTAACTTATCAAACTAGACTTATTTTATAGAATTCTTTATCATCTAGCCTTAAGGCTTAGGACATTAGGGATGTGATGGTAATAAGTTGAACTAGGATTACTTGTATAAATGAATTTAGCTTGAGTGTAACCCTATGTTTTGTGTTTACCCCAAGCAGGGTTAGGTCAGTCTTGGAAGACTCTTGAATTTGAGCAAGCAAGGAATCAGGTAAGTTCCTGCATGGAATTGTTTGAAGACTAAAACTTACTGTGGCAAGCCAGATGTGATTTGTATGGACATTCCTTATGTAAAGGCAATTAAGGACTGTTTTTCCTTTTTATTCCGGTCAACCAAATCATTTGAAAATCAAACAAGCAGTTTTACACAAAATGCTAAATTCTTTCTAAAACCCAACTTTGACAAGAATTTTAGAAACCCTTAATTGCTACTTCCAAATAAAACAATGTGTGATCAATTTTCTCCCAAGTGGGACAATCAACGTTGAGTACTCAATAAGGCCAGACTACCAGGACTAGTCTTTGAAGGGTTAGGGTAAGTCTCTCAGTAGGTGGCCACCTCTGAGAGGTGAGTCCTTCCTGGATAGGATGCCAGTCTGGTAGGTCATGCCGGTCTGAGCTAGCAAGTTTCAGTCATGTGGACTGTGTGTTCCCGGAATGGACAAACGGTAAGTTGGGGTATAGAGATGGAGGAGTATCTCACCCGGTAGGCCGTACACCTACCTTTTGTCAGCTTGCACAAAGTATGACATTCTGACTGTTATTTAGTTATGGGTCCTAACGTGTGGTAACCCATGGCTACCCTTTTGAGTGGTTGTATTTATTGTGCACATGAGTGGTTTGAAAAGTAAAACACCACTCTTAATTTCCAATACTTATTTAATGCTTGCCAGCACTTTTCTTTATGAAATTTTTTCCAACTTGCATACATAACTTATTTTACCTGAAACACTCAAAGCACACACAGGCTTACTGAGATTTTTATCTCACCACCTTTTATGTCATGTTTTCAGGAAGATCCTGTTGTGGAGGTCATTAGCTAGATTATTGCCTATGCTTTGAAGACTCGTGTTATTTTCTTTATGTGACGCTTTGAGAGATTGTTGCAAATAATTTATTTTGGATTTGTACCAGTATTTATCTTTTGGGTTTAAATTTTAAAGTCTTTATTTTATTTTGTTCTTTGTAACCTAGTTATAAAGACCCCTTGTCCTCTGGACGGGGCGACATCCCCGGCCCTGATGGGTCTAGGTAGTGGGGTGTTACATCCGGGGTTTGCTGTTAAGTACTAAAACGTAAAGAACTGAGTACTATATTCTTTTGGCTAATAGTATTTTTCTAGCATAATTTTACCAATTAAATAGAAATCGATCTGATCGCTGGCAGAGAAGTTCTATTGTGAGCTTATCACCTTGGCACACCAATGTTTAAATTGATATTCCAAAGTTGTACCATCTTCCCATTCTGGATCTGGATCTAGATTAGGGAGTAGACTTGTTTCAAGAGTGCTAATCTGGATATAATGTTTTGCTGGTTCAATTTGAGTTGAGATCCACTCAGGTGGAGAGCTCTCAAGAAATAAGTGGACTGGACCTTTAAATTTTTGAAAATGTTTCCTAAGAATACTATTCAGAGGCTGAGGAAGATCCATAGTATAGGTTACATCATCAATGATCAAAGAATTAAGTAACCTGAAAGTTATTAATGCATAAGAAGTAATTTCTACTCTAGCAAAGTAAAGAGTAGGAAACATGCTAATGTCTATATTAGCTTTCTAAATAGAATAGACTAATTGACATCGGCAATAAGAAAGAACGGGATCAGTTCCAGAAGTTTGTACTCTGCATTGGCTAAATTGGCCTTTGCAAGGTTGTTTCTGCACATACTCTACTTCGTAGAAGAAAGAGATGCCCACAAGTTCAGGAATGGAATTCCTCTGAGCTTCCTTAAGGAAGTCAAAATGAGCTGTGATTGTAGAAATACTAATGTATTCCACAATAACTTTGATTTGGCCAATCAAAGGAGATGGGAGTTCTTCCAAACTTTAATTGGGCCTTTGGCAGATTCCCTATGAGATGGGTTGCCTAGACTTAAATGTTTTTCGCTTACTATCTCCATTAAAGAATTAGACCTAGTGATTGGCTTAGACGAAGAAGATGTCTGATGAGTAGGAGTCTCTGAAGTCGAAGTAATAACAGTCCGAACATAAGTTCTTCCCTGCTGGTATATCGTACCATAGGGCCTATTTTTCAAATTTTGAGAAATGAAGAAGTTTGGACCCACACACTGTCTGGTGGTTTCCAAAGCTTCGGCCAAGTCATAGAATCCTCTGTAAAAGGTTACTTTGAGTGCATAGGGCTTAATTTCAACCCATTTTGAGTATACTCCGGCATGTTCGCTTGTAAAAAGTGCATAGCAAGAGAATTTTTTTCCTTGGGGTTTTTTCAGAAATGCCAAGGAAATAGTTAGTCAGACATGAAATCAAGATGACTTTTAAGTTAGATTGGTCTGGTGGAGTGACCAAATTCCATAAGTTGTCAATTAAGCAACATTGGACATCATCCAACTGTTTTCTTAACTCTAAAGTGAATTGAGACTTGGGATTCTGGTGAATCACAAGTTCATGAGTTGCGAACCTCATAGTTTTAAGTGATGAGGCTTTCTTCTTGCCTCTATCTGCTATGCCTGCAATCTCAGACAAGAAGACGAGAAAGTATGTCAGCCAGTTTATTGTTGGGGCCTTTAATATACTCCTAATTAATTTTAAGGCCTTATTTAAGTAAGCAATCAGTAAATTTAAGCCATCTTTTGTAAGATAACCCTTTAGGATTGCTTTTAGATTGGTTAGAAAATTTAACAATTGCTTCACAATCAGTTTTGATAGTTAATTCTGGTTTTTCAAGTATACAAAACTAAAACTATCTAAACAGTAAAGTATTGCAAGTATTTCATAATCTGAGGAAGTAACATGACCTCATTCCTTAAAATTTCCCGAAGAGTACCTACAAATTTGTTTAGTGTTCCTGCGGGAGTATTTATTTTGTTTTCTCAACAAAATTCCACCCCATCTAGTTTCACAACCATCAGATTCAACAATTAAATAGTCTAAATCTAAAGGCAAAGTAAGTTCAGGGAGAGTTTCACACATCTTTTTAATTTTTTGGACTAAAAAGATATCTTCCTGATTAATTTATTGTAAAGAGAGTTAGTAAGTTTACCAATATCTTTAAGATATGGTCTTGCATAATTAAGTAATCTAAGAAAATTTCTTAAAGTTTTGAGATCTTCCATTTTATCTGGAAAATCTAAAATCTTTTTAGAAATAGTAGGTTGGAGTTTAATCTTGCCATGGCCAATTTCTGCTCCAAGAAAATTAATGTTTTTTCTTGAACAAAGCCATTTTCTTTTTGAAAACAATTAATCCATATTTTTCAAACAAGGAAAAGATATGTAAGTGTGCACCGTGTTCATTTTCAGTTTTACTAAAAACAAGAACATCGTCAATGTAAACATAAGTAAAAGTAGAGTAAGGTCTATAAATATTATCCATTTCTCTTTGGAAAACTTGTGGTTTTATTTTTAAACCAAATGGCATAACTAGCCATTCAAAGTGTCCTTCAGGACAAGAAAATACAGTCTAATTTACCGAGTCTGGATACATTCTTACCTGCTAGAATCCTGATTTCATGTCAAACTTATTGTACCATAAAGATCCTTGGATTTTGTTGATGAGTTGGTCTTTGTCCGGGATTTTGTATCCATCCTCATTACAGTTGTCATTAAGATGTTTGTAATTGAAGACCATTCAAGTTTGTCCTCATTTCTGTTCAGATCCTTTATTTACAACAAAGGCCGGGGACCTATGTCTGGAGTCAGATCTTTGGATTACTCCAAGACTCAGCAGATGTTCCACATGCTTTTTGCATTCCTGCTGCTCAAAGTTTGAGTACTTCAAATCCTGTGCTTTAATAGTCAGGTCAGGATTGATAATATCAAGTTTATAGAAAACCTTATCTTTTTCCCAATATTTAAGAGGGTTTTCTCCAATTATTTCTAGTTTTTCAAGCCTAGAAATAAAGTCCTCAATTGTAAGATTGAGCTATAAGTTTTTCAGGATTATCTTAGGGTGTAGATAATTATCTAAATCCTCAAGAATTTCTCCTGAAATGAAGTCACCATCTACATGAGAGTCAATGCACAAGAGATCAAAAGTATCTAGTGCCTCATAACAGGTTAAGTCTATACAATAACTGCAAGCAGCTTTCTTTTCAACTTGTAGCCTACTATTCAAAGTTCCTTTCCTTTTACAAGCTCCGGGTGGATCAAATTAACATTCATCAATAGGAGTTGGAGGAATAGGGACCAGAGCTAAATTGGGCTTTGGTGGTGGTTTTATCAAGGGGGTATATATATGTATATATGTATAAATATGTGTTGTGTGTATATATATGCATATATATATGTGTGTATAAATATATATTATGTATATATGTGTGTGTGTGTGTTGTATATATGTAAATATATATACATATATATGTGTAGTATATATATGTATATATATGTATGTATATGTATGTTTTATGTGTGTATAAATATATTTGTGTATACAAGTATATGTCCTATAAATATATATATATATATATATATATATATGCATTGTGCAAATATATACATGTGTGTGTGTGTGTGTGTATGTGTATGTATGTTTAAATTATTTAATAAAAACGATGATATAATTAACATCATATAAACTTTAAAAATTATATGTACGTGTCATATATATATATATATATATATATACACTTGTATATGTATATGTATTATTTGTGTTATATATAAATACAAATATATATGTACAAATATATGCTCTATATATATGTATAAATGTATATATATTTATAAATTTTTATATATTTGTGCATAAATATGTATTATATATATGTAAATATATAAATATATTTACATATACGTATTGTATATAAATATAATTATATAAATTTATATATATATGTATCTATATGTGTATATATAATAAATATGTGTTGTATATATACATATATATATATATATATATATATATGAATACATATATATATTTATGTATAATTATGTTTTATATGAGTGTTGGGTATATATTTATACATATATATATATATGTATGTATATGTATGTATATCTTTTGTTTCTATATTAGCCTTTTCAAGAAGATAAATTTTTTCATATAATATATATAATAGATCTCATGGAATTAAAGAAATTGATTGTGTATAAGAAGCTAAAAGAAGAGCAAAAGCTTGTTCAATTTTAAATGGCCTTGCATCTTGAATTCAAGCTAGTAAGAAGTTCAATTCTGCATCGATCACTATTACCTAGTGTTGACAAGATTTTAAATAAGTTGAAGAGATTAACTAAAGTTTCTACAAATTGCAAACTCGCAGACACATTTAGTTCTCATTACAACCTTAAGAGCTCAACGTCTACACGACTCAACAACTCAAAAGAATCAGAAAGAGGCGATGATGAATGTAGCTTTGGCCATGATGAAAAGGACATAGGAAGAAGGACTATCCAAAATTAAAAAACAAGATGAAAAGGTTGTTACCGAATCCAAGTATTGATATTTCATCTCAACAATTTTGAAGACCTCCAAAGGTTGCTTAGTTTTAGAAATACTAGTGCTCTTAAACAGATTCATCTTCTCTTCTATTTGAAACTCCAAGCAACACACAATGTATAACATATACAGAAATTCAAGTAATGGTAGCTCAACAAATTCAGCAACTTCTTGGTACATCACTTGACATGCAGTCTTCAGCCCTTTTTCCAATGATGGCAACTTATGTAGGTCCTACTAACTCTGTTTGACCAATTAAATCCTCAACTTGGATCTTTGATTTTGGTGTCTCACATCACATGACTAATGATTCATCCATTCTTGTAAGTTGCAAAGAATTTTCCTCTCCTTTTTAAATTGAAACAACTAATGGTTCATATATGGAAATGCATAAAAAGAGTTCAATCACTTTAGACTCTTTTAGTTCCAGAAATCTATATATCTCTACAGATTTTCATATCTCAAATCTATTTATAAATTTACTTTCAATGGGTCAACTTATAAATTTAGTTGTGTTATTCAGGATCCTTACACAAGGAAGTAGATTAGGACAGGCCGTAAAGAAAGGCGTCTTTATATTTTGCAATAGCTTTTCTGCCCTATCTTAGATAGATTAAAATCCTCAACTTTTTCTCCAAAGGTGAACTCACATTCATCTATGTTTCACTTATGGCATTCTAGATTAGGTTATGTTTCTAGTTCACGCTTGAAGAATATGAAGTATAGATTTTCTTACTTCATAGGGAACTCTTAAGTGAAATATAGATGAATAGAAGTAAGAAATGTATCATTTCTTGCTTCTATTCATTCCTTCTACGAGCTATTGCATTATAAAGAAATAGCGTGTGATCCAAATTGGCAACAACCTAAGTGTTAAGAATTACATTCACTCCAGAAAACCCAAATATATGAAATTGTTAAGTTTCGTACAGGAAAAGCACCTATTAGATACAAATAGGTCTACATAGTTAAGGCTAAAGCTGAGAGATCTCTTGAAAGATACAAGGTTTGACTGGTTGCAAACGGATATGCTCAAGAATATGGACTTGATTATAGGAAAATTTTGCTCTTGTAGCTAAGATGACATTTGTATATACTTTAATTTCTGTTGCAGCCAAGAAAATATGGAACATGTTTCAAATGGATATAAAGAATACTTTCTTGAATAGGAAGTTGCAAGAAGAGGTTTATATGAGACCTCCCTTAGGGTATAATATGCCTCTAGGTTATGTCTGCCGCTTAAGGAATGCTCTATTTGGTCTTAAACAAGCACCTCATGCTTGGTTCGAAAAATTTTGTTGCATAATGAAGGATGCTAGTTTCTCTAATGGTGCTTTTAAGCTAACTTTGTTCTATTCCACTTCTTCACGTTGTTGAATTTGTAGTTGTTTTATGTTGATGATATGATTATCATAGGGGATTATAACCAAGGCATTTTTTAATTAAAAAGGCACCTTCATGAACAATTTGAGATGAAAGATTTGGGATATTTACGTATCTTTTTAGGTATTGAAGTGGCATAATCTGAAGAGGGCTATTTTCTGTCTCAATCCAAGTACAACAATGAAGTGATCTCCAGAACTAGACTAACTAAAAATAGATTTGTTGATGCTCCTATGAAGTTAAATATAAAATTTTAACCAACTAATGGTGTGCCTCTTGATGAACCTACTTTATGTTATCAGATTGTTAGGTATCTTATTTATCTTACTTTAACTCGCCCTGATGTTGCCTATGTTATTTATGTTGTTAGTCAATTTGTTGCAACCCCTCGTATACTACATTGGGTAGTTGTAGTTCGGATCCTTAGATACTTGAATGGAACTTTATTTCATAGCATACTTCTATCTTCTTCTTCTACAGACCTTAAACATTTTTCTAGTTTAGATTGGGCAGGAGATGTTACATCTAAGACGTCTACTACTGGCTTTTACATTTTTCATGTAGACTTTTTTATTTATTGGAAAAGCAAGA
The DNA here is from genome assembly GCA_026120185.1 of Voacanga thouarsii. Classification (NCBI taxonomy): domain Eukaryota; kingdom Viridiplantae; phylum Streptophyta; class Magnoliopsida; order Gentianales; family Apocynaceae; genus Voacanga; species Voacanga thouarsii. Next base: position 1,946,635 of record JANUWF010001127.1, on the reverse strand, counting down.
AACAATATGTGTTCTCACGATCTAGTTCAGAAGATGAATATAGAGCAATAACTGATATTGTGGCAAAGGTTATTTGGCTACGCTAGTTGTTGACATATATGGGTTTTGTCTTCTATTCCCTACCTCCTTGTTTTGTGACAAGCAGAGTGTAATTCAAATTGCACGAAATTCTATTTTTCATGAGAAAATGAAGTATATAGAAATTTACTATCACTTTGTTTAACACCATTTCCAAAATGGCACTATCTTTCTTCTTTGTACCCCCTATATCTTCAGCTTGCCAACTTTTTTACTAAATCCTATACTATTTCTCAATTTAGGTCATTTCTTAGCAAACTCTCTATGTTTTCCTTTTCCTATCATGAGTTTGTGGGGGGTGATAGAAAATAAACGATATCCTAGAGAGGGTAGAATAGTCCTTTTATTGTACAACTATTTTCTATTACTTTTATATACTATGTAAATAGAAACACTGTACAGATGAGATTTGTGGAAATGGAACATAGATGAGTATGCTTGTTCATCTTTCTTTTGTTTCTTCCTTTGTAGAAATCTGACACATTTTAGATAAGAATGTGTTGTTAGTTCCATATCAACAGTCACACAGGATAACAAATACATTTTTTTTTTCATTTTTTTCCTTCTATTTGTTAACTAAAATTTTTTATTTTGGAAAAGAAAAAAAATTCCACTCTTCTTTGAACAAGGTGGATATTTTGGAATAAATTTGGAAATAGAGGACCAAAAATGATAATTGGTCTAATGTTCAATAGTATCCAACTCTGGACATATTTGAGAATAGTTAGCAAATCTAATTACTTATATTTTCCAACATTACACGTCATCATAGCTTATAGGGTTTTTTGAGCCCTAAGTGGTAGATTCTTCCTTATTTTAGCTGGTCGACAAACTAAATTGCACTCTGTAAATGCATGGCTAGATTCGTGCTATATGTAGGTGGCATAATAATATTTTTCTATTTCAAGCAAGCCCGAGAAGCACATAATTTCTTTGCTATTTTGTACTTAATAAAAACTGTGTATAATGAAGGCATCCAAATATCAAAATTCTGAGTTGTTAAAATTTTTGGAAATGGAACACAAATAAGTATACTTGTTCTTTGTCTTTCTTTAATTTCTTCACTTGCAAAAATCTGACACAGTATCAGAGCCAACAGTGGTTACTTCGATCTTAGCCAAATCCTTCTTCTTTGGGTAAGCTGATATGTGATATTTGTCACCGTCAATTTTTTAGATAAGCTCATGCTACTGGTTTCTGTGTTGTGGATTCTTGTGCATTCAAAAATTCCACAGATTTCTATGCTGGCTATGATCCATTCTTTACTCTATTTGTTTGGTGAGTTCATTATTTCAGCTGTGGGTGAGCTATGTTTGCTCTATTGTTTCGTGAATTTGTGAATTTTAGCTTGTGATTTGAGACACCGATATCAATGCTTCTCTATTGTTGCATCAATGGATCTCTATTTTTCTCTGATCTTTGATTAGCTTCCTATCTGGCTGAGTTCCATTTGCTACTAGTGGTGTTAGACGGCCTTCTTAACCAAAAAAAAAAAAAGAAAATCTTGTCCATTGTTTTCTCAATCTACCGTGTGTATGTTCACTCTCTATTCGCTTCTATTTCTTCAATATTCCTCTGAATTATTTGGTGCACTAGAAATGTATCTTTTAGGTTTGTTGGTTTGAGTTAAGTTGAGAAAAGAGTCTTATTGGTCTTATCTGATGAAAATTCATATCACTGGTAAGGATCTCAAGGGTTATCTTGATTGGACAATTACTGCTCCTATTGAAAATGCACATGGTTTTGCAGAAATATAGAAAGAGTGGGAAACGAATAATGCAAGAATTTTAGGTTGGATCAATAACTATTTGAACCAACTATTAACATGCATTTTTCTACATTTTCCATAGCAAAAGATGTTTGGGACTATTTGAGAAGAGTATACATGCAATCTAACTTTGCCCATCTATTTGAGTTGGCAAATATGATACGCAACTTACTTCAGGAAGCCAAGACTCTTTTGGAATTCTATAACACTATGAATGGTCTTTGTGATGAAGTAGATTTAATGGATCTCATGGAATTAAAAAAATTAACTATTTATAAAGAGCTAAGAGAAGAGTAAAAGCTTGTTTAGTTTTTAATGGTCTTGCATCCTAATTCGAGCCGGTAAGAAGTTCAATTCTACATCAATCACCATTACCAAGTGTTGATAAGATCATAAGTGAGCTGGTGACTAAAGAGACTAGACTTAAGTCTCTACAAACTGCAAACTCATAAACACATTCAATTCTCATTGCAACCTCAAGAGCTCAACATCTACAAGGCTTAATAACATAAAAGTATTAGAAAGTGGTTGCTGATGAATGTAGCTTTTTCCATGAAAAAGGGCATAAGAAGAAAGACTGTCTAAAGTTGAAAAACAACTTGAATGGTGTTACCAAATCTAAGTATTGGTATTTCATCTCAACAATTTCGAAGACCTCCAAAAGTAGCTGGTTCTGGAAATATTAGTACTTTTACAATAGATTAATCTTCTCTTCCATTTGAAACTCCAAGCAACACACAACGTATAACACATGGAGAAATTCAAGCAATGGTAGCTCAACAAATTCACCCTTATTATTGCTCAAAAGTTATGCATCTCTAGGAATGTTGCCTTTCTTGAACACATCCCTTATTATTGTCTTCCATTTTCTTCAACTAATGTCACAAAAGAAAATGTACATTCTTTTGATCCTTTTAATGAAGTGGATTCTTCCAATTTTGATAGTAATTCCTGATCTTTTATCTCTTTGAATGAAAATGACCTGTGAAAAATACACAAGATGACTCCTCTCCTGCTTTAGAAAATGTTGTAGCTCCGAAAGCCCTCTATCTTTACTCTTCGATATGACTTCTTTACTAATGGAGTCCCCTATCATTCCCAATGCTACTAACACACAACAAACTTAAACTCATTCAAGGTATCTATCTCATGCTAGACATCCTCCTTATTAGTTCACAAATTACACTATAAATTTCTCTTCTTCATATATATCAGTTCTTGCTTTTATTCATTCCTTCTATGAGGCATTGTATTATAAAGAGGCAGTCTATGATCCAAATAGGTAACAAGATATGTGTGAAGAATTATACTCACTCTAGAAAACTCATACTTGGGACAATATTAAGCTTTCTATAGGAAAAGTAGCAATTAGATGTAAATGGGCTTATAAAGTTAAGAGTAAAGCTGATGGATATCTTGAAAAATATAAGGCTTGACTGTTTGCAAAAGGATATGCTCAAGTATATGGACTTGATTATGAGGAAACTTTTGCTCTTATAGCTAAAATGACATTTGTACATACTTTAATTTTTGTAGTAGCTAAAAAAAGATGGAACATGTTTCAAATGGATGTAAAGAATGTTGAGTTTAAGAAGATGTTTATATAAGACCTCCCCTTGGGTATACTGTGCCTCCAGGTCATGTCTACCACTTAAGGCATGCTCTATATGGTCTTAAACAAGCACCTCGTGATTAGTTTGAAACTTTTGTTGCATAATGAAGGATGTTGGTTTCTCCAATAGTGCTTTTGATCCAGTCTTTTTCTATTCCACTTCTTATGTGGTATAAGCTTGTTGTTACTTTATCATTGCAACAAAAAAAAAAAAAAAAAAACACTCTGTATACAATGTCGATTTTTACGGCGGTCCAAAAATTGTTGCAAATGCCCGTTATTTATGACAAGAATGTGACCATCGTAATTAGTGTAGTATTTGCTATAGGCTATAATTTATAAAGGGTTAAATACGATAGTATATCTTTAGAACAACACTATATGCAATAGTTACCAGAAAAAATCATCATTTGAAATAGTATATACAACAGTTCAAGGACCATCGTATATAGTATGATGTATATGATAGTTGTTTAGATATTTACGGTAGTTCTAGACCGTCATAAATATGTGATATATGGTGATATATTTGCGATGGTTCTCTAGTAGCAGTAAAGGAATTAACTTATATGCAACGGTCCTTGGGCCATCATATATAGGTTTTATGTGATGGTTTTTTTTTCTTTTTTATTTGCAACGGGTTTTTATGCATTGTAAATAGTTCATTTTTGTGAAAAACACTTCAATTGATACATTAATTTTTTATTTTTCTCTCAAAATTCTATTTACTTACTTCTTATGGCTACTGTAATATATGTAACAGTTGGATTTTTAATTTGTTGAACATATATCCATATAGGCATTAGGTTTGGTAGTTAATTTAATGTTATAATTATACTTCAAAGTAAATTTATTCCACTTTAACAATTTAATTTATCTTTATTATCTGCAAAAATTGGCATACATAACCTATTCAACTTATTTGTTAAATATACTTGCTGGACTTTTAATTTGTGAGCAAAAATTATAAATATTGATTAGGCTTTTAGTTCTTATAGTTATAAGGATAAGAATAGTTTAAAAGGCCTTTGATAAGCAATCAAACTGCCAATTGCTTTCATGTTTGGTTTTCATGTATTTTTATTTGTCTTTAATAGATTGAACTGTTAGATCGTTAACATATTATCTAGAATATATACTTCCTACATAACATACAAGGTAGTTAGTTATGCATACATGCATACTTTATATATATGAGTGTATGTATGTATGTGTGTGTGTATAATAATAATAATAATAATAATAATAATAATAATAATAATAATAATAATAATAATAATAATAATAATAATAATAATAATAATAATAATAATAATAATAATAATAATAATAATAATAATATGTATAGAATAGGAAGACTATCAGATTAGATTTTTTTTTCTTCTACTTGTCATATTAGTATATGTTTATTCAAATTTGTATATATTTTAATTCTATTTTGTTTAATTAATTAGAGATGAATAAATATAATATACTATATTTATATAAATACATATACCTAAAAATGATTAATTAATATTTAGTGGGAAGAAAATTCAATAGATTTAGAAAGCAATTTAAAAAATAAGATATATATATATATATATATATATATATATACCTGAAATGATTTATTAATATTTAGTCGAAAGAAAATATAAGAGATCTAGAAAGTAAATAAAAAAACATAAGTTTAACACTTAGGGTCGTTTGATAAAATTGAATTCTGAAGGCTGAAGTCTGAATATTTAAGTATTGAATTCTAAAATCTAATATCTGAATCTGAAGTCTAAATTAATTATATTTTATTTTTACACTATATTTTATTGCAATTTAGATTGAATATAAAAAATATTAATAATTATATCAATATTTAACACATTCAGACTTCAGACTTAAGTAATTTTCAAATCGCTTAAGATTTATAGCAGGATTCTAGTACATCTTAATCAATTAAGTGATAACAAAAATCTGTTATCAAACGCACATAATTAATTAAGTACTTAATATTAACTGTTATCAAACATGCTTAATAAATAAGTACTTAATTTGTTCAGTTTTAAATGCTGAATTGGGTTATCAAACAAGCGTATAGGTACATGTATTGGAAGAGAAAATTGAGCCCCCCCCCAAAAAAAAGAATTAAAAGGGAAAAATCAATTTAGGAGGAAAATTTGAGGGAATGAAGCACTTTCCTTCGACACCTGAGTGTCCTGACTCCTAAATGTCCCTTCAATAGTACCCACTCTAGCTCTCTCTCCTGCAACCCAAATCTTCCACCACCTACATTGACACCCTATTGCCACAAATCCTCTTTTTTCTCTCATTTTAGTTTGTTACAAAGAAATCTCCCCCCTTTAACCCTTTCCAAACGTAGCACACCAACTCTGGTGATGATCAGGTGATGGGAGCGAGCCGTTGATAGCAAACAGGAGTCGGAACCAAACAAAAGCTTCAAACTTCAGGTAATTTATCTAAGCTTTAAACTTTTGCCAATAGTTGTTTAGTTTTGTATTTATTCTCTTGCCAATCTTTCTATTTCCAAATGGGTTTACTATTACCTTTTTGGTGTTTATCCCCAACGTAGAATGAATTTGGAACCATAGAATTAGAAATGTTATGGTCAAATAACTATTTACACAGTAATCAAATGAGGTTTTTTCTTCACATGAAAATTCTCATTAGGTTAAGAAGTCCTAGTTTATGGAGGAGAAGCATTCGTTGTAACACTAATAAACAAGTTCTAACCTCATAGTGTGGCAAATAATGAAATTTTAGGTATACACCATCTAAGGAATAGTATTTCTGCAATATTTAGTAGATTGCTCCTAGATCCAAATTAAGTAATGTGTTAATTTAAGGCCTTTTCTCATGTCTTCCTTTGGATTCTCACTATTTCCCCCTCTATTCTTTATTAAATCTGGATAGAAACAAAAGTTGAGAATTTGGAGTGAAATAAAATATTATTTGTACTTAATAAATTGTACTTTATGTTAGTAGCTTTGTTAATTTTAAGGTGCATCTAATCTGTTGTTGGAATTTTGATAATCTTTTTCCTTACTGTGTTGTACTAAGAGCTGAATGGTGATCTATGAGTAATATTTTTGGGAAACACAAAAATTAATTTTTTTTGGAATTTCTACTTCAAGTTTTACATTCATTTTAGTAAACATTTGTTCTGATGATTTACATGCGGTGATTTTTTGACCTATTGCTAACTTTAAATTTCATCACTGTGTAGTCATAAAATGTGATACTACTATGTTATGATTTGTTCCTTTTCGTTTTCTTCTAATGATGTAATGATGTAGGGTGGTCAATATTATTCTGTAAAATGTGCAAATTGTTCATGTGATTTTCTTACTAGCTATATCAATCGTATTGGATATGGTCAAAGCTATTTAATAGGATATCTTTGTCTTTTTTAAAGAGATTTTTATAAAAGTTTTTCTTAATAGTTCAGCATACTTCTTTAATGACCAAAACATAAATTTGAGATGAAGCAAATGAGTTCATAATGTATATTTGTTATGTGTGACTGGTAGTATGCTTATCTCTTGAACACTGTTGTTTTGTCATAATGTTTATGTTTGTTTTATTTGTGTACTTTATGTTTGTTTAAGGTAATAAGTGGCATTTTTTTTCTAGTTTCATTACTTCAACTAGGGAACATAGATAGGTCATGGATTTATTTATCCGATTATCTATCTAAAGATTATGATGATGGATTGAATATCTTCTTGGTTTGCATGTAACGATAAACTTAGTAGAATAAAGATACTTTGTCTGTATACTCGGTGCCAAAACCATTACTATGTAACCCAGTAGAAACAAAGCAGCATTGTAGGATATGGGGCTTCCTCAACCAGTATAAGAACTGTGATTGTTATGGTGAAGAATATGTTTCTTTAAATAAAGATACTAACATTCTTTCTCCTGTAGAGGTTTTAAATTTAGATGACACGATTGGCATGGTCAATGTTGCAGTTGGATTTAATGAGATAAATAATTCTAGTGAGCCATCAGAAGATGTAAAACAGATCCTTATGGTATTAGAATATTCCAATGTTGATTTGTATAAAAAGTTTCCGTCCCTTTCATTCCTCATGCATTTTTTACACATAAAAGTTTTGAATGGATAGTTAAATAAATCTTTTGATATGTTGCTTGAGCTATTAAATGAGGCTTTATATTGGTGTGAAAATACCTAGAAACTATTATGAGGCAACCAAGATAACTAATATGTTGGGAATGGAATGCATAACATAGGATGCTTGTCGAAAAAATTGCTTGTTCTATAAGGAGAATGATGTAGGGCTAAGTGAGTGTGATGTGTGTAAGGCTCCCGGTACACAAAACCTAGTAGAAAAATACCATGCAAATGAGTAAGGTACTTTCCATTAAAGCCTCAATTAAAGCGATTATTTATGTCATCTAAAAGAGCGTCACTAATAAGGTAGCAAGAAGAGGGGCTAGTGAAAAATGGTGTATATAGACACCCAGCTGATTCATATGCTTAGAAAATGCTTGATAAATTGAATCCTCAATTATCTAGCGATTGTAGAAATGTCAGTCTTGGTTTATCATCGGATGGTTTTAGTTTTTTCTCAAATATGCATATTCCTCACAACACTTGACCTGTTATTGTCATTCCTTATAACTTAACACCAAGGTTTTACATAAAACAGCCATTTTTATGTTGTCAATACCCATAAATGGTCCCAAGTCACCAAGTAACAAAATTGATGACTCTTTGCAACCCCTAATTGAGGAGTTGACATATTATGTCACAAGAGCATTATGGTGTTTGATTCAATGCCAAAAGAAATGTTTTGTTTGCTTGTGGCACTCATGTAGACTATAAATGATTTTTCTGTATATGGTAATTTATTTGGGTATAGTGTCCATAATGATAAAGCTTGTCCAATTTGTACAGTGAATTATTTGAGCTATTATTTGCCTCACAGTGGAAAATTTTACTTTTTGTACAATTGACGCTTCTTGCTACCTACTTATCGATTGTGTAAAGATAAGGTCTCATTCTACGAGGATGCAGAAATCCCTGCCTCACTAAGAAGATTTGATGGTGCACAAATTTTACGGCAACTTAATGCTTGTCTCACTAAATATAGGAAGGAAGATGTGGAAAAAAAAGGAAGAAGGGCAGATTTTGAAAAACTTTTTTAGGATAAACAGTTTCAATTAGAATAAGAGAAGTAAAAAGTTTGTGAAAAATTGCTATAAACAATCTTAGGAGACAACAACAGGACAAAAGATACTCTGAAAGCACGCTAGAACTTAGAGGTTTTGAATATTAAAAAAAACCCTTGCATCCTATATTGAAGCATTTTGGATTTGCTACACCTTACCCCCAGCTCTTTATACAAAGAGCAAGATTAAGATTGATAGGTTTTTAAAAGTGTTAAAGGAATTATGAGTGTCGAATAGTTATAGTTCAAATATTTCATACTGAGTAAACTTGAAAAAGAGGACTATTGGGGGTTTGAAATCCCATGATTCCAACATTTTGCTTCAATAATTTGTGCCGTTGCTAGCACGGACGACGCTGCCAAAAAATGTTGTCCAAGTTTTGATTGAAATTGCTGCATGTTTTAAACTTCTATGTTCAAAGGTTAATACAGAACACAGTCTAAAGTATCTCTTTATAGTAACTTTATCTCTTCTAGAAAAGACATTTGTATCAGGTTTTTCCGATATCATGGAGCATATTTCAATACACTTAGTTTAAGGTACTCCTCTTGCAAGCCCAATATAGTGTAAATGGATGTTTTCCATTGAAAGGTAGTATTACAATCTATCTGGATACACTTTTATACATTGTTTATTGTATTCCTTAAGCAAGCTGTTTTTTTTTTTTTTTTAGATACCTCATGAACTTGAAGAAGTATGTACATAATCATGCTTGTCTAGAGGGTTCTTTTGCTAGTGGGTATTTGATAGAAGAGTGCATAACATTCATCTCTAGGTACATGAATGAGGTAGAGAGTAAAGAAAATAGGCTTGCAATGTATAGTGATGTTGGCTGTGAAATGGGCAAGGCATTTGGGAATGGAGTTGATGTAGTATTTGACTATATAACCTTAACTCAAGCATATCGATGGGTGCTTGCACACTGTGAAGAGTTGAAATCATATCAAGAATAAGTTAATCTATTGGTTATGAATCTGATTCCTTTCTTTTTTAATAACTAAATTTGTTATTTTTAAATTATTTTAACCAATATCGTTGTCCTATGTACTTAAGCTTCATATCAACGAAATCGCAAGACAAAATCCAAGGGCTAGATTGCATGATAGATAACGTATTTATTCATCCACATTTCATACTTGGTTGCAACAACATGTAGGTTTAAAAATTCATGATGATTAAATCCAAGTACTACAAACTATATTTTTCTTTCTTTAACTTAAGCATCAATAAGTCCTTTATTGATTTCAAGTTGAGAAAAAAAATGGAAACTCATGAAATATCTTAAGACATAAAGTGCCTTGAAAATGATGTTTACACTCAAGAATGGTGCTTTAATACTTGCAATGTGAATGGCTTCCGATTTTGCACTAAAGCTCACGAGGGACATAGGTTAACACAAAATAATGGAGTGTTTTGTAGGGCTGATACGACTAGTTATTCTCGTGTTTAAGATAAGAATTCCTATTGGTTTCCTAATGTCATACTTTGGAGTGCTTACTGATATTATTAAAATTCGTTGTAGTAATACTCAACAATTCTTATTGTTTAAGTGTGATTAGGTGGATTCATAGCATGAAAAGAAGCTAGATATGTTTAACTTCACATTAGTTAATTTCAATTGTTTGTTGTATAGTGATAATAAAAAGTCCGATAAGCCCTTCATCTTACCCAACCAAGCTAAGCAAATCTAGTATTCGCGTTATCCCACTGAAGGTGATCGGCATATAGTTATGCCTATGATAAGGAGGGATAATTTTGATGTTTATTCCATAGATCATGAAATAGAGGCATTTTTGCCTCAAGAGCTAGATGTTAGACCTATTTTTTTTTTTTTTTTAAGGAAATAGATAGCTCATAGGTTAGACACAGGATCCAAGAAGAGAAGGTTGATCTAAGCAGCCATCGAATGCAACCAACCACCTAAATGTAACAATCTTGCAAGTTAAATGCATTTGCATGGCATTTTGTTTTGTGTAAACTAAGCTGCTCTTATGTGTTATATGTAATCTAGCTATCATATTGTTTTAATATTTTGTGCTTCTTGTTATTTCTGGCTTTATATAGCTTTTCTTGGCCTATGGATACTGTGCATGATGCTATAGTTTAACATATGATGTTCATTCATTTTCTTCTTCCAGGATTGTATAGTTCAAAGAAGCGGTTTTTCTTGTAAGTGTTATACAACCAAGAAAACAACAAATATTCAGAGTACCTAGATGCCAAGAACAAGGAACAATGGGAAAGTAGTGTTCGAAAAGGAAGAAAATAGCAGTCCTGATTAGTTGATAGTTAGACGAGAGAGGTTGACTCGCAGCTCCCATGATGACATAGGGTGTTTAAATTCTGGCCTGTACGAACACCTTTTTGAGTAAGTACTTCTGATGTTTGGAACTTGCAATAGTTGCCATGTCCTGAATTGTTAGGTCTTTAGATGCCAATTATTAGTATGGTAATATTTAATGTTTCGACTGCCCAAATGTATAATAATAACTAATTTCACTAGTATGGTACCATTTCTCATCTGCTTCTATTTGTGCAATTTATGCCGCATCAGTTAAAGATGGAACATAAATTCTTATCACGCTGCTAAATCTTTTTTTTTTTTATTATTATTTTTTCAATATACTTGTAGGAAAATCTAGAAGTCTATTCCAGATGAGAAGCAAAGCCTATTTATAGCTTTGGACGCCATTTGATTTAGCACCTATGAAAGGGGACATAAAAAGGTTGTTGTAACACCCCACTACCTAGGCCCGCCAGGGCCGGGGATGTCGCCCCGTCCAAAGGACAAGGGGTCTTTATAACTAGGTCACACGAATAAAATAGCGGAATAAAAATAATACTTTAACTTAAAATTTATTACATTCCAAGAATAAGTCCATGAATTCCCAAAAGAAAAACAAATCCATAAATAAAATTATCCACTCTCAACTCCCCAAAGCAATACATAAAAATAAATGACAACATTCTCTTCCAAGGCAGATAACACTAGCTACTCATCCCCACAGTAGAATTGACCTGAAATCATGGTAAAAAGGTGATGAAATCCCAGTAAGTCCGTGTGTGCTTTGGGTGTTCAGTGAAAATAGTTCGTGGATGCAAAGTGTGAAATCTTTATAAGAGAAATATTGGCAAGCAATAAACATTAGTCAAAAGCAAGAGTGGTGTTTTGGCTTTTCCAGCTAAACATAATCAATAAAAATCAACCACCCGAAAGAAAGGGTTATGGGTTACCACACGTTGGGCTCTATAACCGGCCAGAATGCCGACACTTTGTGCAGACTAACAAAAGGTAGGTGATCGGCCTACCAAGCAAGATACTCCTCCTTCTCTATACCCAAACAACAACCGAGTGTCCATTCCGGCCTAACACAGTCAGTTGATTGAAATAAAACTGCTAGCTCGGACCGACATGACTAAGTAGTACTGACATTTCTCTAAGTTGAGCTTATCTTCTAGAGGTGGCCTCCTGCTAGAAGACTCACTCTTGCTCTTCAAAACTAGACTACTAGCCTACCCCTATTGAGTACTCAACGTAACGTATCCCCCTTTTGGGAAAATGAACATAACATAGTTCCACTTGAAAATGGCAATTAAGGATTTCCAAAGTCTTTGTCAAAATCAGTTTTAGAAAGAGTTTTGAGTTTGGGTAAATCTACTTATTAATTTTCAAATAATTTGTTTGACTAAAATAAGAAAGAAATCAATTCTTAATTGCCTTTATAGAAATGAGTGTCCATGCACTCTACATTTGGCTTGCCATAATAAACATTTTCATCAAATAGGTTTTATGCAGGAACTTACCTGATTCTTGCTCACAATAAGAGGTCTTTAATAGCCGACCTAACACCGCATGGGGTAAATATAAACCACAATCAAACTCAAGCCAAAATCCACTTTCTAAATTTAAAACTAACTCAACTCACTACTACCATGATCCTAGTGTCCCAAGCTTTAAGGCCAAATAATAAAGGAAAGGGGTTTATAAGTTAAGGCTAATCTGATATTTAAAATAATTAGTGTTTTGAGAAATATGTACTAATAAGCTGAAGGTTTAAATCTTACTAAGAAAAATTTAGAGTTTATTTGATGAAGAGCCCTAGGCGGTATTAGGTAAAATAATGATTTATTAATAATTATTTGCTAGAAAATAATTTATAACTAAAATTAGTTGAAAATTTTTTTTAATGAGTCTTGATTGAAAGATAATAGATAAACTTTAATAGGTTTTGGTTAAAAGATAATAATTAAATTTTAATAATAAATATTTTAATTATTATGATTATTTTCATACAAGGCTTTAGTTGATTTCATAATTTTATATAATATCTATATATTTTATTTTTCTAGCAAAAGCTATTATTTATTTGACTAAAATATCCTTATTATATATAATAATCCAAATCTACCCTTCCTAGGGTTCTTCGAAATTACTAGCCAAAAATCATAATATTAAATATTTATTGAAGAAATAAAATTAGCTTAGGGACAACTAGGTCATGATCATAATTCTATTGCCAACCACAATCATGAACATATTCACCCCTTCACATCATCAAATCATCCAAATAAGCATAGATCCAAATTTACTAAGGCATGATCTAACCTTTACTAGCATAAATATAACCATGGCTTTAATAATCACACAAGAATATAAATCATATTCATCATAGATGACATAATCTCTAGCATACTTAATCATGGAGGCATACATTAAACCCGAAAACACCATACATTCAACCAAGATAATCAACTCATGCATAAATCCCATCTCCATCATATTCATACATATATTCATGCTTCAATCTCAACTCATTACAACAATACATACTCAAACCCTATTCATAACCCATCTTCTATCAACATCATTCTAGAGACATAAATCTAGAATTTAAAAGGAGGGTTAAAAAGGCTTCCTTGATTGATGAATACCTTGAAGGAGTTTCGAATGGATCTCAGCTCCTAGATGACTAGATCCATCTAAGGAAGATGAAGAAAGCATGGCCATTAGTGAAGAAGCCATTCGGCCAAGAAGGAGAGAGGTTCGACCAAGAGAGAGAGAGAGAGTCCATTAGCATGTTTATTCATATACATATTCATTAGAGATTAAAGATTAGAAAAGATGAAGTCGTTAGAACAAACCTACCTTGAAGGTGTTCTTAATCCTTCACAAAAATTCTAGTTTTTTTTATCCAAAAGGGCAAGTTAGATTTTGGAGTTTAATGTTAAAAATGGTATGGATGGACTCACGGCAGTGAGTAGATGAATTTTGGAGTTTTTAGAAGAAGTTTGAAGTGATTTGGAAGGGTATTAGGCAAAAGGAAGGAGTAGGTGTTCTTGGTGTGCTATGCATTCTGGAAGGTTGAAGAGAGTAGAGAGGTTTTGATTTGAAGCTGCCGAAATTCTGAAGGATTAGGGTTGGCTGAATTGTTTGTAGGGTTTTGGTAGATGATTTTCTGGTTTGGAATGGAAAAGTAAAGGCTAGTTGTTGAAATCCTAAAAAAATATCTTAAGGAATCAAATTTGGAAACTAAATATAGCAAGAATATCTTTGATCATTGGAGAGCTTTTGGGAAGCTGCTATGGCCGAATTGTTGTGCAGTGTTTCTGCTGGATGAAAGTTGATTGAGGAGGGGTAATGGTGGCCGAAAAGATGGAGTGAAATGGTGAAGAATAAGTCTGGTTGGTTGAGGAACATTTTATGGAAGGTTGCTAAATTAATGTTGCTGGAATTTTGGTATCTAATCAAATCATGATTGCAGAGATTTGCTGGAGAGATTTTCGAGCAGTCATGTCTGATTTTCGTGCAGGAGCTTGGAGAAGGCAATGGAGTTCTGATAGTTGCTGTTTAAGAGTGGTTTGTGCAGAAGAAAACTGAAGTTTCGGCCAGCGATGAATTAGGAAACAAAGCTCGAAATTTTCCTGTACAGAATTTTCGTAAGGTGCTGGAATTTCTAGACAGTTTCGGCTGCCATTTTCCAGTCAGCTTGCAAAGAGTTTGGAGGAGATTTCAGGGGTCTTTCAAGGCTAGTTTCCAGCTTCTTTATGGAGGAAAAATGTGGCTAAGATGCTAAGCAAAAATTGAAAGAAAATAGCTTGGTTCCGGACCTCCAAAGCTGTGAATTCAACCAGAAATTTCTCTGGTTTTGCACAGCATTTGTGCAGTCTGAAAATGGCCAGAAAAATTCAGATCTCAAGCTGATCAAAAGGCCATTTTCTGGCAGCATTTGGGAGGGAATAATGGCTAAGAATTTCGACACCTTGAAGGCACAAGAAGTTGGAAAATTTTCAATTCATGCCATGAAGGAAAATGAACCTAGCTAGAGTGCAATTTTAGAAGGTTCACTAGAGGGATTTATTCTCTTGGAATCTCCCACATCTCTATCACATTTTTAGACCATAACATGTCTTTCACTAAGACATTTCGAACCTTCAAAGCCACAGCACTTTACTGAAATTTCTAGAAAGAAATTGGCTAGAACAAATTTGACCAATCTAATGAATTGAGAATTAAGAGAAATTAAAGATCAAGAAGAAATGAATTCTCTTAGGAAATTTCGACTAGCCACAAGAATAGGATTAGATTACTCCTATCATGTCTCCCATAGGACAACACCGCTACCCTATGCTAAGGTACTTAAGGCCGAAAATACCCCTTCCTAAGCAAAAATAAAATTTAATCATGCTAAAGCTCCAATGATGGAATTCGAACCCAAGACCTCAAGAATTAATTCCAAAGTTCTAACCACTACACCACAACAACTCTTGTTCTTATTTTCTCTCCAAAAATATTTTTCATATTTAATCCTCAAGCTATCTCCCTATTTTCTCTTCAAGCAAAAATTACCATTTTGCCCTTCTTACCCAATAAGCATAATCAAGCCCTCGAGGCTATAAAACACTAATCCAAAGCACATAAAATCATATAAAAATATATTTAAACATGCAATAAAATATGATATGCATCCCAACCCCCTTACTCTAAGGTTGGTTCCGACTGGGGTTTCACAGTTGTGCTTCGTTGGATTAAAAGGAAGGATATTTTCACAAAAAGATATGTCTTAGTTCCAATTGTAAAATGGTAAGAACTAAGGTTTAATGCCTTCAACAAGCTTTGTTGTATATAGAAAAATTAAACATGTTGGTGTGAAAACTACAGTAGAATGTTATAGAGTATATCGCTTTTGATGATGTTTTCCCCTTCTATGTAGGTCGCACTGGTACCTCTTGATCCTATGTGGATTCAAGAAGAAGGTAGAATATCTAGACAAATGTATGATTCTACTCAACTTTTGTAATTATCAAATCAATGCGAACTTGAAAGAGTTGTGAGAAAATATGTAGTTCCGCTCTACTTCACTTTGTTCAACTTAACTAATTCTGGACTTACCATGTTTGCTATTTGTAATTGAAATCTTTGAACTGGATAGGTTTGTGGGTGACATAGACAAAATACATGGGAGATCAAGTTACCTTGATTCAATTAGAGCCATTCCCTTCCTGAAGTAAACTATATTTTTGTTTGGTGAAACCATTTTTGCTACCTAATTGTGAGCATCTAATTAGTACTTCTGATTTTTACTATTGTCCTAACAACATTTCCACAAGTGCTGCATCATGAGGGAGGCGAAGAATGCATTATGTCCTCTATTTTGCCAACTTGTTTATACAAAGTGCTCCTGAAAGTTTTAGCATTTCTTCTAAGTACCCATACTTTGTAAGTTTTCAAGAGCTCCAAGAACCTTTTGAACTCCAACTTTAGTATTGGCAGTTTGGAAATATGTCTAGAGGAGTATATTTATTTATTCTTCAAATTACGAAGCTATCTCTTCTCGTTTGAATTTGATCCATTTTATACCATACAAACTTGACACTATTTCTCTATAGATTATACCTACAAATAATTACGAAGGGGATTAGAGGGAATAATTATTCGTTGTCATAATTTTTGAACTTTACTTTCTTAGGTATATGTTTGTTGTTAGATATGCTTAAGTTCTCTACAATACGTCCAGTAATATTAGATTTGTATGGTCGCAGTCATGATATGATCTACCTTTTGTTGTCTTGTAGATATGTCTGGATTTGTTTTCAATGAATGATCTAAATGCATTCCATGGCTGGTCATTTAATTTAGAGAATGACAATAATGTGAATCATACCATTCCAAATGATGTAGCACTAAGACCTGGAGACATAGAGTTGAAATCCAACAACCAACATCTAGTAGAGCACCCAACAACATCAAGGGACATTGAGTGCATAGCACAAAGGTTATATAACATAGATTTAGACACTCAAGAGGTTAGCATAAAAAACTACCTTAATGTTCTAGAAAATTAGTTCCAGCATATCATAAGGGATAACTAATTACTCAATAGTAATTTATTGATGTTCTATTCATGCGTTATCATCTTCTTCAGAAATAGGAGTGAATTTGGCTTTACATCATTGTCTATTGAAAGAAGTATTTTATATTTGTGATTATTAAAGAGGTCCTAACATTTTTGTCTTTCTATTACAGCTTACTATAAGTTGTAATAGAAAGTTGAAGGTGGGATCTGATATAAAGGCCAAAACAGCATCATTAAATACTTGTTCCTATTCAGCCCCTAGAGGATCTGAAGCATCTGATGGCAAAAAGAGAAAGACAAAAGCAACTATGGATGTTATAAAAAATAAGACAGTAGTACTGGAGAAGTTCACAACTACTGTGAAGAAGCCAATACAACTCCAAAAGAGCCAGTAGCTACTGTGAACAAGGCAAGCTGACCATGTCAGCCAGAAAATTCTAGACCCGTGCCAAGCTTAGGTATGTTATAGATAGCTATGGTAATTTTGTTTAGTGTATGCAACTCTATTCCTTTGTAACTAATCATTAAGTTTTCAACTATCATTTCCATTAGCCCAAGTGAGTTCCTCTACTACATGAAAAGGTCAGGGACACACTAAGTTTCTAGCAAAGTGGGGAACTGGAGTTAAATTAGTCGTCACAATGATAGCAGAAGGTGAAATCATTAGGAAAGAATATAATGACCTCGCAATAGCTTGTGGTGTACTGATAAAAATAGGTACGAAGCTACCTATTAGATATGCTAGTTGGCATAATAGTCCACAAGAAATCATGAACAACTTGTGGCAGGAGGTATTGGCATAGAACTTTTGAATTCAGAAACTGATTAATTTCCCATTGAATATCTAACCTTTAATTCCTTTGCTAATGTGCAAGATAATAGAATCGTAACACCCCACTACCTAGGCCCACTAGGGCCAGGGATGTCGCTCCATCCAAAAGACAAGGGGTCTTTATCACTAGGTCACACAATCAAAATAGCGAAATAAAAATAATACTTTAACTTAAAATTTATTACAACCCAAGAATGAATCCAAGAATTCCAAAAATAAATCCATAATAAAAATTATCCACTCTCAACTCCCCAAAGCATTACACAAATCAATTATCAAAAAAATCTTCCAAGGCAAGCAATATCTAGCTACTCATCCCCACAGGAGGATCGACCTGAAATCATAGGAAAACGGGTGATGAGATAAAAATCTCAGTAAGTCCGTGTGTGCTTTGAGTGTCCAATGAAAATAGTTCGTGAATGCAAAGTACAAAATCTTTATAAGAGAAATACTGGCAAGCAATAAACATTAGTCAAAATCAAGAGTGGTATTTTGGCTTTTCCAACCATACATAATCAATAAAATCAACCACTCAAAAGAAATGATCATGGGTTACCACACGTTGGGCCCCATAACTGGTCAAAATGCCGACACTTTGTGCAGACTGACAAAAGGTAGGTGATCGGCCTACCGGGTAAGATACTCCTCATTCTCTATACCCAAACAACAACCGGGTGTCCATTTCGGCAAAACACAGTCACTTGACTGAAAAAGAATAACTGCTAGCTCGAACCGACACGACCTATGGGACTGACATCTTATCCGGGAAGGACTCACCCTTCAGAGGTGGCTACCTACTGAGAGACTTACCCTAACACCTCAAAAACTAGCCCTAGCAATCCACCCTTATTGAGTACTCAACGTAACATATCCCACTTGGAAAAAATGAACTAACCATAGTTCCACATGAAAATGGTAATTAAGGATTTC
This sequence comes from Voacanga thouarsii, assembly GCA_026120185.1. Classification (NCBI taxonomy): domain Eukaryota; kingdom Viridiplantae; phylum Streptophyta; class Magnoliopsida; order Gentianales; family Apocynaceae; genus Voacanga; species Voacanga thouarsii. The sequence continues at coordinate 1,927,871 of JANUWF010001127.1, read as the reverse complement.
CAAAGTCTTTATCAAAATCAGTTTCAGAAAGAGTTTTGAGTTTGAGTAAATCCACTTATTGATTTTCAAATAATTTGGTTAACTGAAATAAGAAAGGAGTCAATCCTCAATTGCCTTTACAGAAATGAGTGTCCATGCACTCTACATTTGGCTTGTCATATTAAACATTTTACATCAATCAGGTTTTATGCAGGAGCATACCTAATCCTTAGCTCGAGTTAAAATAAAGGCCTTCAACAGCTGACCTAACCCCGCCTGGAGTAAATATAAACCACAATCAAACTCAAGCCAAAATTCACTTTCACAAATAAAACTAGCTCAACTCACTACTACCATGATCCTAGTGTCCCAAGCTTTAAGGCCAAATAATAAATAAAAAGATTTATAAGCCAAGTCTAATTTGATATTTAAAATAATTAGTGTTTTGGGAAATAGGTACTAATAAGTTGAAGGTTTAAATCTTGCTAAAAAAAATTTAGAGTTTATTTAATGAAGAGTCCTAGGTGGTATTAGGTAAAATAATGATTTATTAATAATTAATTGTTCAAAAATAATTGCTAACTAAAATTAGTTGAAAATAAATTTTAATGGGTCTTGATTGAAAGCTAATAAATAAATTTTAATAGGTTTTGATTAAAAGATAATAATTGAAAGATAATAATTTTTGATGATATTTATAACTATAAGACTTTCAAAATTAATATTTTTACTTATTATGATTATTTATATCAAAGGCTTTATTTGATATTATTATTATATATAATATCTATATATTTTATTTCCTGAAATAAAAGCTATCATTTATTTGATTAAAATATCCTTATTATATATAATAATCCAAATCTACCTTCCTAGCGTTTTCGAATTTACTAGCAAAAATTATAATATTAAATATTTTATTGATGAAATAAAAATTAGATTATGGACAACTAGATCATGATCATAATTCTATTGCTAACCACAATCATGAACATATACTCCCCTCCAATTCATCAAATCATCCAAATCATGAATAAAAGCATAGATCTAAATTTACCAATGCATGATCCAACCTTTACTAGCATAAACATAATCATGGCTTCAATAATCATACATGAATATAAATCCTATTCTTCATAGATGACATAATCTCTAGCATACTTGATCACAAATACTACCTATAACATGGAGACATGCATTAAACCCTAAAAACACCATACAATCAACCAAGATAACCAACTCATGCATAAATCCCATCTCCAACATAAACACACATTTATTCATGCTTCAATCTCTACTCATCACAACAATACATGCTCAAATCCTATTCATAATCCATCTCCTACCATTATCATCATAGAGACATGAATCTAGAATTTAAAAGGAGTGTTGAAAAGGCTTACTTGATTGATGAGTACCTTGAAGGAGTTTCGAATAGATCTCGACTCCTAGGTGACTAAATCCGTCCAAGAGAGATGAAGAAAGCATGGCCATTGGGGAAGAATTCATTTGGCCAAGGGAGGAGAGAGAGAGAGAGAGAGAGAGAGAGAGAGAGAGAGAAGAAGAAGAAGAAGAAGAAGAAGAAGAAGAAGAAGAAGAAGAGAGTCCATTAGCATGCTTATACACATGTATATTCATTAGAGATTAAAGATTAGTGAATATGAAGTTGATTGAACAAACTTACCTTAAAAGTGTTCTTGAGCCTTCACAAAAATAATGATTTTTTATCCAAATGAGAGAGTTGGATTTTGGAGTTTGGTGTTAAAAGTGGTATGGATGGACTCACGGCAGTGAGTAGATGAATTCTGGATTTTTTTTTGAAGAAGATTGAAGTGGTTTAGAGAGGTATTAGGCAAGAGAAGTAAGTAGGTGTTCTTGATGTTCTATGTGTGCTTGAAGGTTGAAGAGAATGGAGGGATTTTGGTTTGAAGCTGCCGAAATTCTGTGTGTGTGCAGTGGCCGAATTGTTTGTGTAGTTTAGGTTGATGATTTTTCGAGTTTAAAAGGAAAAGAAAAGGCTAGTTGTTGAAATCCTAAAAGAATATTTTTGGGAATCAAATTTGGAAACAAAATATAGCAAGAATATCTTTGATCAATGGAGAGCTTTTTGGAGCTGTAATGGCCGACTAATTGCTCAGTGATTTTACTGGATGAAAGCAGGTTGAAGAAGGTTAATAGTGGCCAAAAAGAGGGGGTGCAATGGTGAAGGAAAGGTCTGGTTGTTTAAGAGTTATTTTATGGAAATTTACTAAATTAGGATTGCTGGAATTTTGGTATCCAATTAAGGCATGATTGGAGTGATTTGCTAGAGAAATTTTAGGGCAGCGATGACTGGTTTTTGTGCAGAAGCTTGGGGAAGACAATGGGGTTCTGTTCATGGCTATTTAAGAGAGGTTTGTACAGAAGAAGGATGAAGTTTTGGCCAGGGCTGGAATAGGAAACAAGGCTGGACAGAAATCCTGTACAGATTTTGCAAGTGCTGGAATTTTTCTGGGCAACTTTTGCTGCCATTTTCTAGTCAAATTGCAGAAAGTTTGAAGGATATTGTAGAGGCCTTTCATGGCTGGTTTCCAGCCTTCTTCGTGGAGGAAAAATGTGGCTAAAGATTTGGGAGAAAATTGAAAGAAAATAGCTTGGTTTGAGCTCACATATGATGTGATTTTGCGCAGAAATATTTCTGGTTTTGCACAGCATTTGTGCAGTCCGAAATTGGCCAGAAATTTCAGATTTCAAGCTGGTAAAAAGGCCATTTTCTGGCAACATTTGGGAGGGAATAATGGCTGAGGATTTTGACACCTTGCATGCATAAGAAGCTGGAAAAAAATTCAGATAATTACATGAAAGAAATGTGCATAGCTAAGGTAGAGATTTGAAGGTTCACTAGGGGAATTAATTCTCTTGGAACCTTCCTCACCTCTTCCATATTTTCGATCCATAAGATGTCTTTCCCTTAGACATTTTGAACCTTCAAAGCCACAGAACTTTACTGAATTTTCTGGAATGAAATTGGCTAAAATAAAATGACCAACCTAATGAATTGAAGTAGGAAAAATTAAGGATCAAGAAGGGTATGAATTCCCTTAGGAATTTTTGTAGGGTACAAGAATAGGATCAGGATACTCCTATCATGTCTCCCCTAGGACACCACCTCTATTCTACTCTAAAGCACTTAAGGCAAAAAATACAACCTTCCAAAGAAAAAAAAAAAAATCTAATCGTGCTAAAATTTCCAATGATGGAATTTGAACCCAAGACCTCAAGAATTAATTCTAAAGCTCTAACTACTACACTACAATAACTCTTGTCCTTATTTTTTCTCTAAAATATTTTTCCTATTTAATTCTCAAGTCATCTCCCTATTTTCACCTCAAGCAAAAATTACCATTTTGCCCTTCTTAATCAATAAATATAATTAAGCCCTCGAGACTATAAAATACAAACCCAAAGCACATAAAATCATATAAAAATATATTTAAACATGCAATAAAATATGATATACATCCCAACCCCCTTACTCTAAGGTTGGTTTCGACTGAGGTTTCACAAGAACTCTGTCTAGTTCTATTGCAGCAAGGAAAATGGTTATGGGCCTGATAAATTCAATATGGAAGGATCATAAATACAGATTCAAAATGGATTAGTACACCCTTTTGTAATGTAAAGAAGGAGAAGTACCTTTTTTCTAGGGATAACTAATAGGAATCCACCCAAGTGTTATGCCAAAACTAAAGAAGAGGAATAGAGATTCAAAGCTCACTCCATGGTGCCAAGAAAGAATTTAAATTACGAAGGCTTTCAATAGAGGATTTAAGCCAAACAAGCTACCAAGCCAAGGAATAAGAAGATAGTAAGAAAGTGGATGCCAAAGGGAAGCTTGAAAATCTTTCAAGAAAGACAAAACAAGAACCAAGAAAGTTGTTAAACGGGCCAAGAAGATCAAAGTTTGAACAAAAATTTGTGTGGAGGATGAAGTGCGAGCGAAAGAAAGGTTGAGAACAAGAAAAATGAACCAACTGTGTAGAGAACAGTGTGAGCCTAACGCCAGGCCCAACAAGCATACCTGGCGCCAGGCCCTCTCGGCTTGTTGGCCAATTTTGATAGTGTGGACCCAGCATCAGGCCCAACAAGCCGACCCGACACCAGATTCTTATTTTGTTTTATTTTTATTTTTAATTTAATTTCCACGACTTTTATTATGTAATATGGATATTTTAAACCTTTTAAAGATTTGAAAGGCTGAGAATTCATCTCACTATAGTTAGATTTAGATGCCTATATATATATGGCATTATAACATTTCAAATGTAACAACTTTGAATATTGATAGAAATCAAAGAGTCTCCTTTAAGAGCTTTTGAGAGGTAATTCCTCGTGGGTAAATTCCATGAACATCAAGACCATTCTTAGGGCCTAGTCTTTCCCTATGTATTAAGTCTATAAACCATTTTAGGATAGATCAATTAGCTAGCTAATTTGGGTCCTAGGTTATAGATGATCTAAGGTTCTTGTTGGAGGTAAAGTCGGCTGCCTAAATCATCTTCTTCAAAGTGTTCTTAGTTTCTTTTTGAATCAAGGGTCTTTGGTTGTGATTTAGATGACTTAATTCTCATTTCTAGTGTTTTAAGTTCTTTATTTTGGCTTAGGGTCCTAGTATTTGAATTGGGTGTCATGTTTCTTCACTAATTTCACTGTTTTGAACTCTTAATTGGGTCTTGCATTTTATCCCAAATTTAGCCACGAAATTCATTGAGAAAACACCTCCAAGATCACATCAAATAGTTTGGTATCAGAGAGAGGAAAGCTTTGATTCTTATCAAGGCTTGGTTCTTCAAGACAAAGGGTTCAAAGTTTCAAGAAAAATAGAGCAAACTCGTCACTAAGGAAGGTGCTTAAAAAAGTCTTCAAAACATTGATTTTTCTTGATTTTCTTATTAAGAAATTGATCTTATATGTTGGGTTAATGTTTGAGTAGCTATTTGAAGTTTTAAATTGCATAAATCTTGTGGTTTTTTTTGATTTATTTACTGCAAATTTGTTGAGCTCAAAAAGAATCCCGTAACTCATTTTCATACTAAATTTGTGAATGATAAAACTCATGTTTTTTACTTCTACTTGTTGAGAAATTATTCCTTGATGATACTATAATCATTGGAGATCAATTTTTCTTGTGATTCTTGAGTTTTTGGATAGCTACAAGTGTGAAAATTTTGAAACCCTTTGAGTTACGAGGTTCATCAAGTATTTGATATTTTGTTTAAGTGGACTTAAAGAATTGGAATTGTGATCAATTCTTCTGTCAATGCTTTCCCTTATTGTTAAACTCTTGAGAACTCATGTTTTTTTGGGAATTACTTGACCAATTGAAATCATTATAGTTGTTGAATTCTTACTCTTGTTCTTAAGTTCTATGTTCTAGAACTTTTAATGCTTCATTGAAAATCTAGTTAGCTCTTGTCCATTTACCCATTCCTTAGTTATTGAAGTTGTTGAGCTCTCTTGAATTCATTGACTCTTGATATAAACTTCTTGAGGCTCATTGTTGTTGATGATCAAACTTCCATCTAAGTCTAGTTAATTGTCCTTAGAAGGTTAGTAAACTTGTCAAGTTTGGACTAACCCCTAAACAATTGGGGAGATTTTTGTGGAAATAACTCATTGAGGAAATTAAGTGCTTGAAAAAAGGCAAGAGCATGAGCTTATTCTTGTTAAAGCTAAAGGAGAGTTAAACACGAGAGTGAGTGGATACACGTGATGGAGGGATTGTAAGGGATTACTTGCTCCTTTTATCCAAATTTTCTAAGTAAGAACCATTGAAATTCTCAATACAATGTCCCAGGGAAGTTCATTTGCTATTCAAGCTACCTTTATAATTTTTCAAGCAAAAATGGAAGGCATGAGGAGGGACATTGAGGGGATGAAATCTAACCAAAGCCAAATTTCAATGAATGCAATAAGGGGAGATAGCCTTAAAGTGAGAAATGAGTACAAACCTCCACCCCCATTATATGAGCAACCAATGAAGGGATGTGGAGAACCTTATGTTAGTATTATGCCCTAGAGGCAATCACTTGTACGTTGTATATGACACATTTTCTTATTCGAAAAGGTATTATTTATCTTACAGTTTCTTTTAATGTGTAATATAACTGTTAGATAAAGTCCCTAGTACAACACTGTGTTAAGGAAATCATGATAGAGATCATGATATGAGATTCTTACTACACTGTATAATGTTAGTAGTTAAACAGTCCCTAGTCATAGTATTAATGAGACAGGACATCATTAATGCGTTAAAACTAGCATGTGTTAAGACTTCCTGATCCTGATCAGGCGGTGGTTCTCACATCCATGAGTATTGGGATACTCAAAGTTAACACATGGATGCTTGTTAGTGGAACAAGTTCATTGGATAACCTAGCTATGAGATAATCACATGGATAACTATTTAGTGCCAGTGATATCATGTCAATATAGCAAACATGCAAGTATTTTTAGACTTGAGATCTCCAAGGTACTTTGTTTGCTAAGCCTTGTACTTTGATTCCAATCTCCGGCCGCCTATGGGATGGATATTGGGTACATTGTGAGGTAAACGAAAGAAGTTGAGAGGGTCAATAAAGGATTCACCACTCGTAATAGTAGAGGCGAATATCTCACGGCCACTTGTTGGAATTACTACTCGAGAAGTCCTTGGCCAAGGTGTATGTGCATTGGAAACAGTTCCAATTGATATACATCTAGAATAGTAGGTTCCTTGTACAAGTATAATTATATTCAGGTCAGAATTAATATATATTCTAGAGGGAGTTGGCACTAATTCCGTATTCTAGACCGAATGAGATATTATATGGTGAAATGAGTTAATTGCATTGTAGTTTGTTATTGAAGGGTTCATGTCAAGCCACTTGACTTCCTAGACTCTTAGGTAGTCATGATGTGTTGCTAGATACCGCTCATGATCTGGGAATATGAGTTTATTAATTGATGAATTAATAAACCAATCCTGATTAGAATTAATAGGATTAATTCTAATTGATAAAGGGTTATTAATCTTAAAGACATTTGGATTAATTCATGTTCGCTACCAATTGATCGGAAAACCTAATAGGTCATACACAAAAGAGGAATATTTACTTAAGATATTATTTGATAACATAGTGGGGCTTTATTGCGAGAAAGAGAATGTGATGTGGCTAAATTATAATTAGTTATAATTTATGGGCCAATATGTAATTTTGTGAACTTGAGGGGTTCAAATTACAAATTAGAGAATTTTGGAATTCTCATATGTGAGGGCCATTCTTTCATGTGTGTCATGAGTTGTTTGCTGCCTTTGATTAACATGGCACACACATGAAGTAATGTGTGTCATAATTGTGTGTGTTGCCTTTCAACAAAACACATGGGACACACATGACCCACACATGAGATGATGTGAGTTGTGTAGGACATAAAAAAGTAGATTTGATCTGCTCTTCACCCTCTCTCGTGTGTGGCTCTCTAAGCGCACAAGAAACCTCTCTTCTTCTTTCTGATTCTCTAGTTTTAGTTGAACCAGGAAGAAAAACCCTAGCCACCATTTGTTTTTTGCTAGCACAGAAAATTTTGGTGCTTGAGTAAGATCTTCTGTGTGGATTTCTGTTAGAGATAATCACACACTGTGATTATAGTGGTTGGACACACAACTCTCGTGGTGATTCTTCAAGAGGATTGTTAGATCACGCCACAATCATCATACTTGAAGAAGGAAAATTTTGTTTTCCACATAAACAAAGAATGGTAAAAGCTCTTATCTTTATTTCTTTGTTATATGTGTGTGTGTGTGTGTGTGTGTGTGTGTGTTGTTTTCTACACATATGCAGATCCTAAGATAGTATCTCGTTCTTATTCTTCCGCTGCGCCGTATATGATACACGTGAGATACCCAACTGTGGTATCAGAGCCATGCTTTGTGTGGTTTACAGTATATTGTTCCCTTACATGAAAGCTATTTCATGTATTTGTTCAAAGTATGAAAGTTGTTTCACGTATTTGAGTAAAGTGAACTCGAGTCGAAATCGTTTCGAGCATTGTTAGTTGGGTCCGTAGCACAATATGATTGTGTAATAGTTACAGCACATCTATTGCAAAAGATAACGGCTCCAGCAATTGTTTCTGGAAATTTTTCATACAACAGATGACGGCCGGCACCGGCTCTGGCAGTCAAAATGGTGCCGGTTGTGTACTGTAATGCCCAAAAATCATTTCTGGGAATTTTTTTGGAAAATTTTCATATAGCTGGCGCCGGCTCCGGCACCCAAACCGGCGCCGGTTTTGTGCTGGGTCGTGATGTCTATAAATCATTTCTGGGAAAACTTTTGTCAAAACCAGAACGTGGCCGCGCTGGCTGTAGCTTCCAAATCGGCGCCGGTTCCACTCTGTTTTTATAAAACAAAAAAAAAAAAAAAACAAGGGGGCATTACCCCCTTGACCCTCGCCGGCTGACCGGCAAGCGAGACCGCCATTATCGTTGTGTGACGGGACCCAAATAGCTTTTTCTCAAAATTTATTTTGAGACAAGCAGTTGATTTTGAATCTGTTTGAGTTTTTCAAAATAGTGATTTTGAAATAATAAATTTTATATGTTTATTGTGTTTAAACATAATTAATGGCATGGTGGATGGTTATGGACTAAAACCAATTATATCTATTCGTGCATTTTACAATTTTTGTTTTGTGAGAAAATAGGGCCTGCGTGTTTTTCCTTCTCTCAAATTCGTATGTAATTCTCTTCTCATCTAACTCCCCTCAAATGTAACTCGAGGTTTTCTCTTGTTAGGAAATAATGTAATTAGATTACATAGGTTAGATAAGAGTAGAATTATGTTATTTTGGAGATGGCAACTAAGACAAGGCGAGAAGGTAAGAGCTTCTACTTAAATCATGCATGAACACATAGGGTTATCTCTATTAATTTCTTTAGTGGCTCAAAGAAATTAATTTAGGGTAAAGTCCATAACCATACCACGTAATCGCTTTATTACCATGATTATCAATTTTGTGATTTAATTGATTATTATGCATGTCATTTGTTGAAATCACTAAAAGGCAGAAATCCCTCAATTAATATTAAACCTAATTCCTTCTGTTAATATAGTACAAATAAGAGTCTTTTGTCGAGACCAGGTTGTTGGGTAAACCCAAGCCTACTTGACAACGGGCATGTTTAAGCTATGGAATTAGATTCGTTTGGAATTAAATTCCTGATTAATGGGTCGAGTTTAACTAAATTCTTTATCCCGATTAGGCAAACATGGAGTAAAAAAGCGTTAATTAAAGTCCTAATTATTTGCATTGTGCATATACAAGTAGCTAATGCTCTCTATCAAAGCATCTGAGACACTTGCATCATGTCAACAAACTTAAATTTACGTAACATCTTGGAAACCAACAAGTTAACCGAATCAAACTACATCGACTGGTATAGAAATTTGAGAATTGTTCTCAAGTCGAAAAAGTTGTTCTACGTGCTAGATGCTCCTATTCTGCCACCACCAGCTAAAGATGCTCATGCTGATGAGCATGCTGTCCACAAAAGGCACAAGGAGGATAGTGATGCAGCATCATGTATTATGTTGGAATCCATAACTCCCGAGTTGCAAAAACAGCAGGAGCATATGGATGCTCAATCGATTATACTACATCTTCGAGAGTTGTTTGATGCCCAAGCCAGAATTGAGAGATACGAGATCTCGAAGCAACTATTCCATTATAAAATGGTAGAGGGTTCTTCTGTGGCCACTCATGGGCTGAAGATGTTGGGCTTGATAGAAAAGCTTGGATCTCTTGGGTTCACGATGGACTATGACTTAAGTGTTGACTTAATTCTACAATCTTTACCTAATAGTTTTTCACAATTTGTGATTAACTATCAGATGAACAAGATTGAGTCCACTATTCTTAAGTTGATCAATCTTCTCAAAACTACGGAGTCCTCCTTGAAGAAGGATTCCAATGCAGTTTTAATGGTAGAATCTTCTTCTTTTAAGAAGAAAGTTCAAAAGAAGAAGAAAAAGGCTCTCATGAAGCCCAACGGTGGTGTGAAGAAGAAGGATGCAGTTACCAAGGGCCCATGCCATCATTATGGTAAGATGGGCTATTGGAAGCACAACTGCAAGGCTTACTTGGAGACCGTTAAGGACAAAAAGTAGAAGGAGAAGCTTACAAGCACTTCTACTTTTACTCCGGGTATGTTTATGATTGAGCTAAATACTACCTTTAGAAATGTGATATGGGTATTAGATACCAGATGTGGATCTCATTTATGCAATAACTTGTAGGGACTAAAAAGCAGTAGAAGGCTAGAAGAAGGCGACATAGACCTACGTATTGCAAATGGGGCAAATATTGCTACACTTCCTGTAGGGACATATGAGCTCAACCTACTATCGGGATTAGTTCTGGAACTACAAAACTGTTATTATGTACCAATTTTGATGAAAAATATTATTTCAGTTGCGTGTTTAGACTTAAATAGATTTCATTTGATATTTAAGAATAAGTGTTGTTCTTTTACATTGAATGATATTCATTATGGTTCAGCAACTCTGGTTAATGGTATATATATTCTAGACTTGGATAATCCAACTCTCAATATAAACAATAAGAAACTCAGAATGGAAAACTCTAACACCTCTTACTTATGTCATTTTTGTTTAGGCCATATAAACGAAAATCGTATTTCTAAGTTACCCAAGCTTGGTAACTTAGGGTCATTTGATTATGAATCATATGGCACATGCGAATCTTGTTTACTAGGAAAAATGTCTAAAATTCCTTTTATAGGAAAAGGAGAACAGGACAAGGAATTATTAGAACTCATACATTCTGATGTATGTGGCCCAATGTCAATACAAGCAAGAGGAGGTTATAACTATTTCATAACCTTTATTGATGATTTCTCACGATATAGATATTTATATTTAATTAAATACAAATATGAGGCCTTTGAAAAGTTCAAAGACTTTAAGAATGAAATAGAGAAACAACTTGACAAAAGTATTAAGACTCTAAGATCTGATCGAGGAGGAGAATACTTGAGCCAAGAGTTTCTGAGTTATCTTAGAGATAATGGGATATTATCTCAATGGACTCCACTACAAACACCTTTACATAGTGGTGTATCTAAGAGAAAGAATTGAACCCTTCTAGACATGGTACGGACCATGATGGCCTCTGCAGACCTACCAAAATCGTTTTGGAGATATGCACTAGAGACTTCTGTTTATATATTAAATAGAGTTCTGAAAAAATCGGTTGATTCTATCCTATTTGAGATGTTCTTTGGTAAGAAACCAAAGTTATCTCACTTGCGAGTATGGGGTTGTCCTGCCTTTGTCAAAAGGCCTCAGTCAGACAAACTGTAAGTCTGACAAGTATTTGTTTGTGGGATATCCAAAAGAATCTTTTCGATATTACTTCTACTACCCTCTGAAAACAAAGTGTTTGTTTCTAAGTATATCGTCTTCTTAGAGAATGAGCACATGCTCAAAAGGGATAGTGGGAGTAAAATTAAACTTAGTGAAGTTCAAGAACCGTTTGATTCCTCATCTATTGAGAGCATAGATGAATCTTCTACTACACAAGTACCTCGTAGATCTAATAGGATACGTGTGGCACCTGAGAGATATAGATTTTTTATCAGTGACCACAATGACGTATTGCTCATAGATGAAGATGAGCCTACTACATACAAGGATGTTCTAAACAGTTCAGAATCTGGCAAATGGCTTGAGGCCATGAAGTCAGAGATGGATTCTATGTACAACAATCAAGTATGGACTTTGGTTGATCCACCAAAAGGAATTAAATCTATTGGGTGCATGTGGATTTTCAAGAAGAAAACAGATATAGATGGTAACGTAGTTACCTATAAAGCACGACTAGTGGCGAAGGGTTATCATCAACAACTTGGTATTGACTATTGCGAAACTTTCTCGCCAGTAACCATGTTAAAATCCATCGGGATACTCCTAACTATTGCTGCTCATTATGATTATAAGGTCTGGCAAATGGATGTGAAAACAGCTTTCCTAAACGGAAATTTAATTGAGAAAGTGTATATGACACAACCTGAAGGTTTCACATCTAGTGATGGCATAAAGGTGTGTAAGCTGCAAAGGTCCATTAATGGACTTAAGCAAGCTTCTAGGAGTTGGAACATCTGTTTTGATGAAACAATCAAAGAGTTTGGTTTCATTCAAAACATGGATGAGCCTTGTATATACAAGAAGATCAGTGGGAGCTCAATCGTTTTCTTATTACTTTATGTAGATGACATATTGCTAATGGGAAACGATATACCTGTCTTGCAAATGGTTAAAATTTGGTTGTGTAAACAATTCTCCATGAAAGACCTTAGAGAAGCAACCTATATTTTTGGAATAAGGATCTATAGAGATAGATCTAAAAGGTTGCTAGGTTTTTCACAATCTACATACATAGATAAAGTGCTAAAGAAGTTTAGCATGGATCAATCCAAAAGGGGATTCTTACCCATGTTACATGGTATAAGCCTTTCAAAGTTGATGTCTCCCAAGACACAATTTGAAAGGGATCACATGAGTAAGATTCCATATGCTTCGGCAGTTAGATCTATCATGTACGCTATGATATGTACTAGGCCCGATGTATCCTGTGCTCTTAGTTTGACGAGCAGATACCAATCTGACCCTGGTAAGGGTCATTGGGCAGCTGTAAAGAATATCCTTAAATACTTATGAAGGACTAAGGATGTTTTCTTAGTATATGGAGAAGGTGATTTGAAAATAAACGGATATACTGATGCCAGTTTTCAATCTGTCAAAGATGATTTCAAATCACAATCTGGCTATGTGTTTACGTTGTGCAGAGGGGCAATAAGTTGGAAGAGTTCCAAACAAAGAGACTATTGCCGATCTACGATAGAAACTGAGTACATAGCTGCTTCTGAAGCAGCTAAGGAGGTTGTTTGGATCAAGAAGTTTGCGATCGAACTGGGTATGATTCCCAGTGTTGTTGGTCCAATAACTTTGTATTGTCACAACAACGGAGCTATTGCACAAGCAAAGGAGCCATGGTCTCACTAAAGATCCAAACACGTACTGCGACGCTATCATTTGATCCAGGAGATCATAGATAGAAATGATGTAAAGATAGAGAGAGTTTCCACTGATGAGAACATAGCTGACCCACTTACAAAAGTACTATCCCAAAAGAAACATGATAGTCACGTTAAGTCATTCGGTATTAGATACATGAATGATTGGCTCTAGTGCAAGTGGGAGTTTGTTAGTGTTATGCCCTAGAGGAAATCACTTGTACATTGTATATGATATATTTTCTTATTCCAAAAGGCATTATTTATCTTACAGTTTCTTTTGATGTGTAATATAACTGTTAGATAAAGTCCCTAGTACAACACTGTGTTAAGAAAATCATGATAGAGATCATGATATGAGATTTCTACTACACTGTATAGTGTTAGTACTTAAATAGTCCCTAGTTATAGTATTAATGAGACAGGACATCATTAATGCGTTAAGACTAGCATGTGTTAAAACTTCCTGATCCTGATCAGGCGGTGGTTCTCATATCCATGAGTATTGGGATACTCAAAGTTAACACATGGATACTTGTTAGTGGAACAAGTTCATTGGATGACCTAGCTATGAGATAATCATATGGATAACTATTTAGTGCCAGTGATATAATCTCAATATAGCAAACGTGCAGGTATCCTTAGATTTGAGATCTCCAAGGTACTTTGTTTGCTGAGCTTTGTACTTTGATTCCAATCTCCGGAGCTCGATCGAGGGCCGCCTATAGAATGGATATTGGGTACATTGTGAGGCAAATGAAAGTAGTTGAGAGGGTTAATAAATGATTCACCACTCGTAATAGTAAAGGCGAATATCTCACGGCCACTTGTTGGAATTACTACTCGAGAAGTCCTTGGCCAAGGCATATGTGCATTTGAAACAGTTCCAATTGATACACATCTAGAGTAGTAGGTTCCTTGTACAAGTATAATTATATTTGGGCCATAGTTAATATATATTCTTGAGGGAGTTGGCATTAATTCTGTACTCTAGATCAAATGAGATATTGTATGGTGAAAGGAGTTAATTGCATTGTAGTTTGTTATTGAAGGGTTCATGTCAAGCCACTTGACTTCCTAGACTCTTGGGTGGTCATAATGTGTTGCTAGATACCACTCATGATATGGGAATATGAGTTTATTAATTGATGAATTAATAAACCAATCCTGATTAGAATTAATAGGATTAATTCTAATTGATAAAGGGTTATTAATTTCAAAGACGTTTGGATTAATTCATGTTCGCTACCAATTGACCGGGAAACCTAATAGGTCATACACAAAAGAGGAATATATACTTAAGATGTTATTTGATAATATAGTGGGGTTTTATTGCGAGAAAGAGAAGGTGATGTGACCATATTATAATTAGTTATAATTTATGAGCCAATTTGTAATTCTGTGAACTTGAGGGGTTCAAATTACAAATTAAAGAATTTTGGAATTCTCATATGTGAGGGCCATTCTTTCATGTGTGTCATGAGTTGTTTGCTGCCTTTGATTAACATGGCACACACATGAAGTAATGTGTGTCATAATTGTGTGTGTTGCCTTACAACAACACACATGGGATACACATGACTCACACATGAGATGATGTGAGTTGTGTGGGACACAAAAGAGCATATTTGATCTGCTCTTCACCCTCTCTCTTGTGTGGCTCTCTAAGCGCACAAGAAACCTCTGTTTTGCTAGCACAGAAAATCTTGGTGCTTGAGTGAGATCCTCTGTGTGGATTTCTATTAGAGATAATCACACACTGTGATTATAGTGGTTGGACACACAACTCTCGTGGTGATTCTTCAAGAGGATTGCTGGATCACGCCACTATCATCATACTTGAAGAAGGTAAATTTTGTTTTCTACACAAATAAAGAAAGGTAAAAGCTCTTATCTTTGTTATATATGTGTGTGTGTGTGTGTGTGTGTGTGTGTGTGTGTCTTGTTTTCTACACATATGCGGATCTTGGGATGGTATCTCATTCTTATTCTTCTGTTGTGCCATATATGATACGCGTGAGATACCCAACACCTTTTATAGGAGGTTATCAAAAAATTTCAACAAAGGGAAGAGGTAAGAAAAGTTTAGGGTTAGGAAAGAAATTGAGGGGTGCAAAGAAAGGGACCTATCCTAAGAAGTCCATATATACCAATCCTATATTTCAACATTCACAAAATATATATATATATATATATATATATATATATATATATGCCACCAAAATAATCATCGAGAACAACCCAAAAGCCTAGAGAAGAATTTGGTAGTGAGGAAAGGTTTGAGGTTGGGAAGGTTATTCTATTGATTAGTGCTACTAGAAAGATTGAGGGTGCAAATGATGATGAGAATAAGGAGAATTCACAAAGGAGTAATATCTTTTACACTAGATGCCTTATCCAACGAAAGCCTTGTAGCTTGATTATTATTGGAGAAAGTTGTACAAATGTGATAAGTGCTACCTTAGTAGAGGATTTGGGACTAGAAACTATGAGACATCCTAAACCATACAAACTCCATTGGTTAAGTGATTGTGGTGAAGTAAAAGTAAACAAACAAGTTCAGCTTGAGTTTGATATGGGGTCCTATAAAGATGTGGTGCTATGTGATATATTCCCAATGAAAATGGGGCATATTTTATTGAGAATGCCATGGATGTTTGATAGAGACATGGCACACAAGGGGAGAGAGAATATATATGTTTTGAACAAAGATAGGAAGAAATTACACTACTTCCATTATCCCCTAGTGAAGTAATTAAAGATCAAAACATCTTGAGGGAAGAAGATAACAAATGAAGAGAGATGAAAAAGAAACAAAAACAAGAGAGGAAAGAAAAAGAGCTTAAAGAGAGCATAAAAAAGAAAAATGATGGAGACAAATCAAATGAGACCTTCTTGTACTTGAAGAGTGAAAATAATGAGAGAGATGCTACAAAGAAGAAAAGTGAAGATAAGGGAAAAAATGAGCTTTATGTGGGAGAGCATAAACTTGTATTTTTATCTTCGCAAAAAGATTCTTGTTTGAAATCTGATACAGGTGTTAATTCGAGGACAAATCATCTTCAAGAAGGGAGAAATGATAGGAAGTCACACAATCATCATGCCAAAACTAAAGAAGGGGGATGGAGATTCAAAGCTCACTCTATAGTGTGAAGAAAGAATTTAAATTACAAAGGCTTTCAATGGAGGATTCAAGACAAATAAGCTATCAAGCCAAGGAATAAGAAGATAGTAAAGAAGTGGGTACCAAAGTGAAGCTTAAAAGTCCTTCAAGAAGACAAAATAAGAACCAAGAAAGTTGTCAAGCAATAGAGGATCAAAGAAGGGCCAAGAAGATCAAAGTTTGAACAACAATTTGTGTGGAGGACAAAATGCGCGCGGGAGAAAGGTTAAGAACAACAAAAATGAACCGACTGTGTAACACCCCACTACCTAGGCCCATCAGGGCCGGGGATGTCGCCCCGTCCAGAGGACAAGGGGTCTTTATAACTAGGTTACATAGAATAAAATAAAATAAAGACTTTAAAATTAAACTTATTACTACCCAAAAGATGAATACTGGAACAAATCCAAAATAAATTGTTTGCAACAATCTCTCAAAACACCACATAATGGAAATAACATGAGTCTTCAAAGCATAGGCAACAATCTAGCAATGACCTCCACAGCAGGACCTTCCTAAAAACATGGCATAAAAGGTGGTGAGATAAAAATCTCAGTAAGCCCGTGTGTGCTTTGAGTGTTTCAGGTAAAGTAATTCATGTATGCAAGTTGTAAGAGTTTCATAAGGAAAAGTTCTGGCAAACAATAAATAAGTGTTGAAAATAAAGAGTGGCATTTCGTTTTTCAAACCATACATGTGCACAATAAATACAACCACTCAAATGGGTAGCCATGGGTTACCACACGTTGGGCCCCATGACTAAATAACAGTCAGAATGCCACACTTTGTGCAAGCTGACAAAATGGTAGGTGTAAGGCCTACCGGGTAAGATACTCCTCCATCTCTACACCCAAACTTACCAGTTGTCCACTCCGGAACACACAGTCCATAGGACTGGAACTTGCTAGCTCGGACCGGCATGATCTATCAGACTGGCATCCTATCCAGGAAGGACTCACCCCTCAGAGGTGGCCACCTACTGAGAGACTTACCCTATCCCTTCAAAGACTAGTCCTGGTGGTCTACCCTTATTGAGTACTCAACGTTGATTGTCCCCCTTGGGAGAAAATTGATCATAATCTGCTTTATTTGGAAATAGCAATTAAGGGTTTCTAAAAGTCTTGTCAAAGTTAGGTTTTAGAAAAAGTTTAGCATTTTGTGTAAAACTGCTTGTTTAATTTTCAAATGATTTGTTTGTCTGGAATAAAAAGGAAAACAGTCCTTAATTGCCTTCACAATATAAATGTCCATACACATTGCATTTGGCTTGCCACAGTAATTTTGGGTCTTCACAAAATTTCATGCAGGAGCTTACCTGGTTCTTTGCTTGCTCAAACTCAAAAGTCTTCCAAGGCTGACCTAACCTCGCTTGGGGTAAACACAAAATATAAGGTTACATTCGAGCTATACCTGCCTTACATAAATAATTTCTTAGCTCAACTAGTTACAACCATGAATAGCCATGACCCTAATGTCCTAAGCTTTAAGGCTACATGCCAAAGAATTTTATAGAATAAGTCTAGTTTGATAAGTTAAAATAACTAGGGGTTCTGAAATAATTGTTAATAAATTATGGACTCAAATAATAATTCTTGAGTGCTATTAATAAATAAAAGAAGATTTGAATTTTAAATAATATTAAGTCTAACAATATTAACAAATGGTAATTTAAAAATAGCTTTATTATTAGTAAATAATAAATCACAAATATATTATTTATTTATTTATTTATTATTTTTTAGATAATAATTAATTAGTAAAATAAATGAATTATTTTAAATTTCAAATTAATAAATAACAAATAGATCTTAGTATAAATAATTTTTAGGAATATAGGTAAAAGTTTGAACTAAGGTCTACAAGGTCGTCAATTAATTCTAATATTTTATTTATCATAAATGATTTATTACTCTATATATATTATTTTTAACAAAAGATCCCATTTATTTGATAAAGAAAATATTAATATTTTATTTAATAAACCACTCCAAATCTTCCTAGAGTTTCGAATTTTATAGAGAAAAATATAGTAGTAATTCCATTTAAAGTAATAAAATTTTGTTAATAAAAATAACCTAGACCTAACAAGGAGATACTCTTTCACCATGATTTTCCTATTGCTAGAAAAGATTCATAAACACATTCTCCAACATCAAATAATAAACCAATCCATTCATGAACACATGCTTGACTTCACACATACTATCACAAGGCTAACTTCCTTCTAGGCATAATCATCATTAATGGCTTCAATGGAAAATAGAAACATAAAAGCCTAATCACATTTGGTGTCATGATCTCTAACATGCTTCAAATATTCATAAAATTCATTAAGCATGAAGAACATACAATGATTCAAAAAGAAAACACATACAACTTAGCCATATACAACATTCATCATGTCTTAACTCCATCCTCTTAATCCACATGCATATACTCAATCTCCATTCATACTCTATCTCCCTATCAACACCTAGGAGACATGATTTCAAAACTTAAAAAGCAAGGATTTAAGAATAGATACTTGATTGTCGATTGCTTTGATGAAGACAAAAGAAAGACCACGCGCAATAGAGAGCCTTGAGTGTTCCACCGGAAAAACAGCCATGGTTGATGGTTGATCAACCATTTCGGTAGAGGAAGAGAGAGAGAGAGAGAGAGAGAGAGAGAGAGAGAGAGAGATAGAGAGAGAGAGAGCATTAGAAGGATATATTAAGAATTGAATGAAAAAAATGATGAACAAGAAGGTTATTCTTGATTTACCTTGTTGATGTTCTTGAGACCTTCAAGAGAAAAGGCTAATTTCGATCCGTTTGAAAATTCTTGTTTGTGAGGTTTTGTGTTATAAATCCCAGAAATGAAGTTTAGGGATTAAATAGAAGTGATTCAGAGTATTTGAGAGTGATTGGAGGTGTTTAGAGTAGGGTTAGGCTTGAAGAAGTTTAGTGTGTGTTCTTGGTGTTCTTGGTGAAAATGGAGAGAGTTTGAGAGGATTGCTGCACGAAATTTGGTAAGGTGCTAGCCGAATGGTCTAGGGTGAATGGGAGTTTTGGTTTTCAGCAAGAAGGAGAGAGGTTGATCAGATTCTATTTGAAATTCAAATGGAGAAAGTTGTGGAGTTGGTTAAGGTATGTGGTTAGCTATGGTGTTTGATCAAGGAAGGTTTCCTCACTCTTCAATGGTGCCGGCTGATCAAGGTGATTTCGGTGGAATGAATGGAGCTTGTGCAGCTATTGAGCTGACCGAAATTCAGTCTATGAAGGCAGAGAAAATTCTGGTTAGTTAGCCTAATGCAAGAGTGGTTTAATGGAGTAAAATGCTGGAATTTTTTTGAAGTTCAAAAAGAGTTTGAATGGAGTGATCTTAGGAGTGTTTTGAGGTGTGGTTATAGAGTCCAAGAGTTCAAAGTAAGTGAGGGGTTAGTGGTGTTCAGTCCATGGCTGATCAAGGAGCAATGTTGTAGCAGTTGAAGAGTGGTTCTCGGCCTAGGCTTGAAGGCAGCAAAGCTGAGAAATTCCGGTTTCAAGCTGTCCATTGGTTCGAAGGTTAGTGAAGAATTTCTGCACTCCTCCAACCCGATTTGCAGCTGATTCTTGAGAGGGTTTGAAGGTCTTTCTAAGGTGTTTTTCCAGCCTTCTTCCTGGAGAAATACAGAGGAGTTTTGTTGGCTTGAAGATGGACTAAAACAGCTTCATTTCCTTGGTTGAAAGCTGCGAAAATGTCCAGAATTTTTTTCTGGTTTTGCACAGTTTGTGCAATCCGAAAATTGCACAGATTTTCCAACCTTCAAGCCACATGAAATGACCATTTTTTTGGTAGCAAATGAAGAGGTTTACTGGCTAAATTTTTGAAGAGATGGTCTGCAAAAATTCTGAAAAATTTTCCAGATTTCCTTTCACTAAAACATGAACAACATGAAGGTGAATTTTTGAAGGTTCTTCCATGGTGTTTGATTTCTCTTAGAACCCCTTCCTATTTCCCCTCCTATTTTCGGCCAACTCCCCATCCTCCACTGCTGATTTTCGAAATTCAAGGTGAAGAAATATCACAGAATTTTGGAGTTCAAAAGAAGAGATTTAATGAATTTAAATTGTAAAAATGTTAGGACAAGCTAGGGGTAATAAAAAGGACAAGAATTCCTCTAGAATTCTTTTTAGGACATGAGGACAAGATTAGGACATTTTCTTCATGTCTCTCCTAAGACAACATTCCTATCTTCATGGAATGCAAGAAAACAAAAATTCAAACTTAGTTGAGATAATCATGATAGAAGCTTAAATGATGGGATTTGAATTCACGACCTTAGAAATTAATTCACCAAACTCTAACCACTAAACCACGCCAACTCTTACTCCTATTTTCTCAACCACATATTCTTCTTATGAAACCCCCAAGCTATCTTCCTATTTTGACCTCAAGCAAAATTACCATTTTACCCCTCCTACTCAATAAGTATAACTAAGCATTTTAACCTATAATCCACAATCCTAAAGCACATAAAATCATTCAAAAATATATATATTCATGTAAAATAATATGATATGCATCCCGATCCCCTTACTCTAGGGTTGGCTTTAGGTGGGGTTTTACAGACTGTGTAGAGAATAGTGCGGGCCCAGTGCCAGGCCCAACAAGCCTACCTGGTGCCAGGCCCTCTCAGCCTATTGGCCAATTTTAATAGTGCGAATACAGCGCCAGGCCTAACAGGCCGACCCGGCGCTAGGTCACTTTAGGCATAGCCCAGTTTTGCTGATTTTCTTTTTTTTTTTTTGTTTTATTTTTGTTACTAATTTAATTCCCATGATTTTTATTATGTAATAGGAATATTTTAGACCTTTTAAATGTTTGAAAGGCTGAGATTTCATCTCACCATAGTTAGGTTTAGATGCCTATATATATGGTATTATAACATTTCAAATGTAACAACTTTGAATATTGATAAAAATCAAAGAGTCTCCTTTGAGAGCTTTTGAGAGGTGATTCCTCTTGGGTTAATCCCATGAACATCAAGAACATTCTTAGGGCCTAGTCATTCTCTATGTATTGAGTCCATAAACCCTTTTAGGATAGATCAATTAGCCTGCTAATTTGGGTCTTAGGTTATAGATTATCTAAAGTTCTTGTTGGAAGTAAAGTTAGTTGTCTAAATCATCTTCTTTAAAGTGTTCTTGTCTTCTTTTTGAATCAAAGGTCTTTAGTTGTGATTTGGATGACTTAGTTCTCATTTCTAGTGTTTTAAGTTCTTTATTTTAGCTTAGGATCCTAGTATTTGAATTGGTTATCTTATTTCTTCACTAATTTCACTGTTTTGAACTCTTAATTGGGTCTTCTATTCTATCCCAAATTTAGCCACGAAATTCATTGAGAAAATGCCCCCAAGATCATATTAATAACTGAGTTGAGCCAGAGCAGTGGAGGAACTTTATGCATATCGGAGATTGGAAACTATCTAGGTTAAGTACTTGATAAAATTTTATCTCTTATTTAGTGATAAATTCTCTCTCTACCTTTAGCACCATTAAGTACTTAATAAATTTCTTAACATCATTTTGTTTGCAAATTATTTAGAATGAATCTCAATAGAATTTAGCAAATATGGAGTGCCAACAGTTCCCACTATTAACAAGAAGGACACTATTTTTGAGAATACGATAGCAGGTCTCAAATCCATTTCTTGATAATTGTTAAGCTTTTAGATAGCCTAGTTTCCTACTTTTGCAAATATTATCCAAGGGCAAATCCATATCTCAATACGATGTTTTCATGGAGACAACGAAGAGGAAAGGCATATGTACAAATGAAGTTACATCTCAAACGATTGTAAGTTTATGGATAAGAAATCTTAAATGTCCAGTGTTCTTCTGGTGGAAAAATTAGTGTTGATGAAACATTATTAATGTGTTGGCATAAATTCTTGACATTAGAATACTTTTGGTAATTCAATTGTTATTCATGAGGATATGTTTGCTTAAAACTTAATGTAGGGGAAACAATTTTAATTTCCCAATCTCTAAGAAATCGTTCCAGCCTAGAATCATACTAATGATATTTTGCATTCTGTATTTTAGGGTCAAATAAAGCAAGAGTTGGCATCATTGGCTAAGGAATAGCGAACTTTGGAAGTAAAATAGAAGATATTCACCAAGGCAATGGGATCCAATAAAAAAGGAACACATGAGGTGCATGGGAAGAGGCCCAACAAGGATATCCACGAGGGAATATATAGCTTGGAATATTGCTGCTTATGTACAACAAGTTCGGGTTAAGATTGAATCGCAAATGGAAGAGTGCATTTAATGAGAATAAGAGGAGTTGTATGTCAGTAGAAGAAAATTGAAATGCAAGCTATTTTCCAACACCAACTAGATGTTTTTTTGTCCAAGCTCAATCCAAGTAATGTTACACACTTTGTTATGTCTCCCATTCCACCCTCAACTGGTTCAAACATTTCCCTTGGAGTCGAATCATCAAGAATTAATCCCATTGGAAATCTTGGGAATTTAGAGGCTCTTGATCATGGTACTCCATCCCATCCAAGGTAAAAAACGTTACAGTAGCTAAGTCTTTAATTTGTTTTAATTGGGATATTAGTTCAGTAATATTGGAAATTGTGTTGTCTTGCACAGTAGAATATTTGAAATTTCTAGTTTTGGTATGGTTGAAAATAAAGTTAGGATTACTTGTATATCCGTTATAGTCGATGCCTTTGAATTTGAGAGTGAGTACTAGCTATTCTTGCGAAAAATTGTTAGTGCATTAAGGTGATTAAGATATTGGTTTAGTAATATAAAAAAATTTCATATTGGAATATGTGTTGTCTTATGCATGCTACAGGTTTGGAATATGTAGCAAATATTTGATATGCTATAGTTTGGAATATGAAATATGCTATAGGTCTTATGCAGTAAATATTTAATATTTCTAATTATGGTATAGTTGAAAATAGAACTGTGATTACTTGAATATCCATTGTACAAGATGCCTTTAAATTTGAAAATGAGTATTGGCTACTCTTGTGAAAAATTTTTAGTGCATTAATGTGGTTGCATTGCTATAACTTGTAAAATGTTTATCGTGTGCTTGTAACTTAGAAACTTGTTAGTACATTGAATTCAAGATGCTACAGAAGAATAAAATGGATGAAAGACATGGTTTCTTGCGAATCATTAGGTGTATCTTGCAGCAATTTTCATTTCAAGCCATGAAACAAATTGTTAGTCCATTTCTACTTTCATCTCCATAGCTGAATGCCTGTCACTCTATGCATTGTAGTGCAGAGCATTTACTTGGTCTTTTCCTTCTTGTTTGTGCAGGCACTAAAAAATTAAAGTAATTTCTAAAGGGTTGCTTGGCTACAAAGTTTGTGATTTAGTTTTAGGAAAGTATATTTTGGTTATGAAATTGTTGGGATGGATTATTATATTTTATGATGAATTGTACCTATGTTTTATCTAAACTTTGTACTTATTAATGATTATGTAATATGATATGGTACATTTAGTAGTATATTATTCATAGATATCAATATTCGTAGCTTTTACATAAAAATTATACATCACCAATATATAGATTTTTAATTCAAAAATAAATTTATATATGACACTCATCTTGTGTCATGAAAAATATTAAATATGATGCTCATCTAACCATTACGAAAAATATTGTTGTGTAATTCTAATTGACATTTTAATTATTAAAACTTGTGTGTATGTGGGACACATTGATTTCGATTTTCTTGTATGCAAAATGCATGCATCAAGTTTTTGATGCCGTTGTCGGAGAACGACTTTGGCTACATTATAAAAACTTTAATTCTTGTTGATTTAGCCTTATATTTGTATATACACTTACACATATAACTAAGTTGTTGTGAATAGTTATTGCATGTGTGTTGTGATTGTATCTCATTTTGGCCAAAATTGTATTTAAAAATTCTTTGATTGTTGTATTATTGTCGTAAAATCTATTCTTTTCGATTTTGAGTAATTTTAATGTCCTTCATTGATTCATTCATTTATGCCCTATTCTTTGATTGGTTAAGGATGACTATGAGGATTTTGTCGAAATTGAAGATTTGTGTTGTGGATTTCATTTGTTGGATTCTTTAGGATAAAAATTGGAGATTGGATTGGTGTGATGGAGATTATAATCCTTTTGCTTGAAATTGGAATTTTGAAGTTGGATATATGGTATTTGGTTTGGTTGGATGAATTTGTTTTTTGGGAAAATTTCTTTAGCTGAAACATCAACTTTGTCCATTCGTTTTTAAGCTGGAGGTTTTTGGCTCTCTTATGAACTATGCATATTGATGTATGACTTGGAGTTATTTTGGGAAGCAATATTATTTTATGTTTTTGTTTATTAAATAAATGGTCTTTTAGACTTGAATTTTTTGTTCATTTTTTGGAGATTAAAAATTACTATTTTTTCATAGAATTTATTTTTTGGCTTGCAATTTTGAGCTTTACTGAATATCTTGGGGGTTATTGATCTTTTGTGTTTTTGTTGAGGAAGTCTTACTCTATGTATTTATTTTAGTTTTGAATTATTTTTGTTATGATGATTTGACATTATGACATGGATAATGATGAGAGGGAAGGTGTATGATGTTAGGGGAATAGTACTCAAGATGGCTATTATAGTGAGTGGGTTAATGATGTCCATGGGATTCATGAGTTGAGTTATGGGCAATCACTTGAACCTCCAATTTCAGTCATTTCACATTTTGAAGAGGTGGAGGCATTGATAAGGCATCAAGAAGTATTAATCCAAAATCCAAAATCTAGGAGATAATATTAGACAAACTGCTAAGAATCTTGAAGATTATGCTTCCCATGAACATGTAGAGACAATCACATTGAGAAGTGGTAAAGAGCTAACTAATCTTGTCACAATATTGTGCAATGATAATGATGAAGAGAGAATAGAAGAAGGACAAGAAAAAGAACATGACTTGCCTATAGTACCATCAAAGAAAACAGAAAAGGAAATACCTCCATATAAGACAATAGGAATAGAAAAGACAGAAATGCAAAAACATCCTTCTTTTTGTGCCATAGCTGGATTGCCTGAGAAAAAGAAAAGATAAAGAGCAATTTAGGAAGTTCTTAGAGTTGTTCAAACTACTACAGATCAATCTTCCACTTGTTGAGGCCTTGACACAAATGCCCCAGTATTCCAAATTTTTTAAAAATATCTTGTCCAATAAAAGGAAGTTGGAAAAGCTGTCTACTATCATCTTGAATGAAGAGTGTTCTACCCTCTTTCAACATAAAGAAAAGCTGCCATAGAAATTGAAGGATCCAGGAAGTTTTTCCATTCCTTGTATAATTGGTAATATTACTTTTGGCACAGTATTGGCTGATCTATGGGTTAGCAACAATTTGTTACCTTATAGAATTTTTTGTAAATTGGGCTTATGTGAACCAAAACTCACTAGGATGAGTATCCAATTGGTAGATAGATCTATCAAATATCCTAGAGGAATTGTGGAGGATGTGCTTTTAAGGTTGACAAATTTATGTTTCCAATTAATTTTGTTATTCTTGATATGGATGAGGATTCCATGCAGACATTTCCTAACTACTGCAAAAGTTGTTATAAAAGTTCATGTGGGAAAGCTGACACTAAGAGTTGAGGAAGAGGAAGTTATCATAAGACTTTTAGATAATATGAAACATTCTTCCTTACAAGATGATTGCTTTAGGATTGATGTTGTAGATGATTGCATTTTTTAATTTTTGCAAGAAAATTTTATTCAATGGACTGAGAATAGGTTAGTGGAAGATGTGGAACAGTATCCCCAAGAACTATTACCACATGTAGAGAACTCTAAGGACAAATCTGAACCAGTAGTTTTTTAGGTTATAGAAAGGACAAGTCCTGGGCGAATGAAATTATCCATTGAGAACCCACCAGGGCTAGAATTGAAGGAGCTTTTGGATCACCTTGAGTATACATTTTTTACCTTAGAGAAAAATTTGCCAATGATAATTACAAGATATTTGAAGGAAGGACAAAAACTACAATTAGTTGAAATGTTTTAGAGTCACAAGAAGGCTATAGCATGGAAATTCATGGACATTAAAGGAATCAGTCTTTCTTTTTGACACATAAGATCCTGCTTGAGAAAGACGCAAAACCTGTAGTACAACCCTAATAAAGATTGAAGCTAAAAATGAAGGAAATAGTTAAGGACGAAATGATTAAGCTCTTGGATGCAGGACTTTTATATGCCGTTTCAAACAGTATGTAGGTGAGCCCTACACAAGTGGTACCAAAAAAGGAAAGCATGACAGTAGCACCTTGTGAAACCCCACCTAAAGCCAACCCTAGAGTAAGGGGGTCATGATGCATATCATATTATTTTACATGAATATATATATTTTTGAATGATTTTATGTGATTTAGAATTATGATTTATAGGCTAAAAGTCTTAGTTATACTTATTGAGTAGGAAGGGTAAAATGGTAATTTTACTTGAGGTCAAAATAGGAAGATAGCTTGAGGATTAAATATGAAGAATATTTGGGTGAAAAAATAAGAATAAGAGTTATTGTGGTTTAGTGGTTGAGCTTTGGAATTATTCTCTAAGGTCAGGAGTTCAAATCTCATCATTTAAGTTTTATCATGATTATTTTAATTAAGGTTGGATTTTTATTTCTTGCATTCCATAAAAAAATAGGAGTGTTGTCCTAGGGGAGAAGTAGAGGGAATTTCTTAATCCTATCCTTATGTCCTAAAAAGAATTCTAGAAGAATTCTTGTCCTTCTATTACCTCTTGCTTGTCTTAACCTCTTCACCAATTAAGCTTGTTCAAAATTTATCTAAATCCATGTTTTTAATTCCAAAAAATTTAGCAAGGATTCTTGGTCTTTGAATTTCGAAAATGATCCTTGGAGGTTGGAGATTAGAGATTTGACTGAAAATAGGGAAGGATTTAAGGAAGGTTCCCAAGATAAATTAATCTCCATAGTTGAGCCTTCAAACTCCACTTCATAGTGTTCATATCCTCTATGAAAGAAATCTAGAAATTTTTCGAATTCTTGAGCAACCTAACCTTTGAAAATCTCAGCCCTATTTCTTACTCAATTTCTCCAGAAAAATGGCCAATCTATTCAGCTTGAAGGCCGATATTCCTGTGCAAAAACCGGACTGCTCAAAACTGTACAAAGCAGAAAAAAATCTGGGCAGTTTCGCTGCATAGCAACCTGAAATTGAAGCTGTTTCTTCTGCCTTCAAACCAGTAAATTACCTCTGCTTTTCCTCTATAAAGAAGGCTGGAAACCAGCCGTAAAGGACCTTCAAATACCTCTCAAAACCCCCTGCAAATAGGGCAGGAACATTGCAGAAAACTGCACAGAAAATTCCAGCAAAACATTCGAATCATAACCAGAAAAATTCCAGCCTTATTCCCTTCAAGCCTTGGCCGAAAACCACCCTCAAAACCACTGTAAGTTAGCCCTTGTTCAGCCATGAACTGAACATCATTACCCCCTCCACTGACCTTGCGCAACTGGACTCCATGACCACACCTCAAATTCCTCCTACAATTACTCTAATCAAACTTCCATTTGAATTTCAAAAAGTTATAACCAGAAATTATTCTGCCATTGAACTTAGAAATTTGACCAGCCTTAAAGCTCCATCAACCCTCATTCATTTCAGCAAAACACAGCAGTCCAGTCGGCTCCATTACAGCTCCAAGAAACCTCCATCAATCAAACACTATTAACATATCTTTTACCTCAAAACACTCCTTAAATTTCTCCATTTGAATTTCAAACAACCAGATTTTTCTCTTCCTCCCTAAACTAAAAACCAAAATCCCTGAACTCCCTCAATCATTCGGCCAGCCCTCTTCAGCAATTCATCCAACATTCCTCCTCTAGTTCTCTCCATTTTTACCAAGAATACCAAAAACACACACTACCTTTCTTCAAGCCAAAGACTACTCTAAACACCTCCAATCCCTCTCAAAAACTCCAAAACACACCTACATACTCCCTAGAGTCCATTTCTGTATTTTATAACATCAAATCTCAAAAACAAAAATTGGCATTCGGATAAAAACCAGATTTTTCCCTTGAAGTCTCAAGAACATCATCAAGGTAACCAAGAACAACTCTTTTGTTCATCTTCTTCCCTTCAAACTTTATCATATCATGCTAATGCTCTCTCTCTCTCTGGTTGCTACAACCATGGTTGTTTTCTTTCTCCTCTCTTGGACAATTCAAGACTCTTAAGCACGTGGACCTTCTTAAATCTCTATCGAAATAATCATCAGCCAAGTATTTCTCCTTAACCTTTCTTTTAAATTCTAAATTCATGTCTCTTAGATATTGATAGAGAGGATAGAATATGAATGGGGGATTGAGTATATGCATATGTATGAAGGGGTTAGGATTGGAGCATGAGAATGGATGATCATGATTAAGCTAAATGAATCTCGTTGAGAATCGATGTATGTTCATCATGCCTTAAGAAATTATGGATGTTTAACCATGCTAGATGTTGTGCCGCCTTTGATGAATAGGATTTTATGTTCTTATTTTCATTGAAGCCGTGAGTATGATTATACTTAGTAGAGATTTGGCCATGTGATAGTAGGATGGATTCAAGCCTATGTTTATGAATAGAATGGTTTGTTGATTGTTGTTGGAATATATGCTCATGAATCTTGTTAGCAATAGGAAAATTATAATCATGACCTTGTTGATCCTAGGCTATTTTGATTAGCAAATTTTATTATCCTAATTAAAATTATTACTATGTTTTTCTCCTAAGATTTCAAAAATTCCTAGGAAGTTTTGGAATTGGAATATTAAATGAAATAGTGGTATTTTATTAGCCAAATAAATGATATCTTTTATTAAGATATAGTATATATGTGTAATAATATTAATAAAACTTTTTTAAAATAATAATAGTAAAATATTAATGACCTTGTAGGCCGTATATTCCTAAATATTATTTATATTTATTTGTTAATCAAAATTTAATAAAATTTATTTATTATTAATTTTATTACGTATTGATTATTAATTAAGAGAGTAGTAATAATTTATTATTTATTTTACTATTTAAGAATTATCATCTATTAATATTACCTATCACTTAGGATTCTTCAATAAATAAACCATGGTTTCTTTATTAATAACAACACTCAAGATTTATTATTTGAACCTATAACTTATTAGTAATTAATCTACAACCCCTAGTTATTTTAACTTATCAAGCTAGACTTATTTTATAAAATCCTTTATCATCTAGCCTTAAAGCCTAAGACATTAGGGTCATGATTGTAATCAGTTGAACTAGGATTATGTAAGTGAATATGGCTTGAGTATAACCTTATGTCTTGTGTTTACCCTAGGCGGGGTTAGGTCAGCTTTGGAAGATTTTTGAATTTGATCAAGCAAAGGATCAGGTAAGCTCCTGCATAAACTTATTTGAAGACAAAAGATTACTATGGGAAGCCAAATACGATATGTATGGACACTCATTTAGTACAGGCAATTAAGGACTATTTTCCTTTTTATTTCAGTTAAGCAAATCATTTGAAAATTAAACAAGTAGTTTTGCACAAATATTAAACTCTCTCTAAAACCCAATTTTGACAAGAATTTTAGAAACCATTAATTGCTATTCTCAAGTAAATCGATGCTTTATCAGTTTTCTCCCTAGTGGGATAATCAACGTTGAGTACTCAATAAGGGTAGGCTAGTAGTATTAGTTTTGAAGAGCAATAACGAGTCTTCTGGCAGGAGGACACCTCTAGAAGATGAATTCAACTTGGAGAAGCGACAGTACTACTTAGTCATGCCGGTCCAAGTTAGCAAGTTTCAGTTAAGTGGACTGTGTGTTTCTGGAATGGACAACTGGTAAGTTTGGGTGTAAAGATGGAGGAGTATCTCATCCGGTAGGCCATACACCTACCCTTTGTCAGTTTGCACAAAGTGTGAAAATATGACTGGCAGTATGCTCAACGTGTGGCATACTGACCATGTGGACATGGGGCCCAACGTGTGGTAGCACATGGCTACCCTTTTGAGTGGTTGTATTTATTGTGCACATGTATGATTTGAAAAGCAAAACACCACTCTTGATTTTCAACATTTATTTAATACTTGCCAGTACTTTCTCTTATGAAATTTTTATAACTTGCATACATGAACTATTTTACCTGAAACACTCAAAGCACACACGGACTTACTGAGATTTTTATCTCATCACCTTTTATGCCATGTTTTCAGGTCGATCCTACTGTGGAGATGAGTAGCTAGATTTGTTGCCTGCTTTGAAGACTTTATGTTATTTATTTTATGTGTTGTTTTGAGAGATAGTAGTAATCAATTTATTTCGGATTTGTTCATGTATTTTTGGATTGTAATAAGTTCAATTTTAAAGTATTGCTTTTATTTTCTTTTGTGTGACCTAGTTATAAAGACCCCTTGTCCTATGGATGGGGCGACATCTCCGGCCCTGTCGGGCCAAGGTAGTGAGATGTTACACACCTAATGAAAAAAATGAACTTATTCCAATGAGGCTTGTGACAGGATGCAAAATGTGCATTAACTATAGAAAACTGAATGGTACCACAAGAAAGGATCACTTCCCCCTTCCTTTCATTGATCAAATGTTAGAAATACTAGCTAGACACATGTACTATTACTTTCTGGATAGATTGACTGGCTACTTTTAGATTCTCATAGCCCCTGAAGATCAAGAGAAAACTACCTTCACATGTCCTTTTGGAACTTTTGCTTTCAGGCATATGTCTTTTGGATTGTGTAATAGGCCTGGGACTTTTCAAAGATGCATAATGGCTATTTTTGAAGGTTTGGTAGGAGAGATAATGGAAGTGTTCATGGATGACTTTTTTTATTTTTAAGGATTTATTTGAGCTTTGTTTGTAAAATGTGAAGAATAGACTCAAGAAGTATGAAGAGACAAATCTTGTGCTGAATTGGGACGTGTCACTTTTATGGTAAAGAAGGGTATTGCCTCGGAGCAAAAGATTTCACAACAAGGAATTAAGGTTGATCGAGCTAAGATAGAACTAATTGAAAAGCTTCATTCACCAACTTCTATAAAGGCCATTAGGAGTTTTCTTGGGCATGCAGGTTTCTACAAAAGATTCATCTAAGATTCTAGAAAATTTCTTAACCCCTTACTTTTTTACTTAAAAAGGATGCTGTCTTTTATTTTGAAGAAAAGTGCTTATCTACCTGTAATCTATTGAAGGAAAAATTGATTAACTGTTCTATTTTAGTTGTTCCTGATTGGTCACTCATTTTTGAACTAATGTGTGATGCTAGTGACTATACAGTTAGAGCAGTTCTTGGACAAAGGCAAGGTAAGTACTTTCAGCCAATCCACTATGCTAGAAAAACTCTCACAGTAACGCAAAAGAATTATACTACAACAAAAAAAAGTTGCTAGTAATAGTGTTTACTTTTGATAAATTTTGTCCCTACCTTGTCTTATCTAAAATTGTGGTTCAAATTGATCACTCTGCACTAAAATACCTTCTTCTTAAACAAAACTATAAGCCTAGATTGATTAGATGGGTATTATTGTCGCGAAAGTTCAATTTGGAGATCAAGGATATGAAGGGAGCTAAGAACTTAGCTACGAATCACCTGTTGATAGCGGAAAAATTCATCTATATTTTCCTACTTATTGAGGGCTTTCGTGATGCTTTTGTTGTAATAACTAGGGATATTCCTTTATATTTGATATTTTATCCTTGGAAAGGTATTTTGAAATTTTATTGCAAAAAATGATGAAAAAAAGACAAAACCGTTGCCGTCAGAGCACGGCCGGTGCCAGCCCCATTCTAGAGAAACAGGGGATTTTTTGCACAAAAAATAGAGCACTATCAGGCGGATAGAGCGTGGTTGCGTGCTGGCCGTGACCCACAAAACTGGCACTAGCTCCACTCTGGCTACTGTCGGCGAGTTTTCCAATTATAAACAGATTTGGTAATTTCCCAAGAGTTTTGGTATTTTCAAAACTCTACTCAGACCAGAACTCGTAGGGAACGAATTTTACCTCTTGGATGCCTATTTAAACAAGGAAAACACAAGACAAATCTGTGATTTGAATGATCCAAGATAACTACTTATTATTTAAAGATAAAATCACTACTCAAAGGAGCATTGTTCAAATAAGGTTTTCAAGAGAAGAAAAAAGGTTTGTCTATGAGTTTTATCTTTTATCCTTTGTTTACTTTTCTAGAACAATGATGTACTTAATTTTTCATTGTAATTGGATTTTATTTTGGGAATTATGATTTTGAGTTAATTGAGATTTTTAATCAACCTATTGTTATTCTTGGTATTTGATTACTTATTATCATTGGTTATTGATGTGTTTGCTTCTAATTGACTTGGGAAATGATGTTAGAAGTTAATTACATTGATTTTATATTTGTTAGATCTTAATAGACTTGGGAAACGAAGTTAAGATTAAAGAACTAAAGTAATCAAAGATTGGTTGATTTCACCTAGAGCATAGGGTCATTAGCTAATTTCATGTTTATGAGGTATGCGTTTAATATATCTTTTAGTTGCGTTGGTTTGATTGGAAAATCTGTTAAATTAATCAAGAGATAGTGATTCCATGGATTGGGAAAGAAGTGTAATCTATATAAGTAAGTTCATGACTTGGGAAATGATTAGATTTTACTTAAGTTCATTCATGATGCCAAGAAGACAATTGATTGTGATGAGTGCTAAGTGATTCAATATTATGTTTTTAAGATAATTATCTAGTTACATGAATTTGCATCCTTGAGTTATATCTATTTTTATATCTATTTATTTTTTTATTATATTCTTATTTTATTGGTTAAAAAATAAAGATTTTGATAAAGTAAGGTAAGAACCTAAATTCTCATGGATTCGATACTTGCTAGTCCCTATACTATACGATAGGTATACTTGCCCGTATGTACGATTTTAATGATTGGCATTGTAATTAAAACTTGATTAATTGTGTAATTTATACGTAATATTTTCCACACTAAAAAACACGCATCAAGTTTTTGGTGCCATTGCCGGGATGGACACTATCAAAAACACTCAAAACTTGTTGATTTAGCCTTTGTTGTATTTATAAATACCACTGAATTTTTTTTTTAAGTAGCTTGTGAATATTTCTCATTTGTTTGTTTCTCTTTTCTTTGTTTTTCTATTATTATTTTTTTATTTGATTTTTTCTTTGAGCATGAGATTAACAGCATCATAGACAATTACTTTTAGGCACAAAATAAAAAGAGCTACAATAATGAGAATATGGAAAATTTGCAAGCTTGGATTGATGATTTTTTTGAGACGTCACTGGAAGCCTTAATACATTCTTTTGTCGCCAATTCAAATTCATCCATTAAGTGGCATAAAGAAGCTTTCCAACGTTGAGCCATCAATGAACACAACTAGCCAAATTGGTTAAGGATTCCATAAAGGCCCATACACTTGAACAAAAGGACCCCCAAATAGAGGAGAAAGGATATGAGGGACAATTGCACAATGTGGCAAGAGAGGTATTTAATTCTACTATATGTACAAATAATTCTAACTTCTCTTTGTCATATGATTTTTGAAGTTCCTCTCAATTCTTGAAGAATAATGGTCCAAATGATTATGTGTTGAGCTTCACATGCCTCAAAGAGTTGGATCTTTCAATGCTATATCATACGAAACCCTTAAAGGATGTTCACAACTCATACCCTTCACCCCAATTTCAAGGAGGTAACTTAGTATTTATAGATAGGTTGAAAAGTACAATTTTTCTTCTTATCTTTAAAATCTACACTACTATGTTCAATGGGGAATTTTAATTATCACAAATCTTTTGAAGGGATAAGTGTTGATTCTAATGTTTATACACTTTTTAGACATAATATACATCTTTGTGTTGGGAACTTGAATTGTATGTCTAAAAAGGTGCTACGGAAAGGGGATCATGTAGTTACATTCATTGCAGCTAATATTTTCCATGAACCCTCCATTTTTCAAAACCCTCTCTTATTTCTACTTTCATTATGCCTACCTTTTTCAATGAGCATTAATTTCTTGTACAACGGTTTGATGAGGAAGTATGATGAGTGGAAAAGGTTGTATCTTTATTTTATTTTTTTTTTATTGTTAGGTGTCTTTTTCCTATCCCAAATAAGGAAAATATTTTCCAGTTTAAGTGTGGGAGAGTGAGTCATTGTGTTTCTTCTTAGGAGTTTTATTAGTCTTTCTTATGTTTTATTTTTGGTGTGTTTTATTTTAGTTATTTTTTTCCTTTGTTCTTTTAGGAGTGTTTTATTTTTTTGGGTTGAATAAATGTTTCTTGGACAAGCTCTTCTCTTTATTTCACGTTTTGATATTTCTTGGAGCTTTATTGCATTTGGGGCATATTGCTTAACTTTATCCCTCTTTATTATTTTTGGTCCCTTTGGCGATACTTTCTTTTGTTTACTTTTGGCCAATAAGGACATTGTCCAGTTTAAGTGTGGAGGAGTGGTTTGGTGATATTCTTTGTCCAAATTTTTTTATCAATTATCTTGGTGTTTTCTTGGTATCAAGGCTATTGAAAAAAATTTGGAAACAAAACAAAACTTTGAAAATTTCAAATTTGAAAATTTTGAAAGTTTGAAGATTTGGAGCTAATTAAGCTTATTTGTCTATAATGAAGTTATGATTTTCTTATTAACTTTAGATATAAATTTGGCATTCATTATAGTTAGATTTTTATTAAACACTAAACTTGTGTATTCAGTTGAATTTTGCTAAGTCTTGAGAATTTAAGTTACTCTTGGTTATATTTGGTATTTGAGTTTTTTTATTCTTTAATTTTGAATGTGGATGATATGATGAAATATGGGAAGAGTTATTGATTAATTCTTGCATTATAGATTCAAAATTTGCTTAACCTTAAGTTGTGAATAAAGAATATGAAGAAAAATTTTTGAGTTAAAAGAAAAAAATGTGAGTTGAAAAATAAATCATGGATTTTAAAAAAATTTTCTTTCATTTTTTGAGGGAAAAAAAAAAACCTTTTGCTGAAAAATGGGTTAATATGGAGAGAAGTAATAAGTATTGTTCAGTGCACTCTCTTGAGACTATCCTGAAGGCAAGAAAGCAAGGAAAGAAAGACAAAATGATGAAAAATATAAACTATAATGACTATAAGGGGGCCAATACAGTACGTGAAGAGAAATCCATTCATTTGAGGCTATCAATTCACTAAGTCAGTGAAAAAAAAAAAGAGTAGAGTGTTTTCCTTATTTCATTAACTTGAGTTGTGTAAATTTAAGTTTATAATGCTTGAATTGGTTAAATGACTTGACTTGTATGATTTCTATTGTCTATGTTTTTGCTTGAGAAGTAGGATAATTTTTGTGCACTAGATATATGCTTGTTTAACTTAACTTTGATAACCTTGGGATTATTTGATTTAATACATGAGTTTAAAAGGGTTTAAAAGGGTTAAATGAATGACAAGTTTGTATTTGAGGTTGGAAGAAGATTATTCCTTTACTATGAATGAATTTGCTAAGGATAAATTAAAAAGTTGTTTTGTCTTAAGCAGTTGCTTGTGTCTAATTCTTATTTGCTTTAGGACAACAAAAGTTCAAGTGTGGGAGCATGTGATAAGGGCAAAATTCATCTATATTTTTCTAGTTATTTAAGGGTAATTTGTGGTAAATTTGTTATAATAACTAGACATATTCCTTTATATTTTATATTTTACCATTAGAAAGGTGTTTTGAAATTTTATTACAGGAAACGAAGAAAAAATAACAAAATCGTCGCCGTTAGAGCATGGCCGGCGCCTACCGTGGCCATTGAACCGGCGTCAATCCCATTCTGGAAAAACAGGAAAATTTTTACACAAAAAACAGAGCATGACCGAGCCAACAGAGCACGGTCAGCGCTGGCCATGACCTACGGAACCGACGCCGGCTCCACTATGGCCAATGTATGCGGGCTTTCTAATAATACATGGATTTGGTAATTTTCCCAAGAGTTTTGGTATTTTCCAAACTCTACTCGGCTCAAGACTCTTAGGGAACAAATTTTATCCTCTTGGATACCTATTTAAACAAGGAAAACACAAGACAAAACTGTGATTTGAAAGATCCCAGCTAGCTACTTATTATTCAAAGACAAAATCGCCACTCAAAGGGGCATTGTTCAACAGAGGTTTTCAAGAGAAGAAGAAGGGCTTGTTTATGAGTTCTATCTTTATGCTTTCTTTACTTTTCTAGAATAATGATGTGCTTAATATTTTGATTGTAATTGGATATTATTTTGGGAATTATGATTTTGAGTTAATTGGGATTTTTTATCAACCTATTGTTGTTCTTAGTATTTGATTACTTGTTATCATTGGTTATTGATGAGTTTGCTTCTAATTGACTTGGAAAACAAATTTAGAAGTTCATTACATTGATTTCATATTTGTTAGATCTTAATGTACTTGGAAAATGAAGTTAATATTAAATAACTAAAGTAATCAAAGATTAGTTTATTTCACATAGAGTATAGGGTCATTAGCTAATTTCATGTTTATGATGTATGAGTTTAATGCATCTTTTGATTGCTTTGGTTTGATTGAGAAATTTGCTAAATTAATCAAGGGATAATGATTCCATGGATTGGGAAAGAAGTGAAATCTACATAAGTAAGTTCATAACTTGGGAAACAATTAGATTTTACTTAAGTCCTTCATGATGCTAAGATGATAATTGTTTATGATGACTGCTAAGTGATTCAATATTATGTTTTTAATATAATTATCTAGTTAAATGAATTTGCAACCTTGAGTTATATCTATTTTTATATCAATTTATTTTTTTTTATTCTCTTCTTATTTTATTGGCAAAACAATAAAGATTTTAATAAAGTAAGGTGGGAGCCTAAGTTCTAATGGATTCGATACTTGCTAGTCCTTATACTATACGATGGGTATATTTGCCCGTATTTGTGGTTTTAGTAGTTGGCATTTTAATTACAACTTGATTAATTGTGTAATTTGTTGGTAATATTTTCTACACTAAAAAAGACACATCACCTATTAAGGCTAGAACACCCCACTCTAGAAGTACTGAAAAAAGAAGAGATCAATTATGTCTTTCTAGAGGAACAACTTTTGTGGGTTGAAGGTAAAAATTCAGCTTCTCCTTGGTTTGCTGATTATGCTAATGTTTTCGCAACAAGTATCCTTCCAAAAGGACTTCCTCCACAATAGAGAAATAAATTCTTTTCTGATGTGAAGTATTACTTTTGGGAGGATCCGTTATTGTTTCGTTTATATGTAGATCATGTTATTTGAAGATGTGTGATCACTGTTGATTCTTGGGACATTCTTTGATATTGTCATAAAGGACCAGTTAGGGGGCATTATCAAGTAAATGGGACAGCAAGAAAGGTCCTTGACTCTAGATTCTACTAGTCTTCATTATTTAAGGATGCACACAAGTTTGTGACCAATTGCGATAGCTAAATTAAAGTTCATGAGATCCCCCTTTCCATTTTCCAAGCTTGTGAGAGATTTGATTGTTGGGAGATTGATTTTATAGGACTTTTTTCCAAGTTCTTTTGGTAATAAATGTATTTTAGCGGCTGTTGACTATGTATCTAAGTGGGTAGAAGCACACACATTACCTACAAATGATGCTAGAGTAGTGATTAAGTTTCTGAAAAAGCTTTTTACTCACTTTGGTGTGCCTACAATGCTTATAAGTGATAGAGGAACTCATTTCTACAATAAATAGTTGGAGAGAGTGCTAAATATAATAGGTATGACCCACAAGCCAGCGACTCCCTATCACCCCTAAATTAGAAGCCAAGTAGAAGTAGTCAATAGAGAGCTAAAAAGAATCTTGGAAAATGTGGTGAATTATACTAAGAAAGATTGAAGTGTGAAGTTAGATAATGTTCTTTGGGCGTATCGAATAGCATACAAGACACTTATAGGAACCACTCCATATAAGTTGGTCTATGGGAAGTCGTGTCATCTACCTGTAAAAGTGGAGTATAAAGCTTTTTGGGCCATAAAGTCGACTAATTCTGATCTTGACTCTGTAGGGACAAAAAGGCTTCTCCAAGTGAATGAGCTAGATGAATGAAATAACACATCTTATGAGAACTCAAAAATCTACAAGGAGAATATAAAGAAGTGGCATGACATGCACATCATACAAAGTCACGAATTCAAGGAGTGTGATCAAGTGTTGTTGTTCAATTCAAGGCTAAGGCTATTTCCTAGAAAGCTAGATCTACGTGGTCTGTGTAACACCCCACTACCTAGGCCCAGCAGGGCTGGGGATGTCACCTTGTCCAAATGACAAGGGGTCTTTATAACTAGGCCATACAAAAGAAAATAAAAGCAATACCTTAAAATTGAACTTATTACAACCCAAAAATACAGGTACAAATCCAAAATAAATTGATTACTACTATCTCTCAAAATAACGCATAAAATAAATAACATAAAGTCTTCAAAGTAGGCAACAAATCTAGCTACTCATCTCCACAACAGGATCGACCTGAAAACACGGCATAAAAGGTGATGAGATAAAAATCTCAATAAGCTCGTGTGTACTTTGAGTGTTTCAGGCAAAATAGTTCATGTATGCAAGTTGGAAAAACTTTATAAGAAAAAGTGCTGGCAAGTGATAAATAAAGTTGAAAATAAAGAGTGGTGTTTTGTTTTTCAAACCATACATGTGCACAATAAATACAACCACTCAAATGGGTAGCCATGGGTTACCACACGTTGGGCCTCATGCCCATATAACGGTCAGAATGCCATACTTTGTGCAAACTGACAAAAGGTAGGTGTACAACCTACCGGGTAAGATACTCCTCCTTCTCTACACCCAAACTTACCGGTTGTCCATTCCAAAAATACACAGTCCACATGACTGAAACTTGCTAGCTCGGACCGGCATGACCTACTGGACTGGCATCCTATTCAGGAAGGACTCACCCCTCAGAGGTGGCCACCTACTGAGAGACTTACCTTAACCCTTCAAAGACTAGTCCTAATAGTCTACCCTTATTGAGTACTCAACGTTGATTGTCCCACTTGGGAGAAAACTAATAATACATTTCTTTATTTGGAAATAGCAATTAAGGATTTCTAAAATTCTTGTCAAAGTTGGGTTTTAGAAAAGAGTTTAGTATTTGTGCAAAACTGCTTGTTTAATTTTCAAATGATTTGCTTGACTGAAATAAAAAAGGAAACAATCCTTAATTGCCTTTACAAAATGAGTATCCATACACATCGCATTTGGCTTGCCATAGTAACCTTTTGTCTTCAAATAAGTTTATATAGAAGCTTACCTGATCCTTTGCTTGATCAAATTCAAAAATCTTCCAAAGCTGACCTAACACCGCCTGGGGTAAACACAAGTCATAATGTTATACTCAAGCTATATTCGCTTACATAAATAATCCTAGTTCAACTTATTACAATCATGACCCTAATGTCCTAAGCTTTAAGGCTATATGACAAAGGATTTTATAAAATAAATCTAGCTTGATAAGTTAAAATAACTAAGGGTTGTAAAATAATTACTAATAAGTTATCGGTTCAAATAATAAATCTTTAAGTGTTGTTATTAAAAAATAAACTAGGGTTTATTTATTGAAGAATCCTAAGTCCTCGATGATATTAATAAATGGTAATTCTTAAATAGTAAAATAAATAATAAATTATTATTACTCTCTTAATTAATAATTAATACGTAATAAAATTAATAATAAATAACTTTTATTAAATTTTGATTATCAAATAAATATAAATAATATTTATGAATATATGGTCCACAAGGTCATTAATATTTTACTTATTTATATAAAAGGTTATATATATATATATATTATTTTTAATAAAAGATATAATTTATTTGACTAGTAAAATATCACTATTTCATTGAATATTCCAATTCCAAAACTTCCTAAGAATTTCGAAATCTTTGGAGGAAAAACATAGTAATAATATTAATTAGGGTAATAAAATTAGCTAATCAAAATAGCCTAGGATCAACAAGGTCATGATCATAATTTTTCTATTGCTAACAAGATTCACGAGCATATACTCCAACAACAATCAACAAACTATTCTATTTATGAACAAAGGCTTAAATCCATCCTACTATCACATGGCCAAATCTCTACTAAGCATAATCATACTCACGGCTTCAATGAAAATAAGAACATAATATCCTATTCACCAAAGGTGACATAACATCTAGCATGCTTAAATATTCATAATTTCTTAAGACATGGAGAGCATACATCGATTCTCAAGGAATTTCATAAAGCTTAATCATGATTAATCATTCTCATGCTCCAATCTCAACCCCTTCATACACATGCATATACTCAAACCCCCATTCATATTATGTCCTCTCTATCAACATCTAAGAGACATGAATTTAGAATTTAAAAGAAAGGTTAAGGAGAAATACTTTGTTGATGATTATTTCGATGGAGATTTAAGAAGGTCCATGCACTTGAGAGTCTTGAATTGTCTAAGAGAGGAGAAAGAAAATAGCCATGGTTGTAGCAACCATTTTGGTTTAGAGAGAGAGAGAGAGAGAGAGAGAGAGAGAGAGCATTAGCATGATATGTTAAAGATTGAAGGGAAGAAGATGAACAAAAGAGTTGTTCTTGGTTACCTCGATGATGTTCTTGAGACTTCAAGGGAACAATCTGGTTTTGATCCGAATGCCAATTTTTGTTTTCGAGATTTGATGTTATAAATTCCAGAAATGGACTCTAGGAAGTATGTAGGCGTATTTTGGAGTTTTTGAGAGGAATTGAAGGTGTTTAGAGTGATCTTTGTCTTGAAGAAAGGTAGTGTGTGTTCTTGGTGTTCTTGGTGAAAATGGGGAGAACTAGAGGAGGAATGTTGGACGAATTACTGAAGAGGGCTGGCTGAATGATTAAGGGAGCTCAGGGATTTTGGTTTTCAGTTTAGGGAGGAAGAGAAAAATCTGGTTGTTTGAAATTCAAATGGAGAAATTTAAGGAGTGTTTTCAGGTAAAAGATATGGTAATGGTGTTTGATTGAGGGAGATTTCTTGGAGCTACAATGGAGCCGACTGGACTGTTGTGTTTTGCTAAAATGAATGAGGGTTGATGGAGCTTGAAGGATGGCTGAATTTCTGAGTTCAATAGCAGAAGAATTTCTGGTTATGAAGCCTAATCCAATGGTGTTTTCATGGAGCAAATGCTGGAAATTTTGAAATTCAAATGGAAGTTTGATTGGAGTGATTGTATGAGGAATTTAAGGTGTGGTTATGGAGTCCAATTGTGCAAGGTAAGTGAATGGGGAAATGGACTTCAGTTCATGGTTGAACAAGGTTTAACTTACAGAGGTTTTGAGGGTGGTTTTCGGCCAAGGCTTGAAGGGAACGAGGTTGGAAATTTTTCGGTTATTGTTCGAATGATTGCTGAATTTTCTGTGCAGTTTTTCTACAATATTCCAGCCCAATTTGCAGAGGGATTTGAGAGGTGTTTGAGGGTCCTTTAATGCTGGTTTCCAGCCTTCTTTATGGAGGAAAAGTAGAGGTAATTTACTGGTTTGAAGGCAGAAGAAACAACTTCGATTTCAGGCTGTTATGTAGTGAAACTACCCAGATTTTTTTTCTGGTTTGTGCAGTTCGGTTTTTGCACAAGAATTTCAATCTTTAAGCTGAATATGTTGGCCATTTTTCTGGTGGCAATTGAGTAAGAAAGATGGCTGAGATTTTTGAAGGTTAGGCTGCTCAAGAATCTGGAAAAATTTCAGGTTTCTTTCATAGACGATTTGAATACTATGGAGTGGAGTTTGAAAGCTCAACCATGGAAATTATTTTCTCTTGGGAACCTTCCTTAACTCCTTTCCTATTTTCAGTCAAATCTCCAACCTCTAAGAATGATTTTTGAAATTCAAAGACCAAGAATCCTTGCTGAATTTTCTAGAATTAAAAACATGTATTTGGATAAATTTTGAACAAGCTTAATTGGTGAAGAGGTTAGGACAAGCTAGAGGTAATAGAAGGACAAGAATTCTTCTAGAATTCTTTTTAGGACATAAGGATAGGATTAGGACATTCCTTTCACTTCTCTCCTAGGACAACACTCCTATTTTTTTTTTTTTTTTTATGGAATGCAAGAAACGAAAATCCAACCTTAATTAAAATAATCATGATAAAAACTTAAATAATGGGATTTGAACTCATGACCTTAGAGATTAATTCCAAAGCTCTAACCACCAAACCACAACAACTCTTATTCTTATTTTCTCACCCAAATATGCTTCTTATTTAATCCTCAAGCTATCTTCCTATTTTAACCTCAAGTAAAATTACCATTTTACCCTTCCTACTCAATAAGCATAACTAAGCCTTTCAACCTATAAATCATAATTCTAAAGCACATAAAATCATTCAAAAATATATATATTCATGCAAAATAATATTATATGAATCCCGACCC
The DNA here is from genome assembly GCA_026120185.1 of Voacanga thouarsii. Classification (NCBI taxonomy): domain Eukaryota; kingdom Viridiplantae; phylum Streptophyta; class Magnoliopsida; order Gentianales; family Apocynaceae; genus Voacanga; species Voacanga thouarsii. The sequence goes on along the minus strand of JANUWF010001127.1, from coordinate 1,885,121 downwards.
CCTTACTCTAGGGTTGGCTTTAGGTAGGGTTTCATAGTCTGGACCATTCTTGGTAAACAAAGTGTCCCCCTTTATAGTAGTTGAGCTATCTTATCCAGAAAATGGAGCCTTCAAAGTAAATGGGAATTGATTGAAGCTATACCAAGGAGAAAACGTTGCAGATATAGAGAGAGTGGACTACATCTTACACGATGCAGAGGAGCCTTGATTTTTGGGTTTTGGGAGACTTCATTTATTTTTTCTTTTCTTGTCTTCTATTTAGATTTAGTTTTGTATATATTTGATTTTTATTTTTATGTGGTTATGTTATATTATTATTTTTTACAGTTAACATTTACTATATTTAACTTATTTTTGATAGTTTTCTTTTCTTCTTCTTCTGACACTATTACACTTCTCCATGAAGTTGCTATCACTTGGGTAATATTACTAACCTTCTTTCCCTTTTTCTTCATTTGAATCCAATTTAGATGTAGTTATTGTTGTATTTGTGTCAATAGGGATATTGTCTGATTTAAGTGTATGGGAGGGGTTAGGTTAATATTCTCTTCAATTTTTTATTATGATGATGCAATTTGTCTTGATTTTTGATGAGTTGTGTATGAATTGGACCAAATTTTCTTGATTTTGAAGAGTTATGTGATTAGGCCGAATTTTTTTTTCAATTTTTGGACTTTGTTAGGCCCTGATGGTATTGTTGTCGTTTCCCATTTCGCACAAGAATTGAATCTAAAACCTATTAGATAAGTTCGATTTTAGGTAAACTTTTACATTAAGAATGAAATGGTTAGATCTTGAGAATTTAAATTCACCTTGTTTAGTCTTTAGTAAAAGTGACACCATCTTGTTTCTTAGGAATTGAGGTAGTGGTTGTGATGAAAAATAAGTATGGAACTTTAGTTAATCTTTATTCTATGATTACTCAACTTATCTTTATTCCTGGTGAGTAAATATGGATTGAGATAAAATAATGAGAGACTAAAGCAAAGTAATACAAAAGCTGAAAATTCCTAATTTATATCTTTACTAGGCTTTTGTATTACCTTGTCTGTTCCACAAGAAAATAGAAAAATGTCTAGAGTAAGGTAATGCAAAAGCTGAAAAATCCTTATTACACATCGTTACTAGGCTTTTACATTAATTATCTTACTACAAGAAAGAGAAAAAATGAATTAAGAGAATAAAGTGAGCTTTTGGACCAATCCTACATTTTTTGGACTATGGTGGTTGGGAGATCATAAAACATAGAATTAACTTATTGGGTCTACCTTATATAAATCACGCTACTCTCTTTCGAAACTAAAAGAATCAAAATGAAACACATTGAATGAGCATAGACTTGTTTCATTTAACTTCGGTGGCTCTGATCATTTCGTTCCAAATTTATTAGTTTACATAAAATTGGCTTAGTTAGTTGGGTTTTAGACTTGATTCTTAAATCAAATGGAAAATAATACCTTTACCATCTTGCCCAACTCTTGCTTAAAAATCTCATTCCATTTTGTGAAAATCTATTTGCTTATGGTGCTTTATGGTTTGCTTAAGGACAAGCAAAAGGTTAAGTATGGGGGTGTGTGATGAGGCTTCATCATATATACATTTTTTATTATTTTTGTGCTTCAATTAAGATAAACTCTTACATATTTCACTACTTACCACATCCTTTTTATCTTGTTTTTTCTAGGAGATGGAAAATATCAAGCAAAGATAAAAAGGAAGAAGAAGGAAGAAATAGAAAGAGTTTGTAGATTTTGTTCATGAAGAAGGCGGCAAAGGGAACCTTAACTTCCCTAGGACACCAGGTCCTGAATTCCTATGTGTCTAGAGAGTAGATGGCTGAGGGAACTTAAGGCTACCAGGTACTGCTCAGTTTTTGTACAAAAATTCCAAAAACATGGCAGCCTAGGGAAGTTGGTAGCTTATTTTTGCTCAATTGTTCAGAATATTGGTGGCCTTGGGAACCTCAGCCTTCCTAGGACTCTTGGTTGCTTATATATTTATATATATAGTTTAGAATGGTGGCCCAAGGAAGTTCAAGTTCACTGGGCTGCCCACTAGCGAGGAAAATACTATTTTGTGTGATATTTCAGATTCCACATGGCCAAACTAGGGATAGCAACAAGGCTAGGCTGGATCGGGAATTAGAAATTTTGGCCCTGCCCCTCTATACCTCCTGTTTTCCCGTTCCCGCCATGGGAAAAGCCTGGGATGCCTATCTCCGGCCTGTTGAGACAAAACAATTCTTAGTCCTAGCCCAGCAGGGAAGCAGGGGTTTTCAAAAATTTTTCGAAAAATTTTTTAAATATTTTTTTTTGCCTCCGATATATTTTATTGAAAACTTTTTAATCAATTTAAAAACTTTTGTGGGGGTTTCTAGTGGTTCACATATTAATCATATCACTAAATTAGAAAAATAAAATTTATAATTCATAATTTTTCTTTTCTCTCTTCTTTTCTATTTTTTTATTTTATATACATATATAATCTACCTATATATACACACACATATATATATATATATAGATAATCTATCTATAATTTATATAGTGTGTGTGTGTGTGTGTGTGTGTGTGTGTGTATGTGTGTGTGTGTATAATTGACATATATATATGTGTGTGGGTGTGTGTGTGTGTGTATAATCTAGCTATATATACACATATAATTTTTATATAATATAATATAATATATAAAATACATATAATAATGTAAAATATATGTGGGACAGGCTAGGCTAGGAATCATGCAATTCCTATCCTCGGCCCGCACTCGGATGGTGGGCCGAGGAATGAAGTCCATCCCCGCTTAAATTGGGAAATCCCTGATTAAACTGGACCAGGTTGGGTCCCCAATTTAAGTGGGGATATTGCCATCCCTAGGCCAAACCTCTATTTAAGCATTCTTTACACTCAAAATCATAGGAGGAGAGTTTGGAAAATACTAGGGTTTCTCTCAAAAACCCTAATTATTGTGAATTTGAATACCAAGAAGAGAGGAAGACCAAGAAATCTAAGGAAGAGAAAGGGAGCTTATTTGAAAATTTCAAGAGGAAGAAGAATGAGGGTTTATCTATGATTTTCCTTTCTATTCCTTTTGTAATTCTACTTGTATTCTTATATTAAGAATAAATTTTTAATTGTAATGAATGGTTGTACCCTATTTTTGTACTTGAGAATGATATATTTTCTTTAGATCTGTGACTCTTGTTCTTAGGTATTTGGTTATTTGAGCTTATTTGGTTATCTTTGTTTATTTGATTTTGATTGATTTATTTTGATTAATTGTTCTTCCTTAATGATTTTGAAAGATAGGGTTAAGGATAGGACATCCACTTGACTAGGTTTTCAATTGACCCGAGCAGGAGATTGAGATTAGAGCTAATAACTAAAGGGTTTATGACATTGCCTAGAAATAGAGATTTTGTGACGGTTGGTTTGGGATAGTGAATGATGATTATGTACCTTTAGGTTTTGTTGGTTAGGTGGAGATACCAATTAATCAAATTTGGAGATAGAGATCTCATAACTAGAGAGAGAGAGATTGATATTTGACTCACTCTGGTGCCTAGAATTAGGAATTATGGGTTTAACGGGTATTCATTTCTTAGGTCTTGAATGGGGGACTTCCTTTTGTTATATGAGATATTCTCTTTCTTATTTCTTGGAGAAATTGTGACTCTCTCTTGTGTTCAAGAGCATAACCTCTCTTCCACTGTAGTTAGTGTTATACGTTTCCTAAGGTTCTTCGATCTTGCCAAGAATACTAGACTACACGATAAGTGCACTTGCCTAGGGCAATTGACACTACAACAAAAAATGGCATTTGTGACATAGTTTTAATGACACATTTTTTTAAATGTTAAAAATAAATATTTATTATGACATTTACTATTCAACACATATTACAAATATAGTTCAATAATGTAATTTTAAAATAATATGAAATTAAATGTAATAACAAATATATATAATAACACTTATTATATGCCATAATTATAGTATAATATTTTTCTTTAAAAAAAAACCCCTTAATTTTTAATATTATTTATAGGCAGAAGACTTAGCCAAAATTTACAGTTATAAACCAGGAAATTTTGACCAAAAAAACTTTCCTGGGGAAAAAAAACTTAGGTAAAATTTTGACACAGCCAGGAAAAAAGGCGCTAAATTAAAAAGTATGCCAAAATTTAGCCAAAATTTGCCTAAATGTTTTTCACACCAAAACTCCCTTAGCTTTCTTCTTTTGCCCGATCATCGTTCTTCTACTGTCGCTGCCTGATTCCAGCTTAAACCACCGGCGGCTTCTTGTTTGTCTAACTTTTTTCTCACCAAAACTCCATTCCCTTTCTTCTTCACCACATCATTCTTATACTACCCTATTCCAGCCTTAAACCACCAGGCGGCTTCTCTGTTTAGGCTCAGAGTCTGGTTAAGGTGCGCGTGCGTCTGGTGGCATTCGAGTTGGTAGCTGAATTCTGTTTCAGCAAGGTCGGTGTGTTCAAGGTTTGGGTTCTCTTCTCTATCCTCTACTGTGTTTTTCAAGGGCTAGAAGTAGTCTCTACTTTCCCCGATTCTGCATTGTCATTTTGAACTAGCCCATTCTATTGCTGCTCGATTGTACTGCTGCGATTCAAAATCAGCCATATAGGAAAATCTACTTTGTACTTTCCCGATTCTGCGTTCTTTTATATATATATATATATATATATATATATATATATATATATTAATCCTTATGGATTTTGAAAATTGAAGTGCGATTTTGTACAAGGAAACCGTTTAGTGTTACCGATAATGTGTTTTGTTTCCCCCCTTACTTATTGCCCCATCTTTTGAACATAATTGGCACGGTGGAATTGTAGATTGTAAGGTTGTTGATTAGTCTTTCTCTGTTAATTCTAATAGGTTAGTTTGTCTAACGACAGTTTTTTCTATAATAACTTTGAATTGAAAAAGTTTTGAGACATTTGTATGTGCTTTGTGTATGTTTTTCATGTTATGTGGAGTTGTTGAAGGTAAAGGAATTGGGTTCCTTTTGGTATTGCTGGTGTACTTTGGGAAAAATAAGCTCTTTGTTAAAGTTGTTGCATGTGCTATATGAATTTTCTATAATAGCATGCGCTGTTGGAATTTTCTATGTATGAATGGCTTTACAGCTTCGCATCTAGTCAGTAATATATCCTTATGTTGTTTCTTTGCAATGATTGGCAAGTAATGTTGTGTTATTTGACTTTAAATGGAGCTTCTTGTTATAGGAATGTAGAGCTTAATCACTTCAGTGTGCATTTCCCACCATTCATGCTAACTAGAATAGACATTTTTGCCTAGCTCTTGAGTCTTGAATTTGTAAAGAAAAGTCCTGATTTACTGCTATAGCAATCAACCACTTTTCCTATATTAGACCATCCAAGTCAATAGTTACCTTAATTTGCATTGTAAAAATACTGAGTTTAGACTTATACAACTTGTTCTTACTAGGTTCTTCATCTTGTCTTTTGAACTTGTGACCTAACTTATAGTTGAATGAGTCTTTGGACTGGGTTTTCAGCTTTCGTTTCCCTACCATAAGCAATTTCTTACTGAGCTAGGATAATCTTTTATCATTTTGTGGTTGATGGCATATGTTTGTTTGTCATGTTTTTACTTTACTTGCTTCAATACTTTGACCAAGAGACAAAAGTATTGCTATGTATGTAAAGATTAACAGCCTATTAAGTTTGTATAACTAGTTTCTATGGTTTCTTCATTGTTTTTAATAGGTTACCTTACTGTTTTGCAAGGATTTGTGAAATTTTATTTGTTTGAGGTTGAATAAATTTTCTTCTTTTTTGGTTGTTAGAGAAATTAATTCTGAAACCCTTTTGCTATAGTATTTGATTCACCTTTCTATTGAAATGGTAGTAAAAATAAAGAATACAAAACATTTATCTTACAGAATGTTTGTTCTTTGTTCATCTCCTTTTTTTTTTTTTTAAAAGTCATCCTCTTGTGTAATTTCCCAAATTTAAACTATCAACTCAGCAGTAGATATGAATTATTTAACATTTTTTGCAATTTTAAAGATTAAGTAATGTGTTTGCTATTTTTTTTTTTTTTTTTTTTTGCATCTTTGCTTGTATTTGGTTTTCAATTTTCTATAATGGATAGACGATGGATGAATATACCAAGAAATAATCTTAAGTATGAAGAAGGAGTTGAATACTTCTTGAGCTTTGCCATTGCTAATTCAGCTATAAATGGGAGGATTTCATGCCCATGTAGAGATTGCAGAATGGGAATAGTGGTTTCTAGGCAGGAAGCCAAAGAACACTTAATTGTTAGAGGTTTTATTAAAGGGTACACACACTGGGTTGCGCATGGTAAACTTACTTATACTGATCCATCAACAATTAATTTACATTTTAATGTAGATAGCCGGTCTAACAATGTTAACAATATTAAATGGTGAGATGAGATATGAGGGTAGGATAACATGGAAGGATTGCTGCATGACACATTTGGAGTCCCAAGAATAGATCATGTGGAAGGTGATAACATAGATTTTAGAGATAAATTGCCTGAGAAGGAGGCTGAAAGGTTTTATAAACTTTTAGATGATTCTCAACAAGATTTGTATTCGAGATGTAAAAAATTCTCAAAACTTTCTTTCATTATTCGTTTTCTTTATCTCAAGTGTAGTGGTAAGTGGAATGATAAATCTTTTAACATACTTCTTGACTTGTTGCGAGAAGCATTCCCTGAGGCATTTTCAAACTTACCTAAAAATATGTATGAAGCTAATAGATTGATGAAGCAATTAGGCATTGGCTATTAGAAAATAGATGCATGTCCCAATGATTGCATTATTTATTGGAGGGATAAAGAGAGTTGGAAGGAATGCAAGACATGTAGTCATCTTAGATGGTAGCCATTTGAAAAAGATCCCATAGGTGAGAAGAGAAAATTTTCTTACAAGGTATTGTGGCATTTTCCACTAGAGCCTAGATTACAAAGTTTATTTATGTCGCAAAAAATTGCTGCCAGTATGAAATGGCATAGTGAATGCTGCACAAAAGATGGATGCGTGAGACACCCAATTGATTCCCCTTCTTGGAAGTCTTTTGATCATCAATATCCTAAATTAGAGCCTAGAAATGTTAGATTAGATTTGGTATCTGATGGATTTAATCCATTTCAGAATATGAGTGTATCTCATAGTACACGGCCTGTTGTATTAATACCTTATAATTTGCCACCACAGATATGTATGAAGCAATCGTATTTCATGTTATCATTGTTGGTACCTGGCCCTTTTGCCCCTGGAAACAACATTGACGTCTACTTGCAGCCTTTAATTGCTGTATGGGATGTTAGGACGAAGACCTATGATGCGTCCATAAATCAAAACTTCCAAATGCATGCAGCATTACTTTGGATGATTAGCAATTTTCCTGGTTATGCCACTTTGTCAGGATAGAGTACAAAAGGGGAACTTACATGTCCAATTTGTCACAAACACACCCATTCTCAGTGGTTAAAAATGGTGGAAAGCATTGTTACAAGGGACATCGAAAGTTTTTAGACCGTAATCATCCTTATCGAAAAGATGGTAGAGTATGGGAGACCTCCACCTATACTTACTGGTTCAATGGATCCATAAAGTTCGGAAAATTAGTCAAGGACAATGAAAAGTTGCCTTTTAATTGGAAGAAGAAAAGTATTTTCTTTGATTTACTGTATTAGAAATGAAACATTATACGCCACAATCTTGATCCGATGCATATTGAGAAGAATGTTTGTGACAATGTCATTAATACTTTGTTAGATGGGGATAAATCATAGGATAATGCTAAGTTTAGACTTAACTTGGTTGAAATGGGTATAAGACCAGATTTACATCTTACTCAAAGGGAAAATGGAAAAGTTTTTTTGCCTCCTACTTCATTTACATTAAACAAGAAAGAGAAGTATAATTTCTGTAAAGTGCTGAAAAAAGTGAAAGTTCCAGATGGATACGCTTCTAATGTTTCACATTGTGTGCAACTTAAGCCACCAAAGATATCTGGCCTCAAATGTCATGACAATCATATTTTGATGCAACAACTTATGCCAATAGCTTTGAGGAAATCTTTACATAGATCTGTATGGTCTCCACTTATTAGATTAAGTCAATTTTTTCCGAATGTTGTGCTCTAAAGAGATTTTTCCTTAAGATGTGGTTCAACTTGAAAAGGACATCATTATTATACTATGCCAACTAGAAAAGGTTTTCCCTCCTTCTTTTGTTGATGTGATGGTGCATTTAACTGTACATCTAGCAAGAGAGGTGAAATTAGGTGGGCCTATTCATTATCGTTAGATGTATCCTATTAAAAGGTAATTATTTTAAATTACCTCAAATACTAATTAATAAGTACTCGATGAATTTATAAATTTGTATATTTCTAACACTTTTTTTATGTTTACAAAATATATATTTGGGTACATTCAAATCTTATGTTTGCAATAGGAGCTTACCAGAGGGGTGTATTGTTGAAGGATATGTGGCAGAGGAATGCTTGTCATTTTGTTCATTGTACCTAGCTGATTGCGTCGAGACTAGATTCAACCAATCCAGTAGAAATTAAGATGTTTCTGACAATCTAAGTCATATTGGACTGGATGTATTCTCAGAAATAGGTCGTCCTTTGGGAGCTGCAATTCCAACTAAGTTTGATGATGACACACTTAAAAAAGCACACCAGTAAGTCTGTACAAGTCTAACTATTGTTTTACCATAGGAAAATTTTACATGATTTAAAACTTGTAATTTAATTTAATTATGCAGTAAACATCTTAAGTTGGTTGAAGAGCAGCATCCTCGTACTTCAAGGCATGTAATTGAGCGCGTTCATAGTGAAAATTTCATGTCATGGTTGGCGAAACATGTAAGTTGATTTGATTTATTCCATTCCACATGGACCTATGAAGATAGCCCTAATTTATTTGTGATCTGTAGGTTAAGGAAGAGGAACTTTCTGGTTATGATTCATTCATAGAAGACATCAAATGTCTAGCTAGAGGATCGAATCGTATAAGGTAGTAGTACGACAAATACGTTGTGAATGGCTTTCGATTCCATGTAAAATAAGTGAAGCGTAAAAGGAAAACACAAAATAGTAGGGTTGGTGTGCAAGCAACAACCTCAAGTTTTGCAAGCACAAGAGACCAACATCCAATTTTGGGAGATGTAGATTATTGTGGAACTTTGACAAGGGTTGTTGAGCTAATTTATGGAGGTGATCAACAAGTCATGTTGTTTGACTGTGAGTGGGTTTCAAGAGGTAAAAGACTTAAACAAGATGAAGATGGATTTGTTTTTGTTAGGATTCGTGGACTCCTAAACGCGAAAAACATCTTCAAATCCCTCCCGAGGACCCAAGTAAACGATTAAGAAGATCTAAGCTTTAAGAATTACCTCTGGTTGCTGTAATCGAAATCCTTCGATTCTAGTTGCGCTGTTGTACGTTCAACCCGAACAATCACCAGACGCTGCAGTATGCGAACGTCCTCTATCGGATACACACCGCGAACTCACTCGATACTCGGGGAGTGCTAGCGCCTAAGGTTTGAGAGGTTTTTTTTTTCTTTCTGGTAGAGAATGGCACGAATGTTCTCAACCGAAAAATTGGACTATTGAAAAGACGGCTAGGGTTTTCTTAAAAACCCTCGAACCTCTTAGAGTCCAACCCTAATAATATCTTATCATATTCTAATTTAAATTCAAATTAAATTAAAACTGATATGATAAGATTCTGGCCATTATCTCGGTAATTTAACTAATTATTTTACCGGTCAGATTCTTATAATCTGGATATCATCCAGATTCATCGAACCTGGTCACCAGAAAAATAACCTAACAAGTTCGCTTATTGTGTGACCATATAGGTTCATTTAACACTGGCAGTGTGCCTAAATCATATTTAAATGGCCCACAAGTTATAAGCGGTTTCTAGCAAAACATTATAACTATCCAGGTTAAATGAAGATCGGTGATCTCTTTGAACCAAACCATAATTTTATATTTAGTCCTTTTGTCACACGATATCCAGATTAAGCATAAGGCACGGAGCATGTCATCCTTATTAAGCTTAATCAATTATTTCTTGATTTCATAGTAGACTGTTCAAACAAATGATATCAATATCTTAGATTGATATATTTGAGCACGGCCATGCATTTTTAACAGTCTAACTTATCAAGGGGCCCATGGATATCTCTCCCATAACTGAGAGGGACAAATTCCTTCACAATCAATCATATTCCTCTCCTTGATTTATTCTATATCCAACAGTAGTCTAATTTATTATCTGGCTAAAGACAACTTTAGACAATGTCAAATATAGAATTTATCAAGTAAGAAACTATGATGAATTTAGGTCGAAGGACTTTCAATATTATTATGGCTAGAAAGTACTTATGACATATTCCATGAAGTACTCTCACAGTGGGTCATGTCCAATACAATGTTCTCTAACATTTATTTATGTCTTGACTATATATCACAAATATCCATGGCCAGTAAAACATAGCCATCAAGTCACAAACATACTAATCTTAATTTATTATTATTCCAATAATAATAATCGATCAGGGACAGTTTTAGAATAGTCATTGTATTCATTGTAGGGTTTTACTATCAAGTCACGTACTTGATGACCAACAAAACAAAACTCACTATTCATGCAAAGGAAAGCCTCATATTATTATATAAAACATAATGACAATTGTATAAGTACAAATTGACTCTAGGGCATATCCCCAACAGTCTCCCACTTGCACTAAGACCAATTTGGTATAAGTCGTAATCCCATTGTTCTGGTATGACTATCATGTTTAGACGATGGGAGAGGCTTTGTCAGTGGATCTGCAACATTGTCATCAGTTGACACCTTGCATACATTGCAATCTCCTCTATCAACAATTTCTCGAATGAGATGAAAATGTCTAAGTATATGTTTGGATCGCTGATGTGATCTTGGTTCCTTAGCTTGTGCAATGGCTCCATTGTTGTCACAATAGAGATCCACTGGGTTCACAATACTAGGAACTATATCTAGTTCTGTAATGAACTTTTTAATCCAAACTGCTTCTTTAGCTGCAGCTGAGGCAGACTACATACTCAACCTTCGTAGTAGAATCGGCCACGGTGTCTTGCTTTGAACTTTTCCAGCTTACAGCACCTCCATTCAAACAAAATAGAAAACCTGATTGCGATCTATAATCATCTATGTCGGACTGAAAACTAGCATCAGTGTAACCATTTACAACTAGCTCGCCTTCTTGTCCTCCATAAACTAAGAACATATCTTTAGTTCTTCTTAAGTACTTTAGTATGTTCTTGACGACGAGTCCAAGTGTGCCTCTCCGAGATTTGATCGGAACCCGCTTGTCATGCTCAATGCATATGATACATCGGGTCGAGTACATAACATGGCATACATGATAGACCCTATAGCGGAAGCGTATGGTATCTTGTTCATGCGCTCTTCTTCATCCTTCGTAGAAGGATTTTGAGTTTTGCTGAGCTTAATGCCATGTGACATTGGCAAGAATCCTCTCTTAGAGTCTTGCATACTGAACCTTTTCAGTACCTTGTCAATGTATGCACTTTGACTTAGTCCAATTAGCTTTCTAGATCTATCTCTATAGATCCTTTTACCTAGAATATAGGCAGCTTCACCTAAGTCTTTCATTGAGAAACAATTTCCCAACCATGTCTTTACACTTTGTAGAGTTGGGATGTCGTTTCCAATGAGTAAGATATCATCAATATAAAGTACCAAAAAGACTATTGCATTCCCACTTGTTTTCTTATAGACACAAGGCTCATCTTCATTTTTGATAAAGTTAAATTCTTTAATTGCTTCATCAAAACGAAGATTCCAGCTTCGAGATGCTTGCTTCAATCCATAAATGGATCTTTGAAGCTTGCACACTTTATTAGAATTCAAAGGATCATCAAAACCCTCAGGTTGTGTCATGTACACATCTTCGAGTAAGTTTCCATTAAGAAACGCGGTTTTGACATCCATTTGCCAAATTTCATAGTCATAATATGCTGCTATGGCAAGAAGAATTCGATAGATTTAAGCATTACAACTGGTGAAAAGGTTTCATCATAGTCTATACCATGAGTTTGTCTATAACCTTTTGCTACCAGTCGTGCTTTGTAAGTATGCACATTTCCTCCATGTCTGTTTTCTTTTGAAAACCCACTTACACCCAATGGTTTTTGAACCTTTAGGTGGGTTAACCAAAGTCCAAACTTGGTTATCATACATGGATTGCATCTCGGACTTCATAGCCTCTAACCATTTTCTAGAGTCGAACTCTTAATGGCTTCTTGATAGGAAGTGGGCTCATCATTGACCATAAGCTCCACATTGTGATCGTCGGTGATGAGAAATCCATATCTCTCGGGTTGTTGACTGAACCCTATCGGATCTTCGAGGTCCTTGTTCTATAGATGTAGGCTCATCTTGGACTTGTGAGCCATCTAATCGAGATTCATTATTTGGTTCAGTGCACTAATTTTGGCTCTTGAATCTCATCTTGATGAGGTTCGAGCACTAACTCGTGGTCCTTGAATCTCATCAAGATGTATTTTACTCCCACTCGATTCTTTTGGAAATAAATTCCTTTTCAAGAAAGAATCCATTTCGAGCAACAATTACTCTATTTTCTTTTGGGAGATAAAATTGATATCCTTTAGTTTCTTTAGGATACCCCACAAATATGCATTTATCGATTTAGGTGCAAGTTTATCGGATAATAAACGCCTTACATAAACTTCACAACCCTAAATCTTCGAAATAATAAACTAGGTTGTCTCCGATCCATATCTCATATGGCGTTTTCGAACCGATTTAGATGGAACTCGATTTAGTATGAATGCAGCAGTCTCCAGGGCATAACCCCAAAAGGAGATTGGAAGATCAGTTTGACTCATCATTGATCAAACCATATCTAATAAAGTCCGATTTCTCCGTTCAGATACACCATTCCATTGAGGTGTTCCTGGTGGAGTTAATTGGGAAATAATTCCACAATTTTTAAGATGCTCGTCAAACTCGTGGCTTAAGTATTCACCACCTCGATCCGATCGAAGTGTTTTGATACTTTTGCCAAGTTGATTTTGTACTTCATTTTGAAATTCTTTGAATTTCTGGAACGATTCAGATTTGTGTTTCATCATATACAGGTAGTCGTATCTGCTGAAATCATCTGTAAATGTAATGAAGTACTGAAATCCTCCTCTAGCGAGTGAATTCATTGGTCCACATACATCAGTATGTATTAGGCCCAATAAATCAGTTGCCCTTTCATTTTGTCTCTTGAAAGGAGCTTTAGTCATTTTGCCTAATAAACAAGAATCACATGTTCTGTAAGATTCTAAATCAAACGATTTTAGAAGCCCATCATTATGAAGTTTTATTATGCGTTTCTCATTTATATGGCCCAAACGACAATGCCAGAAGTAAGTCTGATTTAAATCATTGGATTTCAATCTCTTAGTATTTATATTATAGATAGACATGTCTAAAGATCCACGAAGATTTAGAATATAAAGCCCATTCGATAATGAAGCATCTCCATAAAAAATGCCGTTTTTATTAATGGAGCAAATGTTATTCCTAATAACAAATTCAAAACCTTCTAAATCCAAACAAGAAACTGAAATAATATTCCTACTCATAGCAGGAACATAAAAACAATTGTTCGGTTCTAAAACAAGCCCATCGGGCAAAATTAATTCAAAAGTTCCTACAACTCATCGCAGACAACTTTTGCTCCATTCGCAACTCGTAGGTCCACCTCGCCTTTTACCAAGGCTCTACTCCTTTTTAGACCCTGCACATTTACACAAATGTGAGATCCACAACCGGTATCCAATACCCATGAATCGAAGTAGATAAATTAATTTCAATAACATAAATACCGAGCGGCAGTCTCACTCGTCCTTCTTTTTCTTTGCTTCCAAATAGAGCTTGCAATTTCTTAACCAATGTCGTTGTTCTCCACAATGGTGGCAAGCTCCCTCCTTTGGTGTCTTGGCCTTAGGTTTGGGCTTGAACTTGGACTTTGCCTTGTCCTTACCCTTACTAGCCATGACCTTGCCCTTTTGGTTGTTCTTTTTGCCTTTCCTTTTTTGAACCATTAGAACACTAGGAGTATTCTTCTTAATGTTCAGTTCAGCTTGTTTTAGCATCCCATGCAATTCAGTAATGGATTTCTCCATATTATGCATGTTAAAATTCATGACAAACTGGTCATACTTAGCAGGTAAAGAGCCCAAGATCAAATCCGTGGCCATGTCATGATTAACAGGAGCACCAAGCTTATCAAGATGATCTAGATAGCCCTTCATTTTAAGGACATGAGCACTTACCGAGGTGCCAGAAACCATCTTACATGCATTTAACGCCTTGTGAGTTTCAAATCTCTCTTGTCGTGCTTGCTCTTGGAACATTTCCTTGAGATGCACAATCATGTCATATGCCTCTGCTTCTTCAAACTGTTTTTGAAGTTCAGAGTTCATGGTTGCTAGCATGAGGCAAGTAACATCGTTGGAGTCATCTTTGTGCTTACTATAAGCATCTTTTTTAGCTTTTGAGGCGTTATTTGCTGGAGCAGGGGGAATAGGATTTTCAAGAACATAGAGCCTTTTTTCTTGCTTAAGAACAATTCTTAAGTTTCGTGCCCAATCAAGAAAGTTAGTCCCACTAAGCTTGTCTTTCTCAAGCACGGATCGCAATGAATTATTCCAACTGTTTGTTGCCATTATCTACATACAAAAATATGCAAAGTAATTAATTTTTGAGACTCTAACGAAAAACTCCCACTAAAAGCATTTAAACTTTTTGAAACTTCAACATTTTGATGTTTCAGTAGTGGGAAAAATATTTTGTTTTAATCATAAGTAAGCTTTGGCTTTAATCTTATAATTAAATAAAATTCTAATTTTAAATGAGATAGACATCAAATGTCCCGGCTAAAAATATCTCATAAAATGCCCTAGGCCCAAAACCATTTTAATAGCCCAGTTAAGTCAAACCATATCAAACATATGGAAAACTATTTTCCATCTTATCTCACTCAGATAATCAAAAGCATCCTACTTTGGTAGGAATGACCATATGATGATCCAAGTAATAACAAGTGTTTGATTTTGGAAGGCATTTAACACTTAATTTTTTTTTTCCTTTAAAAAAATTTGATTGGATTGTAGTAAGCAGAAAATAAACATATCAAATATGCATGCAAGACATAAATAAAAGTGACATAGCATGCTTACGATACCATATCATATTAAAATAGACTAATTTACAGACAATCTGCAACTAATCTGGTATGATCAGGCGACTAAGATGCACACATTAAACCTAATTCAGGCAGTCTGCATGCTAAGTATTCTAAAATCATAATCATGCGAACATGCTGATACATACCCGTTAAATTCATATATACATATTATACATGTATTCAACAATACGATTAATACAGATGAATCAACCTAATCGTTTAGAAAGTTGCTCTGATACCACTGTTAGGATTCGTGGACTCCTAAACGCGGAAAACATCTTCGAATCCCTCCCGAGGACCCAAGTAAACGATTAAGAAGATCTAAGCTTTAAGAATTACCTTTGGTTGCTGTAATCGAAATCCTTCGATTCTAGTTGCGCTGTTGTACGTTCAACCCGAACAATCACCGGACGTCGCAAGTATGCGAACGTCCTCTATCGGATACACACCGCGAACTCACTCGATACCCGGGAGTGCTAGCGCCTAGGGTTTGAGAGGTTTTTTTTCTTTCTCGGTAGAGAATGGCACAAATGTTCTCAACCGAAAAATTGGACTATTGAAAAGACGGCTAGGGTTTTCTTAAAAACCCTCGAACCTCTTAGAGTCCAACCCTAATAATATCTTATCATATTCTAATTTAAATTCAAATTAAATTAAAACTGATATGATAAGATTCTGCCATTATCTCGGTAATTTAACTAATTATTTTACCGAGTCAGATTCTTATAATCTGGATATCATCCGATTCATCGAACCTGGTCACCGGAAAAATAACCTAACAAGTTCGCTTATTGTGTGACCATATAGGTTCATTTAACACCGGCGAGTGTGCCTAAATCATATTTAAATGGCCCACAAGTTATAAGCGGTTTCTAGCAAAACATTATAACTATCCAGGTTAAATGAAGATCGGTGATCTCTTTGAACCAAACCATAATTTTATATTTAGTCCTTTTGTCACACGATATCCGGATTAAGCATAAGGCACTGAGCATGTCATCCTTATTAAGCTTAATCAATTATTTCTTGATTTCATAGTAGATCTGTTCAAACAAATGATATCAATATCTTAGATTGATATATTTGAGCACGACCATGCATTTTTAACAGTCTAACTTATCAAGGGGCCCATGGATATCTCTCCCATAACTGAGAGGGACAAATTCCTTTACAATCAATCATATTCCTCTCCTTGATTTATTCTATATCCAATAGTAGTCTAATTTATTATCTGGCTAAAGACAACTTTAGACAATGTTAAAATATAGAATTTATCAAGTAAGAAACTATGATGAATTTAGGTCGAAGGACTTTCAATATTATTATGGCTAGAAAGTACTTATGACATATTCCATGAAGTACTCTCACAGTGGGTCATGTCCAATACAATATTCTCTAACATTTATTTATGTCTTGACTCTATATCACAAATATCCATGGCCAGTAAAACATAGCCATCAAGTCACAAACATACTAATCTTAATTTATTATTATTCCAATAATAATAATCGATCAAGGACAGTTTTAGAATAGTCATTGTATTCATTGTAGGGTTTTACGATCAAGTCACGTACTTGATGACCAACAAAACAAAACTCACTATTCATGCAAAGGAAAGCCTCATATTATTATATAAAACATAATGACAATTGTATAAGTATAAATTGACTCTAGGGCATATCCCCAACAGTTTTGGCTAATTTTTCGGGTGTGCAACCCCATAACGAACCTTATATTCTTTGATCGCAAGTATCACAAGTTTTTTATGTGGAAGATCTAGGTGAAAGTGGATGGTGCGTTGTTGTCACTACAAATCCTAGGGCAGCTTATAAAGTGCAAGAAATGGTTGATACTGAGATGTATTTGCAAAATGAGTTAGGGAATCACCAAGCTCATGACGGAGATGAAGAACACAATTGGCCCATGCGTTGATAGAAGGCCTAAAATGGCATGGATGCTATCCCTAATAGCGTCCTCATTAAAATAAGACTCTATTAGTGATAACGTCCTACCCATGTTGTGTCTTCCTCTTCTGTTCTGATATTTCCTCGTCATTGCAGCTCTTTTTCTCCTCATCCTCACTGGCAATCTTTGCGTACTTTGCTGTCTTCATCAAGCACTGTGTTGTGCCTTCTCTACCAGAACAACAACATCCTACATCCCGACAATTTAATGGCCTACCTTCCCTCCAACAACGTCTTTGAAATCCGACGGTTTTTGAATTCCTTCTTGCACGCAGATGAATTGAACTCCCTCCAGTGTCCTGATTTATTCGACTTAAGCACACAGATAACAGTTGGTTAGTTTTTGAAGTCGTCAATATTGAACTGATATGAAAAATAATTTCCAGTTTTGGTTGTGTTTTGTGTTATTGTTTTGGCAGTTGAGGTTATGGCCTCATTCTTGGCGGTTCAGTGATATTCCTTATTTAATTATGATTGAACTGTACTCTAAATAATTTTTTTTTTTTTTTTGTAATTCAAGTATAGAATTGCAATTATAGAAAACTTCTTTCACGGAGGAAGTTTTCACGGAGAGTCGTAAGCTCGATGATTGCTAATTAGGTGTTTAATTAAAATTTTATGCTTGAAACTATTAGAGGAGCATTTCCTTTACTTTTTTTTTTTATAAGTCTTAGGAGATTAGTAATTAGGTGCTTAAATTTGTAAATTCTTAGAAATTTTAATTTTCTGGTGATGTCATGACAAAGAAATGGGATATGTTATAAGAACTTTATGAAGGTACTAGCTACTAAGGGACAATAATAGGAAAAGAATTGAAATGCTTTTTGCCTAATAGAACCAAGATTTCCCAGTCAAGGGAACTGTGCCCTACCACCGTAGTGGTCGTGGTGGGAACTGTGCCCTACCACCATAGTGGTATATGCTTCCCCTGAGAAACCTACACAATTTTGGTAGTTTAAACTACATCAATAAGGTAGAGTCCAACTTCTTAATTAATCATAAAAAAAAAGCAATAAAAGTAAACAAAGAAATAGCTGATGAAATCAAATAATTGTGTCGTAAAACAAATGGTTTTTTTCGGTGATACAAATCATTCTCTCAAAAGATTCCTACCTAATAGCCATTGATAAAATTTCAAGTAATTAGTGTTTAACATAAAAGATGCCGTGAGAGGAGTATGCCAAGTGCATGACACGGGTATGACACATCCTGCCGGGATAACTACAACAAAATTGGCATATTAATGCTACTTATTTTTTAACAAAAATAATTTCTCAAAATATTTTAGGTGATTATGCATGCAAAATTAGTGGTTGACAACTGAAATTGTTATCTGAAATATTAATTTTATCTATTTTCATAGACTTGTTACAAGTAGGATTTAAGAGGTTTGAACTTTGATTTTATTATATTCTTCAAGCATTCATTTATTGCCGCAGTTAATAAATC
Source organism: Voacanga thouarsii (assembly GCA_026120185.1). Lineage (NCBI taxonomy): Eukaryota > Viridiplantae > Streptophyta > Magnoliopsida > Gentianales > Apocynaceae > Voacanga > Voacanga thouarsii. The sequence goes on along the minus strand of JANUWF010001127.1, from coordinate 1,866,388 downwards.
GCAATAGTCTTTTGGTGTTGCTTAGTTGTAGCAACAATGCATGTTTTTTACACTTCTTGGGAATTTTAAACTGGAGATGTTGTTTTGATTCTTTTAAGTAGTATCACTGCTTCTTTTCATCCTCTCTTAAATGATTTAAATATTTAATTTTATTCAAAAAAGAAATATTGTATTAGTAGAAATAAGAATCAAGCACTGTTCTATTTTATTGTATTTTCTAATTATTCATGATATTGAGTTCAAATTCTAATATTAAAAAAATAACATTTAATTATTGTCAAATTAAACTATGTATAGAAAATTTAATAAATTTTCTTTTCATGTAATTAATTTAATCATGATATAATGTTTAAATTAAAATTTTACAGTTGTTTTAAAATAGTTAGCGTTTTATGTAGTTGAAAAATTATTTAATATAATTGAAAATATAGAAAATTTTAATATTGGGGGAAGTAGGAGAGGAGAAAGAATTAATAAAGAATTTGGTAAAAGATTAACTGATTTCAATAAATTTTCAAATTTATCTTTAGTTTTTAAAATTCTTACCGAATCTCTTATTGTTAGAATCCGGGGGAAAGGAATCACAATACTACATCCAAAAAAAGAATCGCTTTCTTAGTATTCCATATTCATTTTCCAAAAGATGAGAAATCAGATTCCTTTTCCAAACCATAATATATGTTCAAAAGGGCAAACTTTTGTAAGGTTTAGACGTAAAATAAGCAAATATTAAATATTAGTTAAGTAATTATATATTTAAATGTATTAAACTATTAAACGATAATTTATTATTTTTCCCTCCTTTTTTCAACGTTGGGAATCCTTAATAGTATTTTATTTATTTATTTATTTTATCCGTAGAGTAATATTACAACTACTTTTTGCTTTATCAATGATTTCTTTTGAGATTTATCAACTACCCGGTATCTTGGCAACTATGTGGAGACAATCTGGATGGATTGAGCCGATAGGAGTTCACAGGTTCTATTTGCATCACATTCGTGCCAATTTCAATCGACAATTCAGGAATACAGAGTTGAAGCCACTAATGTACAAAGCTGGGGTTGAGAGGAAAAAATCCAAGTTCGAATCTGTAATGAATGAAATAAGAGAATACAATCAGGAAACTTACAACTAGTTGATGCAGATTGGCCCTGACAAGTGGACACTTTCACATGATGACAACATTGATACAAGTGTATGATGACAAATTTATCTGAATCTTTAAACAGTGTTCTCAAAAAAACACAGGCATTACCAATCAAAGCACTTGTCGATGCAACGTTCACAAAGATTGTCGAATACTTTAATCTGCATCGGTCCAAGGCTGCCCACTATAACAAACCATTCCCTCCGTTGATATGGAATGTATTCTAGGAAGCTACGTAAAAGGCTAGAAGTTACAAGTTTATGCAGTTCAATAAAAGGATTGGAATTTTCAGTATAAGGACACCCACAAGAGTTGGAGGAAAAGGTATCAATGTTAATACAGTGAACATGTCTTCGCGGGACTGTACTTGCACAAAATGGAATATTTTTGGATTGTCATGCACGCATGTACTCGTAGCTTGTCAACACTGTGGATGGCAACCTTCGGAATATGTTTTGCTTATTTACTTGATAGAGAAGTATGTTGCAGCTTGTAGCCATGACTTCTACCCAATCAGCAATGAAAATTCATGGCATAATGATAACTTTTTGTTGGAGGCTAGCACCGGCACTTAAAGATAACAGACCTGGATAAAGGCGTATCACACGTTTTCGAAGCGAGATGGATTATCGAAATGTATGTTGGGTATCTCATGCGTATCATATATAGCGCAGTGGAAAAAAAAAAGAACGAGATACCATCTCAGGATCCGTATATGTGTGGAAAACAAGACATATACATAGAAAACAAAGAAACAAAGATAACTGCTTTTACCTTTCTTTGTTTGTGTGGAAAACAAAACTTTCCTTCTTCAAATTTGATTATTGTGGCGCGATCCAGCAATCCTCTTAAAGAATCACCACAAGAGTTGTATGTCTAACTACTATAATCACAGTGTGTGATTATCTCTAACAGTAATCCACACAGAGGATCACACTCAAGCACCAAGATTTTTTGTGCTAGCAGAAAACAACAATGGTGGCTGGGGTTTTCTTCCTTGTTCAGCAAAACTAGAGAATGAAGAAGAAAAAGTAGAAGAGTCTTGGTGTTGTCTTGGAAAAACTCACACACCCACAACAGAAAGAGAAGAGAACATCATGTATATATAATGCTTCTTGTGACCCTTGGTTTTATGTTTTTAAGAGTCATTTCATGTGACCCTTGAAGCCACTCGAAAAGCTCAACAAAAACAACCAAATCTAAGAATTCCAAACAAACAATTGCAATTCTCTAATTGTAATTGGAACCCATCAAATTCTCAGACTTACAAATTGGCCTATTAATTAAAACTAATTATAATTGAGCCACATCAACTTCTCTTTCTCGCAATAAACCCCACTACATTATCAAATAACATCTTGAGTATATATTCCTCTTTTGCGTGTGACCTATTAGGTTTCCCGATCAATTGGTAGCGAACATGAATTAATCCAAACATCTTTAAGATTAATAATCCTTAATTACTTAGAATTAATCCCACTAATTCTAATCAGAATTGGTTTATTAATTCATCAATTAATAAACCCATATTCCTAGATCATGAGCGGTATCTAGCAACACACCATAACCACCCAAGAGTCCAGGAAGTCAAGTGGCTTAATATGAACCCTTCAATAACAAACTATAGTATAATTAACTCCTTTCACCATACAATATTTCATTCAGTCTAGAGTACGGAATTAGTGTCAACTCCCTCTAGAATATACATTAATTCTGGCCCGAATATAATTATACTTATACCAGGAACCCACTATTCTTAATGTGTCTCAATTGGAACCCTTTCCAATACACATACGCCTTGGCCAAGGACTTATGAATAGTAATTCCTACAAGTGGCAGTGAGATATTCGTCCCTACTATTAGGAGTAGTGAATCCTTTATTGATCCTCTCAACTACTTTTATTTACCTCACAATGTACTCAATATCCATCTCATAGGTGGCCCTTGATCAAGCTCCGGAGATTGGAATCAAAGTACAAGGCTCAGCAAACAAAGTACCTTGGAGATCTCAAGTCTAAAGATACTTGCACGTTTGCTATGTTGAGATTATATCACTGGAATTAAATAGTTATCCATGTGATTATCTCATAGCTAGGTCATCCAATGAACTTGTTCCATTAACAAGCATCCATATGTTAACTTTGAGTATCCCAATACTCACGGATATGAGAACCACTGCCTGATCAGGATCAGGAAGTCTTAACACATGCTAGTTTTAACGCATTAATGATGTCCTGTCTTATTAATACTATGACTAGGGACTATTTAAGTATTAACATTATATAGTGTAGTAGGAATCTCACATCATGATCTCTATTATGATTTCATTAATACAGTGTCGTACTAGAGACTTTATCCAACAGTTATTTTACTCAAAAGTAATCAAAAGAAACTGTAAGATAAATAATTCCTTTTATGAAATAAAATGTGTCATATACAACGTACAACTGATTGCATCTAGGGCATAACACTAACAATGTAGGGTCCCCACCATAATGTGAAAATTGTTATCAAGTTGGATATAATAGGCAAAATTGTAACAACACTCACTTTGAACCTGGTGAATAAATTGTGCAATCACATGCACTTGTGCTACAAAATAATTTATTTAATGGTGTATTATTCATTTAACAATGACCTCGTTATCGTTCTTGCCATTTTCAATCAAAACCACACAATACGGAATAACTTTTAATTCTGTTACATAGACATTTGAAATAAAGAAAAATTCCATTCATGAATACGAACACTTAAAGTACTAAAAGGGACTATTCAATTGTATTTTTACAAATTATTACAAACCCAATTTAGTAACTTGTATAAATTAATATATTTTTTACGACTAAAATAAAGAATTCTCTTTAATCTCACTTTTTTTTATAACTAAGATAGAGTCATAAAAAATTTCAGCATTATAAATGAATGATTGGAAAATTTTATTGATTTTTAAGGATGCTATCTATGTTAGCATCCTTATCTAAATAGGACACTTATATACATAGCATACAACAAATTTGAGGACACTATTATGGATAGCATTCTTATTAAATAAGAACTCTATCACTGATAGCGTCCTATTTTAATGAGGACGTTATCAAGCCATTTTAGGCCTTCCATCAGTGCACGGGCCAGACGAGGAGGAATGGCCCCATCTGGGGCCATTCTAATCAATTGCCCCACTTGCCTATATATGTGTGTTGTGTAATTATAATTGGTATTTTAATTATTAAAACTTGTGTGTATGTGGGGCACAATGATTTGGATTTCCTTATATGCAAAACACACGCATCAAATATTAAATACGATACTCATATTTTTACGATGCTCACATATAAGACGATAATGAAATGACACACCGAGTATTGTTGTATATATTAGAATTATTTGCGGCACTCAAGAAATCGTCTTATAAAATCAAACTTATATACGACACACCGAGGTTTGTTGTATATATCGGCCAAATTAAAGCATCTTATATAAAACTATAAATAACATACTGATGACTGTTGTATTTATTAGCCCTATACGACTGCCCAAAAATTGCAATATAGATGTCTTGAACTATATACAACGGTCAAAGAACCGTATGATATAGTCATATTTTAAATGATGGCTTCATAACCGTTGTGAATTCTATCTCATTTGAATTGACTATATACAATGCTTTTTTGAGGTTTTTAAGATGGGAATAGGGAACTGTCATTTAAACCATCGTAAATCATATATACTACAGCTTTTCAGCCATCATATAATATAAACGACGTCAATATTTGCGACGAATCAAAAACCACTGTAGGACTATTATATATGATATATACAACGGCCCCTCCATCATTTACGGTAGTTTTTCAATCGTCACAAATGGTGTACTTTTTTGTAGTGTATGTTGATGATATGATTATCACAAGGGATGATGACCAGGGCATTTTTTAATTAAAAATGCACCTTTATGCACAATTTAACACAAAATATTTAGCATATTTATGTTTCTTTTTGGGTATTGAAGTGGCATACTCTGAAGAGGGTTATTTTCTGTCTTAATCCGAGTACACCAATGAAATGATCTCCAGAGCCAAACTAACTGAGAATAGATGTGTTGATACTCCTATTGAGTTAAATGTAAAATTTAAACCAACTGATGGTGTGCCTCTTGATGATCCTATTTTATATCTTCAAATTGTTGGGTATCTTTTTTATCTTACTATGACTTGCCTTGATATTACCTATGTTGTTCATGTTGTTAGTTAATTTGTTGTAGCCCTTCGTTCAATGCATTGCGTAGTTGTGGTTCAGATCCTCTGATGCGTGGAACTTTATTTCATGGCATACTTCTGTCTTCTTCTTCTTTTATGGACCTTAAAGCTTTTTTTTATTCATATTATGCTGGAGATATTACATCTAAGAAGTCTACTATAGGCTTTTGCATTTTTCTTGGAGACACTCTTATTCATTGGCTCACGATCTAGTTCAGAAGCTGAATATAGAGCAATGGTTGATACTGTAGCAAAGATATTTAGCTACACTAGTTGTTAATAGACATAGATGTTATCTCCTATTCCCCCACCTACTTATTTTGTGACAACCAGAGTGCAATTCAAATTGCACAAAATTATATTTTTCATGAGAGAACAAAGTATATAGAAATTGGCTGTCACTTTGTTCGACACCATTTCCAAAATGGCACTATCTATTTCCCTTATACTCCCTCTTATTTTCAACTTGCTGACTTTTTGACTAAATCGAGTACTATTTCTCAATTCAAGTCCTTTCTTAGCAAACTTTTGATGTTTTCCTTTTCCCATCGCGAGTTTGAAGGGGTGATAGAAAGTAAAAGATATCCTCTAGTCATTCTCTATATTTTAGAGGATAGAATAGTCCTTTCATTGTGCAACTATTTTTCATTACTTCTATATAGTATGTAAACATAACATTGTACAGATGAAATTTGTAAACATGGAACACAGATGAGTATGCTTGTTCTCTATCTTTCTTTCATTTCTGCACTTGCAGAAATCTAACACACTTTAGATTAAGATGTGCTCTTGGTTCCACATTAGCAGTGGCATAAGAAAACAGATATAATTTTTCCTTTTTGTTTTCTTCTATTTGTTAACCAAAATTTTGATTTTTGGGAAGGAAGAAAATTTTTTACTCTTTTTAGAACGAGGTGGATATTTCAGAATAAATTTGGAAATAAAGGACCAAAAATGGTAGTTGGTCCAATGTTCAATAATATCCAACTCGACATTGTCTGCACCGATTCCTAATCCCAAAATCCGGACATATTTGAGAACAGTTAGCAAATCTAATTACTTACATTTTCTAGTATTACATGGCATCACAGCTTACAGGGTTGCCTAATTTAGTTGCAAATGAATGGCTAGATTCGCGCTACGTGTGGGTAACATAAATATACTTTTCCATTTCAAGCTAGCCAGAAAAGCATAGATTTTCTATACTATTTTGTACTTTTATTTCTATGGAAAAATATGGTGACACCATGCCATAGAAAATCTGACATGGAAAAAATAGAAATTGTGATAGAAAATCTGTCATAGAAAATCTGATATTCTTTTTCTTTTTTCTTGGAGAAATTGTGACTCTCTCTTGTGTACAAGAACATAACCTCTCTTCCACTGTAGTTAGTGTTATATGTTTCCTAAGGTTCTTCGATCTTACCAAGAGTACTAGACTATACGATAAGTGCACTTGCCTAGGGCAATTGATTAGAATGGCCCCATATGGGGCCATTCATCCTCATCTAGCCTGTGCGCTGATGGAAGGCCTAAAACGGCATAGATGCTATCCTTGATTGCGTCCTCATTAAAATAAGACTCTATCAGTGATAGCGTCCTACCCATACTGTGTGTCTTCCTGTCTGGTTCTGATCTTTTCCTCGTCGCTGCAACTCTTTTTCTCCTCATCCTTACTGGCAATCTTTGCGTACTTTGCTGTCGTCGTCAAGCGCTATGTTGTGCCTTCTCTACCAGAACAACAACGTTCTACATCCCATCAATTTAATGGCCTGCCTTCCTTCCAGCAACTGTCTTTGAAATTCAACGGTTTTTTAATTCCTTCCTCCACGCAAATAAATTGAACTCCCTCTAGCATCCTGATTTATTCGAGTCAAGCACACAGATAACAGTTGGTTAGTTTTTGAAGTCGTCAATATTGAACTTATATGAAAATTTATTTCCAGTTTTGGTTGTGTTTTGTGTTATTGTTTTGGCAGTTAAGGTTGTGGCCTCATTCTTGGCGGTTCAATGATATTCTTTTTTTAATTATGATTGAACTGTTCTCTAAATAACTTTTTTGTAATTCAATTATGGAATTGCAATTATAGAAAACTTCTTTCACAGAGGAAGTTTTCACAGAGAGTCGTAAGCTCGCTGATTGGTAATTAGGTGTTTAATTAAAATTTTATGCTTGCAACTATTAGAGGAACACTTCCTTTATTATTATTATTATTATTATTATTATTATTATTATTATTATTATTATTATTATTATTATTATTATTATTATTATTATTATTATTATTATTATTATTATTATTATTATTATTATTATTATTATTATTATTATTATTATTATTATTATTATTATAAGTCTTAGGTGATTAGTAATTAGGTGCTTAAATTTGTAAATTCTTAGAAATTTTAATTTTATGGTGATGTCATGACAAAGAAATTGGCTATGTTATAAGAACCTTATGAAGGTACTAGCTACTAAGAGACAATAATAGAAAAGAATTGAAATGCTTTTTGCCTAATAGAACCAAGATTTCCCAGTCAAGGGAACTGTGCCCTACCACTATAGTGGTCATGGTATATGCTTCCCCTAAGAAACCTACATAATTTCGGTAGTTTAAACTACATCAATAAGGTAGAGTCCAACTTCTTAATTAATCATAAAAGAAGTAATAAAAGTAAACAAAGGAACAACTGATGAAATCAAATAATTGTGCCGTAAAACAAATTGTTTTTTTTTTTTTTTGTGATACAAATCATTCTCTCAATAGATTCCTGCCTAACAATCATTAATAAAATTTCAAGTAATTAGTTTTTAACATAAAAGATGCCGTGAAAGGAATATGCCAAGCGTATGACACGTGTATGACACATCTTGCTGGGATAAGTGCAACAAAATTTGCATATTAATGCTACTTATTTTTTAACAAAAATATTTTCTCAAAATATTTTAGGTGATTTTTGCGTGTTTGACAATTGAAATAGTTATGTGAAATATTAATTTTATATGTTTTCATAGACTTGTTACAAGTAGGATTTAAGAGGTTTGAACTTTGATTTTATTAAATTCTTCAAGCATTCATTTATTGCCACAGTTAATAAATCGCAATAATCTTTTGGTGTTGCTTAGTTGTAGCAGCAATGCATGTTTTTTACACGTCTTCGGAATTTTAAATTGGAGATGCTGCTTTGATTCTTTTAAGTAGTATCACTGCTTCTTTTCGTCCTCTCTCAAATGATTTAAATATTTAATTTTATTCAAAAAAGAAATATTTTATTAGTAGAAATAGGAATCTAGCACTGTTCTATTTTATTGTATTTTCTAATTATTTTTTATATTGAGTTCAAATTCTAATATTGATAAAAGAAAAACCATTTAATTATCGTCAAATTAAACTATGTATAGAAAATTCAATAAATTTTATTTTCATGTAATTAATTTAATCATGATATAATGTTTAAATTAAAATTTTTGACACTTGTTTTAAAATAGTTAGTGTTTTATGTAGTTGAAAATTTATTTAATATAATTGAAAATATAGAAAATTTTAATATTCGGGGAAGTAGGAGGGGAGAAAGAATTAATAAAGAATTTGGTAAAAGATTAAATGATTTCAATAAATTTTCAAATTCATCTTTAGTTTTTAAAATTCTTACCAAATATCTTATTGTTAGAATCTGGGGCAAAGGAATCAGAATACTACATCCAAAAAGAGAATCACTTTCTCAGTATTCCATATTCATTTTCCCAAAGATGAGAAATCAAATTCTTTTTCCAAACCATAATATATTTTCAAAAGGGTAAACTTTTGTAAGGTTTAGACGTAAAATAAGCAACTATTAAATTAATTAGTTAAGTAATTATATATTTAATTGTATTAAAGTAATAAATGATAATTTATTATGTTTCCCTCATTTTTTCAACGTTAGGAATCGTTAATAGTATTTTATTTATTTATTTATTTTATCCATTGAGTAATATTACAACTACTTTTTGCTTTATCAATGATTTCTTTTGAGATTTATCAACTACCTGGTATCTTGGCAGCTATGAGGAGACAGTCTGGATGAATTGAACCGATAGGAGTTCATAGGTTCTGTCTACGTCACATTCGTGCCAATTTCAATAAACAATTCAGGAATACAGAGTTGAAGCAACTAATGTACAAAGCCGGGGTTCAGAGGAACAAATCCAAGTTCAAATTTGTAATAAACGAAATAAGAGAATACAATCAGGAAACTTACAACTAGTTGATGCAGATTGGCCCTAAAAAGTGGACACTTTCACATGATGACAGACATCGATACGGGTGCATAATGACAAATTTATGACAAACTTTGTTAGTGTTGTGCCCTAGAGACAATCACTTGTACCATGTATATTGCATATTAAATTAATAAGAGGCATTCTTTATCTTTCAGTTTGATTGTTATATCTAAATATGTGTACAAACCGTTAGATAAAGTCCTTAGTACAACACAGTGTTAAGGAAATCATGATAGAGATCATGATGTGAGATTCCTACTACACTATGCAGTGTTTGTACTTAAATAATCCCCAGTCATAGTATTAATAAGATGGGACATTATTAATACGCCAAGACTGGCACATGTTATATCTCTTGATTGGATCAAGCGGTGGTTCTCATATTCGTGGGTATTGGGATACTCAGGATTAACGTGTGGATGCTTGTTTTGAAACAAGTTCATTGGATGACCTAGCTACGAGATAATCACTTGGATAACTATTTAGTGCCAGTGATAGAATCTCATTATAGCAAATGTGCAAGTATCCTTAGACTTGAGATCTCCAAGGTACTTTGTTTATCGAGCGTTGTACTTTGATTCTAATCTTTGGAGTCTTATCTAGGACCGCCTATGGGATGGATATTAGGTACAACGTAAAGTAAACGAAAGTAGTTGAGAGGGTCAATAAAGGATTCACCACTCCTAATAGTAGGAGAGTATATCTCAAGGCCACTTGTAGAAATCATTACTCATGAAGTCCTTGGCCAAGGTGACTATGTGATGGAAATGGTTTCAATTGATACACATATCGAGTAACGGATTTCTTGAACAAGTACTAAAATATTCGGGCCAGAATTAATAATATTCTGGAGGGAGTTGGCACTAATTCCATGCTCTAGACCGAATGAGATATTGTATGTTGAAAAGAGTTTATTGCACTGATAATTTGCTATTGAAAGGTTCGTGTCAAGCCACTTGACTTTCTGGACTTTTGGGTGGTCAAGAGTCATTGCTAAATGTTACTCTTGATATGCTAAATATGAATTTATCAATTAGAGAATTAATAAATTTAATCCTTTATTTTATTAAGGATTATTAATTCTAATATTGTTATAATTAATTCATATTATGCTACCAATAAGACCAGGAAACCTAATGGGTGACACACAATAAAGGTTTGAATGCTCAAATATATTATTTGATAATATTGTGGGGTTAATTAAGAGAAGGGAATATATTTATAGGTGAATTATAAGTTTGTTATAATTCATGGGACCTAATTGTAATTAAGTAAACTTCAAGAACCAATTTGTTGACAATTGGACATTGAAGGACTAAGTTGCAATTTATGGTAATTATAAATCTATAAATATAAGGAAACGGTTTCCTTAGGGTTAGAGACAGACCATTCACGCAATAACAGAGAAACCGTTTCTCTGCCTCTCTCTTAATCAAACCCTAGCCCGTCTCTCTTCTTGATCAAAATCCTAGCCTCCCGAATTCTACTAGCATAGAATTGTGAGATTGTGAGCATTCAACCTTATGTGGATTATCATTAGAGGGAGCTCTTTCTTGGACTTCAGTTGAGCTGCAGTGAACGGTTTTGGATAATTTGGATCGCGCCTGCGTTCTTATTTCTGAAATTTTTGAATTCCGGCTTCACGAGGTAATAAACGCAATCTTCTCTTTTTTCCCGTTTCTATTGCAAACCTGGGATCCATGGCTTGGATTTCTTGTTGTTTTCCGTTGCACTTAATCTGATTATGCATGATAGAAATCCTACAAACATTGATACGGGTGCATGATGACAAATTTATCTGAATCTTTAAACAGTGTTCTCAAAAAAACACGGGCATTACCAATCAAAGCACTTGTCGATGCAACGTTCACAAAGATCATTGAATACTTTAATCTGCATCAGTCCAAGGCTGCCCACTGTAACAAACCATTCCCTCTGTTGATATGGAATGTATTCCAGACAGCTTCGTAAAAGGCTAGAAGTTTCAAGTTTATGCAATTCAATAAAAGGACTGGAATATTCAATATAAGGACACCTACAAGAGTTGGAGAAAAAGATAACAATGTTTATATAGTGAACATGTCTTCGAGGGGCTGGTCAACACCTCACTTTTTCTCAATTTTTTTTTTTTTTTTGCAACTATTAGAACTACACTACAACTTCTAATACAATTCTAATTCAAATTTTCATGATAAAGCGGGTGAACTAGTTATTATTTCATGTCTTTTGGGAATTTTTATTGTCCATTCTTATGTTTTACTAATTCTGCAGAGTTATCAACATCCAACTTGTGAAAGAAAATTTCACTCTCTTATTGAGGTACAAGATTATATCCATGAGAATTATGAACTATGGAATGCTAAAACTGGTGACAAAAGCTGCGATGAGTTTCAAGTCGAGTTGTTTTCTTTAATTTAATTAATCCATGAGCATACATCAATTGAAAAATTATTTTTCTTCATTTTTCCTTGCGATGCCATAAATTCAAATCAAGTGGCCACCACAAAAAAGTGATTTTTGGCAACTCTTTTGTTTGTAACATAGCAAAAATCGGTGGCGAAACCTTGTTTTTACCATAGTTTTGAACTTCGTAGCATATAAACCTTTTTTGTAACACTTTATTTTGTCACGACAACATTTTTGTAGGTAAAAGTTTTTTTTTTACTACAAATTTAAAAAATGTGTAGGTAAAAATAATTTTTGACCACAGAAATTTGAAATTGTGGGTAAAAAAAATTTATTAACCACAGTTTTACTAAATTGTGGAAAAAACATATTTTTTCTTATTTTATCAAATATTAAAAAATATCAACATAAAACAGAAGCTTTCATTATATACCATGGTTAAGGTAATTGTATATATTCAAGTGGTTGCGTGTTCAAATCTTGATATTACTATTTTATTAAATTTTATATAGATTTTTTCAACAAACTACATAGTTTTTTAAGATATTTTTTAGATATTTTGCTAGATTATATGCCAAAATATATCCAATTACCTTTAGATTTTGTCAAAACACTTTTCTTAATAATTTTAACAAATATAATGGTTGGATCGTTAATTTAATACACCTATCTTTATAAATGCGTTAGGTTTTGGATATTTTTTCTAGATATTATGCTAGATAATGTACTAAAATATATCCGAGTACATTCAAATTTTGTCATAGTACTTTTCTAAACAATTTTAACAAATCTAACGATTGGATTGTAATTTGATACACATATCTTTGTAAATGCGTTAGGTTTTGGATATTTTTTTAAATATTATGCTAGATAATGTGCCAAAATATATCTGATTATCTTCAAATTTTGTCATAAAACTTTTCTTAACAATTTTAACAAATCTAATTATTGGATCATTAATTTGATATGTCTATCTTTGTAAATGAGTTAGGTTTTGGATATTTTTTTAGATATTAAGATACATTATATACCAAAATATATCCGATTACATTCAAATTTTGTCGAACACTTTTCTTAGCAATTTTAACAAATCTAATGATTTGATCGTTAATTTGATACACCTATATTTGTTGCATTAGATTTTGGATATTTTTTTAGATATTATTCTAAATTATGTACAAAAAAATATCCGATTACCTTCAAATTTTGTCATAACACTTTTCTTAATAATTTTAACAAATCTAACGATTAGATTATTAATTTGATATGACTATCTTTGTAAATGTGTTAGGTTTTAGATTTTTTTTAGATATTATATTAGATTATGTATCAAAATTATATCCGATTACCTTCAAATTTTGTCATAACATTTTTTTAGTGATTTTAATAAAGCTAACAGTTGGATCATTAATTCAATATACCTACATTTGTAAATACGTTAGGTTTTAGATATTTTTTAAAGATATTTTGCTAGATTATATACCAAAATATATCCGATTACCTTCCAATTTTGTCATAACATTTTTTTTTTAAAAAAAAAATTAAAAAATCTAATGTTTAGATCATTAATTTGATATACCTATCTTTGTAAATGTATTGGGTTTTGGATATTTTTCTAGATATTATGCTAGATTATGTACCAAAACATATTCGATTACTTTTAAATTTTGTCATAACACTTTTCTTAGTGATTTTAATAAATTTAACGGTTGGATCGTTATTTTGATATGCCTATCTTTATAAATGCATTAGGTTTTGGATATTTTTTTTAGATATTATGCTAAATTATGTACCAAATTATATCCGATTACCTTCAAATTTTGTCCTAACACCTTTTTTAGTGATTTTAATAAATTTAACGGGTGGATCGTTAATTTAATATATCAATTTTTGTAAATGTGTTAGGTTTTGGATATTTTTTTTAGATATTAAGCTAGATTATGTACTAAAATATATTCGATTACATTCAAATTTTGTCGTAACACTTTTCTTAGTAATTTTAACAAATCTAACGATTGGATCGTTAATTTGATATACCTATCTTTGTAAATACATTAGATTTTAGATATTTTTTAAGATATTATTCTATATTATGTACCAAAAAATATCCGATTACCTTCAAATTTTGTCATAACACTTTTCTTAATAATTTTAACAAATCTAATAGTTAGATCATTAATTTGATACGACTATCTTTGTAAATGTGTTAGGTTTTGGATTTTTTTTTTTAGATATTATATTAGATTATGTATCAAATTATATCCGATTTCCTTCAAATTTTGTCATAACATTTTTCTTAGTGATTTTAATAAATCTAACAGTTGGATATTAATTTGATATGCCTATCTTTGTAAATAAGTTAGGTTTTGGATATTTTTTAGTGATGTTTTGCTAGATTATGTATCAAAATATATCTGATTGCCTTCCAATTTTGTCATTACACTTTTCTTAAAAATTTTAGAAAATCTAAAGGTTGGATCATTAATTTGATATACCTATCTTTGTAAATGCATTAGGTTTTGGATATTTTTCTAGATATTATGCTATATTATGTACCAAAACATATTCGATTACTTTTAAATTTTATCATAACACTTTTTTTTAGTGATTTTAATAAATTTAACGATTGGATCATTAATTTGATATGCCTTAGATTTTGGATTTTTTTTTTGGATATTATGCTAGATTATGTACCAAAATATATCCGATTACCTTCAAATTTTTGTCATAACATATTTCTTAGCAATTTTAACAAACCTAATAGTTTGGTTGTTAATTTGATATGCCTATCTTTGTAAATGCGTCACGGTTTGGATATTTTTTTAGATATTATGTTAGATTATATACTAAATTATGTCTGATTACCCTCAAATTTTGTCACAACACTTTTCTTAGTTATTTTAATAAATATAACAGTTGAATCGTTAATTTGATATGCCTATATTTGTAAATGAGTTAGGTTTTGGATTTTTTTTTCATATTTTGCTAGATTGTGTACCAAAATATATCCGATTATCTTCAAATTTTATCATAATACTTTTTTTTTATCAATTTTAAAAATCTAATAGTTGGATCATTAATTTGATATACCTATATTTGTAAATGCATTAGGTTTTGGATATTTTTCTATATATTATTCTAGACTCTGTGCCAAAATATATCCGATTACCATCAAATTTTGTCCTAACACTTTTATTATTAATTTTAACAAATCTAATGGTTGAATCATTAATTTGATATGCCAATATGTATTTAGTGTATATATATTAATACATATTCACATGCTATATTAATACACACACACACACACACACACACACACACACACACACTAATATATATACTAATATATTCTGGTGAATCACAAGTTCATGACTTCCGAACCTCATTGTTCTGAGTGATGAGGCTTTCTTCTTGCCTCTATCCGCTATGCCTACAATTTCAGACAATAAGACGAGAAAGTATGTCAGCCAATTTATTATTGGGGCCTTTAATGTGCCCCCAATTAATTTTTAGGCCTTGTTTAAGTAAGCAATCAGTAAATTTAAGCCATCTTTTATAAGATAACCCTTTAGGATTGCTTCTAGATTGGTTGGCAAACTTAACAATTACTTCACAATCAGATCTGATAGTTAATTCTGGTTTTCCAAGGATATAGAATCTAAAACAATCTAAACAGTAGAGTATTGCAAGTATCTCATAATCTAGGGAGGTCAGGTGGTCTCGTTCCTTAAATTTTCCTGATGAGTACCTGCAAATTTGTTCAGTGTTCCTAGGAGAGTATTTATTTTGTTTTTTCAGCAAAATTCATCCCCATCTAGTTTCACGACCATCGGATTCAATAATTAAATAATTTGAATCTAAATGTAAAATAAGTTCAAGGAGAGTCTCACACATCTTTTTAATTTTTTGAACAAAAAAGATATCTTCCTGATTAAAACGTCTCTACCCTTTGGGAGGGATTTTGTTGTAAAGAGAGCCAGTAAGTTTTCCAATATCTTTAAGATATGGTCTGGCATAATTAAGTAATCCAAGAAAACTTCTTAAAGGTTTAAGATCTTCCATTTTATCTGGAAAATCTAAAATCCTTTTAGAAATAGCAGGCTGAAGTTTAATTGAAAATATTCTTTCAAACATAAATTGCAAATTTGAGTTTTGTACATAGTGCAAGTTCCTCTGCTTAGAACAGAGGGATAGTAATTGCATTTAAAACATGGAATATAATCAAAACCTTATTTTAAATTCTAAGTATGAGTGCAAAAAGTAGTTGTAGAAAGAACTAGTTTTGTTTCAGAAAACATTGTATCAGTTTCTTCATCATAATATATATATATATATATATATATATATATATATATATATATACTGTAACACCCTGATACCAAGGCCCGCCAGGGCCGGAGATGTCGCCCCGTCTAAAGGACAAGGGGTCTTTATAACTAGGTCACACAAATAAAATAGCGGAATAAAATAATATTTTAACTTAAAAATTTATTACATCCCAAAATACTCCAAGAATAAATCCATGAATTCCCAAAACAAAACCATAAATAAAATTATCCACTCTCGACTACCCAAAGCAATACATAGAAATAAACGATAACAATCTCTTCCCAGGCAGATTACACTAGCTACTCATCCCCACTGCAGGATCGACTTGAAATCATGGTAAAAAGGTGATGAGACAGAAATCTCAGTAAGTCCGTGTGTGCTTTGGGTGTTTAGTGAAAGCAGTTCATGGATACAAAGTGTGAAATCTTTATAAGAGAAATATTGGCAAGCAATAAACATTAGTCAAAAGCAAGAGTGACGTTTTAGCTATTCCAGTCGTACATGATCAACAAAATCAACCACTCATAAGAAAGGATTATGGATTACCACACGTTGGGCCCCACAACCGGATGGTCAGTATGCCACACTTTGTGCATACCACCGGTCAGAATGCCACACTTTGTGTAGACTGACAAAAGTAGGCGATTGGTCTACTGGGCAAGATACTCCTCCTTCTCTATACCTAAACAACAACCGGGTGTCCATTCCGGCAAAACACATTCACGTGATTGAAAAGAACACTGCTAGCTCGGACCGGTACGACCCACTGGACTGACGTCCTATCCGGGAAGGACTCACCCCTCAGAGGTGGCCACCTACTGAAAGACTTACCCTAACCCTCAAGGACAAGTACTAGTAGTCCACCCTTATTGAGTACTCAACGACGTTTCCCACTTGGGATAAAATAAACAAAACATTGTTCCACATGAAAATGGCATTTTGAGGGTTTCTAAAGTCCTTGTAAAAATCAGCTTTAGAAAGAGTTTGAGTTTGGCAAATCTACTCTTTGATTTTCAAATAATTCAAATGTTTGAAATAAGAGAGAGTTCAACCCTCAATTACCTTTACATAAATGAGTGTCCATACACTCTACATTTGGCTTGCCATAAGAAAAATATTTCACATCAATCAGGTTTTATGCAGGAGCTTACCTGACTCTTGCTCACAAATAAAAGGACTCTAACAGCTGACCTAACCCCACATGGGCAAATACAAAACATAATCAATTTCAAGCCACAATCCACTTCCTCAATTTTAAAACAACTCAACTTACTACTATCATGATCCTAGTGTCCCAAGCTTTAAAGCCACTCAATAAATAAATAGGTTTATAGGCTAAGGATAATTTGATATTTAAAATAATTAATGTTTTTGGTAATAGGTACCAATAAGTTAAAGGTTTAAAACTTGCTAAGAAAAATTTAGAGTTTATTTGTTAATGATTTATTAATAATTTAGTTGTTAGAAAATAATTGATAACTAAAGTTAGTTGAAAATGAATTTTAATGAATCTTGCTTGAAACATAATAAATAAGTTTTAATAGGTTTTGATTAAAAGATGATAATTAAATTTATAGAAATAAGTATTTTACTAATCATGATTATTTCCATAAAAGGCTTTAGTGGATTTCATTATTTTATAAAGTATCTATATATTTTATTTTTCTAATAAAACTATTATTTATTTGACTAAATTTTCCTTTATATAAATATAATATTCCAATTCCACCCTTCCTAGGGTTTTTCAAAATCACTAGCAAAATTATATTACTAAATATTTTATTCATGAAACAAAAATTTCTTAGGGACAACTAGATTATGATCATAATTCCAAGGTTACTCACAATCATGAACATATACAACCATTCAACTCATCAATTCATCCAAATCATGCATACAAGCATAGATATCAATCTATCAAGATATGATCTAACCTCTACTAGCATAGATATGGCCATGGCTTCAATAATTCAACATGAATATAAGCCATAATCACCAATGGTGACATAATCTCTAGCATACTTCATCACAAATACTACCAATGACATGGAAACATGCATCAAACCCCAAATCATCATTCAATCAAACAATATAATCCTTCCATGCATAAATCCCATCACCTTCACAATCATACATATATTCATGCTTCAATCTCTACAATGCATACTCAAATCCTATCACAATCCACATACTATCAACATCATCCTAGAGACATGAATCTAGAATTTAAAAGAAAGATTGAAGGGACTTACTTGGTTGAGGGATGCCTTGAAGGAGTTTAGAATGGATCTTAACTCTTAGATGCCTAAAATCGTCCAAGAAAGGTGGAGGGAGCATGGCCAAGGAGGAAGAAGCCGTCCAGCCAAGAGAGGGAGTTTCGGCCATAGAGAGAGAGAGAGAGAGAGAGAGAGAGAGAGAGAGAGAGACCATTAGTATGTCTATTCACATGTATTCTCACTAGATATCAAGATTGGAGAAGATGAAGTTGTTAGAACAAACCTGCCTTGAAGGTGTTCTTGAACCTTCATAGAATTTTCTGGTTTTGATCCGAAGTAGCGAGTGGATTTGTGGAGTTTGATGTTAAAAATGGTATTGATGGACTCACGGTAGTGAGTAGGTCAAATATGGAGATTTTAGAGAACGTTTGAAGTGGTTTGGAAGGGTATTAGGTGAAAGGAAGAAGTAGGTGTTCTTGGTGAAGTGTGTGTGTTCTTGAAGGTTAAAGGAATTTGTGAGATTGTAGTTTGCAGCTGCCGAAATTCTATGAGAACTAGGGCTGGACGAATTTATGTAGGGTTTAGGAAGATGATTCTCTAATTTGGAAGGAAAAAGGAAAGGTTAGTTGTTAAAATCCTTGAAGAATATTTTTAGAAAGTAAATTTGAAAACTAAATATCCTAGAATATCTTGATTGTTGGAGAGCTTTGGAAGTCTGCCATGGCTGACTGCTTTGAGCAGAATTTCGGTGGGATTAATGCTGGATTAAGGAAGCTTATGGTGGCCAAAAATAGGGAGCATAATGGTGAAGAAGAAGTCTAGTTATTTGAGGGATACATTATGGAAAGTTGCTAAACTATGGTGGCTGGAAATTTGGTAATCAATCAAGCATAATTACAGGGATTTGTTGGAGAGATTTTCGGGCAGCCATATCTGAATTTCGTGCAGAAGCTTAAGGGGAATAATGGAACTCAGTTACTGGAGGTTTAAGGAAGGTTTATGTAGAACAATGATGGTGTTTCGGCTGGAGGAAGATTAGGAAACAAAGCTGGACAAAATCTTGCACAACATTTTTCGCAACCTGGAGTTTTCCCTGGGTAGTTTTCGGCTGCCATTTTCCAGCCTGTTTGCAAGGAGTTTGAAGGGGAATTCCAAGGGCTTTCAAGGCTGGTTTCCAACCTTCTTCATGGAGGAAAAACATGGCTAAGGTGCTGAACAAATTCTGGAAGAAAACAGATTGATTTTGGACTCTCAAAGCTGTGATTTATACAGGAATTTTTCATGGTTTTGCTCCAGCTTTGAGCAGTCCGAAAATGGCTAAAGAATTCTGGTTGCAAGCTAATCCAAAAGACTATTTTTCTGGCAGCATTTGGGAGGGAATGTTAGCTAAGAATCTCGACACCTTGATGGCACAATAAGCTGGAGAATTTTCAGTTCATTCCAAGAAGGAAGATGAACTAGCTAGAGTGAATTTTCAGCAAGCTCACTAGAGGAATTTTCTTCTTGAAATCTCCCACAATTCTTTCACATTTTCGGACCATAAGAAGTCCTTCACTAAGACATTTTGATCTTACAAAGCTACAGCACTTCACTGAAATTTCTGGAAAGAAAATGGCTAGAACAACTTGCTCAACCTCATCAGTTGAGAACTAAGGAAAATCAAAGATCAAGGAAAAATGAATTCCTCTTAGGAAATTCGAGTAGAACAAATGAGTAGGATTTGAAGACTCCTATCATGCCTCCCATAGGACAACATCTCTAACCTACTCCAAACAACACTAAGGCCGAAATTATTACTTCCCCAAGCAAAAATAAAATTTAACCAAGCTAAAGCTCCTATGATGGTATTTGAACCCCAAGACCTCAAGAATTAATTCCAAAGCTCTAACCACTAAAGCACAACAACTCTTGTTGTTATTTTCACTAGCAACTTATTTCCTATTCAATCCTCAAGCTATCTCCCTATTTTCACCACGGGCAAAAATTACCATTTTGCCCTTCTCACTCAATATTCTCCAACAAGCCTCCAAGACATTAAAACTCAAATCCAAGGCACATAAAATCAAATAAAAATATATTTAATCATGTAGTAAAGTATGTTATACATCCCAACCCCCTTACTCTAAGGTTGGTTTTGACTGGGGTTTCACTTCCTCCCCTCCTTAGAAGAATTTCGTCCCGAAATTCAAGCATACCTCTATATCAACTCGGGGTACTTTCGCTTAACCCAATCTTCCGACTCCCATGTGGCATCCTGCGTGCCATGGTGCTCCCACTGAATCAACTTATGGTGGCCGAAAATAGGGTGCTGTGATCAGTCTTCTCTTCAAGTCTTGAAAATTTTTCTCGCATTTTTCGTTCCACACAAATGGAACATCCTTCCGCAACAATCGAGTCATCGGCGATACAAGTGTCGAAAATCCATTGATACACCTTCGGTAATATCCAGCTAATCCCAAGAAACTCCGGATCTCGGTAATATTCTCCGGCTGCTTCCAGTCTGATACCGCTTCAACATTTGCCGGATCTACCTTGATTCCTTCATTGGTCACCACATGGCCAAGGAATGCCACACTGTCTAGTCAGAATTCGCACTTGCTGAACTTAGCGTACAGCTTGTGCTCTCGTAATTTCTCCAATACGAGCTTCAGATGCTCCGCATTCTCCTCTGGACTCTTGGAGTAAATTAAAATGTCATCGATGAAGACTACCACGAACTTGTCCAGATAAGGTCGGAATACCCGGTGCATCAGGTCCATGAATACTGCTGGAGCATTAGTCACCCTGAACGGCATCACTACGAACTCGTAGTGTCCATATATGGTGTTAAAGGCTGTCTTGGGAATATCATCTTCTCTTATCCGCACCTGGTAGTACCCTTGCCTCAGATCCAACTTAGAGTAGCAACTGGATCCTTGCAACTGGTCAAATAGCTCGTCCATCAACGGTAAGAGATACTTGTTCTTGACCGTTAAATTGTTCAACCCTCGGTAGTCGATGCATAGTCTCAGAGTGCCGTCCTTCTTCTTCACAAATAGCACAGGCGCTCCCCAAGGCGACATGCTAGGTCTGATATAACCATGACTCACTAACTCCTCCAACTGCTCCTTCAACTCTTTCAAATCTGCCGGTGCCATCCGGTACGGTGTCCGCGATACTGGTTCCGCTCCCGGAACTAAGTCGATGGTGAATTCCACTTCTCGGCTAGGAGGTAGAGAATCAAGTTTTGCCGGAAACACATCAGGGAAATCCCTTACTACTTTAGTGTCCTCCAGGGTGCACTGGTCCTTCGGCTTATTTATCACGTAAGCCAGGTATCCTTGACACCCTTGCTTCAATAATTTCCGGGCTTTAGCCTCCGCAATTAAATACTTACATTCTCTCACCCTCTTGCCATTAAATTCCAATACATCACGACTCGGTCTGATGAACTGGACTGTCTTATTTCTACAGTCTACCCTAGCCCCATGTTTGGCTAACCAGTCTATCCTCAAAATTAAGTCATAATCCTCAAGGTCTAACACTGTCAAATCTCCCTCCAAACATTCTTTCCCCACATTAACTTTACACTCCTTTACATACCGATCCGCTTGCACCATTTTCCCCAAAGGTGTGCTCACCTCTAAAATAAAAGGTAGCTCCATTCCATCCCAACCCAAATGATATGCACACAACTTGTTTATATAGGAATAAGTAGAGCCAGGATCAATCAAAGCATTAACGAAACTCCTTAAATAGTGAATGTACCTTCTACCACCGCTGCATCGGCCCCAACTTCCTCTCTGTTGAGAGTGAATACCTTGACCTTCACTTGCGGCTTCGGTGCTCCACTCCCGAATACTCCCGCGGGGTTGGCTCGATTGGGCCCCGAGTTCTGAGCTGGGTTTCCTTTCCCCACGCGGTGCAATTTGGGGCAGGCGTTCCTCAGGTGGTTCAGGTCGCCACAATGATAGCATTTCTTTTCACCACCCTTAGACCAATAATTTCTCTCAGTGTGGCATTTCATTCCACACTGCCTGCATGATGGGAGATTCGGGGCAGGTCCACTTGGTGTTGTCCGGGCTTGCTTTCCCCGGTTCTGCCATTGATGATTGGCGGGGTGCTTGTGGGGTTGCGGTCTCGAAAATTTTTCTTGCGGCTGTCTCGGAGGCTGGAAGGGTTTTATTGCCATCCGGCTGCGGTCCTCATTCTCCGTTCGAGTGGCCGCGTCCACAGCCCCCGAATAAGTGGTCGGTGGAGCAGGTGCCAACGCTCTCCTCAGCTCTGGTCTCAACCCCTTAACGAACTACCTTGTCCTATTCTACTCGGTATCCACCAATCTCTGGCAGTATTTTGACACTTGAGTGAATCGCGCCGCATATTGAGCAACTGACATGCTCCCCTGCCTCAAATTCTGAAATTCGTTCTCTCGCTTCTCCACAATCCACTGTGTAATGTATTCAGCCCTGAAGGCTTCAACGAAATTGGACCACGTCCATTCCTGCTCGTCCGCCTCCCAGTCGTCTTGGACCCGCTGCCACCATGCCCGAGCTGGTCCTCTCAATCGAAAGCTGCAAACTTAACCATCCGCTCCTCGGTGTACTGGAGCATCGCGAATATGTCCTCTAGCTGTTCAACCCACTGCTCTGCCTTCTGATCTTGTTCTGCTTCGCCTAGGAAGACGGGCGGCTGAAACTTCAAGAACCTCTCTAAGGCCCCATCCTCACCCCGAGAGTTTCGTCGCTCGGTCATTGACAGCAAAATATCGATCATCTTACTGAACGCCTGGCCCATAGTCACATCAACTGGAACATCAGACCTCGATCCCATACTCTGACTCTTCCCTTCACCCCGGTTGGGTGCTTGCATCTGGGCTGCTACCACTTCTGGTGCCACTTGATCGGTTTCCGGTACCCTTCCACCTGCTGAGGTTGCACGACACTTGGGTGCCATTCTAAACCACACCCCAGATGATAAGTGTATGCACTTAAAGGTAAAACCATTTTAGTTGTACTTGCATGCATTGACAAATAGGTGTAAATGGAAAGCGGATGTAAATTTAGCTAAGGAATAAATTCTCTTTCAAAAATGGACTTGCATAGATTCGAAATCTTAATAGAAAACAGAATTAAGATCCTTAACAATAAAAATTCTTGAAAAACAGTAAACAAATAAACATCCAAATCAAAGGAACTCCTAGTCCCCTAATCCTCATCGGAACCCTCATCATCAGCTTCATATAACCATCCCCCAGAGTTCTTGGAAAAATCTACCCCATCCCCGCTAGTAAATCCCTCCATGGGCTCCTTCCCAGAGCGCCTAGAACTCTCCCCGAGCTCAACTCGGCTGAAGAAAGGAAGGAAAGAAGGCCTAAGCAGAGACTCATAGTCTATCTCTCCCGGGTCATCGCTATCTGCTGCGAAGTCCACCTCGGGATTAGGAGGGTGGGGTTCAGGCTCCACTATCATCACCTCATCCTAACTATCCGAGCTTATGTCAATCACCGGAATTGGGGATGGCTCAATGATCTGGACCTCGTCATCACTGCTATCCTCCATAGGGTTAATCTCACCATTACTGTCACTCTCCATAGGGATAACCTCATCATCACTGTTATCCACCATAGGGATAACTGGCTGAGGGGCCGGTTAGGGAACTGGAAGGTCCTCCGGGTCTAGAAAGTTAGGCGGGTGCCACTGCTGCCCTTTCCTCGCTGTCCTAAGCAGTCAAACCATCCTACGCATCAACAAGATAGGTTAGATAAAGATTTAAACTCAAATCAATAGAATATATATCATCAATATTTGCCTATAACCTAGGCTCTGATACCACTTGTAACACCCCGATACCTAGGCCAGCCAGGGCCGGGGATTTCGCCCTGTCCAAAGGACAAGGGGACTTTATAACTAGGTCACACAAATAAAATAGCGGAATAAAATAATATTTTAACTTAAAAATTTATTACATCCCAAAATACTCCAAGAATAAATCCATGAATTCCCAAAACAAAACCATAAATAAAATTATCCACTCTCGACTTCCCAAAGCAATACATAGAAATAAACGATAACAATCTCTTCCCAGGCAAATTACACTAGCTACACATCCCCACAGCAGGATCAACCTGAAATCATGGTAAAAAGGTGATGAGATAGAAATCTCAGTAAGTTCGTGTGTGCTTTGGGTGTTTAGTGAAAGCAGTTCATGGATGCAAAGTGAGAATGTCAAAAGCAAGAATAGCGTTTTAGCCATTCCAGCCGTACATGATCAACAAAATCAACCACTCATAAGAAAGGATTATGGGTTACCACACGTTGGGCCCCACAACCGGATGGTCAGTATGTCACACTTTGTGCATACCGCTGGTCAGAATGCCACACTTTGTGCAGACTGACAAAAGTAGGTGATCGGCCTACTGGGCAAGATACTCCTCCTTCCCTATACCTAAACAACAACCGGGTGTCCATTCTGGCAAAACACAGTCACGTGACTGAAAAGAACACTGCTAGTTCGGACCAGCACGACCCACTGGACTGACTTCCTATCCGGGAAGGACTCACCCCTCAGAGGTGGCCACCTACTGAGAGACTTACCCTAACCCCTCAAGGACTAGTCCTAGTAGTCCACCCTTATTGAGTCCTTAACGATGTTTCCCACTTGGGTTAAAATGAACAAAATATTGTTCCACATGAAAATGCCATTTTGAGGGTTTCCAAAGTCCTTGTAAAAATCAGCTTTAGAAAGAGTTTGAGTTTGGCAAATCTACTCTTTAATTTTCAAATAATTTAAATGTTTGAAATAAGAGAGAGTACAACCCTCAATTTCCTTTACATAAACGAGTGTCCATACACTCTACATTTGGCTTGCCAAAAGAAAAACATTTCACATCAATCAGGTTTTATGCAAGAGCTTACCTGACTCTTGCTCACAAATAAAAGGTCTCCAACAGCTGACCTAACCCCACATGGGCAAATACAAAACACAATTAATTTCAAGCCACAATCCACTTCCTCAATTTTAAAACAACTCAGTTTACTACTATCATGATCCTAGTGTCCCAAGCTTTAAGGCCACTCAATAAATAAATAGGTTTATAGGCTGAGGATAATTTGATATTTAAAATAATTAATGTTTCGGGAAATAGGTACTAATAAGTTAAATGTTTGAAACTTGCTAAGAAAAATTTAGAGTTTATTTGTTAATGATTTATTAATAATTTAGTTGTTAGAAAATAATTGGTAACTAAAGTTAGTTGAAAATGAATTTTAATGAATCTTGCTTGAAAAATAATAAATAAGTTTTAATAGGTTTTGATTAAAAGATGATAATTAAATTTATAGAAATAAGTATTTTACTAATCATGATTATTTCCATAAAAGGCTTTAGTGGATTTCATTATTTTATTAAGAATCTATATATTTTATTTTTCTATTAAAACTGTTATTTATTTGACTAAATTTTCCTTTATATAAATATAATATTCCAAATCCACCCTTCCTAGGGTTTTTCGAAATCACTAGCAAAATTATATTACTAAATATTTTATTCATGAAACAAAAATTTCTTAGGGACAACTAGATTATGATCATAATTCCAAGGTTACTCACAATCATGAACATATACAACCATTCAACTCATCAATTCATCCAAATCATGCATACAAGCATAGATATCAATCTATCAAGACATGATCTAACCTCTACTAGCATAGATATGGCCATGGCTTCAATAATTCAACATGAATATAAGCCATAATCACCAATGGTGACATAATCTCTAGCATACTTCATCACAAATACTACCCATGACATGGAAACATGCATCAAACCCCAAATCATCATTCCATCAAACAATATAATCCTTCCATGCATAAATCCCATCACCTTCACAATCATACATATATTCATGCTTCAATCTCTACAATGCATACTCAAATCCTATCACAATCCACATACTATCAACATCATCCTAGAGACATGAATCTAGAATTTAAAAGAAAGATTGAAGGGACTTACTTGGTTGAGGGATGCCTTGAAGGAGTTTAGAATGGATCTTAACTCTTAGATGCCTAAAATCGTCCAAGAAAGGTGGAGGGAGCATGGCCAAGGAGGAAGAAGCCGTCCAGCCAAGAGAGGGAGTTTCGGCCATGAGAGAGAGA
Source organism: Voacanga thouarsii (assembly GCA_026120185.1). NCBI lineage: Eukaryota > Viridiplantae > Streptophyta > Magnoliopsida > Gentianales > Apocynaceae > Voacanga > Voacanga thouarsii. Next base: position 1,839,630 of record JANUWF010001127.1, on the reverse strand, counting down.
GAGAGAGAGAGAGAGAGAGAGAGAGAGAGACCATTAGTATGTCTATTCACATGTATTCTCACTAGATATCAAGATTGGAGAAGATGAAGTTGTTAGAACAAACCTGCCTTGAAGGTGTTCTTGAACCTTCACAGAATTTTCTGGCTTTGATCCGAAGTAGCGAGTGGATTTGTGGAGTTTGATGTCAAAACTGGTGTTGATGGACTCACGGTAGTGAGTAGGTCAAATCTGGAGATTTTAGAGAAGGTTTGAAGTGGTTTGGAAGGGTATTAGGTGAAAGGAAGAAGTAGGTGTTCTTGAAGGTTGAAGGAATTTGTGAGATTGTAGTTTCCAGCTGTCGAAATTCTATGAGAACTAGGGCTGGCTGAATTTATGTAGGGTTTAGGAAGATGATTCTCTGATTTGGAAGGAAAAAGGAAAGGTTAGTTGTTAAAATCCTTGAAGAATAATTTTAGAAAGTAAATTTGAAAACTAAATATCCTAGAATATCTTGATTGTTGGAGAGCTTTGGAAGTCTGCCATGGCTGACTGCTTTGAGCAGAATTTCGGTGGGATTAATGCTGGATTAAGGAAGCTTATGGTGGCCGAAAATAGGGAGCATAATGGTGAAGAAGAAGTCTAGTTATTTGAGGGATACATTATGGAAAGTTGCTAAACTATGGTGGCTGGAAATTTGGTAATCAATCAAGCATAATTACAGGGATTTGTTGGAGAGATTTTCGGGCAGCCATATCTGAATTTCGTGCAGAAGTTTAAGGGGAATAATGGAGCTCAGTTACTGGAGGTTTAAGGAAGGTTTATGCAGAACAATAATGGTGTTTCGGCTGGAGGAAGATTAGGAAACAAAGCTGGACAAAATCCTGCACAACATTTTTCGCAACCTGGAGTTTTCCCTGGGTAGTTTTCGGCTGCCATTTTCCAGCCCGTTTGCAAGGAGTTTGAAGGGGAATTCCAAGAGCTTTCAAGGCTGGTTTCCAGCCTTCTTCATGGAGGAAAAACATGGCTAAGGTGCTGAACAAATTCTGGAAGAAAACAGATTGATTTTGGACTCTCAAAGCTGTGATTTATACAGGAATTTTTCATGGTTTTGCTCCAGCTTTGTGCAGTCCGAAAATGGCTAAAGAATTCTGGTTGCAAGCTAATCCAAAAGACTATTTTTCTGGCAGCATTTGGGAGGGAATGTTAGCTAAGAATCTTGACACCTTAATGGCACAATAAGCTGGAGAATTTTCAGTTCATTCCAAGAAGGAAGATGAACTAGCTAGAGTGAATTTTCAGCAAGCTCACTAGAGGAATTTTCTTCTTGAAATCTCCCACAATTCTTTCACATTTTCGGACCATAAGAAGTCCTTCACTAAGACATTTTGATCTTACAAAGCTACAGAACTTCACTGAAATTTCTGGAAAGAAAATGGCTAGAACAACTTGCTTAACCTCATGAGTTGAGAACTAAGGAAAATCAAAGATCAAGGAAAAATGAATTTCTCTTAGGAAATTCGAGTAGAACAAATAAGTAGGATTTGAAGACTCCTATCATGCCTCCCATAGGACAACATCTCTACCCTACTTCAAACACCACTAAGGCCGAAATTATTACTTCTCCAAGCAAAAATAAAATTTAACCAAGCTAAAGCTCCTATGATGGTATTTGAACCCCAAGACCTCAAGAATTAATTCCAAAGCTCTAACCACTAAAGCACAACAACTCTTGTTATTATTTTCACTAGCAACTTATTTCATATTCAATCCTCATGCTATCTTCCTATTTTCACATAAGGCAAAAATTACCATTTTGCCCTTCTCACTCAATATTCTCCAACAAGCCTCCAAGACATTAAAACTCAAATCCAAGGCACATAAAATCAAATCAAAATATATTTAATCATGTAGTAAAGTATGTTATGCATCCCAACCCCCTTACTCTAAGGTTGGTTTTGACTGGGGTTTCACATCCTCCCCTCTTGAGAAGAATTTCGTCCCGAAATTCAAACATACCTCTATATCAACTCGGGGTACTTTCGCTTAACCCAATCTTCCGACTCCCATGTGGCATCCTGCGTGGCATGGTGCTCCCACTGAATCTTAACCATTGGTATCTGTTTATTCCGGAGAGTTTTAACACTGCGGTCCAATATCCGCACAAGCTTCTCCGCGTAGCTCAGGTCTGGCTGCAACACCAACGGTTCATCATTCAATACATGACCGGGATCCGCATTATACTTCTTCATTTGTGACACATGAAATACATCATGGATACCCGTCAACCCATCCGGCAGGTCCAATCGGTAAGCTACCGGTCCAATTCTTTCCTTAATCAGAAACGGCCCCAAATATCTTGGATTCAACTTTCCGCCCTTCGGATGCTTCAAAATTCCCCTATTTGGTGTTAGTTTCAAAAATACGCGGTCCCCGACTTGAAATTCCAATTCTCTTCGCCGGTTGTCTGCATAGATCTTCTGCCGGCTCTAAGCCGCCTTTAACCTTTCCCGAATTAGTTTCATTTTATCCAACATTTCTTGGACACAGACCTCTCCAGTTTTGCCCACATGACCATCTTCCGACCAGCTCCAATACAACGGTACTTGACACTTGCGCCCATACAAAACCTCATACGGTGCCATCCCAATTGAGGCTTGGTAGCTATTATTATATGACAGCTCGGCATACGGTACACACTCGATCCACTTATCTCTGAAATCCAAGACACAGGCTCTCAACATATCCTCTAATATTTGGATCACCCTTTCTGACTGCCTATCGGTCTGCGGATGCGCTGTTGTACTGAATTTCAGATTCGACCCCATTGCTTCCTGACACTTTCCCCAAAAACGAGTCTAAACCTCGGGTCTCAGTCTAACACTATGCTTGAAGGCACTCCATGAAGTCGGACAATCTCTCGAACATAAGTCTGAGCTAGCTTCTCCATCGAGTCCCTCACATTCACCGGTATGAAATGGGCCAACTTGGTTAGTTGATCCACCACCACCCATATAGCGTTCTTTTGAGTCCTTGACATGGGAAGTCTGGTGACGAAATCCATAGTCACCTCCTCCCACTTCCATTCCGGCACTGGCAATGGCTGCAATAGTCCCGCTAACTTCTTATGCTCTGCTTTAACTTTCTGGCAGGTGAGACAGGTCGAAACATATTTGACCACGTCTTGCTTCAGTCCGGGCCACCAATAAGCTCTCTTCAAATCCTGGTACATCTTGACTTTCCCTGGATGAATGGCATACTTGCTCTTGTGCGCCTCCTCTAAAATTCTGTCCTTCAATTGCTGCTCTCTGGGCACACATAATCGATCTCTGAAATGAAAAACTCCCGCCTCATCTTGACGGAATTCACTGCCTGGCCGCTTAAGCTCCTTATCCTTGAAAAGTTGAAACTCGACGTTGCTTTGCTGAGCTTCCACGATTTCCTTCTTCAGATCTGGTTCCAACCTCAGATTGCTGATGATAATTCCTCTGTCCCATACTTCCACACTTCTGTCCAACACATCCTGGACCGCTTGCATTTTCTGCACCTTTAGTCTGGCCATTCCAACTTTTCTGCTTAGGGTGTCTGCCACAACGTTGGCCTTCCCGGGATGGTAGTTGATCGGACAACGGTATTCTTCTAAGAATTCCATCCACCTTTGCTGCCTTAGGTTCAGGTCCTTTTGAGTGAAGATATACTACGAACACTTATGGTCGGTGAACACCTCATATTCGGCTCCATACGGGTAGTGTCGCCATTTCTTGAGGGCGAACACTATAGCCACCAACTCCAGATCATCAGTAGGGTAGTTCACTTCATGAGGTCTTAGCTTCCGAGATGCATAAGCAATCACCTTCCTGTCTTGCATCAGCACCGCTCCCAGTCCTTCTTTCGAAGCGCCGGTATACAGTGCGTAAGGTTTGCCTTCTTACGGTAGACTCAATACCTGTGCTGTCATCAGTCTTTTCTTCAATTCTTGAAAATTTTTCTCGCATTTTTCGTTCCACACAAATGGAACATCCTTCCGCAACAATCGAGTCATCGGCAATACAAGTGTCGAAAATCCCTTGATACACCTTCGGTAATATCCAGCTAATCCCAAGAAACTCCGGATCTCGGTAATATACTCCGGCTGCTTCCAGTCTGATACCGCTTCAACCTTTGCCGGATCTACCTTGATTCCTTCCTTGGTCACCACATGGCCAAGGAATGCCACAGTGTCTAGTCAGAATTCACACTTGTTGAACTTAGCGTACAGCTTGTGCTCTCGCAATTTCTCCAATACGAGCTTCAGATGCTCCGCATGCTCCTCTGGACTCTTGGAGTAAATTAAAATGTCATCGATGAAGACTACCACGAACTTGTCCAGATAAGGTCGGAATACCCGGTGCATCAGGTCCATGAATACAGCTGGAGCATTAGTCACCCCGAACGGCATCACTACGAACTCGTAGTGTCCATATATGGTGTTAAAGGCTGTCTTGGGAATATCATCTCCTCTTATCCGCACCTGGTAGTACCCTTACCTTAGATCCAACTTAGAGTAGCAACTGGATCCTTGCAACTGGTCGAATAGCTCGTCAATCAACGGTAAGGGATACTTGTTCTTGACCGTTAAATTGTTCAACCCTCGGTAGTCGATGCATAGCCTCAGAGTGTCGTCCTTCTTCTTCACAAATAGCACAGGCGCTCCCCAAGGCAACGTGCTAGGTCTGATATAATCTCGACACACTAACTCCTCCAACTGCTCCTTCAACTCTTTCAACTCTGCCGGTGCCATCCGGTACGGTGTCTGTGATACTGGTTCCGCTCCCGGAACTAAGTCGATGGTGAATTCCACTTCTCGGCTTGGAGGTAGAGAATCAAGTTCTGCCGGAAACACATCAGGGAAATCCCTTACTACTTTAGTGTCCTCCAGGGTGCACTGGTCCTTCGGCTTGTTTGTCACGTAAGCCAGGTACCCTTGACACCCTTGCTTCAATAATTTTCGGGCTTTAGCCCCCGCAATCAAATACTTACATTCTCTCATCCTATTGCCATTAAATTCCAACACATCACGACCCGGTCTGATGAACTGGACTGTCTTATTTCTACAGTCTACCCTAGCCCCATGTTTGGCTAACCAGTCCATCCCCAAAATTAAGTCATAATCCTCAAGGTCTAACACTATCAAATCCCCCTCCAAACTTTCTTTCCCCACATTAACTTTACACTCCTTTACATACCGATCCGCTTGCACCATTTTCCCCAGAGGTGTGCTCACCTTTAAAATAAAAGGTAGCTCCATTCCATCCCAACCCAAATGATATGCACACAACTTGTTTATATAGGAATGAGTAGATCCAGGATCAATCAAAGCATTAACGGAACGTCCTTGAATAGTGAACGTACCTTCTACCACCGCTGCATCAGCCCTAACTTCCTCTCTGTTGAGAGCGAATACCTTGGCCTTCACTTGCAGCTTCGGTGCTCCATTCCCGGATACTCCCGCGGGGTTGGCTCGGTTGGGCCCCGAGTTCTGAGTTGGGTTTCCTTGCCCGACGCAGTGCAATTTGGGGCAGGCGTTCCTCAGGTGGTTCAGGTCGCCACAATGATAGCATTTCTTTTCACCACCCTAAGACCAACAATTTCTCTCGATGTGGCCTTTCCTTCCACACTGCCTGCATGATGGGAGATTCAGAGTAGGTCCACTTGGTGCTGTCCGGGCTTGCTTTCCCCGGTTCTGCCATCGATGATTGGCGGGGCGCTTGTGGGGTTGCGGTTTAAAAAATTGTTCTTGCGGCTGTCTCGGAGGCTGGAAGGGTTTTATTGCCATCCGGCTGCAGTCCTCATTCTCCGTTCGAGTGGCCGCGTCCACAGCCCCCGAATAAGTGGTCGGTGGAGCAGGTGCCAACGCTCTCTTCAGCTCTGGTCTCAGCCCCTTAACGAACTGCCATGTCCTATTCTGCTCGGTATCCACCAATCTCTGGCAGTATTTCGACACTTGAGAAAATCGAGGCGCATATTGAGCAACTGACATGCTCCCCTGCCTCAAATTCTGAAATTCGTCCTCTCGCTTCTCCACAATCCACTGTGGAATGTATTCAGCCCTGAAGGCTTCAACGAAATTGGACCACGTCCATTCCTGCTCGTCCGCCTCCCAGTCGTCTTGGACCTGCTGCCACCATGGCCGAGCTGGTCCTCTCAATCGGAAAGCTGCAAACTTAACCATCCGCTCCTCGGTGTACTGGAGCGTCGCGAATATGTCCTCTAGCTGTTCAACCCACTGCTCTGCCTTCTGATCTTGTTCTGCTTCGCCTAGGAAGACGGGCGGCTGAAACTTCAAGAACCTCTCTAAGGCCCCATCCTCACCCCGAGGGTTCCGTCGCTCGGTCATTGACAGCAAAATCTCGATCATCTTACTGAACGCCTAGCCCATAGTCACATCAACTGGAACTTCAGACCTCGATCCTATACTCTGACTGTTCCCTTCACCCCGGTTGGGTGCTTGCATCTGGGTTGCTCCCACTTCTGGTGCCACTTGATCGGTTTCCGATACCCTTCCACCTGCTCGAGGTTGCACGACACTTGGGTGCCATTCTAAACCACACCCCAGATGATAAGTGTATGCACTTAAAGGTAAAACCATTTTAGTTGTACTTGCATGCATTGACAAATAGGTGTACATGGAAAGCGGATGTAAATTTAGCTAAGGAATAAATTCTCTTTCAAAAATGGACTTGCATAGATTCGAAATCTTAATAGAAAACAGAATTAAGATCCTTAACAATAAAAATTCTTGAAAAATAGTAAACAAATAAACATCCATATCAAAGGAACTCCTAGTCCCCTAATCCTCATCGGAACCCTCATCATCAGCTTCATATAACCATCCCCCAGAGTTCTTGGAAAAATCTACCCCATCCCCGCTAGTAAATCCCTCCATGGGCTCCTTCCCAGGGCGCCTAGAACTCTCCTCGGGCTCAACTCGGCTGAAGAAAGGAAGGAAAGAAGGCCTAAGCAGAGACTCATAGTCTATCTCTCCCGGGTCATCGCTATCTGCTGCGAAGTCCACCTCGGGATTAGGAGGGTGGGGTTCATGCTCCACTATCATCACCTCATCCTAACTATCCGAGCTTATGTCAATCACCGGAATTGGGGATGGCTCAATGATCTGGACCTCGTCATCACTGCTATCCTCCATAGGGTTAATCTCACCATCTCTGTCACTCTCCATAGGGATAACCTCATCATCACTGTTATCCACCATAGGGATAACTGGCTGAGGGGCCGGTTAGGGAACTGGAAGGTCCTCCGGGTCTAGAAAGTTAGGCGGGTGCCACTGCTGCCCTTTCCTCGCTGTCCTAAGCAGTCAAACCATCCTACGCATCAACAAGATAGGTTAGATAAAGATTTAAACTCAAATCAATAGAATATATATCATCAATATTTGCCTATAACCTAGGCACTGATACCACTTGTAACACCCCGATACCTAGGCCCGCCAGGGCCGGGGATGTCGCCCCGTCCAAAGGACAAGGGGTCTTTATAACTAGAACACACAAATAAAATAGCGGAATAAAATAATATTTTAACTTAAAAATTTATTACATCCCAAAATACTCCAAGAATAAATCCATGAATTCCCAAAACAAAACCATAAATAAAATTATCCACTCTCGACTTCCCAAAGCAATACATAGAAATAAACGATAACAATCTCTTCCCAGGCAAATTACACTAGCTACACATCCCCACAGCAGGATCGACCTGAAATCATGGTAAAAAGGTGATGAGACAGAAATCTCAGTAAGTTCGTGTGTGCTTTGGGTGTTTAGTGAAAGCAGTTCAAGGATGCAAAGTGAGAATGTCAAAAGCAAGAATGGCGTTTTAGCTATTCCAGCCGTACATGATCAACAAAATTAACCACTCATAAGAAAGGATTATGGGTTACCACACGTTGGGCCCCACAACCGGATGGTCAATATGTCACACTTTGTGCAGACTGACAAAAGTAGGTGATCAGGTACTGGGCAAGATACTCCTCCTTCCCTATACCCAAACAACAACCGGGTGTCCATTCCGGCAAAACACAGTCACGTGACTGAAAAAAACACTGCTAGCTCGGACCGGCACGACCCATTAGACTGACGTCCTATCCGGGAAGGACTCACCCCTCAGAGGTGGCCACCTACTGAGATACTTACGCTAACCCCTCAAGGACTAGTCCTAGTAGTCTACCCTTATTGAGTACTCAACGACGTTTCCCACTTGGGATAAAATGAACAAAATATTGTTCCACATGAAAATGGCATTTTGAGGGTTTCCAAAGTCCTTGTAAATATCAGCTTTAGAAAGAGTTTGAGTTTGGCAAATCTGCTCTTTGATTTTCAAATAATTCAAATGTTTGAAATAAGAGAGAGTTCAACCCTCAATTGCCTTTACATAAATGAGTATCCATACACTCTACATTTGGCTTGCCATAAGAAAAACATTTCACATCAATCAGGTTTTATGCAGGAGTTTACCTGACTCTTGCTCACAAATAAAAGGTCTCCAACAGCTGACCTAACCCCACATGGGCAAATACAAAACACAATCAATTTCAAGCCACAATCCACTTCCTCAATTTTAAAACTACTCAACTTACTACTATCATGATCCTAGTGTCCCAAGCTTTAAGGCCACTCAATAAATAAATAGGTTTATAGGCTGAGGATAATTTGATATTTAAAATAATTAATGTTTCGGGAAATTGGTACTAATAAGTTAAATGTTTGAAACTTGCTAAGAAAAATTTAGAGTTTATTTGTTAATGATTTATTAATAATTTAGTTGTTAGAAAATAATTGGTAACTAAAGTTAGTTGAAAATGTATTTTAATGAATCTTGCTTGAAAAATAATAAATAAGTTTTAATATGTTTTGATTAAAAGATGATAATTAAATTTATAGAAATAAGTATTTTACTAATCATGATTATTTGCATAAAATGCTTTAGTGGATTTCATTATTTTATTAAGTATCTATATATTTAAATTTTCTATTAAAACTATTATTTATTTGACTAAATTTTCCTTTATATAAATATAATATTCTAAATCCACCCTTCCTAGGGTTTTTCGAAATCACTAGCAAAATTATATTACTAAATATTTTATTCATGAAACAAAAATTTCTTAGGGACAACTAGATTATGATCATAATTCCAAGGTTACTCACAATCATGAACATATACAACTATTCAACTCATCAATTCATCCAAATCATGCATACAAGCATAGATCTCAATTTATCAAGACATGATCTAACATCTACTAACATAGATATGGCTATGGCTTCAATAATCCAACATGAATATAAGTCCTAATCACCAATGGTGACATAATCTCTAGCATACTTCATCACAAATACTACCTATGACATGGAAACATACATCAAACCCCAAATCATCATTCAATCAAACAATATAATCATTCCATTCATAAATCCCAACACCTTCACAATCATACCTATATTCATGCTTCAATCTCTACAATGCATACTCAAATCCTATCACAATCCACATACTATCAACATCATCCTAGAGACATGAATCTAGAATTTAAAAGAAAGATTGAAGGGACTTACTTGGTTGAGGGATTCCTTGAAGGAGTTTAGAATGGATCTCAACTCCTAGATGCCTAAAATCGTCCAAGAAAGGTGGAGGGAGCATGGCTATGGAGGAAGAAGCCGTCCGGCCAAGAGAGGGAGTTTCGGCCATGAGAGAGAGAGAGGGAGAGAGAGAGAGAGAGAGAGAGAGAGAGAGAGACCATTAGCATGTCTATTCACATATATTCTCACTAGAGATCAAGATTGGAGAAGATGAAGTTGTTAGAACAAACCTGCCTTGAAGGTATTCTTGAACCTTTACAGAATTTTCTGGTTTTGATCCGAAGTAGCGAGTTGATTTGTGGAGTTTGATGTCAAAAGTGGTGTTGATGGACTCACGGCAGTGAGTAGGTCAAATCTGGAGATTTTAAAGAAGATTTGAAGTGGTTTGGAAGGGTATTAGGTGAAAGGAAGAAGTAGATGTTCTTGGTGTAGTGTGTGTGTGTTCTTGAAGGTTGAAGGAATTTGTGAGATTGTAGTTTCCAGGTGCCGAAATTCTGGGAGAACTGGGGCTGGCCGAATTTATGTAGGGTTTAGGAAGATGATTCTCTGATTTGGAAGGAAAAAAGGAAATGTTAGTTGTTAAAATCCTTGAAGAATATTTTTAGAAAGTAAATTTGGAAACTAAATATCCTAGAATATCTTGATTGTTGGAGAGCTTTGGAAGTCTGCCATGGCTGACTGCTTTGAGCAGAATTTCGGTGGGATTAATGCTGGCTTAAGGAAGCTTATGGTGGCCGAAAATAGGGAGTATAATGGTGAAGAAGAAGTCTGGTTATTTGAGGGATACATTATGGAAAGTTGCTAAACTATGGTGGCTGAAAATTTGGTAATCAATCAAGCATAATTGCAGGGATTTGTTGGAGAGATTTTCGGGCAGCCATATCTGAATTTCATGCAGAAGCTTAAGGGGAATAATGGAGCTCAGTTACGTGAGGTTTAAGGAAGGTTTATGCAGAACAATGATGGTGTTTTGGCTGGAGGAAGATTAGGAAACAAAGCTGGACAAAATCCTGCATAGCATTTTTCGCAAGCTGGAGTTTTCCCTGGGCAGTTTTTGGCTGCCATTTTCCAGCCCGTTTGCAAGGAGTTTGAAGGGGAATTCCAAGGGCTTTCAAGGCTGGTTTCCAACCTTCTTCATGGAGGAAAAACATGGCTAAGGTGCTGAACAAATTCTGGAAGAAAACAGCTTGATTTTGGACTCTCAAAGCTGCGATTTGTACAGGAATTTTTCCTGGTTTTGCTCCAGCTTTGAGCAGTCCGAAAATGGCTAAAGAATTCAGGTTGCAAGCTGATCCAAAAGACTATTTTTCTGGAAGCATTTGGGAGGGAATGTTAGCTAAGAATCTCGACACCTTGATGGCACAATAAGCTGGAGAATTTTCTGTTCATTCCAAGAAGGAAGATGAACTAGCTAGAGTGAATTTTCAGCAAGCTCACTAGAGGAATTTTCTTCTTGAAATCTCCCACAATTCTTTCACATTTTCGGACCATAAGAAGTCCTTCACTAAGACATTTTGATCTTACAAAGCCACAGCACTTCACTGAAATTTCTGGGAAGAAAATGGCTAGAACAACTTGCTCAACCTCATGAGTTGAGAACTAAGGAAAATCAAAGATCAAGGAAAAATGAATTCCTCTTAGGAAATTCGAGTAGAACAAATGAGTAGGATTTGAAGACTCCTATCATGCCTCCCATAGGACAACATCTCTACCCTACTTCAAACACCAGTAAGGCTGAAATTATTACTTCCCCAAGCAAAAATAAAATTTAACCAAGCTAAAGCTCCTATAATGGTATTTGAACCCAAGACCTCAAGAATTAATTCCAAAGTTCTGAACACTAAACCACAACAACTCTTGTTGTTATTTTCACTAGCAACTTATTTCCTATTTAATCCTCTAGCTATCTCCCAATTTTACCTCAAGCAAAAATTACCATTTTACCCTTCTCACTCAATATTCTCCAACAAGCCTCCAAGACATTAAAACTCAAATCCAAGGCACATAAAATCAAATAAAAATATATTTAATCATGTAGTAAAGTATGTTATGCATCCCAACCCCCTTACTCTAAAGTTGGTTTTGACTGGAGTTTCACATACACACACACACACACACACACACACACACACTAATATATATACATATATTTATATATATATGTGTGTGTGTGTGTGTGTGTGTATATATATATATATATATTTATACACCAAATAAATACTAAAAATATATATATAGACATATAAATACATATATATAAATATATATAACATATTAATAGACATACATACATACATACACGCATACATATATATATATATGTATATTAATATGATATTTTAATATATTAATAAAAATGTATACATATATATACATACACATTTATATTATTATACTATTTATGTGTGTGTGTGTGTGTGTGTATTATATATATAAAATATATATACACACAACATATATATTTAAAGAAAGAAAGATAATGAATTCTAATTTTTTCTAAATAAATAAAAAATTAGAAATAATAGAAGTGATTTTAATTTGTTGGTTAATGAAAAGACTCCATCTTTTGTTGTGGAATTGAAAATTGATTATTGTATTAATTTGAGGTTGTTGATTAACCTGCCATGGATTGATGTTGTTTTCTTTCATCATAAATAAATAAATAAATTGATTAGCAAATAATGTTAAGGACTAAATGGACAATATTCATATTTTCATAGACAAAAATGGTTGTTAACCCAACAAAAGATTATTTAGCCTCTTAAAAAAAAAAAGAAAATAAAAAGGAAGTAGACTTCCCCAACCAGGCACTAAGACCATATAGCGCGAGGTAGTGAGTTGTATAGAAGGATATTGACGTCTGATCCCCAATGATTCACTCCATTTCGTTGCTTTCCCTGAGATCTCCTCACAACTAATTCAATTTGGGGCTTTCAATTTGAACCCAATTTCCATCCCCTCTTCTATTGTGAGTGAGTTGAATCATTTCTTTGGTCTACTAAAATTTTAGGGAGAAATCTGTAATCCGGAGAGAGAAAATGTTAACCAAGTTTGAAATGAAGAGTAATCAAGTAAAGGGATTGAGTTTCCATTGCAAGAGGCCATGGATCTTAGGCAGTTTTCACAGTAGTGTGATCCAGCTCTAGGACTATCGAATAGGCACCCTCATCGATCGCTTCGATGAATATGATGGCCCTATTCGTGGTATCCACTTTCACAAATCCCAGCCTCTCTTCATCTCCGGAGGTACTATTTTCTAGTTCAGATTTATTCTTTTTTTTTTATTATTTTTGATGTTCTGCTGCAAATCTGTAGTTATTCAATGATGTGATTGTGGATCAAATTAGTTCCCTTTTTGGTAAAACTTTGTCTGATTGTGTATCAGTGGAATTTGTGATCTAGGATCGATGGATTCAATTTCTTATGCTAATGTTAATTGTTGTAAGAACAAGGCTTATTTGAACGACCATACCTATTATGTTAGTTTGTTTTGATGCTATCTTGATGTACATTTTTTAAATTCATTTGAGAAATGTTCCTCTTGGTCCTCCATTGTTAATTAGATTATATGGGTACTTAAAGCATGGTTTTTCATGAACTAGGTTGAGCTATATGTTGTAGACCTGGAGTAACTTTTGTATGAATCTTTGATTTAATGTGTGCTAAAAATGTAGGTTAGTTTTTTGTTAATTTCTAGTCTGCTTTCCTAAGTATGGAAGACTCATGACTTAATAATTTTATATTTACTGATGTATTTGCAACCTTTAGATTATTATTCTTTCCTTTCGTGTGAATTGTGTATTAAGCCTTTGAAATTCTTGTCCCATCAAGTCCCATTAGTCATCAGGCCAAAAAGCAGGAAGAAAATTCTCATTCGACGATAAAGTCTTTATTGAAACAAAATCTATGAAAACACTGTTCTTAAATTGGATTCTCTCTATCAGGAGTTGTACGTTAGCAAATTCTCTAGCGTGAAATTTGTTTCCTTCTATTTGTGATTCTTGATTTTTTTTTTCTCCCTCTCTTCTCTTTTCTTTTCATTTTCTTTGTTTACTAAAATTTAGGTGAATATGGTTCATGGCATACATTTAGGCATTTGGAGAAATATTTCTACTTCCTATGCTATGGTTCAATGCTTAGATCCACCAAACTTTAGTGGTTAAAGTGAAGAGTAAAATGAACTCTATCAAGGCCTAGTTATATTTGAAAATGTTAAGATTAGGTTCTTTTACGATAGGTTAAAATGATATTATTGTTCAACCAATACACTTTTGTATAATTGGAGTACTTGTAAGCATTGTTTTGACAACATAATAATTAATAGTTGATACAGGATACTATGAAAAATCTAGTAAAAATTCCCTACGTTTTACTTATGACTAGCTGTTGGAGTTAAACTGTGGGGAAAAAGAAGGGTTGGGAGCAGTTTTAGCTTGGAAAGAGTGCATCTAGAGAGCCAAAGCTGTGGATGGAATAGTGGCTGGAATTGTGAATAGAAAATCAGGAAGCAAACTTGTAAGACAAGGAAAAATATTTTTGTGGGTACCCCAACTAGATATCATAGGATGCTTTCAATTCCAAAAGACTAGTCAACGAACTTAAATCAAAAGATTTTTGTGAGTAATTTCTCCCTGCGTCCTTAGAGCTCAAGATATGACACCAGCAAGCACTTAATCTCACTTGTATTTGCTTGTAGAAGGTAAAGCTATTGTCTTTATCTTCATAAATTTAGTTCTTTAATTTATGACATTTCTTATTTTCAAATTGGAAGTTATTCTATTTTGCTTTCTTGGAGTTAAGTTGTATTCTGTGTATTTGATATATATTTTTCTATTTAGTTATCATAAGCAGTATACTAGTTCATCTAAGGTTGTAATGGCCAAATATTGTTGTAGGCATTTATGTAGCATTTATCACATGGTTGACATTTAGGCATAGCATAGCTTGCTCTTGTTTTTCAGTCATCATAATCATCTTCTCTTTCACAACTTGTTTAAAGTCTATTTTGCTCAACATTCTAGCCTTCTAGAATCATATTTGTGGGAGGTAAGGCAGATATCTTTTCTAGAGTTGTAACTTTATTACTTAGTTAGCAATTTTGGCTGATAACTTTTTTTCACCTGCATCAGAAATGCCATAGCAAGATAGCTTCACTAGTTTCCTTCAAAACTAACTTGAACTCTTATTAAATCTTAATTGAAAGATACCTAAAGGAATGGTCAACTTAATCTAGGTATTTGATATTGTGAAGTGTGCTGTATCATACTAGTGTTGCTAGCAACACCAAATTTTATTATTGAAAATAGGAAATTGGTCAACCACTCTTAATAGGAGACCAACTTAGTCTAATTTTTTATTGATGACCTCATTTCTATTTGTGCAACATCAAAACCATGTTTCTATTGTTCTCTAATTGTTGAAGCCTGGAAACATCAAAGAACACAAGTTATGACTAGATTACTTCTTTATCTAATTTAGCTAAAAAGGAATATTTTTATTCAACTAAACTTATTTGCTTTTTTTTTTTTTAGTTTTACTATAGGGGATAGTATGTTTGTTTGGAATAGGTGGTTTTAATCGATTTTTTTCTTTCTTATTTCATATTTGCCACAGGCATATTGATAGGAGCTAAATTGGTTATACTTTACTTAGTTATTTGAGGCTCTTTTGTAATACATTTTGTGAAATAACTGGTCATATTCTTTCATATTTGAGATTTTACCATTGGAAAGGTATTTTGGTGATTACTTCAGGATTTTGGATAAAACAAAGCAAACCCGTCGCGAAGCAGCGCAGAGGCGGCGCCAGCTGCAAGACTGGAACCGGCGCCGGCTGCATTCTGGAACGTATGCGCATAATTCGGAGAAAAATTAGCAGACGAGTAGAGAAACAGAACCAAGGCGGCACCAGCTCCGAAGGACCAAGTCGGTGCCGGCTGTGGTCTATCCCTAAGGCGGTGCTGCGATCTTTCTACGCGTTTTTGGGAATTTGAAGAGTTTTAGCAGCTTCCAACTTCTACTCGGCTAAGAACTTTGTACCTACGAGTTTAGGCACCTCTTAAGCTTATAAATAAATGAAAAACACAAGGGAAAAGGGGAGAATTCATTGATCATCATAGAAAATCACCCAGTCCAAGGAGAATTCTTCAAAGTTCAAGAAGGGTTGTACAAGAAGGTTTTCAAAGGAAGAAGAGTGAGGCTTGTCTATGAGTTCTTTCTTTTACTTTGTTTTCTTTTCTTGAACAATGATATGTTAATTGTTCTATTGTAATTCGACATTGTTTTAGATATTCATGATTTCTAGAGTTTATTTGATCTTTTGATTAATTGGTTATTATTCTTGGTATTCAACTACTTACACTTATTACGATATTAGTTAGTTGATTCTATCCATTGACTTGTTGGACCAAAGGGGATTGATGGGTATTTTGATTTATTAGTTTCATATTCTATTGGCAATTGACTTGCTGGACCAAAGGGGGTTGATTATTTAAGAACTAGAAATTGAAGATTAATTGATATCTTCCGAGACCAAGGGTTCATTGATTAATTTCATGTTGTAAATTCGCCGAGACCAAGGGAATTTAATTAAGGATTGTGTTTAATGCGTCTTTTGGATGAATTAGTTGAGACAGACCAAGTGATTCTAATTTATCTAGGAGATAGTGATTTTATGGATTGACCATCAAAATAAGTCTACCTTCATCCTTCATGGTTAAGTTCTTTAAGATCATGTTTGTCTAAACAATGGCTTGAGTTACATAAATCTACATCCTTGACATATACATATTTTTATTTTTCTTTTTATTTTTCTTTTTATTTGTTTTTCACTTTATCGAGTTGGTTAAACAATGAAAGAAGGGTAATTAATGTCTACTTGTTTCTTGAGGATCGACACTTGTTTTAACCCTATGCTCAGTTAATGATGAGTACGCTTGCTCATATGTGTGATTTAGGTTTAACATTTTAATTTGAACTTGATTGAGAATGTGCTTAGTTTTGTATAATTTTTATACCCAAGTCTGAACACATCACATATATTTGTGCTTTTGATCAGTTCTTTATATAACCAATAGAAATTTAATCCAACTTTTATTATCATTGTTTTGAAGGTCTATGAAAATAGAGCTTCTTCTATAGGTGAGCTACTCTTCTTTATGATTGACTTCTAGTTTCCTATTTTCTGGTGAGGCTTCAGCTTCAGTTCAAATCAGATACACGATGTTACTTACTGTGTATTCCTTGTTCAGGTGTGCGATTTAATCTTGCTCTAAGAAAGTGTACTCGTAATTGTATTGGTGAAGTTGTAAGAATAATTCACCCTGTTCATAACAGGTATTGCTAACTATGTCAAGGTTTTGCTTATTTATCTAATTTGTTTACTACCACTTTGACTTTTGGAGTGATTTGGGTTGATTTCTATAATTTTGATAGTCAAGGAAATGGGTCATCGTTGTCTGACTTAATAGTTGTATCTGTAATGGCATTTTCTATTTTTATTGTAGCCTTTTTCATTTTTCTTGTTGTAAAGTTCCATAAAGAACAAGGTTGTTTGTTGAGGGCTTGAGATGATGTTGTGCTTCAAAGTATTGTACAAGCAGTTTCTTCAATGAATCATTTAAGTCTGAGGTTGGTGTGGATATTCATGTATGGAAGTTTCTACTTTGTGTGAAGAGCTTGGGATTGAATATTTAGACAGTTGCCCTTTCTAAGGTCTATACTATTTGGAGATTGTGCTTGACAAGAAATGGTAAAGATTAGAGATGAGCATAATTGCATCATACTTTTTTCGTTTAAGCATTTGTTATTTACAAGAAGAGGAGCCATAAATAAATTTAGAGCATCTTATTTTGCGTGTGTAAGGGGTGAATATTCTATTGACACCTTTTTGTGTTATGGGCATTAAAGGAGTTGGTGCTCACTTTCCTTTTCTTTTTTCTGCATGTCCTTGGTGTGTTTAGAATTATGTTCTATTATTGTTAAGGTGTTGAAGTCCATAGGCATTGAGGAAGGGTGATGAATCTGTGTACCCCTGTTTGTGTCATGTTGTGGTTTTGGAACAAATGCAATATTCTGTCTTTTAATGAATTGAGGAGTTTCTTTCCAAGCAAGAGTGAAGATTTTTTCATTTCTATTTAAATGCACAAAATATTTATCTATCTACCTACCTTTTATGTTACTTATACATTTATTTGGAAGTGGCTAACTACGTCCCTAGTTGATTGTAAACCTTTTCTGAAAGCTATCGTAGTAATTGATATGTTAGTGGAAGCAAAATCTCACCATTTATCCTAATGATTTCAATTATCTCGACTTTTCTAGCATTTTCTTTTTCAAGTATTTTAAATTAGGGTAAAGCTATTAGCAAGTGCCCCTAAACTTCAGGGGTCATTTCTTGTTCTGCTCTTGAAGTTGGTTTTTTTTAGTAGTATTACATTCAATATCACAAGTAAATCTCAAATTGGTCCAGTTCACTGATAAGTCAACAGATGTAAAATTTTCAGAAGGGTAAAATGAACTTCTGTGTTTTCCCCCCCTCTTTTGTGCTTTCCTCTTTTTTCCATTATCTGATGAAAACTGTAGATGTTTAACTTCCTGATCCAAATTTTGATAATAATTATTTCTTGTTGTTTGATGTTAATTTTGTTGTATTTTGGAGTTGCTTCCTTATGTGTTTATATATTTGGTGTTCTCTTTACTGCTTAATATTTTCTCGTTGGATAATGTACCCTATTTATTTTGCAGGTACTTCGGAGTTGTAAAAAGTTTTGATGACACCACCAAAGACACTTGGTAATTAGTGTTTAATTAGTATTTTACTAAGGTCTTGGGAAATGCTATTTCAATAATATGAGCAAAGACATCACCTTTGTTTTGCTAAATTTGGTTTGGTTGTACTTTGTTATACTTGGTTGACAAAAGAGTACCACTTTAGCAAGAACTCACAAATTAATTCTGCTCTTTTTCTTTTGTCTAATTAGTCTTTTAGTTTTAAATAATGATGATGAGTGGATCACTTATTATAGCTTATGTATGGTGTTGTTATGGTGATGAGAAAATTGGGGTTTCATTTATTAGATTTTTATATTTGGGATATTACCACCTGTTTCTTTAATTAAGAAGTAATCTTGTCCTTTTTTTTTTCTTAATGACAGGAAGAATGAAAATCAAGATGGTTGAAGGTTCATTTCAGTGTTTTTTGGACTGGACTAGACCGAACCGGCCAATCAGACTATGAACGGTCCCCAAACCAGTCCGGTCCGTCCCTTTGAGCTGAAAATCTCAAAAACTGGGCTCCTTTGTGCAAACTGCTTTAGACCGGCCGGTCCAACCGATTTGGATCATTTTTTCTTCTTCTTTTTTCCCCCTCTTGAATAAGATAATATATTAATAGAAAAGAAATAAGCTACACAAATGAAATAAATAGTTTATAGTAATGGAGAAAATATCATATTTTCTTCTAATTTCGTTATTTATGCATTTATGGACTTGAATTACACTAAATTATTGATCAATTTTATTCTTAAAAATAATTATACTTTTAATTTTTAAATTATAATATTACTGGCTCAATTACGGTTCAATTGTGGTTTAATTATGTTAGACCATTGAATCGTGAACCAGTAAATATTTCGGTTTGAAGTCCGGTCCAGTTCTGAAAACAATGGTTCATTTAATTATGGCATTATTTTTTGTCCTCAATGAATTTTTATGAATTTTGATGGATGTCATGGTTAGAATTGTGATTTTGTTGTGGACCATTTTGAACTAATTTCAAGGATTAAATTCATGATACTTATTAGACTCCAATTAGTTTTTTTCGCGTATATTAAGTTATTATTAATGGAAGATGGCTTTTCAAATGTTTATTCAATGGATGATAGTTGATCATTAATGTTGGAGGTTTTCATAGTTCTATAAGTATAGTAGATGATAATCTTGTTAAAGTAGAGGGAAAAAAAATTGTCAAAATGCGGATGTAAAAAAAAAAAATTGTCAATATAATCATATTAAATTCAATGTTCATTCACTATGGATGTAAAAAATTTGGAAATTTTCCAAAAATTTGTGACTAGATTTTTTTTGAAGCTTTTAATCGTGACAAAAAGTATAAATTACAACAGCAAGGAAATCGTAGCAAATGGGCATTACCCACGGTTTTGTCAATTTGGAAAAGGACCGTGACAAAAAGGATTATTTCCAATGAAAATTTAATTGCAACAAATAATGTTCGCCATAGTTGTAAAATGTTGAAAAAATCATGACAAAAAATTGAAATCTTTGCCCACAGTTAATAACCATTGGAAAAAATTGTGGCAAAAGTTTATGAACAAATATCACACTTTATTTACAATGGCTCTAAAACTATGGTAAATCCATAGCAAAAAGGTATTCCCCACGGTTATACAATGGTGGTAAACTTTTTGCAATGGCCGTAACGGCCACGCTTTGAAAACTGTAGCGTTTCTATGGCAAAAACGTATTTGCCACAATTTTGGCCCATTTCGCCACGCTTTCTCTGGCGTTGTCAAAAGTCACTTTTTTTGTAGTGCCGCTTTGCAGGCGAACATATTGATAAATTCGTCAAAAGCATCTTCATGGGCATGTCCTTAAGGACAGCAAAAAGAAAAATGGGTGAGAGTCTCCCATAGTGCTTATAACAGGAAGGCTAAACTGCAATCGACAGAAGATTTCAAATACTTTGAAAACAAAGATGCTCGATCAATGTCTTAAGGTTGTGGAGAACAATTGGATATTGTTAATAGGATGAAAAATACTTTGGGGCCAAAGATAATTTACCCCTAAATTGCTTCAATTGCTCGTGGATTAGTCTTGAGAATATCAACAAGCTTCCAACACATTTCGTTTCGAGAGCAAAAGTGAAGACCCATGTTATAGAAAACAACAATAATTGAAGGAACTAAAAGTAAATAAATAAATAAATAACACACATGATTTACGTTATTCGGTTAATGTGACCTACGTTCACGGGTGTGGAAATAGATTTTTTATTTCTTTCTAAAGAACTATTATAGAGATGGTTAATCTTACAATTCTTAAAATTATATATTTATAGGAAATACATGTTACCATACCATGGGTCAAGTCCAAAACCCACCACAATAATTCAAAACATCTAATAATTCTCCATGTTGATTTGAATATTCCAATTTATCATAAACACAAGAATGCTTCCCTGCCATTCATGCCTCAAATAACCTCATGCTATGTGAACATTCACCAAGTCCAAGATGTGCTTGAACTTCTCTACAGGCAAAGATTTTGTAAACATATCTACCGGATTATTGGCTATGACTATCTTTTCTATGGGGAACAACTTATCTTCTATAACATCTCGAATGAAGTTCAACCTGACATCAATGTGCTTTGATCTTTCATCATAAATTGGATTTTTTGCAATCTAATACATTATGACTATCAGAATAAATGATAGGTCTCTGAACATCTAAACCCAAACTATCAATAAGACTATAAACCATATACCTTCCTTAACCCCTTCTGTCACTGACATATACTCTAATTCAGTGGTAGATAAAACAACTATAGATTGAAGTGTTGCTTTCCAACTAATTGCACATCCACAGAGGGTAAAGATATAACATGTCAAGGATCTTTTTTTAATAAGTTCTCCACCATAATCATAATCTGTATAGCCATAAGTCCACTAGTAGAACTATTAGTACCATAAACTACATAAATATCATTCGTACCTCTTAAGTATCACATAATCCATTTTACTGCCTCTCAGTAAGTTTTACTTGGATTACTCGTAAATCTGCTTACCACACTCACAAACATGAGCCAAATCTGGCCTAGTATATACTGTAGTATACATCAAGCTTCCAACGGCACTAGAGTAAGGAAATTTACTCAAGTAATCCTTCTTTTCATCTGTATTAAGTAATCTACTAGGATCAAATTTAAAATGTGCAACTAAAAGAGTATTAACCGGCTTAGAATGTTTCATCTGAAAAAACTACAATAATTTTTTAATGTATATCTTTTGAGATATATATATATATATATATATATATATATATATATATATATAACAATCCCGCCCTCTGTCTCTCCAAATTTCCATGCCCAAAATCTTTGCTACACCCAAATCCTTCATCTCAAGCTCACTACTTGACAAAGTCTTCAACCTGTCAATTTCAGCCTTGTAATTTGCTACAATTAATATGTCATCCACATATAGGAACAAATATATAAATGAACCATCTGATAACTTTTTAGAGTAAGCGCAATTATCAAAAGAATTCCGTACAAACGCATGAGAAAACATAAATGTATCAAACCTTTTGTACCACTACCTAAGAGACTATTTTAAACCATCTAAGGATTTTTTATTTTTATTTTTTTGTAAACACATAATTTTCCTTTTCAAAATCAAGAAATCCTTCTAGTTGTGACATAAATCTCTTTCTCTAAATTCCCATGTAAGAATACATTTTTCACATCAAGTTGTTCTAATTAAAGATCTAACATACTCACCATGGCTAGAAAAACATGAAGGGTCTTATTCTTCACAATTGGTAAGAATACTTTATGGTAGTCTATCCTCTCTTTTTGCAAAAAAGCTTTTGCTACATGCTTTGCCTTAACCTAGCTAGTTCAATTCCAGGAATACTTTCTTTCTTCTTGAAAACCCATTTGCATACTACTTGTTTCACTCCCCTTAGTAATAGTATTAGGTCCCATGTTTTGTTCTTCTCAAGAGACTGCATTTTTTCATTCATAGCAATCAGGCATTTTGCTGCCTCTTTGTATGATTGTGGTTCGTAAGAATTAATATTCTCTGCTACTGCCAAAGTATATGCAATAGAATTATTATCAATAACATCAACATAATCTGCATACCTCAGACACTTTATGATTTCTCTTCTTTCTCTCCTTATTGCTATACTATGTGGTTCTGATTCTTGTATATTCTTGGACTATTCTATAGGATTTGTAGTCATCTTCTTCGGAGTTTCAATCTCAAACTCCACCTTCTTGTTAGCACTTTGATCTTTAATACCTGTAATATCACCAAGCTCCTCTCTCTAGCTAAACATAGAAGACTCATCAAAAGTAATATCTCTACTAATAATAAATTTCGGAGTTCTATTATTTTCAATACATCACAATCTATACCCTTCCAGTAGCATACCCTTGAAATATGCATTTCATTGCCCTAGGCTCTAGTACCATCATTAACATGAGCATATGCAGGATAACCAAAGATACGTAAGCCAGAATAATCAAAGGGAAAATCAGACTATACCTCATGGGGAATCTTAAAATCAATTGTAATTGATGGAGATTTTGTAAAATCCCACCTAATACCCTTTTAGGAGTAAGGAGAAGGGATTTCATTTCATGGCATATGCATGTGCATATGTTTTATTAAATAAATTTGTATGATTTATATATCATTTATATGTGTTATCTTTGTATGTTAGAGGTATGGGGTTCTATTTAGAGCTAGGAGGATTTTAATTTATGTCCCATGAGAGAAGAATTAGGTATTTTTGGGATTTTGAGAAATTGTTTCGGAAAGATGAGTACAAAAGTTGTTGAGGATAAGTGGTTAGAACTTGGTATTTATATTTTAGTGACTTGAGTTCAAATCTCACCTATTACAGTTATTTTTTATTTTTATTCCTTCCTGTCTTCTCGGCCGATTGGGACACTCCAACTACCATTTGAATTTCTTTCTTACATTCCATAGACTTAGGGATTGGTCTTGAGAGATTTCTATTGCAATTTCCTAACTATTTTATCTTGTCTTAAAGTAAGATCTATTAGCATTCAACTTCCTATTATTTTGTTTATGCCTTAACAAATTCAAATTTAAATTTCTTTTCTTTTTTAATTCTCCTACTTCGATGTACTTGTCCTCAACTCTCAAGAGGATTGTTTGATTGAAAATTCCAGCTTTGGTTAAACTAGAGATGTCCAAATTCTAGGAGAGAAATAATCAGGTGATATTCTAAGACTATTGTTTGAGAAATTCTTGGTTTTTCTAAATTGAGATTACCTATTTTGTCTCCTAAAGAAACTTCATATTATTAGTTCTTAGCTTAGGCAAAAGCTAGAAATTATTTAGCTTGATCTCATAATTTTCGGTCACACTTTCCTTTGTGACTGAGAAATGGTTCCAGCTATCTTCTTAATGCTTGGCAATAATATTCTTTTTGTCACAAAGAAATTGTTTTAGCCATCTCTATTCTTGAGGCAAAATAGTTTCATTTCTCTTATGGAACAAATGCTGAAATTTATTCTTCAGATGTCTTAGTGTATTTCAGCCCTCAAAATCGAAGTGCTTAAGTGGTAAAAACCAACATTAAAACAACCTTCTTTTCCATGGTTATTTCCATCAAAGAATAAAAGTTTTGTTTAGCTTCTACCTATACACTTGTTTTTCCTTACTAGCCTTCAAATTCATTGAACATTAGACTCCAAGAATTGTCTTCAGCACTTTTCTTATTCCCCACCATTGCAGCTGAATAAAACTCCATTGTAGCATCTCAAAACTCTCCTAGAACCTAGCTACAAATACTCCATTCAAATGGTTTGAATCAAAATTCAAAAACCCCAACCATTTTCTAGTAATTTTTCATACTTCCACTACCGTATAACCAGAATTTTCTCAACATTCTTGTGGCTTAATGATCAAAATTTTTCCAGCATTTCTTTTCTTCATATTTTTGGCCTTCTTGAAGCATACAAGGTGCCATTTTCTTCCCTTCACCATGGCAGCCGAAAATCACCATTACTATACCTCAAAACCCTCTTAACTTTACTCTATTCAATCTATTTTGAATTTTTAAATCAAAAGCTTCAGAATTCTCCTCCCAACACTCAACTAAATCTATAAAACCTCACCTAAAACTACTCTTAGAGTACAGGAGGGATTTGCATTTCATAGCATGTCATATGTGTTTATTATTTTTTAGGTAAATTTATATGTGTTCTATATTATTTATATCTGTTTCATTATGTATTAGAGATATAGGATTTTAGTAGGAATTAGGGAGGTTTTTATTTATGATCTATGAGAAAAGAATTAGGTAGCTTTGGGATAGGAGAAATTGATTTGGAAAAGCAAACACAAGGGTTATTGTTGTATAGTAGTTAGAGATTGGTGATTGTTTCTAAGTGACTTGAGTTCAAATCCCACTTACTACAAAATTATTTTTTATTTTAATTATTTCCTATCTCCTTGACTGGTTGGTACACCCCAACCACTATTTGAAGCTCTTCTTACATCACATGGATTTAGGAGAGGAGTCTTGAGTGTTTTGAAATTGAGTTCCTTACATATATGTCCTAAGAAGAATTAATTAAAATCTTCATTTCCTATATTTGTGATTCATTGTCATAACTCTTTCAAATTTGCTTCTCCATTTAACTTGAATTCTCCTATATTTAAGGTGCATGTCCTAAATTCTTAACCCCATTTGTTTTCAAAATTTTGGCCTTTCTAGAACCACCTTGGCCAAAATAGAGGAAGAAGTTAGAAAGTGGAATTTCAAGGAATTTCTAAGACTATAGGTTGAGAAATTCTTGGTTTTTCAAAATTGAGATTATCTATTTTGTCACCTAAAGAAACTTCGTATTGTTGGCTCTTAGTTTAGCAAAAAGCTGGAAATTATTTACCTTTATCTCATAATTTTTTGTCACACTTTCCTTTGTGACTGAAAAATGGTTCCAACTATCTTTTTAAGGCTTGGCAACAATATTCTTCTAGTGACAAAGAAATTATTTCAGCCATCCCTCTTCTTGAGGCAAAATAGTTTCGTTTCTCTTATGGAACAAAAGCTAAAATCTATTCTTCATATGTCTTAGTATGTTTCAGCTCTCACAACTAAGGCACTTAAATGGTAAAAAACATCATTAAAATAGTCTTCATTCCCTTGGTTATTTCTATGAAAGCATAAGAGTTTTGTTTAGCTTCTACCCATGCATTTGCTCTTTCTTACTAGCCTTCGAATTCATTGAACATTAGACTCCAAGAATTGTTTTTAGCTCTTCTCTTCTCCTCCACCGTTGCAGGTGAATAAAACTCCATTGTAGTACATCAAAACTCTCCCAGAACTTGGCTGCAAACACTCCATTCAAAATGGTTTGAATTGAAATTCAAAACCCAAACTATTCCCTAGTAATTCTCCATGCTTCCACCAACATATAACCAGAATTTTTTCAACATTCTTATGGCTTAATGATAAGAATTTTTCCAGCATTGCTCTTTTTCATATTTTTGGCCTTCTTGAGGCATACAAGTTGCCATTTTCTTCCTTTCACCATGGCAGCGAAAAGCACCATTACTAT
The DNA here is from genome assembly GCA_026120185.1 of Voacanga thouarsii. Lineage (NCBI taxonomy): Eukaryota > Viridiplantae > Streptophyta > Magnoliopsida > Gentianales > Apocynaceae > Voacanga > Voacanga thouarsii. The sequence goes on along the minus strand of JANUWF010001127.1, from coordinate 1,813,682 downwards.
ACCTCAAAACCCTCCTAACTTTACTCCACTCAATTCAGTTTGAATATGTAAATCAAAAGCCTTAGAATTCTCCTCCAAACACTCAACTTATAAACAACTAAAATTTCAGCCTTCATTTTTGTTTAGTTTTTGGCCAGTACAAACACTTCCTTCTTGGCAGACGAAAAAATCACCATTGGAGCACATTAGACTACTTTAAACTTTAGCATTTCCCCCTTTAGTTTAGGTTCTTGAAATTCAAGTTCAAAACCTAAGTAAACTCCTAGAAGTTCTCCATCACTTACTCTCCTTGTTTTTCCTTATAACCAACCACCACCACCTTTTCCACCATTTATTTTCTTCTTGTATCTTCTTCCTTCTTCTTGATTCCACTACCACTCGGTCACCATTGTAGCACACCTTCACCATATTCTCCATCATTTTTTCAACTTCTTTTTAAATTTGAAATTTGAAACCCTATTTTTACTCCTAGAAGCTCTCTAGTAATCAAACCAACCGAAACTCCTCCCTAATACACTCTATTCGGCAATTTCAAACCAAGAAACACTCTCACTTCTGTCGTTTGCTTCATTTGTTCTCTCAAGAATACCAAAAACACATACTACCTCTCTTCAACTTTCTAATCACTTCTAAACACACCAATTCACCCTAAATCTTCAAATCACCTAGAACACTCTCTACTCTCTTCTATAACACACTTTATAACATCAAACAAACCAAGGATCTTTCTCTTCAAAGAGCAAAGCAAGCCTTCTTCCTCACTATTTAGGAATAACAAGAACGTAATCTAAGTTTAATTCTTCACTTCATTTTCTCTCTTTCTTTTTCTTTTTTTTTTTTTTGTTGTCTTTTCTCTGTACTCTTTGTTTTCTTGATCGAAACTAATGGATTCTTAATCCATGTTCTTCTTTTGTTTCATATGGGAATCTGTTCAAGGAGGATTGAAGATCAACCCTTGAAGCAATCTTTGGACAACAAATCATCACTTACCAACTTCAAAGAAGATTACTTTTCAAACAAGTAATTCTTCTTTAACATTTATGAACTCAAGTTATATATGGAAGTTTTGTGGGACAATCTTTGTGGTTTTGATATGGTGTTGGTAGGAGGAGGGAATATGTATGGAGATATGTGTGGTTAATGAATTTGTGGTGGAGAGATGTTATGCCTTGTTATATGAAGATAGTTTGATTTAAGCTTTTTGGTATATGATTTATAATTGTATTGATAGCATGATTTTGATATGACTTTATGATCACCTGATTATTTGGGGAATGATATGTTGTTGGTTATGCAACACTCTGAATAGAGATGCAGATGTGTTACTTTATGCTATATGATAATTTATTTATTACTAGGAATATTGTTATTCAAACTATCTTATTATCATTGTTAACTAGTACTAACATTATTTAATTATGATACTATTAATTTTACTGTTGTGTGTGTGTGTGTGTGTGTGTGTGTGTGTGTGTGTGTAAATGTGGATGTAGAATATATTTACATTTATAAATATAGTTTAATTTGTCAAATATTAATATTTATTTTAAATATCAGGAAATATGAATTATTTATTAGTTTTAGTAAATAGGCATTAAAATTAAAATATAATTTATTTTGTCAACGAATGGTATTTATTTATATTTAAGTAGTACTTAATTTAGTCTATATTATTACTTTGAACAAATTATCTATCATTATTATTGTGGTATTATAACTATTATTAAGTACTTACAATTAAAACCTATTTATTTTAGATGATGCTATCAAACTTTAGTTTCTTGGTGAATAAGATTATGAGTCAATTTCTTTTATATTTCATTTGCAAGACTAGGACATTATTTGACTTAAGTTAATCTAATAAGTGTTATATAAGTATATTTGGATATTTAGTAATTAGTTCTTTGTGCTTTCCATAGATGGGATTAGATTACCTTGTTCAGGACAACATGAGCTTTTATCTATGAGACGATAGGAAGTAAGCAAGTCTTTGCATGATATTATTTGTTGAATAAATGCTCCATTGCAAGTCAAGTTTGTCTGCTATAGGACAAAGATGGCTTTTACTTGAAATGTAAGCATAGTTATTTTTTCCCCTTTTTCATACAGGATATATTCTTTTTCCTTCCTAAAGCAAACATTTTATTCCAAAAAAAAAAAAAAAAGATTTCAGCTAATACGTTGATTTTCTAAAATAAACGTTTTAAACTAGAACTCTAAACCTTGATTGCAATTTCAAATGAAAAGGTACATTTGTGAATGGTTCCTTTACAAGTAATAAACGTTGAGTACTTAATAAGGGTAAGCTAATGAGAACTAACTTTAGAAGATTAAGGTAAGTGTTTTGGTAGAGGCCTCCATCGGGAGATAAACTCTTTCTAGATAAAATGTCAGTTCTGATTAGTCAGACTGGTCCGAACTAGCAACTCAGTCCAAGTGGACTATTTTTCGGAATGGACAACTGGTAAATTAGGGTATAGAGCTAGAGGAGTATTTCACCCGGTGGGTCGATTACCCATTTGTACTGTGATGTAGGGTTTCACAATATGAGGTTATGTTGTAGGGTTTTATAGCCTTGACTATGATGCATGGTTTCACATTCATCTTTATTTTGATTGGTTATTTCCTTTATAAAAGTACATTTTTATTTGAAAAATTGATGTAAAACACCACTTTTGTTCAAAGCAAATTGTTATGACTTGCAAATATTTTTTGTGATTTGTTCAAATTACACGCATGAAGCATTTCTTTAATTAACATGAGCACATAGGACTTATTGGAAAATATATCTCATCATGTTTTACGTCATGATTTCAGCAAGATCTTGCCTTGAAAGTTGAGCATACCTAGAGTCTTGAAGACTTTATTACTAATTATTGATTGTTTTTTCCCTTTTAATAATTTATCCAATTGTTTTGAGACTTGTATAAATATTGATTTGGGTTGTAATAAGTTTTGAACTTAGTTTTTTTCTTTCCATTTTCTGTTACTTAGTTATAAAGACCCCTTGTCCTAAGGATAGGGTGACATTCCTACTTCTTTTGGGGTATATAGGTAGTGAGGTGTTACAAAATCAGTTTAGATACAATACTGACTAACTAAAATTCCAGTCTTCATTTTCTTTAAGTTTTTGGCCAGCACAAGCACTAAAGCTTTTCATTCTTCTTCTTCCTTCTTGGAAACTAAAAACATTACTATTGGAGAACTTTAAACTCCTTTAAACTTCAGCTTTTGTCCCTCTAATTTAGGTTCTTGAAATTCAAGTTCAAAACCTAAGTAAACTCCTAAAAGTTCTCCATCATTTATTCTCTTTGTTTTTTCCTTATAACCGACCATCACCACCTTTTCTACCATTTATTTTCTTCTTGTATCTTTTTTCTTCTTCTTCATTCCACTACTATTCGGTCACCATTGCAGCACATCTTCACCATATTCTCCATCATTTTCTCAACTTCTTTTTAAATTTGAAATTTGAAACCCCATTTTTTTTTCTCCTGGAAGCCTTCAATCACCAAGCCAACCGAAACACCTAGCCTACCACAAGCATTCTGCGAACCCCAACCAAGAAACACTCTTACCTCTCTCAACTGCTTCATTGTTCTCTCAACAACACTAAGGACACATACTACCTCTTTTCAAATTTCTAATCACTTCTAAACATACTAATTCACTTTAAAACCCTTAAATCACCTAGAACATTCTCTACTCTCTTCTATATCATATCTTATAACATCAAATCAGCCAAGAACTTTTACATTCAAAGATTAAATCAAAGCTTCTTCATCACGGTTTTCGAAAGTTTTAGTAGGTAATCTAATTCATTTTCTATTTCCATTTTCTCTCTTCTCTCTCTATTTCATTTCTTCTTTTTCTTCTCATTCTTCTTTTCTTTGGTAAAAAACTAATAGAATCTTGACCCAAGTTCTTCTTTTGGATCTAGTTGGAATTTGTTCAGGAAGGATTGAATATTAGCCCTTGAAGCAATATTTGGACAACAAAACCCCTTTATCAACTTCAAAGATGATTACTCTTCAAACAAGTAATTCTTGTTTAACTTTTTTGAACTCAAGCTATATATGGAAGTTTTAGGGATAATCTTTGTGGTTTTGATATGGTGTTGGTTAGAGGAGGGGAATATGTATGGAGATATGTGTAGTTTTTGAATTTTTGGTGGAGAAATGTAATGCTCAATTATATGAAGATAGTTTGATTTAACCTTTTTGGTATATGATTTATAATTATGTTGATAGCATAATTTAAATGTGACTTTATGATCATCTGATTATTTGGGGAATGATATGTTGTTGGTTATGCAGCAGTTTGAATAGAGATGTAGATGTGTTATACTACTTTATGCAATATGATGATTTATTTATTACTGGGAATATTGTTATTCAAACTATCTTATTATCATTGTTAACTAGTACTAACATTATTTAATTATGATACTATTAACTTTACTTATATATATATATATATATATATATATATATATTTGAAATGTGGATGTAGAATATATTTACATTTGGAAGTTTAGTTTAATTTGTTAAATATTAATATTTATTTTAAATATCAAGAAATATGAATTATTTATTAATTTAAGTAAAGTAGCATTAAAATTTAAATATAATTTATTTTATCAACGAATGATATTTATTTATATTTAAGTAGTACTTATTATTAAAAACTTCTTTAATCTATTATTTATTTATCATTTAGTCTACATTATTACTTTGAACAAATTATCTATCATTATTATTTTTGTGGCATTGTAACCATTAATAAGTACTTACAATTAAAACCTATATATTTTAGAAGATGCTATCAAACTTTAGTTTCCTGGTGAATAAGATTATGAGTCTATTTTTTTTTTTTTTATATATATTTCATACACAAGACCAAGACATTATTTAACTTTTGTTAATCTGATATTGTATAAGTATAGTTGGGTATTTAGCAACTTGTTCTTTTCACTTTTCCTAGACGAGATTAGGTTACCTTGATGAAGACAATAAAAGATTATATTTGTCAGACGAAAGGAAGCAAGTAAGTCATCGCATGAAATTATTTGATAAATAAATGCCCCATTGCAAGTCAAGTATTGTTTACTATATGGCAAATGTAGCTTTTACTTGAAATGCAAGCATGGTTATTTTCTTTTTCCTTTTCATACAGGATATTTTCCTTTTTCTTCTTAAAGTAATCATTTTATTCAAACAAAAGTGTTTAGCTAAAACGTTGATTTTCTAAAATAACTTGTACAAGCTAGAACTCTTAACTGTGATTGCAATTTCAAATGACAAGGTGGGTTTGTGAATGGTTCCTATGCAAGCAACAAACGTTGAGTACTCAATAAGGGTAGGCTAATTAGAACTAACTTTAGAAAGTTACAGTTAGTCTTCCGATAGAGGCCTCTATTGGGAGATAAACTCTTTCTAGATAAAATGTCAGTTCTGATTAGTTAGGCCAGTCGGAGTTAGCAACTCAGTTCAAGTGGACTATTTTCCAGAATAGAAAATTGGTAAGTTAGGGTGTGAGATGGAGAAGTATCTCACACAGTGGGCTGATCACCCATTTATATTATGATGCAGGGTTTCTTATGCTTGACTATGTGCAAGGTTTCATAGTCACCTTTATTGAGTCGTTTATTTCCTTTCTAAATGTACACTTTTATTTGAGAAACTGGTGTAAAACACCACTCTATGTTCAAACCAAATTGTTAAGACTTGCAATCTTTTCTTGTGACTTATTTAAAGTTGTATGGTTGAAACATTTCTTTTGTTGACACAGGCACACACCGACTTACTGGTGAAATATTTCTCATCATGTTTTATATCATAATTTCAGGAAGATCCTGCTTAGAAGGTTGAGTTGCTTAGAATTCTGTAGATTTTTTTTTCTATTTTTGATTGTTGTTGTTTTGGGATTTTATTAGATTGTGTTGAGGATTTGTATAATTATTGTTTGAGTTGTAATAAGTTTTGAACTTAGTTTATTTCCTTTAATTTTATTTTTACCTAGTTATAAAGACTCTTAGTCCTATAGATGGGACGACATCGCCGCCCTTTTTGGGGTAAGTAGGTAGTAGGGTGTTACAGATCTATTCACCAAAAAATAGGTAGTATAACTGTCTCAGCCCATAATTACTTTAAAAGTTTAGCGTTCAATCGCATGCATCGAGCATGCTGCAGAAGTGTTTGGTTCATGCGTTTTGCAACTCCATTCTATTGTGGTGTATGTTGTATAGTGCATTGCCTCACCATACCTTTTTTCTTATAGGATTCATTTAATAGTACATTGCAAAATTCCAACCCATTATCTATTCTGGGTGTCTTGACTTGTTTTCCAGTCCATTTTTCAACCATAGTCTTCCACTCCTTGAACCACCCAAATACCTCATCTTTTGATTTTAGAAAATATACCCAAACTTTTCTAGAGTAGTCATCAATGAAAGTAATAAAATACTTGTATCTGCCACAAGACTCAACTGGAGAAAGAACCCATAAATCCGAATTATGGATATATTCAAGATACTCTTAGAGGTGTGTTTGCCAGAACTAAACTTAACTCTACACTACTTGCCCATAACACAAGTCTCACAAAATTTCAATTCCCCTGTTTCTGCCCCATCTAACAATCCTTGTTTACTTAATATTGCAAGTCCCTTTTCACTCATATGACCTAATCTTCAGTAGCATAATTCTGTATAATCATCATACTGATTTAATGAACGAAAGACTGCCGCTGTTCCCATCACTGAACTTCCCATAAAAGTGTAATTTCCGTATTGAAATTTACCCTTTGTTATTGTCATAGAACTTTTTAGAACTTTGATTTGTCCATCTCCACCAGAATAATTATATTCTTGTTTATCAAGAGCACCCAAAGAAATTAATTTTTTCGTAAGTCAGGAACATATCAAGAATCAAGCATTCTAACCATTTTATCGTACATCTTAATCTGCACAGAACCACTGTCTTTAACATTGAGCTCTTTATCATTACCTAATTTCACACTGCCACTCAAATCCTTAAAGGAAGTAAACAGCTTCTTCGAAAATGTCATGTAATAAAATGCCCCAGTGTCCATTACCCATGTATTTGTAAAACTTGAAGCACTAATAGTCAAAAAATCCTTGCTTTCTCTCTTATCAGAACTCTCCTAAACTACAGTTGCACTAGCATTATTATTTAATTCATTATTTTCGTGTCCCTTTTTCTACTGTGGGCAATCTTTTCTAATATGTCCCAATTCTTTAAAGTGAAAACACCAAAGTCCAGTACCTGGATTTGGAACATGACTTATTTCTCCATTTACTATTTCTTTCCTTGTTCTTGCCTCTATTAAAAACCAGACCTACGTCTAATCTATCCTCATTAGAATTAGAGACCTTTCTCTTCAATTCCTTAGACTGCATAGCATACTTCACATCGCTAATAGAAATACTATCTCTACCATACAACAAAGTGTCGACAAATTTCTCATACGAATTAGGCAAAGAACACAAAAGAATAATATCTTGATACTTATTATTAGTCTTAACCCCAACATCTTGCAAGTCTAGGATTCTTTGATTAAAATTATCAAAACGATCTTTTACCTGCATATTTTCTAATATTCGCAAGATATACAAATGTTGCTTTTGATGTAATCGGTTCATTAAAGATTTCTTCTGAAACTTACTTTCCACCTTTTTCCAAAACCCTGTAGTAGTCATTTCATCAACTACCTCTCTCAAGACTTTGTCAGATAGATTCAACAAAATCATGCTATGTGCCTCAACCACAATCTTTGTCCTTTCCGTTGCTTTCAGTCCTTTTGGCAAATTTTCTTCTTCTTCCAATGCTGCCACACATTCGTACTAAACCAGAAGAGCTCGTACCTTCACATTCCATAAAGTGAAATTATTTGATCCATTGAATTTATCAATATCAAACTTGTTAAACATCATCTTAATCAACAAATGAAACCCTAGTTACCCAAATTTGAACAGAAAATTCTGGGTAGCTATGTAACATCCAACATTTTCATACATCTTTTTCATACACTAATTTTTATATATCATTTTCATGTATAAATATACAAGTGAGATAGCATTTGAGTGCATGGCATTGATGTATTTTAATCTTAACCATTGATGTATTTTAATCTTAGCCATTGATTTTAATGAAGTTTTTGGGTTAAAACAACTTTTAAATACCATTTAATTAATCTAACTCTTTCTTTTATTAAAAAAAATACTTATTCAACAAATAAAACACCAAACATCATATCTCTCTCCCTCATTTCACACACCACATACACACTCACATGCACTACAAGGTGTTCATGCTATTTTTCTCCTCTCTTCATCTCCTTATTTTCTCTAAAGAACACTTAGAATCCTAGCCATAGAACACTCATTTGAAGGCCATTGAACTCAGTAATTTCAAGTATTCAAGCTAATTTTGCAAGAAGGTAACATATCTCATCTTATTTTCTTCGTATTTCATGATTTAGAGGTAAAGTCCACATTGGATAGATTTAGGGTTTTTGTGTAAAACATGGTTTTGATGATTGTAATAATGAAGGATTACTGAAATATTGATGTTAACATGTAGTAATGGTGTTAGGTGATTGAATTTTGGTAGTTTGATGTGTTTGGAAGGAAATTTGATGGTGAAAATTGTGTTTAGAAATTGATTTATGTGCAAAATTCAGTAATCTCGTAATTTTTTTAGATTAGTATTGGAAACATACTTTGGAATTTTTGATCAAACTTAATTCCATTAGATTTTTGTGTGTCTTACCCCATTGGAATCATACAAATTGGACACAATTGATTTTATATGTTCTTTTGAATATACTCTATTCTCGGACTTCCGCAATCGGATTTCTCTCTAAATTTAAGTCTCCAAACAAAGGCTTTCCCCTTCAAATTTGAATTTGAACTTTTAGCACAGAATATCCATATGTGTATAGAGTCATTACAACTTAAAATCATGGGATTTTGACTTGTATTTTATTTTTAATAATTTTCACCAAAATACTGCTCAATAAGATTTTCAGAGTTACTATAATAGTAGACTTAATTTGTGTAACTGTTTGAACCACTTAGAGGTGTTATTTTTGGATTAAAATTTAAAAGTATATTCTAGTCTTTAATATTAAAATGATATTCTATAAAGTTTCATTGAATTTGGAGTACATTTGATTGGTGATATAATTAACTCAAATTGTGCCCTATTTTTTCCTATTTAGCCTAATTTACTGATTTGAACATGTGTTAGGAAAACTATTATTTCACTTTGAATTCTTAATTGTATCAACATAACATGATTCTATATTGATATAGGGGTGTAATAAAATGCTTGATGATGCATTTTGATATTCGTTTATGTTTGCTAAAAGCATAAAACCATTGAATGCTTGGAATATTACTTGATGTAGACTATTATGATAATCACATATTCTATTCACAAAACCTTATTATTTTGCTATATTTGCTACATTATATTAATATGAAATGACCTTATATTGATGTAAGAAGGCTAAGTGCTAATTGATGTGATACTATAGTTGTATGCTTAATAAACCTTAACTACTAGTTGCTATATACCTACAAGTTATATAAGTGACTAGGTAGTATGAAAATCAACTTGATATTATAACATCCCTACTAAAAGTAACAACAGAAACATACCAAAATCGGGGGTTGCCCCGTCTAGTTACCCAGACAAGGGATCTTTATAATAAAGAACCAAAAGTAGTAACCAAGGCCCAGACTAGTACAACTAACTCATACTGACGTGGTCATATACATATATAACCGTAAGTCTCGTACATGCAATCTCCATACTACATCAGTAATAAAGTACATAATCAAAAGAGAAAGCATCCGGACCTAATCTGTTGTCACTGTGGTATCGTCTCCTTATTCGTAGGTCTGTTCAACTCCGGACCTACAAAATAGTAAGATAAAAGATACGTGTGAGTGAAAAATCACCCAATGAATCCTGTGTGTGCCAATACTTTACAAAAATAGATAAGTAAAGTAATATTACGTTTTTGTCCCCAAAAGGGCAGTACAGAAAGGTATTATTTTTCTTCCATTTTCCATTGAAATTAATTCTAAAACTCTCTAAAAAAGAGTTTATTTAGAATTTAATCATTTTTAAAAAATTGTATTTCAATTTCAAATTATTATCCCAATTTCCATATTACATGCACTTCTCCAAGAGAAGGTCGACCTACGTGCAAAGCTTATAAGGCTTTGCCTTCGGCGCCGCATCTTATTGTGCTAAGACCACGGCCTACAATACTCAACTGTGCGTTGTCGGAGGGTAAGTACACCGCAGCATACTATCAAAAATGAATAAGTATAAGCACACTAAATATTTTACTTGCCACCATAAGCCACGGGGTCATAATCCTGATGTCATTCACCATCGAGGTGGCAAGGAGTTAAACACTACTGAGTGTCCCCACTAGAATTCAACAAACGACTCAAAAGTACAGTGTGCTCACAAGCGCGGCAAATGTTGGTGCTAAACGGCTAGTCAGGACAACTCATCTCAATATCCTGTCACCTCGTTTAGAGTAAGATAATCCCTAGAACTAGGCCAGATTACAAGGGTCGTCTAACTCTAACGTAGGCTAGTACAAAGATCAAAGTCTTTACTGAGTACTCAACGTTCCAATACTAATCCCTACTGACTAATCAGGCAAGAGGGTGATTTGTTCCTACAGGATTTCCAATCAAACATTTTTGGGGCCAAAATATTATTTTTCAGAAATTGATCCCACTGACTCGCAAGCTAGATAATTATTCTCATAGGCTCTGCAGGGCCAATCAGTTCATTCCATAGGCATACTAGGCCAATAAAAGAATTTTTCGGGATCATAATTTCATTTTTCAAAAGTTAATCTCATATCGAGAGATCATTTTTCAAAACCGTGTCGAAACAGGGTGAAAAGTTCTTTTTGCACATTAAACAAGTTTCCAAGATTATTCAAGTCATTTTACCCGTACCCAATCTCAAAAGTCATCTCCAAGGGTATTCGGGTCATTTTGCTCATACCCGATTTCAAAAAGGCTTCCCGAGAGTATTCGGGTCACTTTACCCTTACCCGGTCTGAAAAGTGTTCACAAAAGTTCTAATAAAGATATTTCAGTCATTTATCGAATACTCAATTCTAAAAATTTTCATAAAACATTCCAATAAGGACATTTGGATCATTTTCCAAATACCCGATTTCAAAATGAACTTATTTCAAGAAATTCAGAATTCTAATCCTAAAAGAGAATTAAATTCAAAGTTCCCAATCATGTTTTCATAAAATGTTTCAATAAAGACATTCTAGTCAATTCATGAATACCCAATTCCAAAACTACCATTTTTCGAAAATCCCAAGTATTTAATCCAAAAAGGACTAAATTCACAAAATTCGTACTTTAATCACCCTTTAAGGTTTCCAAGCTAATTATGATGTTCATTCGAGTCTAAGATTGCATAAAAATAAATCTTGCTCAGAAAAATCTTAAATATATTCACAGATTTCAAAAATGGTGTAAAACGTAGCATTTCATGGAGAAATAAAGCATACTAGCTTTCAAAAGGTTTTAAAAGTCAAAGGGACTCACCTCGTGTCCTAAATAAGCTTTTATCATTCACATGCCATTCGACTACCATTTTCACTATTTCCAACGTGTCATGGTCATTTATCGATAAACCTACATCAAACATCATTTTTATATTTAGTTGTGTTTGGTCGAAAAATAGCCGGCGGTTAGCCGAAGTGCCCGATAGTTAAGAAAACGCTCAACAATCGTTCATGTAATTTTTTCATCATTTGTTCAATTCTTCCATTTTTATTTTTTCATATCCCTCCTCTCTTCATGAACAAGGAATTATCTTCATGTTTCTCATTCATTTCATCCCAAAATCACACAATTAATCCCTCTTCAGTTCATTTATTTCCCAACCAAAATTCTGGAATTTCCCTTCTTGACACACAATTTTGTTTCGCGCATAATTTTCAATACACAACTACGATTGGGCTCCATTTTATGTCAAAATGCTCATAAGATCCTCAACTACACTTAAATGGATTCTATTTCCACCTCTCAAAACTATCCAGGAGATTCTAGGGCATAAACGTCCCAGATATTTCTTGTGTTTAACCCATTTTCACAAAACAACTTCACCTACATGTTCTACTTGATATATAACATCTATATAATACTTAATCCACTTAATTTCCTCTTCAAACAACCTTAATTCTTCAAGTTTTCAGGTTCAAGAAATTCACTAAGTTCCTATGCAAATAACACACAATCAACATCTATACTCAAAGAAACAATTATAATCCTTTTTCTTTAATGTTTAACTCCATTTTCATTCTGATTCAACCATCTTTCTTCGCAATTATGAACAACCCCTTAAATCACCATTTAACTACCCTTGCTTACTATATAAAATATAGCTTATAGATCTTCCATTCAACCATTACACACACTTACACACACAAGGTCTCAATAGTACACAATAATCACTTTGATCATCACAATTCTCATGTTTTCATGTTATAATTCATATCAAAACAATCACCGTAATGAAATCTACAATTTTAACTCTTGAAGCATAGGATTTTACCTTATGTATGGGATGTTCTAGCTTGAATTTGTTTCAAGAATCTCCAAACTCTCTAGAACAACACTTTCTCTCTCTTTTTCCAATTTTTTCTTGATTTTCTCAACTTTTTCTCTTATTTTCTCTCTTTCTCTTATCTTATCTTCTTCTTATTGTGGTTGCCGGTTTTTCAGCCTCCTCACCACCTCAAAATGGTTAGATTGAAGACCAATTAGCTTTCATTTCATTAATTGCATGGTGGCCACTTTACACATGTCAAAATCTCATTTTTTCCACCTATTTTCTTTTATTTTATAAAACTTCTTTAATAATCTTTTCATGCATGAATATTCCATGCATTCTCTTATTAGTTGACACATGTCCTTCGCCAGCAAACACAAAGCACTACACATACCTTTTCTTTTAACTGCGATTTCACTTTTTCTTCGAAATAATGAAAATTCGGATCCAAAATAGAAAAATATTTTATTTTACCTTTCAACTCCAAAAATTTCACTAAATGCATTAGTAATACTTAGATTCTTCAATTCTTTCTCATTTTTGGTGTGGTCAAAATCACACCAAAAAGTGCATTTCATCGCACTGATCGATTTTTATTGTCAGTATACCCTCAAATTCTTATTTTATTAACAGTAGTTGCCTTCTGAAGATTTAGGGTACGAGTAGAATAAATTCAATAATTACATCCATGTCCCGACAAAATGCTATTATACCAAAATATTCATTTTATTATACTGATCATCTTTTGTTTTAGCCATTGATACAAATTCTCATCCCATTACAAGTAGTAGTCAATCGAAGGTTAAAATATACAGTATTACAATATCCCCTCCTTACCAAAATTTCGTCCTCGAAATTGGCTTACACCTGGAATAACTCCGGATACTTCTTCAACATCTTCACTTTCGTTTCCCAAGTTGGGCCTTGCATTAGATGATGATTCCATAGCACTTTTACAATCAAGATCTATTACTTCAAGCTTTAAGTCATCTCAATAGGCTCTTCGTTCAAAACGTGTGCAGGATCAGCTATATACTTCAGATGTTGGGAGACAAGAAATGCGTTGTGAATACCTTGAAGATCTGTTGGTAACTCCAATTGATAAGCCACCTTCCCAATCCTCTCGACAATAGGAAATGGTCCAACGTACCTAGGTTCCAACTTCTTCCCTTATCCTTTGGTTCCTAATTGCTATTGTGGAATCAACTTCAAGAATACATGATCTCTTTCTACAAACTCCAAATCTCTCTTGCACCGATTCTCATAGCTTTTATGTCTACTATGAGTTGCCTTAAACTTGATTTTAAGCATTTCCACAGCCTGGAGAACTTTTTCAAGATCAAAAGCATCTTGTTCACCCGTTTTCCGTCCTAAACTTTCCCAATACAACAGGGACTGACATTTCCTTCCATATAAGGCTTCAAATGGAGCCATTCCAATTGTTGATTGATAACTATTATTGTATACAAATTCTACATACGCTAAATTATCAATCCACTTAGTTCCAAAATCCAAGGTGCAAGCCCGCAACATATTTTCCAAAACTCTATTCACACATTCGGTTTATCCATCCTTCTGTAGGTGCGCTACTGTGCTGAACTTTAATGTTGTCCTATATCTCTGCTGCAATTTATTCCAAAACTTCGAGGTAAATCTAGGATCTCGATCTAACACAATACTAGAAGGTACTCCACGTCGTCTGATTACTTCTTCCATATAAATCTTACTTAACTTCTCTAAAGAATCTCATTTAGTTGATGGAAATGAAATGAGCAGACTTAGTCAGTCGATCCACTATCACGCATATAGTATCTTATTGTTCTACTGCCATGGGTAATCCTGTAATGAAATCTATGCTAATTTCATCCCATTTCCACGATAGAGTAGGTAATGGCTGTAATATCCAGGTTGTTGCTTATTGGATTTCACCCGCTGAAAAATTAAACATCGAGCCACAAAGTCTGAATGTCCTTCTTCATACCAATCCACCAATAATGTCGTTTCAAATCCTGATACATTTTTACTGTTCCTGAATGGATGGTATACTTACTTCGATGTACCTCTATTAAAATATCTTGTCTCATTGCAGATTTTTTTGGAATACAATATCGATCTCGGTAATAAATAATCCCGTCATTGTCCTTTCAGAATTCACCTCCTCCCTTACTCGCCTCTTCTTGCACTAACTTTTGCAACTCTTCATCTTTATCTTACTCTCCCTTCAACTGTTGTAGAAAAGCAGGTTAAATGGAGATATAACGCATTCTTATTTCTCCATTTACTACAAATGCTTTGAATTCTGGAATTTGTAGCATCTGAAGAGATGATAAATTCGCCTTCCTACTGAGGGGATCTGCTACTATATTTGCTTTTCCAGGAAGATATTTAATTGGACACCAAAATTCTTTCAAAAATTCCATCCACCTATGTTGCCTCATGTTCAAATCTTTTTGAGTAAAAACATATTTCAAACTCTTATAGTCGGTGAAGACTTCAAACTCAGCTCCATACAAATAATGCCTCCACTTCTTAAGAGCAAACACAATAGCTGCTAACTCCAAGTCATGTGTCGGGTATTTTTCTTCATGAGGTTTCAATTTCCTGGAGATATAAGCTATCACCTTTCTCTTCTGCATCAATACTCCTTCCAATCCTTCTTTCGACGCATCCGTGTACACCTCATAAGATTTGTCCATCATTGGCAATGCCAAAATAAGAGTAGAACTTACCCTTTTCTTTAGTTCCTGGAAGCTTCTTGCATATTCCTCAGTCCAAACATAAGGAACTTTCTTTTAAGTGAGTTAAGTAAAAGGGGAAGCTATCTTAAAAAATCCCTCAATAAACCTCTTATAATATCCTGCTAATCCCAAAAAACTTCGTATTTCAGTTGGAGTCTCGGGAAGTTTCCAATTTGTTACCGCTTTAACTTTGTAGGATCCACCATAATCCCATATTTGGATATCACATGTCCTAAGAGTGCTACTTCTTGCAATCAAAACTCAAACTTACTGAATTTCGCATATAATTTGGCCTCCCATAACTTCTCCAATCTTTTCGAAGGTGTTACTCGTACTCCTAAGGATACTTAGAATACACCAGGATATCATCTATGATTATAACAACAAAATTATATAAGTAACGCTGAAACGTCCGGTGCATCAGGTTCATGAAAATAGCGGGTGTGTTGGTAACACCAAAGGGCATCACTACAAACTCAAAATGTCTATATTGTGTATTAAATGTAGTTTTTGGTATATCCTCTTCCCAAATTTGAACTTGCTAATACCCCTGCCTCAAGTCTAACTTTGAAAAACATCCTATTCTTTGTAACTAGTCAAATAATTCATCAACTATAGGTAATGCATATTTATTCTTTACCATCACTGCATTCAATCCTCGATAATCTATACACATCCATAGTGACCCATTCTTATTCTTAACAAACAATACAGGTGCTCTCCAAGGTGAAGTACTAGGCCAAATGAATCCTTACTCTATTAATTCCTGTAATTATTTTCTTAAGCTCTTGCAATTCTGTAGATGCCATTGTTGGAATATATGCCCTCTAGACTAGCTTATCTAATATAATTATTGAATTTATTAATAAAATAATTTATTCTCAAAATTTATTTGTGAATTGATATTTTATTTGTACACAATTTTCGTTTGGAAATGACCTATTGTGTTTCAATAAGTGATCTATGTAGATGGCAGTCTTTCACAGTAAGGTATAGATCATGAGTTACTTGACACATAAATGTTTGTTCTTAACCGATTGAAGAAAATGGGAATCTCATCATGTATAGGTTATTGTGTTATGAATTTCAAATAGGGAATGGCTTACCTTTAATCAGTAGTAATCCACTCACTTCATAGCATGAGTATATTTCGAATACATAGAACAGGACCTATAATAGTGGTTTCTAAAAGTACTATTTAAAAGAAACCCAGACTATTACTATTACAGCGTGGACTAATACTCTACCGCTTGAGTATGAGTTGGTAGTTTGACGAAGCTAGAAGCATATACTTTAATATACTGTAGTTGAGGTTCTTTCGTAGAACCAATATATTTGTATGTTAGGTATATGTGACTAGTTAGTTAAGACAGACTTGTACAAAATAGCTTCTACACTATATCGCCCCTTGTGACTATTCAAATGATATAATTATCTAGGGCCCTGGGAAACATAACTTGGATGTTTACTGTAGGTTAACTCCCTTGGAAAGTGAAAACATTTCAGAAGTCATGGATCATTAGACAAGAGGTCTAAGGATGGTAGATGTATATTAAAGAGGTGTTAATACATTCTTCTTCTCTAATTGTACGGCGATGTGTAGAGGGGTATTTTAGTCATTACACCTGTAAGTCGAAGACTTTGCTAATGCAACATTGTCCTTAGGGTCAATATTTCCTAACTTTATTGTGATATTAGGAAATATTTAAAATGAAAAATATAGCTATTTATATAGCAGGGGTATTTTAGTCTTTTTAGTAGCCAAGGCGATATGTCTTTTGGTCCCCGGAATTACCCTTAAGTCATGAAAGATTTGGGTTACAGAATTGGTCTTGATATTTATGAGTTTTATTTTTTTAGTCCAATTTATTATTAGACTAGAATAAAATAAAAGATCCCAGTGAGAGTATTTATTTTATCTAGTTTAATTGGTTAATTAATTATTCAGGACCCAAGGCCTAGATTGAATAATGAAAAAATTAATCTGGATATAAACTAGAAGGTATAAAATTTTATATTGGTCTATTTGGGCTTGTTAATTATTTATTAGGCTATTTAATGTAGCCCAGAAAATAAATAATTGAAATGTATTATTTATGAGTGTTCAAGCCCGAGAATAAATAATTTTATCTAGCCCAATGAATAAGACTAAGGGTAAAATAAAATTTAAAAAAATTAAATTAATAAATTATTAATCTAATTAATTAAAATAAAATAAAAAAATAACACAGGATGGAACCCGTGTTATTTCGCGTGTAGGATAGCAGAAAGAATGGATGTTTTTGTTTACACGCAAATGGCTTCTCTCTCGAGGATGGATTCAAATGAATGAAAATGCAATTGAAGTGGAGCTGGAGTTTTTAGCTTTCGGTGAGCTCTCATTGACAGAAGAAAAGCAAAGAAAAAACAGCTCTGTTGATTCAATTTCATTTCACAGAAAGAAACCCAAATATCACAGAGAAAGCTTCGTTGAAGCTTTCACCAAAGCTTATCAAAACACAATATTCAAGCTTTCACTGGCTGTGCTACAGGCACCATTTCAGAAGATCAAAAGCTTTGCATGGATGAGACACAGTAGACGTTTGCAAGGACGTGAGCTACTAGCCTCAAATATCTTTATACAGACATCTACACTAGTGCGAAGAGGGTCATTCAATCATAGAGGTAAATTTTTCGTTTTCCTAACATACTTTCTTTTTGATGATTTTTGCCATTTTAATCCTTCAATTGGTATCAGAGCCAGGGTTTGAAAATATAGGAAGCATGTTCGGCTAAGCTAAAATAAAAAAAATATTTGTTTTGGTTGAAATCTGTGATCTTTCATTTCTACTAGTATGGGTAGTTTTCATGTAAGCTTTGGGAGTGGAAGCATAAGAACAATGTATTTTTATTGTTTTCATAGACATTGTGTAAGCCTAGTAATTTTTAAGGGCATGGGCGGTTGTTTGGATGATTTTTGAGTGAAAACAATGTAAAAATCACAGAGAAATCACAGAGCATCATTCTGGAGAAAAAGGTGCTGTGCAATCAAGCCGAGCCGCATCAGGATGTGAGAGCCATGCGCCGCTCAAGGAGCTGAAATTGCAATTGCAAAGCATTTCCCTGCGCAGTTAAAATTTTAACTACGCAGCTGGGCGGACGCGGGACAAGTCGGGTCCACCCGCCCAAATCCGGCCCATGGGTTTTCCTATGGGCAGTGATCCAGTGTGCGGATGCATAGACCCAACCCGAATAATTTTTTTTTTATATTTTTTGTCCAATATCAGGCAAAATTATTTTATTGCAATAGTTAATATTTTTTGAATATTTTTGCATGAAAAATAATAATAAAGGAAATTTTAGGATTAAACAAGACCATTAATTAATTAATTAATTAATTAATTAATTAATTAATTAATATGTTTAATTATATTATTTGGACACATAGGTTAAAAGAATAGAAAAGCATAAAAACATTTTACAGTTTTCTTGCATGCTTATTTCTTTTTGTATCCTATATGCACATTTTCTCAAAGACTAAAGTCTTTGGGAATTTTTGACAAAGAAAAATATTTTTCTTAAATCAAATGGTTAATTTTAATTCGAACAAAAATTAATTATTAGATATTATCTCAAAGGATTTTATCATTGACATAGAAAATATATTGGATTTAGATATTTTTGTGAATTAAAATAGAAAACCATTTTGATTGAATTTTAACAAGAAAAATTGTTTTTGTCAAATTAAACTTGAGATCAAAATCTCTTGAAAGTTTTATTAGAAATTCTTGAAATTATTAAGCTTATTAACATAAATGAAAATTAATCCATGGAAAAATTTCTCAAAGGGTCTAAACCTTGACATAGAAATTTTTATGGGTTTAGATATTATATTTTGAGTTAAAATATAACTTAATTAAAATTTTCAAAATATATTTTTCAAGAATAACCCTTATTTTAAAATACTAAGTGGGATAGGGGTTTTAACGGCCTCACAACTTCAATCACGAACTTCATTAGAGATCGTGGGTCCCCTCGTGTCACCCTGGGAGTGAACCCGTATAGCATAGGGATATCACAAGGATCTAGAACTAATGGATAGATGTAATTAATAACCCGGGACACGTGCTATGATCGGCCAACCCACGTTGGAGGTTATAGTGCGAGGAATGTCCATAGGAAATAAGAAAAAATAGTCATCCCACGACAGAGTTATCTTCCAGATCCTTACCTAGAAGGAAAATTAATTGTGGTGGTTAATATACTCTGTTAGGTATCTCAGGCTCGTATCCTATACGACGTAGTAGAAAATTAAATGAGATACCATCCTAGGACCTGTCTATGTGTGGAAAACAAGATATAAAGATAATAAAGGTAACAGATTTTTACCTTTGTTTGATCGTCCGAAGAACAAAATTTGTTCTTCAAGTCGAGGCGCGATCCAGCAATCCTCTTGATCCAACTTCACAAGAGTTGAACGTCTAACCACTATAATCACAGTGTGTGATTATCTCTAACAGTAATCCACACAGAGGAATACGCAAGCACTAAACTTTCCTGTGCTAGCAGAAATAAGATGGCAGCTAGGGCTTCTCAAGAACAATTGAGCGAGAGAGAGGAAGAAGAGAAGATTTTTGTGGCTGTAATTTTCGTGTGAAACACCCTTAGATTAGGGTTTCGTGCATATC
Source organism: Voacanga thouarsii (assembly GCA_026120185.1). Taxonomy (NCBI): domain Eukaryota; kingdom Viridiplantae; phylum Streptophyta; class Magnoliopsida; order Gentianales; family Apocynaceae; genus Voacanga; species Voacanga thouarsii. The sequence continues at coordinate 1,793,645 of JANUWF010001127.1, read as the reverse complement.
CAATATATGTTACAAAAATCCACTGAAAATCTAAAATTCTAAAACAATTAGAATTTCTTAATTGTAATTAGAAATATCAAGTTCTCACAATTATAATTTGGACCACAAATTATAATTAATTATAATTTGTCCATAACAACTTCTCTTTCTCGCAATTAACCCCGCTATGTTATCAAATAACATCTTGAGTATATAATCCTCTATTGTGTGTGACCTATTAGGTTTCCTAGTCACTTGGTAGAGAACATGAATTAATCCAAACGTCTTTGAAATTAATAATCCATAATTAATTAGAATTAATCCTATTAATTCTAAACAGGATTGGTTTATTAATTCATCAATTAATAAACTCATATTCCCAGATCATGAGCGGTTTCTAGCAACTCATCATGACCGCCCAAGAGTCCATGAAATCAAGTGGCGTGACATGAACCCTTCAATAACAAACTTCAATACAATTTACTCCTTTCACCATACAATATCTCATTCGGTTTGGAGTATGGAATTAGTGCCAACTCCCTCCAGAATTAATTCTCACCCAAATACAATAGTATTTGTACCAGGAACCCACTACTCTAGATGTGTATCAATTGGAACTGTTTCCAATACACAATCGTCTTGGCCAAGGACTTCTCGAGTAGTAATTCCTACAAGTGGCTGTGAGATATTCGCCCCTACTATTAGGAGTGATGAATCCTTTATTGACCCTCTCAACTACTTTCGTTTACCCTATAATGTATCCAATATCCATCCCATAAGTGGCCCTCGATCGAATTCTAGAGATTGGAATCAAAGTACAATGCTCAGCAAACAAAGTACCTAGGAGATCTTAAGTCTAAGGATACTTGCACGTTTGCTATATTGAGATTATATCACTGGCACTAAATAGTTATCCATGTAATTATCTCAAGGCTAAGTCATCCAATGAACTTGTTCCATTAACAAGCATTCATGTGTTTACTTTGAGTATCTCAATACTCACAGATATGAGAACCACCGCCTGATCAAATCAGGAAGTTTAACACATCTAGTCTTAATGCATTAATAATGTCCTGTCTCGTTAATACTATGACTAGGGACTATTTAAATACTAACACTATCCAGTGTAGTAGGAATCTCATATCATAATCTCTATCATGATTTCCTTAACACAGTGACTTTATCGAACAATTATATTACTTAAAAGTAAACAAAAGAAACTGTAAGATAAATAATACCTTTTATTAAAATAAAATGTGTCATATACAATGTACAAGTGATTGCCTCTAGGGCACAACACTAACAAATTCCCACTTGCACTAGAGTCAATCATTCATGTATCCAATACCGAATGACTCAATATAACAATCATGTTTCTTTTGGGATAGTGCTTTTGTAAACGGGTCAACTATGTTCTCATCTGTGGGAACTCTCTCTATCTTTATTTCCTTAGCTACTTCAAAAGCGGCTATGTACTCAGCTTTTGTCCTATAGTCTCTTGTTTGAAACTTTTCCAACTTATTGTCCCTCCGCACAACATAAACACGTAGCCAGATTGTGATTTGAAATCATCTTTATTAGATTGAAAATTGGCAACAGTATACCCGTCTATTTTCAAATCACCTTCTCCATATACCAAGAGTATATCCCTAGTCCTTCGTATGTACTTAAGAATGTTCTTCACAGCCACCTAATGACCCTCACCAGGGTCAGATTGGTATCTACTCGTCAAACTGAGAGCACAAGATACATTGGGCCTAGTACATATCATAGCATACATGATAGATCTAACTGCTGAGGCATATGAAATCTTACTCATGTGATCCCTTTCAACTTGTGTCTTGGGAGACATCGACTTTGAAAGGCTTACACTATGTGACATGGGCAAGAATCCCTTTTTGGATTGATCCATGCTAAACCTCTTTAGCACTTTATCTATGTATATAGACTGCGAAAGACCTAGCAACCTCTTGGATCTATCTTTATAAATCCTTATTCCGAGAATACAAGTTGCTTCTCTAAGGTCCTTCATGGAGAATTTTTTGGACAACCAAATTTTAACCGTTTGCAAGACAAGTATATCGTTCTCTATTAGCAATATGTCATCCACATAATGCAATAAGAAAACGATTGCATTCCCACTAACCTTCTTGTATACATAAGGCTCATCCATGTTTTAAATGAAACCAAACTCTTTGATTGTTTTATCAAAATGGATGTTTCAACTCTTAGAAGCTTGCTTAAGTCCATAAATTGACCTTTGCAACTTGCACACCTTTGTGCTATTATTAGATGTGAAACCCTCAGGTTGTGTTATATACACTTCCTCAGTCAGATTTCTATTTAGGAAAGCTGTTTTCATATCCATTTGCCAAATCTCATAATCATGATGAGTAGCAATGGCTAGGAGTATCCTGATGGATTTCAACATAGCTACTGGCAAGAAGGTTTCATCATAGTCAATACCATGCTGTTAACGATAACCCTTCGCCACTAGTCGTGCTTTATAGGTAACTAAGTTACCATCTATGTCTGTTTTCTTCTTGAAAACCCATTTGGACGCAGTAGGTTTAATTCCTTTGGGTGGATCAACCAAAATCTATACTTAGTTTTCGTACATGGAATCTATCTCTGACTTCATGGCCTCAAGCCATTTGCCAGATTCTGAACTATTCAGAATATTCTTGTAGGTAGTAGGCTTAGCTTCATCTATGAGCAATACGTCATTGTGGTCACTAATGAGAAATCCTCATCTCTCAGGTACCACACGTATCCTACTAGATCTACGAGGTTCTTGTGTATTAGAAGATTCATCTATTCTCTCAATAGATATGGGGTTAGACGGTTAATCCTCGTTTATTTGATCTTCATGAACTTCACTAAGTTCAATCTTACTCCCACTGTCCCCTTTGAGCATGTGCTTCTTCTTTAAGAAGACGGCATGCTTTGAAATAAACAATTTATTTTCGGAGGGTAGGTTGAAGTAATATCCAAAAGATTCTTTCGGATATCTAACAAACAAACACTTGTCAGACTTACTATCAAGTTTGTCTGACTATGGCCTTTTGACAAAGGTAGGATAACCCCATACTGGCAAGTGAGATAACTTTGGTCTCTTACCAAAGAACATCTCAAATGGGGTAGTATCAACCGATTTTGTCGGAACTCTATTTAGTATATAAACAGAAGTTTCTAGTGCATACCCCTAAAATGATTTTGGTAGGTCTGCAGAAGCCATCATGGTTCGTACCATGTTTAGAAGGGTTCAATTCCTTCTCTCAGATACATCATTATGTTGAGGTGTATGTGGTGGAGTCCGTTAAGATAATATCTCATTATCTCTAAGATAACTCAGAAACTCTTAGCTCAAGTATTCTTCTCCTCGATAAGATCTTAGAGTCTTAATACTTTTGCCAAGTTATTTCTCTATTTCATTATTGAAGTCTTTGAACCTTTCAAAGGCCTTAAATTTGTATTTTATTAAATACAAATACCCATATCATGAGAAATCATCGATAAAGGTTATGAAATAGTTATAACCTCCTCTTGCTTGTAATGACAATGGGCCACATACATCGGAATGTATAAGTTCTAATAACTCCTTGGCCCATTCTCCTTTTCCTGAAAAATGAGTTTTAGTCATTTTACCTAGTAAACAAGATTTGCATGTGCTATATAATTCATAAGTCACCAAGCTTGTGTAACTTAGATACACAATTTTCGTTTACATGGCCCAAACGACAATGCCATAAGTAAGAGGTGTTAGAGTCATCCATTTTAGGTTTCTTATTATTTATATTGAGAATTAGATTATCCAAGTCTAGAACATATAAACCATTAACCAAAGTTGCTAAACCATACTGAATATCATTCAATGAAAAAGAACAACATTTATTCTTAATATTAAATAAAATCCATATAAGTCTAAACACACAACTGAGATAATGTTTTTCATTAAAATTGGTACATAATAACAGTTTTGTAGTTCTAGAATTAATCCCGAAGACAGGTTCAGCTCGTGTGTCCCCATAGCAAGTGCAGCAACCTTTGCCCCATTTGCAGTACGCAGGTCCACATCGGCTTTCTCTAGACTTCTACTGCTCTTTAGTCCTTGCAAGTTATTGCACAAATAAGATCCACATCCGGTATCTAATACTTATATCTCATTTCTAAAGGCAGTATTTATCTCAATCATAAACATACCTGGAGAAGAAGTAGAAGTGCTTGTATGCTTCTCCTTCTGCTTCTTGTCCTTAATGGTCTCTCAGTAGGCTTTGCAATTACGCCTCCAATGGCCCATCTTCCCATAATGATGGCATGGGCCCTTGGTAGCTGCGTCCTTCATGTTCACACCGCCTTTAGGCTTCATGAGAGCCTTCTTCTTCTTCTTCTTTTGAACTTTCTTCTTAGAAGAGAAAGATTCTACCATTAAAACTGTATTGGAATCCTTCTTCATGGAGGACTCCATAGTTTTGAGAAGATTGATCAACTCAGGAATGGTGGACTCAATCTTGTTCATCTGATAGTTAATCACAAATTGTGAGAAACTATTAGGCAAAGATTGTAGAATTAAGTCAATACTTAAGTTATAATCCATTGCAAACCCGAGAGATCCAAGCTTCTCTATTAAGCCCAGCATCTTCAGCCCATGAGTGGCTACAGAAGAATCCTCTGCCATTTTAAAACGAAATAGTTACTTCAAGATCTCATATCTCTCAATTCTGGCTTAGGCATCAAATAGCTCTTGAAGATGTAGTATAATTGATTGAGCATCCATATGCTCGTGCTGTTTTTGCAACTCGGGAGTCATGGATACCAACATAATACATGATGTTGTATCACTGTCCTCCTTGTGCCTCTTGTGGATAGCATGCTCTTCAGCATGAGCATCTTAGGCTGGTGGTGGTGGAATAGGAGTATCTAGCACGTAGAGCAACTTTTTCGATTTGAGAACAATTCTCAAATTTCTATGCCAGTCGAGATAGTTTGATCCAGTTAACTTGTTGGTTTTGAAGATGCTACGTAAGTTCTAGTTTATTGATATGATGCAAGTGACCTAGATGTAAAGATAGAGAGCATTAGCTACTTGTCTATGCATATGATATGCAAATAATTAGGACTTTAATTAAACGCATTTTTACTCCACTATTTTACTCAAACCAATAGCCCCACTACTGATTCGGGAAAGCCCGCTAGAAGCTTTCCTAGTGGACCGATATCCAAATTCCTTAAGAGTAACCTTGGGTTTGCCTAACAAGCCACCCTTAAGTTCATTGGTTGGTATCCAATACCAATTACATCGTATGTAACTACCAGATCATTGGGTGATTAACAGCTTTTAATCTTAAAGCCTTTTGGGGCACCCCAACCTTTTCTCTAAATTTCTTTATGCTCGAGTTTGCCCAATCGGGATAAAGAATTTAGTTAAACCCGACCCATTAATCAGGAATTTAATTCCATAGCTTGAACATGCCCAATGTCAAGTAGGCTTGGGTTTGCCCAATAACCTAGTCTCGAAAAAGGACTCTCGTTCTTACTATATTAACGGAATGAATTAGGTTTAGTATTAATTGAGGGATTTGTTCTTTTTAGTGATTTCATTGAATGACTTGCATAAAAATCAATAAATCACATAATTGATAATCATGGTAATAAAGCGATTACGTAGTATGGTTATGGACTTTTCCTAAATTAATTTCTTTGAGCCATAAAAGAAATTAATATAGTTAACCCTATGTATTCATGCATGAATTAGGTAGAAGGTCTTACCTTCTCGCCTTGTTTTGGTAGCCATCTCCAGAATAAAATAATTCTACTCCTATCTAACCTATGTAAACTAATTACATAATTTCCTAAAGAGAGAAAACCGTGAGTTACATTCGAGGGAAGTTAGATGAGAAGAGAATTACACAAGAATTCTAGAGAAGGCAGAACACGCAGGCCCTATTTCGTAAAAAAACCAAAACTGTAAAATGCCTGAACATATATAATTAGTTTTAGTCCAAAACCATCCACCATGCCATTAACTATGCTTAAACAAAATAGACATCTACTTTTATTATTCCAAAATCACTATTTTGAAAAAATAGAACAAATTCTAAAATCAATATTTTAGAAAATACAAAATTTTTAAAATCACTATTTTGAAAAATAAAATTGTTTGTCTCAAAACTAATTTTGAGAAAATACTTTTGGGTCCCGTCTCTCATAAAATGAGGATTTTCCTTTTCAAAATTCCATTCCAATTTTTTTTTTTTTAAAAACAAGCTGGATCGTGTAAAACAGATCAGAACCAGCGCCGGTTTAGAAGCCAGAGCTGGAGCTAGCTCTGTTCTAGTTTCCAAAAATTTGTCTCTTCCAAAAACGATTCTGGACATTGTGAACAGAATGGAACTGGCACCAGCTTGGAGCTGGAGCCGACACTGCCTATGTTTTGAAACAATGGCGGCGATTTTTCAATAAATTCTAGAAATAATTTCTGGTGCTTTCTTCAACTGCAAATTTTCAGTGAGAACAATTCTTAGCAGTATTTTCTGTTTTGAAGCTAAAAAACAACAACCAATTTGTTAGTTTAAATAAAACCAAAATAGAAAATTTGGATGAAACAGAAGGCAACAACTATGTTGCAAGAAAATATTTTTCTACAGAAAATTCTCAGCACCTAAAGAAAGCATTTTTCGAAATACAATGTGACTTTAACACAATCGTATTGTGCTATGGACCCAACCTATAATGCTCGAAATAATTTTGACTCGAGTGAAAATGATTTTCACAACAAACAAAGACAAACATGAATACATGAAAATAGTTTTTTTATGCCAAACAATGTTCGTAGACCACACATACAATGGCTCCGATACCACTGTTGGATATCTCAATCTCGTATCCTATACGGTGCAGCGAAAAATAAAACGAGATACCATCCCAGGACCCGTCTATGTGTGGAAAACAAGACATAAAGATAATAAAGGTAACAGTTTTTTACCTTTGTTTGATCATCCGAAGAACAAAATTTCTTCTTCAAGTCGAGGCGCGATCCAGTAATCCTCCTGATCCAACTTCACGAGAGTTGAACGTCTAACCACTATAATCACAGTGTGTGATTATCTCTAACAGTAATCCACACAGAGGAATACTTAAGCAACAAACTTTCCTGTGCTAGCAGAAATAAGATGGCGGCTAGGGCTTCTCAAGAACAATTGAGCGAGAGAGAGGAAGAAGAGAAGATTTTTGTGGCTGTAATTTTCGTGTGAATCACTTTTGGATTAGGGTTTCATGCATATCCAATATATGTTACGAAAATCCATTAAAAATCTAAAATTCTAAAACAATTAGAATTTCCTAATTATAATTAGAAACATCAAGTTCTCACAATTACAATTTAGACCACAAATTATAACTAATTATAATTTGTCCACAACAACTTCTCTTTCTCGCAATTAACCCCACTATATTATCAAATAACATCTTGAGTATATAATCCTCTATTGTGTGTGACCTATTAGGTTTCCTAGTCACTTGGTAGAGAACATGAATTAATCCAAACGTCTTTGAAATTAATAATCCATAATTAATTAGAATTAATCCTATTAATTCTAAACAAGATTGATTTATTAATTCATCAATTAATAAACCCATATTCCCATATCATGAGCTGTATCTAGCAACATATCATGACCATCCAAAGTCCAGGAAGTCAAGTGGCTTGACATGAACCCTTCAATAACAAACTTCAGTGCAATTAACTCCTTTCACCATACAATATCTCATTCGGTTTAGAGTACGGAATTATTGCCAACTCCCTCCAGAATTAATTCTGGCCAGAATACAATATTACTTGTACCAGGAACCCACTACTCTAGATGTGTATCAATTGGAACTATTTTCAATACAAAATCACCTTGGCCAAGGACTTCTCGAGTAGTAATTCCTACAAGTGGCCGTGAGATATTCGCTCCTACTATTAGGAGTGGTGAATCTTTTATTGACCCTATCAAATACTTTCGTTTACCTCACAATGTACCCAATATCCATCCCATAGGCAGCCCTCAATCGAGCTCCAGAAATTGGAATCAAAGTACAATACTTAGCAAATAAAGTACCTTGGAGATCTCAGATCTAAGGATACTTGCACGTTTACTATATTGAGATTATATCACTGGCACTAAATAGTTATCCATGTGATTATCTCAAAGCTAGGTCATCCAATGAACTTGTTCTATTAACAAGCATCCATATGTTAACTTTGACTATCTTAATACTCACAGATATAAGAACCACCGCCTGATCAAATCAGGAAGTCTAACATATGCTAGTCTTAACGCATTAATAATGTCCTGTCTCATTAATACTATGACTAGGGACTATTTAAGTACTAACACCATCCAGTGTAGTAGGAATCTCATATCATGATTTTCTTAACACAGTGTTGTACTAGTAACTTTATCGAACAATTATATTACTTAAAAGTAAACAAAAGAAATTGTAAGATAAATAATTCCTTTTATTAAAATAAAATGTGTCATATACAATGTATAAGTGATTACCTTTAGGGCACAACACTAACATACTTAGCTTAGAAAACTTTTAATCTTCCCAAGAAGCTATATTAGTTTTTCTAATAGCCAAATTAATCATAGTAAAGATAATAGTGATAGGGTTAAGTATTATCGAATTTAATATGAGGATAAAGTCACAAATTATTTTGATTTTCACAAATTGAATTTTCTTTTATTTTTGATTTTTCAGAAATGGTTAGTGGAGGTTTTTTCAGTCCTTTGGCCGTTATTCTCCTTGAGAATAAGCTAATGGGTCCGAATTATATGGACTGAAAAGGAACTTGGACATAATACTCACTGTTGAAGAGTATAAGTATGTCTTCTTTGAAACCTGCCCTGTTATCGGGGAAGGTTCCACTGCGAAGGAGCGTGAGGCTGAAAAAGAATGGAAAAAGGGTAATGAAATGGCTCGATGCTACATGTTGGCCTCCATATCCACTGTGCTACAGTCAAAATACGAGCACATAGCCACTGCATATGACATTAGCCAATCATTAGCCATGATGTTTGCCAATAAGTGCCGGCCCACAAGGCAGGAAGCTTTTAGGATGATTATAAACACTAATATTGCTGAGGGAGTATCAGTCAAGGAGCATATGCTCAAAATGATTGCTGCTTTCGAGGAAGCGAAAGTCTTAGGGGCTATTATTAACCCTGAGAGCCAAGTAGATATGGTTCTCAAATTTCTGTCGGGTTCTTTTACTTAATTCAAGTTGAATTACAACATGAACAAATTAAACATGACTTTAACTGAGTTGACGAAAGAGCTCCAGGTGATAGAGAATGTTATAAAGCCATAGTCCAAGGTTATGATTGCTAGGACTTTTTCTTCTAGAACTGGGCCCAAGCACAGTTCAAGAGGAAGAAAGGAAATGCACAGGCCCAGCCTAAGAATCAGCCTAGTAAGCCCAAAGGTAAATGCTTCAAATGCGGGCAGAAGGGACACTAGAAAAGGGAGTGTCCAAAACTTCAGGGCAAGAAAAACCCTACAGGTATTGTTCTCTATCTAGAGTCTATTTCAATAGTTGGATGAACTTCCACTTGGATTGTTGATTTCGGTGCCACTGATCATATCTATAACTTCTTGTAGGGGTTTAGGAAGATAAGAAGACTCTAGAAGAGCGAACATAAACTACGAGTAGGAAATAGAGCACTAGTATGGGCCCTTGAAGTAGGAGAGCTGGATCTTATTTTTTATGGTAATAAAGTAGTTGTATTAAAGGATATTTTATATGTACCTAGTTTTAGACAGAATTTGATTTCAGTTGCAAAGCTAATAAATCATGGATATTCTGTTTCTTTCCATTCTAGTATTACTATCAGTAGAAATAGAGAAGTTTTATGTATAGGGTACATGTATGGAAATTTATTCTTTTTAAATCCTACAAACAATCAAATAAATAACGCTCAATCTGAATCTTTAAGTAAGAAGAGAAAGACCAATGTTAATGACTTATATCTTTAGCATCTAAGGTTGGGCCATATTAACTCAATCAGGATTCAGAGGTTAATCTATGATGGGCCCTTGGTCTCATTAAGATTGGAAAGTTGGCATCAATATGAATCCTGCCTAATAGGAAAAATGATCAAAAGTTCGTTTACCCAAAAGGCTGATAGAGTCAAGGAGATATTGGGTCTTATTTATACTGATGTATGTGGTCCTTTATCTACTTAAGCTAGAGAGAGCTTTGAGTACTTCATTACTTTCACGGATGATTGTACAAAGTTTGGTTATGTCTACCTTATGAGGCATAAGTCTGACGTTTTTGACAAGTTCAAAAAGTTTAAGGCTGAAGTGGAGCATCGGCAGGTAAACTGATAAAAACTTTACGATCAGATCATGGTGGAAAATACATCCTCGGTTTACATGGTACATCATGGAATAATATCCCAACTCTCTATGCCAGGTACACCCCAGCAGAATGGAGTAGCTGATAGAAGGAACATGACATTAATGGAAATGGCCCGAAACATGATGTCTCATGCTACTCTTCCAGTCTCTTTTGAGGGATATACCTTGGAAACAGCGGTATACATTCTGAACTTGGTAACTTCCAAGTAAGTACCTAGGACACCTTATAAGAAGTGGGCTGGGCGTAAGCCAAATTTAAATCATCTCAGGATATAAGGTTGTTCAGCTTATGTACCGATCAAGAAAGATAAGCTAAAACCAAAATCAGAATTATGCTACTTTGTTGGGCATCCAAAAGGGACAAAAGGAGTTTTTTTTTTATCATCCCAAGAAGCATAAAGTACTAGTAAGTACTAATGCTAGATTCTTGGAGAATAATCAAAGTACTTCTACTAAAGGTTCAACAAGATTGGAAACTGAGGAGAAGTTATATTTGGAATTAACTTCTTCAAACCTGATTATGGAACAAGAGAGGCACAGCCTCATGAACCTGTACAAATGGAGCTTTGTCGTAGTGGGAGGATATCTATAGTTCCAGAAAGATGGATAGGAGAGGCTTTCGAGCTAGTCTCTGACCATCAAGAACAAAATCCCACTAGACACGAAGAAGCTATTGCTGATGCCGATGCATATCTATGGTATGAAGCAATGAAACCCGAGATTCAGTCTATATACTTCAATTAAGTTTGGGATCTTGTAACTTCACCTAAAGGGATAAAACCTATTGGGTGTAAGTGGCTATACAAGAGAAAAAGGGGAGCAGATGGGAAGGTAAAAACCTTTAAAGCAAGGCTTGTGGCGAAAGGGTATAGTTAAAAAGAGGGAATCAATTATAATGAAACATTTTCCCCGGTAGCCATGCTTAAGTCCATCCATATCCTCCTTACTATTGCATGTCATTACGATTATGAGATATGGCAAATGGATGTTAAGATAATATTTTTTAAAGGCCATCTTAACGAAGACATCTATATGTCCTAACTAGAAGGTTTTATTGCTAAAAGCCAGGAACATATGGTCTGCAAGCTTAAGAAGTCCTTTTATGGACTTAAGCAGGCATCTAGAATATAGAACATTCATTTTGATGAGACTATAAAGTCTTACAGTTTTATTCAAAATTAGGATGAACTATGCATATACAGGAAATTGAAAGGTATAAATGTGGTTTTTCTTATCCTATATGTGGATGACATTCTACTTATTGGGAATGATGTAAGGACATTGTCATTTACTAAGGTTTGGTTGTCTAGTCATTTTAGTATGAAGGACTTAGGAGGAGCCAGTTACATTCTCGGAATTAAGCTTCATAGAAATAGGAAGCAGAGAATGTTAGGATTATCCCAAGCGACATATATTAACGAGATGCTGGCCAAGTTTAGCATGGACTCATAAAAGAGAGCTATAATCCCTTGCAGACATGGGTTGTCTTTTTGTTCTAAGGACTGTTCTAAGTCTCAAGAAGAAAAATACAGGATGAGTAGGATTCCCTATGCTTCGGCTGTGGGAAGTTTCATATACGCCATGCTGTGCACTAGGCTAGATATTTGCTTTGCTATAGGTTTAGTTAGCAGATATCAGTCAAACCCTAGAGAGGTTTATTGGCAAGTTCTAAAGCATATTTTTAAGTACCTCAATAGCTTAAAAGATTATATACTGATTTACAGGACTAATGACTTGGTTCCTACTGGATATACGGGCTCAGAATTCCAGGCGAATAAGGATGAGAGAAAATCTACTAGTGGATATGTCTTCACCTTGTCTACAGGAGCTATTTCATGGAGGAGTATTAATTGCTGACTCAACCATGAAAGCTAAGTATGTGGCAGTTTCGAAAGCGTCCAAGGAAGTAGTTTAGCTCCGGAAGTTTCTTTCGAAACTTGGAGTTGTGCCACACATGGACAGACCGATTGTGGTGTATCACGACAACACTGGAGCAGTCTTGCAATCCAAAGAACCCAGGAACCACAAGAAGGGGAAGCACATCCAGAAGAAGTACCACCAGATCCGGGATTTCATTTAGAGACGGAAAATTGTGGTGGGATAGATAGCCTCGAAGAACAACCTAGCAGATCTTTTTACTAAGCCTTTGGCTAAAAGAGTTGGTAGTCTAACGCTTCTGGATAGGCCAATACTCTACCGCTTGAGTATGAGTTGGTAGTCTGACGAAGTTAGAAGCATATACTTTGATATACTGTAGTTGAGGTTCTTTCGTAGAACTAATATACTTGTATGTTGAGTATATATGACTATAGTTAAGACAAACTTATACAAGATAGCTTCTACATTATATCGCCTCTTGTGACTGTTCAAACGATCTAATTATCCAGGGCCCTAGGGAACAAGACTTGGATGTTTACTTTAGGGTAACTCCCTAGGAAAGTGAAAATATTTCGAGAGTCGTGGATTATTGGACTAGGGGTCTAAGGATAGTAAATATCTATTAGAGAGGTGTTAGTACACTCTTCCTCTCTAATTGCACAGCAATGCGTAGAAGAATATTTTAGTCATTACACATGTAGGTCGAAGACTTTGTTAACGCAACATTGTCTTTAGAGTCAATATTTCCTAACTTTATGGTGATATTAGAAAATATTTAAAATGAAAAATATAGCTATTTATATAACAAGGGTATTTTGGTCCTTTTAGTAACAAGGCAATATATCTTTTGATCCCCGGAATGGCCATTAACTCATGAAAGATTTAGGTTACGAAATTGGTCTTGATATTTATGGGTTCTATTTTATTAGTCTAATTTATTATTAGACTAGAATAAAATAAAAGATCTGAGAGAGAATATTTATGTTATCTAGTTTAATTGATTAATTAATTATTCAGGGTCCAAGGCCCAGATTGAATAATTAGAAAATTAATTTGGATAGGTATAAAATTTTATATTGGTCAATTTCGGCTTATTAATTATTTATTGGGTTGTTTAATGTAGCCAAGAAAATAAATAATTGAGATTTATTATTTATGGGTGTTTAAGCCCAAGAATAAATAATTTTATCTAACTCAATAAATAAGACTAAGGGTAAAATAAAATTTTTAAAAAAATAATTTAATTAATTATTAATTAATTAATTAAAATAAAATAAAAAACTAACACGGAATGGAACTCGTGTTGTTTCGCATGTAGGATAACAGAAAGCATGGATGCTTTCTATTTGCACACGAATGGCTTCTTTCTCAGGGATGGATTCAAATGAATGGAAATGCAATTGAAGTGGAGCTAGAGTTTTTAGCTTTTGGTGAGCTTTCATTGACAGAAGAAAAGCAAAGAAAAAATAGCTCTCTGGATTCAATTTCATTTCACAGAAAGACACTCAAATATTATAGAGAAAGCTTTGTTGAAGCTTTCACTAAAGCTTATCAAAACTCAATATTCAAGATTTCACTAGTTGTGCTACGGGCATCATTTCGGAATATCAAAAGCTTCACGTGGATGAGACGCAATAGACATTTGCAAGGACGTGAGCCATTAGCCTTAAATATCCTTATATAGACATCTACACCAGTGCGAAGAGGGTCATTTAATCACAGAGGTAAATTTTTCATTTTCCTAACATACTTTCGTTTTGATGATTATTTCCATTTTAAGCCTTCAGCTGTTCTATAAGGAGTTCTTGAAACTGGTTCTCCCATTGGCACTAAATCAATAGAAAACTCTACTTCTCTCTCCGGTGATAATTCCTTCAATTCTGCTAAAAAAACATCCAAATACTCATTTACCACAGGAACGTCTTTGGGTTTCTTAACCTCTTCTGGCTTATTAATCACATAAGACAAGTATGCAGTACACCCTTTCCTAATCATCTTTCTAATCGTCTAGAATATGAAACATTCGTTTTGACGAAATTGTAAAATCTTACAATTTTATTCAAAATTAGGATGAACCATGCATATACTTGAAATTGAAAGGCATAAATGTGGTTTTTCTTGTCCTATATATGGATGACATTATCTCATTGGGAATGATGTAGGGACATTTTCATTTACTAAGGTTTGGCTATCTAGTCATTTTAGTATGAAGGACTTAGGAGCAGCCAGTTACATTCTCGGAATTAAGCTTCATAGATATAAGAAGCAGAAATGTTAGGATTATCCAAAGCGACATACATTAACGAGATACTGGCCATGTTTAGCATGGACTCATACAAGGGAGCTATAATCCCTTATAGACATGGGTTGTCTTTTTATTCTAAGAACTGTCCTAAGTCTCAAGAAGAAAGAGACAAGATGAGTAGGATTCCCTACGCTTCGGCTGTGGCAAGTTTCATGTATACCATACTGTGCACTAGGTTAGATATCTGCTTTGCTATAAGCTTAGTTAGCAGATATCAGTCAAACCCTAGAGAGGTTTGTTGGCAAGTTGTAAAGCATATCCTTAAGTACCTCAATGGAACGAAAGATTATATGCTGATTTACAAGACTGACGACTTGGTTCCGACGGGATACACAGGCTCAGAATTCCAAGCGGATAAGGATAAGAGAAAATCTACTAGTGGATATGTCTTTACTTTGTCTAGAGGAGCTGTTTCATGGAGGAGTATTATGTTAGTGTCTTGCCCTAGAGGCAATCACTTGTACGTCGTATATGATACATTTTATTTCATAAAAGATTTTATTTATCTTACAGTTTCTTTTGATTACTTTTGAGTAATATAACTATTAGATAAAGTCTCTAGTACAACACTGTGTTAAGGAAATCATGATAGAGATCATTATATGAGATTCCTACTACACTGTATAGTGTTAGTACTTAAATAGTCCTTAGTCATAGTATTAATGAGACAGCACATCATTAATGCATTAAAACTAGCATATGTTAAGACTTCCTGATCTTGATCAGGCGGTGGTTCTCATATCCGTGAGTATTGGGATACTCAAAGTTAACACATGGATGCTTGTTAGTGGAACAAGTTTATTGGATGACCTAGCTATGAGATAATCACATGGATAACTATTTAGTGCTAGTGATATAATCTCAACATAGCAAACGTGCAAGTATCCTTAGACTTGAGATTTCTAAAGTACTTTGTTTTCTGAGCCTTGTACTTTGATTCCAATCTCCAGAGCTCGGTTGAGGGCCGCCTATGAGATGGATATTGGGTACATTGTGAGGTAAACGAAAGTAGTTGAGAGGGTCAATAAAGGATTTACCACTTCTAATAGTAGGGGCGAATATCTCACGGCCACTTGTAGGAATTACTACTCATAAGTCCTTGGACTAGGTGTATGTGTATTGGAAAGGGTTTTAATTGAGACACATTGAGAATAGTAGGTTCCTGGTACATGAATAATAATATTTGGGCCAGAATTAATATATATTCTAGAGGGAGTTGGCACTAATTTCATATTCTAGACCGAATGAGATATTGTATTGTGAAAGGAGTTAATTGCACTGTAGTTTGTTACTAAATGGTTCATGTCAAGCCACTTGACTTCCTGGACTCTTGGGTGGTCATGATTTGTTGCTAGATACTGCTCATGATCTGGGAATATGGGTTTATTAATTAATAAATTAATAAACCAATCCTGATTAGAATCAATAGAATTAATTCTAATTAATTAATAATTATTAATCTCAAAGACATTTGGACTAATTCATGTTCGCTACCAATTGACCGAGAAACCTAGTAGATCACACACAAAAGAGGAATATATACTCAAGATGTTATTTGATAACATAGTGGGGTTTATTACGAGAAAGAAAAGTTGATGTGGCCAAATTATAATTAGTTATAATTAATGAGCCAATTTGTAAGTCTGAGAATTTGATGGGTTCCAATTGCAATTGTTTGTTTGGAATTCTCAGATGTGGTTGTTTTTGTTGAGCTTTTCGGGTGACTTCGATGTCACATGAAATGACTCTTAAAAACATAAAACCAAGGGTTACAAGAAGTATTATATATACATGATGTAACACCCCGCTACCTAGGCCCGCCAAGGCCGGGGATGTCGCCCCGTCCAAAGGACAAGGGGTCTTTATAACTAGGTCACACAATTAAAATAGCAAAATGAAAATAATAACTTAACTTAAAATTTATTACAACCCAAGAATAAATCCACGAATAAAATCATGAATTCCCAAAAGAAATACAAATCCATAAATAAAATCATCCACTCTCAACTCCCCAAAGCAATACATAAAAATAAAAGACAACATTCTCTTCCAAGGCAGATAACACAAGCTACTCATCCCCATAGCAGGATCGGCCTGAAATCATGGTGAAAAGGTGATGAGACAGAAATCTCAGTAAGTCCGTGTGTGCTTTGGGTGTTCAGTGGAGATAGTTCGTGGATGCAGAGTATAAAAACTTTTTGAGAGAAATATTGGCAAGCAATAAGCATTAGTCAAAAGCAAGAGTGGCATTTTGGCTTTTCCAGCCATACATAATTTATAAGATCAACCACTCAAAAGAAAGGATTATGGGTTACCACACGTTGGGCTCCATAACCGGATGGTCAGTATGCCGACACTTTGTGTATACTGCCGGTCAAAATGCCGACACTTTGTGCAGACTGACTAAAGGTAGGTGATCGGCCTACCGGGCAAGATACTCCTCCTTCTCTATACCCAAACAACAACCGGGTGTCCATTTCGGCAAAACACAGTCACTTGACTGAAATAAAAACTGCTAGCTCAGACCGACATGACTAAGTAGTACTGACGTTTCTCTAAGTTGTGTTCATCTTCTGGAGGAGGCCTCCTGCCAGAAGACTCACTCTTGCTCTTCAAAACTAGCACTACCAGTCTACCCCTATTGAGTACTCAACGTAACATATCCCACTTGGGAAGAAAATGAACAAAACACAGTTCCACTTGAAAATGGCAATTAAGGATTTCCAAAGTTTGGGGCAAAATTGGTTTTAGAAAGAGTTTTAGGTTTTGAGTAAAACCGCCCCTTGATTTATAAATAATTTATTTGTCTAAAATGAGAATGGAAATAATTCTCAATTGCATTTACAGAAATGAGTGACCATGCACTCTACATTTGGCTTGCCATAAAAAGAATCATTTTTCATCAAACAGGTTTTATGCAGGAGTTTACCTGATCCTTGCCCACAACAAAGGTCTCCAACAGCTGACCTAACCCCACATAGGGTAAATACAAACCACAATCAAACTCAAGCCAAAGACTCACTTTCTCAAATAAAACTAACTCAACTTACTACAATCATATCCCTAGTGTCCCAAGCTTTAAGGCTCAATAATAAATAAAAAGGGATTATAAAATAAATCTAGTTTGATATTAAAATAACTAGAGTTTGGGAAATAGGTACAAAAAGTTGAAGGTTTAAATCTTGCTAAAAATAAATTATGGTTTATTTGGAAAAGGGTCCAAGGTGGTATTAGGTAAAATAATGATTTATTAATAATTTAGTTGTTAGAAAATAATTGATAGCTAAAATTTGTTGAAAATAAATTTAATGAGTCTTGCTTGAAAAATAATAAGCAAATCATTAATGGGTTTTGATTAAAAGATAATAATTAATTTTTTAGTAATAAATATTTTATTAATTATAATTATTTCCATAAAAGGCTTTAATTGATTTTATTATTTTAAATAATTAATATATATATTATTTTTCTAGCAAAAACTATTATTTATTTAACTAAAATATCACTATTTTATATAAAAAACCAAATCCACATTTTCCCATGGTTTTCAAAATTTTACTAGAAAAATCATATTATTAAATATTTTATTAATGAAATAAAATTTAGCTTAGGGACAACTAGATCATGATCATATTCCTATAGCCAACCACAATCATGAACATATACAACCCTTCAATTCATCAAATCATCCAAATCATGCATACAAGCATAGATCTCAATTTATCAAAATATGATCTAACCCTTACTAGCATAAATATGATCATAGCTTCAAAAATCTAACATGAATATAAATCTCATTCACCAAAAGTGACATAATCTCTAGCATAATTCATCACAAATACTACCTATGACATGGAGACATGCATTAAATCTCAAATCATCATACAATCGACCAAGATAATCCATCCATGCATAAATCCCATCTCCTTCACAATCATACATATATTCATGCTTCAATCTCAATAATATATATATATATATATATATATATATATATATATATACTCAAATCCTATCGCCATCCACCTACTATCATCATCATCCTAGAGACATGAATCTAGAGTTTAAAAAGGAAGATTGAAGGTACTTACTTGGTTGATGAATGCCTTGAAGGAGTTTAGAGTAGATCTCAGCTCCTAGATATCTAACTTTGTCCATGGGAGATGGCGAAAGCATGTTCATGGGAGAAAAAGTCATCCGGCCAAGAGAGGGGAATTTTCGGCCATGAGAGAGAGAGAGAGAGAGAGAGAGAGAGAGAGAGAAAGAGAGAGACCATTAGCATGTTTATTCACATATGCTCTCACTAGAGATCAAGATTGGAGAAGATGAAGTTGTTAGAATAAATTTACCTTGAAGGTGTTCTTGACCTTAACAGAAATTTCTGGGTTTTTTATCCAAAAGTGCAAGTTGGATTTTGGAGTTTGATGTTAAAAATGGTATGGATGGACTCACAGCAATGAATAGATGAAATCTAGAATTTTTAGAGGTAGTTTGAAGTGATTTGGAGAGGTATTAGGTGAAAGAAAGTAGTAGGTGTTCTTGGTGTAGTGTGTGTTCTTGAAGGTTGAAGAAAATCGAGAGATGGTAATGTGCAGCTGCCGAATTTTTGTGAGAGATAGTTGTGGACGAATTTATGTAGGGTTTAGGAGGTTGATTCTCTTATTTTGAAGGGAAAAGGAAAGGTTAGTTGTTACAATCCTTGAAGAATATTTTTAGGAAGTGAATTTGGAAACTAAATATCACAAGAATATCTTTGATTATTGGAGAGCTTTTGGAAATCTGCCATGGACGAATTTCTGGGCAGTGTTTTGGCTGAATGAAAGCTGGTTGAAGGAGGCTTAGGGTGGCTGAAATTATGGAGTATAATGGTGAAGAGAAGGTCTGGTTGTTTGAGGTATATTTTATGAAAAATTGTTAAATCATGGTGGCTGGAATTTTGGTATCCAAATCAATGTATGATTGCAGAAATTTTTGGAAACCTTTTAGGCATCCATGGCTGGATTTTCATGCAGAAATTTTGGAGGACAATGGAGTTCTATTAATGGAGGTTTAAGGGTGGTTTTTGCAGAAAAATGATGGAGTTTCGGCTAGAAGAGAAATAGGAACGAAAGCTGGAAAATTTTCCTGCACAATTTTTCGCTGAACAGCAATTTTCTGGGCAGATTTTCGGCTGCCATTTCCATCCAAATTGTAGAGAGTTTGAAGGGGAATTTCAGGGGTATTCAAGGCTGGTTTCCAGCCTTCTTCATGGAGGAAAAACATGGCTAAGGTGCTGCACAAAATCTAGAAGAAATCAGCTTGGTTTTGGACCTCCAAAGCTGCGATTTTGCCCAGAATTTTTACTGATTTTGCACAGCCTTTGTGCAGTCCGAAAATGGCAGAAATAATTCATGTTTCAAGCTGATCTTAAGGCCATTTTTCTGGTAGCATTTGGGAGGGAATGTGAGCTAAGAAGCTCCACATTTTGAAGGTACAACAAGCTGGAAAATTTCAGCTCATTCTAAGAAGTAAGATGAACTAGTCTAGAGTGAAATTTCAGCAAGCTTACTAGAGGGATTTTTTCCCTTGGAATTTCCTACCATTTTTCCACATTTTTTAGACCATGAGAAGCCTTTTACTAGGACATTTTGATCTCACAAGATCACAGCATTTTACTGAAATTTCTGGAAAGAAAATGGATAGAACATCTTGATCAAACCAAGGAGTTGAAAATTGAGGAAAATTAAGGATCAAGGGAAAATGAATTCCCTTTAAGAAATTCGAGTAGAGTAAAGGAGTGGAATGAGAATACTCTTAACATGTCTCTCTTAGGACCATCATCCCTACCTTACTCTAAGCTCATAAGACCGAAATTTCCTCCACTAAGCAAAAATAAAATTTAATCTAGCTAAAGCTTCTATAATGGAATTCGACCCCAAGACCTCAAGAATTAATTTCAAAGCTCTAACCACTACACCACAACAACTCTTGTTGATATTTTCACTAGAAAATTATTTTCTATTCAATCCACAGGCTATCTCCCTATTTTCACCTCAGGCAAAAATTACCATTTTGCCCTTCTCACTCAATAATCATAATTAAGCCCTCTAGACTATAAAACACAAATTCAATGCACATAAAATCATATAAAAATATATTTAAACGTGCAATAAAATATGATATGCATCCCAACCCCCTTACTCTAAGGTTGGTTTTGGTTGGGGTTTCACACATGATGTTCTCTTCTCTCTCTCTCGTGGGTGTGTAAGTCTCTCCAAGATAACACCAAGACTCTTCTACTTCTTATTCTTCATTCTCTAGTTTTGCTGAACAAGAAGAACAAGGAAGAAAACCCTAGCCACCATTGTTGTTTTCTGCTAGCACAGAAAATCTTAGTGCTTGAGTATATCCTCTATGTGGATTACTGTTAAAGATAATCACACACTATGATTATAGTGGTTAAACATACAACTCTCGTGGTGATTCTTCAAAAGGATTACTGGATAGTGCCATAATAATCAAACTTGAAGAAGGAAAGTTTTGTTTTCCACACAAACAAAGAAAGGTAAAAGCTGACATCATTGTTTCTTTGTTTTCCATATATATGTCTTGTTTTCCACACATATGTGGATCCTGGGATAATATCTCGTTCTTATTCTTCTGTTGCGCTATATATGATACGCCTGAGATACCTAACATATTAAACAATCTTATATTGTTGACTCGACCATGGAAGCTGAGTATGTGGCAGTTTCGAAGGCGTCCAAGGAAGCAGTCTGGCTCTAGAAGTTTCTTTCAGAACTTGGAGTTGTGCCACACATGGACAGACTGATTGTAGTGCATTGTAACAACTTTGGAGTAGTCTCGCAATCTAAAGAACCCAGGAACTACAAGAAGGGGAAGCACATCCAGAAGAAGTACCACCAGATCCGGGATTTCATTCAGAGACGGAAAATCGTGGTGGGATAGATAGCCTCGAAGAACAACCTAGCAGATCCTTTTACTAAGCCTTTAGCTAAAAGAGTTGGTAGTCTGACGCTTCTGGATGGACTAGTACTATACCGTTTGAGTATGAGTTGGTAGTCTGACGAAGCTAATATACTGTACTTGAGGTTCTTTTGTAGAATTAATATACTTGTATGTTGGGTATATATGACTATAGTTAAGACAAACTTATACAAGATAGATTCTACACTATATCGCCTCTTGTGACTATTCAAATGATCTAATTATCCAAGGCCCTAGGGAATATGACTTGGATGTTTACTTTATGGTAGCTCCTTAGGAAAGTGAAAACATTTCGAGAGTTGTGGATCATTGGACTAAAGGTCTAAGGATGGTAGATGTCTATTAGAGAGGTGTTAGTATACTCTTCCTCTCTAATTGCACGGCAATGCGTAGAGGGGTATTTTAGTCATTACACCTGTAGGTTGAAGACTTTGCTAACGCAACATTGTCCTTGGGGTTAATATTTCCTAACCTTATGGTGGTATTAGGACATATTTAAAATGAAAAATATAGCTATTTATATAGCAGGGGTATTTTGGTCCTTTTAGTAGCCAAGGCAATATGTCTTTTGATCCCCGGAATGGCCCTTAAGTCATGAACGATTTAGGTTACGGAATTGGTCTTGATATTTATGGGTTCTATTTTATTAGTCTAATTTATTATTAAATTAGAATAAAAATAAAAGATCTGAGAGAGAATATCTATATTATCTAGTTTAATTGATTAATTAATTATTCAGGGTCCAAGACCCAGATTGAATAATTAGAAAATTAATTTGGATAGGTATAAAATTTTATATTGGTCAATTTCGGCTTATTAATTATTTATTGGGTTGTTTAATATAGCCCAGAAAATAAATAATTGAGATTTATTATTTATGGGTGTTCAAGCCCAAGAATAAATAATTTTATCTAGCTCAATAAATAAGACTAAGGGTAAAATAAAATTTTTAAAAAAATAATTTAATTAATTATTAATTAATTAATTAAAATAAAATAAAAAACTAACACGGAATGGAACTCGTGTTGTTTCGCATGTAGGATAACAGAAAGCATGGATGCTTTCTATTTGCACACGAATGGCTTCTTTCTCAGGGATGGATTCAAATGAATGGAAATGCAATTGAAGTGGAGCTAGAGTTTTTGGCTTTCGGTGAGCTTTCATTGACAGAAGAAAAGCAAAGAAAAAATAGCTCTCTGGATTCAATTTCATTTCACAGAGAGAAACCCACATATCACAGAGAAAGCTTCGTTGAAGCTTTCACCAAAGCTTATCAAAACTCAATATTCAAGCTTTCACCAGCTGTGCTACGGGCACCATTTCGGAAGATCAAAAGCTTCGCATGAATGAGATGCAGTAAACGTTTGCAAGGTGTGAGCCACTTGCCTCAAATATCCTTATACCGACATCTATACCAGTGCGAAGAGGGCCATTCAATCACAGAGGTAAATTTTTCGTTTTCCTAACATACTTTCGTTTTGATGATTTTTTCCATTTTAAGCCTTCAGCCATTCTATAAGGAGTTCTTCAAATTGGTTCTCCCATTGGCACTAAATCAATAGAAAACTCTACTTCTCTCTCCGGTGATAATTCCTTCAATTCTGCTAAAAAAAAACATCCAAATACTCATTTACCACAGGAACGTCTTTGAGTTTCTTAACCTCTTTTGGCTTATTAATCACATAGGCCAACTATGTAGTACACTCTTTCCTAATCATATTTTGGGCCTTGAGTCCTGATATAAAAGTATTAGTTTTCCTTCCAGCCTCGCCTACAAATTCCATTATAGGTTTCCTAGGCCGATGGAATTGTACTACCTTATTCTACTGTCAACTTGAGCATGATGCTAAGATAGCCAGTCCATGCCCAAGATAGCATCGGAGTCTTCTATGGGTAAACATATCAAATCTCCTCCCAATATTTCATTCTCTTCCAAAATCTTACATCCCTTATGTATTTTCTCACTACTCATTTGTTTTCCCAATAGGGTACTAACAATCATTTCATATGAAGTTTCTTCCCCTTTAACCCCCGTAGTATCAATAAATGAATTGGTAACAAGAGAATGCATAGAGCCGGGATCTATCAATACTTTAGTATCATGATAAAAAAAAATGGAGCGTACCTTCTACTATTGTGGCATGATTATTTGTCTTTTCCAATACAACCACCCGAGCATTCACTTGTGATTTGGTAGGTCCGGGTCTAGAGGTAGAAGCCTATCCTAGATTCCCTTTTCCTAACCCTGGCCTCTTCCCTAATTGTTTCCCCCTGGTCGACTTCATCCTCCAGTCCTTCGAGGGTGAGGGCAATTGAAAATCTTATACCTTATCTCCCCATAGTTGTAGCATCTAAAAAAGGGTAATTCTCCAGTCGGGCCTTCCCTCCTCTGTATTTTTCTTTCTTCTGCTATCAGGGCCCTCCAAATCGTTTCTGATTTATACCCCAAAATTCACTTCGATTTCTCTCACCCGCCTATTCAATGTCAGCCATTTTTGTCTTCGAAGCTATCTCTACTACAGCATTATAACTGGTAGGAGCCATGCTTGCCAGTACTTTTTTCAACTCTAGTCGTAGGCCTTTCACGAAACATCTAATCTTGTCTACCTCTAAATATACTAGAAGTGGATAATATTTTGATAGTCTAGTTAGCAACATACTACCCCACAGTACGACCTTCCTGTCGAAAAGTTTGAAATTCGTCCTCCTTCATTTCCACTACCCAACTGGGAATAAACTATTTCTTGAAACTAGCATTGAAATCCTTTCACTCCTATTCCTCTTGATCCATTTCTCTTGTCCACCAATTTTAGGCAAGTCCTTTTAACTGAAATGTGGCGAGTTGTACTTTTTTCTACTCTGAGTAATTCAGAGCTGCAAAAATCTTCTCCATTTGTTCGATTCAATTTTCAGCCTCTTGTTCCGAATCAGGTCACTCTTGAAATTGCGAAGGGTGGAATTTCAAAATATGTTCAAGAGCTCGATCTGATTTGAATTCAATTCATTGACTTCCTCTGCTCATATTCTCATTCATCCTAGTATTCTCATTTGCACTGGTGGTAGTCTCAGTCAACTGTTAAATAGTATCAGTCATTTTCTGAAAGGTTTAAACATAGGATAGTTCAAAGTTGCAAGGTAGGAGCTTTCCACATGCAGTTCCTCCATCGTTAGCTCAAAGTGATTTCGAGTAATTCATGACGGTCGCCCGGGGGTTCATTTAGGAGGTATTTGTACAGTTCATAAGGTTTTGCTAGTAAAACAATGTAACAAAACTCAAAAGTAAGCACAAAAGTGGACATAGTTCACATAGCAAGAAACATAACATATATTTATTTTTTGTCAAAACGCGAAGTCAGTACAAAATTTGTGTTCTGAGCACACTGTCATATCTAATAAATACTGGCCAAACTGTACATATCCTACTACATATATTTACATCTCATCCTCCTACTTATCATCATCGCTATTCGAAACGGGAGGTCCTGAGTCGCCAGAAATTGTGTAGGACACAGGTGAGTCAAGTCCCTAATCTCTATCCATATCAGGGTCAATCCAAACACCCAGAGCCATGATATCTTCTCCATCAAGCTCCAGCAACCAAGCCTCCATTCCGGGTCTATCTCCAACTCCTCCTCAGGCTCTTTGACCACTGGCATCTCCACCTCGGGTACCTTCTGATCCTCTCCTGCCTTAGCAACGTCCAACCCTGGCATCTCCTCCTCTAATACTCCCGGAACATCCTTACTAAATACCTCCTCATCACCCCTGGGCAATACTGCTTTGTTGGGGATAATGTCCTCCTTGTCATCAACCTGATAGTATGGCTCAACATTGCCATCAGCATCATCAGAATCATCGCCTACCTTCTCTGCCTAGCTAAGTGATGACAGTGTCCACTCAAGAGTAGGTGTCCTCTCCAGAATAAGGTCTCATGTAAATGGCAAAACAATAGGCACTACCTGGTGAAACTTGCTCCCAGCGAGTTAGGCTGCATAACGGTAGCCAGAACATTGGTGGAGAGTATCTCCTGGGTGAATTCAAGGACTACAATGTACATCATGGGATAGTATCACAGCTCTCTGTGCCAGGGACACCCCAGCAGAACGGAGTAGCTGAGAGAAGGAACAGAATATTGACGGAAATGGTCCGAAGCATGATGTCTCGTGCTACTCTTCCAGTATCCTTTTGGGGATATGCCCTAAAAATAGCGGCATACATTTTGAACTTGGTACCTTTCAAGACAGTACCTAGAACTCCCTATGAGATGTAGACTGGGCGTAAGCCAAGTCTGAATTATCTCAGGATATGGGGTTGTCCATCTTATGTACTGGTCAAGGGAGATAAGTTGGAACCAAGATCAAAATTATGCTGGGTATCCAAAAGGGACAAAGGGTGGTTACTTTTATCATCCTAAGGAGTAGAATGTACTGGTTAGTACCAATGATAGATACTTAGAAGATGATCAAAATACTTCCATAAAAGGTTCAACTAGGTTGGAACTCGAGGAAAAGTTATCTTCGGAAGAAACTTCTTCTGACCCAATTGTAGAACAAGAAGAGGCACAGCTTTAAGAGCCTGTACAAATGGAGCTTCGTCGTAGTGGAAGAGTGTCTAGGGTTCTGGATAGATGGACTGAAGAAGCTTTTGAGCTGGTCTCTATCCATCAAGAACAAAACCCCACTAGATATAAGGAAGTTATTGCTGATGCTGATGCAAATCTATGGCATGAAGTAATGAAAGACGAGATTGAGTCTATGTACTTCAATTAGGTTTGGGATCTTGTAACTTCACCTGAAGGGATAAAACCCATAGGGTGTAAGTGGGTATACAAGAGAAAGAGGGGAGTAGATAGGAAGGTGGAAACCTTCAAAGCTAGGCATGTGGCGAAAGGGTATACTCAGAAAGAATGAATCAATTATGAGGAAACTTTTTTCCCAGTGACCATGCTTGTAACAACCCCTACTACGTACCCAAAAAAGGGGGATGTTGCCCGTCCCGAGGACAAGGGGTCTTTAAAATGAGGTAAATAACATAAAGGTAAACCCAAGAAATCAAACTTAGATAAATAGAAGAAAACTCTTATTACATCAGGCTCAAAACTAGAGCAAAACCAAATAAAACAATCATCTGATCCAGAAGCATAAAATAACAATTGTCTCTCAAAACGCAATGGAAAATAACAAAAGTTTCAACTATTCCACAACTCGCTTGCTCAGCATAATCAATCTCCTGAAAACATGATATGAAACAGTGTGAGATTAAATCTCAATAGGTCCTGTGTGTGCACGTAGTACTTTGAACAATTCGTGTATGCATAGTGAAAACATTTGCAGAAATATTTGGCAAGTCATAAATAATTTCTCTTTGCAAGAAATGGTTTTCTCATTGTCACACTTTGAACAAAATAAATCATCCACTCGAATAAATAGTTATATCACCACATTTTGGGTTCTATGATAAGAAAACGGTCAAGGCGCCATACTTTGTGCACCATGACAAGAAAACGGCCAAGGCACCACACTTTGTGCACCTTGCCAGGACCAAATTACCACACTTTGGGCGTTTTGATCAAAGGTGAGTGTACAGCCCACCGGGTGAAATACTCCTCCCTCTCTTCACCTAACAAAACCATACGGGTGTCGATGCCGGGAAAATAAATAATACCTTACCAGGTACAAATGCTAGCTCGGACTGGCCTGACCAACTAATACTGTCACCTTTTCAAGGGGAGCTTATCTTTTGGACGTGGCCTCCTGCCAGAAGACTTACTCTAGCCCTCCAAGATTAGTATTGTTAGCCTACCCTTATTGAGTACTCAATTAATATATTCGTCAATTCTAGATTCACAATAATAAGTCTATATTTTAGCTTTGTAAAACGTGATTTCCTTAGAAAAAGAGTTTTGTAAAATATTTGAGAGAAAGAACAATTCTTGATAAAAGCATTGGTTTAACAAAACCATTTTAAGCATAAACATCCACGTTTACAACCCAAATAATCA
This sequence comes from Voacanga thouarsii, assembly GCA_026120185.1. Lineage (NCBI taxonomy): Eukaryota > Viridiplantae > Streptophyta > Magnoliopsida > Gentianales > Apocynaceae > Voacanga > Voacanga thouarsii. The sequence continues at coordinate 1,766,085 of JANUWF010001127.1, read as the reverse complement.
TAGTTCAACAATAGCTTCACAAAGCTTTACAACATTCGACTTGCCAACACAACATTTAACAAAAGAGTTTATGAAAGGACTTACTTAATATGCCTCAGATAAAAAAAATAAAATCACAGCTCCCTTCCTTCAAACACCCTCCTAATTACATCCTCAGAGTCCCATCCTTCTTCTTCACAAACAGTACAGGGGCTCCCCAGGGTGACGTGCTAGGTCTGATATAGCCTTGCCTCACCAACTCTTCTAGCTGCTCCTTCAATTCTTTCAACTCCGCCAGTGCCATCCGATATGGAGTCCGGGACACCGGTTCCACTCCTAGAACTAGATCAACGATGAACTCAACTTCTCGGTTGGGAGGTAGAGAAGTGAATTCCACAGAGAACACATCGAGAAAATCCTTTACCACCTCGGTATCCTCTAGAGTGCACTGGTCCTTTGGCTTCTTTATCACATAAGCCATATATCCTTGACATCTTTACTTCAACAATTTTAGGGCTTTAGCCCCAGCTATCAAAAACTTCAATTCCTTTACTCTCTTACCATTGAACTCCAACACATCACATCCTAGTCTGATGAATTGAACCGACTTATTCCTACAGTCTATTCTAGCCCCATGCTTCACTAGACAATCTATTCCCAATATCAAATTATAATCATCAATAGCTAAGATTATTAAATCTCTCTCTAAGCTTTCTCTCGCCACTTCAATTTTACAATTTCGTATATACCGATCTGCCTGTACCATCTTCCCCAAAGGCATGCTCACCAACAAAGTAAAAGGTAGTTCTAATCTATCCCAACCCAAATGATATACACAATTCTTATTTAAATAGGAATGGATAGATCCAGGGTCTATCAATACATTAACAGAACGACCTTGGATAGTAAGCGTACCTTCCACCACTACCGCATCAGCTTCAACTTCCTCTCGGTTGAGAGTGAAAACTTTTGCTTTCACTTGAGGCTTCTGCACTCTACTCCCGGATGCTCCCGTGGCATTAGTTCGATTGGCCCCCAGGATTTGAGCCGAATTTCCTTGCCCGACTCGGTGAATTTTAGGGTAGGCGTTCCGCAAGTGGTTCGGGTCTCCGCAGTGGTAACATTTCCGCTCACCTCCTCTGGACCAACAATTTTTCTCTATATGGCCCCTTTTCCCACATTACCGGCATAATGGAAGATTTTGTGTAGGACCAACCAGTGCTGTCCGAGCTTACTTTCCCTGGTTCTGCCACTACTAGTTGGTGAGGCGCTTGTTAGATTGCTGCCTCTGAAAAGGTCCCGACGGTTGTCTTAGCGGCTGAAAATGTCTTGGTACCATCCTGTTGCGGTCTTCATTTTCAGTCTGGGTAGCTGCGTCCACGGCCCCTGAGTAGGTCATTAGTGGAGAAAGTGGCAAGGCCCTTCTCAACTCCTACCTTAGCCCCTTGACAAACTGTCTTGTCCTGTTCTGCTCAGTGTCCACCAACCTCTTGCAGTACTTTGACAATTGGGTGAACCGTGCCGCGTACTGAGCTACCGTCATACCTCCCTGCTTTAGATTCTAGAACTCATCTTCCCGCTTCTCAACTATCCACTAAGGGATATACTCAGCTCTGAATGCTTCCATAAAATTAGCCCATGTCCAGTCTTGGTCAATCATCTCTCAATCGTCCTGAACTCGTTGCTACCATGCTCGACCTGGGCCCCTCAATCGGAATGCAACAAACTTCACCATTCGCTTCTCAGTGTACTGAAGCGTAGCGAAGATGTCTTCCATCTACTCTATCCATTGTTCAGCTTTCTGATCCTGTTCGGCTTCTCCCAAGAAGATAGGCGATTGGAATTTCAAAAACTGCATCAAAGCTTCGTCCTCTCCCTTTGGATTCCTCCGTTCAGTTAAAGTTTAGAGAATCTCGGTCTTCTTGCTGAATGCTTGCCCCATCGTTACTCCAATAGGTTCCTCTGACCCCATTTCCAAATCTGTCTTACTCTTAATTCCCCGATTGGGTGACTGCATTTGAGTTGTCTCAACCTCCGGTGTCACAGGTTCTGCTTCTGGAACTCTTCTGCCTGATGTGCCTACACGGTGCATGGGTACCATTCTAAACCATACCCAGATAATGAGTTTATGTATTCAAGTTTAAAACATTTTGAGCATGCATTCACAGCCAAATTTAAGTAAAGGAAAATCATATGCAAGTTTTGTATAAAGAATTGTTTATAAATTTCTCTTAAACCTTAGAGTACTCTAGATACTCTTATTTGCATAAATTTGAAATTAAAGCAATAAACAGGAATGAAATCCTTAACATAGGATTTTATGGAAAACTGTAAATAAAGCATCCTAATCATAACAGCCCTTAGCCTCCCTAGTCCTCATCAGAGTTTTCAAAGTCGGCTTCATATAACCATCCCCCAGAATTCTTAGTAAAGTCTATCCCAACCCCACTTGCAAACCCATCCATTGGCTCTTTCCTGGGTCGCCTAGAACTCTCCCCGGTCTCAACTTGGTTGGGTGGGGGTATGAAGGAAGGTATAGGTGGAGAGTCATAATTTATCTCCCCCGGATCATCACTGCTAGCTAACAAGTCAACTATGGGACTAGAAGGGAGGGGAACATATTCCATATCAATCTCCTCATTTTTACTGTCAGAAACTAATTCTATCACAGGTATTGGGGTGGCTCAATGATCGGGACCTCATCATCACTGCTATCATCCAAGGAAATAATTGGCTGCGGTACAGGCTGAGGTGCAGGCTGAGACACTGGTAGGTCTTCCGGGTAGATAGGGATGGGAGGATGCCACTGCTGCCCTTTCCTTACGGTTCTAAGCATTCTAACCAACCTATAACATAAACAAGCCAAGTTAAATAAAAGATTTAAACTTAATAAAATAAAACATATACTATCAATATTTGCCCAAACCTAGGCTCTGATACCACTTGTAACACCCAACTACCTAGGCCCAACAGGGACAGGGATGTCGCCCCTTCCATAGGACAAGGGGTCTTTATAACTAGATCGCACAAAAGAAAATAAAAGCAATACTTTGAAATTGAACTTATTACAACCCAAAATACAGGTACAAATCCAAAGTAAATTAATTACTACTATCTCTCAAAACAACACATAAAATAAATAACATAAAGTCTTCAAAGCAGGCAACAAATCTAGCTACTCATCTCCACAGTAGGATCGACCTGAAAACATGGCATAAAAGGTGATGAGATAAAAATTTCAGTAAGCCCGTGTGTACTTTGAGTGTTTCAAGTAAAATAGTTCATGTATGCAAGTTTGGAAAATTTCATAAAATGCTGGCAAGCATTAAATAATGTTAAAAATAAAGACTAGCATTTTGCCTTTCAAACCATATATGTGTACAATAAATACAACCGCTCAAATGGGTAGCCATGGGTTACCACACATTGGGCCCCATGACCATATAACGGTCAGAATGCCACACTTTGGGTAGACTGACAAAAGGTAGGTATACGGCCAATCGGTGAGATACTCCTCCTTCTCAACATCTAAACTTATCGGTTATCCACTCCGGAAACACACAGTCTACATGACTGAAACTTGCTAACTCAGACCGGCATGACCAACTAGACTGGCATCCTATCCAGGAAGGACTCACCCCTCAGAGGTGGCCACCTACTGAGAGACTTACCCTAACCTATCAAAGACTAGTCCTAGTAATCTACCCTTATTGAGTACTCAATGTTAATTGTCCCACTTAGGAGAAAACGGATAATACATTGCTTTATTTGGAAATAGCAATTAAGGGCTTCTAAAATTCTTGTCAAAGTTAGGCTCTAGAAAGAGTTTAGTATTTGTGCAAAACTGCTTGTTTAAATCTTCAAATGATTTTTTTGACTAAAATAAAAAGGAAAACAGCCTTTAATTGCCTTTACAAAATGAGTGTCCATACACATCGCATTTGGCTTGCTATAGAATCTTTTGCCTTCAAATAAGTTTATGCAGGAGCTTACCTAATCCTTTGCTTGATCAAATTAAAAAGACTTCCAAAGTTGACCTAACCCCACTTGGGGTAATCACAAGTCATAAGGTTATACTCAAGCTATATTTGCTTGCATAAATAATCCTAGTTTAACTAATTATAATCATGATCCTATTGTCCTAAGCTTTAAGGCTAAATGATAAAAGATTTTATAAAACAAGTCTAGTTTGATAAGTTAAAATAACTAGGGTTTGTAAAATAATTACTAATAACTTATAGATTCAAATAATAAATCTTGAGTGTTGTTATTAATAAATAAACTAGGGTTTAATTATTGAAGAATTCTAAGTCCTAGTTGATATTAATAAATGGTAATTCTTAAATAGCAAAACAAATTAATACTACTCTCTTAATTAATAATCAATACGTATTAAAATTAATAATAAATAACTTTTATTAAATCTTGATTAATAAATAAATATGAATATATGGTCCACAAGGTCATTAATATTTTATTTATTTATATCAAAGGTTTTATATATGTATATTTATACATATATATATTATTTCTAATAAAAGATATCATTTATTTGACTAGTAAAATATCACTATTTTATTGAATATTCCAATTCCAAAACTTCCTAAGAATTTTGAAATCTTTGGAGGAAAAACATACTATAAATTTTAATTAGGGTATTAAAATTAGCTAATTAAAATAACTTTGGATCAATAAGATCATGATCATAATTTCCTATTGCTAACAAGAATCATGAACATATACTCCAACATCAATCAACAGACCATTCTATTCATGAACAAAAGCTTAAATCCATACTTACTATCACATGGTCAAATCTCTATTAAGCATAATCATTCTCACGGCTTCAATGAAAATAAGAACATAATATCCTATTCACCAAAGGTGACATAATATCTAGCATTCTTAAACACTCATAATCTCTTAAGACATGATGAACATACATCGATTCTCAATGAATTTCATATAGCTTAATCATGATCAACCATTCTCATGCTCCAATCTCAACCCCTTCATACATATGCATATACTCAATCCACCATTCATATTCTATCCTCTCTATCAACATCTAAGAGACATGAATCCAGAATTAAAAAGAAAGGTTAAGGAGAACTACTTGGTTGATGATTATTTCAATGGAGATTTAAGAAGGTACACCCTTGAGAGTCTTGAATTGTCCAAGAGAGGAGAAAGAAAACAGCCATGGTTGTAGCAACCATTTTGGCCGAGAGAGAGAGAGAGAGAGAGAGAGAGAGAGAGAGAGCATTAGTATGACATGTTAAAGGTTGAAGGGAAGAAAATGAACAAAAGTTGTTCTTGATTACCTTGATGATGTTCTTGAGACTTCAAGGAAAAATCTGATTTTGATCCTATTGCAAATTTTTGTTTTCGAGATTTGATGTTATGAATTCCAGAAATGGACTCTAGGGAGTATGTAGGCGTGTTCTGGAGTTTTTGAGAGGGATTGGGGGTGTTTAGAGTGGTCTTTGGCTTGAAGAAAGGTACTGTGTGTTCTTGGTTAAAATGGAGAGGATTAGAGGGGAATGTTGAATGAATTTTCTGAAGAGTATTGGCCGAAGATTGAGTGAGTTCAGGGATTTTACTTTTCAATTTAGGGAGAAAGAGAAAGAGAAATTTTTGGATGTTTGAAATTCAAATGGAGAAATTTGAGTGTTTTGAGGTGGAAGATATGTTAATGGTGTTTGATTGATGGAGTTTTCTTAGAGTTGCAAATGGCCGACTAGTTTGTTGTGTTTTGCTGAAATAAATGAGGGTTGAGGGAGCTACAAGGCTGGCTAAATTTTTGAGTCCAATAGTAGAAGAATTTCTGGTTATGAAGCCTAATCCAAGGGTGTTTCCATGGAGCAAATGCCGAAAATTTTGAAATCCAAATGGAAGTTTGAATGGAGTAATTATAGAAGCAATTTGAGGTGTGGTTATGGAGTCCAATTATGCAAGGTAAGTGGAGGGGGTAATGGTGTTCAGTTCATGGCTGAACAAGGATTAACTTACAGAGTTTTGAGGGTGGTTTTCGGACAAGGCTTGGAGAGAACAAGGCTGGAATTTTTCTGGTTGTGGTTCGAATGGTTGCAAAATTTAATGTGCAGTTTTTTTCTGAAATATTCCAGACGATTTGCAGAGGGTTTTGAGAGGTGTTTGAGGGTCCTTTAAGGCTGGTCTTTAACCTTCTTTATGGAGGAAAATCAAAGTTAATTTACTGGTTTGAAGGCAGTAGAAACAGCTTTGATTTCAAGCCGCCATGCAGCGAAACTACCCAAAATTTTTCTGGTTTGTGCCGTTTTGTGCAGTCCGATTTTTGTACAAGAATTCCAGTCTTCAAGCTGAATAAATTGACTATTTTTCTGGCAGCAATTGAGTAAGAAAGATGGCTGAGATTTTCTAAGGTTAGGATGCTCAAGAATCTAGAAAAATTTCAGATTTCTTTCATAGAGGATATGAATACTATGAAGTGGAGTTTGGAGGCTCAATCATGGAGATTAATTTCTCTTGGGAACCTTCCTTAACCACTTCCCTATTTTTAGTCCAATCCCCAACCTCTAAGAATCATTTTCGAAATTCAAAGGCTAAGAATCCTCGATGAATTTTTCTGGAATTAAAAACATGGATTTGGATAAATTTTGAATAAATTTAATTGGTGAAAAGGTTAGGGTAAGCTAGGCAATAAAAGGACATGAATCCCTCAAGAATTCTTTTTAGGTCATAAGAATAGGATTAAGACATTCCCTTCATGTCTCTCCTAGGTCAACATTTCTATTTTATTTTCTTTTTTGGAATGCAAGAAATGACAATCCAACCTGAATTAAAAATAATTATGGTAAAAACTTAAATGATAGGATTTGAGCTCATGACCTTAGAGATTAATTCCAAAGCTCTAACCACTAAACCACAACAACTCTTGTTCTTATTTTCTCTCCCAAATGCTCTTCTTATTTAATCCTCAAGCTATCTTCCTATTTTGACCTCAAGCAAAATTACTATTTTACTCTTCTTACTCAATAAGCATATCTAAGCCTTCTAGCCTATAAATCATATAAAGCACATAAAATCATTCAAAAATATATATATTCATGCAAAATAATATGATATGCATCCCGACCCCCTTACTCTAGGGTTGGCTTTAGGTGGAGTTTCACACACATGATTAGAAACGCAGCTTTGTTAGGGGATATTCAGACTACAAAAGAAGGATTTGTTATATTTGGAGATAAGAAAAAAGGAAAGATTCTCGACAGTGATAATATTGGTAAAGGTACCTTAACCATTATAAAACAAGTTTTACTTATTGATGATTTGAAATATAACTTGCTTAGCATTAGTCAACTTTGTGATAATGGTTGCAAAGTCATCTTTGAAAAGGATTCTTGTTCTATAATTGACAGTGCAAATTTTGAAACAATCTTTACTGCGAAACGTATGGGAAATGTATATGTGTTTTATCTAAATGACCTTATAACTAATGGTATTAGATGTCTATCCGTACATGATAATGATGGTTATCTTTGGCATAGAAGATTAGGTCCTATATCTTTTGATTTGCTAAATAAATTATCTTCAAAAGAATTTGTCAAGGGACTGCCAAAAATGAAATTTGATAAACACAAAATTTGTAATGCGTGTCAATTTAGGAAACAAATCAAAACCTCTTTTAAACAAAAAAAAAATGATTTCTACCTCAAAACCATTCGAATTAATTCATATGGATTTATTGAGACCAATGAGGACTGCTAGCCTTGGAGGTAAGAAATATGCATATGTACTTGTTGATGATTTTTCTAGTTTTACTTGGACTTTATTTCTTAGACAAAAGGATGAAGCCTTTTCTGAATTTTCAAAACTGATTAAACACTTCCAAAACTCGATTGGATGCAAACTAATTTCTATTAGAAGTGATAATGGCAAAGAATTCTGGAATAGTGAATTTACTCACTTCTGTGATGAAAATAGAGTCTTTCACAATTTTCAATAGCAAAAACCCCTTAACAAAATGGTGTTGTTGAAAGGAAAAAACATACTTTGCAAGAAATGGCTAGATCAATACTTTATGAAAATATCCTTCCAAAATATTTTTGGGTAGAAGCTGTTAATACAACTTGCTATATAATAAACCGAGTTATTCTAAGACCGTTTTTGAGAAAAACTCCTTTGGAACTTTTGTTTGACAAAACTCCATCTATCTCTTATTTTAAGGTGTTTGGATGTAAATGTTTTATCCTAAATACCTGAGATAATCTTAAAAAATTTGATCGCAAGTCTGATGAGGCCATATTTCTTGGTTACTTTTCCAATAAAAAGGCATATAGAGTATACAACAAAAGAACTCTTTGTGTGGAAGAATTCGTATATGTTGTGTTTGATGAATCTAACATTTATACTTCAAAAAGAGATGACGATGACGTAGGAAGTTCAAAAGAAGTTAAGTTAGATCAACTTAAAGCTCCAGCGTTAGATACTCATGCAAAAGAAGAAGAGATTGAAGAGCTGCAAGCTGAACAAGGAAAAGAACAAACTGAAGATTCTACGAATCAATAATTGCCAAAAGATTGAAAATACAAAACAGGTCATCCCAAAGAACAAATTATTAAGGATCCAAACTATGGAGTTAAAACTGGACAATATTTCATTGACAACTTTGCTCTTCTTTCAAATATTGAACCTAGTTGTATTGATATCACATTACATGATGAATTTTAGATTATTGCTACGCAAGAAGAATTAAATCAATTCGAAAGAAATAAAGTTTGGAAACTTATTCCTAGACCTCTTGATCATCCTGTTATTGGTACAAAATGGGTATTTAGAAATAAACTTGATGAAAATGGGGTTGTGATTTGAAATAAAGCTAGATTAGTCGCCCAAGGATTCAATCAAGAAAAAGGTATTGATTATGATGAGACATTTGCTCCTATTGCTAGACTAAAATCCATACGAATTCTGCTTGCCTTTGCATCCTTCAAAAATTTCATGCTCAACCAAATGGATGTCAAGAGTACATTTCTAAATAGTTTTATTGAGAAGGAAGTATATGTTGAACAACCTCCTAGTTTTATTCATGAGCACTTTCCAAATTACGTTTTCAAACTTTGTAAAGCTCTTTATGGATTAAAGCAAGCTCCAAGAGCTTAGTATGAAAGACTTGGTGGCTTCTTGATTTCAAAAGGTTTTTCTAGAGACTTGATTGATGTCACCTTGTTCATCAAATCTGATAATTCTGGTGATTTATTAATTGTTCAAATCTATATTGATGATATCATTTTTTGTGCTACTAACGACTCTTTGTGCAAGATGCTTACTAAGACCATGCAGCAAGAATTCGAAATGAGTATAATAGGAGAACTAAACTTCTTCCTCAAATTGTAAATTAAGCAAACCAAGGATGGGATCTTCATAAACCAAGCTAAGTATGCCAAGAAGTTGCTCAAAAGGTTTGGAATGAATGAAGCAAAATAAATTAGCACACCTATGAATAGTTCTATAAAACTTGATCAAGATGAAAAGGATAAGAAAGTAGATGAACATAAGTATAGATGTATGATTATAAGTCTACTCTATCTTACTACTAGCCAACCAGACATTATGTTCTCAGTATGTCTTTGTGCTCGCTTTCAATCTTGTCCAAAGGAATCACGTCTATGTGTAGTAAAATGAATACTCTGACATCTAATTGGCACATATGATTATGGCTTATGGTATCCTCATATTAACACATTTGATCTTATAGGATACACTGATGCAGATTATACAGGCTGTAAAGTTAAAAAAAAAAAAAAGTACTAGTGAAGTATTAGTGGCCATTATTAATTTCTTGGACACTCTCTTGTGTCATGCCATAGTAAAAAGCAGGTGTGTGTATCCTTATCCACTACTGAGGCTGAATACATTGCAGTCGGCAGTTGTTGTGCTCAAATTTTGTGGATGAAGAATACATTGCTAGATTTTAGTCTTAACTTTAATTGCATACCTATATTGTGTGATAATACAAGTGCTATCAATCTGACAAAAAATCCTGTTCAACATTCTAGGACAAAGCATATAGAAGTTAAACATTATTTCATCCAAGATCATGTGCCCAAAGGCAATGTGTGTGTTGAATATATTTCAACAGATGAATAACTTGCAAATATCTTCACTAAACCTCTATCTGAGGAAAGATTCAACAATCTGAGAAGAGGGTTGGGAATTACAAAAATCTGATAACTAACAATTTGGCATAAGTCTTTTTTATACAGAATCTATGAAGAAAAAGGTTTTGGAAATAGTGTTTGTATCTAAAATGCACCAACAACTAATTTAGACATAGTATTTGAATCCAAATCACTCATCCAAAATGCATCTCAGGAAAACACTCTTTTGGATGATAATTTCGGATTGGGTCAAGTTCCAAAACTTTCCTTAATATATTTCTTTATTCCAAATTTTGAATTTAAAAAAAAAAAAATTGGTTTGCGCATTTTTCTAAACTTCTGTGAAAATTTTATCTTTTCAATGCACTTTATATCACATTACTCAAGACATTCAAAGCACTCTGATTTTTCTCTCAAAACCCTCGTAACCAATTCTTCCAAAAATTATCTGTGTTCATCTTCTTCAAAATCCAACTCTCCAAAAAGAGAAAAGCCCTGATCTTACTGATGGCAAAGACAAAATCTTCTGTTCCAAAACTAAAGAAGGGGAGCAAAACATCTCCAAAGTTGGAGAAAAAATAATAATTAAAAAAAAAAACTTTCTTGAGACTTTGGTCTCTAGTTTTGTGATAATACTAACAAAAATGTTTTACAACAAAAATAATTAAATTGATTTCCATTAACTTACTAAATATCTAAATCCAAATTTTTTCTATGTCAAGAATACTGATGAGGGCTCATCACATACATATTTTAAAGTGTTTTTGTGCTTTAATTATGGTAAATCTTTGTTGAAATCACTACTCACCATATTATTTTCATTTTCTTTCTATAGGAAATAAAGAAAATTCCAATTGGAGATAATAAATATGAAAAGAAGAAAGATAGAAAAGATAATAAAGAACCACTGAAGAATCACACAAGCATTAGGTAGCCTACGGGAAGTACTACCACCCTAGGCCACCTAGAGTAAGAACCTGGCGGCCCAGAGCAAGAAACAAGGTGGCCTTAAGTTCCCTAGGCTGCCTAGCATACAGTATAATATATATATATATGTGTAGAAGATAGCGGCCCAGGGAAGCTTAACTTTCCCTAGATATGTGTTGTATTTTTAAAGTGACGGCCTAGGGAGCTTTCACTTCTTTAGGCTACCTATTTATTGTGTGTATATGTATATAAGTAGTTCAAGTGGCAGCCCAAGGAAGTTAGACCTCCCTAGGCCACCTAGTCTTCAACATAATACACCAAGTTTTTTCGAAAACTTGGCAGCCCAGGCACTTAGTTGGCATATTCACGTATTTTAGTGCATTTTTTTGAGTTTTCTTCACTTTTCACTATAAATACCCTTTTTATAAACCCTAAAAACTCATCCTTGTTTATCTAGCAACCATAAATCTCTTAGAGAGCTTAAAGAAACACTAAAGGAAGATCTTGGGAAGCAAGGAGAAAAAGAAGAGGTTGTGGAAGGATATCCAAGGAAGAAAGGATTCAAGATCTTGTCTATGAGTGAAGTCCTTCCTTTTTCTTTGTATTATACTTAAACAATATTGATGTTTATATTATTTTAATTGTATTTAAGGGGTGAACCCTAATCTATGTTCTTGTATTGAGTTGTTAGTAGGATTTATTAAATTTCTATTCTTGTATTTAACTACTTGGGCATTATTGTGTTAGATTGATTATTTGGGCTTGATTGATTTATTTAATTAATTGGTTCACTCTTAATGATTTCGAGAGATGGAGATAGGAGCTAAATACCAAATTAATTAATCCAATATTTGTTTTCCTTTGGTTAACTCAAGAGAGAGGTCGAAGAATTAGAACTTGGTAGTCAATAGATTTTCAATAGTGCCTAGAGATAGAGCTATTTGGGTCTTCCAAGTACCTTTTGAGTGATGACTAAGTATAATGCTTCCTTGGGTTAGGTTAATTAGATAGAGATACTAATTAATTGAGCTTTAGGAAAGGAATCTCATAACTCGAGAGAATATAAGTTTTATTCTTGAAAACTCATACTGGTGCTCGAATTGGAATTTGATGAACTTAGTAATGATCTCTTGACTTGATATATTTTGGGGGGATTTCTTCTTGTACATGGCCTTTCCCGTATTTTTACTTCTTGACGATCCTTGTGACTTTTCTAGCATGGGCCCGAAGTACTCTCTATGGTAGTATTTTAGTTTAGTGTAATTAGTTTATTTACCTTTTCTCTTTATTCATTTTGGCTAGATAATAAGATGAGAGCAAATTAGTGGTAATTGCTAAGTTTCCGTTGATTCGATACTTGCTATTCCCTATACTACGCAATGGGTATATTTGCTCATATATGTAGTTTTGGGGATTAACATTTTAATTTTAAAACTTGATGATTTTGTGACTTTTGTTACACTTTTTCCAATGCACGCAAAAACACAGCATCAAGTTTTTTGTGCCATTGTCGGGGATTGGCAATATCATGAAACCCTTAAATCTTGTTGATTTAGCTATGTATATAATGGTAAATATTATGTAAATATTTTTTTTCTCTATTTGTGTATAGTACTAACCATTACTTGTATATAGCCTTCTTTTCCTTTTTATCTATTGTTTATAGGTTGTTTCAATTTTTATTCTTAGTCTTTGAGATCAATAAATTGTATTAGGTTCCAAAATATTGTATCATTATGTTTGTTTTATTATTGTTGTTGTTGTTGTTGTTGTTGTTGTTGTTGTTGTTGTTGTTGTATGTACCATATTGGGAAATTATATGTATAGTAGATTCTTGGAATTTAATTTTTACTTTTGTATATAGCCTATAGAGGAGAAGTTGTTGTATAATAATAGTTATTATGGTTGATTGTTTTATAATAGGATTGGTTTCATTGTTGTTGTATGGATGTTGGAGTTTTGAGAATTTAAGTGTTGAGGATGAAATCATGGTGTTGGTTGTTTCGTTTGTTGTTGTACCATATTTTGTAGAGATTGAAAATTTAATTGATGTAGTGGTGAATAAATTGAGGAGTTGGTTGGTTTGTATAGTTGGGGTGTGTTGTCGTGGATTATTGATTCTTGTTTCAAGATTTTGTTAGGTTCTTGTGATATTTTCTCTGGTAGTGATTTTTCTATTGGGATTAATTGTTGATTATTTAGGAGACCTCTTTGGTATTATTTGGAGGTGATAATACTAATTGATTGAGGGATGTTGTACTAGTAATATTTTGTTTCGTGTAAGAAATCTTAGTATAAATAATACTTCTAGTGTTATGTATACTAGTGTTTTGTTGGGTATATGGGTTAGGTTTTGATGAAAGTATATTGCCATATATGTGCATATTGATTTAATTAGTGTATCCATAGTGAAAGTATTGGATTTTTCATTTGCTTTGATGTATTAGTATAGTTCTTGATACTAACATATGTTTTGTTATTATTTATATTAGTTGATTTTATGACTTGTTAATAATAATAATAATAATAATAATATTATTATTATTATTATTATTATTATTATTATTATTATTATTATTATTATTATTATTATTATTATTATTATTATTATTATTATTATTATTATTATTACCACCACCACTACTACTGTTGTTGGTGATATTATTATATGATTATTGATTTGTTGTTAATATGATACTGATGTATTTTTGTACAACTCCTCGTATTCTTTTTATCTATATTTACTTTTGAATTATTTTCTTTGTCCATTATTTGTTGTTTTTTTTTATGTTACTATTTATTTAGCCATAATATACTATTGTATTTTTTTTATTTTTGTAGGATGGAAGATTTGGAAGATTTTACTTCTTTTGGACAATCATTCAATTATTTCCCCTTCAATGATACATTGTGCTTCAAGATGCTAGGGGAGTAGTTGTTTATCCTATTCTCCCTTTTATTTCTTATAAGTCCCATTGAAAATGCTTGTTTTGTTTAATTTGTGAACAATGTTACATTATCCCATTTAAGTGTGGAGAAGAGGTTAAATACTATGTTCTTTACAATTTTGTATTATTTATTTTGAGAATTTTCTTATTTTTGGGCTAATTTTTCTTCTTTTTTGCATTCTTGCAAAAAAAAAAAAAAAATCCACACTGTTGGGTTAGTTTTCAAGGCTTGTTAGTGTGTATATTGATATGTGTTAGTTTGGTGGGGATATTATTTATCTTTTCGCTTCAAATTCTACTTAAGACTTTTCTAGGAAGGTTAATTTTATGCACATTTATATATTGGGCATAACATAGACTAAGTTTGGATAAGTATATTAATCTTGTTTATACCATTGAAAATATTGTGACGCTTAATTCTTTGAAAATGGATGAAAACTTAGTGATGAAATATGAAGTATGGGTCGTAGACTGATCTCTTGTTTCGTGGCTAATCTAATTCATTCATTCATTCATTTGTGGTGTATGTTGTATTATAGAAATTTTCAATGATTTAATGTATTTTCCAATAAAAAGGTAAATAGGAGCAAGAGGTAGGTTGCTAAATGCACCTACCGAAATGAGGAGAAAAAAATCTCTAGGAATACAAAAAGCATGTCCTAAGAAGAAAAACAACATGCGAAGAAAAAGTAAGAAAATAGCAAAAATTTTAAAAAAATGCAAGGGATGCAAAATATCATTTTAAGGTCTTTATAAATGCATTCTCTTTGTAGAAAAGGCTCCAATTTTTCCAATTCAATTTGAAATGTCATATTGTATTGTTGTACCAAAGTGCAAGGTCATGCTGTTTGGTAATATAACATATGTAATGTATGTACTTTAGGAAAGCCACGAGACTTGAGTGAGTTGTTTGATCCTATCTCATATGAATCACTTTGTTTGAAATCTTAATTGGAGATATTAAGTGAATCACATTTATTTGGCATAAACTTATTTAATTTCACTTTGAGGTTCTTAGTTGTGTCTTACTTAATATAAGAGTATACATGGGATTAACTTGGATGGATTGGTGTTGAGATGAATTCTAAAGTGGAGGAAGAAATAATCTCTTTATCATTTTGACCTTATTGCATCCATCCTATGTTGTTCTTGTAAACTCACCTAGAATGCCGTGTAGAATATTTGTCATTATACTTGTGAATTAGTTATTTTTTGTCCTTGTGAAATAAAGATATTTTTCTTTATTTGTACAATAGTTGAATTGTGAAAAAATGTAGGGTGCTAGATTTGTATATTAGTCAATTCTTCATTTGTGAATAAGTGCAGTATAAGAGCTCATCACATACATATTTTTTAGTATTTTGTGCTTTAATTATGGTAAATCCTTGTTGAAATCACCACTCACCACTCACTACATTCTTTTCATCTTCTTTTTGTAGGAAATAAAGAAAATACCAATTGGAGATAATAAAGATGAAAATGAGGAAGATGCATGGAGAAGAAAATGAAGAACCATTAAAGAATCACAGAAGCACTAGGCAGCCTAGGGGAAGTACTATCTCCCTAGGCCACCTAGATCAAGAACATGGTAGCCCAGAGCAAGAAACAAGGCGGCCTAGCATGCAGCATAATGTATATATGTGTAGAAAATAGCGGCCCAAGAAATCTTAACTTCTCTTGGATATGTGTTGTATTTTAAAGTGGCGGCCTAGGTAGCTTTCACTTTCCTAGGCCACCTATTTGTTGTGTTACGTGTATATAAGTAGTTTAGGTGGCGGCTCAGGGAAGTTAGACTTCCCTAGGCCCCCTGGTCTTCAACATAATATGCCAAGTTTTTCTAAAAACTTGGAGGCCTAAGGAACTTGAAGTTCCCTGGGCCATCTTAGTTTTAGAAAAACATGGCGGCCTAGGAAAATACTTCCCTCGGCCGCCCAGTTGTGCAGATTCGTGCATTTCAATGCATTTTCTGAGTTTTCTTCACTTTTCACTATAAATACCCTATTATAAACCCTAAAAACTCATCCTTAGTTGGCTAGCAACCAAGAGATCCTTTAGGGAGCTCAAAGAAATACCAAGGAAGAGAAGATCTTGGGGAAGCAAAGAGAAGAAGAAGGGGTTGTGGAAGGAAATCCATGGAAGAACAAGTTCAAGATCTTGTGTATGAGTGAAGTCCTTTTTTTCTTTGTATTATACTTAAACAATATTAATGTTTTTATGATTTTAATTGTATTTGAGGGATGAACCCTAATTTATATTCTTGTATTGAGTTGTTAATATAATTTATTGAATTCATATTCTTGTATTTGACTACTTAGGCATTATTGTGTTGGATTAATTGTTTGAGCTTGATTGATTTATTCAATTGATTGGTTCACTCTTAATAATTTCAAGTAATGGGGTTGAATTGAATACCAAATTAATTGGTCTAATATTTATTTTCCTTTGATTAACGAGAGAGATATTGAAGGATTAGAACTTGGTAGTCAATGGGTTTTCAATAGTGCCTAGGCATAGGACTATTTGGGGCTTCCAGATTCTTTTTAGGTGATAAGTGTGTGTAATACTTCCTTGGATTAGGTTAATTAGGTAGAGATACCCATTAATTAAGCATTGGGAAAAAAATCTCATAACTCGAGAGAGAGTGTGAGATTTATTCTTAAAAACTCATACCAATACTAAAATTAGGATTTGATAAACTTAGTAATTATCTTTTTACTTGACATGTTTTGGGGGGCTTTCTTCTTGTACATGGCCTTTTCCCATATTCTTACTCCTTGACAATGCTTGTGACTTTTCTAGCATGGGTCTGAAGTACTCTCTATGGTAGTAGTTTAGTTTACTGTAATTAATTTATTTACCTTTTCTCTTTATTCATTTTGGCTAGACAATAAGATGAGAGCAAGGTAGTGGTAATTATTAAGTCCCATAAATTTGATACTTACTATTCCCTATACTACGCGATGGATATACCTGCCCATATATGTGATTTTGGTGCTTAGCATTTTAATTTTAATACTTGATAATTTTGTGGCCTTTGTTATATTTTTTCTAATGCACATGAAACTACAATATCTAATACAAAACCTTTGAGAGAATAATCAAGAATTAATTTTTCTCCAAGTTAATAAACCAAATTAATTAAAAAATGTTTTTCCTTTGTCAATATATTTTTGAAGACTTTGGTCTTGAAAAATGTGCACTTAAGAATATCCCAAAAATGAAAAAGCATGCTAGGAAAATTGTAGACATTTTTCATTCCTTTTTCTATCCTTAAATCCTAGGTGATCAAACACACGGATTAAACACCTTAATTCAATTTAATTAATGGTCGTGTTTAATTCTAATCCCTTTACTATTTTTTACATACAAAATATTTCAAAAATATAACTATTGCATAAAAGTAACCTCATGTGGTTTGAGACCTAAAAGAAAATGAAAAATTCATAAAGATAACATATACAACTCTTTAGAAAAATCACAAACCGAACCAAAACCAGAATCACGTAAAGCCTAAATCTCATAGACCCACCCCTGGGCAGCCTAGAACTGCCCCTGGGCTGCCACCCTAGGACACCAAGGGCTTCCCCCTAGGCCATCTAGGAGAACCCTGGGCAGCTTAGGAGTTTCCTAGGCCACCTAGGATGACCCCTACGTGGCCTGGATCCTTCCTAGGCTGCCTAGAATACCATCCCTAGGCTACTTTGCAACCTTCCTAGCCTGTCTCCTTTCTGAAGTTCTAATTTTCTTTGTCTTTGTCATTGTTCTTCTTCGTTGTTCTTCTCTATTTTTTGCATAAAGCACTTCTACAGGTTTCGATTGATCACAGAAACTCAAAGAAACAGATTCTTTTCATAAAACCACAACTGCTTATGCCTATAAATTGGGCTTACATAGAGATTTATAGAGACCTATGCCTCCACTCTTGAGGCTTACAAAAGCTTCTACCCAAACCAGAAAAACCACAAGGGATCTTAGAAAAATGAAGCAAACAAAAAAACAGATCAAGTTGCTTCTTTTATTTAGCCTAAGCATGCTTCTATGTTTGCCACAAAACCAACGCTCTGATACTACATGAAAGTGGATCAAGCAAACAAAGCACACACAGAAGTAATGAAAAAACACAGCAGAAGACTTTCAAAATTTTTTACCTCTGTGTTTAGGATGCTATTTAGATAGCTTAGGATGAATAGACGATGAAGGTTGTTCTATCACTGGTGTTGGAAATGTTACCTTTGCTAAATATCTAGCAAGTCTACGACTTCTTCTCCATATGAACACGAAGCTCTCAGACTTTCGGAATATTCCTTCGCCTAATACTAGCCGATGAAAGCTATAGGTAAAGAAACTGGTCTCGTTTCCTTGACTGATTGCTAACAAGCAAGATCAAGGAAACTATTTCTCTGTTCTCGTTTCTAAGAATCAGAAAGCACACAAAATAGAATTCAAGAGTGAGAGAGCTTTCTGGCTTTTTTTTGCTATCCACGAAACACAGAGATAGAGAAGTATTTTTTCTTTTTTCATACTAAAAACAACGCCCCAGATCTCCATATACCAAAATATGTCTTCGAATATCTCTATCTCAACCAAAAAATTTTTAGCTAGGGTAACCTAGCTAAATAAATATGGTTCCGGCCCGTGGACCTCGATTCATGCTATTAGACTGGATTTTGTTATTTATTTTATCTTAGACTAATTAGGCCCATAAATAAATAATAAACCTTACCTATTTATTTAATCTTGAACTACTAAAGCTTATAAATAAATAAGCCAACCCAAATAGACCAACATAATTTTTCAAGCCTTATTCCTAGTTTAAGCCTAGATTAACTTTTCATTGTTCAATCTAGGCTCATGCCCTGAATAATTAATTAATCAATTAAACTAGGTAATTATTTTAATCTCTTATTTAAGTTTTTATTTTATTCTAACCCAATAATTAAATTAGACTAATTGAATAAAATAAAATTCATATTTATTTAAGACAATATCTGTAGCTCAAAATTAATTAGGACTTACAAGCTATTCTGAGGATCAAAAGACACAATGTCCTTAGCTACTAAAATAACAAAAATGCTATTGCTATAGATATAGGTGTATTTTGCATTTTAACTATTTTCTATTATCATTGTAAGAAAATATTAACCCCAAGGACTGTAACACCCCACAACTACAAGGTTGGGATAGTTGCGGGTATCGCTCCGTCATAATGACAAGTGGTCTTTATAACGATACAAGTTAATAAATAAACAAATTCAGAGACTTAATAGCTCCAATAGAAATTATATTATAAACTTCGAATATGTGTCTATACAAGCTACTACTACAAAATCTCCTAGATCTAAACCTGTACGATGATGTAAAAAAGTTTAAAATACATCAACTAGCTTCTTCGGGTCTTGTCTCTATACAAATCTAGGTATTCTCAAAAGCTTGCCTGAAAAGTATAGATAAAACTTATGTGAGATATAATATATCTCAGTAAGTCCCGTATTTTGCTGTGAGAAGTTTTACTAACACTATTGTTGTGATGCATGATTGAAAGTGTTGGAACGGTGAAAAGAAATCACTATTTCTTGTATCAGAAGGATTTTTAATGAAATTGTTGCAGGACTATTCTTTTCTTCCGAGAAAATATGTCATCAAAATTATGACCTTGTTTATGATATAAGTATTGGGCTTTTAATCAAAAGTCATTTCATTTTCTTTTTTAAATACATTTCATTATCTAACATTTCATATTTCTATCTCATTTGGAACGAATATTAGTCCAACAAATATTACCATACTGGCCCATACAAGACTTATAATCCTACATCATAAATTAGTATAAAGAACTCAGTGCATATGCCGCAATTAAACATATAATAACCATCGTCATGGTGTTCCATGCTAGCTTGAGAATCCCATGCCCATCCTTCCATTTTCATTTTGGATAACAGATGCTAGTTAAGGATGACTAAACATCAAATACTGGCACCTCGTGAATAAAAGACCATAGTCCGGAGATGGCCGCTAACCAGATAGTGTTCTCAAACTCACGTAAGTTAGTATAGGTATAAAGTCCCTTTGAATACTCAATGATCACATCATATTAGAGATTATCGCAATGTCTCAACATTTCCATAGACTAATTTCTTTTTCCAAAACATTTTCCATTCAAAAAATATTTGGTTTTCCGAAATTACTTTGAATATAAAACATATAATTTGGGCCCATTCTAATATTTCAAAAAGTCATATTCTCATGCTATAGCTTTCGCAACCTTTATGCATGAAATAAAATCATAATTTGCTTATTGAAAATTCATGCAGAGTTTACAAATCATATCATCATATAGATATAACTTATCAAAATAAAGCATACTTGAATAGTGCATAGTCATTTATGCTTTCAATTGTTCATAATAATTTCAATAAAACAAAGTAGCTAGCATGCTCTATGACATTTTTCTCATAAAAGCATTTTATTAAAATTGTCGAATGGATGTGGGGACTTACCTCAACTAACACTATTACTTAACGACTCATTGCCCTTGAGACTTCACAAAGTCCTTGTGGCATTCGCGTCTATATCACAAGAGTGATTCACTCTTTCTTAGTATTTTAATCTTCCAAATTAATGCATCACCAACGAATGCATTAACAAGGGTATTATCCATTTCTTATATTTGCATCCCCACAAAAGTACATAATTACTTAAAGTAATTGAAGGAATAATACTTCCTTTACATAATCCTTCTCCATTCATGTATTCCATATAACCATAAGACATTCGCTTAGCCTTGTGACCTCACTTTCTTCATTGAATTTAATAAAACAAACCTAATATAATAGCTCAACAATTTCTGCATTTTATCTTTCATGGTATGTCTTGTTATTTTTGCTATAACATTCAATCTACAAATCCAAATGATGTCAAACTAGTTCCAAAATCTCCCTAGGACATTCCTTTATAATTTCCAATTTATGGAATACCTTTTTCCTTTCTCCATTTTGTTCAGTTTTCATGACAAAATCTCAATACTTTAAATCTTGTCACTATTTTGGCAACTTTTGGTATTTTCATCATAACTTTTAATTTACATATCTAAATCACTTCAAACTTATGCCAATATTCACTAGAATCCTTAGCTATAATCTTAGGAACCTAATTCACTCAGTTTTAGAGCTAGCACAAAACTACTAAAAGTAAACCAATTCAGTTTTTCCATAATTCCTTCCTTTTTCGTGCAAAATAACAATCTCTATTTATTCTCGCTTCACTATAATATATAAATAACACTTAATCCAATTCATTCTTCACATTAACAACATCAAATCTTCATAGTTTCAAGCATCTAGAAATCAGTATTTTTACGTTTGAACAACTATGAAACCAACAATTTCCAAGAAATTACATAGCCATGCATATTTCTTCAATAATTAATCTATTTCTGACTTTATTTCTTTCTTCCAACTAAATTATAATATGCAGCCATATATGACCCACAAAAACTCCTTCAAATTATCTTAATCATCAAAATAATTATAGCAAACACCTCCCACTAGCAACCGGTACACAGCCTCCACTAAACAACATCACAACATGAATTCTTCACCAAGAATATTTCATAACTTTAGCTATTGTGTTAGTGTTGTGCCCTAGAGGCAATCATTTTTACATTGTATATGACACATTTTATTTTAATAAAACGTATTATTTATCTTACAGTTTCTTTTCTTTACTTTTAAGTAATATAACTGTTCGATAAAGTCCCTAATACAGCACTGTGTTAAGGAAATCATGATAGAGATCATGATATGAGATTCCTACTACACTGTATAGTGTTAGTACTTAAATAGTCCCTAGTCCTAGTATGAGATAGGACATTATTAATGCATTAAGACTAGCATGTGTTAGACTTCCTGATTTGATCAGGCGGTAGTTCTCATATCCGTGAGTATTGAGATACTCAAAGTTAATACATGGATGCTTGTTAATAGAACAAGCTCACTGGATGGCCTAGCTATGAGATAATCACATGGATAACTATTTAGTGCCAGTGATATAATCTCAGTATAGCAAATGTGCAAGTATCCTTAGACTTGAGATCTCCAAGGTACTTTGTTTGTTGAGCATTGTACTTTGATTCCAATCTCTGAAGCTCGATCGAGGGCCGCCTATGGGATGGATATTGGGTACATTGTGAGGTAAACGAAAGTAGTTGAGAGGGTCAATAAATGATTCACCACTCTTAATAGTAGGGGCGAATATCTCACGGTCACTTGTAGGAATTACTACTCGAGAAGTCCTTGGCCAAGGCGATTGTGTATTGGAAATAGTTTCAATTGATGCACATCTAGAGTAGTAGGTTCCTGGTACAAGTACTATTGTATTCGGGTCAGAATTAATTCTGGAAGGAGTTGGCACTAATTCTGTACTCCAAACCGAATGAGATATTGTATGGTGAAAGGAGTTAATTACACTGTGGTTTGTTATTGAAGGGTTCATGTCAAGCCACTTAACTTCCTGAATTCTTGAGTAGTCATGATGTGTTGCTAGATACCGCTCATAATCTAGGAATATGGGTTTATTAATTGATGAATTAATAAACCAGCCCTAATTAGAATTAATAGGATTAATTCTAATTAATTATGGATTATTAATCTCAAAGACGTTTGGATTAATTCATGTTCGCTACCAATTGACTGAGAAACCTAATAGGTCACACACAATAGAGGATTATATACTCAAGATGTTATTTGATAACATAGCGGGGTTAATTGAGAGAAAGAGAAGTTGTTATAGATAAATTATAATTAGTTATAATTTATGGTCCAAATTGTAATTGTGAGAACTTGATGTTTTCAATTACAATTAGAAAATTCTAATATGATTATAATTCTCAATTTTTGGTAGGATTTTTTGTGTTTTATGATGATATGGCCGCCAACCCTAGCTGTGAGTAAGACACACGATCTTCTCTCTCTTTCTCTCTCGTTTTGCTGAAAATGAAAACAACCCTAGCCACCTTATTTTTCTGCTAGCATAGAAATATTTTGGTGCTTGAGTGTTCTTCTGCGTAGATTACTGTTAGAGATAATCACACACTGTGATTATAGTGGTTAAACGTTCAACTCACGTGGAGGTTGATCAAGAGGATTGCCGAATCACATTTCGACTTGAAGAAGAAATTTTTTATTCTTCTTACGATCAAAGAAAGGTAAAAGTTGTTACCTTTGTTATCTTTATGTCTTGTTTTCCACACGTAGACGGGTCCTGGGATAGTACCTCATTTTATTCTTCCACTGTGCCGCATACGATACGAGCCTGAGATACCCAACATATTGTCCATGCAAAATTAACACCAAAATCATCCTCATGAACTATAGAATAACTTTAATTCTTGGAGGGAAGCATTTTACCTTTGATTTGAAGCTTTCTTGCTTGAAAATGCTTCTTCCTCTTTCTTCTTTCTCTTTCTCGAAAATTCTCTCTCTCTCTCTCTCTCTTCTCTATTTTTATTTTGTTTTTTATTAGAGAGGGGCGAATAAGGTTTATGGAAAATAAAAAAAATTCAAGATTTTCTAAACTCTAGAGAGAAAATCGAAAATGGGTGAGTTTTGAATAAGAGACTTTCTATCCAAATTAAATGCAGTCAAGGATCTTTCAAAATTCTACTAGATGATGAGAATTAAACTATGTTCAAGAAAACAAATAATGGATCGGCACCTAGATCTTACTTTCACATAAATATGTTAAATCAAATTAGCAAATGCAGGTAGAGATGTTGGGTTCTCTAATCAGATGAGCATTGAAAATTCAGTTTAGAGGTCAAAATAGATGCAAAAGAATGGATCCAAAGATTTATTGTGGTTCAATCCTCAAATGACCTACATCCACAACCTTAAGGATGCACTTAAGGATTTTAACTCAGCTACTAAAACTTTTTCTCAAATTAATGATGGTAAGTAACACTAATCTTACAATAGAGGGTCACTACACTTGATTTTGCTCCCAACCTCTATATACCCAACAATCAAAGCTCACCCTAATCTGGGTTTTACTTCTTTAACCTTGACACAGTTCAAATTTATGACAAAATATAGATTAAGTTCACAGATTGAGTGAATGTACACCAAATAAAGCTGTTTTACCTTTTTACTTTTAGAATAATGAATCTCACTTTGAAGCACAATGTAGATAAGGATTCTTATTTTCTAAGTGTCTTTGGATATTTATGAAAGTGTTAGTGAAAATCCTTTGCTAAAAATGTATTTAAATGGCCTTTATAAGGGTAGAAATCAAAGTCCCAATAGCTAGTTGCTACTGTCAGCTTTTGCAGGATTTTGGACTCATAGACTAAAAAATTGTGCGTTCGAAAGTGTATCCAAAATACCATTTTGTGCCAAGAAGTTTATTCTAAACAGCTTTTAATTTTGGCACTTTGGAAACAAGCTTTGGAGGGTGTTTTGGATTCAAAGGTCTAGTTCAAAAGTGACTTTACCACAGTCTAAAATAAAACTTTTCTTCTAAAATTCTTTTGCGGACAAAAACATGGATAAGAAGAGTACCCTCTTTTTGAAATAGTTTTGAGTGCTTCAATGTCAAATAAATTGAACTTGAGATAAAGAAACATAGGAAATACAAATGATACCTTAACTATAATTTCCTAGTCTATAATTCTTCAAAAATCTCCATGGTATGCAACTTCTTCATGAGGATCTTTAGCTTGATCAATCCTTCTTGTACCTAATTATTCATAAGTTTCTTATCAATCCTTTTTGTAAGACTTGAAGAACCAAGGTCAAGCATGTCATAATCTAAAGAGCTTATTACATACAAATCACACACGTTAGTCCACATCAATATTTGTCATTTATCAAAACACAGGAGAATGCCCTTCGGGCTAACAATCTCTCCCTTTTTGAATGATGACAAACTTGATGGACTGTGATTAAAAAGATTGTATGAATCATGCGAAATCAAGAGATATAAGAATTTATATTTTATATGCAATCTCTTATTCATAGAGCTTAAGAAGTGATTATGAGATAATATTAGAGAGTTTAAGCAAATTCTCATAAACCGGCCTTAATGAGCCTATGGCCCAACCAACCTCCATATCTTCCTTCCTTCCATTAAAAAAATTATTTCATAAAGAAATAGCTGAGAATTGGTCATTATATATATAAACATCTTAGCACAAAAATTCACATAAGGATATGTACAAATGTGTACATGGAAGTATAGAAAATAGTTAATAGCTATTATTGCTCCCCCTTTCTATATGCATATGACTAGAAGATAGAAAGGTAACATTTGTGTATCATGATTTTGCACGTCCAAAGGGGATATCCAAAAAAAAAAAAAAAAGAGAGAGAAATGCAACCTTTGTAAGAACATAAATTGGACAAGGAATTTGGATTTAGGATTACTCCCCCTGTGTTTGTGTAGGGTTCGAACAGAGTCTCAAAACAATCCAAAAGAATTCTGTATCACAGATTAAACCCAACCTTAGTCCAAATCATAAACATCCAATCTCATCACATAACATTCTACACAATTTGGTCTCAAGTGACTTCAACATCAAAATTCAGTTCTCAATTTATCCCAACATACTCAATTCGATTCAAATTATCTATGACACATACATCCTCAAACCAATCAGCATAATCACAATCTAATATGTTATCTACAGTCATAACAATCACAATCTGAAATTATCCATAGATAGTTATCATAGTCATCACAATCTAAATAACTTATCACATTCATCGCAATCTACCTAATTTATTTCTTCCCTTTTTGGCATTAGTAAAAAAAAAAGGTAACTAGACACGAGAAACAGATAAACAAAAGTAGCACTATATAGCAAAGTAGCATATTATAGCATAATAGAGTAGAGCATAAAAATTAAACAAGTGTAGCACAGTAAAAAAAAAAAAATTGTTCAGCATAATAGAAAAGGAATTGTTCAGCAGAATATAAAAGTAGGTCAGCCAATTCTCTTCATGGTTTTCACACCATGCTTGTTTGTAGAGATGGCCATGTTACCCTAAATGACCATAGTTTTAGGCTTATCATCAATGCCACCCTTCTTGTGTTGTCCGGCAAGTCTGCTAGATTTTCTTTTAACCACAACATGCTTTTACTGATGGCTTGAGGAGCTACCAGGGACAGCTGGTGTAGCCTGATTTGGAGTAACTGAGGTAAGAGTGGGCTCAGTGGTTTTGGCAGCAGGAGGTTCTTCAGAGGATTCGGTAGGAAGCGCTTTAGTGGGATCAACATTAGTATTCTTAGCTGATGAAGGGAGATCAGTTTCTGGTTCTTGCTCCTAATGAGGAATTTGCTCTTCAGAGACGGCTACAATTTCAAACTGCTTTTTTTTTCCACAGTTGTCAGGTGACTGCCCAAAGTATGTAGTTCAGTTTTAACTTCTACACTCAGGCCATCCATTTTGGCAGCCAAGAGATTTAGAGCATCCAGAATGTTTTGTGTTAGCTCACTTTTTTCAGTCTTTTGCCTGAGCTTACTAGATAATTCCTCTTGACTTTCATCTTTCCTTTTTGTTCTAGCTGTGGTAGCAGAGGTAAGTTTCTTGCCTTCAACCTTGACCTTGAGCAGTTTTTTTTTTTTTTTTTCATCTGTGGCATCCCTCAGCAAAATCCACTAATTATCCATCTGGATAAACCCCATCTTTTCAAATAAGTCCTTACTATAGATATTTACCTTGGAATGCTCAACAACAATCACACTTAGATCTACATTGAAATTTTTGAACAGCTTAGTTAAGAGATTTCCAATGGGTAAAACATTAATAGTGGTATTTTAGGATTAAGTCATTAATCTTACAGCTAAAAATCTAAAATTCATAGGCCTGCCTTCTGATAATGCCATCATCGCTACCATCTACATATTGCTTATTAAGGTTTTGTGCCCACAGCTTGGAATACCATAGTTGAAACCATATGATGAAGTAGTCTACCCATACCATTCAGCTACTTGGTATTGCGCTCACTTGAGTTTTTAAAACTCTTCCCGCCAGTGAGCCTGCTCTCAAACTTCCTTAACTCAAACAAATCAGAATTCTCTGGCAATTTGTTCATTTTAAAGAGCTGTACTCCTCCATCCCTTACATCAAAATTTCTATTCAACAATCGGTGATCGAATTCAAAATTTACACCCCCAACTCGTGAGGTATACCACTATACCAAAAACCCATCCCTTATTTTCTCAAGTCTTCCTCTTCTCAGATTTAAATAAAATTTCCAGACTAACGTTGTGTATAATTTTTCATTCATAGACAACAGAGGTTCCCAGATTAAACAAATCTAAAATATTTATGAAATTTAAAAAGGCATTTGTATCAACCCGATAACTAACAACGATTATTCTATTCCTAGATATCCAATCATTATAATCAGTTTCACATTTCAAGTCAAGAAATTGGAGTACCTGAGTGTCAGTGCTTTTTTCCTCGAGTAGATGCTCCAATGAAGTAGTATGAGAGGTTGGTTCATCGACTGCCATATTCTTGTCATTTTTCTTTCCAACTGCTTAGGTAGGGGTGATTGGTTTCTTTCCCACTGCTTTCCTTTTCTTGGTTTCTTTTGCCATCAGTTCTGTTGCTTTGCTAGTTTTCGAAGTTTTAGCCATGGCAGATGAGATTTTAAGGGTTTTTGTCTCTCTGGTTTTGGTGTAAGAATGATGTGCAGAGGAAAAAGAGAGAGATAACAGTTTTAGATTTTGAAAAAGTGAAAGTGATTTAAGTGGGTTTGAAATCCTTTGGTCTTTATAAGGTATTGAGTGGATAAATACAATCAAATATATTGAAAAAAGTGATTTTTTAGAGATTTGAAAAGATATTTTGACAAAGAGAGAGTATTTGTGGCTAAAAAAAAATGTGGATATTTAGAGTTTGAAATTTTGAAAGGTTTGGGCAAAGAAACCGCTCATCCAAATTGTCTATCCAAACGTGAATTACACTTGGCGATAAGATGCCACAATTTTGTACTTGAAACTTAGTCCAAAATGCCTATCCGATTTTGTCAAATAGTATTTTGATTTGAGAGATAGTTCTAATGAGGTTTATTTTTGGATTTACATCTTCCAATTTCAACATCCAACAACTCCATCCAGAATCAAACTTCGTTAGTGTCCTGCAAGAACAAACAGTTTACTCAAAAGAAAATTAATTTCATGATCGGGTAATTCCCAAACCTCTTAATAGATGATTAAATCTATCTTCAGCTAATAGTTTGGTGAATATATTTACAAGTTGATCATTAGTAGGAATATACTAAACATAAACATCACCCTTAAGCATATGATCTTGAAATGATATTTAATCTCAATGTGCTTAGTTTTTGAGTGCTGAACAAGATTTTTAGTTAAATTTATAGTACTAGTGTTATCACACAAAATGGGAACACACTTAAAATTAAGGCGAAAATCGAGTAAAGTATGTTTCATCCATAGGATTTGAGCATAACAACTTATTGTAGCTATATATTCAGTTTCGGTTGTTGAAAGAGATACACAAGCTTGTTTCTTGTTGTATCAAGAAACTAATGAATATCCAAGAAATTGACAATGCCCACTTGTACTTTTTCTTTCAACTTTACACCCTACATAATTTGCATCCATATATCCTATAAGATCAGAAGAGTTTGTTTGAGGATCTTATAATCCATAATCATGTGTCCTAATCAAGTATCTAAAAATACTTTTTACAGTGCATAAATGTGAGTCATTAGGATAAAATTAAAACCTTGTACAAAGGCAAACCGAGAACATGATATCATGACGGCTAGTAGTAAGATATAGAAGGCTTCCAATCATATCTCGATATTTTGATTCATCTACTTTCTTACCCTTTTCATCTTTGCCAAGCTTTTGAGAGGTGCTCATAGGCGTACTGATTTCTGATATGGCCTAAATTAGTTATATATTTCCTAGTTATTTGAGGTCATTTTGTGAAACATTTTGTACAATAACTAGCCATATTCTTTCATATTCGAGACTTTACCCTTGAAAATGTATTTTGTGCATTATTTCAGATTTTAGGAGTAAAATAAGGCAAAAACGTCACTAAACAGAATAGAGGCGGCACCGGCCTGGACAGGAGAACTGGGGCCGGCCACGTGCTGTTGGTATGCACTTCAAGACGATGAAAAATAGGTGAAACAAAGCTAAAAAGAACACAGCCGGTGCCGGTTGGGTGCTCAGAGGCGGCGCTGGCTGCAGTCTGGAAGAGTTGGCACGAAAATTAAGAAAAATCAACGAATGACCAGAGGGACAAAACACAACTGACGTTGGCCCTAAACAGGCCAGGTGGTGCTAGCTGTGCATTGGTACTGAGGCGGTGCCTAGATTTTCATGCGCATTTTTTGGCAATTTGCAGAGTTTTAGTATTTTTCCTACTTCTATTCGGCCAAAAACCCTAGAAGGACGAATTTAGACACTTCTAAAGCCTATAAATAGAGGGAAGACGCGAGGAAAAAAGGAGATTTCGAAGATCAAAATAGAAAATCACTCAAATATAAGGAGGAATTCTTCAAATCAAGGAGGATTGTACAAGAGAGTCTACGAAGGAAGAAGAATGAGGCTTATCTATGAGTACTTTCTTTTAACTTTGTTTTCTTTTCTTGAACAATGATGCATTAATTGTTTTATTGTAATTTGACATTGTTTCCGATATTCATGATTTTTAGAGTTACTTTGATCTTTTAATTAATTGATTGTTATTCTTAGTATTTAATTACTTATACTGATTACAAGATTAATTTGTTGTTTCTCTCTATTAACATGCTTGGAAAAGAGGTTGATGGTGGTCTCAATTTATTAATTTCATATTTATTATCTCTTAACTTGCTTGGAAAATGTGTTAATTGTTAAGAACTGAGTAATTAAAGGTTAATTGATGTCTGCCAGAATATGGATTCACTAGTTAATTTCATGTTTTAAATTTGTCAGAATGTGGAGATTTAATCAAGGATTGTGTTTAATGCATCTTTTGGGTGAATTAGTTGAGACAGAATATGTGATACTAATTTGTCTAGAAGATAGTGATTTCATGGATTGAAAAAAAAGTGAATCTTTCTTAATCCTTCATGATTCCAAGAGAATGATTAGTTATGATAATGGTGTGGTACTTTAAGGTCATGTTTGTCAAAATAATAGTTTGAGTCACATAATTCTCCATCCTTGACATGTATATATTCTTTTATTTTACTTTATTTTTCTTTTTATTCTTTTTCACTTTATTGAGTCGATTAAACAATGAAAGAAAAGTAATTAATGCATACTTGTTCCTTGAAGATCGACACTTTTTAAACCCTATGCCATGCTTAATAATATGTACTCTTACTCATATGTGTAATTTGGGGTTAACATTTTAATTTAAACTTGATTGGGAATGTGCTTATTTTTATATGATTTTTATGCCCAAATTCCAACACATCAAGTTTTTGGCGCCGTTGCCGGGGAACAATATCATGAAAGCTTAGATTTTATTGATTTAACCATGTTTATATGTTTATATGTTCATATGTCAATATGTAAATATGTATATATATATATATATATTCTTTGTGTAAATCGGTGTTATATCTTGTTGTTTGTAACATTGTGTGACTTAATTGACTAACATACTTCATGTTGTACTGTAAATACCACTAACTTTTGTATGTAAATAGTTGGGAATTCATGTGTTTTTCTTTTCTTTATTTTTATATTATTTGTTTTTACCTTTTGTTTATTTTCTTTTCTTTATTTTTTAATTATTTTTTTGTTTTTATTTTTGATTTGATTTTTATTTTTCTTTGAGCGCGGGATTGACATCATCATGAACAACTACTTTTGGGCACAAGATTAAAGGAGCTACAATGATGAGAATTTGGCAAGTTGCAATCTCGGATCGATGCTTTTTGTGAGACGTCACTTGAAGCCTCAATGCATTCTTTTGTTGCCAACTCAAATTCTTCCATTAAGTGGCATAAAGAAGTATCCCAACGATTGAGCTATCAAAGAACACAACTAGCCAAGTTGGTTGAGGATGCCATAAAGGCCCATATGCTTGAACAAGAGAATCTCCAAAGAAAGGAGATAGGATATGAGGACCAATTGTCCAATGTGGAAAGGGAGGTATTCAATTCTACTCTACGTGCTAATAATTCTAATCTCTCTTTACCATATGATTTTTTAGGTTCCTCTTAATTCTTAGAGAACAAGAGTCCAAATAATGATGTGTTAAATTTATCATGCCTCAAGGAGTTGGATCTTTCAATGCTATATCATAAGAAGTCTTTAGAGGATAGTGGTAATTTTTACCCTTCACCCCATTCAAAGGGAGGTAATTTGGTATTTGTAGATATATTTAAAAAATAAGGATTTCTTGATCTCATCTTTAAGAACTCAAAGACTAAATTTAAAGGGGAATTTTAATTATGAACATTCTTTTGAAGGGTTAAAAGGTGATTTCAAGTTTGATGCATTCTTTAGAGATCATTTTTATGTGTTTTGCTTTAGTGAGAAAAATTATTTTCATAAACCTTCTATTTTTCAAAAACCTCTCTTCATTCTACATTCATCATACCTATCTTCTATTTTGAGCATTTAGTTCTTTTCACAAGAGTTGTGGTAAAATTTTTGAAAAAACTTTTCACCTATTTTGGTGTGCCTAAGGTGCTCATTAGTGATAAGGGGACTCATTTTCGTAATACTCGAATGGAAAAATTTCTTAAACATCTAGGAGTGAACTATAGGTTTGCCACCTACTATCATCCCCAAACAAGTGGACAGGTTGAAGTGGTTAATGGAGAAATCAAAGGAACCAACCTCCTTTGAACAACAATTCAACACTACTTACTGTATGTTTTTCTTTTTCGTACTCTTTTCTTTAATTTTTGCTTATTTTTCTTTTCTAATTTTTATGCTTTTGTGTGTTTCTTTTGTATATTTTTCTTCCTAGGTACTTCAATAATGCTCCTTGCTGCTGGAATTCAACTCTTTTGTAAGAGAATGCACAATGCAATGGAAATATTTTCTTTTTTCTCTTTTCCCCTTTATTTTTGGTCCCATGACAATGTTTCCTTGCTCTATTTGTTTGGCCATTGAGGACAATGTCCAGTTTAAGTGTGGGGCGTGGTTAGAATTGGAATTCTTCTATGCTTCATTCTTCTGAAATTATTTGAACCTTTTGAGCAAATTTTTCAATTTTTTTCTGAATTTGTGAGCTTTCAAAATGTATTTTTAATGCATGTCTTTGTGCTAGATCATAGAGCATATGTTCTACATCATTTGTGGCTTATGCATGACTTTTTGCACGCACTTAGACTAAGTAGTTCTTGATCAAATGCTTTATATTTTCTTAAACCTGTTTTTCTGCTAAAATTCATTGAGCATTCTAGAACTTACTTAAATACCTCTCAAGGCGAAATAAGAAAGACATTCATGAGTTAACTTAGGGATGACGGTAATAGGCCTTCTTTGGATAGTTTGAGCTTTTCAAGCTTACCTATTTTATATTATCCCTAGTGCCTATTTTAAGCCTAAATTGTTAATTTCTTTCTTAAACTCATTATCATACTTTGTCCATTACTTCTTTCTAAGAGTTTGATTTACCTTCCAAATCTTTGATTGCTCTTGATGGATAAAAGTACAAGTAGAAGAATTATGAGGGAGAATGCGTGTGTAAATGTCATGACTTATTACTTTCACTCATGCATCATGTATTGAGTTGGAGTTGTGAAAGGAGAAAGGATAAAGGAGGAAGAAAGATAGAGAAAAACAAAAAGCTGCTAGAAAATGTTGAAAGAAAAAAAAAACTAAAAAAAAAACAAAAACAACATTTGAAAAGAAGAGAAAAAGGAAACGAAAGGCTAAAAGAAAAAGAAAAGAAGAGCACAGGAAGAAAAGAGCTGGAATAAAAATTGCTGAAATTTTTGATGATCTTGTGCAATATGATTGATGAGTTGATTTGATGAAAAGAATGCAAGATTTGTTTGAGCTATGATATGATTACTATACGAGGTTATTGGTTTTTTATTGTTTTGGGACAGGAGAGCAAGAAAAGTTGGAATCTATTGGTACATTTTGTTTATCCATTTCTTGCAAACTCTCATCTTCTTTGATATTTGATTTTCCTATATCCTTCGTTTGGCAGCTACATTACAAACCCTTTAGCCTTACATTACAAGCTTAAAATTCCTACTTGACCTAAGTAAAATCATAATATGTCTTGGATTAGTGGAGAAAGTGTATGAAAAGTAAGCTTATGGAATGCAAATTGTTTTGAACTAAATTCTTTCCAATGGTTTGAGAATGATGTTAAGTGTTGGGATGATTCTACTAGTCATTCTTCACATACACAAGTCTTACATTTGTTATGAAAGGTATACTAGCAAATGTTTTGTTGTCTTGAATAAAAAAAGCATTGGAAATATTATTTTGAAATTGATTGAATGATTTTGTGAAAACTTGTGTTTTTTCTACTTGTCTTTAATACTTTGCTTGAGGACAAGCAAAGAGCTAAGTGTGGAGAAATATGATAAGGCCTCAATTAGTAATATATTTTCTAGTTATTTGAAGCCATTTTGTGATACATTTTGTACAATAACTGGTCATATTTCTTCATATTTGAGATTTTACCCTTGAAAATGTATTTTGTGCATTATTTCAGATTTTAG
Organism: Voacanga thouarsii; assembly: GCA_026120185.1. NCBI lineage: Eukaryota > Viridiplantae > Streptophyta > Magnoliopsida > Gentianales > Apocynaceae > Voacanga > Voacanga thouarsii. The sequence goes on along the minus strand of JANUWF010001127.1, from coordinate 1,732,419 downwards.
GGGTAAAATAAGGCAAAAACGTCGCTAAACAAAATAGAGGTAGCGCCGGCCAGGACAGAAGAACCGGTGCTAGCCACGTACTGCTTGAAGGATTTGAACATAAACAGAGAGCATGCACGGTGGACAGAAAAATGGAGGAAAATCAAATATAACAGAGCATGGCAGCAGCATAGAGGAATTAAAACTATACCTCTTGGAGCCTTAAACCATGAAGATTGAGGGATAGTGAATTGAAACACCAAAAACAGCTTCCTTCTCTCCCGTAAGATGAAGCTTCGGTTGCCAACTTCTTCTCCTCCGGTGCAATGCTTGGCTTTTCAATTCTTAGAATATGACCCAGCCTAATCTCAGTTGGTGAACACAGAAATAGGAAGAAGAAAGTCTCAAATTTTTCCACTCCTTCCTCGTCAGTTAGCTTGGCTTCCATGGCTTCTTATACAACAAAACAAAAGCCAGTGAAGAAAACCAAAAGCCACAAGAGACAGAAAGCCAAGAGACTCGGGAAGAGGTTTTTTTTTCTTTCTAAATTTTATTTTATTTTTTCCACACAGAAAGCCAAGAGTCATGAAACCAAAAATAATTATTTTGATAAAAATAATATTCCTGGGATTTAATATTTCAAATACCCGAATATTATTAACAAAATAAATTTTGGCTTCACCCTAAACTTTTCTGAACTGTGTCTGGAAAAATCCTATGGTCTAGGCTATTGGGCTAAAATAATATTTATTATTTTTCTTGAACCTGCAAATTTCAAAATAATAAACATTAATTATTTTTCTTGGGATTAAATAAATAACCCAGTAAATAATTAATTAGCCCAAATGAACCAAAAAATAATTAAACTTTAATTATTTATTTCTTGGGATTAAATAAATAAATAACCCAATAAATAATTAAGTATTAATTATTTTCTTCTAGTTTAAGTCCCGATTAATTTTTCTAATTATTTAAACTGGACCTCGACCCTGAATAATTAATTAACCAATTAAACTAGATAATATATTTCTCTCCATTTATTTTATTCCAATCTAATAATAAATTAAACTTCCCGAATAAAATAATACCCTCTCAACTGAGATTAATTTCTCAACCCAAAAATTAATTAGGACTTACGGGCTATTCCAAGGAACAAAAAGACACATCGCCTTGGCTATTAAAATGACCAAAATACCCCTACTATATAAATAGATGTATTTTGCATTTTAAATATTTCCTAATATCACCATAAGGAAATATTGACCCCAAGGACAATGCTGCATTAGCAAAGTCTTTGACCTACAGGTAAAATGACTAAAATACCCCTCTACACATCGTCGTACATTTAGAGAGGAAGAAGTGTACTAACACATCTCTAAATGACATCTACCATCCTTATGCTTCTAGTCCAATGATCTACGACTTCCTGGAGTGTTTCCGCTTTCCAAGGGATCTACCCAAAAGCAAACATCCAAGTCATGTTTCCCAGGGCCCTGGATATTTAGATCATTTGGACAACCACAAGGGGCGATATAGTGTAGAAACTATCTTGTACAAGTCTATCTTAACTAACTAGTTACACATACCCAACATGCAAGTATATTGGCCCTACGATAGAACCTCAACTATAGCATATCAAAGTATATGTTTCCAACTTTGCCAGACTACCAACTCATACTCAAGTCATAGAGTACTAGTTCACGCTGTAGCGGTAGTAGTCTAGGTTTCTACCATATAGTACTTTTAGAAACTACTACTACATGTCTTATTCTACGTATTCGAAATACCCTTATATCATGAAGTGAGTGGACTACTTAATGGCTAAAAATAAATCATTCCCCATTTGAAATTCATAACATAATAACCTAAACATGATGAAATTCTCATTCTCATCAATCGGTTAAGAACAAATGTTTATGTGTTTAAATAACCCATGATCCATACCTTATTGTGAAAGACTTCCATTCACATGGATCACTTATTTAAACACAATGGGTCTGTTCCCAACGAAAATGTGCACAAATAATGCAAATAAATTCACAAACGATTTTTGAAAATAAATTCTTTTATCAACATATTCGATATTTATATCAAAAACCTAGTCTAAGAGGGCATACATTCCAACAATCTCCCACTTGCACTCTAAGACTAGGTAAGTCCATAAGTGCCCACCCCAATGGCGTCTAAGTGTCCCTTAAAGACCCTTCTCAGCCAAATACTTGGTAAATGGATCTGCTAGATTGTTCTCGGAGGCAATCTGTACCACCACGACTTTCCGTTTCTGGATGAATTCCCGAATCAGGTGGTACTACCCCTCAATGTGCTTTCCCTCCTTGTGGTTCCGAGGTTCCTTTGAGGTACTTGAGAATATGCTTTACAGCTTGCCAATGAACCTCCCCAGGGTTTGACTGATATCTACTAACTAAGCCTACGGCAAAGCAGATATCTGGCCTAGTACACAGCATGGTGTATATGAGACTTCCCACAGCCGAAGCGTAGGGAATCCTACTCATTCTGTCATTTTCTTCTTGAGACTTAAGACAGTCCCTTGAAGAAAGAGACAACCCATGTCTGCAAGGATTTAGAGTTCCCTTGCATGAGTCCATGTTGTACTTGGTCAGCATCTTGTCAATGTATACGACTTGGGATAATCCTAACATTCTCTACTTTCTATTTCTAAGAAGTCTAATCCCGAGAATGTAGCTGGCTTCTCCCCAGTCCTTCATACTAAATTGACTAGATAGCCAAACCTTTGTAGATGACAATGACCTTACATCATTTCCAATGAGTAGAATGTCATCCACATACAAGATAAGAAAAACCACATTAAACCCCCTCAAGTTTCTTGTACACGCATAGTTCATCCTCGTTTTGAATAAAATCGTAAAACTTTACAGTCTCATTAAAACAAATGTTCCACGCTCTCGATGCCGCTTAAGTCTATAAATGGACTTCTTAAGCTTGCAAACCATATATTCTTGACCTTCAGCAATAAAACCTTCCGGTTGGAACATATAGATGTCTTCGCTAAGATGGTCATTCAAAAATGTAGTCTTAGCATCCATTTGTCATATCTCGTAGTTATAATGACATGCAATGGCAAGAAGGATACGGATGGACTTAAGCATGGCTACCGGGGAAAAGGTTTCCTCATAATCGATCCCTTCTTTCTGAGTATACCTTTTTGCCACTAGCCTAGCTTTGAAGGTTTCCATCTTCCCATCTGCTCCCCTCTTTCTCTTGTACACCCAATTACACCCAATGGATTTTATCCCTTCAGTTGAAACTACAAGATCCCAAACCTGATTAAAATACATAGACTTAATCTCGGCTTTCATTGCTTCATGCCATAGATTTGCATCGGCATCAGAAATTACCTCCTCGTATCTAGTGGGGTCTTGTTCGTGATGGTCAGAGACCAGCTCAAAAGCTTCTCCATACCATCTATCCGGAATCCTAGACACTCTCCTACTACAACGAGGCACCATTTTTACAGGCTCTTGAGGTTGTGCCTCTTCTTGTTCCACAATCAGGTCAAAAGAAGTTGCTTCCGAAGATAACTTCTTCTCGAGTTCCAACCTAATTGAACCTTTCGTGGAAGTACTTTGATCATCCTCTAAGTATCTAGCATTGGTACTAACCAGTACTTTCCGCTCCTTAGGATGATAAAAATAACCACCCTTTGTTCCTTTTGGATACCCAACAAAATAGCATAATTCTAATATTGGTTCCAACTTATCTTTCTTGATCAATACATAAGCTGGATAACCCCATATCCTGAGATGATTTAGACTCGACTTATGCCCAGTCCACATCTCATAGGGAATCCTAGGTACAGACTTGGAAGGCACTAAGTTCAGAATGTATGCTACTGTTTCCAAGGTATATCCCTAAAAAGATACTGGAAAAGTAGCATGAGACATCATGCTTCTAACCATTTCCATCAATGTCCTGTTCTTTCTCTCAGCCACTCCGTTCTACTAGAATGTCCCCAGTGCAGAGAGTTGGAATACTATCTCATGATGTACCATGTAGTTCTTGAATTCACCTAGAAGGTACTCTCTACCACGATCTGATCGTAAGGCCTTGATTAATTTACCTGTCTGACACTCCACTTCAGCCTTAAACTCCTTGAATTTATCAAAAGAGTCAGACTTGCGCCTCATTAGGTAAATATATCCAAACCTTGTACAATCATCCGTGAAAGTGATGAAGTATTCAAAACCTCCTCTAGCTGGTGTAGACAAGGGACCACACACATCAGTGTGAACAAGACTCAATACTTCCTTGGCCCTATCCACCTTTGGGATAACAGACATTTTGGTCATCTTTCTCATCAGGCAGGATTCATACTGAGGTCAATTTTCCAATCTCAACGCGCCCAAAAGCCCATCATGGATTAGCCCTTGAATCCTGGTTGAATTGATATGACCCAACCTTAGATGCCAAAAACATGAGTCATTGACATTAGTCTTTCTCTTCTTTGTTAAAGGTTCAAATTGAGTGTTATTTGATTAATTGTTAATAGGATTTAAATAGAATAGATTCCTATACATGTGCCCAGTACATAAGATTTTTTCATCTCTACAGATAGAAATACCAGAATGGAAAGATACAGAATATCCTTGATTTATTAGTTTTCCAACTAAAATCAAATTCTAATGAAAACCAGGTACATATAAAATATCTATTAAAACCATTTTTTTATTATAATAAAAAACAAGATCCAACTCTCCTACTGTGAGGGCCCAGACTTGTGCTCCATTTCCCACGCGTAATCCATGTTCGCCCTTCTTGAGTCTTCTTATCTTTCTAAACCCCTCCAAAGAGTTACAGATATGATCAGTGGCTCCTGAATCAATAATCCAAGTGGAAGTTGATCCAACCATTGATATAGACTCTAGATAGAAAACATTACCCGTGGGTTTTTCTTGGCTTGAAGATCTGGACACTCCTTTTTCTAGTGTCCTTTCTTCCCACATTTGAAGCACTTGCCCTTTAGTTTATCTTTGGGCTGGGTCTTGGGCTGGGCTGCTACGTTTCCCTTCTTCCTTTTGAACTTTCTGAGCTTGGACCCAGTTCTTGAGGAAGAAGCCTTAGCAATCATGGCCTTTGATTGTGGCTTCATGACTTTCTCTGCCATCTGGAGTTCCTTCATCAACTCAGTCAAACTTATATTTAATTTGTTCATATTGTAGTTTAATTTGAATTGAGTAAAGGAACCCGATAGAGACTCGAGAACCATGTCCACTTGGCTCTCGAGGTCAACGATTGCCCCTAAGATTTCTGCCTCCTCGAAAGCAGCAATCATCTTGAGCATATACTCCCTGACTGATGCTCCCTCAGCCATCTTAGCGTTTATTATAGTTCAAAGAGCCTCCTGCCTTGCAGGCCGGCTTTTATCCGCCAACATAGTGACCAATGAATGACTAATATCATACGCAAAAGCCATGTGCTCGTATTTAGACTGGAGCACATTAGACATGGAGGCTAGCATATAGCAACGTGACATTTCATTAGCCTTCTTTCATGCCTTCTCAGCCTCTCGCTCTTCGTCGGTGGAATCTTCCCCGATCACAGGACAGGTATCGTAAAGGACATACTTATACTCCTTGGCTGTGAGTATTATGTCCACGTTCCTCTTCCAGTCCACATAGTTTGGTCCCGTTAACTTATTCTTACGGAGAATAACGGCCAAATGACTAAAAGAACCTCTCACCATTTCTGAAAAATGAAAAATAAAAGAAAGGATAGTTTGTAAAAATAAATTTGTGCACTGAAATTAATTTGGCTCTTACGAAAACTGACATAGCTTCTTTAGAAGATTAACAGTTCCCTAAGCTAAGTGTATTAACCACCACAAATTAATTTCCCTTTTAGGTACTAATCTAGAGAATAACTCCATCGTGGGATGCTCGTTTCCTCTCATTTCCTATGGACATTCCTCGTACTATAACCTCCAACGTGGGCTGGCCGATTATAGTACATGTCCCGGGTTATTAATTACATCCTTCCATTAGATCTAGACCCTTACGGTATCCTCATCCTATATGGGTTCACTCCCAGGGTGATGCGAGGGGACCCACGATCTCTAATGAGGATCGTGATGGAAGCCATGGGGGTGTTGGAACCCCTTTCCCACTTAGTCATTTAAAATAAAGTTTTCTGGAAAAATATCCTTTTGAAAATTCCATTAAGTTTTTTCTTAACTTAAAAATAAAATATCTAAATCCATTAAAATCTTTATATCAAGGATTATATCATTTGAGAGATTTTTCCATGGACTAATTTTATTAAAGTTAAAACTTAATGATTTCAAAAATTTTCCAATTAAAACTTTCTCGAGACTTTGGTCTCAAGTTTATTTAACAAAATAATTTTTCTTGTGCAAAACAAAATAAAATGGCTTTCTATTTTAACTTATAAAAATATCTAAATCCAATATATTTTCTATGTCAAGGATTATATCCTTTGAGAAAATATCAAAGGATTAATTTTTGTTCGAGTTAAAATAACCATTTAATTTTTAAAGAAAAAATTTTTCCTTGTAAAACTATTCCCAAAGACTTTGGTCATTGAGAAAATGCGTACATAAGTACACAAAAAAAATAACATGCCAGAAAACAGTAAACATTTTCATGCTTTTCTATTTTTAAACCTAAGTGCCCAAATAATAGAATTAAACACATTAATTAATTAATTAATGATCTTGTTTAATCCTAAAATTCTTTACTAATATTTTTCATGCAAATATATTCCAAGAATATAAACTATTGCAAAAATATTAACTTCGCCTGGTATGAGACCCAAATTAAAAAAAAAATTGACTGACGGTCCACATGCACCGATGCACCAGATCCGCGCCCAGTAGCACTGCGGTCCATCGGGCGCTCAGTGCACCAGCCGCACTAGATCGTGTACAGTTGTGACCCGTGAGCCCGCCCTCAACCCGCGCCCGCTTCCTCTCTGCGCTCGACCCGCGCGTTTAACCGTTACGGCCAGCCGACCGGCGCGCGAAATTGCAATTTCGCAATTCAATTGGCTCGGCTCGGAGCAGAGAAGCCAGCGGCTCTAGACACAGATTCTAGGCGGCGGCTCGGCTCGGCTCGACATGATCGGCGGCTTAGGAACAGTTCTTCTTCTTCTCCGCGACGTTTTTCTGCACTCTGCCTGCGTTTTTTCTTCTTTTTCACTTCCATTGGCTTCTTTGGACATTTTTCATCAAAAAATCTCATCCAAAACAAAATCACAACCACCTATACCCATTTAAATTGGGTTTACATGATCAAATTCTCAAAGCCAGAAAATTACAGTGCATGCTATACTTCAATGGTAAAGCTTACAAAACCTCCTATCCCATACCAAAACAGCGAAGAATCAAATGTTTAAGCGCCAAACAATTTTCTTCTCCATTTTTATTAACTAACATGCTCCCTAAGTCAATCAAATCCAATGCTCTAATACCACTTGAAGGATTTGAACATAAACAGAAAGCATGCACGGTAGACAGAAAAATGGAGGAAAATCATATATAACAGAGCATGGAAGTAGCATGGAGGGATTAAAACCATACCTCTTAGAGCCTTAAACCATGAAGATTGAGGGATAGTGAATTGAAACACCAAAAACAGCTTCCTTCTCTCTCGTGAGATGAAGCTCCGGTTGCCAACTTCTTCTCATCCGGTGCAATGCTTGGCTTTTCAATTCTTAGAATATAACCCAGCCTAATCTCAGTTGATGAACACAGAAATGGGATGAAGAAAGTCTCAGATTTTTCCACTCCTTCCTCGTCAGTTAGCTTGGCTTCCATGGCTTCTTATGTAACAAAACAAAAGCCAGTGAAGAAAACCAAAAGCCAAGAGACTCGGGGAGAGGTTTTTTTTTCTTTCTAAATTTTATTTTATTTTTTCACACAAAAAGCCAAGAGTCATGAAATCAAAAATAATTATTTTAATAAAAATAATATTCTCGAGATTTAATATTTCAAACACCCGAATATTATTAACAAAATAAATTTTGGCTTCACCCTAAACTTTCTGAACTGTGTCCGAAAAAATTCTATGGTCCAGGCTATTGGGCCAAAATAATATTTATTATTTTTCTTAGACCCGCAAATTCCAAAATAATAAACATTAATTATTTTTCTTGTGATTAAATAAATAACCCAATAAATAATTAATGAGCCCAAATGAACCAAAAAATAATTAAACTTTAATTATTTATTTCTTGGGATTAAATAAATAAATAACCCAATAAATAATTAAGTATTAATTATTTTCTTCTAGTTTAAGTCCCGATTAATTTTTTTAATTATTTAAACTGGACTTTGGCCCTGAATAATTAATTAACCAATTAAACTAGATAATAAATTTCTCTCCATTTATTTTATTCCAATCTAATAATAAATTAAACTTCCCGAATAAAATAATACCCTCTCAACTGAGATTAATTTCTCAATCCAAAAATTAATTAGGACTTACGGGTTATTCCGGGGACCAAAAAGACACATCGCCTTGGCTATTAAAATAACCAAAATACCCCTACTATATAAATAGATGTATTTTGCATTTTAAAAATTTTCTAATATCACCATAAGGAAATATTGACCCCAAGGACAATGCTACATTAGCAAAGTCTTCGACCTACAGATAAAATAACTAAAATACCCCTCTACACATCGTCGTACATTTAGAGAGGAAGAAGTGTACTAATACCTCTCTAAATGATATCTACCATCATTAGGCTTCTAGTCCAATGATCCACGACTTCCTGGAGTGTTTCCGCTTTCCAAGGGATCTACCCAAAAGCAAACATCCAAGTCATGTTTCCCAGGGCCCTGGATATTTAGATCATTCAGACAACCACAATGGGCGATATAGTGTAGAAACTATCTTGTACAAGTTTGTCTTAACTAACTAGTTACACATACCCAACATGCAAGTATATTGGCCCTACGATAGAACCTCAACTATAGCATATCAAAGTATATGCTTCCAGCTTCGCCAGACTACCAACTCATACTCAAGTCATAGAGTACTAGTCCACGCTGTAGTGGTAGTAGTCTAAGTTTCTACCATATAGTATTTTTAGAAACCACTACAACAGGTCCTGTTCTACGTATTCGAAATACGCTTATGTCATGAAGCGAGTGGACTACTCAATGGCTAAAGGTAAACCATTCCCCATTTGGAATTCATAACATAATAACCTAAACATGATGAAATTCTCATTCTCATCAATCGGTTAAGAACAAATGTTTATGTGTTTAAATAACCCATGATCCATTCCTTACTGTGAAAGACCTCCATTTACATGGATCACTTATTTAAACATAACAAGTCTGTTCCAAACAAAAATGTGCACAAATAAAGTAAATAAATTCACAAACGATTTTTGAAAATAAATTCTTTTATCAACATATTCGATATTTATTTCAGAAACCTAGTTTAAGAGGGCATACATTCCAACACTGTTGGTACGTACTTCGAAACGATAAAACATCAGTGAAACAGAGCTAAACAGAACCCAGTCGGCACCAGTAGGGAGCTCAGAAATAGCACCGGTTGCAGTCTGGAAGAGTTGGCACAAAAATCAAGAAAAATCATTGAATGAACGGATGGACAGAACACAACCGATGCCGGCCCTAGACAGGCCAAGCGGAGCTGGCTGTGCATTGGTGCTGAGGCGATGCCTCAATTTTTGTGTGCATTTTTTGGCAATATGCAGAGTTTTAGTATTTTTCTACTTCTATTCAGCTAAAAACCCTAGATGGACGAATTTAGGCACTTCTAAAGCCTATAAATAGAGGGAAAACACAAGGAAAAAAGGAGATTTCGAAGATCAAAATAGAAAATCACTCAAATTCAAGGAGGAATTCTTCAAATCAAGGAGTATTGTACAAGAAAGTCTACGAAGGAAGAAGAATAAGGCTTGTCTATGAGTGCTTTCTTTTAACTTTATTTTCTTTTCTTGAACAATGATGTACTAATTGTTTTATTGCAATTTGACATTGTTTCCGTTATTCATGATTTTTAAAGTTACTTTAATCTTTTGATTAATTGATTGTTATTCTTGGTATTTAATTACTTATGCTGATTACAAGATTAATTTGTTATTTCTCTCTATTAACTTGCTTGGAAAAAAGAGTTGATGGTGGTCTTAATTTATTAATTTCATATTTGTTGTCTCTTAACTTGCTTAGAAAAGGGTTAATTGCTAAGAATTGAATAATTAAAGGTTAATTAATGTCTGCCAGAATATGAATTCACTGGTTAATTTCATATTTTAAATTTGCCAGAATATGGAGATTTAATCAAGGATTATGTTTAATGTATCTTTTGGGTGAATTAGTTGAAACATAATATGTGATGCTAATTTATCTAGAAGATAGTGATTTCATGGATTGAAAAAGAAGTGAATCTATCTTAATCCTTCATGATGCCAAGAAAATGATTAGTTATGATAATGATTGGGTACTTTAAGGTCATGTTTGTCAAAATAATAGTTTGAGTTTCATAATTCTCCATCCTTGACATGTATATATTCTTTTATTTTATTTTATTTTCCTTTTTATTCTTTTTCACTTTATTGAATCGGTTAAATAATGAAAGAAAAGTAATTAATGCATACTTGTTGCTTAAAGATCGACACTCGTTTTAAACCCTATGCTATACTTAATGATGAGTACGCTTGCTCATATGTGTAATTTGGGATTAACATTTTAATTTAAACTTGATTGGGAATGTGCTTATTTTTATATGATTTTTATACCCAAACTCCAACACATCAATTTCCTTTTCTTGATTCATTCCGAACCTTTTGAGCAATTCTTTAACATATTTAAATTGATTTAGAAAGATATTATCTTTGGTTTGCTTAATTTGTAGCTCGGGAAAGAAGTTAAGTTCTCCCATCATACTTATATCAAACTCTTACTGCATGGTCTTAGCAAATTTCTTACATAAAGATTCACTAGTAGCTCAAAAAATGATGTCATCAACATATATTTGAACAATCAAAAGATCATCATAGTTTTCAACTTTAATGAACAAAGTAGTGTCAATAACACCTCTTGAAAAGCCTTTAGGAAGGAGAAAGCCACTAAGTCTTTTATACTAAGCACAAGAAGCTTATTTTAAACCATAAAAAGCTTTGGAAAGTTTAAAGACATGATTTGGAAAATGTTCATGAATAAAACTAGGGGGTTGCTCCAAATATATTTTTTCTTCAATAAAACCATTTAAAAAAGCACTTTTAACATCCATTTGATAGAGTATGAAACCTTTGAAGGATGCAAAAGAAAGCAACATTCTAATATAGTCTAGCCACGGGTGCCAATGATTCATCATAATCAATGCCCTCCTCTTGATTGAAACCTTGAGCAACGAGTCTAGCTTTGTTTCTAATAACAACACATGCTCATCAAGTTTATTTCTAAATACCCACTTGGTGCCAATCATGGGATGGTCAAGTAGTCTAGGAACAAGTCTCCAAACTTGATTTCTCTCGAATTAATTTAATTCTTCTTACATGGCCATAATCAAAAAATCATCACATAAAGCCACATCAATGCAATTAAGTTCAAAAAGGTGACATATCCATCATTTGTAGCTTGAATGTCCTCCATTAGTGTTGCATTTCTAGTTAGATGTCTAGAGCATCCACTATCCAAAAATCACTTTGTAGAGCTCATCTTTTGTGGTGAATGTACTTAAATACAAGATGGAAGAGTGACTTTTAGTACCTATTCTTTCTTGGGTCCTTGGGGGTTAGCAATCGTTCTTTTAATTTTTCATACTGTTCTTTTTCCAAATTCTACTTTCTTCCTAACATGACACTTAGATGTGTTGTATCCATTTTTACCACAATATGTGTAACAAGTATGGGTTATATATAAGGAGCTAGCTTTCACAAAATGAGATTTGTAATTTTCAACTTTGTTCACATGCCTATATCAAAGACCATTTTTGTCTCCAGTTACACATTGCATTCCAATCAATTTATCTAGATTATTTTTGCCATTTGTGAACTTCTCAATGCATGTAGAGAGATCATCAGCTTTCTTTTTCATGTTATCAAAATCACTAAGTATAATTTCAATAGATATCACTTTGTCGCATAAGCATTTATTTGCAAGTGACATACAATGCAAAGAAATTAAAATTTTCAATATATGAACAATTAATAGAATCAAGTAGAGCTTTTTTCTTACTCAACAGCTTAGCATTGCCATCTAACAAGGAATCAATTTTCATTTTTATTTCCTTGTTTCTTCTAGACAGCTTTTTAAGTTCATGGAATATGTCAACAAGAAGCTCACTTAGATCATCTGAATTTTCTAAAGCAGAATCATTTAATTCAGTTACAGAATTAGGAGTAAGCTTTACCTTTTCTTCCATGGCCATGAAGCATATGTTGGCAGTTTTATCTTCAGATTCACCATATTCTTCAGTTCCGGATCCATCTTGATCCCAAGTCTCGATCAGTCCTTTTCCTTTCTTAGCCTTCATGTCCTTTCTTTTCTTTTTGTTCTACTTGACCTCCCTTTCTTTTGCTATTGAACAGTCAGCAACACAATGTTCCGTGCTTTTACACTTATAACATTAAGGTTTGAAATATAAGATTTGTCTCTTCTTTTTGATAAATTTCTTGCCCCTTTTGAATTACCTTTCCTAAATATTTTTCTAAATTTTCTAGCAATCATGGCCAATTCTTTAGAATCTAAATCAGTGCCATAGCCACTTTCAGATTGTTCACTGTTAGTCTCATCATTAGCAGCTTTTAAGGCAGTTTCTCTTTTACCTCTATCGTCATCATCATATTCTTGAAACCTTTTGAGTCTCATTTCATGAGTCAAAAGTGACCTAATTAGTTCTTCGATTGGTAGATTATTCAAGTCTTTAGATTCTTCTATAGCCAAAGTCTTAGGCTACTCGCTTTTTAGTAAGGCATCGAGTATTTTTCTATTTTGCTCTCCAGGGAAATAGATTTTGGCATAAGCTTTCAATCCATTTATAATGTTTGTAAGTCTAGAAAACATATTATTTATGTTCTCATATGGTATAGTCATAAACCAAGAGTTCTTACTTTGATTTCTTTACTTAATTTGTCCCCTCGTGGGTAATCTCAAGTAACTTCCACATTTCATATGTTGAATCACAACCACTAACTCTATTGTATTCATTTGCATCAATAGCACAGCACAATATATTCATTGCCTGAATATTCAGGGTCATTTTTGAAGTATCTTCAATGTCATATTCATCACTCTGTTTAGGCACTTTTCTGCCATCGACAATTTTGAACGGAATAAATGGTCCCTTTTTAATAAGATTCCAAAGCTCATAATTGATTAAGCAAATATAATTTTTCATTATGTTTTTCCAGAATGTATAGTTGCTTCCATTGAACAATGGTGGTCTGTTTGTTGAAGATCCATCAATATATGGTAGGGACGAAGTGTTTGCCATCCAAATCTTTCCTACAAGGCTGTTAGGCCAAAAATAATGTAGACCAGCATTCTGATACCAATAGATAAACCTTAGGGGGTGAATAAGGTTTATGACAAACAAAAATAGATTTTCAAGATTCTCTAAAATCTAGAGAGAAAATAAAAAATGGGTGAGTTTTAAAGAAGAGGCTTTTCCGTCCCGATTTAAATATAGTCACGGATCTTTCAAAGTTTTATCGGATAATAAAAATTAAACTATGTTCAAGGAGACAAATAATGGATCGGCGCCCAGCTCTTACTTTCACATAAATATGTTAAATCAAATTAGTAAATGCAAGTAGAAATGTTGGGTTCTCTAATCAGATGAACAATGAAAATTCAGTCTTAGAGATCAAAATAGATGCAAGAGAATGGATCTAAAAATTTATAGCAATTCGATCCTCAAATGATCTACATCCACTACCTTAAGGACGCACTCAAGGATTTTAACTCAGCCACTAAACCTTTTTCCCAAATTAATTATGGTAGGTAACACCAATCTTAAAATAAAGAGTTACCATACTTGGTTTTACTCCCAACCTCTCTATACCCAATAATCAAGGCTTGCCCCAATCTAGGTTTTATTTTCTTGACCTTGACATAGTTCAAATTTATGAGAGAATACAGATTTAGCTCACAGATTTAGCGAATGTACGCCAAATAAAGCAACTTTACCTTTTCACCTTTAGAACAATGAATCTCACATTGAAGTACAATGTGGATGAGGGATTCTTCTTTTTTAAGTGTATTTAGATATTTATGAAAGTGTTAGTGCAAATCCCTTGCTGAAAATCGTGTTTAAATAACTTTTATAAGGAAAGAAATCAAAGCCCCAACAGCTAGTAATGGTTAGTTTCTACTGTCAGCTTTTGCAGGATTTTGGACTCATAGAGTAAAAGATTGTTCCAAAACACTGTTTTGTGCCACGAAGTATATTTTGAATAGTTTTCAATTTTGCCTTTTTGGAAATAAGCTTTGGAGGGTGTTTTGGATTTAAAAGTCTAGTTCAAAAGCAACTCTACCACAGTCCAAAACAAAACTTTTTTTCTAAAATTCTTTTACGGATAAAAATATGGATAAGAAGAGTACCCTCTTTTTGAAATAGTTTTAAGTGCTTCAATATGAAATAAAATGAACTTGAGGTAAAGAGACATAGGAAATACAAATAATACCTTAACTATAATTTTTTAGTCTATAATTCTTCAAGAATCTCCATGGTATGCAACTTTTTTATAAGGATTTTTTACTTGATCAATCTTTTTTGTACCTCATTATTCATAAGTTGCTTATCAATCCTTTTTGTAAGACTGGAAGAACCAAGGTCAAGCATGTCATAATCTAAGGAGCCTATCATATACAAATCACATGTGTTAGTCCATATCAATGTTTGTCATTTATCAAAACATAGGAGAATGCCCTTTAGGCTAACAGTTTTCTCTTCCTTTTTCTTTTCCTTCTTTTTCTCTTCTTTTCCCCCCTTTTTCCTGTTGTTTTTCCAGTTGCAACATGGCCCAACCACCACTCTTCATCTTCTATCTATAGAAGAATTTCCATCCTAGTCACCTAATGCATTTATTGCTTAAATAACTTGGTAAGATCCTATTGGTCCAAATATGCCTTAGGTGGCATGATTAGGTGTCCCCTAGAAGCTTTTAGAAGGTTGACTAAGCATTCTTGCAACCAATAATATCCCAACACATAACTTATCTATTAATACACAAATGACATCTAGCTTTTTTTTTCAACCAATGAAAATGTGATACTTGTTTCTTCTTGACCAAAATGACTTTTATTCTTCAGGAAGACTTTATATTTCTTCAGGAATACATACGATCATGTTGTTATTTATCCCAGATGGGGAAAACTTTTATTTTACCAATGCGATCTACGCATTAAACTAAGCTTAATGGTGTCCCTCAGATTTTTCAAATTCTTTCTCAGTTTTTCTTAATGTTATTTACACAAAAATGTTCTTCTGGTTCAACTGATCATTTCTTGTTTTGAACCTTCATACAAATACTCATTCTATATAAAGTAGTCACCAGTGAAAGTATAGAAGAGAGGGATATTACAATCTCCCCTCCTTTAAGGAATTTCGTCCTCGAAATTCAAATTTCCATGTAGTTTGTAGAGAATTCCAATTGATATGCTACATTTCTGATCATTCCACGATTGAAAATGGTCTAATATGCCGAGGCGTTAACTTCTTCCTCTATTCTTTACTTTCTAAGGGAAGTTATGAAGTTAACTTTAAGAATACTTGATTCCCTTCCACAAATTCCAGATCTCTCCTGTGTTGTTCAATATAGCTTTTTTTTTTTTTTTTAGTAACTCTAAGCTGCTTCTAGCCATGCCTTGATCAATTCCACACTTCATTGTACTTCTTCAAGATCTAAGGTATCTTGGGTAATTTTTTTCTGTCTTAACTTTTCCCAATATAGAGGTGATTGGCACTTTCTTCCATATAAAGCTTCGAACAAGGCCATTCCAATTGTCTTCTAATAACTATTATTGTAGGCAAACTTCATATTTTCCAAATTATTAATCTACTTGGATCCAAATCTAAGGTACATGCCCACAACACATCTTCCCATGTCCTAATCACTTGTTCTATTTGTCCATCTATTTGTAAGTGTGCTACAGTGCTAAATTTTAGTGTTGTCCCAGACAATTGTTGCAGCTTATTCCAAACTTTGAAAGTAAATTTCAGATCACGATCAGATACACTAGTGAAGGGTACTCCGTGTAATCTAATTACTTCTTCTATATGTATATCTTGCTCAATTTTCTGCAAAGAGTCTTGTTAATTATTAGGGAGAAAATGGATAATTTTAGTTAATCAATCCACTACAAAGTAAATGGTATCTCTTTACCATACTATCAAGGTAATCCTGTTATGAAATCCATGGAAATTTCATCCCACTTCTACGATAGTATGGACAATGGTTGTAATAACCTTCTAGATCGTTGCTGGTCATCTTTTACTTGTTGATACATGAAGCATCAAGCTATAAATTGAGAGATGTCATTTCAATCCATCAGTAATACCATTTTAAGTCACGATACATCTTAACCGTCTCCAAGTGGATTGTATACTTACTTCTGAAGGCGTGAAAAGCGGGAAAACATGAAGCACGCAGCAAAAGTGAACATAAAAAAATTGAAAAAACAAGAACAGGGAGTCTAGGGCAGGGCCGGCGCCGGTTGCGCCCTGTTCCAATCTCGAGGTTTTAAAAATTTTACCTCTTTTCCTCGTTCTAAGTGTTGGTTGTATCAGAACGTGTGCAACTAGTGTAGGTGTGCTGGTAGAAGCCTCTGGTGCGATTCTTGCAAGTCTCCTACTCCGCCTTTGCATATATGTGAACACCAAATTCTCGGTCTTCTAGTATATGGCCTGCCTAACTACCATTTGGTGAACAACTAACAAGTTAGGGAATTTTCTTAAGAGAGAGAGAAAGAGAGAGAGACGTCTGGCTTCCACAGAGAAGAAGCCATCACTCTTATGTGTCAAAAACAACGATTATTTTTCTTCTCCCCAATCCTTCTATTTAACCTAAATAAAAACCCTAGGTTAAACTGGATTGGGCCATTGGACTCTTAGTTTAGCCTATTGGACTTAATTAATTATTCTAATTAGAACCAACTTAATGGCCCAACAAATAATTAGTTTTCCAGTCCAAATAAACCAATCTAATTAAATAACCTAAATCAGTTTAGTCCTAGGTTAAAAACTGGGGCAAAGCCCTGAATAATTAATTAGTCTACTAAACTAATTTAATTAATTCTCTCTCCATGGACCTTTATTTTATTCCAGCCCAATAATTAAATCAGGCTACTTAAATAAAATAAATTCCATTTAATTTAAGATCAATCCCTTAGCCCGTATTTAATTAGGACTCACGGTCTATACTGGGGACCAAAAGACACACCGCATTGGCTACTAAAATGACCAAAATACCCTTGATATATAAATAGCTGTATTTTGTATTTTAAATATTTCCTAATATCACCATAAGAAAATATTGACCCCAATGACAGTGTTGCGTTAGTAAAGTCTCCGACCTACTGGTGTAATGACTAAAATACCCCTCTATACATCGTCGTATATTCAAAGAGGAAGAAGTGTACTAACACCTCTCTAAATGACATCTATCATCCTTAGGCCTCTAGTCCAATAATCCACGACTTCCTAAATTGTTTCCGCTTTCCAAGAGAACTACCCTAAAGCAAACATCGAAGTCATGTTTTCTAGTGCCCTGGATATTTAGATCATTCAAACAACTACAAGGGGCGATATAGTATAAAAACTATCTTGTATAAGTCTGTCTTAACTAACTAGTTACACATACCCAACATACAAATATATTGGCCCTACGATAGAACCTCAACTATAGCATATCAAAGTATATGCTTTCAGCTTCGTCCGACTTCCAACTCATACTCAAGTTGTAGAGTACTAGTTCACGTTGTAGCGGTAGTAGTCTAGGTTTCTACCATATAGTACTTTTAAGAAACTACTACTACAAGTCCTGTTCTACGTATTCGAAATACGCTTATGTCATGAAGTGAGTGGATTATTCACTGGCTAAAGGGAAGCCATTCCCCATTTAGAATTCATAACATAATAACCTAAACATGATGAGATTCTCATTCTCATCAATCGGTTAAGAACAAAAGTTTATGTACTAAGTAACCCATGATCCATACCTTACTATAAAAGACCTCTATTCATATGGACCACTTAGTTAAACACAATAGGTCTTTTCCAAACATAATTGTGCACAAATAAAATTGTAAATTCACAAACAATTTCTGAAAATAAATGCTTTTATTAAAACATTCAATTTTTACATCAGAAATCTAGTCTAAGAGGGCATACATCCCAACAACTTCGATGTGCCTCGCTAAAATATCTTATTTTATGGTGACTTGCCTTGGAATCCAATACTAGCCTCGAAAGATTCCGACATCATTTACCCAGAATTTTCTTCTTTCTCCGTATTTGCTTCTTTCCTTACAATCTTTTGTATTCCTTCATGAGGTTTCAGTTTTCTTGAGATATACGCTCTTACTCTCTTTTCTTACATCAATACTCTTCCTAATCCTTCCTTAGAGGTGTCAATGTATATCTCATAGGATTTATCCATCATGGTAAATGCTAAAACTGGGGTAGTGATTAATTTTTTCTTCAATTACTAGAAACTTCTTTTGCACGTTTTACATAGAGAACTTTCTCCGTACCTCTATCAGAGTTTCAAGGAGTTTCTAATTCATCATTGCCTTAACCTTCGCAGGATCTACTGTGATTCCTTCCTTAGATATCACATGCTTCAAAAATGCTACTTTAGTTAGTCAAAACTCATATTTTCTAAATTTTACATAAAACATAGCCTCCCGCAATTTTTCCAATACTTTTCAAAGGTATACTTTATGTTCCTAAGGACTAATACCCTAAGATATTGTCTAAAAAGGTAATGATAAAACTATCCAATATAGTTGATACACTCAGTACATTCAATCCATGAATGTAACAAGGGCATTGGTAACACCAAATAGTATCACTACAAACTCAATATTCCTGTATTATGTATTAAGTGGTTTCTAGAATATCCTTTTCCTGAATCCACACTTGGTAAATATCCTTACTTTATGTCCAATTTAGAAAAGATCCTGCTCATTGAAATTGATCAAATAATTCATTAAATCATAGGCAAAGGATATTTATTCTTCATTGTTACCACATTTAACCCATAATAATCTATACACATCCTTAATACTCCATTCTTCTTTTTCACAAACAATACAGGTGTTCTATAATGAGGTATACTAGATCGCACAAACCTTTGTTTTAATAATTCCTGCTGCCGCTTCTTAAGTTCCTTTAGCTCCATTAGCACCATTCTATAAAAGTTCTTGTAATTGGTTCTATAACTAGTACTGAATTAATAATAATCACAACTTCTCTTTTCTAGAGCAACCTTTTTTAAGTTGGTGGGAAAAAAGTCCAAATACTTATAAACCATAGGTATATCTTTGAGTTTCTCAGGTTGAGTTAGATTATTCAACAAATAAGCTCAATACCTCGTTCAATCCTTATAGCAATTTCTGAGTTGTAACTTCATATATAAAGCAATCCTTCTTTCTTATTTTCTTTCCCCTCCAGAATTCCAATACATCGTTGCTTGGTTCACAATGCTGTGTAAATTTGTTCCTATAATCAATTCGAGTACTATATTGAAATAACCAATCCAT
Source organism: Voacanga thouarsii (assembly GCA_026120185.1). Taxonomy (NCBI): domain Eukaryota; kingdom Viridiplantae; phylum Streptophyta; class Magnoliopsida; order Gentianales; family Apocynaceae; genus Voacanga; species Voacanga thouarsii. The sequence continues at coordinate 1,712,699 of JANUWF010001127.1, read as the reverse complement.
TACAAGTATAGTATCATAGTTGTTTATAAGAACAAATATGAAATCTTCATTTAGAACCATATCTTCTACCAATACATCATGCTCCAAACACTTATTATCACTATTCATCTGTTCCCCTAAAGGAGTGCTAATTGCGAATTCATAGGGAACTTCCCTATTCTTAATTCTTACCTTGAGCAAAAGGATAAGCAATATAAAGAGAATTTGAATTTACCAGAATCTTAGCCTCCTTGCCATCAGTAAGACTTTACCTTCTACAACCACTATTGTTCATTACTATTCTAAGCTCCACTTTATCCAAAGCACCTACTAGAAGCTGCGATTGGGCCTTGATTATCCCTTACAGGTCCCGGTCTCTAACCTATACAATTTTCTTCTTGGATTCACTTATCCTATAGATCATTTGGATAGGGTAATTTATGGCTTTATACTCCTCTTCTCATACTTAAATCAATGAGATTGGGCCTTGATTATCCCTTACAGGTCCCAGTCTCTAACCTATATAATTTTCTTCTTGGATTCACTTATCCTATAGATCATTTGGATAGGGTAATTTATGGCTTTATACTTCTCTTTTCATACTTAAATCAATGAATGACTTACTTTTCTTCAGTAACTTATTCTTTTTCTAGAAATTTCCTATTTTCTGCCAATTAGGTCCTCCAAGTCTTTTAGAGTCAAAAGGTTAGAATTCCCCTTTATTTCTTTGTATAAATTTCCCCAAATCTTCTCCTTCAACTTTTAAAATCGCTTCCCAGGGGTCACCCATCACAATACTTCTCTTACCCAAGCACACTTAACTTTGAAGTTCTAATGGAATCTGGTATATTAGTGCTAGTATATAATCATACCCCTCTGTATTTTTCACAATACAGGGTTTCAAATATATAAAATTTTATGCAAGCACATTGTACCAGTTCACAATGTCCTTTATTCATCGCACAACTGGTCCCAAAAACTGGGGTCCAAAGTTAAAGTATACAAAATAGTACTCAGGTATATCCGATGCAAGGATTCCCTAACCTTAATTTTGGCACTATCTTCAGAGTTTGGGTCACCCCTTGCTGCATAATTTGTTATTACATCACCTTCAATAGCTTTTCTATTAAACTTGTTAAAAGATGTCATAACTATCTCAACTATCTCTTCTTCCGACTCATCAGAAGGGATTATAACCAACTTGGGTGCCTCATTTTTAGATATCAAACCTATCTTTATATCTGACTCCTAAGGCTTTTCTTCTTTCATAGACCTATAACGGTAAACATTATTATAGGCTCTACTATACTATAAACTCTACTATCGAGAATCAAATCCACATTAATCATCCTTTGATTTCTAAAGATTGATTTTATCTAAATTTGATAGTTTCGGATTGCAAAACTTAACTGGCTACTAGGCTGCATCTAAGCCAATAAGTTGTAAGAACACCTAAACCTATACTCTGATACCAATTGTATCACCCCACAACTACAAGACCTAGATAGTTGCGGGTGTCGCCCTGTCGTAATGACAAGTGGTCTTTATAATTATACAATTTAATAAATAACAAATTTAGAGACTTATTAACTCTAAGAGAAATTATATTATAAACTCTGAACATGTGAATATACAAGCTACAACTACAAAATCTCCTGGATCTAAACCCATATGATAGTGTAAAAGAGTTTAAAATATATCAACTAGCTTCCTCGGGCCTTGTCTCTATACAAATCCAAATATTCTCAAAAGCCTACTTGAAAAGTATGGATAAAACTTGTGTGAGATATAATATATATCAATAAGTCTCGTAGTGTGCTGTGAGAAGTTTTACTAACACTATTGTTGTGATGCATGATTGAAAATGATGGAACAGTGAAAAGAAATCACTATTTCTTGTATCAGAAGGATTTATAATGAAATTGTTGCAGGACTATTCTTTTCTTTCGAGAAAATATGTCATCAAAATTTTGACCCTGTATATAAGATAAGTATTGGGCTTTTAATCAAAAGTCATTTCGTATTCTTTTTTAAATACATTTCATTATCTAACATTTCATATTGCTATCTCATTTTGAAATGAATATTAGTCCAATCGATATTACTATACTAGCCCGTACAAGATTTATAATCCCACATCACAAATTAGTATGAAGAACTTAGTGCATACGCCACAATTAAACATACAATAACCATTGTCATAGTGTTCCACACTAGCCCGGCTATCCCATGCCCATCCATTCGTTTTCACTTTAGATAACAGATACTAACTAAGGACGACTAAATGTCAAATACTGGCACCTCGTGAAATAAAAGACCATAGTCCAGAGGTGGCCACCAACCAAATAGTGTTCTCAAACACACATAAGTTAGTATAGGTGTAAGGTCCTTTTAAGTACTCAAGGATCACTTCACATTCTAGATTACCGCAATGTCTCAACATTTCCATAGCCCAATCTCTTTTTCCAAAACATTTTCCATTCCAAAAATATTTGGTTTCCCGAAATTACTTTGAATATAAACACATATAATTTAGGCATGTTCTAATATTTTACAAAGTCATATTCTCATGCTATGGCTTTCACAACTTTTAATGAAAATTCATGCAGAGTTTCCAAATCATATCATCATATGGATATGACTTATCAAAATAAAGCATGCTTGAATGGTGGATAATCATTTATGCTTTCAATTGTTCATAATATTTTCAACAAAACAAAGTAGCTAGCATGCTCTATGACATTTTTCTCATAAAAGCATTTTATTGAAATTGTTGAATGGATGTGGGGACTTACCTCAACTAACGCTATTCCTTAATGATTCATTGCCCTCGAGACGTCACAAAATCCTTGTGGTATTCGCATCTACATCACAAGAGTAATTTACTCTTTCTTAGTATTTCAATCTTCCAAACTAATGCATCACCAACAAATGTATTAACAAGGTTATTATTCATTTATTATATTCACATCCCCACAAAAGCACATACTTACTTAAGTAATTGAATGAATAATACTTCTTTTAAATAATCCTTCTCCATTCTTCTATTCCATATACTCATAAGACATTTGCTTAGCCTTGTAACCTCACTTACTTTATTGAACTTAATAAAACAAACATATAATAACTCAACAATTTCTGCATTTTATCTTTCAAAAACATGTCTTTGTATTTTTGCCATAACTTTCAATCCACAAATCCAAATAATGTCAAATTAGTTCCAAAATCTCAGTAGGACATTCCTTTATAATTTATAATTCACATAATACCTTTTTCCTTTCTCCATTTCTTTCAATTTATATGACAAAGTCTCAGCACTTTATATTTCGTTACTGTTTTGGAAACTTTAGGTATTTTCATCATAACTTCAAATTTACATATCCAAATCATTTCAAACTTATGACAATATGCTCCTAGAATCCTTAGCTATAATCTTAAGAACCTAATTCACTCAGTTTTAGAGTTGGCACGAATCTACTGAGAGTAAACCAATTAGTTTTTCCATAATTCCTTCCTTTTTCGAGCAAAATAACATTCTCCAATTAGTTATTTATAAATAACACTTCATCCAATTCATTCTTCACTTTAACTGTGAGTCCATCGATTTTTTTTCTCATAGTAGGCTTATTGAGCTGTGATTTTTATTTTAATTAGTAGGTTAGGATCCATAAGGCTTAAAAGTTAGTATTGTAAGTTGAGGGGCTAAGTTGCTATTATTTAGTTCGGATGCTTTTATTAATTTCTTCATTATTGGCTCAGTCATGTTTTGAACGGTTACGTTGTCTCTGAAGCTATTCCAAAAAAGGAGAAAAGTTTAGACAAGGGAGATTTTGAGAAGGGGCTTGAGCCTTTGGCATCGACTCTTAGTAAGTTAGCTTTCTTCTTGTGTTTTATGATGTTAGTAACCTAGGATTGGAGTAAATTGTTCTTGAATTGAAGTTAGAGTGTTAGGGCTCTAAATTGAAAAAAAAAACTGAGTAGAGGACTAATTGTGTTGTTTGGGTTTCAATTGAAGGAAAATAAGTGTTTGGAAGCTTGAGTTGAAGCTTTAGGAGGTTCCAAAAGGCTGAATTCAATAAGTAAGGAGATTTGGGTTTCCTGCATTTTGGTTTCTAGTTACTGTTTTCTTCTAAATCAAAGGTGTTCTTGAATTCTTTATGAAAAATACTATTTTGAGTATATGAAAAACGGTATTGAGCATGATATATTTACTTGTTAAGTTCTGTTTTGATGTTGTGAATGGAATCTATAAGTTTAAGTTAGGTTCTATGTTTATGTTCTTATTTTGATTCATAAGAATGTTGAATTGCTTGTGGGGTTCTACTTTGGTAGGGAATTCCCAACTCAATAAGTTATAAGGTTCTACTAGGGGGATACAATACTTAGGATAAGCTAAGGCCCTTCTTCTAATGGGATATAATAATTGGGAGACTAATCAGTTAAGCCAAACCAAATCCCTAAGCATGAATCATCTTCGTGAATTAAGCTTTGTTTAAGTATGTATAAGTATGTATAAATGGTTTTTGGTGCACAAAACAGTGTTTTTCATTGTTAAAGTGGGTGGTTGAAACTGTGTTTTTGGACTGAGATGTTGTAGGTTGGCTTTTGAGTGTTCTGGATATCGCACCCGTGCATTCCAGAACTCACCCGGTGATGGCCCCCTCGCTCACGGTCAGCACCGACCTCACATTGGCCAGCACTCCCGTGCTTCTTCCACCCGGTGTCGGGTCCATTCTGTTTAGACTCTGGCATCGGTTTTCTTCTATTAAAGTGATAGTTTTCTTGCTTGTTTTGTTCACTATTATTTTTACTGAATAAACAACACTAGTTCGATATTCATGTACCGGATATGCTTCATTTGATTCAGTATTGAGTAAGGTTAAAAGATTCATTGTTCCTTTTTTCCCTCCCTATTGTTTCTTGGTGCGATACTCTGAGACCTTCACCTAGTGCAACCAACCCACTAGGAAGATATGTTAAAACCCCATGAGTTGTATTTATCCTAAACTTGTAAGCTCTTTTGACCAAACGTTTTGCAAATATATATGCAAATGTAGCATGCTCAATCCCAAGTAAGCCAGATTTTTCTACTGAGCTAGTGAGCTCACTCCTTATTCAATATTTTGCAAATTCTCAGTTAGATGAGGATGAATTGGAAGAATTGTTTGAAGAGGATCTAGAGTGACTAGTTGTTTTTCATTTTCATTCAATTTTATGTATGTTTTGTTTTGGATTCGAAGACGATATAAGGATGTTCTCTAAGTATTACTAGAATGTTATGTTTTGGGTTATTTATGGTTTATAAGGGTTCGACATTTTCTTTTTGGGGTATTGCCATGTCATCCTCGGTTCCGAGGCGTGACATTAACCATATCAAATCCTCATATTTTCAGTCATCTAGAAATCAGTATTTTCATGTTTGAACAACAATAAAACCAGCAGCCTCCAATAAATTACATAGCCTTGCATATTTCTTCAATAATTAATCTATTTCCGACTTTCTTTCTTTCTTCCAACTAAATTATAGCATGCAGCCATATATAACCCATGAAAACTCCTCTAAATTATCTTAATCATCAAAATAATTTTAGAAAACACCTCCCCCTAGCAACCGGTACATAGCCTCCACAAAACAACATCACAACATGAATTCTTCACCAAGAATATTTCATAACTTTAGCTATATTCCATGCAAAATTAACACCAAAATCATCCTCGTGAACTATAGAATAACTTTAATTCTTGGAGGGAAGTATTTTACCTTTGATTTGAAGCTTTCTTGCTTGAAAATGGCCTAAGCTTTTCTTCCTCTTCCTTCTGTCTCTTTCTCAGAAATTCTCTCTCTCTCTCTCTCTCTCTCTCTCTCTCTCTCTCTCTCTCTCTCTCTCTCTCCTTTTCTCTTCCCTTTCCATTTCCTTCTTTTTCTCTTCTTTTCCTCCCTTTTTCCTGCTGTTCTTTCGGCTACAAAATGGCCCGACCACCACTCTTCATCTTCTATTTATAGAAGAATTTCCATCCTAGTCACCTAGTGCATTTATTGCTCAAATAACTTGGTAAGATCCTATTGGTCCAAATATGACTTAGGTGGCATGCTTAGGTGTCCCTTAGAAGCTTTTAGAAGGTTGACTAAGCATTCTTGCAACCAATAATATCCTAACACATAGCTTATCCATTAATACACAAATGACATCTAACTTATTTTTTCCAAACTAATGAAAACATGACACTTGCTTTCTCTTGACCAAAATGACTTTAATTCTTCAAAAAGACTTTATATTTCTTCAGGAATACATATGATCAAGTCGTTATTTATACCAGTTGGAGAAAACATTTATTTTACTAATGTGATCTATGCATTAAACTAAGCTTAATAGTGTCTATCAAATTTTCTAAATTCTTTCTCAGTTTTTCTTAATTCGCAATCAAAAATTCCTCCGACGCCCCTAAAACATTTTATCTCACCTAAACACTCCCTCCAACGCATTTATTTTAGGTCGTTTTATCTCAACTAAAACAAAAATTCCTTCTAGTTGAACTGATCATTTCTTATTCTAAACCTTCATACAAATACTCATTCTATATATAGTAGTCACTAGTCAAAGTGTACAAAAAAGGGATGTTACAAGGATAATACTGCGTGTAGCATTGTCTTTGACCTACAATGTTATAACTAAAATACCCCCTCTATGTAATGCCATTCATTTAGAAAGGAAATGGTATACTAGTACCTCTCTAAATGACATCTACCATCATTAGACCTTTAGTCTAATAGTCCATGGTTTCTTAGAATATTTTTGCTTTACTAGGGAGTTACCCTAAAGTAAACAACCAAGTCATGTTTCCATGGATCCTGGATATCTAGACTATTCGGATAGTCACAAGGAGGTGATATCTCCAACATGAGTATAGAAGTTATCTTATATGAGTCTGTCTTAACTAACTGGTTACACAAACCTAATATACAAGTATATTAGTCCTACAGCGGCACCCACCTATAATATATCAAAGTATATACTCCTAACTTCGCTAAACCATCAACCTATACTCAAGCCATTGGGTATTATTCCACGCTGTAATTGTAATAGTCTGGGTTTCTATTATTTTAGTACTTTGAGAAATCACTACTATGGGTCATGTTCTACGTATACCAAATATGAAGTAAATTGACTACTCACTAGCTAAAGATAAGCTATTCCTCATTGGAATTCATAATATAATAACCATAAATCTAATAAGATTCCTATTCTTATTATATAGTTAAGAACTACCTTTTTATGTATTAACCCATAATTTATATCTTACTATGAAAGACCTCCATTCACATAGATCACTTACTTAAACACAATAGGTCCTTTCCAACAAGATTTTTTGAAATAAATTAAAGTAAAATTACCCAAACAAATTTAAGAATAAAAACTTTTATTAATTATATTGAATTTACATCAAATACATAGTTTGAGGGCATACATTCTAATAGATACTACAAAACTTAACAGAAAAGAAGGATTAGAAGGGAGATGACAACATATTGGAGAAAATTTTAAAATTTCAACAACCTATTTTCTTAGGAAAAGCTGAACAAGATCAAAAAGCGGAGATGTGGCTTGAAAGCATGGAGGACATCTTCCGAACTCTGAAATATTTGGAGGAGAAAATAGTAAAATTTGTATCCTTTCATTTGAAAAGGCCGGTAAAAGATTGGTGGACAAGGGTTCAGGAAGTATGGTAGTAAAATGGACTGGAGTGGAATTGGAATACTTTTGTGACGGTATTCCGAGTGAAGTATGTACCACAGTGGATAGTTGAGAAATGTGAAGATGAATTTCAAACTTCGAAGTAAAGGAATATGATTATGGCACAAATGCGGCACAATTTACTAAGTTGTCTAAATATTGTCTAAATGTTGCTCAGTCGTCTGATCAACACTGAGCAAAATCGTACTCATTAGTTCATAAAAGGATTAAGACTAGGCGAGAACTGGCTCCTTTTCCACCTATGACTTATTACACTGTTGTTGATGTTGCCACTAGAACGGAGAATGAAGATAAGGATAAATTTGTAAATAAAAGTGTAACACCTATCAAGAAATTTCCTGCTAAGAGACCACTTAGGCAACAGTGAGATAACAAGGAGAAGCAAGCACAAACTATTTCAATTGGGAAAAATTGCAAACAATAGATTGTTGTTTATGTGGAAAGAGATGACATATGGAAAGGGATTGTTGGTATGAGAATAACAATCGAATGTGTTTTAATTGCGGAGATCCCACTCATGCCCAAAGTTGCAAGATATTCAAAGAAATCCCAACCCACAAGTGAATAAAGTTACTGACAGAAATAGTGTAAACATTGGAGGGAATAGATCAATGCCCCAAGTGAAAGTAAAGGTGTTTGCAATGGATAACAATGAGCTAGGGATGAACCCTACAAATGATGAAGGTATTTTCAAATTTTGAGGATGAAATTTTTCTTAAGAGGGGAAGGATGTAATACCCCTTCTTGCGATAGAAATTTTACGGTAAAACCAGACATGCATTATATATATATATATATATATATATATATATATATATATATATATATTCTGTTACGTTGTTCTATGCACTTGTATTTCTTGATGAGTTTATATCTATTTAAAAAATATTTGATGTTTTGATACAAGTGTGTAGATAAGGTCACCTTATATGAATAAATGATACGTAGATTTATACATGAAATAAAATTGAATACTATTATCATATTTAATTACATTTTATATTTGATAAGAAATATATATTTTTCTATAAAATCATATTTTCCATATATTATACTTTATAAGAAATAATCTATTTTAGATATATTATATTTGATAAAGAAATAGTACGTTTTATATATCTTATTGCTATTTTTATTATTATTATTATTATTATTATTATTATTATTATTATTATTATTATTATTATTATTTCTGTCGTTACTATTATTATAATATTTATTATTATTTTTGTTATTACTATTATTATTTATTTTTAGTATTATTTATTATGATTACTATTAAAATTATTATTAGAAATATTATATTTTATATATAATATATTTTATAAGAAGACAAATTCAGTTTGAATACTTATTCTATTTTATAAAAGGAAGCAAAATTCAATTTGAATACTTTAAGGAGCCCATACCTTTAATAAAATAAGTAGGTGTATACTTGGGACATACAACTTTTGATAAAGTAAAATTAACTTTATGATTATTATATTTATTTTATTAATATTCTATTTTTTTTCCTAAACTTGTATAATATTCTACATGTTTCTTCAAAGCTCTAAAAGCTTCCTTAACTTTCTAAAACATTGTACAAGTGATGAGTCATATTCTATTAGGCTCTAAAGATGCTTAGTCATATGGTGAGTCATCTTTCTTAGCTTAGCACATAAGTTTCTACTACAACTATAAATAGAGGAAATTGAGAGAAATTTCAAGGTTTGAAGGGAGAGAGAGAGAAAGAGAGGGGGGGGGGGCAAAACCTAGAGGAAGAAAGAGAGAAAGAAGAAAGAAAAGAGAGAAGAGGAAGAAACCCGGAAAAAGAAAGAAGAGAAGAGAAAAGAGAAAAAGACCAAGAGAGAGAGAAGAAATAGAAGAAGAAGAAGAAGAAGAAGAAGAAGAAGAAAAGAAATCTTGTTCACTTGAAGATTTCGTAGGATGTGACAAGTGTGGAATTCCAAACATAGAATTAAGCACTTTTTGTAGGATTTAAGATAAATTCCCACATCCATGCAACGTTTTCAATTAAACTCTTTTATGAGAAAAATGTCATGGAGCATACTTGTTTATTTTATGGAAAATATCATGAAGTATTTGGAAGTATAAATAATTATGTAATGTTCAAGCATGTTATGTTTTGATAAACCATATACATGTGATGAAATGATTTGGAAACCCTACATTAATTTCTTTAAGCAAATTATGTTGTATTGCATGCATAAGGATTCATTTGGAAACCTTGCATTAATTTCATTAAGCAAATTATGTTGTATTTCATGCATAAGGATTGCAAAAGCTATAGCATGAAAATATGAATTTATGAAAATATTGGAACGGACCTAAGTTACAAGTATTTATATTCAAAGTGATTTGGGAAAGAAAATATTTCTACAAAGGAAAATGTTTTGGAAAAATGATTTGGATATGGAAGTATATGAGACATTGCGTTAATCTCTGATGTGATGTAATCATTGAGTACTCAAGAGGAATTATGCACTTTATACTAACTTACGTAGGTTTGAAAATACTATCCAGATGGTGGTCACCTCCGAATGATGATCACTTTCTTCACAGGGTGACAATATTTGATATTTAGCCGTCCTTAACTAGCAACATGTTTTTTCAAAATAAAAATGGAGGGCAGGCGTAGGACACCCGGATTAGTATGATCAAATAAAGGTGGTAGGATTACAAATCCTATCTGGGTCAGTGTGACCAAATAAAGACAGTAGGATTCTAAATCCTATCTAGGTCAGATAACCAAATCTTTTTACTGGTAGGACATAGTCCTATCAATTAACATACGAAACCAACATGTTACTTTGATATATAACATTGGATACTATTTGGTAAATGTTTTTTGAAAGTACACATATTTTCCTGAAAAGCTTGAATATGTTTCAGCTGAAAAGTTTTCATAAAGCTGTTGTCGGATACATCACCAAATGAAGTAGTAGTTGCTTTAGCCGTTCCAAGTACCATAATCATGCTTCATAAAAGCAATTCTTTTTCTACAATTACACATGGCACACTACGAGACTTATTGAGATATGTTATATATATCTCACCGACTTTCCTTGTATGTTTTAGGCAGACTTTTGTGAATCTCTAGACTTGTATAGAAGCAAGACCCGAGGAAGATGTTGATATATTTTGAATTCTTTTGTCTTAACATTCGGGTTTAGATCCAGGAAACTTTGGATTAGAAGTATGTAAAGATCGATGTTCTAAGTTTATAATCAATTTCTTTTGAAGTTATTTAAACCTCCTAATTTATTTATTTATTTATTGATTTATGTTGTTATAAAAACCCTTTGTCGTCTAAACGGGGTGACATTCGCAATCACTTGGGCCTGTGATTGTTGGGTGTTTCAAGGGTACTCCTATTTCAAAATAACTATCACTATCACAAAAATCACACAAACACAAATTAAGAAAATTCTAATGTTTATGAAGTTTTTTTAAAAAGACTAGATTATTTTCATCGAAAATTGTAGAGTTGTTTTGAATTTTAAAAATCAATTAATGTTATGGTCTAGTATAATAATAAATGATAAGTGTACAATAAAAAAAAGATAGTAAATATATTTTTGATTTTACAAAATACAAAATAAAAAATGTCTAAAAATAATGGTTATTTTGAAACAGAGGAAATAGTCTTAAATATAAAGAATAAACCTTGATATTTTAGAAACGCATGGATGTTGTGGGAAAAGTAATATATTAATTGCCAAGATCAGTATATGAATCTGAGATGGTTAATATTCACATCAGTGGTTTTTTAAACGGGTCGGATCGATCGATCGGACTGTAAATCGATATTCTTACTAATTCAGTCCAACACTTTGAGCTATTTTTTTCAAAAACCACTCTAGATTGTGTAAACCATTTTGAACTGATCGGTTCAACCGGTAAATCATTAAATTGACTAATTTGCAACTAGTCCAATCGTTCTATTTCAAAGAAATAAATTAAGAGAGTAAAATTTGAAATTGTGTGTTATTAATAAACTAAGAACTGTTACTTTTAATTTTATAATTGTAAATTTTTAATTTTATTGGTAATTTATTTTTATTTTAGTACAACATATTAACTATGAACTTGAATGTTTATACTTTTATAAATTTGAATTATATTATATTATTAATCAATTTTATTTTTTATTATAATTATAATATTACTAATTTAATTATGTTGGACTATTAAATCATAAATTAATAAATTTTCAAACTCGATATCCAGTATGATTATGAAAACATTAATTCACATTATTCGTTCATTGTCTAAAGGATCAAACTTATGAAATATGATAGGTCAAGTCGTCAAGATCGGCAAACGAACGTGAGGTAAAAGTATTAAGAGTAAAATCAACTGGGCCATGCATGCAGATGCATTAACAAGGAGTTGCCAGTTATAAATATTAGTATGTCGAGATGGGCAAACAAAATGACGACCTTGCCCTTCATAAGAGCGGCACATAATTGAACATGTTTAAATCTGTCGGAATCCACCATGAAGATAGTGGTTCGGACTAAATAGTATAAGGAGAAAAATGTTAATGGATGAATAAATAAGAAAACAATATTTTTTGTTCATTTTAAAAGAATAAATTTGTTAATTATTCTTTAAAGAAAATAATTTGAAAGAATTATTTTGCCCGGTAAGTCACATGAGTAATATTTTCAGGTTGTTTGTCAGATTGTGCCGCTTGGATGGTGTTTGGGTGCAAAATTAAAAGAGAGAGAGTAATAAAAATAGCTAAAAAACGGATTTGAGACTAAAAAAAGATAAAATAAATAGTTAATTAGAGCCGTGTGTATAAATTTAGGAGTATTTCATGTTTTAATTTACACAAACAATATAAAATAATATTAAACAACACAGAGAAAAAATTAATAAAACAATAACAATAACAAGGGTAAAAATAAACTAAAAAATATTTAATATAATGTAATATAAATAACCTCCAAATTCTCAAAGTGTCAAGCCTTGTGCATTGTCTAGGGATTCGGAAAAGTGGCAAATACTCACAAGTCACAAAGAAAATTATTCACCTTCAAAACTCACAAATTTATAAATTTATAAATATAAATAGAAACTAAATTACTAATTTAATAAAAAGATAAATAAAAAATATTAGGATGGATTTATAGAAAGTTAGAAAAGAGTTTAAAATTTAAAAATTAGTAAATAAAAAATTTATGTGAAAAGAATTCTTTTAAAAGTTTTTTTTTTTTACGCGTCTATTACTTTTTAATAATAATTGATAAAAGAAAAATTAACCAACCGTCTCTAATATACCGTTGTTATGAATTATTGGAATCTCCATTAATTAATGGAGGCTCCACTAATTATGGATTTATGTAAATTATTATAGAAGATTTTTATGAATGTCCACCATTTAGTGGAGACATCACTAATTGAGATTAGTGGAAGATGATGTATGCCATGATGTATTCCACTAATTAGAGCTCTATAAATAGAGCTATTCTCTAAACTTGTAATACACCATTATTTTGTGAAAGAAAGATTAGTGAAAGAAAGATTAGAGAAAGAATTGTGAGAGAAAGAAAGAGAGAAGTTTGAAGAGAAATTTTTGTGCAAAGAATAGTTAGAATTTTCTTAGTGTGTAGTGTGTAGATTTTATTCTAACACTACCCTAATTTTATAACACGTTATCAGCACGAGACTCTACCGAAGTACTGAAGGTTATAATCACGGTGATACTATTGAAGTGTTCTTGAACAAAAGAGGAAGGTAAGTACTTTTTCTATTTGATTTTGTATCTACATGGCAAATCTTACCAAACTCGAGTTCGCAGCTCCTTGATATTATTGGGAAAAACTATTTATCTTGGATATTAGATGCTGAAATGCATTTAGCTGCAATGGGTCTGGAAGATACCATTGTAGAAGGAAATCCATCATTATCACAAAATAATGCTAAAGCTATGATTTTTCTCCGTCATCATCTTCATGATGACTTAAAGGTTGAATACCTTACCGTGAAAAATCCACTTATTTTGTGGACTAATTTGAAAGAAAGGTGCGATCACCAGAAGATGGTCGTCCTTCCAAAGGCACGGTATGATCGGATGCATTTGCGATTACAAGATTTTAAATCTGTTAGTGAGTATAATTCTGCTATTTTTAAAATTAGCTCGCAGCTAAAACTGTGTGGAGAAAATATTACTGATGAGGATATGTTAGAAAAAACTTTTTCTACTTTTCATGCCTCGAATGTGCTCCTGCAGCAGCAATATCGAGAAAAGGGATTCAAGAAATATGCAGAATTGATATCTTGTCTTCTCGTAGCTGAGCAAAATAATGAGTTATTAATAAAAAATCATGAAACTCGACCAACAGGTTCTACTTCATTCTCGAAAGTGAATGATGTTAGAACTCGTAATTTTGGCCCTGGAAGAAGTCGTGGTCGTGGTCGTGGATATGGCCGTGGCCGTGGATATATATATAGTCGTGATAAAAATATTCATTATGATCGCAACAGTCAAAATAAAGTTACGAGAAATAATGACAACCACCAGAAGTGGCCAAAAACTAACGTGAAAGGAAAAGGAAATGATGTTCCTAAAAATTATGAAGATAAATGTTATCGCTGTGGTATAAAAGGTCATTGGTCTCGTACTGCCGTATCGCAAAACACCTTGTTGATCCGTATCAGAGCGCCTATTGAGAAGAAAGGCAAAAATGTTGAAACAAATTTTACTCTACAACATTCTCTTCATGATAATAATGATATCAACCTTGACGATGTTGATGTAACTCATTTAGACGTGGCTGATTTCTTTGAGCATCCTGAAGGAAGAATTGAGCATTTGATTGGTGATGGAAGTGTTCAAAATAATTAAAAGTTTACTTTTAATATATTTCTTTTATATTTTATATTTTTTTGGCATTGTAATAGTACTTATCGTTTAAGGTTTTTATTATTTGAGTATTTACATTTATAAATGTTTTGTTATGCCCAGATGGCTATTATTCCACTTACTGGATACACAAATGGCATTGAAGATATATGCCTAATTGATAGTGGTACAACACACACCATATTGAAAGATAAAAAATATTTCTCTTACCTGCAGATGGGAGAAACAAATGTTAATACTATAGGTGGTAGTGTAAAGTTGATTGAAGGCTCTGAAAGAGCTAATATTGTATTACCCGAGGAACAAATGTTGTTATTCCTAAAGCGTTATTTTCTTCAAAATCTCGAAGAAATTTATTAAGCTTTAAAGATATTCGCCGAAATGGATATCACATTGAAACAATGGAAGAAAATAGTTTTGAGTATCTCTCGTATTACTCAAATAATGTCGGGTAAGAAATCTTTATTAGAAAAGCTACCATCTCTTTCTTCTCGCCTATATAGCACAAAAATCCATGCAATTGAAATGCATCATTCAAGAAATCAGAAATTTACCGATCCTCGTTACATTTATCATTTGGCATGACCGTTTGGGTCATCCAGGAGCTATTATGATGCGAAGAATAATTGAAAATACGCATGGTCATCCTTTGAAAAGTCAAAGGATTTTGACATCTGATAAATTTTCATGTGTTGCATGTTCTCAAGGGAAATTGATTATTAAACCATCTCCAACAAAAGTGGAGTTTGAGTCTCCAAGTATTTTTAGAAAGAATTCATGGTGATATATGTGGACCAATTAATCCACCATGTGGGCAATTCAGATACTTTATGATTTTAATTGATGCATCGACTCGATGGTCGCATGTTAGTTTATTATCAACTCGCAACCCGGCGTTCGCGAGATTGCTTGCCCAAATAATTCGCTTAAGAGCGCAATTTCCGGATTATCCGATCAAAAGGATCCGTCTAGATAATGTCGGAGAATATTCCTCCCAAGCTTTTGATGCTTATTGCTCGTCAATTGGCATTACTATTGAACATCCAAGAAGCTCATGTTCATACTCAGAATGGTCTAGCTGAATCATTCATTAAACGGTTACAATTAATTGCTAGACCGTTATTAATGAGAACAAATCTCCCGACAACCGCTTGGGGACATGCTATTTTGCATGCTGCAGCACTTGTACGCCTAAGGCCAACAAGTTATCACAAATTTTCTCCCTTACAATTGGCTTTTGGTTCCGAGCCAAATATAGCTCATTTAAGAATTTTTGGGTGTGCTGTATATGTTCCAATTGCACCAAACCAACGTACAAAGATGGGTCCTCAAAGAAGAAAGGGGATCTACGTTGGATATGATTCTCCCTCTATTATCGTGTATGTTGAACCCCCGACAGAGATGTATTCACAGTAAGATTTGTTGATTGTCATTTTGATGAATCATTATTCCCTAAATTAGGGGGAGAACCAAAACAGCATAAAAAGGATATTGCTTGGACAACATCATTAAATTATCTTGATCCGCGCACAAGCGCATGTGAACTTGAAGTTCAAAAGATAATTCATTTGTAAAGCATTGCAAATCAAATGCCAGACGCTTTTGTTGACTCTAGAAGAGTAACAAAATCGCATATGCCAGCTATAAATGCTCCTATTCTAATTGAAGTTCCAACAGAACAAAAGATTTTACATATAGCTGCTGAGCCAAAAGCATGCCAGAAGCATGGCCGACCTCTTGGTTCTAAAGATAAAAATCCTCGAAAGAAGAGAGGATTAATGGTCTAGATGATCATATTAAAGCAAAGAATGATAAAGATCAAGAGAAAACTTATGACAAAGAACCAGACATAAATGAAAGTAACACTGAAATTTCTATCCATTATACCACTTCCAGTAGAAGTTGGAATCGGATAGAAACAATTATTGATCATATGTTTGCATATAATATCTCTTGATGTTATACAAGATAGTGATGATCCCGAACCAATATCAGCTTGATGAATGTCGGCATAGAAAAGATTGGTCGCAATGGAAAGATGCGATTCAATCGGAGTTAAATGCACCGACAAAACGTGAAGTCTTCGAACCGCAGTCCGAACACCGTAAGGTGTAAAACCTGTTGGCTACAAATGGATATTTGTGCGAAAGCGCAATGAAAAGAGTGAAATCGTTCGATATAAAGCGCGATTAGTAGCCCAAGGTTTTTCACAAAGACCAGGTATTGATTATGATGAAACTTATTCTCCTGTTGTTGATGCTATTACACTCCGATATCTTATCGCTTGGCAAGTACATGAAAAGATAGATATGCGCCTATTAGATGTTGTCACTCGCTACTTGTATGGAAATTTAGAAAATGATGTTTACATAAAAATCCTCGAAGGATTTCATATGCCCGAAGCATATAAACATTATCCTCGTGAAAATTACTCCATCAAGTTGCGTAAATCATTATATGGCCCGAAGCAACTGCGGCGCATGTGGTTCACACGTCTTAGTGAATATTTATTGAAAGCGGGATTTAAAAATGACCAGGTATGTCCATGTGTTTTTATTAAGAAATCTGGTTCTAAATTTGTGATATTAGCTATATATGTTGATGACATTAATCTTATTGGAACTCCCGAAGAGCTCCAAGAAACAATTGATTATTTAAAAAGAGAATTCGAAATCAAGGATTTTGGTAAAACCAAATTTTGCCTTGGTTTACAAATTGAACATCCGGAGAGTGGAACATTTATTCATCAATCAACATATACAACAAAAGTGCTAAAAAGATTTTACATGGACAAAGCACATCCATTGAGTATTCCAATGATCGTCCGATCATTAAATGTGGATAAAGATCCTTTCCGACCTCAAGAAAATGATGAAGAACTCCTTGGTCCTCGAAGTACCATATCTCAAGTGCAATTGGTGCATTGATGTATCTTGCTAATAATACACGACTCGATATTTCTTTTGTCGTCAATTTATTAGCAAGATTTAGTTCTTCACCAACACGACGACATTGGAATGGAATTAAACAAGTCCTTCGATATCTCCAAGGTACAATTGATCTCGGATTATTTTATTCAAATAAAACCAGTCCAACATTGATAGGTTATGCAGATGCTGGTTATTTATCTGATCCACATAAAACACGTTCTCAAACGGGTTATCTATTTACTTGTGGAAATACTGCTATATCATGGCGTTCTACAAAACAATCTATAGCAACTACTTCTTCAAATCATGCTGAAATTATAGCCATTCATGAAGCAAGTCGAGAATGTGTATGGCTAAGATTCATGATTCATTATATCCGAGAAAGTTGTGGATTATCATCAATCAAAGATATTCCAACTCCTCTTTATGAAGACAATGCAGCTTGCATAGCTCAATTACGAGGAGGATATATTAAAGGAGATTGGACAAAACATATTTCACCAAAATTCTTCTTTACTCATGAACTCCAGAAGAAAGGTAAAATTGATGTGCTACAAATTCGGTCATGTGATAACCTCGCAGATATTTTCATGAAGACTTTACCGACTGCAACATTTGAGAAGTTGAGATATAAAATCGGTATGCGTCGGTTTAAAGATTTAAAGGAATCATCTCATCAGGGGGAGTAATAAATATACATATAGAATAGTGTACTCTTTTTCCTTCACTAGATTTTTTTTCTCACTGGGTTTTTATCTAGTAAGGTTTTAACGATACATATTCTTTATGTAATTGATGGACATCCAATGGAGAGTGTTATGAATTATTGGAATCTCTATTAATTAGTGGAAGCTCCACTAATTATGGATTTATGTGAATTATTATAGAAGATTTTTATGGATGTCCACCATTTAGTGGAGACATCAGTAATTGAGATTAGTGGAAGATGATGTATACCATGATGTATTCCACTAATTAGAGCTTTATAAATGGAGCTATTCTCTAAACTTGTAATACACTATTATTTTGTGAAAGAAAGATTAGAGAAAGAATTGTGAGAGAAAGAAATAGAGAAGTTTGAAGAGAAATTTTTGTGCAAAGAATAGTTAGAATTTTCTTAGTGTGTAGTGTGTAGATTTTATTTTAACACTACCCTAATTTTATAACTGTAGAGTTTTAAACATATTTTGTTTAGAAAAACAAAATTCCTAATTCAATGCCGAGGGCCTTCTGCAAACAAGCCCGAAGGCCTTACGCGATCGGTTTATCGGTTTATTGGCCTTACGCGATCGGTTTATTGGCCTTAGGGCATGACGGCTCTATAGTTTGTGATAAAACTGATTAGCTTTAGGAAATAAAAAAGAGGAAAAAGCCGTTAAAAAGAAGATGATAAGTGTCTCTCTTCCCTCTCCCGCCAATCACCAAAGGCTCATTCCATTTCCATATCAGAGAAATCCCAATTTTGAAACTCTCAAGAACAATCTGATTCGCGATGCCAATGTGGGCAAAATCAAACAAGCAATCTCCACTCTTGATCTCATGTCTGAACAGGGCCTTAACCCTGATCTTACCTCCTACTCTGTCCTCCTTAAATCCTGCATCCGCACCCGAAACTTCCATCTGGGCAAACTTGTTCATGAAAAGCTCGGGAAGTCTCATCTTGAGCTCGACTCCATTGTGCTCAACTCGCTTATTAGCTTGTATTCGAAGTGTGGGGACTGGGTCACAGCCAGAAATATATTTGAAACAATGGGGGTGAAGAGGGATTTGGTATCCTCGAGTGCGATGATATCGTGCTATGCGCATAGTGGGATGGAATTGGAAGCTGTTTTGACGTTCTTTGATATGGTTGAATACGGGGAGTACCCGAATCAGTTTTGCTTTTCGGCTGTGATTCAGGCGTGCTCTAATAGTGATTATGCTTGGATTGGGTTGGTGATTTTTGGTTTCTTACTAAAAAGCGGATATTTTGAGTCTGATGTCTGTGTTGGGTGTGCATTGATTGATTTGTTTTCGAAAGGATTTGGTGACTTGGAGTCGGCCAAAATGGTGTTTGACCTAATGCCTGAGAAGAATTCAGTTTCATGGACTTTGATGATTACTAGAATTTCTCAGCTCGGCACTCCAAGAAATGCAATTGAATTGTTCCTGGATATGATTTTGAGTGGACTTGTTCCTGACAAATTTACTTATAGTAGTGTTTTATCATCTTGTGCTGAACTAGAGTGGTCGCTATTTGGGTCTCAGTTGCACTCTTTAGTCGTCAAGTCCGGGCTGTCATCCGATGTTTGTGTGGGATGTAGTTTGGTGGACATGTATGCAAAATGTGCTATGGATGGATCGATGATCAATTCAAGAAAGGTTTTTGACCGAATGCAAGTTCATAATGTCATGTCCTGGACTGCGATTATCACAGGTTATGCACAGAGTGGAAGGAGTGGTACAGAAGCCATTGAATTGTATTGTAGAATGATGGAGGATGGCTCTGTGAAGCCTAATCATTTTACGTTTTCTGGTCTCTTGAAGGCATGTACAAATGTTTCCAATTTGGATATGGGTAGAAAGATTCATTGTCATGCGGTTAAGTTGGGTCTTGCATCCATCAATTGTGTGGGTAATGCTCTGATTATCTTGTACGCTAGATGTGATAGGATGGAAGTAGCACAAAAGGCATTTGAAGTTCTATTTGAAAAGAATTTGATTTCTTATAACACGGTTGTTGATGCTTACGCTAAGAATTTCAATGTTGATGAAGCTTTTGAACTTTTTAGTCAAATTGAAATTACTACAGCTAGGGTTGACGCATTCACTTTTGCTAGTTTATTAAGTGGGGCTGCAAGCGTAGGTGCAGTTGGCAAGGGTGAGCAAATCCATGCTCGTTTGTTGAAGGCAGGGTTCGAGTCTAACCAATGTGTTTGTAATGCTTTGATCTCTATGTATTCTAGGTGTGGCAACATAGAAGCCTCTCTTCAGGTCTTCGGTGAGATGGAAGATCGTAATATCATATCTTGGACTGCTATAATCACTGGGTATGCAAAATATGGTTTTGCAAAACGAGCTTTGGAATTGTTCAATGATTTGCTTAGGGCTGGTGTTAAACCCAATGAGGTGACTTACGTTGCTGTTTTGTCCGCATGCAGCCATGCTGGTATGATTGATGAGGGATGGAAATTCTTCCAGTCAATGTCTGATGAACATGGAATAAGTCCAAGGATGGAACATTGTGCTTGCATGGTTGATTTGTTAGGTCGATCAGGGTGTCTCCAAGAGGCTGTTCAGTTCATAAAATCAATGCCGTTTACTGCTGATGCTTTAGTATGGCGAACATTGCTTGGTGCATGCCGAGTTCATAGTGATGCAGAACTTGGGAAACTTGCTGCTGAAATGATCCTTGAGCAGGATCCAAATGATCCAGCAGCACATGTTTTACTGTCAAACTTGTATGCTTCTAGAGGTCGATGGGAAAAAGTAGCCACAATTAGGAAGGGCATGAAAGACAGAAATTTGGTTAAGGAAGCAGGGTGTAGCTGGATAGAAATTGAAAATAAGGTGCACAAGTTTTATGTCGGGGATACCAAGCATCCACAAACGGAGGAGATATATGAATATCTAGATCAGTTGGCTCTCAAAATAAAGGAGATAGGTTATGTGCCTGACACCAATTTTGTGCTTCATGAAGTTGAGGAGGAACAGAAAGAACAATACTTGCTTCAACACAGTGAGAAAATAGCCGTGGTGTTTGGTCTGATAAACATATCTAAGCCAAAGCCTATTAGGATATTTAAAAATCTCCGAGTCTGCGGAGATTGCCATAGTGCAATGAAATATATATCAATGGCAACTGGGAGAGAAATAATTGTTCGGGATTCAAACCGTTTCCACCATATCAAGGATGGTGCATGCTCCTGTAACGATTACTGGTGAATTATGTATTCAAACCTAAGGTAATGAACATGAACTCTGAAGAAATTTTCCTCAAACACCAAAACCAGAATTTTCGGTTTTCGTCCTTTGCCTTTGCTCTGCCTTGTTAGTGGAAATGTTAATGTTTGATAAATCAAACCGTTATACTGAAAAGTTTTGATTCATGGCATGCTCTACCATAGCCTTAAGGATTGTGGGATATTGGAAGTCAACATCTTCAACATTTGATTCTTATCCAGTAATGGCCTAAACTCAATGTTATTCATGATGCAGGTTCCTGAAGTTGTTCAAAAGAGAGATGAACATAGTTCACTACACATTGCTTCTATCTATGAACTGCTGCAGGTAAATTGAAATCACAGTTGATATGGGTGAAGAAAGGATCAAACTACATACTCTAGCAGCTATTATTTTTCAGTTCAATGACAAATCTGCTGGACAGATCAACCCTGCATGTCTCTGAAGTAGTCGCTCCTCTATTGTCATCCTTCTCAAGAATTATTGAGGATTTGATATAATTAATTACCTATTTCCCCAAGTCCGATATATCTACTTTGGCAAGTGTTTGTTTCCCTTGGAGCAAAGAAAATTACCTTTTGGATATATGCACTTTAAAGAGTTTATACCAAATGCACAAGTCATTCAGGTAGTTTATTGGACCAATTTTGGCTTCTCTGAACTTAGAAGCATAAACTGTTATCTCTTAGAAGCATAAACTATTATTTAGAACTTTTCTATTTTCCGGTTTGTGAGACAAAACTCTTAGTCATTAGTTCTATTTTACCTTGTACATTTTAGAGTACAACACCTAGTCAATTTTTTTTATACATTCTGCATGAAGATTCAATGCGTTCTATTTTGCTATGATCCATATGAAACAAAGATGGATCAGGGGCATAGGTCACCTATATTATATCTTTTCTAACAATAAAACAGAAGAAAGACGCATTTCTTTTAATTTATTAAGCAAGTTTAGTTAGTAAATGGGGCTGCTACAGATTCAGATATACAGAGACACAATGCCAAAGCAATAGATTGCAAAAATAACCTAATTGAACAATTTAACTGATGCTTTTCAATTTCAATGGTTGTGTATTGTTCAGGATTTGAAGTTCAACCTCAAAAATCTGGACTTTTGTACATATTACCATGTTTGATCATGGCTATCCATGTAGTAGGAGATTAGATTTCAGATATATTGAGCAAAGGCCTCTCAATAAACATCATTTTCACAATAGCCAAGAATAAAGGATCTAAATTGCCTCCTCATTGATAAAAAATTTCTTTAGGTCCCTAAGACTTCCAGGTTTTCTGTTTCAAATTAGGAGGACACAGATGCCTTAGTTTCTTTTCTATTCTGCACTGCTCTAAAGAATTTAAATTGAAGTATCCCTGCCTTCTTTATTGAAAAGCTTTACCACATCAGGATTTCTTTAACAGCTGCTATGAATGATATGCAACCAGGTTTGAATTTTGCAAGTAAAAAGTGTGTTATAATTTCTTTAAGTTTTATAACCAATTGTCATATTGTAATTTGTTTTGTCCTTAGCAGAGATCAGACGCATCCTCAGAGCCAGGCCATTCTCTTAGTCGTCAAGATATTAGAGACCCTTATCCTGTGAGTTTAACTTCTTATCCATGCTTCATTGATATCTGAACATATGCGAAATTATCCTCTTACTCATTTACTGGTCAGAGTGAGTCATAGCTGGTACAGTTGAGTATACAAGCTAATAATCGAACTCTTTGGATGTAAGAGTTATTAATGTTTTTGGATAGAACTCATTTGTACAGAACGATCTCCATTATGCCCTCTGTTAGTGTGATCTCCATCACAACAACAACAAAAAACTAAACCTTAATCCCAAGTAACTTGGGGTCGGCTACATGAACCAACGTCAGGCAACGTGTGGTCATCCACATAAATCCTCTCTCGCCACTTCCTTCTATCGAAAGTCATACTGTCATCCAAATTTAACAAAGACATATCTCTCCTAATCACCTCTATCCATGTCGTTTTAGGCCTGGCTCTACCTCTGTCTAACCTATCATACCTCCCTCTCTCCATCGTCCTAACAGGAGCATCCATCGGTCTTCTCTGAACATATCCAAACCAACGCAAGTGACTTTCTCTTATCTTTTCCTCAATAGATGCCACACCCACATTTTCCCTAATGTTCTCATTTCTGACTCTATCCTTTCTAGTATATTCACACATTCTCCATTAAACAAGAAATTTCAAAACCTTTAAACTTCTCTTACAATTGTAACTGAATAGTTTAAAAAATTTCTTGTGTTTATCAATTGCACTAGTTGTTTTCGCCAAAATATTTTTCAATGTTTTGTTCAAGATAATTTTTCTAGAAAATAATTTACCCAAACCAATAAAAACAATAACAAAAAACTAAGCCTTAGTCTCGAGAAATTTGGGGTCAGTTACATGAATCAATACGAGACAACGTGTGGTCAACCACATGAATTTTCTCTCTCCACTTCCTTCTATCAACCGTCATACTCTCATCCAAATCTAACAAAAACATGTCTTTCCTAATCACTTCTATCCATGTCGCTTTACGCCTGCTTCTACCTCTGCCTAACCTATCCTACTTCCCTCCTTCCATCCTCCTAATAGGAGCATCTCTCGGTCTTCTCTGCACATGTCCAAACCAACGCAGTCGGCTTTCTCTCATTTTTTCCTCAATAGATGTTACTCCTACCTTTTCTCTAATGGTCTCATTTCTGACTCTATCATTTTTAGTATATCCATACATCAACCGTAACATACGTATCTTAGTTACTTTCATTTTGTGAATATGACACTTTTTAACTACCCAACATTCCGTGCCATTTACCCAAACCAATATACCAACAATTTTTAACTATTTAGTGCTTTTAAATGACTTTTCACATAACTTCAATCCCAAATTGGAATTCAGATGCTCTTCCTCTTAACATGTAAAGAGAATCTCATTTGAAGCCATACACAACCCACTGGTCCTGTTTCCATCCCATTTCATACGCAGTTACATAACTTTGTTTTGACCCATTCTATGCTTTTCTAGATGAAAAACATATACTATGATATGCAGATATAAATTACTTCGGAAACAAGCAATGTAATGGTAGAAAGACGTACAACTGCTTCCCTTACTCATCTTTGAATTTAGCTCACTGCTTCTACTGCTTGCTACTATACAATCTCATGACTTGCAGCATGGGGGACTGGTCCCCCTTTTATTTCTCTATGTGAAGAATAATAAGCATACATTTTTGGTGTCATTCAGAAGCATGCAAGCAACATTGACTTCTATGTTGCTCTTGGAAATAATACTATTATAACATTATTGAAACACTCAAAATTGTTGTCTAATCAGTAAAGTTCATCTTTTGGATCCCAAAACTTCAGCACAAAGAGAAAGAAACTGAAAAGTTCTGTAAATTGTTTGACATGTAACAAGAATTCTGAAGATTTGATCAGTAATTTTTTGTCGATTGTCATAATTTTGGCCAAGAAAAGTATCTCAGAATGTCACAACCTTAATGTGCAAAATGATAAGATAGTGCAGAAGGTTCATTGAGGAAATCCCATCAGGGGGGATGGTAAAAAGGATGCTTTTCTCATAAAGCTGTTGGGGGGTGGGGTGTGGAGGAAAGGAAATGAAGCTAAGAAACCAAATCTACTCCATGCATCACATGTTTGTTACTCAACCCAAAGAAAGAAAGAAAGAATCATCACATGGTCTGCACCTACTTATTTGTTCTTTCACATAGCATGTTGTTTTTGTTCTTATTGTTTAGCTGCTGTTGTTATTTAAAGATGATTTACTAGAGGTTTTGAGTCTTCGAAGAAAAGCATTGCCAGGCACATGAATGTTGCTCATTGTAGTGAACTCGGATTGTTGGTTTTCAAATAGCTGATACAACTGCTGATCATTAGTCCTTTATTGTTGTTGTTGCTGAAACTGCAGTATACCAATTAGGAGCCATAGCTGCCGCAGGATTCATAATTTGTTGATTATGAGTTCCCTGGCCAAACCTGAAGGTTGCAACACTTGAAAGTTGAAGACTGTTGTAATTGCTTGATTAGGACCTCCAATGAAGTGTTGCACCATGGCATGAAGATTAGTAGCATCGGTATTGAATACTGTGGTCGCTATTCACCTAGAAGCTCCACACTGCCTTCGGATGGATTTTTAAACAGTACCATCTGGGCTCAGGTGATTGAAACCTAAATCACGGGGACTAGGGACACTTTTAGAAGTGAAAGTTGTGTTGGAGTAAACAGTTTCACTTGAGTCAAGGTATTAGCATTAACTCTAACTCGAATCTAATTATGAAATATCTTATACAATGCCTTGAAAGAAATACAATATGAATCTTCTACCCATAAGTACTTATTAAGCTAATTATTAAACTAAAAATTATATGAAATCTACGAAAGTAAATTTCTAAGATAATGCTATTTGCTATTAAGGACTTATTGTCGCGTCTTCCCACTTATGTTTTAGGACTTGTCCCTTCACTTTTATGAACTCCTGTTGAAATGGGGAGTTTAAGGGGGTGAATTTTACAAATCCAATGCACGATTGGATTATACGAAGTTTTAACTGTTTATAAGTAAATAATGTATTAATATCACTTCAACACAACACTATCTCAGAAATCATTGTTCAAGGTTAGTAAATAAACAATATTTATCGGGGTGTCAACTCTAATGTCATAAACATTAGGAGTAGCTGGCTGAATGTGGTTAGGATCTTCCGGTTGGTATTATGGTAATAATTGAATTATTAGGAGTAGGTGACGGAGCGTGGTTACGGTCATATAAGGATTTGCTAACAGACTACCCATTGTATCCTTATTTTTTTGATAAAAATATTAAAATATATAATTTTGTTACCTCATAAAAGTAAGGATAATTTTGTATATTTATTAATATTAAAAAATAAATTATAGAGATCAATCAAAATTTCTTTAAAATATTTTCCTTTCCTTATCCGACTCTTTCCTATCTTTTCTAACTACAATATATATTTAGTAAATTTTTAAATTTGATGGCGGGAGAGTGTTTTACCCAATTACTATCGAGATTAACAACTCAAACTCATTAGAAGCAACAAGAACAAGAACAAGAGGGAGATAAAAAATTATTTCCAAGAGCTTTAGGGGAGTCTGTGCAATTCTTCGATGAATTCTCCCATACAAAATATAATATCAATCCTCCTTTTTAAAAAAAAGGGAAAAAAATGTCATATCAATCATATCTAGAAAACCCAGAAGAAAATATCTGCCCGTATATGCTTCTTGATTTCTCCCTTCTACTTTAATTTCCGCTGTCAATTCTTTTTTTCCCTTAAAGATTATGTTCAATTCGAAATGCTGTCCTTGCTGAAGAAATTAAAGATCTTGGTCCATTTTGGTTATTGAATAATTTAATTGAAAATTAAGGTTTCTGTTTAGTAGAATTCAACCAAGCCAACGTGGTAAGTATTTTTCACTTTCTTTTTCAGGTTTCATTTCTGGGTTTTTTTAATCATTAAAATGATAACGAGAATGATAATAATAAAAAAAAATGTTTCTTTATCCAAAATCATAATAATGCTGTGGGCGATTGGAAAATAAAAACATTTATATTTGAAAGTTGAGTGAATTCAGTTGGCGTGTTTTGAAGATTAATTTGTTCGCTTTTTATCTGTTTAAGTAGTTATACGCATAGTTCTATAAAAAGTTGTGGTAAAAATCATTTACTTTTGAATTTAGTTCAAGCATTGGTGCAAATCTTATGGATATCGATGTTAAAATATCTAAAAGACTAAAGGTACTGTGCCTTGGCATGTTAGCACCAAGAAAGTTCATGCAGAAGAGAAAGAAAATAGAGGTTTTTAAGGATCTTGAGGATGAAGCCGATCACAAGAACTGGAGAAGACTAATGAAGGTTAAAAACTCTCCCCTCCTCAAATATTGTAATTAGAAAAGGCAGGAAAGAGTTAGATTAGGAAAAGAAAATTTTTTAAATGAATTTTGATTGATCTCTATAATTTATTATTTAAGACTAATAAATTTGTAAAATTATCTTTACTGACAAAATTATGTATTTTGATATTTTTGTTTAAAAAAGAGATACAATGTTAACATACTACCTTCACGTTCAATAAATTACTCTTAATAATTTAATTATTACTATAATACCAACGGGAGGATCCTACCACATTCAATCAGCTACTCCTAATATTCATGACATTAGAGTTGACACCCCAACTTTCATAATACAACTCATATGAGACATCATATAAGAACACAATAACACAATTCAAATCGCATCATAATACATGTAATCAAACTTTGAAAGCATTAAAATTTACATACTATGGTCTATGATACCATGACACAAATTAAGTCTTACATACACCACCACATATATAATAGAAACTCAGAAATTAGTGAATAATAAAAAAAAAAAGACGACTTTAGTCTATCCTAGACAGTTATATCTCATTTGGCTCAAATCCTATAATATGTTTGTGTAGTAAATAACTTAATTTATTATTTGATTTATAAAATGCTTATTATATATGTTATCCCGATATAGTAATACTGCAACTATTCCTAGTAAGTTTGGTCATCCCTTAAACTCTTACTCTCGTTTCGAAATAGACCAGTTTAATAATATTATTATGATTTTTTACAAAAGAATCCAAAATCAATTACTCATATAAATTATTATTATTATTATTATTTTTTTTTTCTTCAACCCTAGAACTAATACTATTTAAAATTCATTTAATTTTTGTAAGGAATAATATTTAAGAAGTCTATCTTTAATCTATTCTAATAATTTATTTTTATATTAAAATAAATTCAATATAAGATTGTTTATTTATGGCCCAACTCCATAGTCCATACCCTAAGTTCTAAGTCAATTAAATCAATTAGTTAATACCTATTCATGTTATTAGTCCAATCATATTTAATTATAATTCAATAACCTCAAACTCCAACCTAAATGTCACTACTCATTTATTATTTTCTTTTCTAAATATATATTCTAAAAGTGAAAAGGGAACAAAATAGTCTATAAAAATTTTTAAAATATTTTTTAATTTTTTTCCTCTTTCTTAAACTCAGCTTTTCTCTCTTGCCCATATTTCTGAACGATTCCTCTACCTCAATATCTTCACCCATTCACTCCCCACTATAAGAACAAGGAGAAAACCCTAGTAAATCAAACAATGCCCTGAACTTCTAAGAGAAATTAGTCACTAAGTTCAAGTAAAGCCTGTTGATTATAGCTGGAAAGCTTCTTCTCTCAAAACTTGTCCTCTATATTTTTGATTCATCACAAAAGGTTCTCTTCAAAATGTGTAGAAGAATTGTAATTTGAAGTTTGCATGTTGGTTTTCATTTATTTTCCAAGATCTTGCTATTTTTGTAGATGTTTTTCATGGGCCCAACAGTTAAATTGCCAATCGACATTGCCAAAGTCTTAGAACATATTCATGAGAAGCAAATAGGTTTTGGTAATCTTGATGCCGCCAGCATAGCTCTTGATGAGGCTGGATACTCTAGTAGTTTGTGAATCACTGGACTTCTTAAAGTAGAAAAAGACAAGCGAGAATTTAAAGCAGCTTGGAGGAAGTTGGGACTCACAAGAGGGCAAAGAAGAAGCACAAAAAGATGTCCAATATTCTTTGCAAGATGAGGTAACTGACCTCTGAATGCTTTTACATTTTTTTTCTTATGGTGGGAATGTTTTGAAGTAAATATAAACAAAAAAGTATTAGGTTATTTCTCACTTAAACTTATATTGATAGTGTTGCTAGGGATTCTCTTCATCTGTCCAATTTCATATTTATTTCTTTTATTACTCATGTATGCTTATAGTGACAATACTTTTATTTCTTTGTTTTAGGGTTACTGGAGGTGGCCATGAAAAATAGAAGTGAGCTGCAACAAGTATTTTGACTTCTGCATGGTGTTCCTTGGGCTATAGAGATTAATAACTTAGTGAAGTTTATTATAATAAGTCTATCCATCAACTAATATTTTTTTGTTTTACCATTCATTTTTATTACATTTTGACAATGAACTTTAGTCATTATATACATTGAATTCTGCAATTTTAGATTGTTCAAGGCTATAGAACTACCTTAGTGTTAACCTTGTTGGTGATGGTAATATTTTAAATTTGTGTATTTATTTGAAGCTTTGTGTATCAGGTGAAATGTGCTTTTGCTTTGATTCTACTTCACAAACTAAATTAACGGTTAATTTGATAATCCTAATATGAATGTGCAATTCCTTTAAATACCATATACGAATCAGTGGTTTTGCAGCTGCCCTTGTGCTTTTAAGATTTAAAGGAGCTTATATGGTTTCAATGCCTTCACAATGGTATATTTGTTAGGTTAAATGGAATGCTAGATGATTTGAACAATGTTCTTGCCAATACAGGACAAATTGGTGACCTACTTGAAATTTCTCTCATTCAAAGTGTATTTATTGATATATGTGTATAAAATTGTTCTGAAGTATCCTTTTCCTGCAGGAATTTTACATCAAGATATTCGAATTTGATACTTATCTGAGTTTAGGAAACAAGAATGATCAGCAATTCAAGGATGTTTGGGCTGACAAATATGCTCCCTCAAGATTAGATTTCCATGTCAGTTTTGCTTACCTTTCCTCATATGTGCTTTATAATTCTTAAGGTAATTGTAATTTGACATCCACTATTCCACCTGTTCCTGGATAGAAGCTTGCAAGATTAATTCAGACAAAACCTCTATCCATTGAAAAATTTCAAATTTCTTAGCAAATCCATGAAGTTTCCATGGACCAATAGTGCATTCTTTGGGGTCTCCATCACTTAAATATTTTACTCTTAACGCTAGCATTGCCTATTATATATTTGATGATTATGCTTGTTCGATTGTGAGGCTTGTTCATAAGATATTGTTTCAATGGTGAATATGTATG
This sequence comes from Voacanga thouarsii, assembly GCA_026120185.1. Classification (NCBI taxonomy): domain Eukaryota; kingdom Viridiplantae; phylum Streptophyta; class Magnoliopsida; order Gentianales; family Apocynaceae; genus Voacanga; species Voacanga thouarsii. The sequence goes on along the minus strand of JANUWF010001127.1, from coordinate 1,682,259 downwards.
AGCTTGGGCTCTTGAAGATTGGGGCAATCAAGGAGGGAGAGAGAGAGAGAGAGAGAGAGAGAGAGAGAGTAGCCTATTTGTATTTCATGGTGTATAAATATATGGGACTCTCATTTCAATTAAAAGAATATAGGTTAAATATTTTCTTAGTATGTTCACTTCTGTCAAGGCAAAACAAACCTGATCTGCAACATCCCTCCATTTTTGCACTTTGACTAATGACTAATTTTTATTGAGTGAGTATATGCATGAAGGCTCAAAACAAGAAATGGTTAGTTTAATTAGAAAAACATTTTTGTGAGGTAAGATTTTAAAGGGCGTCGGAGGAATTTTTTAACGCAATTTAAGAAAAACTGAGAAGGGATTTGGAAAATCTAAGAGACACCAAAATGCTCAATTTAATGTGTAGGTGCATTGGTGAAATAAAAAGTTTTTCCGAATGGGATAAATAGTAACATTAACTATGGTTATTTTTGAAAAAAACCTAATTAACCACCGTCAAAGTGGGAAGAGATAATAGGCTTTAATTATATATAATGTTGGTGAGCTATTTAACTAATGGATTTAAATTAGTTTAGCCCAGAAATGGAAGCTGTATGGATCTGTGTTAAGAAGCCACTTAGACTTACAAGAATGATTGCATGAAAAGCTACTTCCAGGTAGGGGTGTACTCAAATCGAATCAAGTCGAACCTTAAGATAATCGAGCAAAACTTTATTATTTTCACACAGGGTTCGAATTCGAACTCGAGTTCAATTCAAATGTCAAACATTGACTCGAGTTCAATTCGTTTGAAATACTTTAAAGCTCAAATTTGATTCGAAGTTCGGTTATCATAAGTTCGAATTCGAGTTTAAGCTCGAATTCAAATTTAAATAAATAAATTATAATATAATATATTATAAATTATATATTAATTAATTAATCGAACATGTTCGTGAGTCTTCGAGCCTAATACTTAAATATTCGAATTTGACTCGCTTAAAATTCGAGCCTAAATATAATATCTATATTCGAACTCGAGCTTGATATTTCGAATTCGAGCCAAGTCCTTATCGAGTCGAGCCCAAACATGTTCGATAAAAACTCGATTCATTTATACTCCTACTTCCAAGCTTATGATAGGTTGTATGGATAAGACACTGGGAACCACGTGATTAGTTGCCTAAGACGTCACTTGGAACTATATAATTGGTTGCATGATTGTATAAAAATCACTTGGATATAAGATTGGTGTAGGAAAACCTAAGTGGAGTCATATGATTGGAAATAATAAATGAAAGCTATTTGGAATTACATGATTGGTTGAGCTCACAAGGCTTCGCCTTTGGTATCACAGTCTTGTTACACCAAGGACATAAGCATATATCACTCAATTGTGCATTGTCGGAGAGGTGGAAATGTCATCACACTTTACCTGATTTATTTGATTCATATGCCTTCGGATCACTGTCCGTTCCTCACACGAGAGGGAGCAAGGTGTTAACCCGGCACTTACCAACCCATCCGGTAAGTCCTCAGCCGTTTCTAATGTTCCATCACCCCGTTTAGATTAAGACAATCCCCATAACTAGTCAGGTTACTTGGGGTCGTCTACCTCCAACATAAGTTAGTACAAAAGTCGGCTTTTATTGAGTACTAAATGTTTCCACTAGTTCACAAGACCAGTCTAATTCTACTAGCTCACAAGGCCAAATAAATATCCATTTCTGAAGGAATACCAATAAAATATTTTCTAGTGCCAAAATATCATTTTCCAAAAATAGAACCCACTGGCTCATAAGACCAGTTAATTATTCCCATTGGCTCACAAGACCAATTATTTATCTTATTCCCAAAGGAATACCAATAAAATAATTTCTAGAGTTAAAATACCATTTTTCAAAAATTAATCTCATACCGAAAGATTGTTTTCCAAAACCGTAGCGAAAAAGAATAAAAAGTCCTTTTCGTACGATAAAACAAGTTTTCAAGAGTATTTTCATCATTTGAAGAATACTTGATTTCAAAATAAGTCTTATCCAGAAAATCTTGAATTCTAATTCTAGAAGAAGAATTAAATTCAAAGAATCCCTAATTATGATTTACAAAATCCATAAGTCACACTTTCTCAAAATATTGTCCGTAAAAATGAATATTTATGCTTTTTCAGAATAAAACATTATTCAACTCATAAATAAATGAGAATAAAGCCTTTCAGACATAGATTTATTCCTAAAAAATATTCATAACTCCAGTAAACCAAATTCCTTATAGAAAACGGTGTTTTCCTAAAGTCTCCAATAATTTTTCCATTCAGAGAAACCATATTTTCTCAGAAAAGCACAAAGTCTATTAACCTTGTTATAAAAAGACTTTAGGCAAATTATTCACTGATTATGAATAGTTTCATTTTATAAAAAGTTCGTATTTTCCATTCAAGCCTTGTATGGCATAATACTAGTTCTTTCTTTGAAAAACCACTAGATTGTTCAGAGAAACCAAAAGATTCATAGAACATTTCTTCAATAAAACATAATTTCACTAGTATAAAATGGAGTTTATAAAACAAGTAGAACTCACCTTGTGTCCTTGACTAAATATTGTGTCTAGTTGGTCACCAAACGCTTAACGTGAACAATCTACATTAGACATCGTTTTGCGCTTAGTTTGGTATACCAAAGCTCAAACCAACACTTAGTCAACACAAATATAAAGAAATCACTTATTTCCTATTCCTTTATTTTTCTTTTTTGTACAAAACACATACATGTATATATATTGTATATCCATTTTCTTCATTTCTTATTTCCATATTTCTTCTTTTTCTCATGAACTTGAAGTCTTCTTCTTGTTCTTCATCGTTTGTATTCCCAAAGTCATGCAAATAACTCATTTGAGTTTATTGGTGTTCAAACTAAAATTCTGCATTTTTCCCTTTCGTCGTACCATTTTGTTTTGTGCATAACTTTAGATCTACAACTTCGATTGAGGTCTATTTTATATCAAAATACTCATTAGACCTTGAACTAAGTGTCTATGGATTCTTTTTCCACATCCTCCAGACCGTCCAGGAACTACTGGGCCAAAAATTCCCAGAATTTTTGTTGTACTAATTTCATTTTCACAAAATAATATTACAACCTGTTTGCATATAAATCACTAACACACATGGGACTCATTGGGTAATTTTTCACAAGCACGTGTATTATTTCTCTTAAAATTTTAGGGATTAGAAGTGCATAAGAAGCATGATAGACTCCTAGAGGCTCATACTACGTCTTGAATCTGTAATGCCCTTGAGTATATATATATATATATATATATATATATATATATATATATATATATATATCAGAATTCAGACTCTATATGTCATCTTTTATTTAGCAAAGATACATTTTGAGCAAACTTTTGCTGCCTACTGAGTGAAGTTTGTTATAAAGACTATTTTTCTGGACAATTGGACGGGGCGACATCCTATAAAGTTATAACTCACTACGCTATGAAAATGTGGGGTGTTACAATTGAACCATTTGGAATTACATGATTGGTTGTATGACTTGTATGATTGAGTGTAAATTCAAAAAGATTCTATAAGCTTCCATAGAGTTCTCAAGGATTCTACAAGTTTCCACAAAAGTTTATGATTGTTCACAAAGCATTAATTACCTATGTTTAGTCAATATGCTTAGTCATCATAGCACATGATAAAATGTTGAGGGAAGCTAAATAAAAGAATAAGAAGAGTGGTGGTGGGAAGCCACAAAAGCAGTTGGCAAAGAAAGAATCAAGAGAGAAAGAAATAAGGAGAGAAAAGAAAGAACAAGAGAAAAGGGAAAGAAAAGAAACCGGTAGAAAGAATCGAGAGAAAGATATAATCAAGAACAACTAAAGAAAGCAAGGAAGAGGAGATTATTTCAGCTTGTGATAGTAGCTTTTGAAGGTAAGGATTTCAATTTAAGAAACTAAGGTTGAAGCGTGCATGATAAGGATCATTTGAGCATGGTTTATATTTCAAAAAGAACATGAGATTATGAGTTCTTGTGCATTAAAATTTTGATTGTGCTAACTGAGTTATCCAGTTGATATGAGCTTGTGTTTGGCAAGTTTTTCGGCTTGAAATATGATCATTAAAGTGCTGAATTGCTAGAAGCTTACTTGAGATTTAATGGTCTAAGAGATTACAAAAGATTAAAAACTATATATATATATATATATATATATATATATATATTGATATATTGATCTTAGTGAAGAAAGCTGAAATTTCTGTTTAATAAATCTAGGATGTGAACACTGGTTTGGACAGTTAGGAGAATCTAAAAGGTAAAGATGAGCTTAAAACTTAGTTTGCATGCATGATAAACAAGGTTTTGGGAAGCTTAAATGATATTTGATAGGTGGAAGAATTAAGAGAATTGAATGGTGCAAGTTGAGTACACAAATCAGAAATTCTGTGTTGATTATTTTCTGACTTGATCAGTTTGCACAATAAACTAAATAATATAGATATTCAACTTGGAGCTCCATGGCCTGAAATTTATAGCTAAATGTTCTAGGAATATTTTGGGACTAGTTTGACAGGATTTGGAGTCGTGAGTAAAAAGTTATGAGATAAATACCAAAGAATGCCAAAGCTATATGATCAGAGTGATGTGATCAGAATTCTGGAACATTGTAATCAAAACTGAATAATATAGAAGAGGAAATTGGTATTCCATGAACTAAAAATTATAAAGGAATTTCTTGGAGATATTTTGGAACTATTTTGACATCATTTGGACTTGTGTAACAAAAGTTATGAGTGAAACACCAAGAATTGACAAAGCTATGAAATAATTCCTTAGAAAAGGAATAAATGTTTTCTTTAGGAAAATCACAATATGAGCAAGACCTTTTTCCTTCTAGCATTACATGTGAATCAAGAACGTAGAATAACATTTCAAGGAATACTTCATCATTGTAGGTAGAGTGAATTCAGAAAATCCTTAGCTTTGCAGTGGTGTGCATAGCTGTATTTTCGTAATTCCCGAATACAGTGATCTGGATTGGGGGGAAGCTCTTAAGCTTGTGATAGTATGAATATCTATTGATGAGATAAGTCCCTCGATTTCCAACTCCCGCTTTAGCTAAGTGTTTTCCGTTAATCTGGTTATAAATATTTTGTGAGTCCCACTATTTTAAAAGTACCGTTTTTGCTGGTGTTTTCTATTATATTGCATATACACCTTTTTCTTCAATGGTTTTGAGAATTATGAACAGTTATAATTTCTAAAGAATATATTCATGATATGGATGCTTTCTTACTAAATGACACAAGGTCTTATGCTGTTTGTTCTAATTGCTTTTAAAACATTATATGCATTAAATAAATGGCATGTAGTTTTATATATTTAATGAACCTTGGAAATTATTACAAGGAATATGACGAACATTGGGAAACTGACATTTTTTGCCCCAAAAATGATTTTCTTGTGTTCGAAAATGAGTTATGTTGAGATATTGTGATGATATCTTGGCATTGTGCTGTGTAATCCTTGAGTACTCAAGAGGGGCTTTATACTTTTACTAACTTACGAGGGTTTGAGAACACTATCCGGTTGGTGGCTATCTCTGGACTGTGGTCTCTTTCTTCACGTGGTACCAGTATTTGATGTTTAGTCATCCTTAGCTAGTAATACAATTTCATATCATGGAAACGGAAGGCGAGTGGGGGACACCCGGTCATTGAGACCATAAAGGCGGTAGGATTATAGATCCTATCTGAAACCATAATGGCGATAAGATTATAAATCCTATCTAGGTCATTAAGACCAATTAATGGTGGTAGGTTTGCAAATCCTATCTGAGTCATTGCGACCAATATTTTAATGATGGGAGATGATCCTATCAGTTAACATATGTTAAATATATGGCATATTTCTTTTGAAAAGAAAGGAGACATGTTTTCTTTAAATATGGGGCATCAATTTTTAATAAATCATGTTTTTCCAAATGTGCATAAACTCTTTGAGAACAATTGACAAGATTTTCAATTACAATGTCTAAAGGCATGTTGTTAGTATAAACATATGATAACACCATTTTATTTGTTTTCTAAGGAAAAACATTAGTACACACGTGACTCACTGAGTGTTTAACACTCATATTTTTCTATATGTTTTTAGGCTCTATGATATAGGTTGGTGATCAGAGTGCGCAACGGAAGTGTGATGATGAAGAAATAGGCAATATGATATATTATATGATATATTTTAAGAAGGATTCGAAATCCATGTATGATGGGATTTTCTTATGAATAAATTTTCTCTTTTGAAGTTATAGTATCAATCCACTGAAATACATTTTGCATATATATATATATATATATATATTATAATCAGAAATATTGTATTTTGTATATTATATTATATATGATAAAAAATAATATTGTTGTTGTTGTTATTATTATTATTATTATTATTATTATTATTATTATTATTATTATTATTATTATTATTATTATTATTATTATTATTATAGAAATCCCGTTTCATTACCTTTACTACTACTATTAACAATGTTACTACTACTACTACTACTACTACTACTACTACTACTATTTCCAATTGTTAGCTATTATCAAGATTTCATCACCATACATATTATTTTATTATTGCTACTATTATTATATATAAGTAATATTATTTTTACTATAAATATTATCCTTATTATTATTATTATTAGGAAAAGGAATTCAATTTGGATAAGCAACCTTTATATTAATTATGTGAGGCTCACAACTTTCATAAGGATAAGGTAAGGTAGATTATTATATTAATGTTTCAAAGGTGCAACCATATTCCATAATGTTTTATAAGCTTCTAAAATCTTCCATATGCTTCTTTAGGATTCTAGAATTGATGAATCATCATCCAAGTGTCTCTAAAAGTTTCTAGAAGCAATGAATCACCTTCCATGTATTTCAATCATATTTCATTACTCCCTAAATAAGTTTCTTACTTAAGCATATTACATAAGCCATGACATAAACAAAGCTTCTCACATAAAATTTTTTAATACCAATAAATAGAGGAAGGAGGGATAAGGTAGGAGGACCGAAATCAAGAAGGAAAGGTAAGAGGAAAACCGAAAGTAAGAGAAAAGAAAGAAAGGAAAGAAAGAATGAAGAAAAAAAGAGGAGAGAAAGAGAGATATAGATTTGAAAATAGAGAGAAAAGGGAGGAAGAAAGAAAAGAAAGAGAAAAGAAAGGTAAGAGAGAAATAGAAGAAAAAGGAAAAGAGATGAAAGAAGTAGTGCTATTAATTTGCTCAATTATTTAAGCTTGGCTTGATTAGAAAAGATAAAGTGGGTCCTATTTATTTTACAGTTACCGTTTTGACAAGTGATTTTTTGAAATATATGAAAGTGAATATTTTATGAGTATGGATATTATAAGTCCCACTAAATTCATTCTCATTGTAAAATTTGTATAATGTTCATAGGACTAATGTTTCTATGTTATTAATGTTAACAGTTGGACTAATGTTCCTTCTGGAAGAGATCAATGTGAAATTGAAAGATAGTGGGGTTATTAATCTCTATGTGAGGGAAATGTTTGTTATGTGCCAATTATGAGATATCATGTATGTTTATATGTTCAAGTTGTCTTGGTGGAAAACACCACGAAACCTGTTTCATCCGAAAATCATGAGCACACATGGAACTCACTGAATGTTTAGCACTCACACATCTTTCTATATGTTTTTAAGCCCTATGGTATAGGTTGGTGATCAGAGTACGTAATAGAAGTGTGATGATGAAGAAATTGTTGGATTGTATGCCCTCGTAGACTAGGTTTCTGATGTAAAATCGAATTATTTAATGAAAGAATTTATTTTCAGAAATTGTTTGTGAATTTACTTTTGTTTGTGCATGATTTTCGTTTGGAACAAACCCATTGTGTTTAAATAAGTGATCCATGTGAATGGTGGTCTTTCACAGTAAGGTATGGATCACGGGTTATTTAACATATAAATATTTGTTCTTAACCTATTGATGAGACTGGGAACCTCATCATGTTTAGGTTATTATGTTATGAATTCCAAATGGGAAATGGCTTACCTTTAGCCAGTGGGTAGTCCACTCACTTCATGACATAAGCGTATTTTGAATACGTAGAACATGACCGTAGTAGTGGTTTCTCAAAGTACTATATGGTAGAAACCTAGACTACTACCGCCACAGCGTGGACTAGTACTCTACGACTTGAGTATGAGTTGGTGGTCTAGCGAAGCTGGAAGCATATAATTTGATTTGCTGTAGTTGAGGTTCTATCGTAGGGTTAATATACTTGCATGTTGGGTATGTGTGACTAGTTAGTTAAAACAGACTTATACAAGATAGTTTCTGCATTATATCGCCCTTTGTGGTTGTCCGAATGGTCTAAATTATCCAGGACCCTGGGAAACATGACTTGGATGTTTGCTTTAGGGTAGCTCCCTTGGAAAGCGGAAACACTCCAGGAAGTCGTGGATCATTGGACTAGAAGCCTAAGGATGGTAGATGTCATTTAGGGGGGTGTTAGTACACTTTTTCCTCTCTAAATGTACGGCGATGTGTAGAGGGGTATTTTAGTCAGTTCACCTGTAGGTCGGAGACTTTGCGAATGCAGCATTGTCCTTGGGGTCAATATTTCCTTATGGTGATATTAGGAAATATTTAAAATGCAAAATACAGCTATTTATATAGCAGGGGTATTTTGGTCATTTTAGCAGCCAATGCGATGTGTCTTTTTGGTCCTCGGAATAGCCCGTAAGTCCTAACTATTTTGGGTTGAGGAATTGGTCTCAGTTGAAGAGGATCTTATTTTATTTTATTTTATTCAGGAAGTCTAATTTATTATTGGACTGGAATAAAATAAATAAATAAATAAAATAGGAGTTGAGAGAAATTAATCATCTAGTTTATTTGGTTAATTAATTATTCAGGGCATAGGTCCAGTATGAATAATTAAGAAATTAACATGGGTTTAAACTAGGGGAAATAATTAATGTTTAATTATTTATTGGGTTATTTATATAGGCCCAAGAAATAAATAATTAAAGATTAATTATTATGGTTCATTTGGGCTCATTAATTATTTATTGGGTTACTTATGTAAGCCCAGGAAATAAATAATTAATATTGATTATTTTGGGCCTTTTTTGGGTCCAAGAAAAATAATAAATATTTATCTGGCCCAATAGCTTGGACCTTAGGATTTTTCCAGATATGGTTAAGAGGAGTTTAGGGTTAGGCCAAACTGATTCTCAGAATAACATCCGGGTGTTTTGAAATCCCGGGGATATGTTTATCAGATAATGAGAGACCTAATTTTTGGCTAACTTATAAAACAACTCTTTGAAAAGAAAAAAACCCTAATTCTTTCCCAAGCCACAAGACTCTCACGTCACTCTAGTTCTCTCTCTCACGGTTTTCTTCTTCTTGTTTTTCTCATTGTTCTTTGCTAACCAATAGCGAGCGAACCAAGGAGAATTGAGACCGTTTCTCTTTCCCATTGTGTTCACCAACTAGAGGTTAGGCTGAGGAATATCCCAAGAGCTAGAGAGCTAAGCGTTAATGCAAACAAGGCGAAGTCGAAGGCTAGCGGGTGTTCAACCGGAAGCTCCTTCAAGTGTGCAAAGCGAGGCGATTCTAGCCGTTCAATCTGTTCCTACGCAACCTAGGAGGGTTAAGGAATGCAAAGGTATGATCTTCACGCTTCCGCATGGCCTTTATGACTCTCGTTTTATTTTTGGCCAATTTTTTTTAACTTACGGTGCATGCCCCTGTTTCTGCGTTTTCCATCAAAGTGGTATCAGAGCCGCTGGTTTTGATCAATATAGGGAGCATGGTAGTTAATAAAATGGAGAAGATGATTATACCTATGATCCTTCGCTGTTTTGGTATGGGATAGATGGTTTTGTAAGCTTCACCGTTGAAGCATAGGAGCTTTCTGTAAATTTTTTGCTTTGATGTTTTAATCGTGTAAACCCAATTTTAATGGGTATAGGCGGTTGTGGTTATGTTTTGGATGAGTTTTTATAAGTAAAAATGTCCAAAGAAGCCAAAGAAGACAGAAAAAATCGAAGGAAAAAATGCTCTGCAAGTCGCGCGCAAAACAGAAGAAAAAACGAAGAAGATGTACTGTTCATAAGCCGCCGCGTCCAAGCCGAGCCGAGCCGCTGCTGTTGGTGAGAGGAGCCGGTCGCTGATGAGCTGCGGAAGCCGAGCCAATTCCTTTGATTTGAGCCGAATTCAATTGCAAAATTTGCAATTGAATTTCATTTAGCTTTTGGGTTCTTGCGCGGGTCAGAGGAGATCCGACCGGGGCAGCTCGCGGGCTGAATCGCGGGTCGGCAGCAGAGGAGAACCGGGCGCAGGTCGCAGGCGCGGGCGAAGTCCACGGGTCGTGGCTGGCGTGCGATCTGGTGCGGCGCGATGCATTGGACCGCCAGCCAATTTTGGCAATTTTTTTTTCTTTTTCGTTTTGGGTCCCATGCCAGGCAAAGTTAATATTTTTGCAATATTTATATTCTTGGAATATATTTGCATGAAAAATATTAGGAAGGGATTTTAGGATTAAACAAGATAATTAATTAATTAATTAATGTGTTTAATTCTATTATTTGGGCACTTAGGTTTAAAAAAATAGAAAAGCATGAAAACGTTTATTATTTTCTAGCATGCTATTTTTTATGTACCTATGTGTGCTTTTCCTCAAAGACCAAAGTTTTTGGGAACCTTTTGTTTTGGCAAGGAAAAATATTTTTCTTTAAAAACTAAATGGTTATTTTAATTGGTACAAAAATTAATCCTTAAATATTTTCTCAAAGGATTTAATCCTTGATATAGAAAATATATTGGATTTAGATATTTTTGTAAATTAAAATGGAGAGCCATTTTGTTTTGTTTTGGACTAGAAAAATGATTTTGTCAAATAAACTTGAGACCAAAGTCTCTAGAAAGTTTTAATTGGAAATTTTTTTAAATCATTAAGTTTTAACTTAAATAAAATTAGTCCGTGGAGGAAATCTCTCAAAGGATATAAGCCTTGACATGGAGAATTTATTAGACTTAGATATTTTATTTTTGAGTTAAGGAAAAACTTAATGGAAATTTCAAAAGGATATTTTCCAGAAAACCTTTATTTTAAAAGACTAAGTGGAAGAGGGGTTCCAACGGCCCCACGGCTTCCATCACGGTCCTCATTAGAGATCGTCGATCCCCTCGCGTCACCCTGGGAGTGAACCCGTATATGATGAGGATACCACAAGGATCTACATCTAATGGAAGGATGTAATTAATAACCCGGGGCACGTACTATGATCGGCCAGCCCACGTTGGAGGTTATACTGTGAGGTATGTCCATAGGAAATGAGAAGAAACGGCCATCCCACGATGGAGTTATTCTCTAGACCATTACCTAGAAGGGAAATTAATTTGTGGTGGTTAATACACTTAGCTTAGGAATCTGTTAATCTTCCCAAGAAGCTATGTCAGTTTTCCTAAGAGCCAAATTATTTTCAGTGCACAAATTTCATTTTGTTTTCACAAACTAATTTCTTTCTTTTATTTTCGATTTTCAGAAATGGTGGGAGGTTCTTTTAGTCCATTGGCCGTTATTCTCAGGGAGAATAAGTTAACGGGTTCAAACTATGTGGACTGGAAAAGGAACCTGGACATAATACTCACAGCCGAGGAGTATAAGTATGTCCTTTACGAAACCTGCCCTGTTATCGGGGAAGGTTCCACCGCTGAAGAGCGAGAGGCTAAAAAGGCATGGAAGAAAGCTGACGAAATGGCACGTTGCTATATGTTAGCTTCCATGTCTAATGTGCTCCAGTCAAAACACGAGCACATAGCTTCTGCATATGACATAAGTCAATCGTTGGCAACTATGTTCGCGGACAAGAGCCGGCCCGCAAGGTAGGAGGCTCTTCGAACAATTGTAAACACTAAAATGGCTGAGGGAGCATCAGTCCAAGAGCATATGCTCAAGATGATTGCTGCTTTCGAGGAGGCAGAAATCTTAGGGGCTGTCATTGACCCCGAGAGCCAAGTGGACATAGTTCTCGAATCTCTACTGGGCTCTTTCACTCAGTTCAAGTTAAACTATAACATGAACAAGTTGAACATGAGTTTAACTGAACTGATGAAGGAGCTCCAGATGACAGAAAAGGTCATGAAGCTGCAGTCTAAGGCCATGATTGCTAAGGCCCCTTCTTCAAGAACTGGGCCTAGGCCCAGAAAGTTCAAGAGGAAGAAGGGGAATGTAGCAGCCCAGCCCAAGAACCAGCCCAAGGACAAACCAAAGGGCAAGTGCTTCAAGTGTGGAAAGAAGGGACACTGCAAAAAGGAGTGTCCAGATCTTCAGGCCAAGAAAAACTCCACAGGTAATGTTTACTATCTAGAGTCCATATCAATGGTAGGATCAACTTCCACTTGGATTGTTGATTCAGGAGCCACTGATCATATCTGTAACTCCTTGCAGGGGTTTAGGAAGATAAGAAGACTCAAGAAGGGCGAACATGGGCTTCGAGTGGGTAATGGAGCACAAATCTGGGCCCTTGCAGTGGGAGAGCTGGATCTTATTTTTTATTGTAATAAGATAGTGGTTTTAAAAGACATTTTATATATACCTGGTTTTCGTCAAGAATTTGATTTCAGTTGCAAAACTTATTAATCAAGGATATTCTGTATCTTTCCATTCTGGTATTTCTATCAGTAGAGATGGAGAAATTTTATGTACTGGGTACATGTATGGAAATTTATTCTTTTTAAACCCTATTAACAAACAATCAAATAACGCTCTGTCTGAACCTTTAACTAAGAAGAGAAAGACCAATATCAATGATTCATACATTTGGCATCTGAGGTTGGGTCATATTAACTCAACCAGGATTCAGAGGCTAATCCATGATGGGCCTTTGGGCTAATTGAGATTGGAAAGTTGGCCTCAGTGCGAATCCTGCCTGATGGGAAAAATGACCAAAAGGTCTTTTACACTAAAGGCGGATAGAGCCAAGGAGGTGTTGAGTCTTGTTCACACTGATGTGTGCGGTCCATTGTCTACACCAGCTAGGGGAGGTTTTGAGTACTTCATCACGTTCACGGATGATTGTACGAGGTATGGTTACATTTACCTGATAAGACGCAAGTCTGACTCTTTTGATAAGTTCAAAGAGTTTAAGGTTGAAGTGGAGCGTCGGACAGGTAAATTAATCAAAACCTTACGATCGGATCGTGGTGGAGAGTACTTCCTAGGTGAATTCAAGGACTACATGGTACATCATGTGATAGTATCCCAACTCTCTGCGCCGGGAACCCCCCAGCAGAACGGAGTAGCTGAGAGAAGGAACATGACGTTGATGGAAATGGTCCGAAGCATGATGTCTCATGCTACTCTTCCAGTATCCTTCTGGGGATATGCCCTGGAAATAGCGGCATATATTCTGAACTTGGTGTCTTCCAAGTCAGTACCTAGGACTCCCTATGAGATGTGGACTGGGCGTAAGCCAAGTCTGAATCATCTCAGGATTTGGGAGTGTCCAGCTTATGTACTGATTAAGGGAGACAAGTTGGAACCAATATCAGAATTATACTATTTTGTTGGGTATCCAAAAGGGACAAAAGGTGGCTACTTTTATCATCCTAAGGAGCAGAAGGTACTAGTCAGTACCAATGCTAGATACTTGGAAGATGATCAAAGTACTTCCACTAAAGGTTCAACGAGGTTGGAACTTCAAGAGAAGTTATCTACAGAATCAACTTCTTCTTATCCGATTTTGGAACAAGAAGAGGCACAGCCTCAAGAGCCTGTGCAAATGGAGCCTCGTCGTAGTGGGAGAGTATCTAGGGTTCCAGATAGATGGACTGGAGAAGCCTTTGAGCTGGTCTCCGACCATCAGGAACAAGACCCCGCTAGATAGAGGAGGCTACTGCTGATGCCGATGCAAATCTGTGGCATGAAGCAATGAAAGCCGAGATTGAGTCTATGTACCTCAATTAGGTTTGGGATCTTGTAGCTTCACCTGAAGGGATAAAACCCATTGGGTGCAAGTGGGTATACAAGAGAAAGAGATGAGCGGATGGGAAGGTGGAAACCTTCAAAGCTAGGCTTGTGGCGAAAGGGTATACTCAGAAAGAGGGTATCGACTATGAGGAAACCTTTTCCCCGGTAGCCATGCTTAAATCCATTCGCATCCTCCTTGCCATCGCCTGTCACTATGACTACAAGATATGGCAAATGGATGTCAAGAAGGCATTCTTGAATGGCCATCTTAGCGAAGACATCTATATGTCCTAACCGGAAAGCTTCATTGCTGAAGGCCAGGAACACATGGTTTGCAAGCTTAACAAGTCCATTTATGGACTTAAGCAGACATCAAGAACATGGAACATTCGTTTTGATGAGACTGTAAAGTCTTATGGTTTTATTCAAAACGAAGATGAACCATGCGTGTACAGGAAACTTGAAGACATTAATGCGATTTTTCTTGTCCTGTATGTGGATGACATTCTACTCATTGGAAATGATGTAGGGACATTGTCATCTACAAAGGTTTGGCTGTCTAGTCAATTCAGTATGAAGGACTTGGGAGAAGCCACTACATTCTCGGGATTAGGCTTCTTAGAAATAGGAAGCAGAGAATGTTAGGATTATCCCAAGCGACATACATTGACAAGATGTCGGCCAAGTACAACATGGACTCATGCAAGGGAGCTCTAATCCCTTGCGTACATGGGTTGTCATTTTCTTCGAAGGACCGTCCTAAGTCTCAAGAAGAAAAGGACAGAATGAGTAGGATTCCCTACGCTTCGACCGTGGGAAGTCTCATGTACGCTATGTCATGTACTAGGCCGGATATCCGCTTTGCCGTGGGCTTAGTTAGCAGATATCGCTCAAACCCGAGGGAGGTTCATTGGCAAGTCAGAAAGCATATTCTCAAGTACCTCAAGGGAACGAGAGATTATATGCTCGGTTTACAGTGGTCGATGATTTGGTTCCTACAGGATACACGTACTCGGACTTCGAGCGGATAAGGATGAGAGAAAATCCACTAGTGGATATGTCTTCACCTTGTCCTGAGGAGCAATTTCATGGAGGAGTATCAAGCAATCTTGTATTGCCGACTCAACCATGGAAGCCGAGTATGTGGCAGCTTCGGAAGCGTCCAAGGAAGCGACTCGGCTCCGAAAGTTTCTTTCGTAACTTGGAGTCGTACCACATATGGACAGGCCGGTTGTGATGTATTGCGACAACACTCGGAGCAAGTGTCGCAATCTAAGGAGCCTCGGAACCACAAGAAGGGGAAACACATCGAGAGGAAGTACCACCCGATCCGGGATTTCATCCAGAGACGGAAGTCGTGGTGGAGCATATTACCTCGTAAAACAATCTAGCAGACCCATTCACCAAGCCTTTGGCCGAGAGAGTCTTCAAGAGACACTTAGACGCCATAGGGGTGGGCACCTATGGACTTACCTAGTCTTAGAGTGTAAGTGGGAGATTGTTGGATTGTATGCCCTCTTAGACTAGGTTTCTGATGTAAAATCGAATTATTTAATAAAAGAATTTATTTTCGGAAATTGTTTGTGAATTTACTTTTTGTTTGTGCACGATTTTCGTTTGGAATAGACTCATTGTGTTTAAATAAGTGATCCATGTGAATGGTGGTCTTTCACAGTAAGGTATGGATCACGGGTTATTTAACACATAAACATTTGTTCTTAACCTATTGATGAGACCGGGAACCTCATCATGTTTAGGTTATTATGTTATGAATTCCAAATGGGAAATGGCTTACCTTTAGCCGATGGGTAGTCCACTCACTTCATGACATAAGCGTATTTCGAATACGTAGAACATGACCTCGTAGTAGTGGTTTCTCAAAGTACTATATGGTAGAAACCTAGACTACTACCGCTACAGCAGTGGACTAGTACTCTACGACTTGAGTATGAGTTGGTGGTCTAGCGAAGCTCGGAAGCATATACTTTGATTTGCTCGTAGTTGAGGTTCTATCGTAGGGTCAATATACTTGCATGTTGGGTATGTGTGACTAGTTAGTTAAGACAGACTTATACAAGATAGTTTCGCACTATATCGCCCTTGTGGTTGTCCGAATGGTCTAAATTATCCAGGGCTCCGGGAAACATGACTTGGATGTTTGCTTTAGGGTAGCTCCCTTGGAAAGCTGGAAACACTCCAGAAGTCGTGGATCATTGGACTAGAAGCCTAAGGATGGTAGATGTCATTTAGGGGGGTGTTAGTACACTTTTTCCTCTCTAAATGTACGGCGATGTGTAGAGGGGTATTTTAGTCAGTTCACCTGTAGGTCGGAGACTTTGCGAATGCAGCATTGTCCTTGGGGTCAATATTTCCTTATGGTGATATTAGGAAATATTTAAAATGCAAAATACAGCTATTTATATAGCAGGGGTATTTTGGTCATTTTAGCAGCCAAGGCGATGTGTCTTTTTGGTCCTCGGAATAGCCCGTAAGTCCTAACTATTTTGGGTTGAGGAATTGGTCTCAGTTGAAGAGGATTTTATTTTATTTTATTTTATTCAGGAAGTGTAATTTATTATTGGATTGGAATAAAATAAATAAATAAATAAAATAGGAGTTGAGAGAAATTAATCATCTAGTTTATTTGGTTAATTAATTATTCAGGGCATAGGTCCAGTATGAATAATTAAGAAATTAACATGGGTTTAAACTAGGGGAAATAATTAATGTTTAATTATTTATTGGGTTATTTATATAGGCCCAAGAAATAAATAATTAAAGATTAATTACTATGGTTCATTTGGGCTCATTAATTATTTATTGGGTTACTTATGTAAGACCAGGAAATAAATAATTAATATTGATTATTTTGGACATTTTTTGGGTCCAAGAAAAATAATAAATATTTATCTGGCCCAATAGCTTGGACCTTAGGGTTTTTCTAGATATGGTTAAAAGGAGTTTAGGGTTAGGCCAAACTGATTCTTAGGATAACATCCGGGTGTTTTGAAATCCCGGGGATATGTTTATCAGATAATGAGAGACCTAATTTTTGGCTAACTTATAAAACAACTCTTTGAAAAGAAAAAAACCCTAATTCTTTCACAAGCCACAAGACTCTCACGTCACTCTAGTTCTCTCTCTCACGGTTTTCTTCTTCTTATTTTTCTCATTGTTCTTTACTAACCAATAGCGAGCGAACCAAGGAGAATTGAGACCGTTTCTCTTTCCCATTGTGTTCACCAACTAGAGGTTAGGCTGAGGAATATCCCGAGAGCTGGAGAGCTAAGCGTTAATGCAAACAAGGCGAAGTCGAAGGCTAGCGGGTGTTCAACCGGAAGCTCCTTCAAGTGTGCAAAGCGAGACGATTCCAGCCGTTCAATCTGTTCCTACGCAACCTAGGAGGGTTAAGGAACGCAAAGGTATGATCTTCACGCTTCCGCATGGCCTTTATGGCTCGCATTTTATTTTTGGCCATTTTTTTTTAACTTACGGTGCATGCCCCTGTTTCTGCGTTTTCCATCAGAAATAAGCAATATAATATATTATATGATATATTGTTAAGTTTAGAATATTGTATGAATGATTCGAAATCCATGTATCATGGAATTTTCCTATGAATAAAATCCATATTTTGAAGTTATAGTGTGATTCTACTGTGTATTAAATTATTAATCCATTATAAAGACCTTTTGTCTAGGAGTTTAGACAGGATGACATCCCACGAGGATAAGGCCCACTAAGATTAGAAATGTGAGGTGTTACAAATAGTATAAGAGTTTAAGGTTGAGATTTTGAGTAAATATCTTTGGGAGATATTGACTTAAGTTACAAATGATATCACAGTTATATGTTAATAATTTGGGTGATACAAATGGTATCAGAAATTTTAGGTGAATGATTTTGAGAGTATAATTGGTATCAGAGATTTAGATTATTTTAAGTTTGATATCTTGAGTTTATGAGTTTGGAGATATTATCAGTTAGTGGTTTAGAAGAAATTTTAATATTATAAGTATTTTCAAAATTCGAGAACGAAATTTTTTAAGGAGAGAGAGATTGTAACATCCCCGCTCTGAGCCGTCCCAAAATAGGAGATTTTTACTATCTTTTGTGATCTTTTGAGAATTCTCTTAAATTTTATAAAGCTATTTATAGAACTATTTTCTTTTATTTTCAAGAAAGTCATTATTTGTGCAAAATATATTTTACACACACACACACACACACACACACATATTTCTATATATATATATATATATATATTATATTGCATTATATTATAATCAGAACTATTATATTTTATATATTATATTATATATGATAGAGAATTATTATTATTATTATTATTATTATTATTATTATTATTATTATTATTATTATTATTATTATTATTATTATTATTATTATTATTATTATTATTATTATTATTATTATAGGAAGAGGAATTTGATTTGGATAAGTAAACTTTCTATTAATTCTTTGGGGCTCACAACTTTAAAAAGGATAAGGTGAGGTGGATTATTACATTAATATTTCATTAACTATGTGATGACTAGGTATGATTAGGTGTAATTTTTACCACGTTCCATAATGTTCCATAATGTTCCATAATCTTCTATAAGCTTCTAAAAGCTTCCACATGCTTCTTTAGAATTCTAGAAAATTGATGAATCATCGCCCAAGTGTCTCTAAAGGTTTCTAGAAGTAATGAGTCACCTTCCATGTGTTCCAATCATATTTCATTACTCCCTACATAAGTTTCTTGCTAAGCATATTACATAAGCCATGACATAAGCAAAGTTTCTCACCTAAACTTCTTTACGAACTATTAAAAGAGAAAGGAGGGATAAGGAAGGAGGACTCATCATAAAACTGATGCTCTATTATAGGTTCCGCTATGATCCCCTATGGGTTCAATTATTGCTCTGATACCATTTGCATCTCCCATAACATTAACCTATAACTCTGATATCATTTGTAACTTAAGTTAATATCTCCCAAAGATATTCACCCAAAATCTCAACCTTAAACTCTGATGTCATTTCTAACTCCGAAAGATCAGTGATAGGGCCTAAAATTACCTTTATTTTTCTAATTATTTGAGGTTATTTTGTGATATTTTTTATTTAATTACTAACCAATTCCCTTTCTATTTGATATTTTTCCTACGGAGAGTGTTTTTGGTGATTTTATGCAGAAATTAATGAAATGAAGTTAAAATGGCAGATTTCCAATAGAGCCTCGGTGCCGGCCCTGAGAAGTCGAACCAGCACTAGACGTGTTTTGAAATTCCAAGGCAAAATTAGGGGAAAATACAGAGCAATCGTCGTTTCCAGGGAAGAACTGGTGCCGACCCAGAGGAGGTGAACTGGTACCAGTTCTAGTTTGTTCAGAGGTAGTTTGTACTTCTTTTTTACGCGAAATTAGAAAGTACCAAAAAAAACTTTTGGTATTCTACTTTTGCATGACTTAGGACTTCTCTAAAACATTTTTAGCAACTAAGAGGCCTACATGAAGAGTTGATGGAAAATATATAAATTCAAGGATCAAAGTTGAAATCACTTGTTAAAAGAGAAATTCATTACTCAATGAGCATTGCTTCAAGAAAGTCTTCAAATGAGAAAGAATAAAGCTTATCTATGAGTTCTTTCTAAAATATTTGATTTTTTTTTCCTTGAACAATGATAAGATTAATGTTTTTATTATATTTGGATATTATTCTTGGATTTGTGATGTTAAATTAGTTAAGTCTTTTGTTCAATTAATTACTATTTTTGGTATTTGATTACTTGTTTTTAGTGATAAATTGAAAAGATTAAACCATTCTTCTAATTAACTTGAGAAAGAGGTTAGGTGATAGTTTTAATTACTCAATTCTAATTTTATTTTTTTAACTAACTAAAGAGAGAGGTTAAGTCAAGAATTTCAATAATAAAAGGTTGTTGATTTCACCTAGAGGTGGAGAGTTAATGAATTCCATGTCTTTATCTCCTAGAGATAAGGATAATTATTAAGGACTTGTATTCTATACATCTTTTAGTCGTTTTAGTGAGATAGAGATGCCCATTAAATTAACTAAGAGATAGTGAAATCTAACTCTAGAGAGAATGGATTCTATATTATTCCATCATGATGCCAATATAATAATTAATTGTAATATTTGCTAAATGATTCATTGTCATGTATTCAAAGATATCTATATAATTACATGTTTTTCTCTCCTAGAGTTGTGTATATTTTTATCTTATTTTTACCTTTATTATTTATCACTTTAATTAGTCGGTTAAAAAATGAATGAGAAGTAACTAATAGTAGTTGTTCCTTGATGATCGATACTCATTAATTCCCTATACTAAGCTTAATGATGAGTATATTTGCTCATATGTGTGATTTGAGAATTAATGTTTTAATAAAAACTTGATTGGGAATGAACTTAAAATTGCATGATTTTTATAACCCAAATCTGACGCATCAATCAGTAGCCTTAAACTCTGATACCATCGATAGCATCCCACATTTCCAGTCGTAGTGAGCTTTATCTTCGTGGGATGTCGTCCCTTCTAAACTCCTAGATAAGGGATCTTTATAATGATTAATAAGTTAATTTGTTGTGGATTGATACTATAACTTTAAAAGAAGAAATTTATTCAAAAGAAAATCCCATCATGTATAGATTTCTAATCCTACTTACAATATATCATATAATATATCACATTGCCTTTTTGTTCATCATTACGCTTTCGTTGTGCACTTTGATCACCAACCAATACCATAAAGCCTAAAAATATATAGAAAGAATGTCTGAGTATTAAACACTCAGAGAGTCCTGTATGTACTAGTATTTTTCCTTAGAAAACACATAAAAGGGTGTTATCATATTTTTCCACTAAAAATAAGCCTTTAAACATTGTAGTTGAAAATCTTGTCAATTGTTGTCAAAAAGTTCATGAATATTTGGAAAAACATGGTTTATTAAAATTTGATGCCCCGCATTTAAAGAAAATAGGTCTCCTTTCTTTTCAAAAGAAATATGCCATATATTTTACATATGTTAACTGATAGGATCATGTCCCATCAATAAAATATTGGTAGTAATGACCTAGATAGGATTTACAAACCTACTGCCGTTAATTGGTCTCAATGACCTAGATAGGATTTATATTCCTACCATCTTTATGGTCTCAATGATATGGGTGTCCACGCCCACCCTCCGTTTCCACGATAAAAATGTATTGCTAGTTAAGGGCGACTAAATATTAAATTATGGCACTCGTGAAGAAAAAGACCACAATTTGGAGGTAGCCACCAACTGGACAACATTTTTGAACCTACATAAGTTAGTATAAGTATAAAGTCCCTCTTGTGTACTTAAGGTTCACAAGACACAATGCCAAGAGATCATCACAATATCTCAACGTAACTCCTTTTTAAACATAAGAAAATCATTTTTAGGGCCAAAATATCATTTTCTAAATGTTTATGATTTTCCTTGTATTAATTTCCAAGGTTCATTGAATATAGAAAGCAACATGCCTTTTATTGATGCACAGAATGCTTTAAAAGCAACTAGACAAAATATCATAAGGCCTTATGTCATTTAGTAAGATAGAATCCATATCATGAATATATTCTTTAGAAATCATAATTGTTCATAATTCTCAAAACCATTAAAGAAAAAGGTAAATATGTAATATAATAGAAAACACCAGTGAAAATGGTAATTTTAAAATAGTGGGACTCACAAAATATTTATAACTAGATTAACAAAAAACACTTAGCTAAAACGGGAGTGAGGAATTGATGGACTCACCTCATTCAATTGATATTCATTATGTCACAAGCTTAAGAGCTTCCCTCGATCCGGATCATCATATTCGGGAATTACCAAAATATAACTATGCACGCCACTACAAAGCCAAAAATTCTTGAATTCACTCTACCTACAATGATGAAGTATTCCTTAAAATGTTATTCTACGTTCTTGGTTTCACATGTAATGCTAGAAGGAAACAAGGTCTTGCACATATTATGATTTTCCTAAAGAAAACAATTATTCCTTTTTTGAGAAATTACCTCACAACTTTGTCACTGTTTGGTATTTCACTCATAACTTTTGTTACACAAGTCCAATCCCAGGTCATAGGGTGCCAAGTTGAATAGCCATCTCATTCAATTTAGTGTGCAAATATATCAAGTCAGAAAATGATTAACACAGAATTTTTGATTTGTTTACTCAACTTGTACCATTTAATTCTCTTAATTCTTCCGCATATCAAATATCATTTAAGCCTCCCAAAACCTTGTATCATGCAAAATAAGTGTTTAATCTCATCTTTACCTTTCAAATTCTCCTAACTGTCCAAACCAGTGTTCACATCCTAGATTTATCAAACAGAATTTTCATTTTTCTTCACTAAGATCAATACACACACACACACACACACACACACACACACACACACACACATAGTTTTTAATCTTTCTTAATCTCTTGACTATTCAATCTCAAGTAAACTTCTAGCAATTCAGTACTTTAATGATCATATCAACAGGCTAACTCAGCTAGCACAACTAGAATTTTAATTCATAAGAACTTCACAATGTCATGTTTTTCTTGAAATATAAGCCATGCTCAAATGATCCTTATCTTGCATGCTTCAACCTTAGTTTCTAAAATTGAAATCCTTACCTTCAAAAGCTACTATCATAAGCTGAAATAATCTCCTCATTCTTACTTTCTTTAGTTGCTCTTGATTATATTTCTCTTTCGATTCCTTTTACTGGTTTCTTTTCTTTCCCTTTTCTCTTGTTCTTTCTTTTCTCTCATTTCTTCGTTTCTCTCCTTATTTCATTCTCTCTTGATTCTCTCTTGGCCGGCTGCTTTTGTGGCTTCCCAACACCATATTTCTTGTTTTTTTATTTAGCTCCCCTCAACATTTTATCATGTGCTATGATAACTAAGCATATTGACTAAGCATAACTAATTAATGATAGAGCTTTGTGGACAATTATAGACTCTTGTGGAATCCTTGAGAACTCTATGGAAACTTATAGAATCTTGTAGAATTTACACTCAATCATACAAATCATACAACCAATCATGTAATTCCAAATGGCTTTCATTTATGATGACCAATCATATGAGTCCACTTAGGTTTTGATACACCAAACTTATTAGTCCAAGTGGTTTTTATACAATCACACAACCAATTATATAGTTCTAAGTGACCTCTTAGGCAACCAATCATTTGGTTCCAAATGTCTTATCCATACAACCTATCATAAGCCTCCAAGTAGCTTTTCATGCAATCATTCTTCTAAATCCAAGTGGCTTCTTATAAAACCGTTCACATAGATCTATATAAATTCTATTTGTAGGCTAAACTAATTTAAATCCATTAATTAAATACCTCACCAACATTATATATAATTAAAGTCTATTATCTCTTTCTATGTTGACCATGGTTAATTAGGTTTTTTTCAAAAATAACCATAGTTAATATTACTATTCATCCTATCTGGAAAAACTTTTTATTTCACCAATGTGGTCTATGTATTAAACTAAGAATTTTGGTGTCTCTTAGATTTTTCAAATTCGTTCTCAGTTTTTCTTAAATCGCGATCGAACATTCCTCCAATGCCCCTTAAAATTTTTATCTCACCAAAATGTTCTTCTGATTAAATTGATCATTTCTTATTCTGAACCTTCATACATATGCTTACTCAATAAAAAGTAATCATCAGTCAAAGTGCAAAAAAGGAGGGATGTTACAATCTCCCATCTTTTAAGAAATTTCGTCCTTGAAATTTGCTCTTGCCTTAGCTTTGTTAAACATCTGTTTCTAGTTCCTTTGTAGAATTTGTCTCTTCTTTTCTAGTAGATCCTTCATTTCAATACTTTCTATACCATATAGATATTAGGTAAGATAGAAGGATAAGTCTATTTCACACATATTGATATGCATCCCTTGAAAATCTCACATATTCTCTGATCTCGATTGTATTCTTCCACATACAGTACTCTCATATGATCTATATGTAAGCATCCTGTACTTACTCCATTATACATATAGATTCCCTTTTTAAATTGCTCCAAATCTCTTCCTTTCAACTTTTGTTGCTATTTCCTAGGAGCCGTCTATCCTAGGAATACTCTTGCCCAAGCACACTTAACTTCAAAGGTTTGATAGAATCTAGTGCATTACACCATTCGACATGTCATGACAAAATGGAACTTCCAATACTCAAAATATAATACTAGAGCATTACATAAGTGCGCATATCTTTATCTGCACAATTTATATCGTACTGTATATACAAGATCCTTGAGTATACAAAATTCTTTACTCATCATCACTATAGATCCCAAAATTGGGGTCCAAAGTCGGAAGATAATCCTTGAATATATCAACTCGAGGCCTCCCTGACCTCAATCTTTTCACTATTATTTGAGTTTGGAGCTATCTTTCCGAAAGTATCAGAGTTATCTCCACTTCCTCTTCTTCTGACTTATCAAAAGAGATTATACCTAACTTGGATACTTCAAATTCATATGTCCCATCTACTCCTATAACCGTCTCCTTAAAATTTACTATCTTTATAAATTCACATCCATATATGCTATGATGCACTCCATTATGTCCCACTAAATGCTCTGCTAGACTCCACCAGAAGCTCTATTATAGGTTCCTACTACAAGAGGAAAGCAAATTAGTGACAGTCAAATCTGTCATTAATAGTAATAGATTTGCGACGGTTATTTAATTGATGATATTATAATTAAGTTTGTAAATAAAGGCAGTCACTAAAAACGGCTGTTGTAAATCCGTTGCTAAATTTAGTTATGGATTTGAAATAGCAAGAATGTTTTTTTTAAAAAAAAATTAATTAGCTGCCCCAACTTGAGCTAACCGGTGCAACCCCTGGGTCAGACTAGTCCTGACTGGACTTGCACCGACTCAACTTGACCTGGCAAGAATATTATAAAATTATGTCAGACACGAGACTCGAACTGGTGTCCTTGTTGTGGGGGAGCAAGTGCTTCACCATTAGGCTATTGATATTCTTGTGATTTTTTTCTTTATATTAATTATATAATATATTGTTTTTGTCGATTTGCGACAGATTTACAAGGGATTTGCGAGGATCTAATTTTTCGTAGCAAATTAGTGACAAATTAGCAACGGCTCACATAAAAAATAAATGAATTTTAGAATTTTTACAAATTCGTTGCTAATTAGCGAAGATCTAAGGCCGTCACAAATCCCTCACTAATTAGTGATGGAATTGCAACGGCTTGTGTAAAACATAAATTAATTTTAAAATTTTAAAATCTAGTCGCAAATACATCGTTAATTAGTCAGGAATTTGCAGCGGCTGGCGTAAAAAAAAATTTAAAATTTTTGAAAATTTATCACAAATCTGTCGCTAATTAGCGACAGATTTAAGGCCATCTCAAATCCCTTGCTAATTAGTGAGGGATTTGTGACGGCTCGCATAAAAAATAAATTGATTTTAGAATTTTGAAAATTCGTTGTAAATCTGTCACTAATAGTGAGGGATTTCCAACAACTCATGTAAAAAATAAATTAATTTTAAAATTTTAAAAATCCGTCACTAATAAGCTAGGGATTTGCAACTACTTGTGTAAAACATAAATTAATTTTAGAATTTTGGAAATTCAACGATGGATGCGTTGCGAATTCATTGTTAATTAGAGATAGATTTACGATAGATAGTTGGGAAATTAAAAAAAATAACTTTATTTTCAAAATTTAGTTTTCTGTCACAATATCGTTGCAAATTAGCGACGGATTCTTATATCGTCGCTATTCCGTCACAAATTATTAGTGACGGCATAAAATATGTTGCTAATTTCTATTGCTAAACTGTATTTTTATTGTAATGTCCACTATGATCCCTTATGGGTTTTATTATTGCTCTGATACTATTTGTATCTCCCAAATCATTAACCTATAACTCAAATATCATTTGTAACTCAAGTCAATATCACCTAAAGATATTCATCCAAAATCTCAACCTTTAGCTCGATACCTTTTGCAACTTCCAAAGATTAGTAACCTTATGTTTATATGCTCTATGGTACATGTTGGTGATCAGAGTGTGCAACAGAAGTGTAATGATAAAGAAATAGGCAATATGATATATTATATGATATATTATTAGAAGGATTTGAAATTCATGAATGATGGGATGTTCTTATGAATAAATTTCCTCTTTTGAAGTTATAGTATCAATCCGTTGCAAATTAAGTTATTAATCGTTATAAAGACTCCTTATCTAGGAGTTTAGACTGGGCGACATTCTACGAAGACAAGGCCCACTACCACTAGAAATGTGGAGTGTTACATGATCTAATGAGAGTTGAAGTAGTTGTTTTCTTTGATTTATCCTTATGGGCTTCTATCTTATATTTGAGATTCTCTTCTCTTTCTCAAAGTTGAGATTTCACCCTTATTGATATATTCATTTATTTTTTGCTTGTTATTGAATACTATTAGTTATGTCCTGCATTTTTTTATATCCAGATTCCACCTTACTTATAATTCTTGTGCACAATGATGTAGATTTATTATTGCATTTCTAATATCTTACTACATTTTTTTATATTTTATTCATTTGAATTGCTTATAAATCAAAATTTGATTGCAAAAAATGAAGCACTCAAGTTAGTGACTATTATTGGAATAGATATTAGGACAACATATTCTTGTGTCGATGTTTACGAAAATGGTCATGTTCAAATTATAGCAAATGATCAAGGAAACTGAATTACCCCATCTTTTGCCGCTTTCATTAATAATAAAAGATTGGTGAGGCAGCAAAGAAATAGGCTACCGTGAATCCCAAAAGGACCATCTTTGATATTAAGAAACTGATTTGGAGAAAGTAATTTTGAAAATATTTTGCAGTAGTTCACCATAATTTTGTGCTCCTATCAGAATTCCTTTCTAACAAGTTTGAGGATAAAGAAATTCAAATGGATCTAAAGCTTATTCCTTATAAGATTGTGAATAAGGACAGAAAGCCTTACTCTAAGTTAAGATTTACGATGGTGAGGTTAATATCTTCAGCCATGAGGAGATTAGTGCTATAATTTAAACTAAGATGAAGAAGACAGTTGAAGCTTTCCTTGGGAAGAAAATTAAGGATGTTTTCATCGTTCCTGGTAAATTTCAGCTTCAAATTTTACTACTGTATGCGGTTTTTATCAGCCCTTGACTGACTTATTTATATTAACTTTGATGTTTTCTTTATGATTCGCACCCTACAACATACTTTAAAAATGCCCAGAGATAGGCTACAAAGGACACGCGTATTATTGCCAAACATAATATTGCAAAAATTATTAATGAACCAACTGCCACCACCATTGCTTATGGATTAGACAAGATAGATCATGAAAAGAATATCCTCATCTTTGACCTTGATGATGGGACATTTGATGTTTATATTTTGACAATTAATGATGGAGTATATAAAGTTCTTGTCACAAGTAGAGACACCTATCTTGGAGGTAAGTATATTAATTTGTGTATTTAAATCTTCACTTAGCAAAGTTGAACTCTTAAGTTAGTTAATTCATTAAATTTCTGGATTTGGGGCAGTGATTAATGGGTTTTGTGTTAAACTCTATTGTATTTCATTGGCTAAATAGCACTAGCCTTGATGGACAACTGTGCACCTATATTGCGTAATTGACTTAGTTAGCAAATTAAGAAATCTGACTTATTAACAGAGGAAGATTGAAGTAGTCTAGGGAGATTTAAGGTAAACATGATTTTTGGTAACACTTTCAAATGGGCAAAATCCAAGTTCACAAGGAAAGAAAATGGTTACTTTATGATGATTATTTCTATATAATATAAGAAAGAATACATAAATTTTGAATGCTCTATTTTGTTGTAGGTGAGGACAACAAAGGGTTATGGAATACTTAATCAAATTAATATCTCTAAGCTACTGACCCATGCTCACTTTGAGGAGTTGAACACCTTAGAAGATGTTGATTTGGAGGAGAGCTAGATTTATGAAATAATTCTTATTGGTGGAAGTACCAGGATTCCTAATGTTCAATAGCTCCTCAAGGACTACTTTGATAGAAAAGAGCCCAACAAGTGTGTGAACCCAAATGAAGCAGTGAGTTATGGTGTTACCGTACAATAAGGTATCCTAAGTAGAGAGGGTGGTGAAACTAAAGATAATGCTTCAATAAACTCACATATATTTTTTTTCCTTTTTCTTTTTTTGGCTTATATATTAATTGTCACTTACTTCTTTGCTGATGGCAGATATCCTTCTCTTGGATGTGGCACCTCTGACTCTTGGCATTGAAATTATTGGTGAGGTGATGACCAAGTTGTTTCCAACTAAGAAATCACAAATATTCACTAATTACCAAGACTAGCAGACCACTGTCTCTCTATTTAGGAAGGGTAGGACAAGATAGATACTTCAAATTTCCATTATTAGAATATTATAGTTAATGCATTTTTTTTTTGGGCATTTTTTAGAATTCTAAAACTCCGCCTGTGAGCTCCGCAAGCTTTGTCTGCAATGTTCATTGTTGGTCTCAAGCCTGGATAAAGGAGGAAAGTTGCGGTAAGGCTTGTGATGGCCAGCATAAAATATAGTCACATCCATGACATGAACTAATCAATTGACTTCGTGGGGGCGTTCCCTACTTAGCGACGCGCTACACTTCCTAAATCCGGGTGTGTGATAACTATGCGAAGGTTACTAGGTCATTGCCCGGAAGCAACGTGCTGTGTCGGTCCCCAAATACGATGTTAAATATGTATGGGTGTAGGGTAAAAAAGACAGTTTATAGTGATAGGATTCGTCTAGCTACATGAAATATATGATCTTTGACCAGTAAATTGATAGAACTAGTTGAGATAATGCAGAAGAGAAAGATTATCATTTTGTGTTTTCAGGAAACTAAATGGGTAGATGAGAAGGTGACAGTAGTAGCTCCGTGGGGTTATAAGCTTTGATATTCGGTAAAGTTAGGAATAGAAATAGAGTCGGGATTATTATTAACCATAAGTTGATTGATAATGTGGCTGAAATACAGAGGAAGAGTGATAGAATTTTGAACATCAAGATCATGATTGACGAAGAGATTACTACTGTTATTAGTGTGTATATGCCACAAGTAGGATTAGATGATTCAGTTAGGCAACAGTTTTGGGATGATTTAGATGAGATTATTTAGAGTGTACTGTGTGCAAAAAAGCTTTTCATTGGTGGTGATCTAAATGGACATGTGGGTACTGATCAAAGCGGGTTTAAGAGTATTCATGGAGGTCAAGGTTTCGGAGTTAGAAACGAAGCAGGAACTGTTATTCTTGACTTTGTCTTGGCCTATGATTTGACCATAGCAAACACTTGATTTAAGAAGAGAGATTTTCACTTAATGACCTTTAGAAGAGGGTTAAATGCCAGTCAGATAGACTTCTTTATTATGATGCGTAGGTTTCGTAGTGGTTGTACAGATTATAAAGTTATTCCAGACGAAAGTGTAGTTACACAATATAGGTTTTTAGTCCTCGATTTTAATTTTAGGAAAAAGAGTAAGTAATAAAATCTTCGGGTTGAACTTAGGATCAAGTGGTGGAAGCTTCAGGGGGATGAAAGAATAGCCTTTGTTGATAAGGTAGTTAAGGTGAATGACTGGTCTTCTGATATGGATTCGGATCCAGATACTATGTGGAGAAAGATGACTCAATGTATTAGGACAGTAGTTAAGGAAGTGCTTGGAAAATCTAAAGGAAAAGTACCTCTATACAAGGACGTGTCGTGGTGGAACAACGCAGTGAAAGAAGCTGTAAGGAGTAAACGTTAGTGCTATAGAAATTTAGGAAAGTGTAGAAGTGATGAGAATTTTGAGAAATACAAGATCGCGCAAAGAAAAGCTAAAGAAGCTGTTAGAAAAGCAAGATCCATAGCTTACAAGGATTTATATGAAAACTTGGATATCAATAATGGGGGAAAAAATATATATAGACTAGCGTGTTACAGGAAAAAGAAGATGAGAGATATCGTACAACCACAGAGTTTTGGTTAAGGACGAAGAAATAAAGGAGTGATGGAGGTCGTATTTTGATAAGTTATTTAATGGGAGTTAAGTCCAAGTTTCGAGTGTAGGTAGTATGGCGATTTCGAATAAAGAGGTTAGCCATGTGTGTATTCATTGTATTCAGAAGCATAAAGTCCGAGATGATCTTAAAAGGATGAGACCAAAAAAAGTAGTAGGACTGGATGGTATACTGATTGAGATTTGAAAGTCTTTAGGAGAGATAGGTATTACGTGACTGATAAGTCTATTCAATAGGATATATAGAGTTAATAAGATGCTTATAAAATGGAGGAAGAATACTTTGATTCTTCTGTACAAGAATAAAGGGAATGTTCAAGATTGTGCCAATTACCGTGGGATTAAACTCATGAATTATACTATGAAGCTTTGGGAGAGAGTGATTGAACAGAGGTTACGAGGCATTATATAAATTTCAGATAATCAATTTGGTTTTATACCTGGACATTTCACTACGGAGGTAATTTATTTATTATGACAGATGATTGAATATTATAGGGAAAGAAAAAAAGATTTACATATGGTATTTATTGACTTGGAGAAAGTCTATGACAAGATGCCTAGAGAAGTAGTTTGGTGGGTGCTGGCCAAGAAAAGTGTATTGTTAAAGCATATTACTCTCATTAAAGATATGTATGAGGGAGCATGTACAAGTGTAAGGATTTGTGCCGGAGTGACTGTAGAGTTCCCTATTACTATCGGGGTGCATCAAGGATTAGCGTTTAGCCCTTTCCTCTTTGCGGCCATTTTGGATGAGCTGACCTGCACTATATAGGAGGCTGTGTCATGGTGTATGTTGTTTGTGGATAATATTGTGTTGATTAATAAGACTAGAGTCGACGTAAATGCTAAATTAAAGTTGTGGTGACAGACATTGGAATCTAAGGGTTTCAGAATTAGTAGGAGTAAAATAGAGTATATGGAATGTAAGTTCAGTGATAGCAAAAATATAGCCCAGAGTATAACTTTAGAAGGTAGGATATACCGATAAATAATTACTTCTGATATCTAGAATCTATTATTTAGAAAGACGGAGAGCTCGTTGGCAACGTTGCACAGCAAGTTAAGACGAGTTGGTTGAATGGAGGAGTGTGACTAGTATTCTATGTGATCGTAATATACCGTTGAATCTAAAGGAAAAATTTTACAAGATAGCCGTAAGACCTGCTTTGTTATATGACACGAAATGTTGGACAGTTAAAAGGTGTCGTATTTAAAAAATGAAAATAGTTGAGATGCGTATGTTATGGTGGATGTGTGGATATACTAGAAATGATAGAGTCAGAAATGAGACCATTAGGGAAAATGTGAACGTGGCATCTATTGATAAAAAGATGAGAGAAAGTCACCTGTGTTGGTTTGGACATGTTCAAAGAAGACCGATGGATGCTCCTATTAGGACGATGGAGAGAGGGAGGTAGGATAGGTTAGATAGAAGTAGAGGTAGACCTAAAACTACATGGATAGAGGTAATTAGGAAAGATATGTCTTTGTTAGATTTGGATGAGGGCATGACGTTCGATAGAAGGAAGTGATGAGAGAGAATTCATGTGGATGATCACATGTTGCTTGACGTTAGTTCATGTAGCCGACCCTAAGTTACTTAGGATTAAGGCTTAGTTTTTTGTTGTTGT
This sequence comes from Voacanga thouarsii, assembly GCA_026120185.1. Lineage (NCBI taxonomy): Eukaryota > Viridiplantae > Streptophyta > Magnoliopsida > Gentianales > Apocynaceae > Voacanga > Voacanga thouarsii. The sequence continues at coordinate 1,650,484 of JANUWF010001127.1, read as the reverse complement.
TATTGTTGTATTTTTAAGAATTCTAACCTAAAGTTGTATGTTGTTGTAACATGTTTTCGAAGGTGAAAAGAGTCTTACAAGGGATTGCAAACTTCTTGGAAAGTTTGATCTCACTGGAATTCCTCCTGTTTAAAAGCACTTTTGTAAAAATAGATACATTTTATGCTTTGGCTATGTACTTTGTATTTGTATAACTTGGGCTACTTTTGGACCTGGTTTGGCAAATAAGAATTTTGTTCATAATTGATAGCACTATCTTTGCCGTCCTATTGCAAATATACAGATACTAAAGCAGAAACTAAAAACATAGTTATAATTACATATACATGGTTATATATGTATCAGTTGCATCTGGGTTGTTCAACAGATCATAGCCTATTACTTTCCCAAAAGGGCCATAGTTGTAGTTGCTGCCAAACGACAATTTGAAGAACCATGATCTTCGTCATCTTATGATCACAAGAATATATGCACTTGACTACAAACAATCATGGCAGGAACTTTTTCTTAAAACATATGCATGTTATGAATTATTGTAATCTTTATTAATTAGTGGAGGCTCCACTAATTATGGATTTATGTGAATTATTATAGAAGATTTCTATGGATGTCCACCATTTAGTGGAGACACCACTAATTGAGATTAGTGGAAGATGATGTATGCCATGATGTATTCCACTAATTAGAGCTCTATAAATAGAGCTATTCTCTAAACTTGTAATACACCATCATTTTGTGAAAGAAAGATTAGTGAAAGAAAGATTAGAGAAAATTGTGAGAGAAGAGAAAGAGAGAAATTCTTGTGCAAAATAGTTAGAGTTTTATTAGTGTGTAGTGTGAAGATTTTATTCTAACACTACCCTAATTTTATAACACGTTATCAGCACGAATCTCTACCGGTACAAAAGCCAGAAGACTAAGCACGAGTTTCTGCCGTTAACAAAACCAGAAGACAGGTACGCATTTATTGATCTCTATGGCTAATCTCGCTAAACTAGAATTTGTAGCCCTTGATATTTCTGGAAAAAATTATATGTCATGGGTTCTCGATGCAGAAATGTATCTAAATGCTGAAGGCCTTAATGAAACTATGCAAGCAAATAATAGTGCATCTGCACAACACAAGGTTAAAGCTTTGATTTTTATTCGTCGTCATCTCGATGAAAATTTGAAAATGGAATATCTTATCGAAAAAGATCCATATGTCCTGTAGGTAAATTTAAAAGAATGATTTGACCACCTGAAGATGGTCGTACTACCCACTGCACGGTATGAATGGTTGCACCTGAGGTTGCAAGATTTTAAAACCGTGAATGAATACAGCTCCACAATGTATAAAATTACATCTCAATTAAAATTATGCGAAGAAAAAGTGACTGATGAAGATATGTTGGAGAAGACATTCTCTACCTTTCATGCCTCGAATATTATCCTGCAGCAACAATATCGAGAAAATGGGTATACAAAATTCACAGATTTAATTACTGCCCTCCTCATTGCAGAGAAGAATAATGAGTTATTATTGAGAAATCATGAAGCCAGACCAACTGGCTCAACAGCACTCCCAGAAGTGAATGCTGTTGGCTCCAGCAGAAGCCATCGTTATAGTCGTGGTCGTGGTTATGGCCGTGGCCGTAGTCGTGGTTATGGTCGTAGACACGCACGATATTTCCCTTATCACAATCATAATCAAACTGTGAGAAATACTAGCCACCTAAAGTGGAACAGAAAAGATCATAAGAGAAAAGAAAAAGAAATTGAAGAAAAGTATGAGGATATATGTTATAGATGTGGCATGAAAGGTCATTGGTCACGAAACTGTCGTACGGATAAGCATTTAGTTGAATTATATCAAGCTTCATTGAAAAATAAAAATGTGGAAGCAAATTTTTTTCAACATCCAATAAATGATGCTGATGATGATGATATTGATCCTGAAAATCTTAATATCAATATTACTCATATGGATGTATCGGATTTTTTTGAACACCCAGACGGTAGGATAGACCATTTAATTGGTGATGGCAATGTCCAGAAGAACTAAAGCCTCACCCTGATATTTTTATATTTTCATTTTCATTCTATTTTAATAATATTTACGTTTGCATATATATATATATATATTTGTGTTCAGATGGCTGTTGTTAATGATAATGTATGCATTATTGATAGTGGAACTACACACACCATATTAAAAAAATGAGAAATATTTTTCTGATCTCAAAATGGGAGAAATAAATATTTATACGATAAACGGTTGTGCAAATGTGATTGGGGGCTCCGGAAGAGCTAGTATATTGTTGCCTAAAGGAACAACAATTATTATTGATAAGGCACTATTTTTCTCAAAATCCAGAAGAAATTTATTGAGTTTTAAAGATATCCGCAGAAATGGGTATCATGTTGAAACAAATGAGGAAAATGAGATTGAGCATCTTTATATTACTCAAATGCATTTGGATAAGAAATCTGTATTAGAAAAACTGCCGTCTTTTTCTATTGGCCTATATTTTGTAAAAATACGTACAATTGAAATTCATCATCTAGTAAACCAGAAGTTTACTGATCCTATTACTTTTAGCATTTGGCATGACCGGTTGGGTCATCCGGGATTTATCATGATGAGAAGAATCATTGAGAATACACATGGTCATCCTTTAAAAAATAAAATGATATTAACATCAGAAAAATTCGCATGTACTGCATGTTCCATAGGAAAATTAATTGTTAAACTATCACCAGTAAAAGTAGGAGCTGAAAGTCCTACATTTCTCGAACGGATTTACGGAGATATTTGTGGACCTATTGATCCACCATGTGGACCGTTTAAATATTTTATGGTCTTAATTGATGCATCATCCCGATGGTTACATGTATGTTTATTATCTACTCGCAACCTGGCGTTTGCGAGATTACTTGCTCAAATAATTAAATTACGAGCACAATTTCCTGACCATCACATTAAAAATATCCGTTTGGATAATGTTGGTGAATTTTCATCACATGCTTTTGATACATATTGCATGTCAATTGGGATTAATGTTGAACATCCTGTAGCTCATGTTCACACACAAAATGGTCTTGCTGAATCTTTGATTAAACGATTACAATTAATTGCTAGACCATTATTAATGAAAACAAATCTCCCAACATCTGCTTGGGGACATGCTATTTTACATGCTGCAACACTTGTATGCATAAGACCAGCTAGTTATCATAAATTCTCTCATTTGCAATTAGCTTTTGGGTCAGAACTAAATATTGCTCATTTAAGAATTTTTGGGTGTGCTGTATATGTTCCAATTGCACCAAACCAACGTACAAAGATGGGTCCTCAAAGAAGAAAGGGGATATACGTTGGATATGATTTTTCCTCTATTATCAGGTATGTTGAACCCCCGACAGGAGATGTATTCACAAGCAAGATTTGCTAATTGTCATTTTGATGAATCATTATTCCCTAAATTAGGGGAGAACCAAAACAAGATAAAAAGGATCTTGCTTGGATAACATCATTAAATTATCTTGATCCGCGCACAAGCGCATGTGAACTTGAAGTTCAAAAGATAATTCATTTGCAAAGCATTGCAAATCAAATGCCAGACGCTTTTGTTGACTCCAGAAGAGTTACAAAATCGCATATCCCGACTATAAATGCTCCTATTCGAATTGAACTTCCAGTAGAACAAAATATTATACCTATAGTCGCTGAGTCAAAAACACGCCGTAAGCGTGGCCGACCTCTTGGTTCTAAAGATAAAAATCCTCGAAAGAAAAGAGGATTAAATGATCCAAAAGATCATACTGAAGAAAAGAATGATAAAGACCAAGAGAGAACTGATGACAAAGAACCAGAAGTTGATGAAAGTAACACTGAAATTTCTATCAATTATACTACTTCCGGTAGAAGTTGGAATTGGATAGAAACTATTATTGATAATATATTTGCATACAATATATCTCTTGATGTTATACAGGATAATGATGATCCTGAACCAATATCAGTTGATGAATGTCGGCATAGAAAAGATTAGCTGCAATGGAAAGATGCGATTCAATCGGAGTTAAATGCATCGACAAAAGGTGAAGTCTTCGGACTGCGAGTCCGAACACCGTAAGGTGTAAAACCTGTTGGCTACAAATGGATATTTGTGCGAAAGCGCAATGAAAAGAGTGAAATCGTTCGATATAAAGCGCGATTAGTAGCCCAAGATTTTTCACAAAGACCAGGTATTGATTATGATGAACTTATTCTCCTGTTGTTGATGCTATTATACTCCGATATCTTATCAGTTTGGCAGTACATGAAAAGATAGATATGCGCCTATTAGATGTTGTCACTGCTTACTTGTATGGAAATTTAGAAAATGATGTTTACATGAAAATCCCCGAAGGATTTCATATGTCTGAAGCATATAAACATTATCCTCGTGAAAATTACTCCATCAAGTTGCAGAAATCATTATATGGCCTGAAGCAATCTAGGCGCATGTGGTTCACACGTTTTAGTGAATATTTATTGAAAGCGGGATTTAAAAATGACCAGATATGTCCATGTGTTTTTATTAAGAAATTTGGTTCTAAATTTGTGATATTAGCTATATATGTTGATGATATTAATCTTATTGGAACTCCTGAAGAGCTCCAAGAAACAATTGATTATTTAAAAAGAGAATTCGAAATCAAGGATTTTGGTAAAACCAAATTTTGCCTTGGTTTACAAATTGAACATTTGGAGAGTGGAACATTTATTCATTAATCAACATATACAGCAAAAGTGCTAAAAAGATTTTACATGGACAAAGCACATCCATTGAGTATTCCAATGATCGTCCGATCATTAAATGTGGATAAAGATCCTTTCCGACCTCAAGAAAATGATGAAAAACTCCTTGGTCCTGAAGTACCATATCTCAGTGCAATTGGTGTATTGATGTATCTTGCTAATAATACACGACCTGATATTGCTTTTGCTATCAATTTATTAGTAAGATTTAGTTCTTCACCAACACGACGACATTGGAATGGAATTAAACAAGTCCTTCGATATCTCCAAGGTACAATTGATCTCGGATTATTTTATTCAAATAAAACCAGCCTAACATTGATTGGTTATGCAGATGCTGGTTATTTATCTGATCCACATAAAGCACGTTCTCAAACGGGCTATCTATTTACATATGGAAATACTGCTATATCATGGCGTTCTACGAAACAATCTATAGCAGCTACTTCTTCAAATCATGCTGAAATTATAGCCATTCATGAAGCAAGTCGAGAATGTGTATGGCTAAGATCCATGATTCATTATATCCGAGAAAGTTGTGGATTATCATCGATCAAAGATATTCCAACTCCTCTTTATGAAGACAATGCAGCTTGCATAACTCAATTACGAGGATGATATATTAAAGGAGATCGGACAAAACATATTTCACCAAAATTCTTCTTTACTCATGAACTCCAGAAGAAAGGTGAAATTGATGTGCTACAAATTCGGTCATGTGACAACCTCGCAGATATTTTCACGAAGACTTTACCGACTGCAACATTTGAAAAGTTGAGATATAAAATCGGTATGCGTCGGTTTAAAGATTTAAATGAATCATCTCATCAGGGGGAGTAATAAACAGACATATAGAATAGTGTACTCTTTTTCCTTCACTAGATTTTTTTTCCCACTGGGTTTTTATCTAGTAAGGTTTTAACGAGGCATATTCTTTATGTAATGGATGGACATCCAAGGGGGAGTGTTATGAATTATTGGAATCTTTATTAATTAGTGGAGGCTCCACTAATTATGGATTTATGGGAATTATTATAGAAGATTTCTATGGATATCCACCATTTAGTGGAGACACCACTAATTGAGATTAGTGGAAGATGATGTATGCCATGATGTATTCCACTAATTAGAGCTCTATAAATAGAGCTATTCTCTAAACTTGTAATACACCATCATTTTGTGAAAGAAAGATTAGTGAAAGAAAGATTAGAGAAAATTGTGAGAGAAGAGAAAGAGAGAAATTCTTGTGCAAAATAGTTAGAGTTTTATTAGTGTGTAGTGTGAAGATTTTATTCTAACATTACCCTAATTTTATAACAATGCATTGTTTCTTTTATCACTTACTAAAAAAATTTAAGAGATCAACCTAACTAGAAGCATGATTTATTGTTGATATATTAGATGTTCTCTAACATAAAGGTTGATACATTAGCTAATACAACGGGCAAAATCTTAGGGAAAAAGAAGAAACATTAACGTTTCTTGCTTTTTTAATGTGTGTTGCTCATAAAAATTTAAACTTTTTGTATCTGATGACTAAGAAATTAGGCTTCTTAGTTTTTGGTATAAGTATCACACCAGGCTATTCATGGTTGGAACGGATAATGAGTATTGATTATGTGATTTGCAAGATAACAAGGGATTATTCAAAGTGTTCTACGAGCAATAATATAAATATTGCTTTCGGAGAAAAAATATTACTTCCTGAGACGATATTAAATTACTATGAGCTAATAGATAAGTTCTATAAACTACTAAAGCCAAATTATGTATTAAAAAAAAATCCTTTTTCATATATTAAATAAAATGTCATTTTTATTAATTCCTTATAAAATGGACAAAATGTCATATGTCCAAATTCATTTCTTTGTTTTTGTTACATAAAAAAAGTTCTTTTTTTAATTAATCAATATATAAAAAAATAGTACATAACATTACCTATCGGATCCTGCTAGCAGTAAAGAAAAGCAGGTCAAATTTTATAGAACTGAGTGTGTTTCCGACAATACTCTGGCAGCTTAGTTTAATTGACTTCCGGATTCCTGAAGTTGGCTGGTTGGAGAAAGCATGAGCAGCGTAAAAGAGTGAATGGGTTTCCCTGTTGTAGGGCAATATTTTGTCCCCTATTTTCAAATGAATAAACTACAAAAGCCTTTAGTCAAATTCTGAGGAAAGGAACATCCGTTCACTTAGTTCGGAGCGCAATCTATTGATGAATGACCCGTTCAGGGAAAAAGAAATGGCATTTTTATCAAGAGTCAAGATGTTACTCAACCAAATTAGTTTTAGTAGTCATGGTTGTTTTATCCCATTTTCGAATACCATTTGCACCAAAGCTAATTCAGACCATTTGGAAATGGCTAATAATCTCATTTCCATCTTCACAAAGAGACCCTTTCTCCCTGAAAGTCCAGAACTTAAAGAATTGGGGTCAAAGCTCACTACTGAAGTTGTTGAAACCGTTTTGAAAGAATTCAAGAGTTGGAGAATAGCTCAAATGTTCTTTAAGTGGGCTTCCGATCAGTGTGGGTATAGGCACAACTGCTATACATACAACGTCTTGGCTTCAACTCTATCACGTGCTCGACAAAATGCTTCACTGGGTGTTTTAGCTACTGATATGTTGAATTCAAGGTGTTACATGACACCTGGGGCATTGGGTTACTTTATAAGGTGTTTGGGAAGTCAAGGATTGGTTCAAGAAGCCAATGCATTGTTTGATGGGGTGAAAAGATGGAATCTTTGTACAGTGAACGGTTATAGCTACAATTGTCTCCTGGAGGCAATTTCTAAGTCCAGCAATGTTGATTTGCTCGAGTTTAGGTTGAAGGAGATGCAGGGTTTTGGGTGGCAGCTTGATAAGTTTTCTTTGACTCCGGTGTTGCAGTGTTATTGCAATGCGGGAAGGTTTGAAGAGGCTTTGGATGTGTTTAACAAAATGCATGAGAAGGGTTGGGTTGATGCTCATGTTATGTCTATCTTGGTGGTATCCATAAGCAAGTTAGGTGAGGTGGATAAGGCATTTGAGGTGATTGAGAGGATGGAGGGTTTTAAGATCACCTTGAATGAGAAGACTTTTTCTGTTCTGATTCATGGGTTTGTGAGGGAAGGAAGAGTAGACAAGGCCCTGCAACTAGTGGACAAAATGCTGAAACTGGGGATCAGCCCAGACATTCCAATTTATGATGCATTAATTGGTAGTCTTTGCAAGAATAAAGACCCTGAAAAAGCTTTACAGTTGTTCTCACAAATGAAACGGTTAGGTATTAATCCTGATGTTAAAATAATTTGTGAGCTTTTATGTTATGTGACTGAGGAGAGAGACATTATCTGGTTACTGAGGGAAAGATCACATGATTTAGATATGGAGTCTATACTTATGTTACATAACTCTGTTTTAAAAGCATTTATAAATAATGGCTCAGCTGACAAGGCTTACCATCTGCTAAGAGCAATGATGGGGGATGCATATTCTATTGATATTGAGGTGGACGAATTGTTTTCTGTTAAAGAATTTGTTCATCCTAACACCAGTTCTTTTGAAATAGTAATTGATGGTCTTTGTCGTCATCATAAAATAGATATGGCCTTAGGTCTTTTCCAAGACATGGCTAAAATTGCTTGCCAGCGTAGTGTAGTAATTTACAATGCCATTATTGATTATCTGAGCAATGATGATAGGTTGAACGAATGTTATGAACTACTGAATGAGATGAAAGAATCAGGATTTAAGCCTACACATTTCACCTATAATTCCATATTTGGATGCCTATGTAGAAGTGTGGATGTTGCAGGGGCCCTTCATTTTCTCCGGGAAATACGTTCAAATGGGCATGAGCCTTGGATAAAGAACTATACACTTCTTATTAAAAATTTATGCAAACATGGGAGAGTAATTGAAGCTTGTAACTTCCTTGCTGAAATGGTTCAAGAAGGCTTCCTTCCAGATATGGTTGCATATACTGCTGCAATTGATGGTTTTCTGAAGATCAAGGAAACAGACCAAGCTTTGCAGCTATTCAAAAACATTTGCGGGCGTGGTTATTGTCCTGATGTGGTTGCCTATAACATTCTAATTAATGGGCTTTGTAAGGAACAAAGGTTGTCTGAAGCCCAGAAACTTCTGAATGAGATGCTGATTAAAGGACTTGTTCCATCTGTTGTTACCTATAATTTGCTCATAGATGGATGGTGTAAAAGCGGTGATGTTGATAAGGCCAGTTTATGTCTATCAAGGATGGCTGAGAAAGAACGAGAGCCCAATGTCATTACTTACACAACTTTGATAGATGGGTTCTGCAATGTTAAGAGACCAAATGATGCTCTGAAGCTGTTTATGGAAATGGAGGGAAATGGATGTGCTCCAAATAGAATTGCTTTTATGGCTCTCATCAATGGGCTTTGTAAATGCAATTGGCCGCATGATGCTCTTGTATACTTGCAGAGAATGGAAGAGAGGGAAATGCTTCCTGATGCATTTATTTATGTGGCTCTGGTAGACGCTTTTTTATCTAAGTCTAATCAGATTGCCACTTTAGAAATAATTGAGAAGATGGCCGGGAATGGAATCTTCCCTGATTCAAATGATAAGAACCGTCTGATTATTATAAAAGCAATATCTGTTCTGTCTGAAGATCCAAGAACCTCATCAAGTGTGAAGAATCTTATGGCATTGGGTTGCTTTCCAACACATCTGGTTACTTCAGAAGTTGGAATCTGCATGGGCCCTTCCTAGCATCTCTAAATAAATATGTTGTTTCGCGTCAGATCATGAATTGTATAAACCTGCCGTGGTTTTCACTCAAAGATTTTAGGACTTAAGCAAACTTCAGCCATAACGTTGAATTTTGGGGTACGTCAGTGTTAACTTTTTCTGTTTTTCTTATGTGGCTGAACTTAATTTCAATCTTAGCAATATTTGACAACTTTGTCAAGATAAACCCCTTATCTTGGAAATGACATATTTTCTTTGCTAGAAAGTCTATTCATGTCCCTGACCACCCCCCCACCTCACCTTCCTCTCCTTTCCTTTAGTAATTTTAGTTTGATGTGAAAGCATACAATGGAAAAAGGAATTCCTGTTCATTTAAAGCAATTAAACAGTTAAAGGATATAACATACAACAAAGCTAGCCATGCTCATCTAAAATGATAAAGTCTATCTTACTGAAAGAGTGCTTGGTAATTAGAAGGCAAGGATTTTCTAATTCAAGATTAAACCTTATTTTTCATTTTAAAATAGGAAAAAAAATGCTCTTGTGAGAGTCTTATTCAGAGGTCAGATGTTAAGATATGCATAACCCAATCAAAATCATTCGGACTATACCCACAAATTCATTCTGATGAACAATCTTTCTGCATTGGAGCATTGAACTTTGGCCCCAATTGGGCCCTTCTATTTTGACTTTCTGGCCTAATTTTGTTGTGGAATTGCTCCTGCAGGAAGTGCAGTTGGAACCCCATATCTGCTGCTTCAAGTAATCAGTTTGCTGTTGGTCCATGGATACATTTTTAGAATGACTGGTGTGCTTTTGACTTAATCATAGCATTGATAAACAAAGGCAGTTATCTTTCTTTCCAAGATTTTGCACCTTTATTATTCCACATTCATGGCTTCTCCAAGTTCGAATGAACATGTTAGATTGTTAGTATCAACGCTTGTGCTCTAATCAGCTTATGGCAAGATGCCTGATAACAAATAGAAGTAGTACTAGCTATGTGCTATAGCTCATTGACAGCATAACCTACTGTGAAAGATGCATGAAATTTAAGGGAGGGTCTTTGGTTAGAATACGGTCTTTCTTGTCTTGTGGATGTCATGCTTGAAATTCATGATTCTTTCTGCTATATCTGAATTGATAAACCCAGGAATTGGTTTGTAGTTGTTAATAGCAGTAAAACTAATTTGCACACTTTGCCACATCTTGATTTTTTTCCCCCCAAGAAAACAAACCAAATTTTGGAATGATGCTTAAGATATTATGAGGAAAAAGGTTTTTTTTTTTTTGGGGGGGGGGAGGGTAGAAAAAGGACAGCATGTAATCATTTTTGCATCAGTTCATGAATTAACCAAAAGTAAATACATATTCCGCTGGTAACATTTTTCTCCTTCATGAGAGCTCCTGTTAAATTGAAAAAATCCTGAAAAATTCATTGCCCGTTTTGGAGGGCCTCTGTGTGACAGGGGAGCAATTTAGACCATTGGGCCATCCACTCGAGAGCAGTTCTAGAGATATAGGTTTGAATGCAATATCAATGTACCTGTTCCTTCTTCTCCATGTTTGTCCTTCAGTTGCACTGATAACATGCTTTGTAACAGCATATGTAGATAAAGCGTGCGAGTAACTGCCAATTGCTTTTTAATGAGAAATGAATTTTATTTTGTTAGTTGTATCTTTTTCTGGAAAGATGATATGGCTGATGGTTGATGTATAACTGGGGAAAAAAAAAAAAAGATTAAGAAATTCACTTATGGATTTATTGAAAATGTTGCTAGAGAAGCACAAGCCAAGCTAAACATTGTTAAAATGCCTCTATTATTACTTGCTAAGCATGTTGCTTAACAGAAAAGAGCATGCAGAAGCAGGTGATTCAAAAGGGACCATTAATCATGATTATCTCTTGCAAAGAAAGCCTCACTAATTCTTAATAGTGCGTTAAGATTTACTATATTTTCTTACATGTGATCATAATTGCATTTGGTTCTGCTGAACTACCCTGTCGATTATGAAAGTAAAGTGGGCTTTTGAACTCTTGATAAGAAGCACATAGAATGCCAGCATAGTTGCTTATGGCCAACTTCCTGGCATCATGAATGGAGGAGATATCACAATTTTATTAACTTACAATTGTATGGTTATGAAACATGGATTACTGAAAAACCCATTTTCTTCTTGAAAAAAATGTATATCAAATGTTTAACCTTTTCATTGTCTAGAGTGGTTTAATCTCAGTACTGAAGGACCAATATTCGTAGGGAACATTGCTTTTTTCTGCTTTTAGCATCATATGAAGTGTATTTTTCCTTTTATTGTTCAATGGCTGTGTCATATCATCTATTGATTTATGGTATAGATTTCGTATTGATGATACATTTTTCCTGCTTTTGAAGGTCAATCTCATATGTGTTCAAGCCATAGAGGTGCAGACACAAGACGGTTCTGCAAGGCCACAAAACCAAATGTTGCTCTCTCAAGCTGTTGGTGGAGATTCAGGGGATATGGGTAAGCTTCTAACTGAATTACTTGTTATGCCTCTGGTAAATAGGCTTTTGAAGTAGGAAAGACAGTATATGAAAGGATGCAATAGATTAAAATGATTCCTGATAGTTTTCTGTCTGTAGAACTAATAACCACTTCTGGATCTCATGCAAACCCAGTACCTCTGTTTCCACTAATTAAATGAAATGGTCTAGAAGAAGCTCAAGTTAGTTGTCAAGCATATCATATTGCTGAATCAACTAGACTCCATCAAGTGTTAAGAATATACCAGCAGTTGGCTGCATTCCCAACTTGGTAAAATTCTGTTAGGGTAGGTTCTTTTGTAAGAAATTATGAATGGACTTCACAAATGTTTTGGATTGAATTTTATCGTGTTGTCTTTGTTACAGTTACAGGAAGCTAAAATATCTAAAAACCAAAGGATTTGCAAAGTCCATTCATTTCAATATGATACTTGTTTTATACTTGTCTGTCTCATTGATATCTTTTCAAAGGTTTTCTGTGACACCAAGTTATTTATACATGGGGAAAGTGCGTTCAAGGAATTTCGGATCTTGTAATATCCTCTGCCTTGAAAACACAAATTTTTGTGGGAGTGATTGTGGGTTTTTGGTAAATAAAATTAGTTCAAACCGTGGACATGCTTGATGTGATGGAATGTTATTTTGAACCTATTTCATTCTGTTTACATTTTTACTGTATGACCAAAAAAAACAAAGGCCCGATAAAATCTCATTACATATAATCTTCTCCATTGGTTGCTCCACTATTTAGTTTACATTTTTTTTTTCATTTTTGTAATTCTCCCCTGCTGTCACTAAGCCATCGTTCACAGAGACACTAAAGTTCAGTGTTCTTCGATCAATGTATCAAACTCCTCATTTATCTTCTTGTACCGTACTGGGATGAGGATGATACAGGGTTAAACACTTTTAATTGATTTTGATTACTTTCTTAGCCTGGAATATAAATTGAAAAATTGGGATGAGAATAATAATGCAACTCTACAACCTATAAAATCTAAAATCTACTCAACATTATATGAAAAAATTGTGTAGTACAAAGGTGAAGAAAATGAGAGGCTAGGGAATTTTGCATTCTTAGGATTCTTGTCCGCCATCCTCAAATGTAGAAGATGAATAGGAAAATGAATCTGATAAGAAAAAGAATATTTGATTTATGGTTTGCTGGACATTTTGATCTAGAAGAAAGGAGACAGTTCAAAAACTCAACAGTACTCCACAACCATGGCTTTGCTTATGAGCATATCCATACCATGTTGAGGAAACTTCATCGCGGGGGGGGTGGGGGGGGGTGGTGTTGGGTTGGGATATTTAAAGGAAAGAGATGAAGCAGGCAGGACAGTGGAGGCGGCTAGCATGGATGTGGGTAGAGATAACAGTATATCCTTGGTTTTCCTCGTTCTTGCTTCTTGACCAGATTATCTTTTTATTTTTCAGTGCACCTTCAGTTCAATGGGTGCCACACCTTAAGTTTTTCATCAACGTTATTATATATATACCTGGCTTTTGTCATATCCATCTGCTTGGATTTTTTTGGTATAAATAGTTACAAAAGGAATTCATGACTGATAACCGTTTGATATTGGAAGGATTGTAAGAGTTCCTTTGGAACTCCATATACTAATGCTCATTCTGGGCTCTTAGCTTAAGTTTCTAGTGATCTCATTATTGAACAATGAATACATCTCTAGTTTCCACAAGCCTTGTCATTTTACCAAAATGACAACACTGTTTGTTCAGATGCTGAATTCATTCAGTACATTCAATACCATCACAGAAAAAGCAAAGGTGAAAATTAGGTAGCTGAGGTCTTGCAAAACTATTACACAAATTACTCATACCTGATCAAGATGCTGCTATATCAATATATTCTCTTTAAAACTTCAAAATCTTTCATGCTCAGAATTTTACTTGAAATCATTGATGAGAGGCTCCAATCTCCCGATCGAGTACGCAAATATGTGGATGTGTTAACATGTCTGTCTAGAAGTGAGGTGGCATACAATGTACAAAGTGCCATAAACTGCAGAGAATTAAGTATCCTATGTAAATTTGAAAATTCTTGATTCTGTGAGAATAAAAACATGAATTTGAACGTATGTATTAATCTTTTATTCTGTGTTGTCTGCAATTGCAGCAGTTTACATATAAAAGGACTTGGCTTGGTCCGAAAGGGTTGAAGATCAGAGATCTTGCAACTTTTAACCATCTCAGCATACAGATTTATGGCATAATGTCCGGTGGAGCTGAGGAATAGCCATATAATAGGAGCTGTGTTCTTAATCAGCAGATACTTTCAGCTCGCAGTTATACTAAAGATACAACTTTTATCAGGTAATAACATATCTAAGGCTGCAGGACCAATACAATAACTGCTTATAAATGTTGTGAAACGAGTTTTCTTGTTCTTGATGAACATTTAATTCCATTTGAACTAGTTACACCATTTAGTGAAAGTACTACAACCCTACTTTCTTTTTCCTCTTCTTGCATTTCCTGCTTTTTGTCTCTTCATTTGATGTTTTGATAACTTGAGTTTGGTTCCAGTCACTACGGCAAATCTTGTAAAGATGGAAAATAATAATAATAATAATAATAATAATAATAATAATAATAATAATAATAATAATAATAATAATAATAATAATAATAATAATAATAATAATAATAATAATAATAACTATGTTTAGGCATGCTAGGTAACAGTTTTAACACGATGAAGTGTCTAGAATAATAAATAGAGAGGGGAATTGTAGCCATATAGCAGTGACGACCTATACATACAAAACCACTGGAGTAGCATTCAACTACCCCTCTTTTCTATGGTTATTTCAGAAGCTCTAGTAGCTAAACATTCCTAACAACTAAGAAGAAACTACCATATCACATGCTAAAACAACACCGGTGCAATTTAGCTATAACACCAATTAACCTTATTTTCCCCCTTAAGTTTATACAATAAGTTTGCGCGTCGATTGGCACCATTTATCATAAGAAACCCGCAGATTTGGCCAATCTGAGGAAGAAATGGTGAAATCTTGAAGCCAATTTGTGAGGATAACTTCTTGATCAAATGGAGGTAAGCTTGAGATTATTTCATCCATAGTTCTCTCCATTTCTCCCTTCTCATAACTTGTCATTACAGGATATGATAGTCCATTGTCTGCATAGCAGAACAAGGGAAGCCATAGTGCTAGCAATCTGTACTTCACTTGCCTTGGCACCTCCATGTTTACTTGCCTCGTTTCTCCAAATAACATTGCTACAAAAGCAGATGACCAACAAATGTCAGTTTCTAAATATAATCAAAATGCTAACTATGGACGAGTTCAAAGCAAATAAATAATTACTTCTGAACATAGATAATGGAAATTATACTGACCCGTTATTTTGACTATAAGGGCTTGGACTCGGGGGTTGGCATTGAGGGCAAGAGCAGCCAAACCCGAGGCAAAGCTCCATTGCACTAAAGCTTCATCGACAGCACAACATACGATCATCTTCTTAGTGATCCACAGCAACTCCTCCGCGTGTTTCTCAGCCGCCAAGTTGTCATCTCTCGGCTGCCCAGCAACAGCCAGTTGCCTTTGCTTGTTAAACAGAGCCGCGGCGGAAGCAAGTGAAGGGAAAAACATTCCAACGCCCTTTGCAGTAATTTGAAAAAAAACATTAGGAGTAATCAGACTAAGGAAACTAAATGCAATGGGACTGCATAATCAGCCAAGTCCATTAAGGAATTGGGTGATCCGAAACTATTTCCTTCTACTCTGGAATAGAAATTATTTTATTTTTGTTATGAATTATTGGAATCTCCATTAATTAGTGGAGGCTCCACTAATTATGGATTTATGTGAATTATTAGAAGATTTTTATGGATGTCCACCATTTAGTGGAGACATCATTAATTGAGATTAATTGAAGATGATGTATGCCATGATGTATTTCACTAATTAGAGCTCTATAAATAGAGCTATTCTCTAAGCTTGTAATACACCATCATTTTGTGAAAGAAAGATTAGTGAAAGAAATATTAGAGAAAGAATTGTGAGAGAAAGAAAGAGAGAAGTTTGAAGAGAAATTCTTGTGTAAAGAATAGTTAGAATTTTCTTAGTGTGTAGTGTGTAGATTTTATTCTAACACTACCCTAATTTTATAACACGTTATCAGCACGAGTCTCTGCCGTTTTAAAGCCAGAAGACAGGTACGCATTTATTGATCTCGCTAAATTCGAATTTGCAGCCATTGATATTTCTGAAAAAAAAAATTTATATGTCATACAGAAATGCATCTAAATGCTAAAAAAAAAGGAGATCCATATGTCATGTGGATAAAAAGAAAGATTTGACCACCTGAAGATGGTCGTACTACCCATTGCACGGTATGAATGGTTGCACCTGAAGTTGCAAGATTGTAAAACCGTGAACTCCGTGATGTATAAAACTACATCTTAGTTAAAAATTTTGCGGAGAAAAAGTTACTGATGAAGTTATATTGGAGAAGACATTCTCCACTTTTCATACCTCGAATATTGTCCTGCAGTAACAATATCGAGAAAAATGGTATCCCAAATTGACAAATTTAATATGAGTTATTATTGAGAAATCATGAAGCCAGATGAACTGGCTCAACAGCACTCCCAGAAGTGAATGCTGTTAGCTCCAGCAGAAGCCATCGTTATAGTCGTAGTTGTGGCAGTGGCCGTGGTTATGGTCATGGACACACTCGATATTTCCCTTATCACGAGAGAAATACGGCCACCGAAGTGGAACAGAAAAGATAATAAGGGAAAAAGATATTTCCATTAATAATAAGCATCACATCTTTTATTCATAGCACTAGTGTTCATATGAACTTGATGATACATGCTTATAGTTGCTCTTTTGTAATTGAGCTGACAAATGTAAGATGAAGGTTTGTAATTGTTCTTTTTCAATATTTACATTAGAGGATGACAAACAATTAGTAATTATGGACTTCAGCTCCTCTTTTTCGACATCCTCCTCCTTTTCTTTCCCCTTTGAGCCAGCATCGAGACTAGTAGCAGAATTAGCCGTAAAATTACTGCGAAATGAGTCTTGAGATTTTATGATCTCCTTAAGTTTATTATATTTCTTATTATATTTGGCCTTGAAACATGCTTGTCTCAATTTCTGTGTTTGGTCCTCTAACTGCGTATTAGGACTTTCTTCCACCAACTGTTTTTCACATTCCAGTATCGCAATGGCTTCTTGTAATTTCTTCTCAGCCATTTGTCCTCCTTCTTCTTTATTTTGCATATCCTGTAAATCGAAGTGATATCATCGGTTATTTACTTATAAATCTTTCATAGTTTCATACTTACAAATTATAAGTATGTATGAGAGAGAACCTGAACATTCTTGATTATGGTCTCCAAGCTCACCAATTTCCTGTGAGGCCATCGACGAATTCCTAACTCCCTACATCTTTTCTTGAGACGGGTTATGCCAATATTCAGTTCTTTGGTTGCGCTCTTGATTGGTAGGTAAAAATACTGCGAAATTGTTTCTCTTGATAGTGTCTGGGAGTTATTGCCCTTCTTCTCTCTCTGCCTCTTAATCATCTTCTTCTCCCCAGGAATTTTGTCTGCAATAATATCTTGAACTTCGATATTATGCATTTCATGAGTACTTACTCCGACTTCGTTGCCAAGACCACTCATTATTTCTCCTAGAAAAAGAAAATAATATCAGTAAAGGTAATACCATTTAAAATCCATGTTTAAATGTATAATAACCTGGAAACATATTATGGCTTTGTTCAAAATCCATTAGAGAGTAGAAAGGATCATGCACAAGCATATCCTCATTCAAAGGAATAGCATCAAGAAGAACAGTATCAAAAGCAGTCTCTTGTAGGGGCAGATCAACTTGGTCCAAAGCGGTATGTTCAAAACTTCCATCGATTTACATCAAAAACAAACCAAAAGAGAGTTTAATTTCATTATCAAGCACACTAAAAACAAATGGAAGCCCTCAAAGGTATCTCACCCGAAATTAGGAGGAAGCGGTTGGTTTGAAAAGGAAAACATATCAAAATCTTCACGTTCGAATTAGGCGAAGCGGTTGGTTTGGAAAGGAAAACATATCAAAATCTTACGTGTTCGAATTAGGCGAAGCGGTTGGTTTGGAAATGAAAATACATCAACATCTGCTTGCAAAAACTAAGTCAAAATTTGACCATGTCTCAAATGAATTAC
Organism: Voacanga thouarsii; assembly: GCA_026120185.1. Classification (NCBI taxonomy): domain Eukaryota; kingdom Viridiplantae; phylum Streptophyta; class Magnoliopsida; order Gentianales; family Apocynaceae; genus Voacanga; species Voacanga thouarsii. The sequence continues at coordinate 1,632,239 of JANUWF010001127.1, read as the reverse complement.
GAGTCTCCATATCTCGCTTTGTGATTTTTGTTTTTGATGTTTACTAATGATCGATAACCGAGATATATATCGATACATATATATATATATATATATATGTATGAAGAAGAAGAAGAGGTAGATGGTAGGTAGAGGGTCAGAGGAGAAGAAAAGACAAGAGAGGAAGATGAAAAGTCGGTACCGGGAAGAGTGAAAAAAAATAGATATTTTTCTTGGCATTTCCTGCTTGTCATCATTTTCTTATATTTATTTTCTTATTCTCTTATGAAATCATTATTCCCTAAATTAAGGGGAGAACAGAAACAGTACAAGAAAGATCGTGATTGGACAACATCATTAAATTATCTTGATCCGCATACAAGCGCATGTGAACTTGAAGTTCAAAAGATAATTCATTTGCAAAGCATTGCAAATCAAATGCCAGACGCTTTTGTTGACTCTAGAAGAGTTACAAAATCGCATATTCCAGCTATAAATGCTCCTATTCGAATTGAAATTCTAACATAACAAAATATTATACCTATAGCTGCTGAGTCAAAAACACGCCAGAAGCGTGGCCGACCTCTTGGTTCTAAAGATAAAAATCCTCGAAAGAAAAGAGGATTAAATGATCCAGAAGATCATATTGAAGAAAAGAATGATAAAGACCAAGAAAGAACCGATGACAAAGAACCGGAAGTTGATGAAAGTAACACTGAAATTTCTATCAATTATACCACTTACGGTAGAAGTTGGAATCGGATAGAAATCGTTATTGATGATATATTTGCATACAATATATCTCTTGATGTTACACAGGATAATGATGATCCCGAACCAATATCGATTGATGAATGTCGGCATAGAAAAGATTGGTCGCAATGGAAAGATGCGATTCAATCGGAGTTAAATGCACCGACAAAACGTGAAGTCTTCGGACTGCAGTCCGAATACCGGAAGGTGTAAAACCTGTTGGCTACAAATGGATATTTGTGCGAAAGCGCAATGAAAAGAGTGAAATCGTTCGATATAAAGCGCGATTAGTAGCCCAAGGTTTTTCACAAAGACCAGGTATTGACTATGATGAAACTTATCTCCTGTTGTTGATGCTATTACACTCCGATATCTTATCAGTTTGGCAGTACATGAAAAGATAGATATGCGCCTATTAGATGTTGTCACTGCTTACTTGTATGGAAATTTAGAAAATGATGTTTACATGAAAATCCTCGAAGGATTTCATATGCCTGAAGCATATAAACATTATCCTCGTGAAAATTACTCCATCAAGTTGCGAAATCATTATATGGCCTGAAGCAATCAGGCGCATGTGGTTCACACGTCTTAGTGAATATTTATTGAAAGCGGGATTTAAAAATGACCAGGTATGTCCATGCATTTTTATTAAGAAATCGATTCTAAATTTGTGATATTAGCTATATATGTTGATGATATTAATCTTATTGGAACTCCTGAAGAGCTCCAAGAAACAATTGATTATTTAAAAAGAGAATTCGAAATCAAGGATTTTGGTAAAACCAAATTTTGCCTTGGTTTACAAATTGAACATTTGGAAAGTGGAACATTTATTCATCAATCAACATATACAGCAAAAGTGCTAAAAAGATTTTACATGGACAAAGCACATCCATTGAGTATTCCAATGATCGTCCGATCATTAAATGTGGATAAAGATCCTTTCCGACCTCAAGAAAATGATGAAGAACTCCTTGGTCCTGAAGTACCATATCTCAGTGCAATTGGTGCATTGATGTATCTTGCTAATAATACAAGACCTGATATTGCTTTTGCTGTCAATTTATTAGCAAGATTTAGTTCTTCACCAACACGACGACATTGGAATGGAATTAAACAAGTCATTCGATATCTCCAAGGTACAATTGATCTCAGATTATTTTATTCAAATAAAACCAGTCCAACATTGATAGGTTATGTAGATGCTGGTTATTTATCTGATCCACATAAAGCACGTTCTCAAACGGGCTATCTATTTACATGTGGAAATACTGCTATATCATGGCGTTCTACGAAACAATCTATAGCAGCTACTTCTTCAAATCATGCTGAAATTATAGCCATTAATGAAGTAAGTCGAGAATGTGTATGGCTAAGATCCATGATTCATTATATCCGAGAAAGTTGTGGATTATCATCAATCAAAGGTATTCTAACTCCTCTTTATGAAGACAATGCAGCTTGCATAACTCAATTACGAGGAGGATATATTAAAGGAGATCGGACAAAACATATTTCACCAAAATTCTTCTTTACTCATGAACTCCAGAAGAAAGGTGAAATTGATGTGCTACAAATTCGATCATGTGATAACCTCGCAGATATTTTCACGAAGACTTTACCGACTGCAACATTTGAAAAGTTGAGATATAAAATCGGTATGCATCGGTTTAAAGATTTAAAGGAATCATCTCATCAGGGGGAGTAATAAATGGACATATAGAATAGTGTACTCTTTTTCCTTCACTAGATTTTTTTCCCACTGGGTTTTTATCTAGTAAGGTTTTAATAAGGCATATTCTTTATGTATGGATGGACATCCAAGGGGGAGTGTTATGAATTATTGGAATCTCCATTAATTAGTGGAGGCTCCACTAATTATGGATTTATGTGAATTATTAGAAGATTTTTATGGATGTCCACCATTTAGTGGAGACATCATTAATTGAGATTAATTGAAGATGATGTATGCCATGATGTATTTCACTAATTAGAGCTCTATAAATAGAGCTATTCTCTAAGCTTGTAATACACCATCATTTTGTGAAAGAAAGATTAGTGAAAGAAATATTAGAGAAAGAATTGTGAGAGAAAGAAAGAGAGAAGTTTGAAGAGAAATTCTTGTGTAAAGAATAGTTAGAATTTTCTTAGTGTGTAGTGTGTAGATTTTATTCTAACACTACCCTAATTTTATAACAATTTTATTTTTCTACACTAAATTTTAAAATTTGATCTTATAAAATTACAGGTACTGATTTTAAAAATAAATAAATAAATAAATTTATAATTAAATAGAAACTTAAGTAATAAGACAGAAAACAATATTTTATGGCATTTCCATCTTTTTTTTTTCCCTTCACTTTTCTCTTATTTAATATAAATAGTACCTTCATGAAATAAGATACGCAAGAACCTAGTGGGAGAGCCTTCACAGTGCGCGCAACCCACGATCCTGATTCCTCGGACGAATTCCCTGTCTGAATCGAGCAGTACAGAAGTCCTGATGTACGCGCGAAAGCTGAAGAGAGAGCCGTCGATTGATCCTCATTAGTTCCACGTGGCCGTCTCTGACATTCTCATTCACAATCTTGTCTGCCATCGCTACCGCAAACTGATATTTCCTTGAAGATGCTGGGATCTCGTTTAGCAAGGCCAGTATCTGAACAGCCAAATTGAGGGCATTATGGTCATTTCATAAATATACCCTTCTCAGAGCAGGCGTTACGCCGAGGCGCGATTTTCCTGTGTCTGGACACGTATGTGGAAACGTGTCATGCTGCGCTTCTATGCATGGCCGCTTTTCCTTTCTCTTTAAGGATCCTCCCAAGTTTAGGCTTTTTTTTTTTTTTTAAAAACAAAAAGCTCATTTATCAAATTTGATGTAGAATCATTTTATTGAAAGGTTAATTCTCCATTAACAATTCTAACAATATATATAACTTCTTCATATTACATTTCCGTTATATCAAATTCGTAATTCAGATATAAAATATATTACTAATAGTTTAAATTTACGTAACCGACAACATCAAATTATGGTTATTCCCTTCCCAAAACAGCCAGGAATCAAACAAAACAATCCTATTTTCTTACCACCATAATTGCTAAAAATTGGCAAGAAGAAAATGTTATCCCACAAAAGACTTACATTTGTGAGTGCTCTTCCAAGAGCTTTGACAGACACAATTTCAGAGCCCTCACTGACAACAAGGTCCAAAGAAGAAGATGGAGAAGCCGATGATGAAAACAGAGCCAATGATGAAGACAAAGCTGGTGATGATGATGAAGATGATGACAAGAAGTCAAACGAACCGACGCGTGGAGTTCCATCAAGAAGATAAGGATTGGCAGCAGAAAAAGGGAAGTGATCCATCAGGATTCTGAGAACCCAAACAGCCAACCAAGTCATCATCATGAGCAGAAACCTCAGGTGATCTGCAGGCTTCCATTTCTCGGCTTGCTGACTATTGGCATTTGATGCAACTGAAACTAGGGGTTGGCAGCAGTGTTCACTGTATTCATGAAGATGGAGTTGAGCAGAGTTGATGGCTTTGTACTTGTGTAGCCATATTCTACCAGAGCTAGTTGACGATCGTTTGCCATGGAGTGAGGAAGGGTTTTATCTTCTTCAATGGGATGGTTTCTTTGAAGAGGAGAAGAGTGGAGTTCTTGCATCTATAGCCGGAAGTTCGCGGATTTTGCGTGTGTTAAGGGAAAGCTCCAAACATAAGGATGAGAGGCGGTGATAAAGTGTCTGTTGGAGATGCCGGGGAGGAGAGGAGGTTAAAAGTCTGCTGTGCTGATGTATTCCCTCTATTTCACAATGGATGTAAAATCATTTTTTTTTCTCTTTTTAATTTAGATATTTTTACCAATGATAGATTTATTTTAACAATTGTTTATGTTTTAAACATTGTTTCTTACAAAATGATTTGATAATTACCAAAATAACTTTAGCCCGATTTTTTTAATTATCGAGATACTTTAACTTTTGAAAAATGTTTAATTTAATTATGACTTCCGATTATTTATTTTCAATAATAGACATTGTAAATTAATTAAATTATAATTTTATTTATTTTTTTGCATTACCAATAATAACTTTGATCTTTTATTAATAAAACAAAATATTTATTCAATTATTTCTAATATAAATAAATAAATGTGCAAATATAACTAGAAATAAAAGTAATAAGGGAAGCTAATTAAGTATTTTATTAAATAATGCGGCATGTGGTTATTTTGGACATTTACAATCCAAAATGAAAGATGAAATTGTCAAATATTTAAATATAAGGGGTTAAGTTTACATTTTTATAACTTAATTTCTTATCCTAAATTATAATTACCTTATGTAATCATTAGTATTTCTTCATTCTTTTACGATCAAATCAATAATTTTTTAATTTCTAAATTATTTTTGGTGATATTTTAATAAAATCCTCCATTGATTTTGATAATAGTAACTAATACAAATTAATTATAATGGTTATTACAAATTCAAAATATCAGTTTTTTGAAATATGAACTTAATGTCTATTATAATTTTAGTTACTAATTCATGATTATTATATATTTTAAGTTATTATATTGTAATCGTTTAGAGCCGTATAGTTATTAGCACTTGTCTATGAATTAGAACATCTTCCTTGAAAAATAAACCATTTCTTTATCTAGCAAGAAAAGGTGAAGTGTGTAAGAGTTTTAGGAAACTTATTATAGCTATGTAAGCTATTGAGAGACATAAAAACAGTGTGGTTGGGCTATTGTATCCTGGGGGTTACAAGTTAGATACCTATTGCATCAAAGTTTATACCTTGCAGAGGCTCAAATCATTTTAAAAAGAGTGAGATTTCCTTGCCTCATTCCACTACACTTGATTTTATATAATTACTAGGAGTAGCTGTCTCGCGCAAGGCGTGAGCTAGGGTACTTACGGGAATAAAATATTCGTACAAAATGTAATAGATTATAATAAAATATAGAAGCAATACTTTTATATATTAAGATATGAGTTCAAATATTTGCATTGTTTGCATACATTGTAGACTATATTCATACACTGATGTCTTAAGAAAGTTTTGAAAATCCCTCACCCACAAAATTTCACATGGTTTCATCAAATATTTATGCAAAAATAGTTGCGTCTTCTGCTGCTGCTGCAAGGGTGAGGCATATTGTTTCTAAGCTATGCTTGCCATGATCCATATAGTTACCCAAAAATAGATAATTAGCTTTTGGAGGAAAACTCGTATCTTCAAACCGCACACTGCAAGCATGAGAAACTTAGTTCATTGTTACTTGAGAATAAATGACATCCACAAATAAGGATACCAAATTTCTAGTTCGAAAATGTTTCCAAAAGCAATACACAAAGCATGGTGATACACACAGAGGCCAATGTCCAAGTGAAACAGTGAAATGTCATGCATGTTTTTCCATTTTCCTTTCAAAGTTTTTGAGGGGGGTTGCAGGAAGGGTTCTAAGTCACGATCCATCAAAAAAAATTATATATGAAGAATTGAAATTTAGATTCTTGACACGCTGAAAAACATTGGCACACATGTAAATGAGGAGCTCAAAAGCTAAAACATTTCTCCACAAGAGTAGAGTATCAAAAGCTTTTTAGACCTCTAATTGTCATTTTACTTTCTGTTGTGCCTTCACAAAGACAGATGAAATGTATACATTCCAATTTAGAAGAAGAATTACCAACAAGAATGTAGAAGCAATGGTAAAAGTTTCTGATGATAACCTGAAGCTGATTATCTGTTGCCAATCCCCCTAAAATCACCAATAGGAGATTTTCTTTTGGCGGGAAAGAAAGGCAACAAGGCCTAGAAGTGGGAATTGGGAGTATGTACTTGCTACCAATTGAAAAACAAGGTCAAGAAATAATCCAGTTGAAAAGCAAGGTCAAGACATAACAGGCCATCTAAGATTTATACTGCACATTTCCTCTACACCTCCAAAACAAAATTTGCTTGTCTTAATGGTTTAAAACTTCACATCCACAATGAGACTAAATTCTCCTATTTATGTGTATAGCTTTTTAGTTGGACAAATTACAACAAAAATTAATGGCTAAAGGAAAAAGTATAGAGTTTCTAGAATTCCTCAATCCCACCTAACAACGCTCCACCCCGACAGAAAAATGAGGAAAAAAAAAGGACTCTTTCAAGAAAATGAGATAAGTTGAACTGTCTTTCATTTCAAAGAAAAACCCCAATTTGCAAGCAATACAGGGTGTTTTCTACGAAGGAATGCTCTAAGGACCGCACTCTTGCCACAAACATGATTCAAGATACATGAAGCATAAAAGAACTGCGAAGTTTAGATTCCATGAAAACATAGACTGATGCAAGGGAGGGAGATAACTTAAGGACAACAACAGAGGCCAAAAGTAGTAGAATATAGGAAAATGGGAAATCAAAGAAATCAAAAGTAAAAGAATTTTGAATTTGAACAAATTCATGCAAAGCTATTTCTGCTGAAGTAGTATACTAACATTTCTTGAAAATTTTTTCTCTTGCAATTGAAAACATCTGTTGGGAATCAAGCTATAGAACAAAATGAAACCTGAGAATGAAGCTTATACTGTGGGCAGTGAGGTCAAGTAAAAGCCTGATTACCAAAGAAAAAGATCACTACAGCAATAAAATTTGGCAACATAACTCAATAACAAAATGAAAATTCTACACAAAACATGCCAGAATTCATTTAGATTAGGAGAAAAACTAAAAATATGTATTTAGTATCAACTAAAATTCATATGCATAGATGAACATTTTAACTTAATCTAGTACAAAATAATTGATGTCGAGCTCTAAAATCCTTAACATATAGAAATCATATGCAGAATGTTTCTGAGGAACAAACATTTCAATTAGGAGTCGGGAATAAAGTGCAAAATTAAACCAAAGCCCAAACCTTTGCCCGAAGAATGTAGGATCTGCTACTTGAAAAAGAAAATTAGACTACCTTTACAGTAACAACCTTACAAACATACACTTCCTCATATATTCTCTATCAAATAAGTATCAATTTTAAGGTTCTGATATGCGAAAGTGAAAAAATCTGAAATTTCTATTTATCATATTGTATAATCTAATCACTCCAGGTAATGATTGAACATAGTACATCAAAATCATCTTAAACTTTATTTCTTTGTTTTAACTTCTTTATGCACTGACATCCAACTCCAAGTCCACATTTAAGTCAACATTGAGTTTATGTAAGGTCTTCTTTCTTTGGAAATCGTAGCTACATCTAAATCAAGATGATAATGAAATAAAATATTTTTCCTTACTTGTAAGCGAGCAACTTCTTGTGCCTGGATTCCAAGTAAACCTTCACCTCATGCTACAAGGTGACAATAAGAAAACCACCTAAAAACCAAGTATGAATTGCTTCCCGCCAAAAAAACTAAAGGTTGCTACACACAAGGTCAGCACTAACTCAGATGTATACCTTTATCCGGATGATATGGTAAAAAGACATTGAATGCAATGGCCATTAGCATCATAGAGGACAAAGTTAAGTGTAATATTAATCTTAGCAAACTTTTAGAGTTCTATAATCAATTATCTTTCCAAATATTAAAAAAACTCAAAGCTGGCAAAGCAAGTTCCAAGTTGATAATACCTGTCTTGCAGCACCCTCAATGCTTTTTAATTCTAAGTATAATAGCATGCATGTGTGTCCTTTCCAAAAGGCTTATTTAATTGAGCTTCAAAACATTGTGCATTTGGTATCAAAGTATAGAGTGCAATTATGCAACTTCTGGACCATTTGCAGGTTTCAATATTAGAATAGAATATCTCTGTCCTTAATGCACATTTGCCATTTCTTTATAAGAAAAACACAATTAGTGGTGTTGTGTACTTGTTCATAAGCAGCTTTAGGCATGGTGCTCTATCTTTTGCATTTGGTTTTAGGTTCACCACTCAAGTTTTGTTGGTGAGGAAGGAATTATTAAAGCTTGTGGTTGCCCTCTTCTTCCTCTCAAAAGCCATATAAAAGGACCTGCTTTGGATTCATATCAAGGTTTAAGTTTTGTTTTGTGCGTGTCTATTTCAGTAACCACAAATTATTGTTTTGACTTGTTTAAGAAATATACAAAATTTCCAACAATGCTAACGATTATTACATGCAGACATGATGTACATTGTTGATAAAGCAATTATATTTTTTCAGAGCCAATGTCTTCTTGAGAAACTTTGAACTCAAAAGATGAGCTGATAAACTACTTATCTATTTAACACTCTATATAAATGTTGCCCTAAAGAGGCTAGAAGGCTACAGAACTTTAGCTGAACGAACTAACGCAATAATTAACCTGGGTTTGGAAAAGGTCTCCGTGCCTGGAGAACCAAGTTTTCCATATCCAGGATTATTTACATTTCCACATTCTCAACAAGAAGCAGGTAAAGATTTGCAAATAACTTATAGTTTTGGGAACAAGGTAACAAAGTACAGGCTCCTAAAAGTTAGAAACTCATGCCAGATTTCTAGACCCTGGGCCCTGATCTCTTAGGTTTTGTTGAAGGATCAAAAAGGGAAAACATGAAAGAAAACGCAATGAAAATTTTTCAGCTTTTTTATTCACATCTAGGAGAAAGTACTTACTTATCTTGTTTGGTCATGGACTAACCATCAAGGTGCCGGGTTGCATTAGATCTTGCGATGGAAAGGGAGAAGGAGGCCTCAGTGTTTCGACTGGTATTCTTGCCAATCTTCTACTCTTACGCATCCAACTTCTCCAAGCTTATTCTCTTAGTCTTTCGAAGTATGACTCTACCTTAATCTTGGGTTAGCTTGGTGAAAGCTCCTTTAGATAACCAAGATCTACTCCTAGAGAGAAAGAAGAGAAGGAAGAGGAAATACAAGAGGAAGGGTGGCAGCAAACACAAGAGGGAGAGAGCTAGGGTTGGGAAACATTTCCATCTCTTCCCTATATATTTTGATCACCCTAGGGCTTAATGAAACCCTAGTGGGCCAAAACACATTAAACCCTAATGGGCTTAGTGTTGGGCTCATAAACCAATAATCTTTGTTATCTTTTTTGGGCTTTATCAAATACCCAAGATAATTTTCAATTGGATTCTTAATATATGTCAATATATATGAGCCGAATAAAATAATTTATTCTTGAATTCATTAATTATCTTTTATGGGCCTTATGAAAAATCCAAGACTAATTAATTAATTCTAATTGAACTATTAGAATAAATTTTATTTCTCTTCCAAATAATTATCTATGAAACTCAAACTGTGTCTAGACAACACCAAGGTAACTTGAGCTACTTCGGGGATCAAGAGACATATTATTCATGGTTACTAAAATGACCAAAATGCCATTACTATCAAATAGCTACATTTTACCATTTAAAATATTTCCATTGATCACCATATAAAAATATTAACCCTAAGAATAATATTGCTAAAATAATGTCTCCGACTTATAGGCGAAATGATGGAAATACCTTTCTATATAATACCCATCAATAGGATAGGATACTAACACCAATCTCAAAGACATCTACCATCCTTAGATTTCTAGTTCGATAATCCATAACTCACTCAAACGTACTTGCTTATTATTGGAAGCTACCTAAAGCTACACATTCTAGAATCATATTCCCAGGGCCTTAGATTATTAGATTATCTTGGACAATCAAAAGGAGGTGATTTAACTTCACAAAATGAAGTATAGGAACTCTATTACATAAGTCCGTCTTAACTAACTAGAGTAATATACCCAACGTACAAGGTTATTGATCTCACAAAAGAAATCTCGCATAACATACATCAAAGTACAAGACATTAGCTTCGCCAAACCACCAACTTATACTCAAGTATGAAGGTATCTGTCTACGCTATAGCAGTAATAGTTTGATCTCTATAATTATAGTACCTTAAGAGAGACAACTACTACAAGTCCAATTCTACATATTCGTAATATGCTTATGGTAATGATGTGAGTGAACTATTCACCGATTCAAGGTAAACCATTTTTCATTGGAACTTATGGCATAATAGTCTTATCTTGAAGAAATGCCCAATTCTATCAAACGACTAAAAACTCAATTTTACTTGTATGACAAGTACCCATGGTCTATACTTTACTGTGAAGAACGACCCAACACATAGACTATTACTTGTTACACTTGGACTTTAAATGTGCAGTAATATAAGAAATAAACCTAATTGAATGAATTTAGTGGACTTAGCACTGGGTCCATTGGACCTACCTAGCACCAGGTCTGCTCTGTTTTTCAAGAACTTCGGCTGGGCAGAGTTGACTTAGCGCCAGGTTCAGTAGACCCACCTGGCACCGGGTCTATTTGTAATATATTTACATAGATAGCCTTTAGGGCATACTTTCCAACAATCTTCCATTTACACTGCAAAGACTAAAAAAGTCCATAAATGCTTACGCATATGATAACTAAGTGTCTACGAAACACCTTTTCCGTCAAAGGTTTGGTAAAGTGATCTGCTAGATTATTAACAGAGAAAATCTGATTAGCCATAATCTCCCATTTCTGGATGAACTCCCGGATAAGGTGATACTTCCTCTCAATGTGCTTGCTCTTCCTATAGTTTCGAGGTTTCTTGCATTGTGACACCGCTTCAGTGTTATAAGAATAAATCGTGATAGGCCTGTCCATATGCGGTATTACTCCAAATTCTGTGAAGGATTTTCAGAGCCACACAGCTTCTTTAGAAGCTTCTGAAGCAGCAATGTACTCAACTTGCATGGTAGAATCAGCAATACATGATTGTTTGATACTTTTCTATAAAATAGCTCCTCTAGACAAAATGAAGACATATCCACTAGTAGATTTTCTTTCATCTTTATCTGCTTAGAAGTCTAAATCTGTGTAACCGGTAGGAACCAAATCATCAATATAATATACAAGCATATAATCTCTCATTTCTTTAGGATATTTTAGTATATGCTTGACTGCTTGCCAGTGAACTTCCCCTAGGTTTGACTGATATCTACTAACCATGCCTACTGTAAAGCAGATATCTGGCCTAGTACAAAGTATAGCATAAATGAGACTTCCCACAACCGAAGCATAAGGGATCCTGCTCATTTTCTACTTGTCTTCCTATATCTGAGGACACTGTTTGGAAGATAAAGATAATCCATGTCTAAAGGGTATAATAGTCCCTTTACATTAATTCATGCTGTACTTGATCAACATCTTATCAATATAAGTAGATTGAGATAAGTCTAACATTCTCTTCTTCTTATCTCTAAGAAGCTTAATACCTAGAATATAGCTAGCTTCTCCCATATCTTTCATGCTAAATTCATTAGATAGCCAAACTTTAACAGATGACAATGCCCTTACATCATTTCCGATTAATAGAATGTCATCTACATAAAGTATTAAGAAAATCACTTTGCCACTGTCTGATTTTCTATACACACATGGTTCATCCACGTTTTGAATGAAACTATAAGCCTTCACGGTTTCATCAAAACATATGTTCCATACTCACGACACTTTCTTAAGTCCATAGATAGACTTCTTAAGCTTACAGACCATTTGTTGACCTCTAACAACAAAACCTTTTGGCTGAGACATATAAATGTCTTCGCTAAGATAGCCATTTAAGAAAGCCGTCTTGACATCCATTTGTCATATCTCATAGTCATAATAACATGCGATAGCTAAAAAAAGGCAGATAGACTTAAGTATGGTTACTGGTAAAAAGGTTTTCTCATAATCGATTCCTTCTTTTTGAGTATAACCTTTAGCAACCGAACTTGCTTTATAGGTTTTAACCTTTCCATCCGCATATCTCTTCCTCTTGTATACCCACTTACACTTAATTGGTTTTATCTCATCAGGTGCAGTGACAAGATTCCAAATCTGATTGAGGTACATAGACTTAATCTCAATATTTATGGCTAGCTACCATTTGTCTACATCAACATTAATAATGGCTTCCTCGTATCTAGTGGGATCTTGTTCCTGATGATCAGAGATTAGATCATAGATTTCTCTGATCCATCTTTCTGAAACTCTTGTGATCCTCCCATTATGATGAGGCTCAGTTTGTATAGGAACATCCGGTAGTGTTTCTCTTGGTTCCTCGATCAGGGTGTTAGAAGTACCGAAGTTGTATTAGTGATCAATTTCTTTTCTAACTCTATTCTATTTGAACCCATGGTGGATGTAACTTGTTCATCCTCTAAGTATCTAATATTAGTACTAACAAGTACCTTATACTTTTGAGAATGATAGAAATATCCACCTCTCGTTCCTTTTGGATACCCAACGAAGTAGTATAACCTGATTTTGGTTCTAGCTTACTACTTTTTTGTCAGCACATAAGTTGGACAATCTCATATCTTGAGATGGTTCAAATTGGGGTTTCGTCCAGTCCATATCTCATAGGATGTCCTAGATATTGATTTGGAATGCACCAAATTCAAAATATATGTCATTATTTCTAAGGTATATCCCCAAAAAGAAATAGGAAGAGATGCATGACTCATCATGCTTTTGACCATTTCCATCAAAGTTCTGTTTCTTCTCTCAACTACTCCGTTCTACTAAGGAGTCCCAGGCGCAGTTAACTGAGATACTATGTCATGATGTACCAAGTAATCCTTAAACTCACCAAGGAGATACTCTATACCACGATCCGACTTCAAAACTTTAATTAATTTACCTGTTTAACGCTCTACTTTAGCCTTAAACTCTTTAAATTTATCAAAAGAATCAGACTTACGCCTCATCAGATAAATATAACCAAAAGGAGTATGATTATCTGTGAAAGTGATAAAGTACTCGTAGCATCCCTTAGCTAGTGTAGTCATCGGACCACAAACATCCGTATGAACTAATGCTAGTATTTTCATGGCTCTATCCGCCTTTTTGGTAAAGAATCTTTTGGTCATTTTACCTTTAAGGTAAGATTCACACTGAGGCCATTCTTCCAATCTCAATGAACTTAAAGGCTCATCATGGATTAGCCTCTGAATTCGATTGAGATTTATATGTCCCAATCTTAGATGCCACAAATACGAGTCATTTGATATGGTTTTTCTCGTTTTATTATGAAGTTCAGTTTGAATATTATTTATTTGATTTCTAATAGGATGTATATAAAAATATTTCAAATTAAATTACCATTTCTACTGATGAAAACACCAGAATGGAAAGAAGCAGAATATCCTTAATTCATCAATTTAGAAACTGAAATAAAATTCTGTTTAAAACAGGAAACATATAACATATCTTTAAAAGTAATTTGCTATTGCAATAAAAAATAAGCTCAAGATCTCTCACAGCTTCAACCCATATTCTTGCTCCATTCCCTACTTGAAGTCCATGCTCACCCTTACTGAGTCTCCTTGTCCTTCTGAATCCCTTTAAGGAGTTATAGACATGGTCAGTGGCTCCAAAATCAACTGTTCAGGAAGATGTTGATCCAACCATCAAAATATACTCTAGGTATAGAGCAATACCTAAAGTAGACTTGGCTAAGAAGTACGAACAATCTTTCTTCCAATGCCCCTTCTTGCCACACTTGAAACATTTACCTTTGGGCTGCCCGTTAGGCTTAGCATGACCAGATACTTTGGGCTAGGCTCCTGTGTTGTTCTGGACCTTCCTCTTCTTGAATTTTTTAGGCTTTACCTTAATTCTAGAAGAAGCAGAACAAGATATCAAAACCTTTGACTTAGGCTTTATGATCTTCTCTGCCGCCTGGAGCTCTTTCATAAGTTTTGTGAGATTCATATCCAATTTGTTCATTGTGTAGTTCAACTTGAACTGTGAATATGAATCAGGTAGAGTTTCAAGAATCTTGTCAATTTAGCTCTTAAGATATATTGTTACGCCTAGGACCTCGGCTTTCTCGAAGTAAGCAATCATCTTAAGCAAATGCTCTCGAACCAATACCCCCTCAACTATCCTAGTGTTCATGATTGCCCTAAGAGCTTCCTACCTTACAGGCTGACTCTTGTTAGCAAACATGGTACGCAATGATAAATCCATATCGTACACAGTGGCTATGTGTTCATGCTTAGATTGGAGCACACTACAGATGGAAGCTAAAATATAGCACTTAGCTATCTCGTCAGCTTTCTTCCATGCATTCTCGGCCTCTTGCTCTTGATCAGTGAAATCTTCTCCAATCATAGGACAGGGATCCGTAAGAACATACTTGTACTCCTCGGTAGTGAGTATTATGTTCAGGTTCTTCTTCCAGTCCACATAATTTAGGCCTGTCAACTTATTCTGCTTGAGAATGATTGACAATGGACTGAAACTAGACATTTCTGAAATATTGCGAAAAACATTCATTTAGTTTGTAAAAAAAAAAATGCACATTTCATTATATTATTTCTTTGATAATAGATAACTGTTAAAACCATTATCAATAATATAAATAGTTTAGCTCTTAAAAAAATTAACAGAGCGTCATAGGAAGATTAATAGTATTCTAAGTTAAATGTATAACTATTACGAATAAAAACTTCCTTAATAAGTAATGATCTAGAAAAAATTCCACCGATAGGATGGCTATTGATTCACACCATCTACGGGCAATCAAGTGCTAAAAAACCTCCAACGTAGGTTGATCGATGCTAGCACATGAAGGATTGACGTATACAGAGCATGCAAACTTCAGTGAACGAAAATAGAGATTATGAACATAAACAGAGTATAGCAGCATCATGGTGGGATGAAAACATACCTCTTAGAGCCTTAAAAACTTGAAGAACATGGTTGAATGGTTTGAAGCACATAAACAGCTTCTTCTTCCACAACGTCCAGTGCACTGCCAAAACTGTCCGGCTCCGGTTCTTTCTTCTCCTCTAGTGGAAAAGGAATAATGCTAGGCTTTTCAATTCACGGAATATGACCGAGCCATAATTTCTGTTCGGTGAGCAACGAATTGGAATGGAGAAGAGCCACTCAGATGTCTCTCATATTTCCTTCACCTCTCGGTTGGCATTTATAAGCAATGGCTTCATGAATCAAACCCAGAAGCCAGAAAACCAAGAGACATAAATGTGCTCTCGGTTGGCTTCCTTTGGTTTCAAAACCAAAAGCCAGTGAAGAGAAGAAACAGTACGAGAGAGAAAGAGAGCCAAGAGTCACCGAAAAAATATTTTTATTTTTTTCCTTTTTTTTCTCTATTTTATTTTTCCACACAGAAAGCCAAGAGTCATGAAATAAAAAATAATTATTTTGATAAAAATAATATTCCCGAGATTTAATACCCGAATATTATTTACAAAATAAATTTTGGCTTCACCCTTAACTCTTCTGAACTATGTTCGGAAAAATTCTATGGTCCAGGCTATTGGGCCAAAATAATATTTATTATTTTCATTGGATCCGAAAAGTCCAAAATAATAAACATTAATTATTTTTCTTGAGATTAAATAAATAACTCAATAAATAATTAATGAACCCAAGTGAACCAAAAATAATTAAACTTTAATTATTTATTTCTTGGGATTAAATAACCCAATAAATAATTAAGTATTAATTATTTTCTATTTATTTCTTGAGATTTAATTAAATAAACAACCCAATAAATAATTAAGTAATAATTATTTTCCTCTAGTTTAAGTCCCGGTTAATTTTCTAATTATTCAAACTGGACCCAGGTCCTGAATAATTAATTAACCAATTAAATCAGATAATAAATTTCTCTCCATTTATTTTATTCCAATCCAATAATAAATTAGACTTCCCGAATAAAATAAAACTCTCTCAACTGAGATCAATTTCTCAATCCAAAATTAATTAGGACTTACGGGCTATTCCGAGGACCAAAAAGACACATTGTCTTGGCTACTAAAATGACCAAAATACCCATACTATATACATAGATGTATTTTTCATTTTAAATATTTCTTAATATCACCATAAGGAAATATTGACCCCAAGGACAATGCTACATTAGCAGAGTCTCCGACCTATAAGTGAAATGACTAAAATACCCTTCCACATATCGCCGTACATTTAGAGAGGAAGAAGTGTACTAACACCTCTCTAAAAGACATCCACCATCCTTAGGCTTCTTGTCCAATGATTCACAACTTTCTGGAGTGTTTTCGCTTTCCAATAAAGCAACCCTAAAGCAAACATCCAAGTCACGTTTCCCAGAGCCTTGGATATTTAGATCATCTGGACAACCACAAGGGGCGATATAGTGTAGAAACTATCTTGTACAAGTCAGTTTTAACTAACTAGTCATACATACCCAACATACAAGTATATTGGCTCTCCGATAGAACTTCAACTATAGTATATCAAAGTATATGCTTCAAGTTCGCCAGACTACCAACTCATACTCAAGTCATAGAGTACTAGTCCACGTTATAGTGGTAATAGTCTAGGTTTCTACCATATAGTACTTTTTAGAAACCACTACTACAGGTCCTGTTCTGCGTATTCGAAATACGCTTATGTCATGAAGTGAGTGGACTACTCACTGGTTAAAGGTAAGCCATTCCCCAATTGGAATTCATAACATAATAACCTAAACATGATGAGATTCACATTCTCATCAATCAGTTAAAAACAACTGTTTATGTGTCTAAATAACCCATGATCTATACCTTACTGTGAAAGACCTCCATTCACATGGATAACTTATTTACACACAATGGGTCTGTTCCAAACGAAAATGCACACAAATAAAGAAAATTATTTCACAAACGATTTCTGATAAATAAATTCTTTTATTAACATATTCGATATTTTCATCAGAAAACTAGTCTAAGAGGGCATATTCCCAACAACACATACCTTAGGCTTTTAATTTTACTCTTTTATTAGTTTTAGATACTTGTGAAAATCTATCCTATATGGAGTCATGCTTAGAATGACACGAAAAAATCCACTATCTCTTATGAGAGTTGTGACGGAAGCCATGGGGTCGTTGGAATCCCTTTTCCACTTAATCTTTTATTGAAAATAAAGTTTTAGGACCAAAAACGTTTTCTACAATCTTATGGCGTCATTAACTTTAGTAAAAAACTAAAATTCAATATTATTCTCTCTGTTAAGGATTAAATCCTTTGAGAAAATAAATTATGAATTTATTTTACTCTTCTAAGTTAATGGCCAAGTAAAATTTTATTAAATAATCTCAAGTTCAACATTATTCTCTATTGCAAGGATTGCACCCTTTAGAAAAATAAACCATGAACCCTTTTATTTTAAAAGTTCTTAGATTGAAACATTTTATCAACAACCATTCTGTCTAGTGAGACTTTGGTTTCACAAGAACTTGCGCATTTGATCACAAAAATAAAATAAGCATGATAACAAAAGTAAACTTTTTCATGCTCAAACTATTCATTTATTCCTAAATGACCAAATAATGGATTAAACATCATAAATTTAAAAATTAATGATCTTATTTAATCCTAAGGTGGGTTCCATCTTTTATTACTTATTTTCATACAAATTATTCAACCATAGATAAATAAAACTAATGCAAAAAATTAACCTTATACAATGGTTTCAAAACATGATTACATCAAGAAAAATTGAGGTACAAAACTTCCATCAGTGCTCTCTCTTTTCTTGGACAAACTAATGCGCGTATTCGTCTTCTGGGTCTACCCTTTTTTTTTTTTACAATATGGAACTGGAGCCGGGTCCATTGGACCCACCTGGCACCGAGTCTATTTTGTTTCTCCTCCAACTAAGCAGAATGGACCTGGCGCCAGGTCCATTAGGTACCTGGCACTGGGTCTGTTCTGGAATTTGTAGATTTTTGAAAAAAATCCTACTTTTCAGCTATTTTTTCACTCCTCAACCATTTAGCAACCATGTTCTTCAGTCCCCAATATTTATAGGTTAAGAGAAACGCAAAACTGGGCATAAAACAATGCCTTTACAAGTACCTATGCCTCTAAACACGAGGTGTACATCGCATCTACTAAAAACTAGAAAAACAATGGGAAAACTATTAGAATACAAGATCATATGCCTCTAACCATGAGTCATACATGAGATCTAGAAATCAATGTATGAGGGATCACATAAAATCATAAAAGATTCATTTTTCATAGTAAAGGAACCACCTTTTTCAGTTTTTAACCCTAGTACAAGCTCCTAGATGAAAACCAGGCTCTGATACTAATTGAAGGATAAAAAACAAAAAACATCAAAGGAAACGCAGCGAAAACTTTTTAGTTTTCCGATCCATATCTAGGAGAGAGTACTTACTTATCTTGTTTGGTCACGGATTAATCAACAAGGTACCAAGTTGCACTGGATCTTGCGATGGAAAGGGAGAAGGAGGCCTCGATATTTCGACCAATATTCCTGCTAATCTTCTACTCCTACGCAGCTAACTTCTCCAAGCTTCTTCTCTTAGCCTTCCAAAGTATGACCCTACCTTGATCTTGGGTTAGCTTGGTGAAAGCTCCTTTGGATAACCAAGATCCACTCCTAGAGAGAAAGGAGAGAAGAAAGAGGAAACATAAGAGGAAGGATGGCTGAACACACAAGAGGAAGAGAGCTAGAGTTGGGAAACCTTTCCATCTCTTCCCTATATATTTTGGTCACCCTAGGGCTTAATGAAACCCTAGTAGGGCAAAACACACTAAACCCTAATGGGCTGTGTATTGGGCTCACAAACCAATCTTCTTTATTATCTTTTCTGGGCTTTATCAAATACCCAAGATAATTTTCAATTGGACTCTTAATATATGTCAACATATATCAACCCAATGAAATAATTTATTTTGGCCAAATTTTCTGAATTCATTAATTATCTTTTTTGGGCCTTATGAAAAACCTAAAACTAATTAGTTAATTATAATTAGACTCTTAGAATAAATTTTATTTCTCTTCCAAATAATTATCTATGAAGCTCAATTTGTGTCTAGACAACATCAAGGTAACTTGAGCTACTTCGGGGACCAAGAGACACGTTATTCACGGTTACTAAAATGACCAAAATGCCTTTACTATCAAATAGTTACATTTTACCATTTTAAATATTCTCATTTATCACTATATGAAAATATTGACCATAAGAATAATATTGCTAAAATAATATCTCCGACCTACAAGTGAAATGACGGAAATACCTCTCTATGTAACACCCATCAATGGGATAGGATAAGTATACTAACACCATTCTCAAAGACATTTACCATCCTTAGATTTTTAGTCCAATAATCTGTGACTCACTCGCATGTACTTGTTTATCATTGGAAACTACTCAAAAGCACACATTCTAAAGTCATGTTCCCAGAACCCTAGATTATTAAATTATCCTGGACAATTACAAGGGGGGCGATTCAACTTCACAAAATAAAGCATAGAAACTCTGTTGCATGAGTCTATCTTAACTAACTAGATTAATATATCCAACGTACAAGGTTATTGATCTCACAAAAAAATCTCACCCAACATACATCAAAGTACAAGACCGTAGTTTCGCCAAACCACCAACTCATACTCAAGTATGAAGGTATCCGTCCACACTGTAGAGTAATAGTCTGGTCTCTATAATTATAGTACTTTAAGATATACTACTACTATAGGTCCAGTTCTACATATTTGTAATACGCTTATGCCAATTATGCGAGTGAACTACTCACTGATTCAAGGTAAGCCATTTTTTATTGAAACTCATGGCATAATAGTCTTAACTTGAAGAAATGCCCAATTCCATCAAATGACTAAGAACTCAATTTTTATTGTATGACAAGTATCTATGGTCCATACCTTACTGTGAAGAACGACCCAACATATAGATTATTATTTGTTACACTTGGACCTTAAATGTGTAATAATATAAGAAATAAATCAAATTGAATGAATTTAGTGGACCTGGCGTTAGGTCCATTGGACCTACCTGGCACCAGATCTGCTCTGTTTTTCAAGAACTCCGGCTGGGCAGAGTTGACTTAGCGCCAGGTCTAGTGGACCCACCTGGCGCCGAGTCTATTTGCAATATATTTACACAATACATAATCTTTAAGAGCATACTTTCCAACACTTGTCCCAAGAACTGTACAGAAAATTCTAGTATATATGATCAAGCATATTACACTCCAGAGAAATACTGCTACTATTTATATAACATGATTAGACTATTGAGAAATGAATGAGGTATAGTCCATCAATAATTGATCCTTTCAAGCAATACTTTTATATTTCAAAAATAAAGCCTAATAAATGACCAAACGATATTAGTTTTAGAACAGGCCTGAATGACATAGTTGTTGAAGCTGACTCATTTCTTTTTTCTTGCAGGTGCAGTATTCGATAACATCAAAAACACATTGCTTTTTTCTTTGTTGTAGTGATTTACTTTGGAGTTTTGATGATGATGGCTAATAATATTTTTGAAGCTTTGATTGGATATGTGTGCAAAATGCAGTAGATAAAAATAAAATGTAAAAGCAACACTTTTATATTTATAGCTGTGAGTTCAAATATTTACAAAGAGGGAATGCTCCTGAAATTTTGTGGAGGAGAATTTTTCAAAACTTTCCTATGCATATGTGTAGTTCAAAGGCAAAAGTGTTTATATGGGATTCTATCAAAAGTCCAAATGCGATGGTTTGGAAATCAAAACCATAGTTTGTAGACAGAGTAGTGCTACTTGTGATTGCTATATTTGATATATACATAGATAATATATTTAAAGAATTTTATGAGAATGAAGTTAGGCATTACACTGCCTTTTGGTTCCCTTGCTTCTCGAAACTTCACCAAGTGTTTTCCAACTTGTTGAGATTATGTCACTTAAGAAAGTGGAAAATTACTTTTAATCAAATACCATGTCTCCAAGATTAACTGAGTTTCTAAATTAATGAAATCAATGAGAAGCAGATGGATTTGAAGAAGCTGAGTTCATCTTGTGTAAAAATTCAGAAGTTGCAGACATTTTTCTTTAGATTAAAGAATTTTTAGTAACTTTAGCTAAACAAAATAAGTTGGACTAAATATATTGAGCTACATAAAATAAGCTACACAGAATTTGAATAATTAGTTTCTGCTAATATTTTGAGCCGACTTTTTAAGTTTTTATGTGCTTTTCCTGTTAATTTTGCTCAGAGGTTAAGAGGATACATATTTATCAAGATAAGACATGAGCCTAAAAGGAAAAAAATGAGCCTTGCACTAAATTTTCTCAAATGGATATGGTTGTCATGAGCTTGGGAGCAGTATTCACAATTCTAGTGCAATGGGGTTATAGCTAGAGATGGTAGGTATCTGTTTTGCCAGGGTAATTGTGCCCACCTTCACCAGATTTCTTCTTTTCTTGATTATGTAGGAAGACTTCAGCATGTACTTAACTTCTAATTCGAGTAATTAAATCCAAAAGCAATAATAATCATGGTGAAAAAGTTTTACTACATCTCTACTTATGTTTTTAAAAGGCATTTTTTACCATAGCCTAATTGCAGTTAATCTCCCTTCGTGCATGGCAACAATCTAATAGACATGAATAAAAAAGATGTTGGTCTGAAGTATGAATTCAAGAATCATTCCCTACAAGAACATAAAGGAAGTTTAGAACTTTTTTTGCTTTATTCTTCCAAAGGTAGACAACCAGTTGGCAAAAGCCCTGGCACCCACAATGCTTTTTAATTCTAAGTATAATAGCATGCATGTGTGTGCTTCGTTTGCTAAAGGCTTATTTAATTAAGCTTCAAAATACTATGCATTTGATATCAAAGCATAGAGTGCAATTATGCAACTTCTGCACCATTTGCAGGTCTCAATATTAGAATAGAATATCTTTGTCCTAAATACACATTTTGAAGGTGAATATGGCAAGAAAGAAAAACACACCGGAGCATATTGCAGAAAAAAAAACGCAAAAAACCAGCGGAAGAGCCATTTTTTTTTCTTACCTCTGCACTTTTTCACCAGTCTACGAGGTGCCAGCGACTCGGTCTGAACCACTTTTGGTTCTATGATCCTTTCTTCAAGCTGTTGTCCCGCAAGCCGTCAGCTTCTTTTGGGCATCAACGCAATGCTTCGGGTCTTTCAAAATATAACTTGTGCCTGAAAACTTGGTAAAGGTTAACGATGAAGAGGATGATCTTCTGTGTCTCTGTTCTTGCTATTGAATAGCACAGAGATCACAGTCTACAGAGAGAAGAAGAGAAAAATGGCTAGAGGAAAAACAACGTACTGTGCCAAAACTACTTCTATTTACTTGAATCCCAACTACCTTAATAATAAGCTATTATCTGGGCATTCAAAATTAAACAGAGACGGTAGAATCAAAGAAACCTTAAGGCCCATGTCATGTTAAGCCATCACCCAGGCCTATGGGCATATGACCCAGTTCATTGAGTTAAGCCTTTAATTTAATTTAATTATTCCTAGACTAATACAAGCCCAATAATTAAATTAATAAAATAACCTAAATGGACCAATATAAACCTCAAGCATTGGCATAATTCATTGGGTTAAGCCTTTAATTTAATTTAATTATTCATGGACTAATACAAGCCTAATAATTAAATTAATTAAATAACCTAAATAGGTCAATATATAATTCTCATTTTTTTGGATCTTTTATTTTATTTTAGCCCAATAAATAAACCAGTCTACTCAAATAAAATAAAATCCATTTTATATAAGACCAATCCCTCAACCCAAAACCATCAGGACTTATGGGCTATTTCGAGGACCAAAAGACATATCGCCTTAGCTACTAAAATGACCAAAATAGCCTTGCTATAGAAATAGTTGTATTTTGCATTTTAAATATTTTCTAATACCACCATAAAGAAATATTGACCCCAAGAACAATGATGCATTAGCAAAGTCTTCGACCTATAGGTGTAATAACTAAAATACTCTTCTACGCATCGTCGTACATTTAGAGAGGAAAAGTATACTAACATCTTTCTAAAAGACATCTACCATCCTTAGACCTCTAATATAATGATCCACAACTCCTGAAATGTTTTCGCTTTCCAAGAGAGCTACCCTAAAGCAAACATCCAAATTATGTTCCCCAGGGCCCTAGATATTTAGATTATTCGAACAATCACAAGGGGCGATATAATGCAAAAGCTATCTTGTACAAGTCTGTCTTAATTAACTAGTCACATATACCCAACAGACAAGTATATTGGCTCTACGATAGAACCTCAACTACAGTATATCAAAGTACATGCTTCCAACTTTGTCAGACCACCAACTCATACTCAAGCGGTAGAGTATTAGTCCACGCTGTAGCAATAATAGTCTAGGTTTATTCTAAATAGTACTTTTAAAAACCACTATTACAGGTCATGTTCTACGTATTCGAAATACGTTTGTGCTATGAAGTGAGTGGAATACTCACTGGCTAAAGGTAGGCCATTCCCCATTTGGAATCCATAACACAATAATCTAAATATGATGAGATTTTCATTATCATCAATCAGTTAAGAACATACGTATTGTGTTAAGTAACCCGTGATCCATACCTTACTGTGAAAGACCACTAATCACATGAATCACTTACTTAAACACAATTGGTCTTTTTCAAACGTAAATCGTGAATAAATAAAATATAAATTCACAAATAAATTTTGAGAATAAATTCAATAATTACATCAGAAACCTAGTCTAGAAGGCATACATTTAAATAATCTCCCACTCGCACTCTAAGACTAAGAAAGTTTGTAGGTGCCCACCCCTATGGTGTCTAAGTGTCTTTTGAAGACTCTCTCAACTAAAGGCTTGGTGAAGAGATCTGCTAGGTTGTTCTCCGAGGCTATATGTTCCACAATGATTTCTCGTCTCTGGATGAAATTCTGGATCAGGTGGTACTTCCTCTTGATGTGCTTCCCCTTCTTGTGGTTCCTAGGTTATTTGGATTGTAAGACGCTCCAGTGTTGTCACAATACATCACAATCGGTCTATCTATATGTGGCACGATTCCAAGTTCTAAAAGAAACTTCTGGAGCCAGACTGCTTCCTTGGATGCCTACAAAGCTACCACATACTCAACTTCCATAATTGAGTCAGTAATTTAAGATTGCTTGATACTCCTCCATGAAACATCTCCTCCAGACAAAGTGAAGACATATTCACCAATGGATTTTCTCTCATCTTTATCTACCTGGAAGTTAGAGTCTATGTATCATGTAGGAACCAAGTTATTAGCCCTGTAAACCAACATTTAATCTTTCGTACCTTTAAGGTACTTGAGAATATGCTTTATAGCTTGCCAATGAACCTTCGTAGGGTTTGACTGATATCTGCTAACTAAACCTATGGCAAAGCAAATATCTGGCCTCGTGCACAGCATGACATACATGAGACTTCCCATAGCCGAAGCGTAGAAAATCCTACTCATTCTGTCTTTTTCTTCATGGGACTTAGGACAGTCCTTTGAACAAAAAGACAACCCATGCTAGAAAGGAATTAGAGCTCCCCTGCATGAGTATGTGTTGAACTTGGCCAGCATTTTGTCAATGTATGTCACTTGGGACAATCTTAACATTCTTTACTTCTTATTTCTAAGAAGCTTAATCCTGAAAATATAACTAACTTCTCCTAAATCCTTTACATAGAATTGACTACACAGCCAAACCTTAGTAGATGACAATGTCCCTACATCATTCCCAATAAGTAGAATGTCATCCATATATAGGACAAGAAAAACCACATTTATGCCTTCTAATTTCTTGTACACGCATAGTTCATTCTTGTTTTGAATGAAATCATAAGACTTTACAGTCTCATCAAAACGAATGTCCTATGCTCTAGATGCCTGCTTGAGTCCATAAATGGACTTTTAATTTTGCAAACCATATGTTCCTGGTCTTTAGCAATAAAACCTTTTGATTGGGACATATAGATGCCTTCACTAAGATGGCCATTAAGAAATGAAGTCTTGACATCTATTTGTCATATCTCATAGTCATAATGACATGCGATGGCAAGGAGGATACGGATAAACTTAAGCATGGCTACCGGGGAAAAGATTTTCTCATAGTCGATCCCTTCTTTCTGAGTATACTCTTTCACCATAAGCCTAGCTTTGAAGTCTTTCACCTTCCCATCTGCTCCATTCTTCCTCTTGTATACCCACTTACACCCAATAAATTTTATCCCTTCAAGTGACGTTACAAGATCTCAAACCTAATTGAGTACATAGACTCAATCTCGGCTTTATTTTATGCCATAGATTTGCATCGACATCAGTAATAGCTTCCTTATATCTAGTAGGATCTTGTTCCTGATGGTTGAGACCAACTAAAAACCTCTCCAGTCTATCTTTCTAGAACCCTAGATACCCTCCCACTACGACAAAGCTATGTTTGTATAGGTTCTTGAGGCTGTGCCTCTTCTTGTTCCACAATCGGGTCTGAAGAAGTTGATTACGAAGATAACTTCTCCTTAATTTTTAACTTTGTTGAACCTTTAATGGAAGTACTTTGATCATCCTCCAAGTATCTAGCATTAGTACTTACCAATACTTTTTACTCATTGGGATGATAAAAGTAACCTCCTTTTGTTCCTTTTGGATACCCAACAAAATAGCATAATTTCGATCTTGGCTCTTGCTTGTCTCCCTTGATCAGTATATAAGCTGGACAGCCCCATATTTTGAGATGATTCAAACTTGGCTTACGCCCAGTCCACATCTCATAGGGTATCCTAGGTATTAACTTAGAAGGCACCAAGTTCAGAATGTATGCTGCTGTTTCCAAGGCATATCCCCAAAAAGAGACCCGAAGAGTAGTATGAGACATCATGCTTCGGACCATTTCTATCAATGTCCTGTTCTTTCTCTCAGCTACTTTATTTTACTTGGGTGTTCCCAGCGCAAAGAGTTGAGATACTATCTCATGATGTACCATGTAATCCTTGAATTCACCAAGGAGGTACTCTCCACCACGATCCGATCATAAAGTTTTGATTAGTTTACCTGTCCGACGCTCCACTTCAGCCTTAAGCTTTTTGAATTTTTTAAAAGAGCCAGACTTACACCTCATCAAGTAGACATAACCAAATCTTGTACAATCATCCGTGAAAGCGATGAAGTACTCAAAACTCCTTCTAACTGGTGTAGACAAAGGACCACACACATCAATGTGAACAAGACTCAATATCTCTTTGGCTCTATTAGCCTTTTAGGTGAACGACCTTTTGGTTATTTTTTCCATAAGATATGATTCATATTGAGGCTAATTTTCCAATCTTAATGAGCCCAAGGATCCATCATGGATTAACCTCTGAATCTTGGTTGAGTTAATATGACACAATCTT
Source organism: Voacanga thouarsii (assembly GCA_026120185.1). Taxonomy (NCBI): domain Eukaryota; kingdom Viridiplantae; phylum Streptophyta; class Magnoliopsida; order Gentianales; family Apocynaceae; genus Voacanga; species Voacanga thouarsii. Next base: position 1,605,252 of record JANUWF010001127.1, on the reverse strand, counting down.
AGATGCCAAAGATATGAGTCATTGACATTGGTTTTTCTCTTCCTATTTAAAGGTTCAGATTGAACGTTATTTATTTAATTATTTGTAGAATTTAAGAAGAATAAGTTTCCATACATGTGCCCAGAACAAATAACTTCTCCATTTCTACTGATAGTAATACCAGAATGGAAAGAAATAGAATATCCCTAATTTATAAGTTTTGCAATTGAAATAAAATTCTGTCTAAATCCAAGTACATATAAAATATACTTCAAAATAACTACTCTATTACAATAAAAAATAAGATCCAGTTCTCTTACTGCAAGGGCCCATACTTGTGCTCCATTTCCTACTCGTAATCCATGCTCGCCCTTTTGGAGTCTTCTTATCTTCCTAAACCCCAGCAAGAAGTTACAGATATGATCAATGGCTCTAGAATTAACAATCCAAGTGGAAATTGATCTAACCATTGAATCTGACTCTAGATAGAGAACAATTCCTGTAGGGTTTTTCTTGGCTTGAAGCTCTGAACACTCATTTTTTCAGTGTCCCTTCTACCCGCACTTGAAGTACTTGTCATTTGGCTTGTTGGGCTGGTTCTTGGACTGGGCTACTGCGTTTCCTTTCTTCTTCTTAAACTTCTTGGGCTTGGGTCCAGTTCTGGAAGAAGAAACCTTAGTAATCATAGCCTTGGACTGTGGCTTCATGACATTCTCTGCCACCTGGAACTCTTTCATTAACTCAGTTAAACTTATGTTTAACTTGTTCATGTTGTAGTTCAACTTGAACTGAGTAAAAGAGCCCGACAGAGATTCGAGAACCATGTCCACTTGGCTCTCGGGGTCAATAACAACCCCTAAGACTTTCGCTTCCTCAAAAGTAGCAATTATTTTGAGCATATACTCGCTGACTGATACTTCCTCAGCCATCTTAATGTTTATGATCGCCCTAAGAGCTTCCTGCCTTGCAAATCGGCTCTTATCAGCGAACATCGTGATTAGTGACTGACTAATATCATACGCAGCGGCCATGTGCTCGTGTTTGGATTGGAGCACATTAGCTATGGAGGCCAACATGTAGCAACGAATCATCTCATTGGCCTTCTTCCATGCCTTCTCAGCCTTGCACTCAACATCGGTGGAACCTTCCCCGATAATAAGGCACGTTTCGTAGATGACATACTTATACTCCTCAGCTATGAGTATTATGTCCAAGTTCCTTTTCTAGTCCATATAATTTGGACCCATTAACTTATTCTCTTGGAGAATAACAACCAAAAGACTAAAAGAACCTCCACCAACCATTTCTAAAAAAATGATAATAAAAGAAATCTCAGTTTGTGGAAAAAAAATAATAATTTGTGCACTTTATCCTCATATTAAATCTGATAATAGTAAACCCTATCACTATTATCTTTAATATGAATAATTTGGCTTTTAGGAAAATTGATATAGCTTCTTGGAAAGATTAACAATTTCCTAAATTAAGTGTGTTAACTACCACAAATTAATTTTCCTTCTAGGTAATGATCTAGAAGATAATTCCATCAATGAGATGGTCGTTTCTTCTCATTTTCTATGAACATTCCTCGCACTATAACCTCCAACGTGGGCTAGCCGATTATAGCACGTGTTCTGGATTATTAATTACATCCATCCATTAGTTCTAGATCTTTGTGGTTTCCCCATCCTATATGGGTTCACTCCTAGAGTGACGCGAGAGGACCCATGATCTCTAATGTGGATCGTGATAGAAGCCGTGGAGCCGTTGGAACTCCTCTCCCACTTAGTCTTTTAAAATAAGAGTTTTTAGAGAAAATATCTTTTTGAAAATATCCAATTAAGTATCCCTTAACTCTTTGTAAAATATCTAAATTCATAAATCTCTATGGTAAGGTAAAATCCTTTAAGAGATTTTCTATGAATTTATTTTTCACAATTAAGAACTTAATAATTTCCAAAATTTTCCTTTTAAACTTTCTAGAGACTTTGATCTCAAGTTTAATTTAACAAAAACAATTTTCTAGTGCAAAATTAAAACAAAATGGCTTTGTATTTTAACTTACAAAAATATCTAAATCTAAAATATTTTCTATGTCAAGCATTAAATCCTTTAAGAAAATATCCAATAATTAATTTTTATCCAAGTTAAAAATAACCATTTTTTAATTTGAAATTTTTTTTCTTGTCATAAATTTTCCAAAGACTTTGATCTTTGAGAAAACAAGCACATAGGGTACAAAAAAGAATTAAGCATGCTAGAAAACTGTAAACGTTTTCATACTTTTCTATTCTTTTAATTTAAGTGTCCAAATAAGAGAATTAAACATATTAATTAATTAATGGTCTTGTTTAATCCTAAATTTCCTTTATTATTATTTTTCATGTAAAATATTCAAAGAATATTACTTATTGCAATAAAAATAATTTCGTCTGGTATGAGACAAATATATATATATATGTATTTTTTTCTCTGGTCCAGTGCACCCGTCACACTGGATCATGACCCATAAGAAAACCCATAGACCATGATCCCGGGCAGGTGCCTGCACAGCAGCTTCCACTGCTCTGTTTCCGTGAGGAAACAGCTTTCACAAGGAAGCTTCCTCGCGTGTGGTGCTGAGCCAAGGCCATCTCAAGCCCGGCTATAGCTCCAAGCCGCGACTGGCTTAGGCGGCCTCGGCTCCCCTCACATCGGTAGTGCGGCTCGGTTGCTACAGAACTTCATCTTCTTCGTTTTTCTTGCTCTATTTTAGGTGCTACTGGCTTCGTTTTTTATACAAATTTCACCAAAAATAATCCAAAACAATCCACAAACGTCTATGCCTTTAATTATAGGCTTACACGAATACTATGAAAGTCACAAAAAAAAAATAAATTACAACGTTCCTATGTCTCAACCACAAGACGTATAGAGCATAAACTACCTATACTAGAAAACATGAAGGTTCACAGATTATGATCAAACAATCATCTGACCATTTTTATTTACTAACATGCGTCCTATATTGCCATTTAAACCAGGCTCTGATACCACTTGATGGTGAATACGGCAAGAAAGAAAAACACACCGGAGCATGTCGCAGAACAAAAAAAAACGCAGAAAACCAGCGGAAGAACCATTTTTTTTTCTTACCTCTGTGCTTTTTCACTGGTCTAGGAGGTGCCGCGACTCGATTTGAACCATTTCTAGTTCTGTGATCCTTTCTTCAGGCTGTTGTCCTGCAAGCCGTCGGCTTCTTCTGGGCATCAACACAATGCTTCGAGTCTTTCGAAATATAGCCCGTGCCTGAAAACCTGGTGAAGGCTAACAATGAAGAGGATGATCTTCTGTGTCTCTGTTCTTGCTATTGAATAGCGCAGAGATCACAGTCTACAGAAAGAAAAAGAGAAAAACGGCTAGAGGAAAAACAATGTATTGTGTCAAAACTACTTCTGTTTACTTGAATCCCAACTACCTTAATAATAGGCTGTTATCCGGGCATTCAAAATTAAACAGAGGCGGTAGAATCAGAGAAACCCTCACTAATTGCGACGAATTTGTGATAGCTCAATAGAACCGTTGCAAAATCCTCAAAAATTAGTGACGGTTTAGCAACAAAATTTTGTAATTATCCATTAAAACTAAATAATTAAAAAGCCATCGCAAAATCCCTGTAAATTGCGATGGATTTGCAATGACTCAATAATAAATTTAATATTTTTAGAATTTTCAAAGAAACCCTTGCAAAACCCTCGCAAATTGTGACGTATTAGCGATGAAAATTTGTACTTATACATTAAAAATAAATAATTAAAAAAAACTATCGCAAAACTCTCGCAAATTGCGATGGATTAGTGATAAAAATTTTTAATTATACGTTAAAATTAAATAATTAGAAAAACCGTCGCAAAATCCTCACTAATTGCAATGGATTTGTGATGACTTGATAATAAATTTAATTTTTAAAATATTTTTAAAGGAACCGTCCCAAAATCCTCGCAAATTAGCGACACTTTAGTGACGGCTTTTGGTAATTATACTTAACACTAAATAATTGTACAAGTCATCGTAAAACCCTCGTTAATTGCGACGGATTTGCAATTGCTCAATAATAAATTTAATTTTTTAAAGATTTTCAAAAGAATAGTTGGGACAACTTGCAAAGTCTGTTGCAAAACCCTCGCTAATTACAATGGATTTGCGACGGCTCAATAGTAAATTTAATTTTTTTTAAAAAGATTTTCAAAAGAACCATTGCACAACCCTTACAAATTAGTGATGGTTTAGGGACAACTTGTAAAAGCCATCACAAAACCTTCATTAATTGAGATTTGAGATGGCTCAATAATAAATTTAGTTTTTTTTAATTTTCCATGTAACTGTCGTAAAATTCTCACAAATTAGCAATGATTTAGCGACGACTTCTAAAAACTATCACAAAACACTTGCTAATAGGCGGATTTGCAAGAGATTAGGGTTTCACACCCTAATGAAACCCTAATTCCTCGCAAATTCGTCACTAATCTAAAAAAATATTTAAAATTTTGATTATATATATGTATATATGTATATATTAATATATATAGACACACATACTAACATAAATAAAAATATATATATGTATGTATATATATTTATTAATATATTAAAAAAGTATATGAACATATGTATATATAATTTAAATATACTATATTAATATATGTATATATATTAATGTGTGCGTGTGTGTATATATATATATATATATATATATATATATATATATATATATAGGCAGACATATACCAACATAAATAAATATGTAATAACACACACACATATTGATATATATATATATATATATATATATATATATATATTCATACAAATTAATATATATATATACATACATACTTATATACATATTTATTTATGTTGGTATATGTCTGCCTATATATATATATATATATATATATATATATATATATATATATATATATATATAGGCAGACATATACCAACATAAATAAATATGTATATAAGTATGTATGTATATATATATATTAATTTGTATGAATATATATATATATATATCAATATGTGTGTGTGTTATTATATATGTATTAATATATATATTAATATATATATAATATTAATGTATTATATATTATATTAATATATATATATATATATTAATGTATTATATATTATATTAATATATATATATTTAGTGTGTACATATATATATAAATATATATATTATAAGTACATATAATGTATCTAAAAAATCATATATATAGTATAGATATGTACAATACTATATCTAATATCTAAAGTTTGGATATGATTTTTTACTTTATTTATTGGAAAAGTAGAATGCACGAAAAGACATTATTAAGTAGAATATATTTAAATATATATTATATATAATATAAATATAAATATAAATATAATATATTCTATTAATTAAAATAATTTATTAATATTCGATATAATATAATATAGTATATAATTAATATAAGGTGAAAATAAATACAAGAATTCATATAGCCTAGTAGTAGAGCACAAACTTTCCCACAACAAAGAAGCGGGGTTGACCTCCGCGTCCAGTAACAATTTTAATAATTATTAGCGAAGGAGATTGCGACGGCCTACTGGATCAGTTCTGGGTTGGGGCTGGCTCGGGCTGGGGTTAGGCCATGGCAAGGGTGGGTCGGGTCGGGGACGATTTAATAATTAAAAATTTTTAAAATTTAAAATTCAACAACCATTGCAAAACTCTCGTAAATCCGTTGCTAAACTATCACGAATTAAATAATTAATTTTTTTTTAAATTAAAAATCCAATGGTCGTCACAAAACCGTCACTAACTCGCTGCGCAAAACCATCACAAACATAATTATAAATTTAATTTTAATATCATTAATTAAATGACCACCGTTAATTTAATTATAAAATTAATTTTAATATTTTAATGAAATGACTGTCGCAAATCTGTTGCTAAAAAAAATCTGTCGCAAATAGCGACGGTTTCTCTTTGCTGCTGCAAATAGCAACACCCTTTTTAGCCATAGATAAAAACAGTAGCAAAATTGTCGTAAAATTGGCGATAGTTTTTTTTGCCATCGCAAAATGCAAATTTTCCTATAGTGGAAGTTCCCCTAATAAGATTCCCAGTGCTAAATGATGGTTGCTTTCTATGTAGAAAGTAAGGACACATTGTTAAATTTGTAAGTTTCAAAAAATTGGATGTACACCATAAGCTAGTATAACAAAGGAAACTTTTGTGGCAATGTTGACTAAAATTTATATGATTGAAGGTTCTGATGGCTATGGGTGGATATTAGTGCTTTGGGCATGTTTGCTTTGACTATAATTGGTTTAAGTCTTACATATTTGTGGCAAAAGGATAATCTAGTGGTACTCATACTGTCTCAGTTTTGGGGATTGGTGATGTAGAGTTGAAACTTATTTCTGGTCACTCTTTTATTCTGAAGGATGTACTTCATACTCCTTATATGAGGAAAAAAAACATCTAGCTTTTGGATTTCTTTTTAATAAAGCATGCTTCAAGCAAATAATCTAGTCAGATACCTATGTAATTACTAAAAATAAGAATTTTTAGGGAAAAGGATATGTAGTGATGGCATGTTTAAGTAAAATGTTGAAAATCTCAATAAAGTTTCTACTAGTTTTGATTATATGTTTTTTTCTTATATGGTTTCATCTCTTAACTTTTGGCATCCACATGTCTTTGTCATAGAAATTCTAAATATATGAAAAATATGAGTAATTTAGGATTAAACCTAAATTGAAAAACAAATTAATTTGAAAAATGTGAATTATTTCATATGACCAAAATTACAAAGAAACTTTTCAAAAGTATTGAAAGATACATAATTTCTTAAGTTAGTACATACTGGTTTATGTGAATTTGAGGGTATTTTGACTCAAGGTGGAAAAAGCTATTTTATTACTTTTATAGATGATTTTTTAAAATATACATATGTCTATTTGCTTGAGAACAAAAGTGATCTGAAAATTTTCACATTTATGTTAAAAAGTTGAAAATCAATTTAACCTTGGGATTAAGAGATTTATAAGTGATAGAGGCAAGTAATATGAGTCACTTGGTCTTGAATCTCATATTCAATCTTCGGTAATTATACATGAAACAATACTTCCTTATTCTCTTGCATCTAATGGTGTTGCCAAACTCGGTTAGATGGCCTTAGTAAATTTAGATCTATACCTATATGCATGATTTGGATGACTTGATGAATTAAAGGGGAGTATATGTTCATGATTGTGGTTAGCAATAGAATTATGATCATGACCTAATTGTCCCTAAGCTAAATTTTATTTCTTCAATAAAATGTTTAATATTATGAATTTTGCTAGTAATTTTGAAAAACCCTAAGAATGGTAGATTTGGATTATTATATATATTAAGGATATTTTAGTCAAATAAATAATAGCTTTACTAGAAAATAAAATATATATAAATATTGTATAAAATGATAATATCAAATAAAGCCTTTTATGAAAATAATCATAATAAGTAAAATATTTATTTATTATCTTTTAGCCAAAACCTATTAAAATTTATTTATTATCCTTCAATCAAGATTCATTAAAATTTATTTTCAACTAATTTTAATTATCAATTAATTATTAATAAATTATTATTTTACCTAATACCACTTAGGACCCTTTTATCAAATAAACTCTAAATTATTCTTAGCAAAAATTAAATCTTCAACTTATTAGTACCTATTTCTCAAAACTCTAATTATTTTAAATATCAAATTAGACTTAGCTTATAAACCATTTTATTCATTATTTGGCCTTAAAACTTGGGACACTAGGATCATGGTAGTAGTGAGTTGAGCTAGTTTTATTTGTGAAAGTGGAACTTGGCTTGAGATTGATTGTGATTTATATTTACCCCAGGTGAGGTTGGGTCAGCGATTGAAGATCTTTATTTTATCTCGAGCTAAGGATCAGTAAGCTCTTGCATAAAACCTGTTTGATGCGAAATGTTTACAATGGCAAGCCAAATGTAGAATGCATGGACACTCATTTCTGTAAATGCAATTGAGGATTGACTTCTTTCTTATTTCAGTCAAATGAATTATTTGAAAATCAATAAGCAGATTTACTCAAACTTAAAATTCCTTCTAAAACTGATTTTGACAAAGACTTTGGAAACCATTAATTGCCATTTTCATGTGAAACTGTGTGTTGTTCATTTTTCCCAAGTGGGATACGTTCGTTGAGTACTCAATAAGAGTGGACTACTAGGACTAGTCTTTGAAGGATTAGGGTGAGTCTCTTAGTAGGTGGCCACCTCTGAGGGGTGAGTCATTCTCGGACAAGATGTTAGTCCAATAGGTCGTGCCGGTCCGAGCTAGCAGTTTTTATTTCAGTCAAGTGACTGTGTTTTGTCGGAATGGACACCTGGTTGTTGTTTAGGTATAGAGAATGAGGAGTATCTTGCCCGATAGGCCGATCACCTACCCCTTTTTGTCAGTCTGTATAAAGTGTCGGCATTCTGATCGGTTATGGGGCCCAACGTGTAGTAACCCATGATCCTTTCTTTTGAGTGGTTGATTTTAATAATTATGTATGGCTAGAAGCCAAAATGTCACTCTTGATTTTAACTAATGTTTATTGCTTACCAGTAATTCTCTTATAAAAATTTTATACTTTGCATTCACGAACTGTTTTCACTCGACACTCAAATCACACACGGACTTACTGAGATTTTTTTCTCATCACCATTTTTACCATGATTTTAGGTTGATCCTGCTGTGGGGATGAGTAGCTAGATATTGTCTGCCTTGGAAGATTTTTGCTGATAATTTATTTTCTGTAATGCTTTGGGGAGATGAGAGTGGATAAATTTTATTATGGTTTTGTTTTTGGTATTTATGGATTTATTCTTGGGATATAATAAATTTTAAGTTAAAGTATTATTTTTATTTCGCAATTTTATTTGTGTGACCTAGTTATAAAGACCCCTTGTCCTTTGGACGAGGCGACATCCCTGGCCCTGGTGGGCCTAGGTAGTGGGGTGTTACAATATTTGTTGGGTATGCTATAACTAGTAAAGTTTATAGATTTTTTCATCTTGAGAATAATATTATTCTTGAATATCTAGATGCAATATTCCATAAGGATAAGTTTCCTTTTAAGTCTAAAAATAGGGGGGATGTAGAAGTTAGAACACCAAATATTGGAGAGATTATATTACCTTCTCTAATTGGAGATAAAGAACCAGAACCTAAGAGGAGTAAAAAGGTTTGAGTAGAAAAAGATTTTGGTCTAGATTATGTTAGTGTTGTACCCTAGAGGCTTCGCTTGTACTTTGTATATGACACATTTGTTTTATAATACAAGGGATTATTTATCTTTCAGTTCATTTTATTTACTTTCATGTAAACTGTTAGATAAAGTTCCTAGTACAACACTGTGTTAAGGAGATCATGATGTGAGATTCCTACTACACTGTATAATGTTAGTACTTATATAATCCCTAGTCGTAGTAATGCGATAGGACTTCATTAATGGGTTAACACTAGCACGTGTTAGACTTTCTAATTTGATCAGGCGGTGGTTCTCACATCAGTGAATGTTGTGATACTCAAAGTTGACACGTGGATGTTTGTTAATAGAACAAGTACATTGAATGACCTAGCTATGAGATAATCACATGGATAACTATTTAGTATCAGTGATAGAATCTCGTTATAACAAATGTGCAAGTATCCTTAGACTTGAGATCTCCAAGGTACTTTTTTTGCTAAACATTGTACTTTGATTCCAATCTCTATAGCTAGATCAATGGCCACCTATGGGGTGGATATTGGGTATAATGTGAGGTAAATAAAAGTAGTTGAGAGGGTCAATAAATGATTCACCACTCCTAATAGTAGGGGTGGATACCTCATGGCTACTTGTTAGAATTATTACTCGTGAAATTCTTGGCCAATGTGATTGTGTATTGGAAACAATTCTAATTGATACACATATAGAGTAGTGGATTTTTTTTACAAGTACTATTATATTCAGGCCAAAATTAATATATATTCTGGAGAAAATTGGCGCTAATTCCGTACTCTAAATTAGATGAGATATTGTATGGTGAAAGGAATTTATTGCACTATAATTTGTTATTGAAGGGTTCATGTCAAGCCACTTGACTTCCTGGACTCTTGGGTGGTCATGATATATTACTAGATGCCGCTCAAGATCTGCAGGATATGAATTTATTAATTGATGAATTAATAAACCAATATTATTTAGAATTAATCGGTTAATTCTAAATTATTAAGGATTATTAATCCCAAAGATATTTGGATTAATTTATATTCCCTACCAATAGACTGAAAAACCTAATAGGTCACACACAATAGAGGATTAAGTACTCAAGATGTTTTTTGATAACATTATGGGGTTAATTGTGTTGGCAAATATGCTCTCTTAAATTAGGTTTCTAATGTAAATATCGAATGTTTTAATAAAAGAATTTATTTTCAGAAATTATTTGTGAATTTACATTTTATTTGTTCACAATTTTATTTGGAAAAGACCTATTGTGTTTAAGTAAGTAGTCCATGTGAATGGTGATCTTTCACAGTAAGGTATAGATCATGGGTTACTTAACATATAAACATTCGTTTTTAACCGATTAATGAGAATGGAAATCTCATCATGTTTAGGTTATTATGTTGTGAATTCTAAATGGAGAATGGCTTACCTTTAGTCAGTGAGTAGTCCACTCACTTCATGACATAAGCGTATTTCGAATACGTAGAACATGACCTATAGTAATGGTTTCTTAAAGTACTATATGGTAGAAACCTAGACTACTACTGCTACAACGTGGACTAGTACTCTACGACTTGAGTATGAGTTAGTGGTCTGACGAAACTGGAAGCATATACTTTGATATGCTATAGTTGAAGTTCTATCGTAGGACCAATATACTTGCATGTTGGGTACGTGTGACTAGTTAGTTAAGACGGACTTGTACAAGATAGTTTCTATATTATATCGCCTCTTGTGGTTGTCTGAATGATCTAAATATCCAGGGCTCTGAGAAACATGACTTGGATGTTTGCTTTAGGGTAGCTCCCTTGAAAAGCGAAAACAATCTAGGAAGTTGTGAATCATTGAACTAGAAGCCTAAAGATGGTAGATGTCATTTAGAGAGGTGTTAGTACACTTCTTCCTCTCTAAAGTACGGCGATGTATAGAGGGGTATTTTAGTCATTACACCTGTAGGTTGGAGACTTTGCTAACGCAGCACTATCCTTGGGGCCAATATTTTCTTATGGTGATATTAGGAAGCATTTTGTTTGCCAGATTTTTATTTTTAAAGAGAACCTATTAATGATTAAATGGATTCTTTACTTTTTAATAGAACATGGGAAAATGTAGACATACCACTATAGGAAAAAACTTTAGGGTGTAAGTGGATACTTAGGAAAAAACTCAACCTTGATAGAACCACAGATAAATATAAAGTAAGATTAGTTTTTAAGGGGTTTAAACAAAGTGAAGGCATTGACTTTTTTTATACTTCTTTTGTTTCTAGAATTACTTCCATTATATTGTTGCTTGGTATTACTGCCATTCATGACTTGGTTATTCATCAAATAGATGTTAAAACTGCTTTTTCAAATAGTGATTTAGAAGAAGAAATATATTTGATTAGCCAAAATGCTTTATAATGTCTAGTTTTGAAAACAAAGTACTTAAATTAAACAAGCCTTTATATGGTTTGAGACAAGCACCTAAGTAATCGAATGAAAATTTTTATGTGTGCATGTTAGGAAGTGGCTTTAAATCTAGTGAATATGATAAATGTATTAATAATGGTGTACATGTTATTGTTTGTTTATAGATAGATGATCTTCTAATCTTTAGTTCAAACATGGAAATAGTTGAAAAAAAACAAAGAATATGCTAAAAAGTAATTTTGATATGAAAGATTTAAGTGAGGCCAATGTAATTTTAGGAGTTAAAATTACTTGAACTAGTGATGGGATATTCCATGACCAATCACAATGCAGATAAAAATTATAAAAGAAATACAATTACATTAATTGTAAGTCTATAACTACTCTTTTTTATCCTAATATGTAGCTATATCCTACTGAAATTGATTCTGATATACATAACAAAAAAGAATATGCAAGTATTATAGATCGTGTATGTTATGCTACTAATTGCACTAAACCTAATATTGCATATTCTGTTGATATGCTTGGTAGATTTACAAGTAAACCAAATGCCACTAATTGGTATGCAATTGATCGTGTGATAAAATATCTAGTTGGAACTAAACATTTTGGATTATTTCACAAAAAATATCTTTCTGTTCTTGAAGGATTTTTGTGATGCAAATTGGAACACATTATCTGAAGACTTATTATCTACTATTAGTTATATTTCACATTAGTCGATGGAGCCATTTGCTGGAAATTCAAAAAACAACAAATTATCGCACAATCAATAATGGAATCATAGTTAATTACATTAGCTTTAGCTATGAAGAAGCTAATTGGTTGCGAGACTTATTATGTGAAATTCCTTTATGGGAGAAACTTATGCCACCAATGCTAATACATTGTGATAGCATAGCAACAATTGGAAGAGTACATAACTAATACTATAATAGGAAATCAAGACCTTTTAGAAGAAAACATAGTATTGTGAGAGATTATTTAAGTAAAAGAGCTATCAATTTGAATCACGTGAAGTCAACTGATAACATAGCTCTTCCTTTAATTAAAGCTCTGTTGGGAAGTATACCCTTTTAGACAAGTTTCTGATATAAAAATAGAATGCTTTAATAAAAGAATTTATTTTCATTTGTGAATTTACTTTTTTGTGCACAATGTCATTTGGAAAAGACCCGTTGTGTTTAAGTAAGTGGTTCATATGAATGGAGGTCTTTCACATTAAGGTATGGATCACGAGTTACTTAACACATAGACATTCGTTCTTAATCGATTAATGAGAATGGGAATCCCATCATGTCTAAGTTATTATGTTATGAATTTCAAATGGGGAATGGCTTACTTTTAGCCAGTGAGTAGTCCACTCACTTTATGACATAAGTTTATTTCGAATACGTATAATAGGACCTGTAGTAGTGGTTTCTTAAAGTACTATATGGTAGAAGCCTAGACTACTACTGCTGCAGCATGGACTAGTACTCTACGACTTGAGTATGAGTTGGTGGTCTGACAAAGCTAGAAGCATATGCTTTGATATACTATAGTTGAGGTTCTATCGTCGGGTATACTTGCATGTTGGGTATATATGACTAGTTAGTTAAGACAGACTTGTACAAGATAATTTCTATACTGTATCACCCCTTGTGGTTATCTAAATGATCTAAATGTCCAGGGCCCTAGGAAACATGAATTTGATGTTTGCTTTAGGGTAGCTCCCTTGGAAAGCGAAAACACTCCAAGAAGTTGTGGATCATTAGACTAGAGACCTAAGGATGGTAGATGTCATTTAGAGAGGTGTTAGTACATTTCTTCCTCTCTGAATGTACGGCAATGTATAGAGGGGTATTTTAGTCATTACACCTATAGGTCGGAGACTTTGCTAACGCAGCATTGTCCTTAGGGTCAATATTTTCTTATGGTTGTTGGGAAGTATGCCCTCTTAGACTAGTTTCTGACATAAAAAAATCGAATGTTTTAATAAAAGAATATCATTTGTGAATTTATTTTTTGTTGTGCACAATGTCGTTTGGAAAAGACCCATTATGTTTAAGTAAGTGGTCCATGTGAATGGAGGTTTTTCACAGTAAGATATGGATCATGGGTTACTTGACACATAAATATTTGTTCCTAACCGATTGATGAAAATGAGAATCTCATCATGTCTAGGTTATTATGTTATGAATTCTAAATGGGGAATAGCTTACCTTTAGTCAGTGAGTAGTCCACTCACTTCATGACATAAACGTATTTCGAATACGTAGAACAGGACCTATAGTAGTGGTTTCTTAAAGTACTATATGGTAAAACCCTAGACTACTACTGCTACAGCGTGGACTAGTACTCTATGACTTGAGTACCAGTTGGTGGTCTGACGAAGCTGGAAGCATGTACTTTGATATGCTATAGTTGAGGTTCTATCGTAGGACCACTATACTTGCATGTTGGGTATGTGTGACTAGTTAGTTAAGACAGACTTGTACAAGATAGTTTATATACTTTATCGCCCTGGGAAACGTGACTTGGATGTTTGCTTTAGGGTAACTCCCTTGGAAAGCGAAAATACTCCAAGAAGTCGTGGATCATTGGACTAGAGGCCTAAGGATAGTAGATGTCATTTAGAGAGGTGTTAGTACACTTCTTCCTCTCTGAATATACGGCGATGTATAGAGGGGTATTTTAGTCATTACACCTGTAGGTCGGAGACTTGGCTAATGCAACATTGTCCTTGGGGTCAATATTTCCTTATTGTGATATTAGAAAATATTTAAAATGAAAAAATACAACTATTTATATAGCAGGGGTATTTTGGTCATTTTAGTAACCAAGGTGATGTATCTTTTTGGTCTTCGGAATAGCCCGTAAGTCCTAATTAATTTTGGATTGAGGAATTGGTCTCAGTTAAAGAGGAATATAAACTCAAGATGTTATTTGATAACGTAGTGGAGTTTATTGCGAGAAAGAGTAGTTGATTGGCCAATTTATAATTCTGAGAATTTCATGCGTTCCAATTGCAATTAGAGAATTGGAATTCTCAGATTTGGAAGAGACTTCCGTCTCTTTAGTTGGAATGAAGAAAACCTGATTTTCTTTTCCCCAAGCCCTCTCTCTCTCGTGACCTTTGGCTCTCTCTTTCTCTTGTGACCTTTGCTTCTCTTGTTCTTTGTATTAACAAAGGATACAAGAGGTTGTAAGGTGGTTCATTTTTCTAAAGAGAAACAAAAACCTTTGGTTCACCAAGAAGGTTGAGAGGATTCCTCCTCAATGTTTTTGTTTTCAGAAAAACAAGAGAGAAGGTTGAGACCATACATTCCTTCTCTTGAGAGATCATTCCTCTTCACCATTTGTTTCACCAACAAGAATTAGGTAGTGGAATATTCCAACAACCGGAAAGCTATAGTGTTCATCGTTCATGCAAACAAGGAGGAGTAGAAGGTTAGCAGGTTTTCAACCGGAAGTTTCATCAATTGAGCAAGAAGGGGCTGTTCCTGAGGTTTAATCTATTCTTCCACTACCTAAGAGGTTTAAGGCACCTAGAGGTATGTTTTAAATGCTTCCATGCTACTGTTCTTAATGGTTTTTGTATGCCTCTGTTTGTTCTCTATTTTTGCAACATGTTCCTCTATTTTCTATCAAATCAACAATGGTGTTATTATGAAATTTTAAAATGCAAAATACACTATTTATATAGTAGGGATATTTTGGTCATTTTAATAGCCAATGTGATGTGTCTTTTTGGTCATCGGAATAGCCCGTAAGTCCTAATTAATTTTGGATTGAGCAATTGTCTCAGTTTAAGATGAATATATACTCAATATGTTATTTGATAACATAATGGGTTTATTACGAGAAAGAGAAGTTGATGGGCCAATTTATAATTCTGAGAACTTCATGGGTTCCAATTGCAATTGGAGAATTGTTTGGAATTCTTAGATATGAAATAAGAGACCTCCGTCTCTTGTGGTGAATAAAAAGAAAACCTGGTTTTCTTGTCCCTATGCTCTCTCTCTCTTGTGACCTTTGGTTCTCCTCTTCTTGATGTTGTGACCCTTGGTTCTCTTGTTCTTTATATTAGCAAAGAATACAAGAGACAGTTATGACCATTCATTCCTCCTTTGGAGATCATTCCTCTTCACTCTCTGTTTCACCAACAAGGATTTAGGCAGTGAAATATTCCGACAACCGAAAAGCTTTGGCGTTCATTGTTCATGCAAACAAGGCGGAGTAGGAGATTAGCGGGTTTTCAACTGGAAGCTTCATCAAGCGAGCAAGAAGGAACTGTCCCTGTGGTTCAATCCATTCTTCCATAGCCTAAAAGGTTTAAGGCACCTAGAGGTATGTTTTAAATGCTTCCATGCTGTTACTCTTCATGGTTTTTCTTTGCCTCTATTTGTTCTCCGTTTCTGCAACATGCTCCTCTATTTTCTGTTAAACTAACAATTGGTATTAGAGCATGTTGTTTGATTAACTTAGGAGCATGTTAGTTAATACAAATGGAGAAGATCGTTGTTTAGTGCTTAAGCCTGTGATCCTTTGCTGTGTTGGTATGGGATAGATGTTTTTGTAAGCTTCACAGTAGAAGCATAGGCCCTCTGTAATTTCCATGCTTTCATAGAACAACCGTGTAAACCCAATTTGGAAGGGTATAGGCGATTGTTGATTTTGGTTGATTTCATTGTATTTGGTTTGAAATCGGAGAGCCATTGAAGCCAGAAGCTGAACAGAAAAAACCAGGGGGCGGGCGCAAAAGGCTGTGCAGAAGAAATTCGCAGAAAAAACTGTAGGATTTGGCATCTAAACCAGAACCGGCGCCGGCTATGGTCTGGAAGGCCGGTCCTGGCCTCCAAACCGGAATCGGCGTCGGCCTGGGGTGATGGAACCGACGCCAGTTAGGGTCTGAAAGGCTGGTCCGCGCACTGGTTTCTCGTGAATCTTGGTTCTGTGCGGCGGGTGCAGTGGACCACAGTGCAGATGGGTGTATGATCCAGTGTGGCGGTTGCAGTGGACCAAGGAGAAATGTTTTAATTTTTCCTTGTAATTTTTCTTGCAATTTTCTTTCGCTTTTGGGTCCCATACCAAGCGAAGTTAATATTCGAGGAATATATTTGCATGAAAAATATTAGTAAAGAATTTTAGGATTAAATAAGACCATTAATTAATTAACTAATGTGTTTAATTCTATTATTTAGGCACTTAGGCTTAAAAATAGAATAGCATGAAAACGTTTACTGTTTTCTGGCATGTTATTTATTTTGTGTACCTATGTGCGCGTTTTCTCAAAGATCAAAGTTTTTGGGAATATTTTTGACAAGAAAAATATTTTTCTTTAAAAATTAAATGTTTATTTTAACTTAAACAAAAATTAATCCTTAGATATTTTCTCAAATGATTTAATCCTTGACATAGAAAATATATTGGATATAGATATTTTTGTAAGGTTAAAATAGAAAGCCATTTTGTTTTAATTTTGGCACAAGAAAAATTATTTTGTCAAATAAACTTGAGACCAAAGTCTCTAGAAAGTTTTAATTGAAAATTTTTTGAAATTATTAAGTTTTAACTTAAATAAAATTAGTCAATGGAAAAATCTCTCAAATGATATAAGCCTTGACAAAGAGATTTTAATGGATTTAGATATTTTATTTTTGAGTTAAGGAAAAACTTAATGGAAATTTCAAAATGATATTTTTCAGAAAACTTTTCTTTTTAAAAAACTAAGTGGGAGAGGGGTTTCAACGGCCTCACGGCTTCCATCACGATCCTCATTAGAGATCGTGGGTCCCCTCGCGTCACTTTAGGAGTGAACCCGTATAGGATAAGGATACCACAAGGATTTAGATCTAATGGAATGATGTAATTAATAACCCGAGACACGTACTATAATCGGCCAGCTCACGTTGGAGGTTATAAGTGCCAGGTATATCCATAGGAAATGAGAGGAAATGGCCATCCCCTCGATGAAGTTATCCTATAGATCATTACCTAGAAGGAAAATTAATTTGTGGTGGTTAATACACTTAACTTAGGGAACTGTTAATCTTCCTAAGAAGCTATGTCAGTTTTTCTAAGAGCCAAATTAATTAGTGCACAAATTTATTTTATTTTCACAAAATAAATCCTTTCTTTTTCAATTTTTTAGAAATGGTGGGAGGTTCTTTTAGTCCATTGGCCATTATTCTCCTGAAAGAGGAACCTGGATATAATACTCACAGCCGAAGAGTATAAGTAAGTCCTTTACGAGACCTGCCCTGTGATCAGGGAAGGTTCCACTACCGAAAAGCGAGAGGCTGAGAAGGCATGGAAGAAGGCTAACGAAATGGAACGCTGCTATATGTTAACCTCCATATCTAATGTGTTCTAGTTAAAACATGAGCACATGACTTCTGTGTATGATATTAGTCAGTCATTGACCACTATATTCGCAGATAAGAGCCGACCCGCAAGGCAGGAAGCTTTTCGAACTATAATCATTACTAAGATGGCTGAGGGAGCATCAGTCAGAGAGTACATGCTCAAGATAATTGCTGCTTTCGAGGAAGCAGAAATCTTAAGGGCTGTCATTAACCCCAAAAGCTAAGTGGATATGGTTCTCGAGTCTCTACCGGGTTCCTTTACTCAATTCAAGTTGAATGAACAAGTTAAACATGAGCTTAACTGAGTTAATGAAAGAACTCCAGATGGCATAGAAGGTCATGAAGCCTCAATCAAAGGCCATGATTGCTAAAGCTTCTTTCTCAAGAATTGGGCCCAAGCCCAGAAAGTTCAAAAGGAAGAAGGGAAACGCAGCGGCCCAGCCCAAGACCCAGCTCAAAGATAAACCAAAGGGCAAGTGCTTCAAATGTGTGAAGAAATGATACTGGAAAAGGGAGTATCCAGATCTTTAAGCCAAGAAAAACACCACTGGTAATATTCTCTATATAGAGTCTATATCCATGGTTGGATCAACTTCCACTTGGATTATTGATTCAGGAGCCACTGATCACATTTGTAACTCCTTACAAGGGTTTAGAAAGATTAGAAGACTCAAGAAGGGCGAACATGGGCTACGCGTGGGAAATGGAGCACAAATCTAGGCCCTTGCAATGGTAAAGCTGGCTCTTATTTTTTATTGGAATAGAATAGTGGTTTTAAAAGATATTTTATATGTACTTGATTTTCGTCAGAATTTGATTTTAGTTGCAAAACTAATGAATCAAGGATATTCTATCTCTTTCCATTCTGGTATTTCTATCAGTAGAAATGAAGAGATTTTATGTATTGGGCACATGTATGGAAATCTATTCTTCTTAAACCCTATTAACAATCAATCAAATAATACTCAATCTGAACCTTTAACTAAGAAGAGAAAGACCAATATCAATGACTCATACCTTTGGCATCTGAGGTTGGGTCATATCAACTTAACCAGGATTCAGAGGCTAATCTATGATGAGCCTTTAGGCTCATTGAGATTGAAAAATTGGCCTCAGTGTGAATCATGCCTGATGGGAAAGATGACCAAAAGGTCATTTACACCGAAGGTGGATAGAGCCAAGGAAATATTGAGTCTTGTTCACACTATGTGTGTGGTCCTTTGTATACACCAGCTAGAGGAGGTTTTGAGTACTTCATCACTTTTATGGATGATTGTACAAGGTTTGGTTATATTTACCTGATGAGGCGCAAGTCTGACTCTTTAGATAAATTCAAGGAGTTTAAGGCTGAAGTGCAGCGTCGGATAGATAAATTAATCAAGACCTTACGATCGGATTGTGGTAGAGAGTACCTCCTGGGTGAATTCAATGACTGCATGATACATCATGAGATAGTACCCGAACTCTCTGCGCCAGAGACACCCCAGCAGAATGGAATAGCTGAGAGAAGGAATAGGACATTGATGGAAATGGTCCGGAGCATGATGTCTTATGCTACTCTTCCAGTATCTTTTTGGGGATATGCCTTGGTAACAACGGCATACATTCTGAACTTGGTGCCTTCCAAGTCAGTACCTAGGACTCCCTATGAGATATGGATTGGGCGTAAGCCAAGTCTGAATCATCTCAAGATATGGGGTTATCCGACTTATGTACTAGTCAAGAGAGACAAGTTGGAACCAAGATCAGAATTATGCTATTTTGTTGGGTATCCAAAAGGGACAAAGGGTAGTTACTTTTATCATCCTAAAGAGCAGAAAGTACTAATGAGTACCAATGCTAGATACTTAGAAGATGATCAAAGTATTTCCACGAAAGGTTCAACTAGGTTGGAAATTTAAGAGAGATTATCTACAGAATCAACTTCTTCTGACCCGATTATGGAATAAGAAGAGGCATGCCTCAAAAGCCTATACAAATGGAGCCTCGTCATAGTGGGAGAGTGTCTAGGGTTCCGGAGAGATGAACTGGAAAAGCTTTTGAGTTGGTCTCTGACCATTAGGAACAGGACCCCACTAGATATGAGGAGACTATTACTGATGCCGATACAAATCTATAGCATGAAGTAATGAAAGCCGATATTAAGTCTATGTACTTCAATTAGGTTTGGGATCTTGTAGCTTCACCTGAGGAATAAAACCCATTGGGTGTGAGTGGGCGTACAAGAGGAAGAGGGGAGTAAATGGGAAGGTGGAAACCTTCAAAGCTAGGCTTGTGGCAAAAGGGTATACTCAGAAAGAGGGGATCGATTATGAGGAAACCTTTTCCCCGGTGGCCATGCTTAAGTCCATCCTTATCCTCCTTGCCATCGTATGTCATTATGACTACGAGATATGGCAAATGGATGTCAAGATGACATTTTTAAATGGCCATCTTAGCGAAGACATCTATATATCCCAACCTGAAAGCTTTGTTGCTGAAGGCCAAGAACATATGGTTTGAAAGCTTAAGAAGTCCATTTATAGACTTAAGCAGGCATCGAGAGTATAGAACATTCATTTTGATGAGTCTATAAAGTCTTAAGTTTTATTCAAAATGAGGATGAACCATGCGTGTACAGTAAACTTGAAGGCATTAATATGATGTTTCTTATCTTGTATGTGGATGACATTTTACTCATTGGAAATGATGTAGGGTCATTGTCATCTATAAAGTTTGGCTGTCTAGTTAATTCAGTATGAAAGACTTGGGAGAAGCTAGCTACATTCTCGGGATTAAACTTCTTAGAAATAGCAAGTAGAGAATGTTAGGATTATCCCAAGCGGCATACATTGACAAGATGCTGGCCAAGTACAGCATGGACTCATGCAAGGGAGCTCTAATCCCTTGCAGACATATGTTGTCATTTTCTTCAAGGAACTGTCCTAAGTCTCAATAAGAAAAGGACAAAATGAGTAGGATTTCATACACTTCGGCTGTGGGAAGCCTCATGTACGCCATGCTATGTACTAGGCCAGATATCTGCATTGCCGTAGGTTAGTTAGCACTTAGCAGATATCAGTCAAACCCAGAGGAGGTTCATTGGCAAGCTGTAAAGCATATTCTCAAGTATCTCAAGGGAACGAGAGATTATATGTTGGTTTACAAGGCTGATAACTTAGTTCCTACAGGATATATAGACTCAGACTTCCAGGCGGATAAGGATGAGAGAAAATCCACTAGTGGATATGTCTTCACCTTGTCTGGAGGAGCAATTTCATAAAGAAGTATCAAGCAATCTTGCATTACTGACTCAACCATAGAAGTTGAGTATATGGCAGCTTCGGAGGCATCCAAAGAAGCAGTCTGGCTCTGAAAGTTCCTTTCAAAACTTGGAGTCGTGCCACATGTGGACAAGCCCATTGTGATGTATTACGACAACACTAGACCAGCATCACAATCCAAAGAACCCAAGAACCATAAGAAGATGAAGAATATCGAGAGGAAGTACCACCTGATTCGGGATTTCATCCAGAGACAGGAAGTCGTGGTGGAACAGATTGTCTCCGAAAATAATCTAGTAGATCCATTCACCAAGCCTTTGGCTGAGAGAGTCTTCAAGAGACACTTAGATGCCATAGGGGTGGGCACCTACGGACTTACCTAGTCTTAGAGTGCAGGTGGGAGATTGTTGGGAAGTATGCCCTCTTAGACTAGTTTCTGATATAAAAATCGAATGCTTTAATAAAAAAAATTATTTTTGTTTAGGAATTTACTTTTTTGTGAACAATGTCGTTTGGAAAAGACCCATTGTGTTTAAGTAAGTGGTCCATGTGAATAGAAGTCTTTCACAGTAAAGTATGAATCACGGGTTACTTAACACATAGACATTCGTTCTTAACCGATTGATGAAAATTGAAATCTCATCATGTCTAAGTTATTATGTTATGAATTCCAAATGAGGAATAGCTTACCCTTAGCCAGTAAGTAGTCCACTCACTTCATAACATAAGCGTATTTCGAATACGTAGAACATGGCCTATAGTAGTGGTTTCTTAAAGTACTATATAGTAGAAACCTATATACTACTGCTACAGCGTGGACTAGTACTCTACGACATGAGTATGAGTTGGTGGTCTGACGAAGCTAGAAGCAGATACTTGTTAAAGTTATGTTTCATAACATTTTCTTCATGTATTGCAGAACATGAAAAGTCATGGAAAAAGAGTATAACAAACATATTCCATCACTTGAAGAAGAATATATATAATATATGAACGTTGAGTACTCAGCGAGAGCTTTT
Source organism: Voacanga thouarsii (assembly GCA_026120185.1). Classification (NCBI taxonomy): domain Eukaryota; kingdom Viridiplantae; phylum Streptophyta; class Magnoliopsida; order Gentianales; family Apocynaceae; genus Voacanga; species Voacanga thouarsii. The sequence continues at coordinate 1,582,930 of JANUWF010001127.1, read as the reverse complement.
CTCCTTATACTAACTCATGTTAGGGATAGGCCCAAGTAATTGGTATCATTTTGGGATTCATCTTACTCCAAACAGGGCAACAAACATTGGGATTAGCTAAATTCCTAACATGAGCACTAACTCCTAGTGTAAGCACTAATTCCTGCATCCTATTGAATGGAATTCATTGAGTTCCTCTCATACATGAATTATAAGCTAGCATGTCTTGTCTCATGAGATCTTGAACATTACTTTTCAAGAAATGGTAATTGAGTTTTATTTCCTATATTTCTTTACAAGAATACATCCTTGCTACCTAATTATACCTTTTTCACTAAGGGCTTAAGTACACTATCTTGCCTACATCTTGAATATTGCTTAATTTATGTCCTGTATTCCTAGGAAAAACACTAGCACATACATAATTCACTGAGTGTTTTGTATTCACATGTGTATTGTTTTCTTTTTTAAAATTTTAAGAGCCCGGATTGCAGGAGTGGATTTCCAGAAGTTCATACTACTTTATAGAAGTATCAGAGGATATACATAAGGCATTAGATGAAGCTGTACATGTCTAGTTGTAACACCTCTTCCTATTTATATGCATTCTTCATTCTAGTTATATTGAAAGAAAAAAAAAGAAGAAGAGATAAAGTAATAGGCCATTGTATATTAAAGAGTTTAGTGGGCTAAGTTATATAGAAATGGTGGGCCATGAATAAAAGATTGGTGAACTTTTACATATAAAAGATTAGAGGGCTTTATAAGCATATAATAATGGTGGGCCATAGATAAAAGTTAGTAGGCCATTCTAATGGACTTATGGGATTATGCATTGTTAAACCTCACCTAAAGCCAACCTTAGACTAAAGAGGTTGGGATGCATATCATAACATTCTGCATAAAAATATACTTTTTGAATGATTATATGTGTTTTAGAATTGTGGTTTATTGGTTAAATGGCCTACTTATGCTTATTGGGTAGGAATGATAAAATGGTAACTTTGCTTGAGGTCAAAATAGGAAGATGACTTGAGGTTTAGATAAGAAGGATATTTGGGTGAGAAAATAAAAACAAGAGTTAGTATGATTAAGTGGTTAGAGTTTTGTGAATTAATCTCTAAGGTCATGAGTTCAAATCCCATCATTTAAATTTTATTTATGATTATCTTAGCTATATTTGAATTTTTTATTTTCTTACATTTCTTAAAGATAGAAATGTTGTCTTAAGGGAGATATGAAAAGAATGTCTTGGTCATGTGATCATGTCCTAAAAAGAATTCTAGAGGAATTCTTGTTCCTTTAATTTCTCTAGCCTTGTCCTAACATCTTCATATTTTAAATTATCCATAATCCATTAATCTCTTCTTTTAATTCCAAAAATTCTATGATAATTCCCTAGCCTTGAAATTTGAAAATCAGCGGGGATTGCCGAAAATAGGGAGAAGAATTAGGGTAGGTTCCCAAGAGAAATAAATCACCATAGTTATACCTTCAATGCCACCTTCATCTTGTTCATGGTTTGGTAAAGGAAAATCTGGAAAATTTTTCAGAATTTCTACAAGGATAATTTTCGAAAGTTCAGCCAACATCCTTACCCCATTTGCTTCCAGAAAAATGGTAATCTCATATTAGGTTGAATGCTGAAAATTCTAGGCATTTTCAAACTGCACAAACCAGAAATTTTCCTACAGCAATTCGCTGCTTTAGAAGCTGGAATTGAAGCCATCTTTTGGTCATCAAATCAGCTGGAATTCCCTCTATTTTTCTTCAGGGAAAGGCCTGGAAAACTACCATTAAAGGACCCTCAAACACTCCAGAAAAATAGCTGCAAATCAAGCCAAAGAATGCAGAAAATTGTGCACAAAAAACCATCATCATTCGAAGCACTCTTGAGCATTGAAAACCAGAAAATTTCCAGCTTGGGTTCTCAAGGCTAAGGCCGAAAAACACCATTCAAACCTCTAAAAATTGGACCTTGTTCAGCCATGGATTGAACAACATTGACCTCCCTACTAACCTTGAGTGTTTAGACTCCATGATTACACTTCAAAAAGCTCCTAAGATCATTTTATCTAAAACTCATTTGAACTTAAAAGTAATTCCAGATTTTTTGCTCCATTAAAACACTCTTGTAGCAAGTGATTAACCAAAAATTTTCTCTGCCATCCTAGACCATTTTTGGCCAGCATTAAAACCTGAACAACTCTCCATTCTTGGCATTAAACCTAGCGTGTTCAGCCTACACCATTGAAGAACAAAGAGACCTCCCATGATCAACCACCATTAACTAATCTTCTACCTCAAACAACTCCTCATTTTTCTCCATTTGAATTTCACAGGAAAAAAAAAATTGAACATTCTCTCTCCATCTTGCTAAAACCGAGACTTCTAGTTACACAAGGCCATTCGGCCAACAACAAATCCTAGAAATTCGTGAGCCATTTTTCTCTCAAACTCTCTCAAAACACCAAGAACACACACTTAACCTCTTCAAGCCTAAACCTATCCTAAACATCTCCAATCACTCTCAAATATGCCAAACCTATTGGGTATCTCAAGCATATCATATATGGCACGGCGGAAAATTAAAACGAGATACCATCCCAAAATCTGCATATGTGTAAAAAACAAGAAATATATAGAGAACAAAGCTAACAGCTTTTACCTTTCTTTGATCATGTTCAAAACAAATTCTTTCCTTCTTCAAGTTTGATGATTGTGGCGCGATTCAGCAATCCTCTTAAACAATCACCACGAGAGTTGAATATCCAATCACTATAATCACAGTGTGTGATTATCTCTAACAAAAATTCACACGGAAGGTCACACTCAAGCACCAAAATTTTTCTGTGCTAGCAGAAAACAACAATGGTGGCTGGGTTTGTTCTTCTTTTCAGCAAAACTAGAGAAGAAGAAGAAGAAGAAGGGTTTTGGTGTTCTTGAAGAATAACGAGAAAGAGAGAGAGAGAGAAGAGAAGATGTTAAGGGTTCTTGTGTGCCCCTTGGTTCTTATGTTTTTGAGTTGTTTCGTGTGACCCTTGAAGCACCCGAAAAACTCTACAATAAAATCACATCTGAGAATTCTAAACAATTCTCCAATTGCAATTGGGACCCATCAAGTTCTCAGAATTACAAATTGGCCCATAAATTATAACTAATTATAATTTGGCCACATCAACTTCTCTTTCTCGCAATAAACCCCACTATGTTATCAAATAACATCCTCAGTATATAATCCTCTATTGTGTGTGACCTATTAGATTTCCCAGTCAATTGGTAGTGAACATGAATTAATCCAAACATCTTTGAAATTAATAACCCTTAATTAATTAGAATTAATCATATTGATTCTAATCAGGATTGGTTTATTAATTTATCAATTAATAAACCCATATTCTCAAATTATGAGTGGTATCTAGCAACACATCATGACCACCCAAGAATCCAGAAAGTCAAGTAGCTTGACATGAACCCTTCAATAACAAACTATAGTGCAATTAACTTCTTTCACTATACAATATTTCATTCGGTTTGGAGTACGGAATTAGTACCAACTCCCTCCAGAATATATTAATTCTGGCCCGAATATAATTGTACTTGTACCAGGAACCCACTATTCTAGATGTATATCAATTAAAACTATTTCCAATACACATATGCCTTGGCCAAGGATTTCTTAAGTAGTAATTCCTACAAGTGGCCGTGAGATATTCGCCCCTACTATTAGGAGTGGTGAATCCTTTATTGACCCTCTCAACTTCTTTCATTTACCTCACAATGTACCCAATATCCATCCCATAGGCAACCCTCAATCTGGCTCCGGAGATTAGAAGCAAAGCACAATGCTCAGCAAACAAAGTACCTTGGAGATCTCAAGTCTAAGGATACTTGCACATTTACTATATTGAGATTATATCACTGGTACTAAATAGCTATCTACGTAATTATCTCATAGTTAGGTCATCCAATGAACTTGTTCCATTAACAAGTATCCACGTGTTAACTTTGAGTATCTCAATGCTCACGGATATGAGAACCACCGCCTAATCAAATCAGGAAGTCTAACACATGCTAGTCTTAACACATTAATAATGTCATATCTCATTAATACTACGACTATGGACTATTTAAGTACTAACACTATACAGTGTAGTAGAAATCTCATATCATGATCTCTATCATGATTCCCTTAACACAGTGTTGTACGAATGACTTTATCTCACAGTTATTTTACACAAAAGTAAATGAAAGAAACTCTAAGATAAATAATGTCTTTTATTAAAATAAAATGTGTCATATACAAGGTACAAGTGATTGTCTCTAGGGCATAACACTAACATGACTAAGTTTTATGGATTTTTTTTTCTTTTGAATTAATGTGTGCTCATCATGATTAGTGAGATTATGGATGTTTGAAGCATGTTAGATGTTATGACACCTATGGTGAATAGGCTTATGTTCTTAATCTTCAATAAAGCCATGAATGATGATTATGCCTAGTAGGAGATTAACCATGTGATAGTATGTGTTAATTCAAGTGTATGTTCATGAATGGATTAATTTATTATTTGATGTTAGGGAATGTGTTCATGAATCTTTCCTTGCGATAGGAAATCCTAGTAAAAGATTATTTTCTTTGTTAATTCTAAAATTATTTTCATTAACAAATTTTATTACTTTAATTAGAATTACTACTATATTTTTCTCTATGAAATTCGAAATTGGCTAGGAAGGTTTGGATTAGAATATTAATTAAAATATTAATATTTTATTAGTCAAATAAATAATATCTTTTATTAAAAAATAATATATATATATATATAATAAAATCTTTTATTATATATATAAATAAATAAATAAAATATTAGAGTTAATTAATATCAAATAACTTTATAGACCATAACTAAAACTTTTACCTATATCCACAAACATTATTTATATTAAAATTTATTTATTATTTAATAATTAAAAATTCATTTATTATTAATTTTATTGGCTATTTATTATCTACTAATTATTAATTAAAAATTAAGTATAATTTATTATTTATAATAATACTATTTAAATATTACCATTTACCAATATTATTTAGAACTTAGTATTATTCAATACTTAACACTAGTTTATTTATTAGCAATAATACTTATAATTTATTATTTGAAACTATAATTTATTAGTATTTATTTTAGGACCCTTAGTTATTTGAACTTATCAAACTAGATTTATTTTATAAAATACTTTATCAACTAGCAGTAAAGCCTAAGACATTTGGTCAAGGTAAGTTGTAGTTGTGACTAGTTGAACTAAAAATTATTTATATAAGGCAAATATGGTCCGAAGGTTATCTTATACTTTGTATTTACCCCAGGCGGGATTAGGTTGACCTTGGTGGACTTTTGATTTCAAGAAGAGTATAGGATCAGGTAAGTTCCTGCATGGAGTCATTTGAAGACCAAAGTGGCAAGCCAATTCATTGTATACGAGAATTTATGTTGTAAAGCAATTATGGATAATTTTCCTTTTCTTTCAATCAAACAAGCTATTTAAAACTAAGCAAACAATTTTACAAAAAATGCTAAACTTTTCATAAAACCAACTTGGTAAGAAGTTTAGAAACCATAATTCTATTTTCAAGTAAATCATTGTATGATCTATTTTTCTCCCAAGTGGGACAAATAACATTGAGTACTCAATAAGGATAGACTAATAGGACTAGTCTTTAAAGGGTTAGAGTAAGTCTCTCAGTAGGTGGCCATCTCTGAGGGGTGAGTCCTTCTCAGATAGGATGCCAATCCTATAGGTCATACCGATCCGAATTAGCAAGTTTAGTCAAGAGGACTGTGTGTTTTCGGAGTGGACAATCGGTAAGTTGGGTGTAGAGATGGATGAGTATCTCACCCGGTAGGCCGTACACCTACCTTGTGTCAGTATGCTCAACGTGTGGCATTCTGATAGTTATATTGTCATGGGGCCTAACGTGTGCTGCCATAGCTACCTCTTTGGGTGGTGTATTTATTGTGTACATGTACATTTTGGAAAGCAAAACACCACTCTTTATTTATAACACATATTTAATGCTTGCCAGCGCTTTCTCTTATGAAACTTTTACAACTTGCAACATGAACTGTTTTACCTTAAACACTCAAAGCACACACGGGCTTACTGATATTTTTATCTCACCACCTTTTATACCATGTTTTCAGGTCGATCCTGCTGTGAAGGTCATTAGCTAGATTATTGCCTATGCTTTGAAGACTCTTTGTTATTTTTTCTATGTATTACTTTTGAGAGTCAGTAGCAGACAATTATTATTTTTTTTTTAATTTGGTCATGTATTGCTGGGTTGTAATAAGTTTAATTTTGAGGTATTTCTTTTATTTTATTTTGTGTGTCCTCGTTATAAAGACCCATTGTCCTGTGGATAGGGCGACATCCCCAGCCCTAATGGGGCATAGGTAATGGGGTGTTACATGCATGAAAGCCTATAAAGATTTATGTGATTAGTTGAATAAAACTTTACGTAAAGATTTCACAAATTTCTCAAGACTTCCATAGCTTTCTATAAGCTTCTATCAAGTTCTATAGAATTCCATAATGTTTGATGAAGTTCCATGATGTTCTAGTGAGCTTAGTCATCAAAGATTATATGAATTTCAACAAAAGCCACATGACCTTACTCGAGGAGAAATTCATATGAAGAGAACAGGGGTCGCTGGCCAAGAGAGAACCAACAAGAAAAAGAAAGAAGGAAAGAAAGAAGGAAGGAAAGAGAAGAGAAAGGAAAAGAAAGAAAGAAAAAGAAATTGGCAGGGAGAGGAAGAAGAAACCAGAAGCAAGAAAGAAAAAGAAAGAGAAAAAAATGTGAGCAAGAAAGAAATAGAGAGAAAAGTAATTATAGCTTGCTTTCTATCTTCAAGAAGGTAATAATCCATTTTTTAAGAGCCATTGTTGGTGAATAAAAGTTGTTTTGGTATGAATTTAACATTATTATGTATGATCTTGTGGAGATTGTTTCAAGAAAAATTCTATTTTAAGGAAAAATTTTAGCTGGCTAATTTAGGAAGAAATTTAACTTTTTTTTTCAACTTACTTAATGTTCCTTGAGTGTTTACATGTTCAAAATTTGATGACATTAAGTAGGGAGGAAGAATATAGAAGTTATAATTTAGAAAAACTACCTTGGTAGCCAAAGGATAACATACAAGGATTGCTAGAATTTGTGTGTGATCCTTGAATGAAAATAACTAGAAATGGAGTATGATTAATTCTAAACATGTCTTGGAAGGTTAGGGAAAGTTTGGAACAAATTATATGGACTTTTAATGGCTTAGAAATTAATGGTAGCAAGAATATATAAAGCTATCTATGAAATTCTATTTTGACAATCTTGGATAATAGCTATGTTTTGGGCGATTGGAGAAGTGCTAAACTTGAAATAAGTTGGAATACTATTGCTAGGATGTTAAATAAGACTTAATAAGGCCTAAATGTGGTAGGTTATGCTGAAAAAATCATGGAAAAAAACTTAAGGAAAGTTGAGTATGGAAAATGGTTGTTTTGTTTATCTAAAAATGCTGTGAATTTATAGCTAGAACTGTACAAAATGAGGAAAAGCAATGGTGTTCTCTGAATTAGATTTTGTATAGGAATGTCTTATGAGTACTTAGAAATTGATTTGACCTCATTTAAAGTTATATAGGAAAAGTTACGGATAAAATACCAAAAGGTGACAAAACTGAAAATATGGTTTCCTTTAAGATTAAGGAAAAGAATAATGTACAATTTTGCTCTTAGAGTTTTATATATCCTTAGGGATATTGGGCAATGTTTTATGAAAACACCTCGTTATTGTAGGTGAACCAGTCCAAGAAAAGCCCTAGGCTTGGAAAGTGTGTGTGATCTCGTTTTACTAAGTAAAGTGAGTCCCTTGAATTTTTAAACTCCTAGATAGCTAAGTGTTTTTCTAATAATGTTAAATGCTTTCCTAATATGATTAAATGCTTTCTTGATATGTTCAAGTATGAACTTTTTATTTGAATTTGAGAGTGTTATTTACTAGATTCGAACGAAAACCTTTTTCCTTAGAACTTATGCACAGTGAAGCTTTTATGAATTTCATTTTATTTAATTATTAGAGATGAAGCTTTTATGAACCTTTTTAAATGCATATGCCATAGAAAAAGATTCATTTAAGTACATTAACATGCCATGAATGTTTTAACCCTATTTATGGAGTAATGCATTTTATGAAACTTCATACTCTCACGAACATTATGCTTTAATAAAGGAAAGCATTTTCACAGTAATGCATAATGGCATTTTGCATAATTACATACCGAAGCACGTTATGAAATGATTGAAAGGCATATGTTCTTCTATATTTTACAAGCTTCGGGAACAATTACTCAAGAAACGCTAAACTTTCAAAAATGATATTTTGGTCCCGAAAAATATTTTCTTGACATTCCCTAGGGAAGTGCGATAATAGGATTGGTCTTTTGAACCAATGAAGACATTGAGTACTCAGCGAGGGCTTTGACTATTATACTAGTTTATATTAGAAATAGATAACCCCAAGTAACCCGGCTAGTTCTTGGGTTTATCTTACTTCGAACGGGGTGACAAGACTTTGGAATTAGCCATTTCTTGCCTTTCAATTCCCTACGATTCATACAATTAGGTTGTTCACTTGATACCTAGTGGGGACACTTAGTGTGTTCAATCTTTTGTCACCTCGACGGAGATTAACATCAGTAATGGGAACCTTGGACATATGGTGACATGTAAAAGATCTTTAAGTGCTAGGTGTCGTGCTTATGTCACTCACCAATCTAGCATGATCCGGTTGAGTGCTAAAGGCGTAGTCCTTGGTACAATAAAATCATGATAGCCGAAGGCAAAGCCTTACCAGCTTTGCATGCAAGTCGTCTTTCTACTGAGAAAAATACCTTATTTTTTGAAATTGGGGCTATATGTTTTGAAAGAAAAATTGTATTTTCCAAATGTGCATTATTCTAAACCAAATTGGCACGGATTTCTCCTATTCTTCTTGTAGAGTTGTTTTTAGTGGAATTCACTTGGAATTATTTTATATGAAAAATACTAGCATACACGAGGACTCACTGAGTGTAAAACTCACACATTTTTCTATTTCTTTTATTTTCTTAGGACTTCGAGCCAAGAAATGATTGATCGGGACGTTGGTACTATCTTCGGGAGGTAAACCCACGACAAGTGCGGTAACCTTTGCCCCATTTGTTATATGAAGGTCCACATCACATTTCTCTAGCTTCCTACTGCTCTTTAATCCCTGCAAATTATTACACAAATGAGATCCACATCTGGTATTCAATACCCATATCTTATTATTAAAGGTAGTATTGATCTCAATCATAAACATATTAGGAGTGGAAGTAGAAGTGCTTGTAAGCTTTTCCTTCTGCTTCTTTTCTTTAACAGTCTCCAAGTAGCTTTTGCAGTTGCACCTCTAATGGCCCATTTTCCCACAATAGTAACATGGGCCTTTGGTAGCTATCTTTTTCTTTTTTACACCACCTTTGGGTTTAGTTGGATTCTTATTCTCTTTAGAAACAGTTTTCCTTTTAGAAGAAGAATCAACCAATAAGATCGCATTATTTTCTTTCTTCATAGAAAACTCTACAGTCTTAAAAAGGTTGATCAACTCAGGTATTGTGGACTCAATCTTATTCATCTGGTAGTTCATCACAAATTGTGAAAACCTAACTAGTAAAGATTAAAGAATTAAGTATATACTTAATTCGTAATCCATAGTAAACCCCCAAGTGATCAAAGCTTCTCAATTAACCCTAACATGTTAAGTCCATGAGTGGCTACCGAAACACCTTCTACCATCTTAGAACGAAATAACTGCTTAGATATCTCATATCTCTCTATCCTTGCTTGCTTATCAAAAAGCTCTCTTAGAGGAAGGTGATAGTATGAGCATCCATATGCTCATGTTGTTTTTGAAGCTCAGTAGCCATTAACGCCAGTATGATACAAGATGTTGTGTCACTGTCCTCTTTATACTTCTTAGGGACTTCAAGCTCTTCAGCAAGAGTATCATCTACTGGTGATGGTAGAATTGGAGTATCTAACACATAGAGCAACTTTTCCGATTTGATAATGATTCTCAAATTTCTATGTCAGTCCAAGAAGTTTTATTCAGTGAGTTTGTTTGTTTCCAAAATACTACGTAAGTTCAAATTTGTTATCATAATGCGAATGACCTAGATGAAAGATAAGAGATATTAAACTATGTATATGCACATGAAATACATTTAATTAAGTCTTTAATTAAACGCGTATTTAATCTACTATTTTCTTCAAATCAATAGCCCTTACTATTAACTCGGGAAAGCCCGTTAGAAGATTTCCTAGTAATCTGGTATCCAAATTCTTTAAGAATGACCTTGGGTATGCTCAACAAACTATTCTTCAGTTCAACGATAGGTATCCAATACTAATTACATCAAATATAACTATCAGATCGTTAGGTGATTAACATCTTTTAATCTTAAAGCACTTAGTGCTACCCCAACTTAGTCTCTAATATTCTTTATGCTTGGATGTGCCCAATCGGGATAAAGATATTAGTTAAATCTAACACATTAATCAGAAACCATATTCCATAGCTTGAACATGCTCAATGTCGAGTAAACTTAGGTGTGCCCAACAACCTAACCTCAAAAAAGAACTCTCGTTCTTGCTATATTAATGGAAGGCTTTAGATTTAATATTATTTGAAAGATTTTAATTATTTAATTAATAGTCTCATCGTTTGGCATGTAAAATATCAACGGTTTAACATAATTGTAATAGACTCAATTACATAGCTTAGTTATGGACTTTTTCTAGATTAATTTCCTTGAGCCAAGAAGGAAATTAATTTTGGTCAAAAGCTGTGTTCATGCCTGTATTGAGAAGAAAGTCTTACCATATTCTTCGCCTAACCTATGCTTCACCTTGGTTGCCATTTTCATAAATTCGTAAAATAATTTATAATCTTATTTAACCTATGTAATCTAATTATATAAATTCCTAATGAAGTAACCTCGAGTTACATTCGAGGAAAATTAGATGATAAAAGAAATTATAAGAGAATTATAGAAAAAGATAGGATACGCGGCCTTATTTATTCAAAACAAAGCGATAAAATGCATGACATAATTTAAATTAATCAAATTAATTTGGTCTAAGTCCATAACCAAGCCAACATGCCAATATCATGCTTAAAACATATTAAGCAAAATAAATATACACAAAATATTAAATTCTAAAATTATTATTTTAGAAATTAAATTACTTAGTCCTAAAGTCAAATTTTGAGAAGAATCTTGGGGTCCTTATGTGAAGAAAATATTTCAGTAGGTCCTTTGGGAAAAACAACGGCCAAAAGCAAAAATTTTAAAAAATGAAATTTTATTTTAAATTAAAAAAGGACAAACTGTGTGGCAAGCCACACGAGGTTGTGCCATACCCTCTCGCAACTATACTAAAGGAAAGAATTTCCTATTTGTAAAGAAATTCTCTAATTGCAATTGGAGAATTTGATAATGCTCACGGCTATGCTATAGGAAATAATTTTCTAATCAAAATTTAAAAGTGTATTAATGAACAAAAGAAGGAATATGTATAAAGCGTTCACCTAGTTAAGGCCTAGGTAAGGCACCTACTAGTTCAACCTATATAAAACTCAAAGAGGTTCAAAACATGAGGGTAAAAAAGCTGTATACTATGACTATGTATAGAGTGTAGGCATATTATCTTATATATTTTGGTATGTATTTTAAGTACAAGCGTTATGTAGCTTATTTTGATTGATATGTAAGTTAATGACACACTTTATTTTTATTTCCTCACGCTGTAAGTTTTAATTAGTTATAAAAACCCCATGTCGAAATCCCAAGCATAGCAACATCCCATTAGTATATAGAGCCTACTATGATATGTATATATGGGATGTTATACTAGTAGACTTGTTTCCTTTTGAACTCATGTATCAAAGGTTGAATCCTATGTACTTCTTGTGTTTTAATATAAAGGTTTTGAGCCATTTTTTTGTGTATTAAGCTTATAGAGACCTCTTGTTTGGGAGATTAGATAGGGTGACATCCCATAATATAATGCCTACTAGGATTAGAAAAATGTAGGGTATTACAGCTTCCTCACTGGTTTAGTGTCCCCTGTTTCCAATGTTTCTTCAATCCTTACCTATTGGCCTTCTAATGTTTTTTCTTATGATATTTTGACCCTCTATTTAGATTTTTGTTCCTTTTGAGCTCCTTTCGGTCCTCCTTTAGGCATCCATTACTTGACAAACTTCTTGAATCTTGGCTTATTAACATTGTTAGCATGAAACTCTTCTTGCACGCTATTGTATTTTGAGGGTTCCCAAGAAGCTTTGGATTGAAGCTTAGTTTTCCATCCCTCTTCTTTAGATATGTCTTGAAGCTTGGATAGATTCTTATCAAACAAAGAGTTAAAATGTCTAGACAATTAGTAAGAAAATCAAATGCAACTCTAATTTGAGCTAACAAGTCCTATACAAGGCACATAATCCTAAAAACATTAGCTAGTAATCCTTTTGTCATAGGATAAATAATCATTAAATTTTTGCTAATATGTTGAAGAGAAATATCTTACTTTTGAATGTAATCTCTAATCATTAAATATTTGATGTTAATGTGTTTACTTCGGCTGCCACTTTTGTTGTTCTTAGAAAAGTATACAATAGCTGAATTATCACAAAAAACCTTTAATGGTCTTGAAATAGAGTAAACAATTGTAAGGCAAGAAATGAAATTTCTTAACCATAATGTTTGTGATGTAGCTTCATAACATGCTAAATTTAGTTTCCAGAATGGATATTGCAACAAATGTTTACTTGTACTCCTCCAAAATATAGCACCTCTGTTAGAAGAAAAAGTGGATTAACTAGTATCTTTGCATCCAGTTACTACTAAGATACAGACTAAATATGACGGTCCCAAAACCGTTGTCTTTGGTGATAAACCACCATATTTAGTATACATAATGACTAAATAATGGTTCAAAGCTATTGTATATAAGTCTGCGTTTTTGCAAAATGACGCCAAAAAAAAACTGTCGCAGTAGCTAAATACAACAATAAAATATGATGGCTTCTAGAAGTGTCGTATATGAATATTCTAAATATATTAAAGTCATGGTTAAATAAACCGTCATATTGAGATGAACAAACCGTCGTATTTGATATTGAATACGACGGTTTATAACCGTTGTAGTTTGTTGCTTCTAATACGATGCTTGCTAACTGTCATATTACTTTCAAATAATACGATGATTTGACTGTTATATGTGTTCTATTTATTACGATGGTTGCTAATTGTCATGTTCTTCCCTGGTTATATGGCATTGATTTAATATCGTTTTACATGAAATACAACGCCTTGTAATGTCATTTTTAGCCTTTTAATATGACGGTTATTGGCTATTGTAATAGGTCTTTTTTTTAATAATTTCAATATTTGAGCCCTATATATTTGCAAATTACAGCCAACCAACCCAAATTTCTAGCATCAAACTATTTAATTATTGTCAACAAACCCAATATCAATCATAAACAAAGCTATACCACTCCCAATATAGACACAATCTACTCAACAATCAACAAATAAATAATCAAACCGTAATCTTCTCAAGAAGTAGTGAAATGTACACAAGAAGAAGCAATATTGCAATAGCAAGACAAAGGGAATGAAATGTATCCATCATAAGTAATACTACAAATATAATAACAAAAAAAAATAATATATGCCGATCATTTTGGGTGCCAATATCGCCAGTATCAGATGATCCACATAGTTAGATGTGGAACCAATACTAGGAGATGTCGTAAATACACTAGATAGAGGTATAAGCGTCGTGGCAAATGCATATAAATCAAATCTACGAGATAAGGCTTCCATGTGATGCTAAATCATTGCTACATAGCTCGTAAGCCTCTCGCTTATATTGTATATGTTCCTCTATCTTCTCAAGAAGTAGTGAAATGTATACAAGAAAAAGTAATGTTGCAATAGCAAGAAGAAGGAAATGAAATGTATCCATCATAAATAATACTACAAATATATGTGCCAATCATTTTGGGTGCCAACGTCGCCAACATCAGATGATCCATATGGTCGAGATAGGGAACCAATACTAGGAGATGCGAAGATACACTAGATAGAGGTATAAGCATTATGGTAAATGCATCTAAATCAAATCTATGAGATAAGGCTTCAATGTGATGCTAAATCGCTGCTAAACATAGCTCGTAAGCCTCCCACTGACGTTACATGCGTTCCTCTATCTCTGAGCTGCTTACGCTGCCTGTGTTCCTCTATACTTTGAATATGTACCTTAACCTCAGCCCTAACCTCCTCAACCTCTCTAGAATTGCTCGATGATTAACTGATTGAGGATGGAATTGGACTCTTACCCTTGCACCTAACACGGCCCCTCGAAGCTAGATCGAATAAGTGCCGAAAGATCTGATCTGTTGCCTCATCCGTACGCGCAAACTCGGGTAGTACCTGCCATTCTACCCCTAATCGGTCTTACAAAGTTAAGAAACAACACATCGAATTAATATTAAAGTTAATCTATTCTATTTGACATATATTAACAATTAATTGAAAAGTAATTCTTTGAAAATTACTTAAACTATATATGTAGTCAAACCCTCAACATGCTGACCATTCTACCTTTATGTCCAAAAAATATATCATATTACAACATTGGTTGGCCTCGTGAAGCCATCTATGATCATAAACAAGAGCTAACTAAATATTTTTACATAATAAAGATGTTTGAGACTTTTCAAGTAAATAGGATCAAATTCAATCAAATGGTGTATAGGATTATTTGAACCCCTAATCCTGTATAATAGAATATAACATCCTCCCTATAACTAGTATGCAATATGGGATCGGTTCGGTATGTTCTGCTCAATTTCCGCCTGTGAGTGTTTAAAATAGTTATTTTTTAAGATAAATATATATTAACCATCTTGTATATGTAAACAACTTCAAGAAAGAATTTGAAAAAGAATTTAGTAATTCCTATTAGACTAAGGCATAATTTTAAGTAATAGCAAAAAGAACAAAGGCAGAATTTTGTTTCATAAATTTAAAATATCAAAGGTCTAATAAAGTCAATTATGGCATAACCGGCGTATCCTCCAAGCACCAGTAATCTATTAATATCCTCCATTGATTTTCATCAACCTGCCTATCCCTGCAAATAATAGGTTTCGTACTATACTAGAAAGGAATGTAATATCTATGCATAACTTAGACTTATAATCCTTCTAGGCTATACAAAGTATTTTCATTGTGACATTACGCCCTTTTGGTGGCATATCCTTGTACGCGTTAAACAAATAAACAATTAATAAAAATTTTAACTTATAAACGAAATATTCTTGCATGTGTAGTAGGCTCTTAAGTAATAAATAAATTATTTACCTATATTTCTTCTCATAGTGAGTCTTTAACTCTTTAAGGTATGGAATGCTAATCCCTACTATTTAGAAGGATCTTATTGGATATTCATGCAAAATAGCCCACCACGGAACTATAATAAGATGCATCCATCCCTACGAGTCCTCCATATTAGTTAATACCAACCTCGTATTTTCAAAAGCCTAGCTCACCAAACGCGAAGGGTAACCTTCCATCTCTACAAGAACCCCTTGATGTAGAACCTAAAAAATAACAAAATAGAAATTAATTGAAAACAACTAAGAATGCAAGTATTATTTTATTGGCTACAAAGTCAATTTCTCCTAAATTGCTTCTCAATAACTTAGCAAACCTAAGGCACTAGGGCCTTAAAAAGAAGGGACTATGCTACTCGAACATACACCAAAAGTAGGTGTAACTATCGCCTGTCTGGACCCCTCCTCTCTAGAGACTATTCAGACAACACTGTCTGATCTCTATCCAGTCTCAAGTGATACTGGTTATATCTCTGACGCATATGAGGAATTAGCCCCTAATCTCGAGACAATTATGGCACCCAACATCGATGCACATCAAGGATGTTTGTTGACCACTGCAAACCATAAAGAACAAACATTAATAATTTTACCATATTTAGTTGTTTTTCAAACATACAATTATATGAAACATAAATATAATCAAAGATTATACTACAAACGTATCTTTAAAAAAAAATATTTTGACATATCTAACACATCTAGTAAATAAAAAAGTGATTAATTACATTTAGGTTTCAAGTTGTATTTTTCTTCCAACTAAATCCACTCCACCCTACAAATGTCATCTCTAACCCATACGGCATCTACTAGCGTGAAATAGGGTGAGAATTTAGCTCCAGCATCGGAAAGGTTTTTAGATCATGATCCCTCGAGTATACATCATAGTTATCTCTTCTTATTATAGGCATTACCACATGCTAATCTCTTTCTCTAGAACAACAAAAATACCAAACGTGTTTCCTTTGGTTTGCTAGCATGAATGGCTCATCCATCTCTTTATTTTTCCAAATAAAACAAATTATCAAGATTTACCAAAGTAAATTTGAGGTTATCAACTTTAACACCCCAAAGTACATCGACCCAATCACATTTAAATAATAAAAATGTTAACCGGTTACTATATCGAATCCTTATAATATCAGTAAACACTCCATAGTAATTGATACCAGCTACTAAAGGATTCCTATCTTTTGGGGTAGAATAGCTTATAGTGTCAACTCTACACATAATATCAGAATTTTGAGTGGATTTATTAGCCTCATAGGTTTTTGCAGGAAATCAAAACCCCTTCATATTGCATGCATTGTAATGTAATTTTTTGTTGAAAGGACTATTAGCTAAATATCTAACTTCATCAGAAATATCAAGACATTCTTCATTTTCATCAATCTATACAAAACATCCAAAGAATAATAAATATAAGTGTTAAATGCTTTATATGTTTAAAAGAATTATTAGCTATTGTGTATACTTTACTTATATAATGACTAAGCCAAGTATGAAACATTTGAAAATGAATATGTTGTCTGTTATGTAATTGAGCTCTCAAGTGCTCTCTATTTATGACAGACATATAAAGGCTATATATAGACATGTATGAGAGTTTATTAGAACCAAACAAGGAAATATAGAAAAGAACATATAAAGATTCATGAAAAACTAACTCTTTATGCAGTTTAAGGATGCTAAAGTTGGCTAGAATGCATTAATATGCTTGCATAAAGTAACACGATCAAATATTATATCGGTCCTCTTTCTAGTTGGTTTACCCATCTCGTTATCATCACTAACGTATTTCAGGGGGCTTATTCTCTTTGTTCTCAACATCATCTTGATATGCCGACATAAACATCATATATTCTTTCATTATATACCTACTGGCAATCGAACCTTCAGGCTGAGCGTGATTACACACGTAACATTTGAGAGTTTTCATGTATTTACAATATAAATATAAGCACATTCATTCATTATGTGAGTGATTAAAATTGGTGTGTATAAAAAGGGCATAGAAAAATTAAATCACTTTTCAACGGGAAACATCCATCGACATTAAACTGGACTAGCAAACAATGCATCCTCGACCAAATATATCGATAAATGTTCCATTGTATCAAAGAAAATTGGGATGAATGTCTTCTTAAAAAGACATATAGTAACCTTGAATCGGTCTTGAAGATAATCAAAATGTCTCAATTTGCTAACTTTGAAACACAACTACCTAAAATAGAAGCAATCTCAATTAATAGTTGTGCTATATTCTTGGTTAAAATTGTGTGGATAGCTAATGGGATTAATTGTTGGAGCAAAATGTGATAATCATAACTTTTCAAACTTATTTACTTGTTAAGAAATATTTGAACAGTACCCATTAGGAACTCTCAATTCCTTCAAAACTATCAAAGAAACTTCAACTTCCGACCTGCTCATTATGTAAGGAACTGGTGGCAAACTATATCCAGCTCCACAGGGCTTTAAAATAGGATGTAGAGGCTTTCCAATAATCATTACCTCCAAGTCTTAATGAGCTTTCAAATTTTCTTCTATACAAATTTATGCTAAACCTCCATTTGTAGTCAGGCTGGATTCTGATTTTCAAATCATCTATTTTATATTCTATTAAATAATCCTCAAGTTGTGTCAATATTTTGGTCCCCATGCACTTTTTTTGTGCTTCTCCTATTTCCATTCCATCATAGAAAGAAGCTTTGTCCCTATAAAGCTTATGTGATGGTTCATGAAATCAACAATTATTTATAAAGTAATATTTACTTTCACTAGGTAAGTGGTAAGACAGACAATTAACACTGCATATTGGACAAGCCCTCTCACTATGGACGCTATAGTTGGACAAATTGCCATAAGTTAGAAAATAACTTATTGTCTACATAATAGCTGCACGTAAACAAAACATCTCTTTTGCCCCAATATCATAAGTTATCACACTGTCATGCTATAACTTTTTCAAATCCTCAACCAATGGTTGCAAAAAAACATCAATTTTGTTTCCTAAACTTTTGGGGCCATCAATTAGAGTTGACAAAATAAAAATAAAGTTACTTCATGCATAGCCAAGGTGGTAAATTGTATGATATCATGACCATAGGCCAAGTACCATGTAGTATATGCATATTTGAAAATGGACTAAATCCATCTGAGGCAAATCTAAGTCTAACATTTTGGTAGTCACTGAAAAATTCCAAATATGATTCATCAAACTTTTTCCAAGCCTTAGAGTCAGTTGAGTGTTTGTAGACATATTTAAATATCTAACATACTTGCATGCAACTATACTACCCTCTTTCTTGTACCTCAAAGCATTGCATACCTCACAATGAATGATGGCTTCATTTCCCCCTATGCATATCATGCAATTGTTTAGACAAACATCCCATACTTTGTATTCCATTCCTAGCACATTCATTACTAGCCTCGTAGTAATTTTTGCTAATTTTCACATTTAGCTCACTGAAAGCATATGTTAGAAGCTCAATAACATGTCAATAGACTTATTCGACCACCCATTAAGGATTTTCAAGTGTAATAATATCATCATGAATAACAAAGAAGAAAACTTAGTGCAACCCAAATACAACTCCATATTAGCCTGTTCTAACAATTTAAGTATCTCCCTGGAATCTTCAGGCCCTTCAATTGCATCGTCGAAGCCATTAATGCTAGCAGCATCTTGAACCATCCCAACCATATCATCCCCTTGTACATTTTTAGTTGAAGGAATGTTTCTATTTGTTTTACAAGAAAATATGTATATTTCCCCATGAACACTCTATTTTTTTATACTAATGCATAAAACCCTACAGTTGGCAATGTTATTTGACTTCTATTGCACTATAAATATACCTATTTTGACACTTTATACAATGATAATAGATTTTGGATCCATTGGGTTCATTTCTTAACACAAATTTTACAAAAATATCCAAATATTTATTATATTCATCACCTAAACTGTCATTTGAGTCAATCCACGACTAGTCCTATTGCCATTTTGCTACAATTTTAATCAATATACTAGTTTATTAAATTTAGTCAAGTAGAAATATAATAAACTTATTTCCAAATAAATAGAATTATAGTTAGACAAAGATTCTAAATTTTTGAAAAAATAATTGACAGAGTATCCCCCATAAAATGAATATTTTCTAGGGACTAAGCCACGTCAAGATGTCAAGCATTCAAATCAATCAATAAAAAAACACATAAATAGGGTATGGGTTACAATTATATTGTTATAATTGTAAATATTTATTACAAGATAAAAACTACTCACTTTGAAGAAAATATGAACTATATTATTCTAAGTAATAGGTCTATTAGTTTCTGTCAATAACCGCTATATCTATCTAGCAAATCTCAATTCTATGTTACAAATTACCTAAAATAAAAAATGATAAAATAAAATTCACACCATCAAAATACCATCTTTTATTATTTTCAAGGGTAAGATTGCAAAGAATCATGTGTTCACACACAAAAACAATGACATGCCTAAATCCCATTAGTGACATACATAAAATCATCCTTCAACCCTTCCTCCCCCTACCCAAAAAAAAAAAAATTGAAGAGGCAATATTAAAACCCGGTTGTGGAAATATAACAAACTTATTACCAAGTAAATAAAATTATAGTTAGACAAATGGAAATATAATAAAATTATTGCCAAGTAAATAGAATTATAGTTAGACAAAGATTCTACATTTTTTAAAAAAATTTGACAAAGTATCCCCTATAAATGAACATTTTCCAGGGACTAGTTATAAAACCCCACCCTCAACTATTCTCAGTGAGGGGGAGAGAACATACATTGCATTATTTATGAAATGTGTTATATGTTTGAATTATATGTTTGTGGGTGTATTAGTACCTTGTGTGTAATTTAATTAATTAGCTAGTATGGCAAGTTGCTTCGTTTCACTTGTATATAATATTTAAGTATATATTGGGTTATCTTGTTATTTAATTTTTACTTTACAAGGAACTTAAGGAGAGGATTTTGGTACATGTAGATTTTGGTGTTAGATTAAATCACAAGAGTATTGTGGCCTAATGGTAAGAATGTAGAGGATTTAAATTGATCAATTGAGGGTTTGAATGCGACTTCTTGCTTAGACATCCTTTTGTTTTCCTTTTCTTTTTTTTTTCACTTGGCCGACTAGCTTTCCCTTACAGCTGCCATTTTCCATTTTGGGAGTGAAGCATATACCTTAAGTTTTAATCCTAAAATCTCTCCATATATTATACACTTACCATCTTATGATTTCAACTTTTATTGTTATTCTTTTTACTTAGGCGTATATAAATATATATATACACACACACAGTGTGGTTTCCTTATTTTCTTCCCCTTCAATTAGGGTAGCAAGATTAGTGATAATTATTCACTACAAAAGCTAGAATTTTCTTCCTTTATCATGGAATCCAAGATTGGAAAATCCTTGGGGATTATCTTCTTGTCATAATTAACTTATTCATTTCCTAACAAACCTTTGTTCCTTTCATTCACTAGAATTTTCATATTTTCTCCCCTCGTTAGAGCAATCAGTCCAATTAAGCTCTAGCTCCCTCAATTACCAAACAAACATGTCAACTAGAATAAGTGAGGATTTTTATCTTACCATATCTGAATTATTCCTTCCTTAACCCTTCTTATTTGAATTGAAAATCTCAAAATCTATTTCCTCTAACTGCCAATCTAATAAGCTAATTATAGAAGTTAAATAACTCCTTTATTTCGGCTTTGGCCGAATTCAAGGGAAAGAGCTACGGGAGGAAAATTTTCCTAGCAAAGCGAAAAAATAAATAAATCTCTTTCCTTCTTCAAACAAGGAAATCTACTATACAACTTCCTTTTCAAAATTCCAGCAATCCTTATTGATTTTCTTTCCTCTCTTACATGACAAAATAGCTCCATAACACCCCAACCATTCAGCCAAGCCTTTTTCCTGGCACTCGAAGCCAAAAGCAGTCCACTCTTGCTCAAAGAGAGCCTCAACTCCTCTATTCCCTCTCTACCATTACAAACGAAAGCCACATAACTCACCAGGCCATTCGGCCAGTTGAAGCAGCAACAACACCAAAAGGAAAACAGTCCCTTTCCACTCTACTTTCTCCATTCTTCTCTTCTCCACAAACTAAAACTAGCATACTCACACTATCAAAGCTATTCGGCCTACTTGGACTATAGCAAACCCGAAGCAACATCCCCTCTATTCTTTCTCCATTTTGCTTCCATCAACAAGAAAAGATAGGCTTGCACACCCCGAAACTCTTTTTCCTTTCCCTACTCCACTAGAATCGAAACCCTCTTCCTCCTCCACCCTAACTGAAAAAACACTTCTCTCTCTCTTTCTCTCTCTCTTAGATATTTCCCCTTCAATTAAGAACCTTCTTTTTCTATTCCATCAATCACTCCCTAGGAATCATCTATTCCTTCTTTCACTCAACTAAAATCTCTTTGGGATATTAACTCCCTCTCGGCCACCCACCCCTCTTCCCTTTTGCTTTCTCCACCAAAAATAAGACACATACATACACACAAAATCCTCTCGGCCACCATCTACTCTTTCTCTTGAAACCAAAGAAACTTAGAGGCCTCTTTCTACTCGTGGCTTTCTCTATCTTCTTCACTCAAGGCGAGGTAAGATCCAATCTTCTCTCCTTTCAGCTATCTCTCCATCTTCCTTTTCCTTCTTTTCTAATGCAAGTCAAGATAAGTGTTGTCTCGGTTCCTTCTCCATGTTTTGATCCCATTACTTGATCTTGTCAAGGCTAGTCACGAAGAGACACTTCCCTCATTGTAGCCCATACTCGCAGACTGCCAAGGCTGAGCTAGACTACCCTTACTTTCAAGTAACTTTTTAGTCCCTTATTTGTTATAGACTCATGATTTCTTGATAAAGGCTAGATCTCAGATTCATTAGGGATTGAATTTTGAAATGGTGGGGGTATTTATAGAATATTATTCTAAATAATGTTCAAAATTTTAGGCGACAATACATGTATATTTCAAGATTCATGTATATTCATTAATAGATACATAATATAATTCATGTTTGTATTCTAGATACATGTATATTCATAAATGAATATTTAAATATTCATGTATATACATAGTACATGAATCCAAAGATACCTTCAAGATATAAGATACATTAGTGAATGCATATTTAGTAAATGTATTTGGAACATCCAAGATACATCAATAATTGCCATACTAAAAGTAGGTACATCTCTCACTTTCATCTTTTATAGTGATACATCAAAACAATTTCTTTCATTCACCCATTCATTATTCATACCAAGGTCCAACAACGAACACCAAGAAATAAGAATTTGATTAAAAAAAAAATCATGTCAATGAGTGTTGGATCTTGACCAAGAAAACCAAAGAAGAGGATTTTTATGATTTAGGAATGCATGTAACAAGTGGTGAGATCACTCAAAAAAAAAAAGGGAAAGGAAAAAACTTTAGCCAAGATCCCAGCCGGATCTAGTTAAAGGAACACAGAAGCTAGAAAATGTTGGGATGTATACCCTCTTAAACTAGGTTTCTAATGTAATATTGATTTGTATTAATAAAAGTTTTATTCTTAGAAATTGTTTGTGAATTCTTCTTTACTTTTGTGCACAATTTCACTGAAAAAGACCCATTGTGTTTAAATAAATAGTTCATGTGAATGAAAATCATTCATAGTAAGGTATAGACCATGAGTTACTTAACACATAAACTATTATTCTTAACCGAATGATAAAAATGGGAATCTTATCATGGTAAGGTTATTGTGTTATGAATTCTAAATGTGGAATGGCTTACATTTAACTAATAAGTAATCTTCTCATTTCATAACACAAGTGTATTTCGAATACGTAGAACTAGACTGTAATAGTAGTTTCTAAAAGTACTATATGGTAGAAATCTAGACTACTACTGCTACAGCGTGGACTTATACTCTATAACTTGAGTATGAGTTGGTGGTCTGACGAAGCAGGTAGCGTATGCTTTAATGTATTATAATTGAGGTTCTATTGTAGGCCAGATGTGAAACCCCACCTAAAGCCAACTTTAGAGTAAGGGGAATGGGATGCATATCATGTCATCATGTATAAAAATATACTTTTTGAATGATTTTATGTGTCTTAAAATTGTGGTTTATAGGTTAAATGGCTTATTTATGCTTGTTGGGTAGAAATGGTAAAAAGGCAATTTTGCTTGAAGTCAAAATAGGACGATGACTTGAGGGTTTAGATAAAAAGAATATTTGGGTGAGAAAATAAGAACAAAAGTTATTGTAGTTAAGTGGTTAGAGTTTGGTGACTTAATCTCTAAGGTCTTGAGTTCAAACCCCATCATTTAAGTTTTATTCATGATTATTTTAATTATGTTTGAATTTTTTATTTTCTAACATTCCCTAAAGATAGGAATGTTGTCTTAAGGGAGACATAAAGGTAATGTCTTGATCATGTGATCATGTCCTAAAAAGAATTCTAGAGGAATTATTGGTCCCTTTAATTTAGCTAGTCTTGTCCTAACCTTTTTGAAATTTAAACTATCCTTACTTCATTAATCCAATTTTTTTTTTCAAAAATTCTATGATAAATCCCTAGAATTGAAATTTGAAATCAGCTCTTGAGGGATAGGGAATGGTTGAAAATAAGGAGGAGAACTAGGAAGGGATTCTAAGAAAAAGAAAACACCATAGCTATACCTTCAAATTCCATATTCATCTTGTTCATGTTTGGTAAAGGAAAATCTGGAAAAAATTTTAGAATTTTTGCAAAGCTGTTTTTGAAAGTTTTAGCCAACTCTCTTACCCAATTACTGCCAAAAAAATGGTCATTTCATGTAAGGTTGAAGGCTGAAAATTCAGTGGATTTTCGGACTGCACAACCTGTCCAAAACCAGAATTTTTCTTCAGCAATTTCACTGCATTGAAGCTGAATTTTGAAGCCACCTTTAGGTCATAAGAACCACTGGAACTTCCTCTATTTTTCTTCAGGAGAAAGGCTAGAAAACCATCATTAAAAGACCTTCAAATACCCTCAAGAACCAGCTACAAATCGGGTCAAAGAAAGTAGAAAATTCTGCATCAAAATCATCTCCATTCCAAGTGCTCTTGAAGCATTAAAAACCAGAAACTTTCCAGCTTGTTTTCTCAAGGCAAGGCCGAAATTCTTCACTCAAAAACCTCTACAATTTGGACCTTGTTCATCCATGGGTTGAACCCCTTGGCCTCCACACTAACCTTGAATGTTTGGATTCCATAATCACACCTCAAAAAGCTCCTAAAATTTCTCTATCCAAAACTCATTTGAACTTCAAATTAAATTCCACATTTTTGCTCCATTAAAACACTCTTGTAGCAAGTGATCAAACCAGAAATTCTCTGCCATTATAGACCAATTTTCGGCCAGATTTATAAACTGAACAACCCTCCATTCTTTACATTAAGCCTAGCTTGTTCAGTCTTACACCATTAAAGAACAAAAGACCTTCCATGAACAAACTCTATTAACTAATCCTTTACATCAAACAACTCCTCATTTTCTTCCATTTGAATTTTTTAAAAAAAAAAAAAGAAAACTTCTCTCTCATTCTTGATAATTGAAACTGCTATCTACACCAGGCCATTCGGCCAACAACAATTCTAGCAATTCTCAAAGCCATTTTCTCTCAAACTCTCTCAAGAACACCAAGAACACACACATCTCATCTTCAAGCCTAAACCTATTCTAAACACTTCCAATCACTCCCAAACACTCCAGATCACCCATATTCAGCCTATAGTTCATTTCTGGCCTTTATAACACTAAATCACGCAAAACAGAATTTTTGAACGGATCAAAACCAACTTTTTTGTTGAAGGTTCCAAGAACACCAAAAGGTAAAATAAGAACAACCTCCTTGTTCTTTCTCTTCTACTCAACTTCTAATATTTCTTTCTAATGTCATTCGTCTCTCTCTCTCTCTCTCTGCCAAAATAGTGATGATCAACCATGGCTATTTTCCGAACCACTAAAGGCTCTCAAGCTCATATGGATCTTCTCTAACCAGGGAAGCTCTCATCAAAGCGATCATCCATTAAGTATTTTTTCTTAAATCTTCCTTTTTAATTTCTGGGTTCATGACTCCTAAATGTTGATAGGATGATTAAATAGAGTAGGGGTTGAGTATATGTATGTGGATGAAGGGGATGAAGTTAGAACATGAGAGTTGAAATATATGATTAAGCCTTATGAATTTTTCTTTTGAATTAATATATGCTCATCATGGTTAATGAGATTTGGGGATGTTTTGATGTATGATAGATATTATAACACCAATTGTGATTAGACTTTTATGTTCTTCATTTTCAATAAAGCCATGGAAGATGATTATGCTTAGAAGGAGATTGGCCATGTAATAGTATATGTTGATTCAAGTATGTGTTCATGAATGGACTAGCATATTATTTATTATTCAGGAATATGTTCATAGATCTTTCCTAACAATAGAAAATTATAGGAAAAACTAGTTTCTATTAATTCCAGAATTATTTTGCTAACATTATTGTTATTAATTTAATTAGAATTATTATTTGGTTTAGGCTATAAAATCCGGGAAAAAAAAACATCAAGTAGGTGGAAAAGAATATTATTTTAAAATATCATTATTTTAATAGTTAAATAAATAAAATCTTTTATTAATATATATATAATAAAATATTAGAATTAATCAAAACCAAATGGCCTTGCAGACCATATTAATTAGCTTTACTAAAACTTTTACCTATGTCTATAAATATTATTTATATTAAAATTTATTTATTATTTATTAATTAAAAATAAAGTATAATTCATTT
This sequence comes from Voacanga thouarsii, assembly GCA_026120185.1. Lineage (NCBI taxonomy): Eukaryota > Viridiplantae > Streptophyta > Magnoliopsida > Gentianales > Apocynaceae > Voacanga > Voacanga thouarsii. The sequence goes on along the minus strand of JANUWF010001127.1, from coordinate 1,556,542 downwards.
ATTATTAATTTTATTAGTTATTTATTATTTATTAATTAAAAATTAAAAATTAAAGTGTAATTTATTATAATAATAATACTATTTAAATATTACTATTTACCAATATTATTTAAGACTTAGGATTATTCAATATTTAACACTAGTTTATTTATTAGCAATAATACTCATAATTTATTATTTAGAACTATAACTTATTATTATTTTATAACCCCTATTTATTTTATCAAGTTAGATTTATTTTATAAAATACTTTATCAACTAGTATTAAAAGCTTAAGACATTATGGTCATAGTTAGTTGTGGTTGTGACTAGTTGAATTAAGAATTATTTATGCGAGATAGATATGGTCCGAAAGTTGTTTTATGCCTTGTGTTTACCCCAGGCGAGGTTAGGTTGACTTTGGAAGACTTTTGAATCCAAGAAGAGCAAGAGATCAGGTAAGTTTCTGCATGGAATCATTTGAAGACCAAAGTTAATGCGGCAAGCCAAACTCAATATACACAAATATTTGTTCTGAAAAGGCAATTAAGGACAATTTTCTTTTTTTTTTTCAATCAGGCAAACCATTTGAAATTAAACAAGCAATTTTATACACAAATGCTAAACTTTTTCTAAAACTCAACTTTGGCAAGAATTTTAGAAATCTTAATTGCTATTTTCAAGTAAATCATTGTATGATCATTTTTCTCCCAAGTGGAACAAATAACGTCGAGTACTCAATAAGGGTAGACTACCGGGACTAGTCTTTGAAGGGTTAGGGTAAGTCTCTTAGTAGGTGGCTACCTCTGAGGGGTGAGTCATTCCCGGATAGGATGCCAGACCTGTAGGTCATACCGGTCCGAGCTAGCAAGTTCAGTCAAGTAGACTGTGTGTTTTCGGAGTGGACAACTGGTAAGTTTAGATGTAGAGATAGATGAGTATCTCACCCAGTAGGCCGTACACCTACTTTGTGTCAGCATGCTCAACGTTTGGCATTCTGATTGTTATATTGCCATGGTGCACAAAGTGTGGTGCCATGGCTACCTCTTTTGGGTGGTTGTATTTATTGTGCATATGTATGTTTTGGAAAGCAAAACATCACCCTTTATTTATGACATTTATTTAATACTTGTCAGCACTTTCTTTTATGAAATATTTACAACTTACATACATGAACTGCTTTACCTGAAACACTCAAAGTACACACAAACTTACTGAGATTTTTATCTCACCACATTTTATACCATGTTTTCAGGTCGATCCTACTGTGAATATTGTTAGCTAGAATGTTGCCTATATCTTGAAGACTCTTTGTTATTTTTCCTATGTATTGCCTTTGAGAAATAGTAGCAGACATTTAGTTTTGAATTTGTTCATGTATTGCTAGGTTGTGATAAGTTAAATTCTAAAGTATTTCTTTTATTTTATTTAGTGTGTCCTAGTTATAAAAACCCCTTGTCCTGTGGATGCAGCGACATCCCTAGCCCTAATGGGGCATAGGTAGTGGGGTGTTACACCAATATACTTGTATGTTGGGTATATGTAACTATTTAGTCAAGACAAACTTGTACAAGATAGTTTATATGCTATATCGCCCCTTGTGATTGTCCGAATGATCTAAATATTCAGGGCCCTAGGGAACATGACTTGGATATTTACTTTAGGGTAGCTCCCTTGGAAAGCGAAAATATTCCAAGAAGTCATGAATCACTGGACTAGAATCCTAAGAATGGTAGATGTCTTTTAGAAAGGTGTTAGTACATTTTTTTCCTCTCTAAATGAACAATGATGTGTAGAAGGGTATTTTAGTTATTACACCTGTAGGTCGGAGACATCGCTAACGCAACATTGTCTTTGGGATCAATATTTTCTTATGTTGATATTAAAAATTATTTAAAATGAAAAATATAACTATTTATATAGTATGGATATTTTGGTCATTTTAATAGCCAAGGCGATGTGTCTTTTTGGTTCTCGGAATAGCCCATAAGTCCTAATTAATTTTGGGTTCAGAAAATAGTATCAGTTAAAGAGAATTTTATTTTATTCAGAAATTTTAATTTATTATTAGACTAGAATAAAATAAAATAACGAGAGAAATTAAATTAATTTTATTATCTGATTTAATTGGTTAATTAATTATTCAGGACCTAAGTCCAAATTGAATAATTGAAAAAATTAACCTAGGCTTAAAATAGATGAAAGGCTTGAATAATTATTTTGGTTTATTTAGGCTCATTAATTATTTATTGGGTTATTTTTATAATCCCATAAAAATAAATAATTAATTTTTATTATTTTTTGGCTCATTGGGTCTACGAAAATAATAAAAATATTAATGGCCAAATAGCCTGGACCAAAGATTTTTTTTGTCATTCACAAAACAGAAGAGTTTAGGATGACCTAAACATCTTCTGTTGATAACTTCCGATTGTTTTGAAAAACTAAAACTTTGGTATTTTTGTTATCAAGAAAAATAACAGTGTGTTTTTGGTGATATACATCTGTGAACAAGAGGGAAAAAAAACCCTCCCGGAAGCTTTTCTATTTTTTTTTCTCTGTCATCTTCTTCTTGTTTTTTTTTTCTTGATTCTGCTAATTAATAGCAAAGAGTCAAGAGGTTTTGAGACTATGATTCCTTACCTATGTTGTTTCACCAACAAAGTTTTAAGCAGTGGAATATTCTGAGATTTAAAGAGCTTGTGCGTTCATGCTAAGGAGGAGTAGAAGGATAGCGGGATTTGAACCAGAAGCATCAACGAGTCGAGAAGAAGAGATCCCTGTGGTTCAGACGACTTCTTCAGAGCCAAAGAAATTATTAAAGCGCAGAGGTACTAAACAAAAATTTTCTTCTGATGTGTTCTTTGTGCCTTTTTTTTTTTTCTTCTTTTGTTTACAGCATGCATGTTTTTCCTTTATATTTTCAAGCTTCAAGTGGTATCAGAGAAGAAGTTTGATTGGCTTAACAAGCATGTTAGTCTAATAAAAATGGCCAAATAATTGTTCTCTGATTGAGGTTGTGATCCTTCGCTGTTTATGGTATGGGATAGTGCTCTATGAGCTTCACCGTTGAGGTTTAGAAACTTTTTGTAATTGTAATTCTTTGCACAGCAATCGTGTAAACCCGAGTTTTAAGGGTATATGCAGATGTTGTTTTTGTTTTGATTAAAATCTATATCAAAAATGCTGTCTATTGACATCGCAAAGAATAGTTGCAGAAGACCTCTGAAGAAAAAGTACAGAAAAAAAATAGGAAGAACTATGCATGGAGCCGCTAGGTGAAGCCGAGCCGTGCTGCATGTGGTGTGGCTCGTTGTGCTTGGAGCTGTGGGACTGCTCGCCGAGCCGCGACTTGAAAGCCGCAGCAAGGCACCGAGCCGAGGTAGGTTCGGTGTTATGCAAAGCATCCTAGGGAGGATGCAAATCTGGTCACAATTGTGACCAGATTTCATGGGGCGGGTGCAAGCGCTGGCTGGTCGGGTGGTCCATGGGTTATGATCTAGTGTGGCGGGTGAACAGACCAAGAGAAATTTTTTTTTTTTTTTTCTTTTTGCCCTTGTAATTTTTGTGCAATTTCTTTTTCATTTTTTGTCCCATATTAGGTGAAGTTATTATTTTTACAATAGTTAATATTCATTAATATTTTGCATGAAAAATAATAGTATATGAATTTAGGATTAAACAAAATAATTAATTAATTTAATTAATGTGTTTAATTTAATTATTTGGACACTTAGGTTTACAAATAGAAAAGTATAAAAACGTTTACAATTTTCTAGCATTCTATATATTTTAATCCCTATATGCATGTTTTCTCAAAGACCAAAGTCTTTGGGAATTTTTTTTTACACAAAAAAAATATTTTTCTTTCATTAAATGATTAATTTTAAGTTAAACAAAAATTAATCCTTGGTTATTTTCTTAAAGGTTTTTTATCCTTGACATAGAAAATATTTTAGATTTAAAAGTTTTTGTAAATTAAAATGAAAAACCATTTTAATATATTTTCTCAAATAAAAATTATTTTTGTCAAATAAAAACTTGAAATCAAAATCTCTAGAAAGTTTTAATGGAAATTTTTGACATTATTAAGTTTCTAAGTTAAATAAAATTAATCCATGGAAAAATTTCTCAAATGATATAAACCTTGACATAAAAATTTTCGTGAGTTTAGATATTTTAAGTTAAAAGAGAACTTAATGAAAAGTTTTAAATAATATTTTTCTAAGAAAACTCTTGTTTTAGAAACTAAGTGGAAGGAGAGTTCCAACAGCCTCACGGCTTCCATCACAATCCTTATTAGAGATCGTAGGTCTCCTCGCGTCACCCTGGGAGTGAACCTGTATAGGATGGAGATACTACAAAAATCTAAAACTAATGAAATGATGTAATTAATAACTCAGGACACATACTATAATCGGTCAGCCCACGTTGGAGGATATAGTGTGAGGTATGTCCGTAGGAAATAAGAAGAAATGGCCATCCCCTCGATAGAGTTATCTTCTAGATCATAACTAGAAAAAAATAATTTATGGTGGTTAACACACTTAACTTAAGAAACTGTTAATCTTCCCAATAAACTATATCATTTTTTCTAAGAGCAATTTAATCATGTTAAAAATAATAGTGATGTGGTTAACTATTATCAGTTTAATATAAGGATAAAGTGCACAAAATTATTTTGTTTTTTCACAAAACTGAGAATTTCTTTTATTTTCGATTTTCGAAAATAGTTGGTAGAGATTCTTTCAATCCCTTAGCCATTATTCTTCGAGAGAATAAGCTAACGAATCCTAACTATGTGGATTGGAAAATGAACTTGGACATAATACGCATAGTTGATGAGTATAAGTATATCCTCTAAGAAACCTACCCTAGTATCAGGGAGAATTCCACCGAAGATGAGCGAGAGGCTGAGAAGGCATGGAAGAAGGATGACGAAATGGCATGCTGTACATGTTAGCCTCTATGTCTAATGTGCTTCAACCCAAACATGAGCATATTGCAACTGCGTATGACATAAGGACAGCTTTAGCCACGATGTTCGTAGACAAGAGCCGGCTCACAAGGCAGGAGGCTCTTCGAACAATCATCAATACCAAAATGGCTGAGAGAGTATCAGTCAAGGAGTATATGCTCAAAATGATTGCTACTTTCAAGGAAGCGGAAGTCTTGGGAGCTGTCAGTGACCCTAAGAGCCAAGTGGACTGAAGGCAAAACATGGCAAAACGAAAAATGCACAGTTGCATGCTAATGAAAATAGAGCACATGCAGAAACAAAACGGAAGAAAATTTTTAATACCTCTTTGCAATTTCACTAGTCTAGGGGGTGCCGGCACTTCGATCTGAATTGCTTCTGGTTCTGAGATAGATTTTTAGGCTGTTGTCCCACAAGCCAACAGCTTCTTCTGGGCATCAACGCTAGTTCTCTTGGCTATCGGAATATAATCCCGCCTGAAAATGCTTGGTGAAAGCTATGGATGAAGGATGATCTTTCTACTCCAACTAAATGCTATTGAGCATTAATTAGTTGCCTATTCTTGTTCTCACAGAGAACAGAGAACGCACGGGAGAGAAAGGAAGAGTAGACGTCGTAAGGTTTGAGCAGGAAAAACAAAACCTGCTATTTTCAACCTCTTCTATTACCTTCTGAATGCTAACAACCTTAACGATAGGTTATTATCCAAGCATTCAAAAATCAAACAGAAGTCCTAAGGCCCACGTCATGTTAAGCCATTAAATAGACCTTTGGACCTATGGCCCAATTCATTGGGTTAAACCTTTAATTTAATTTAACTATTTCTGGACTAATAAAAGCTCAATAATTAAATTAATTAAATAACTCAATGGACCGATATAAACCTCAAGCATTGGTCTAGTTCATTGGGTTTAGCATTTAATTTATTTTAATTATTCCTAGATTAACACAAGCTCAATAATTTAATTAATTAAATAACTCAAATGGGCCAATATATAGTTCTCTCTTTTTGGACCTTTTATTTTATTCTAACCAAATAAATAAACCAGCTTATTCGAATAAAATAAAATCCATTTAATATAAGATCAATCTCTCAACCCAAAATCATCAGGACTTATGGGCTATTTCGAGGACCAAAAGACACATCGTCTTGGCTACTAAAATAATCAAAATATCCCTACTATAAAAATAGCTATATTTTGTATTTCATATATTTCCTAATATCACCATAAGAAAATATTGACTCCAAGGATAATGTTGCGTTAGCAAAGCCTCCGACCTACATGTGTAATGACTAAAATACCCCTCTACACATCGCCGTTCATTTAAAGAGGAAAAGTGTACTAACACCTCTCCAAATAACATCTATCATCCTTAGACCTCTAGTCCAATGATCCACAATTCCTGGAATATTTTCTCTTTCTAAAGGAGCTACCCTAAAGCAAACACCGAAGTCATGTTCCCTAGGATCTTAGATATTTAGATCATTCAAATAGTCACAATGGGCAATATAGCGCAGAAGTTATCTTGTACAAGTCTATTTTAACTATCTAGTCACATATACCAACATACAAGTATATCGACTCTACGATAGAACCTTAACTATAGCATATCAAAGTACATGCTTCTAGCTTCGTTAGATCACCAACTCATACTCAAAAAGTAGAGTATTAGTCTATGCTGTAGGAGTAATAGTTTGAGTTTCTTCTAAATAGTACTTTTAGAAACCACTATTACACGTTTTGTTCTAGTATTCGAGATATGCTCATATTATGAAGTGAGTGGACTACTCACTAGTTAAAGGTAAGTCATTCCCCATTTGAAATTCATAACACAATTACCTAAATATGATAAGATTCTCATTCTCACCAATCGGTTAAGAATAAACGTTTATGTGTTAAGTAACCCGTGATCTATACCTTACTGTGAAAGATCACCATTCACATGGATCACTTACTTAAACATAATCAGTCATTTCCAAACATAAATCTTGCACAAATAAAATGTAAATTCACAAATAAATTTTTGAGAATAAATAAATTGGATAATTACATTAAAAACCTAGTCTAGATGGCATATATTCCAACAACTCAAATCTCTACCAAGCTCTTTTACTCAGTTCAAGTTGAACTACAATATGAACATGTTAACTATGAGTTTAACTGAATAAGAAAGAGTTCCGGGTGACAGAGAAGGTCATGAAGCCACTAGCAAAGGCTATGATGGCTTCTTCTTCAAGAATTGGGCCCAGCCCAAAAAGTTCATGAAAAAGAAGGGTAATGCAATACCCCAGTCCAAGTCTCAACCCAAAGATAAATCCAAGGGTAAATGCTTCAAATGTGAAAATAAGGGACACTATAAAAAGAAGTGTCCAGATTTTCAAGTCAAGAAAAATCCCACGGGTAATGTTTTCTATCTATAGTCTATATCAATAGTTGGATCAACTTCCACTTAAATTGTTGATTCAGGAGCCACTAATCACATCTGTAACTCCTTGTAGGGGTTTAGAAAGATAAGAAGACTCCAGAAGGGTGAACATAAACTACGCGTGGGAATTGGAGCACAAGTATGAGCCTTTGCAGTGGGAGAACTAGAACTAGTTTTTTATTATAATAGAACAGTAGTATTGAATATTTTATTTGTTCCTGGTTTTAGACAGAATTTGATTTCAGTTGCAAAACTAATAAATCAAGGATATTCTATCTCTTTCCATTCTGGTATAACTATCAGTAGAAATGGAGCAGTTTTGTATACTGAGCACATATATGGAAACCTATTCTTCATTAATCCTATTAACAATCAATTAAACAACACTCAATCTAAACTTTAAATAGGAAAAGAAAGATCAATGTCAATGACTCATATCTTTGGCATCTAAGATTGGGTTATATTAACTCAATCAGGATTCAAAGATTAATCTATAATGGGCCTTTGGGCTCATTGAGATTGAAAAGTTTACCTCAGTGTGAATCCTATCTTATAGGAAAGATGACCAAAAGGTCATTTACCCAAAAGGCGAATAGAGCCAAGGAAACATTGAATCTTGTTCACACTGATGTGTGCAGTCCTTTTTTTACACTAGCAAGAGGGGGGTTGATAGGAGTTAAAATCACCATTCTTTTCCTAGCTATTTGAGGTTGTTTTAAGATACATTTATTGTAATAACTAGGCATATTCCTTCCTATTTGATATTTTGCTTGTGAAATGTGTTTTTGATAAATATGTGCAGATTTAAGTTAACATCGAGCATAAAGTACACACAACCAGAGTAGACCTAGCGCCAAGCCCAGCCAATGGACCAGGCGCCAAGTCCATTTTGCTCCAACAGAAGAAATTGAGCAAGCTTCAGGGGAATTCCAGAACAAACCTGGCGCCAGGTCTGGCAAGTGCATCTGGCATCACGTCCAGTCTGCCTGCTAAGGAGAAATGTCCAAAAACAGAGCAAAAATAAGAGAAGAACAGAGTTCACCTAGCACTAGGTAGGTCAAAGATACCCGGCGCTAGTAACGCTCTGGAGGCGAATATTTTGTACACGGAATTAGGGCTTATTCAATGATTTTGGTATTTTCTTACTCTTACTCGGCCAAGACTTCCTTAGCCACAAAATTGGCATCTAAGAGGCCTATAAAAGCACAAGTAAACACAAGGGTTGGATATACAAGAGAGGGAGGTGAATTAAAGAGTAGAAATTCTGAATCTCTCATTGAATGAGAAATTCACCCAAATTAAGGAGGATTGTTTAAGAGAGTCTTCAAGGAAGAAGAAAGAGGCTTGTCTATGAGTGCTTTATTTTCTCTTTATCTTTTTTTCCTTTAGCAATGATTATTCAATGTTTTGATTGTAATTTAACATTATTTTGGGATTCATGATGTTGTGTTAATTTAGCTCTTTGATTAATTAATTGTCATCTTTGGTGTTTGATGTTGTGTTAATTTAGTTCTTTTTCTTCAAAGGACTGTCTAAAATCTTAAGAAGAAAAAGATAAAATGAGTAAGATTCCCTATGCTTCAGTTGTGGGAAGTCTTATGTACACCATGTTGCACACTAGGTCAGATATCTGCTTTGTCGTAGGCTTAGATAGCAGATATCAGTCAAACCTGGGGGAGATTTATTGGCAAGCTGTAAAGTATATTCTCAAGTACCTTAAGTGTACAAGAGATTATATGTTAGTTTACGTAGCTAATGACTTAGTTCCTACAGGATACACAGACTCAGATTTCTAGGTGGATAAGGATGAAAGAAAATCCACTAGTGGATATGTCTTCACCTTGTCTGGAGGGGCTATTTCATGGAGGAGTATTAAGCAATATTGTATTGCTAACTCAACTATGGAAGTTGAATATGTGGTAGTTTCGGAGGCATCTAAAGAAGCATTTTGGCTCCGAAAGTTCCTTTTAGAATTTAGAGTCGTGCCACAGATGGACAGGTCGATTGTGATTATTGCTACAATACTAGCACGGTCTCACCATCCAAAGAACCCAGGAATCACAAAAAAGAAAAGCACATTAAGAGGAAGTACCATCTAATCCAGAATTTCATCTAGAGACAGGAAGTCGTAGTGGAACAGATTACCTTGAAGAATAATCTAACAGATCTCTTCACCAAACTTTTAGTTAAGAGAGTCTTTAGAAGACACTTAAACGCCATAGGAGTAGGCATCTTTAGACTTACTTAGTCTTACATGCAAGTAGGAGATTGTTAGGATGTATACCCTTTTAGACTAGGTTTCTGATGTAATTTTGATTTGTATTAATAAAAGTTTTATTCTCAAAAATTATTTCTGAATTCTCTTTACTTTTGTGTACAATTTAGCTGAAAAAGACCCAATGTGTTTAAGTAAATGGTTCATATAAATGGAGGTCTTTCACAGTAAGGTATAGACCATGGGCTACTTAACACATAAACTATTATTCTTAATCGAATGATGAGAATGGGAATCTCATCATGGTCAAATTATTGTGTTATGAATTCTAAATGTAGAATGGCTTACTTTTAGCCAATGAGTAGTCTTCTTATTTTATAACACAAGCGTATTTCGAATATGTAGAACTGAACCGTAGTAGTGGTTTCTAAAAGTATTATATAGTAGAAACCTAGATTACTATTGCTACAGCGTGGACTTATACTCTATAATTTGAATATGAGTTGGTGATGTGACAAAGCTAGAAACGTATACTTTGATGTATTATAGTTGAAGTTCTATTGTAGGGCTAATATACTTGTATATTGGGTATATGTATCTAGTTAGCCAAGACAGACTTGTACAAGATAGCTTATATACTATATCACCCCTTGTGGTTATCCGAATGATCTAAATATCCAGGACTTAGGAAATATAACTTGAATATTTACTTTTGGGTGACTCTCTTGGAAAGCAGAAATATTCCAAGATATCGTGGATCATTGGATTAAAAACCTAAAAATGGTAGATGTCTTTTAGAGAGGTGTTAGTACACTTTTTCTTCTCTAAATGAACGGCGATGTGTAGAAGGATATTTTAGTCATTATACCTGTAGGTCGGAGACATTGCTAACGCAGCATTGTCTTTGGGTCAATATTTTCTTATGGTGATATTAGGACATATTTAAGATGCAAAATATAGCTATCTATATAATAGGGGTATTTTGATCATTTTAGTAGCCAATGCAATGTGTCTTTTTGATTCTCGGAATAGCTCATAAATCCTAATTAATTTTGGGTCGAGAAAATGATCTCAATTAAAGAGGATTTTATTTTTTTCAGAAAGTTTAATTTATTATTGATTGGAATAAAATAAAAGGACGAGAAAATCTTAATTAATTTTATTATCTGGTTTAATTAGTTAATTAATTATTCAGTGCCTAAGCTCATATTGAATAATTGAAAAAATTAACCTGGGCCTGAACTAGATGAAATGCTTGAATAATTATTTTGATTTATTTGGGCTTATTAATTATTTATTGAGTTATTTTTATAAGCTCAGAAAAATAAATAATTAATGTTTATTATTTTTAGACTCATTGGGTCTAGAAAAAATAATAAAAATATTAATGGCCCAATAACTTGGACCAAAAGAATTTTCTGACATTCACATAATAGAAGAGTTTAGGATGAGCTAAATATCTTCGGTTGATAACTTCTGAATTTTTTGAAAAACTAAAACCCCAGTGTTTTTGTTATACAAAAAATAATGGTGTATTTTTTGTAATATACGTCTGTGAACAAGAGGGGAAAAAAAACCTCCCAGAAGCTTTTCTATTTTTTTTTTCTCTCTTCTTCTTCTTCTTGTTTTTTTTTTTTTTTTCCTTGATTCTACTAATTAATAGCAGAGTCAAGAGGTTTTGAGACTGTGATTCCTTACCTATATTGTTTCACCAACAAAGTTTTAGGCGGTGGGATATTTTGAGATTCAAATAGCTTGTGCATTCATGCCAAGGAAGAATAGAAGGATAGCGGAATTTGATCTAGAAGTATCAACGAGTTGAGAAGAAGAGATCCTTGAGGTTCAGATGACTTTTTCAAAGTCAAAGAAATTATTAAAGCGCAGATATATTAAACAAAAATTTTCTTTCCGATGTGTGCTCGGTGCATTTTTTTTTTTTTTTTCTTTTTACTTATGTTTACAGCATGTTTTTCCTTTATATTTTCAAGCTTCAGAGAAGACGATGAACAAGGTAAAGAAAATTGGCTAGAGAGAGAAAAGAGTGTTTCGGCCCCACCCCCCCCCAAAAAAAAGTACAAAGTAACATATTGCAGTACCGTAAATCCTATCTTTCTACAGTACTTTCTATGCTAGACCTATTAGCGCCAAGGCCAATTATCATAACGGCAAGACATCTAACAACCGCAATCACAGGACGATCACCACCAACTAGCAGATAGATTATAAGAAGATATTCAGGCTTTTTCTAAGAGATTGCTTTAGCAAATTTTGTTTCTTGACTTCTACAGCTGAAGAAACTAGTAATCAAAAAGCGCAAAAAAAAAAAAAAAAGGGAAGAAAAAGAGCTATATCTGTCACGATTGTGAACACATTTAGTCTAATATTTAGGGTTAATCTAAGCTTTTAAATGATGGATTTATTAGTGGACTCTAAATTTATTTAAATTTTCATTCAAAATGGATAGATTTTCAAAAGCAAATCGTATGTAAAGAGTTATTTGACATCAATCGAGAGAAGACGAGAGAATAATATATTTAAAGTGGGGCCACAATTAGTGGGACTGTCTTAACCCTTGTTTCCTACAAAGTGAATGAAATCTTTGCCCAAAAAAAAAAAAATACAAAAACTTATTTTTTTTTACGAATTTTATTTGCAGCCCAATGTCGTATAAAAATTACCCAACCTTTTGTTACGAAATATATGAAATTGTAGGTAGATAGGTATATTAGTGACGAACTAGATCGTTGCCAAAGAAAAATCACCAAGAAACTATTGCTAATTTTTTAACTTTACAAATTTAAATAAAATTGATGGCTACAATATTCATCTAAACGACCATATTCACTTGATTAGTCCCTAATTATCAAAATATATACTTATTAAATTTATTTATTTTGAATTATTCATAACAAATTGTAATTAATCTTACTACTATTTTAGAAATAGTTTAAAGTCAATCTTCTTTTACATAGAAGTTATAAATTTCATTTTAATTATTCTTTTGTAAAATTTTCTTGTGCATTCATTTGGGCTTAGGCTTTCTTCTCATAGCTAATCCCCCATTCGTTACTACGGCACGGAAATATGCACCAAGCCCAATAAGCCCAAAACAATTTTTAACTAGAGTAGACACCACGGCCCAACACTGCAAGCCCAAATTCCCTTTCCCATCCTTTCTCTACACCCCGGTACAAAAGCCCATTACTTACGCGCCAAACCCTAAACCTCTTCTCCGGTTAAAGTGCCTCTGGTCTCTCTCTCAGCAACCATCTCCACCGCATCCCGGCGGCCACATTCTGGAGCAAATCCCTATCCTAACCAAGACGGTGAAATTATGGCAAGTACATTTTAGTCCAATTATCTTTCGGTGGATACTTGTGACGTTTTTCCTCTTTTTGAATTACTTTTGAAATGGCTCATCGTAACTGAGAACTTTTTAGTGATAACTACAGTTCAAAATATCTATCTTGGATGATAAACAGCCTCAAATGCTTTTTTCTTGGTAATTTTTGGGAAAATGTTTTGTAACAATTTATTTCCTTTTGAGATGGTGGCTTTTGGTAATCACACCTAAGGTGGTACCCCATCTTTTTGCGTCTTTATATATATGTCTCTGGTTAATTTAAACTGGCTTGAGTAATATACATCTGAGCAGCAGGCAATGGGGTATCTGGGTTGTTTTCCCATCGAAACATGGAGTATGATTACCAATTTTTTGTTGTTTTTTGCTTGACTCGTTACTCTCACCGTCTTGAGCATATTTTGTACTAAAAATGCTGATGATGACACCCATTACAGGCAGCTGCAAGGCCAAGATCACAGGCTCAGAGGCCTCCAGCTGGAGATGATGAGGGCTTGGATCCTACGGTAGCTATTTCCTATGTTTTTGCCTTGTTGAGCTTTCCTTCTCCCTGAGCTATCCATTTTGGTTGTGTACGTAGTTCATTTTCTTATTCTTGCTTTGCAGCAATACTATGAAAATAGGCTTAAAGTCCTTGCAGCTCAAAAGGAAGCTGGGAAAAATCCATATCCTCACAAGTTCTTTGCTTCGTTGTCTGTACCTGAGTATGTAAAGAAGTATGGAAGTTTAGAGAGTGGGGCACATCTTGAGGATGTTGAAGTGTCTTTGGCTGGTACTGAGACATTTTCTTAATTTGAGTGTAACTAGTACTTCCTCCGTCCCCTTTTATCTGTCCATTTTAATTAAGACTTTTGTCCCAATTTATTTGTTTCATTAGCAAATCAAGACATTATTAATTGCTATTTTTTCACAAATACCACTCTTTAATACAATGAATATTGTGCACTTGTAGTGGAAAATAAAAGTAAATTAAATATGCTTACAACGCATAAAAGTTTGGAATTTGATTACTCATTAATAAAGAGAGAATTCTTTGAGGGTAACGTAGGAAATGTTAATTAATTAACCGAAAAATCATATTTTTCTTAAAACTTGTGAATCGATTAAAATAGACAGATAAAAAGGGACGGAAGGAGTAATATTATACCTTTTCTGTTTTCTATCTTTGTTGGCACTGAGTTTGTCTTTTCACAGGCCGTCTTATGAACAAAAGATCATCATCATCCAAACTATTCTTCTATGATTTACATGGTGGTGGTGCAAAAGTTCAAGTTATGGCTGATGCAAGGTAGCTTACTTCCTGATTTTTTATTTGCCCGGTTCGTGCCCATATCCCATATGGGGTTCAAATTCACTTTTTTTTTTTTTTTATTCAATAAGTAATATACTTCAGAATCTTTTTTTTTTTTTTGTGGGGGGGGGGGGAGACAAATATTCTGATGGACTCTTGAAGGAGAAATACTTTTTTTTTTTTTTTTAAGTTAATACTTCTTCTTTCCTTGGTTAAATGTTACTATCTTTTTAAACATGTTAACTTTTAAGAAATCTACTTTTTGTAGCTAAACATATAAGCAAACTTAACCTCACCCGCAATGGTTGAATATGAAGAATTAATTGTTTACCCAATTGGTATTTTTGCCTATTGTTAATAAAATGATGATGAAATAATCATTCTCAAGCATATACCTTTTCCCACTATACCTGTATTTCCAAGAAGACTTTTAGAAACTTTCTCTTCCAGTGAATTTTCCTAGCATTTTTGGAAGAGTTGACTGACCATGAAATGGAAAAGTAGAGAATTTTTTTTTTTATCTATTTTGATAAATAATCAATAAGAATGTCTGAGCTGAAAGATAGCATTGTTTTGTAATTTTGAGTCAATTTTAATCTCTAAGGATCAACTGTGGACACCAATAACCATGTAAGTTTGGAGCAGATCTGATAGGAAACTGGAAAATGATACCTAATTTTAATTTGGATCCTTAATATTTTACTGCATCTTAAGTGTAGCTTTCCGGATATGATTTTAATATGCACAGGCAATAGCTGTGACCAATTAAGAAAGCAGAGGACTTGCCTTTGACATTGCCATTTGAAGTGTTCTCGTGCAGTTTGGGCAATTGCTTTTTGTTTTTGTCATTGGCAATCAATCAGTAGGGATTTTAGTTCTAGTTGCTCCTTTTGACTGCACATAGCATTCTCTGTTCATCATTACTTTTCTAAATGGAGGACTTGCCTTTGCGACTGCCATTTGCAGTGTTGCTGGTGCAGTTGGGGCAATTGCTTTTTTTTTTTTTGTTGTTGGCATCATGTTAGTAGGGGTTTCTGTTCTAGTCTTTCCTTTTGACTGCACATATCTTTCTTTGTTATTCCTAGTTGGTAAGATATACTTTGTGATGCAGGATAGCAGTTAGGTAGTCCAAGTAATTTCTGAAAACTAGAACAGCTAGGTTTAGCTGCTGAAGGTTCAGAATTCCAGCAAAGAAATTGATCATAACGCATAGCAACACATTGAGGGAAGAAGGAGAAGCCCTAGGCGTCACACCAAGGCCCGGAAGGCGTCGCACCTTAGGGTTTGATTGTGTCTCACAATCAGAAATTACAGAAACAATCTGTAGACTCTTTTAATTGAATAAAGAAAGCATACATAGTTAACATAGAACTTGTCTATCTATAGACCCAAAATCCTAGACTAACTAGGACTTGACTCCTTAGGAAACCAACCAGTTTAGGAATCCTACTAAATAGAAACTTAAACTTTTGGAAGCTTCTCCAAACCCACTAGTTACCAAAACTCATAAAACAACAATCTAAAGGAAAAACTCATTGCTAAAAAACAAAGCCTCATCATTGCTCTAACTCCCCTACGAGCTATTCATCATCTAAGCTGTGCCAAAGTAAGGCTTGGTCTTTAGAATCAACTCTTCCCCTCCTCTTGTAAACCTTAACTGTTTGCTGCCACTTGTCTCTATCAATTCTCCCTGGCTTGAAAGAACTCGTCCCCGAGTTAAAAGCATGATATCTTTCATAGAGGTCACGATCAATGCTCTGAAAACTGTGATCAGTTATCCAAGTACAATCCCTCGTTGGACGCCCTTTCCATTTGACAAGATATTTCTGATATCCTCTTGCATTAGCTACTTGTGGCCGAGTTGCTGTGGATTTTCTTGCAACTGAATCTTCATCATGTCCAGTGTACATAGTCAAATCTTCAATGTTGAAGATATTACTAATACCCATGTCAGATGGCAGCTCAAGAACATAAGCATTAGGGCTGATTTTTCTCGAAACTTTGTAAGGTCCTGCACTTTTAGCATGAAGTTTCTTGTAAACTCCCTTAGGATAACGTTCTGGTCGGATTTGTACCATTACCAAGTCTCCTTCTTGAAATTCAGCAAATCTCTTCTTCAAATCAGCATGTGCCTTGTACATTTCATTACTCATAGCAATTCGACGTCGCAGATCATCATGAATCTCTAGAATATGCTTAGAGAAAGCTTCAGCTTCAACGCTAGGTCGAACATGCACAGGTAAAGGTACTAGATCTATTGGTTTCCGAGGATTCATTCCCAACACAACCTCAAAAGGACTACGTCCAGAAGTCTTGTTAATGTAACTGTTGTAAGCAAATTCTGCCATGGGTAGCACATGATCCCAATTAGAGAGATGCTCACCAACTAAACAACGTAGTAGATTTCCACGACTGCGGTTAACAAGTTATGTTTGGCCATCTATCTGTGGATGCATGCTAGAAGAAAATTTCAGCCAATTAGAGAGAAGCTCACCAACTAAACAACGTAACAGATTTCCAAGACTGCGGTTAACAACTTATGTTTGGCCATCTGTCTGTGGATGCATGCTAGAAGAAAATTTCAGCCTTTTATTCAGCAAACCCCACAAAGTTCGCCAAAAGTAACTCACAAACTTCGCATCCCTATCAGAAACAATAGTTTGTGGCAGTCCATGTAGTCTCACCACTTCTTTAAGGAATATCCTTGCAATATGAACTGCATTGTCAGTCTTGGAACATTCTAAGAAGTGAGCCATCTTAGAAAACCTACCAAGCACCACAAAAATTGAATCATGCCCTCGGAATGTCTTTGGCAGTCCTAGGACAAAGTCCATACTTAGATCTTGCCACAGTGCATGTGGAATAGGTAAAGGTGTGTAGAGACCAGTGTTTTGCTTTCTTCCTTTTCCTAGTTCGCATACACGACATTGGGAAACCGTCTTTGCAACATCCCTCTTAATACTAGGCCATTAGAAACGATCTTCCACCATAGCAATTGTCTTATCACATCCAAAGTGTCCAGCAGCACCTCCACTATGCAATTCCCATATCATTTGCTGCCTTAGAGAAGTTTTAGGCAAGCAAAGTCGTGTTCCCTTGAAGAGATATCCGTCAAGCTGTGAAATCTGGATAATCAGCTTGCTGTCCAGCCATTAAATCAGTGTAAATGACCTGAAAATCTTTACAATCTGCATAGTCCCACCTAATTAAGTCAAAACCTGGAACTTGAACAGCCATTGAAGTAAAAACAAGCTCCACACGACTTAACACATCTGCTACCTTATTTTCCGTGCCAGCTTTATGCCTTAGGACAAAAGTATACTGCTGCAAAAGTGAGACCCATTTCCCATGCCTGAAACTTAATTTTTTCTGGGAATTTATGTACTTGAGAGCTTCATGATCAGAATGCAACACAAACTCCATAAAAACCAAATAATGGGTGAATAAAAGATGAAAACTTCTATGGAAGAAAGAAAGACAAGAAGATGGCTCTGATACCCAACTGATGCAGGACAGCCGTTAGGCAGTCCAAGTAATTTCTGAAAAGTAGAACGGCTAGGTTTAGTTGCTGAAAGATCAGAATTCCAGCAAAGAAATTGATCACAACGCGTAGCAACACATTGAGGAAAGAAGAAGGAGAAGCCCTAGGCGTCACACCAAGGCTCGTAAGGCGTTGCACCTAAGGGTTTGATTGTGTATCACAATCAGAAATTACCGAAACAATCTGTAGACTCTTTTAATTGAATAAAGAAAAGCATACATAGGTAATAGAGAACTTCTCTATTTATAGACTCAAAATCCTAGACTAACTAGGACTAGACTCCTTAGGAAACCAACCAGTTTAGGAATCCTACTAACTAGAAACTTAAACTTTAGGAAGCTTCTCCAAACCCACTAGTTACCAAAATACTCTAAATCCTAAAACTCACAAAACAACAATTTAAAGGAAAAACTCATTACTAAAAAACAAAGACTCATTATTACTCGTAACTCCCATACGAGCTGTCCATCATCTAGCTGTGCCAAATTAAGGCTTGGTCTTTAGAATCAACTTTTCCTCTCTTCTTGTAAACCTTAACTGGTTGCTGCCACTTGTCTCTATCACTTTGTTGTATACGGGTGATGTGGGTAGACAGGAGTAGCAAGACTTACTGAGTTACTTTGTGATTGAGTTTCATCTCTTTGGGCAATAGCATATGGTGTTTCTGGGGATGTATCCTCGATAGATTTACAAAGAGATTGGTGTGTTGGAATGTAGTTTTTGTATAATAAAAAAGGAATACCTCATTGTCGGTATTTACTTTATATAAGGTCTCGAGTAATGATTGGCAATGTTTCAATTTTTTAATTTTTTAATTTTTAATTTTTTTTAACATCATCCCTGGTTGATATCACTTTTGATTGGCATTTATGGAATTCTTTAAAGAAGCAGAAAATGACTTACAATTGGGGAGATATACAAAAGCCATCTATTATGTATCTTCAAGCTAAAGGTTGTTGGTGTTGATTCCAGCATTATGTGGGTGTTCGTGTAGATTTATACATAATTTAACTGAATGATAAAAGCACAATGACAGATAATTGAAAAGTAGAAGAAAAGAAAATGGTGAGAAAACATGAAACATACAACATACATATACCGGAAGACATCTATGTTGCATATGTTCTCAAATTTAGGTTTTTTTTTTGGTTGCTTCCCTTAGCTATGTAAATGCTTGTTTTTAACTTGGTAAAATATTAGTAGTCTATGCCTGCAACTGGTACAAGATGATCTACTCTGCCTCCAAAAAAAAAAAAATCAAAATTATTTTTTATTTTATTGCATGTTTTCCTACATAATGATTCCCTACCTGCCTAACAGAAATGATTTAAGCTTTTTGTGCTAATGTGTTCATAATGCAGTTGCATGTCATCACATAGGAATCAAAATTATTTTTTGATTTTATTGCATGTTTTCCTACATAATGATTCCCTACCTGCCTAACAGAAATGATATAGGCTTTTTTTGCTAATGTGTTCATAATGTAGTCACGTGTCATCACATAGGAACCAAATGATTATGGACATGAGGCATATAACATATCCAAGACACTATTGGGGATGTTGTATGCATTTAAATATAAACTCAATCTACTTTCTAGATGAATTCTTGGACAAAATTGAACTGTCGGTAAGATACCAATTCAATAGTTGGAAGATCTGGTGACATCAATTTACTTTTGTTCATTCTTTATACTGAATTGATAGTTATCGTATTTGCAGAAAATCAGACTTGGATGAGGAGGAGTTTAGCAAATTTCACTCTAGTGTGAAGCGGGGAGATGTTGTTGGTATTATTGGATTTCCAGGTTAGCATCACAGTTTGCTTTGTAGTTTCTTAAGATTTATTACCTTTTTCTTGATATCCATCCTGCTTTTTTCTGATTCTCTACCATATTCATTTAAATACTTGCTCTCATCATAAACCACATTTTGTTGGAAAACAGAAAAAAGTCTTTGCATAGTTATCCTTGTGGAGTGCGACAGACAGTTCATAGTTTATTGAAGGGAGTGTAGGGCTATAGTTTTGAGGGATAATTGCCCCAAGCCTCCTGGATCATGAATTGGTGATATCTATTGTATGTAAAAAAACTGAAATAAATTACTAAAGTCCAAAATATGCCAAAATCACTTCTTTGGTAACACCTGGTAATCATACGATTTATCTGTCCATTATAAGTACCTATCTAGGACTATCTATGAATTGTGTAGTACTCTAAAAAAATTTGGAAAAGTTGTCGGGCCAAAGGATACTGCTCTGAATGGTCTGATGATTAATTAAATTGTCTCTACAAAAAAATCCAGTACGAGTAAACTGGAAAATTTCCTTTTGGCTTGAAGTTATCTCTCAGTATTGTTGCTTCTTTTCTGAATTACCATAGTACATGGTTCATTTATGATATTTCAGCCATCTTCCATTTCTAGGTGTGTGCTTGCCATTACTTATTGGAAGAATTATATATTTTGTACCTAATGTTTGCCCTAGAGTATCAGTTTTGTAGGAATGTTTCCATTTTGGTCTGTTGCATCCCTATTTTTTCCAATTTGTAAGAATTTTGATCCAACTAATGGATCCTTTTGCCGTAACCATAGGCTTGCTATCTTTTTTTTTTTTTTTATCTGTCCCCGCTCCATAAATTTGGGTAATAGGAGGTTTTTTAGACCTGGATTTTCAAACTTACTGCAAAAATGATTTTCTTGATGTGGTTACAGTGTCATATTGTTTGACTCTGTTGTTTTTTATGTATCAGGAAAAAGTAAAAGGGGGGAGCTTAGTATTTTCCCAAAATCATTCACGGTCTTGTCCCATTGCCT
Organism: Voacanga thouarsii; assembly: GCA_026120185.1. Lineage (NCBI taxonomy): Eukaryota > Viridiplantae > Streptophyta > Magnoliopsida > Gentianales > Apocynaceae > Voacanga > Voacanga thouarsii. The sequence continues at coordinate 1,535,937 of JANUWF010001127.1, read as the reverse complement.
CCACATGATGCCTAGGCAAAAGATTTCTCCTGGATCTGATAATGCCAAGGTGCATATTTCTTCTCACCTTTCATTTCAGTACAGTACTTATGATTCTCATTTTTCATTTTGTTATATTATACAGAAAACTGAGGTATGGGTTCCTGGAAGTGGTAGGAATCCTGAGACATACATCTTAAAGGATCAGGTATTGATGAAATTACTTGCACAGTTTTTTCCCATTCAACCTCTTCCTCCTCAATATGTTTATTTATGTCTACCTATGGCTGATAAATTTTTTTATGCTTTTGTGTGCTAGGAAACACGGTATAGGCAACGTTATTTGGATTTGATGCTGAATCTTGAAGTTCGAGAAATTTTTAAGACTCGGGCTAAGATTATTTCTTATGTCAGAAGTTTTCTTGACAATCGTGAATTCTTGGAGGTAAGTTATCTGCCAGTTGTTGCACATGATAACTTCTTTTATGTGGTTATTGTGGCTTCAGTTATTTAGCTTTTTCCTTCTTAAATTCCGATATTCTCTTTATAAGGTAGAAACACCAATGATGAACATGATTGCTGGGGGAGCAGCTGCCCGTCCATTTGTGACTCATCACAATGAACTGAACATGAGGCTTTACATGCGCATAGCACCTGAGCTTTATCTCAAGGAGCTAGTTGTTGGTGGACTTGATCGTGTTTATGAGATAGGAAAACAATTTAGGAATGAGGGAATTGATTTGACACACAATCCTGAATTCACAACATGTGAATTTTATATGGCTTATGCAGATTACAATGACCTGATGGAGCTAACGGAGGAAATGTTGAGTGGTAAGTAATGTGTTTCTGGTTTGATCATTTTTTGTTCAACATTTCAAGGCTAAGTTCCCCAAAGTTTAAATTCCTGGACTCTTCTTTTGTTTTCCTTTCCACCCCCCCCCACCCTCTTTTGTTTCCTTTTTCGATGAATGATAGGTATGGTTAAGGAACTTACTGGTGGGTATAAAATTAAATATCACGCAAATGGGCTGGAGAACGATCCAATTGAGATTGATTTTACCCCTCCTTTCAGGTCTGTGGAATCATTATTTTTTCTTTAATGCCAGTGTTCTACTTTTCTGGAAACTATATTTAGCTTTTGCTATATCTTTTTCCTAAACAGAAGGATTGATATGATTGATGAATTGGAGAAGATGGCGGATTTAAATATACCGAAGGATCTCACTAGTGACCAAGCTAACAAGTATTTGATAGATGCTTGTGCAAAGTTTGACATTAAATGCCCCCCTCCTCAAACCACAGCTAGATTGTTGGACAAAGTAAGTCACTGTTTATTTGATCATCTGTCACTCAAAATGCTCTCCCAGTGTAGAGTTTCATTTAATTCTTAATGCAAGGAACTTTGGTTTTACGTCTGTGATTACTTTTCAAGCTTCAGTAATGTATTAGATCACAAAAATTGGCATGCCTGATTCATATTAAGATTTGAAATTGATGTTTCATGTGTTACTCCATTCATGTATTGAAATTTCTGCTATTTATGCATTGTATTTTGACATTCTCTTTTTCTGTATCTTAATTTCTACACAAATACAAGACTCTTACACAACCAACTTGCATTCTTGCTTCCTGCGAGTGTAGCTTGTTGGGCACTTTCTTGAAGAGACCTGTGCGAATCCTGCTTTTATAATCAATCATCCAGAGATAATGAGCCCATTGGCCAAGTGGCATAGGTCAAAACCAGGCCTGACGGAGCGCTTTGAGTTGTTCATCAACAAGCGTGAAGTATGTGATTTCTTTGACTTTGAATTAAATCATATACATGTCCTGCTAACTTATGCTTCCTTCTACTTGTTTTTTGTATTTCTTGACAGCTTTGTAATGCATATACTGAATTGAATGATCCTGTTGTACAACGCGAACGCTTTGCTGACCAGCTTAAGGTATACAATGTTCTAATTTGTATATAGCACTTGTTTGAAGATATTGTATGATGTTTCTATAATTTAGAATTGATTCCTTTGGTTTACGTGTAATTTAGGATCGACAATCAGGTGACGATGAAGCTATGGCTTTGGATGAGACGTTCTGTACTGCTCTTGAATATGGTTTACCTCCCACTGGTGGTTGGGGATTGGGTATTGATCGACTTGCTATGCTGTTAACAGATTCACAAAATATCAAGGTTTGCTACCTTGTTTATGATAGTTCTATGTCTGGATTTGGATATTTAGGTTGTCTTTGTTCTTTCATTAGCTAAACAGATGTGTTGCATGGTGAGCAGGAAGTTCTCCTCTTTCCAGCCATGAAACCACAGGATGAACCTTCTTCTAAAGAAAGGTGCTGACTCTGTTTGTATATGTACCCTTGGTGGCTTTTTAATTTTTTGGCATTTGTTTGGGTTGCTGCAAAATTGGACCCTAACTGCTGTGCTTTCTCTTCTCATACTTGCTGTTTTTGTTACTTTGAGCCACAGGAAACCTCAGAATGAGTCTACAACACCGCAGGAGGGACCTAATATGCCCCAGGGTGGGCCTGCCAATCAAGGTGTGTAATTTCACATCCTTTCTAAACTCTATAGCTAGGGAGTATGCATATACATGCACAATACCCATATGGCTGATTGGCGGTTGGCTAAGATTTTGTTATGCCATCTCCCTGTCCCTTGTGCTGATATATTTTTCAAATTGTGCTTTTGCTCATCGCTTGCGTTTTGTTCTTCTCAATCCATGTGTATTCCTTCTCTCATTGCAGCTGTCTAGTGATCAGAAAAGCACCTAACTCTAATAGAGAATACCAAGGTCGAATTCCATGTAGCTTTTGGATGGACGGAAATGATTGTATTCAATTTTTGACGTGAAATGAGCATTACAACTGGTGACTTTTGCTGTAGACAGCACATATAAACTAAAGAAGAAGAAGCACATCACCTTTATATAAAGTGCAAGGACAACATACGGATTTTGTTATCTTGGAATACAAGCCAGGGACTTGTTTGCTTAGGCTATATGCATAATTCCAGGGCTGTATGTATATGTCTAAATTTCCTGTTTAAACAGTCATAACCAGTTATACCTACTGCTTTTGCTTCATCATCCGTAATCTTTGGTAGCATTTGCTTCCTTCTGTTGGATCAGGTGGATAGGAGAGGGACCTTAGTATGTTCTGGTAACTGAAAATAGATGTCATTAGTTGCATTCCAAATAATGAGGGCTTAAAAAATGCAAACATTTTAACTGGCAAATCACAGAAAAAAAGAATAGGAAATTAACATTTGTTATAAAATTTGGGTAGTGTTAGAATAAAATTTACACGCTACACAATAAGAAAATTTTAACTATTTTTGCACAAGAATTTTTTTAAACTTCTTTCTTTTTCTTTCTTACAATTTTTTCACAATTCTTTCACAAAATAATGGTGTATTATAAGTTTAGAAAATAGCTTTATTTATAGAGCTCTTAATTAGTGGAATACATCATCTTATACTAATCTTAATTAGTGGTATTTCTACTAAATGATGGAAATTTGTAAAAATTTATAATTAGTAAAGTTTTTACTAATTAGTGGAGTTTCTATTAATTTCTTAATAATTCACATAAGTTAATGATTAGTGGAGCTTCCACTAATATATTCATAATATTTCTCTTTTAATGTCCATCCATTACATAAAGAATATGTCCCGTTAAAACATTATTAGATAAAAATTCAGTGGAAAAAAAAATCTAGTAAAAAAAAAAGAGTACACTATTCTATATGTTTGTTTATTACTCCTCATGAAGAGATGATTCCTTTAAATCTTTGAATCGACGTATACTAATTTTTTATCTTAATTTCTTCAATGTTGTCGTTGGTAAAGTCTTTGAGGTTGTCACCTGACCAAATTTGTAGCACATCAATTTCACCTTTCTTCTGGAGTTCATGAGTAAAGAAGAATTTTGGTGAAATATGTTTTGTCCGATCTCCTTTAATATATTCTCCTCGTATTTGAGCTATGCGCGCTGTATTGTCTTCATAAAGAGAGTTGGAATATCTCTAATAGATGATAATCTACAACTTTCTCGGATATCATGAATCATTGATCGTAACCATACACATTCTCTACTTGTTCCATGAATGGCTATACTTTCAGTATGATTTGAAGAAGTAGTTACTTGGAGATAGCGAATGACTTGTTTAATTTCATTCCAATGTCGTCGTGTTGGTAAAAAACTAAATCTTGCTAATAAATTGACAGCAAATACAATATCAGGTCATGGATTGTTAGCAAGATACATCAATGCACCAATTGCATTGAGATATGGTACTTAAGGACCAAGGAGTTCTTCATCATCTTTTTTAGGTTAAAATCTTTCTTCACATCTAATGATTGGATGATCATTGGAATACTCAATGGATGTGCTTTGTTCATGTAAATGCTTTTTAGAACTTTTGCGGTATATGTTGATTGATGAAACTTGCCAAATGTTCAATTTGTTAACCAAGGTAAAATGTAATTTTACCAACATCCTTAATGTCGAATAATCAATTGTTTTGTAGAGCTTTTTAGGAGTTCAAATAAGATTAATATCATTAACATATATTATAAATTTAAAAACAGATTTTTTAATAAAAACACATGGATATACCTGGTTATTTGTAAATCTCGCTTTCAATAAATATTCACTAAGACGATTGAATCACATGCGCCCAGATTGTTTCAAGCCAAATAATGATTTCTGCAACTTGATGGAGTAATTTTCATGAGGATAATGTTTGTATGCTTCAGGCATATGAAATCCTTCGCGGATTTTTATGTAAACATCATTTTCTAAATTTTCATATAAATAAGCAATGACAACATCTAATAGGTACATATCTATCTTTTCATATATTGTCAAACTGATAAAATATCGGAGTGTAATAGCATCAACAATAGGAGAATAAGTTTCATTATAATTAATACCTGATCTTTGTGAAAAATTTTGGGCTACTAACTGTGCTTTATCTCGTATGATTTCATTATTTTCATTGCGCTTTCTCACAAATATCCATTCGTAGCCAACAGGTTTTACACCTTCTGGTGTTCAGACTGCAGGTTCGAAGACTTTACGTTGTGTCAGTGCATTTAACTCCAATTGAATCACATCTTTCTATTGTAACCAATCTTTTCTATACCGACATTCATCAACTGATATTAGTTAAGGATCATCATTATCCTATATAACATTAAAAGATATATTATATACAAACATATTATCAATAATTGTTTCTATTCGATTCCAACTTCTACCGAAAGTGGCATAATTTATAGAAATTTCAATGTTACTTTCATTAACTTCTGGTTCTTTGTTATCAATTTTCTCTTAATCTTTATCATTCTTTTCTAATATTATCATCTGGATCCTTTCATCTTCTCTTCTTTTGAGGATTTTTATCTTTAGAACCAAAAGGTCGGCAATGCTTCTGGCATACTTTTGGCTCAGTAGCTATAGGTACAATCTTTTATTCTGCTGGAACTTCAATTCGAATAGAAGTATTTATAGTTGGAATATGCGATTTTGTTACTCTTCTGGAGTCAACAAAAGCATCTGGTATTTGATTTGCAATGCTTTACAAATGAATTATCTTTTGAATTTCAAGTTCACACGCACTTGTACACGAATCAAAATAATTTAATGATGTTGTCCAATTAAGATCTTTCTTATATTATTTATGTTCTCCCCTTAATTTAGGGAATAATAATTTTACAAGAGAATAAGGGAAAAGAAAAAGAAATGCAAGAACATGATGACAAGTGGGAAATGCCAAGAAAAAAATTTTCTTTTTTTTTTTCACTCTTCCCGGTACCATCTTTTCTCCTTCTTCTTTGTCTTTTCTTCTCATTCGTCCCTCCACCTATCATCTACCTTTTCTTTTTCCTCATACATACATGCATCGATATATATCTCAGTCATTAGTCATTAGTAAATATAAAAAAATAAAAAAATCTCAAAGCAGATATAGAGGCTCGTAATTCATTTGAGACGTGATCAAATTTTGACTTAATTTCTAATGCAGAAGATTTTGATGTGTTTTCTTTTCCAAGCCAACCTCTTTCACCTAATGTTAGGTCTAATGCATAAGATTTTAATGTATTTTCCTTTCCAAGCCAACCGATTTCATCTAATTTTTCAAACCAACCGTTTCCGCCTAATTTCAGGTGAGATACCTTTAAAGATTTCTTCTTTTTTTTTTTTAGTGTACTTAATAATGAAATAATGAAATTAAACTCTCTTTTAGTTTGTTGTAATGTAAATTAGTGATAGTTCTGAACATGCTACTTTGGATTTTCAATTTGATTTACCCATTCAAGAGACTGTTTTTTATGCTGTTAATCTACTCATTCAAAATATTGCTTTTGATGCTATTCTTTTGAATGAGGATATGTTTGTGCATGATCATTTCTACTCCCTAATGGATTTTGAACAAAGCCAGAATTTGGTTCCAGGTTATCATACATTCAAACATGAATTTTGTATGGTTTTACCTTTATTGATATTGTTTTTTCTTTTCTATGAGAAATAATGAGTGGTCTTGGCAACGAATTCGAAGTGAGAACCTATGAAATGCATAATATCGAAATTCAAGATATTATTGCAGACAAAATTTCTATGAAGAATAAGAGGATTAGGAGGCAAAGAGAGGAGAAGGGCAATAGCTCTAAGACATTATCAAAAGAAATCATTTCACAGTATTTTTACCTGCCAATCAAGAGCGCGGCCAAAAAATTGAATATTAGCTTAACCCCTCTCAAGAACAGATGTAGGGAGTTGGGAATTCATCGATGGCCTCACAAGAAGTTGATGAGTTTTGAGACTCTAATCAAAGAATGTTTAGGTTTTCTCTCACACACACTTGTAATTTGCAAGTATGAAATTATAAAAGACTTATACGTAAATAATGACTGGAATGAATGTATCTCCACCATGATATCACTTCGATATATAAGATCGAGATAAAGACGAAGGAGGACATATGGCTGAGAAGAAGTTCAGAGAAGTCATTGAGATACTGAAACGTGAGAAGAAGTTGGTGGAAGAAAGTCCTGATACACGGTTGAAGGGCCAAACACAGAAATTGAGGCAAGCATTCTTTAAGGCCAAATATAATAAAAAAATTTAAGAGGATGAGAAAATCTCAAAACTCATTGCGCAGTAACGTCACAGCTAATTCTACTGCTAGTCTATATGCTGGCCCAAGGGAAAAGGAAGAGAAGGAGGATGTCGAAGAAGATGAATTGAAATCCATAATTGCTACATGTTTGTCTTCCTCTAATGCAAACATGGAAAAAGAACAACTACAAACATTCATCCTCAATTTGTCAGCTCAATTGAAACAGAGTAACTACAAGCTTGCATCTTCAAGTTTACGTGAACACCAGTGAGATGAATAAAGGAAATGCAAGTGAACACAAGACTTATGATCAAGAGGAGATAGATTTTTTTTCTAAACTGTTAGCAGTAATATAATATATATTGACATCTAAATGTAACATCTCAAAGATGTGATACTTATTATTAATGGAAATATCATTTTCCCTTATTCTCTTTTCTGTTCCACTTCAGGTAGCCACTATTGCTCTGTGCTAAGGGAAATATCGAGTGTGTCCATGACCATAACCACGGTCATTGCCACAACTATGACTATAACGATAGCTTCTGCTGGAGCTAACAGCATTCACTTCTGGGAGTGCTATTGAGCCAATTAGTCTGACTTCATGATTTCTCAATAATAACTCATTATTTTTCTTTGTAATGAGGAGGGCAGTAATTAAATCTGTGTATATCATTTTTCTCGATATTGTTGATACAGAATAATATTTGAGACATAAAATGTGAAGAATGTCTTTTCCAATATATTTTTCTCCGCATAATTTTAACTGAGATGTAATTTTATACATCGCGGAGCTATATTTATTCATTATTTTAAAATTTTGCAATTTCGGGTGCAATCATTTATACCATGCACTTAGTAGTATGACTACCTTCAAGTGGTTAAATCTTTTTTTTTTTCAACATTTAAATGCATTTCTGTATCGAGAACTCATGACATATAATTTTTTTTCAGAAATATCAAGGTTTACAAATTCAAGTTTAGTAAAGTTAGCCATAGGGATCAATAAATGCGTACATGTCTTCTGACTTTGATAACAACAGAAACTCGTGCTGATAACGTGTTATAAAATTTGGGTAGTGTTAGAATAAAATCTACACACTACACACTAAGAAAACTCTAACTATTTTTACACAAAAAATTCTTCAAACTTCTATCTTTCTTTTTCTCACAAATTTCTCACAATTCTTTCACAAAATGATGGTGTATTACAAGTTTAGAGAATAACTTTATTTATAAAGCTCTTAATTAGTGGAATACATCATCTTCCACTAATCTTAATTAGTAGTATCTCCACTAAATTATGGACATTCATAAAAATTTATAATTAGTGGAGTTTCTATTAATTAGTGGAGCTTTCACTAATTCTCTAATAATTCACATAAATTCATAATTAGTGAAGCTTCCACTAATATATTCATAACAATATTATAATTTTAAACAGCTGATATTTTTTTCCCCCTAAGCTGAACTGCTTGTAATGACAATTTAATAAAGAATTCCGATTGTTAGTAGGAAAAAATCTACTTAACTAAATAGGTCCAAGATATTGCAAAACAAGGGCATATCCAATCACCTAAAAGAAGCAATCAATCAACAATAGTTATATGGCTGTAAAGAAATAAGCTTGCTTTGGTCAATTTTGACATGAGACGCGCACCAATTCATTGGACCAATTTAAGCCCTTGGCGACTTTTGTGGGAATATTAAGAACTACAAGTACCAATATATGTAGCACTTTGGATCATCTACCTCAACCCTCCCAGTTTGTCCCATTTTATCCCTTGCGCCATTATGTTGTCAAGCTGCCATCAGGTGAAGTGGAATCTACTAAGGTAGCAGATACTTGGATTGTTTTCTTTGTAGAAATAATTTATTCGGGCTGAGAACTTTGAATTTTGAAATATATATATATATATATATATATATATATATATATATATATATATTATTTTATTCTAATTTATGTTAAACAAGATAATAATAATAATAATAATAATAATAATAATAATAATAATAATAATAATAATTTGTTGAGCATCTAATGTATTTAGATTTTAATTTTCAATAACTTTTATTATATTTAAAAATTATATAATATAATTTAAATATGTTTTAATTAATTAAGTGATACAATAATTTGTTATCAAATGCACTAAAGTAATTAAATACTTAATATTATTTATTATTAAATATATTTAATTACATAAATATATAATTAATTAATTTTAATTGTTTAGTTAAATTATCAAATATGTCATAAATTTAAATTTTGAATATATTAAATATTTATATAATTACTTTTTAAATTTTAATTTATTTAATTTATAATAAAATAATAATTAATTCAATTTTACATTTTAGAATTCAATTTTTAAAAACATTTATATTTTTTGAGAGACAGGGACTCATCTTGCATAGGGTATGTTGTTGAAATAGGCTTGTGGGTGTGCTGGAGATTTCTAGGAAAAAGGGATGTATCTACACTGGGTTTAATTGTGATAGGTAAAGGGTCAAAGGCTTGGGCCAAATTGGGCCTACAAAGATGGGTTTATCCCATCCCTATTTATTGGATTGGTAACTTTGGCAGTTCAAAGGCGACAGGTTCAAAATTGAAAACTTAAACATCATGGTAGTTAGACGGGTTTTGCGTTTCCCTACAATTTCCACAGACGGTCCATCTTTTAAATTTGCTTGCTCATCATTCTAAAGTTCCTTTGCATTATTTTGATCGAAAGGAGGGACTACCTCAACTGAGGAATTTTCCCATTGCTAAGATGTATCTGAATATTCTTTTTTTTTTTTACGAAGTCATTTGTGTCCAAATTAGGGGTGGTAATCGTATCGTGTTTAAGTTGGTAAGTCGTGTCAACTTAAGATAATTACACTCGACATGTCAACTCGAACACGATTCAATTAATAAACGTATTGTATCGTGTCAACTCATTTATTTTCTCGTGTTTGTATTGTAAAACGGGTTAACACGACATGACATAATTAAACACAAAAATTAAATAAATAATTACTAAATTCGTCAATCCGAATAGTTACTAAACTCACTAATATGTGCATCATTACACAAAAAAATTTAAAAAATCAAATCAAATCATATAAAATTAATAAAACGACTCATAAAGTCATAAATAATCAATAAAACAACAAATCATCCCGCTAAATATATAGAAATCTCAATAAATTCATAAGATTTAATCTTAAAATTTTAAACAAATGTAGTTTTGCAATAAAATTGGATTGTTCAATAAATTATTTTCTCTAGCTAAAAGTCATTGTAATAATAATATTATTATAGATACTAAATAATAATTAATTAAGAATTATTCATTTACTATATATCAAGCAAATAGCCACATTAACATCATTTATTTTCTTTAAGAGGTCTCATATAATTAAACAAAATAGACACACAAACAATTCAATTAATTCATATAATAAAATTTAATTTGTAAAAAATTAAATTATTTAATTTTCTATAGTGAAATTTGTAAGGTATTACAAAAAATATTAAATATAAATATTAAAAAAAGTTAAACGGGTTCACAAGTTGAAACAGGTTAAAACGGGTTGAACCTGTTTATGATCTATACACGTTTAAAGTTAAACGGGTCGATCTGTTTCAACTCGAACCCACGAAACCCTAGCCCTAATCCGCTATAACCTCTCGTTTTCGTATCGTGTTAGCGTGTCGTGTTTAATATTGCCGCCTCTAGTCCAAACAAGAATTTGACAAGATCTTACCCCATTTATTAATAATAAAATAAATACAACTTTATACCTTATCTCTTATCAACTAATGCAAATCTAAAAATCAGAATTCACGGTCTATCTAAATAACAAATTCCTCTAGCCAGTTGAGGAAGGGATGAAGAAGAATCAAAAATCATATTTACATCTAGATAGGAAGCAAACTTAGAAAGACCATCCACTGCTTCATTTCTTTGATAAAAGACATGAGAGAATTGTATTGAAGATGTTGCGAAAAGAAAGGTCACTTTGTTCGAGATTACTAGCACAGACAGGCCAAATGGAACGTTGCCACATCTTCACATACTCAAGAAAGTGAGGATGAGAGGGACTTTCATGCGTCCTGTGCAATTGAAGAGGAGGAGACACTATCGAGCCAAATTCAAGAAAATGAAGAAGATCTGGCACTTGTCGCCGTGAGTGATAAACTTATCAATTATAAAAATGATTGGATAGTAGACTTGGGATGCTCTAATCATATGACATGAGATTAAAAAAAAAATTTGCAGTATGGAGAAATATAAAAGTGGATGTGTCATCATAATTGCAAGTAATTCTAAGATGCCAATAACACATATTGGCAAAGCTCTAGTAGTACCACAATTCAACCCTACAGAAGTGAAGTTAGATAATGTGCTGCATGTGCCAGGTATGAAAAAGAATTTGCTATCAGTATCACAGCTAGCTTCAGCAAGGAATTATGTCATATTCGGCCCAAACGATGTGAAGATGTATCGTTAATTGAAACTTGAACGAGAACCAATTATGGAAGGACGAAGATTAGAGTCTATCTATGTAATGTCTGCAGAGACAGCATACGTAGATAAGACTAAAAAGAACGAGATACCAAGTTTATGGCATGCAAGATTGGGACACATGAACTATACTAGACTAAAGGTGATGATGAAAAAGTCAATTCTAAAGGGTCTACCAACTTGGAAGTTCGAGACAATATAATTTGTGCTGACTGCCAGTATGGTAAAGCACATCAATTATCATATAAGAAGTCAAAGTTTAGAGCTAAGGTGCCTTTGGAGCTAGTCCACTCAGATATCTTTAGCCCACTGAAGCAACCATCGGTAAGTGGTCATCGATACATGATAATTTTTATCGATGACTATTCTAAGTATGTCTGGATAGATTTCTTGAAAGAAAAGTCCGAAGCCTTAACAAAGTTCAAGGCATTCAATGAGAAAGCAGAAGGTGAAGACTTTTTAGCTGCAATTTGCAACTCTAGAGGATTCTGCAATGGCAGTGGAGTAAGCTATCATTACTTTCTCAATACTCCCCCTCAATGATTGCTTTCTTATTTCTTCTCGTAAAATCATACTGAGTCTCCTTCAAAATTCTTCAAACTTTACTCCATTGAGACCTTTGGTGAAGATATCTACAATTTGTTTTTCAGTTTTCACATGCTTCATTTTAATTTGTCCACATAATATCTTTTCCCTCACAAAGTGGTGATGAATCTCCACGTGTTTTATTCTTACATGGAATACTAGATTCTCTACTAATTGTATCGCTAATTGATTATTACAATATAATTGAACTGCCTTATCCACTGGCTAATGAAGATCTTCCAAGAGTTGTAGTAGCCATGCACATTCTTGAGTTGCCATTGCTGCATCACGATTTTCTACTTCTGTACTAGATAGTGACACTGTTGGTTGTCTCTTACTGCACCATGAGATAACTCCTGATCCAATACTAAACGCATATCCAGTAGCTGATCGTCGTGTGTCGTAATCACCAGCATAGTCGATATCACAATATCCTATCATTTGAGATGTATCTGTCTTTTTATATAGCAAGCCATAGTCTATAGTACCTTTAACATACCTTAGTATTCTTTTTACTGCATCAAAATGTGGCTTCTTTGGTGTTTGCATAAATCGGCTTACTACTCCAACTGCATATGAAATATCTGGCCTCGTTAGTGTTAGGTAGATTAAACTACCCACTAACTGTCGATACATCATTCCGTCTTGAAGTTCCTTACCTTCAGTTGAACATATTCGAACATTTACCTCTATTGGAGTAGAGGTTGGTTTGCAGTCAAGCATACCATATTTCTTGTAGAAGATCCTGTGCATACTGTTGTTGGCATAAAAATATCCCATTATTCGCTTGTTCTATTGCTAAATCAAGAAAGTGTTTTAATTCTCCAAACTCCTTCATCTGGAATAGAATTGAAAGATTTGACCTAATTTGTTCAATCTCTTCTTTATCATCTCCGGTAATGATCAAATCGTCCATGTACACAAGTACTATGGCTAGCTTCCCTTCTCGAGCTTTAACGAACAAACTTGAATCAGTTGGTGCCATCGAATATCCATTCTAAATCAAGAATTCTGCAATTTTTCATACTATGCTCGTGGTGCTTGGAATGACAGCTTGCTCCACCACCATTGTAGAATCCTCTGGAGCTGCAAATTGCAGCTAAAAAGTCCTCAATTTGCAGCAGCCAATTTTGACAAAACAAATTGCAGCCTCCATGCTTCACCGCTATTAGAGAACAATCTGGAAACCCAACTTACAGCAGCTATCTTACAACCATTTTCTTTGACAAAATATTTTCAAATTACACTACTTCCACCATCATTCTAGATTCATGAAGAAAACACTTGTCGTCATCGTCATTCTTGAAGACCATGGAAAACTCTAAATTGTGAGCATCGACTTTGCAAATATCTATAAATAGAGGATTCTAATTTTTTTTTTATATATATACAATTGAGTAAAGTAAAAATTGAGTATAGGGTGGTGTGTGCATGAGAGAATAGAGAAAGAGCATTAAGTACTCATATGTTTGAGAAAAATATTTTAGTGGCGGTGTGAGGAATATTTTTTAGTGGGAAAATATTTTGAGAGTTTTCTCCTTTTTTTTATTTTTTCTTATAAAATATTGTGAGTCTTCTTAATTAATAAAATTAATTAGTTTATCATTGGTCCTCTTTATTTTCCCAATAGAAGAGAAGGACAAAAACAACTTGACAATATCCGACAAGTATGTTGAAACCTCCATAAACTTTACATGTGATTGGACAGTCCCTGAACTACCATGGCTGAGTTTGATTGAACTAGAATATTGGAAAGGATCACAAAAACAAACTGTTTTGGCACAACTGACAATGAAACCACCATCGCCTTTGCGCAATAAACCACCAAGACCTGCACAATATCTAATATTGTTCACTGAGGCATCTATATTCAAATATATACTAGTAGCTGAACCTCTCTTGCAAGAAATAAAGCTTACTCCAGTTGGTAGCTTCCGAGAGCTAGAAGAGGGCAAAACACTATTAAGCTGTGAATAGAAGGCAGTAAGCAGAATGCTGTATTTGGAGCTTCATCAAATCTCCTTGTATTGCGAACTTTGTATGCATCTCCTTATCTGAATATTCATCTTTAGTTTTCATTGTCCTTCTTTCTCTACTTTCCAAAGAGGAAATATGAGCTCACCGTAATTTGAATATGGTTCTTTAGGTCCAAACACAAAGTTAGATTTTGTAACAGTGCAAATCAGTGTGACATAACCGAAATCCAAAAAACGTTTATATTTGAACTAAATACATACTTGAACGATTCCTTCTTTGGAGGAAAAACATAGTCGTCATAGGTTCATTGATCTTTAACTTTGGCTATAAGTAATACAACTCAATGTCATGTCAGTAAGATAATTTTTATCATGTATTTACAAAATATAGTTAAAGGTCCTATCTATTTACTTGCACATTTTAATCTTGATATTTATGTAATCATGTTATTCTAACAGGGAAATGTGGATGTCAAAGCTGACAAGCTCAAGAGGAATTTGAAAAAGAAGACAAAGATAATAAAGGAAATGATGAAGATGTACCAGAGTTAAGTTTTTGCAAATCAAAAGGAAACAATGGCAAATGGACGTCAAGACAACTTTCCTTAATGAAAATCTTGACGAATGTATCTATATGGTACAGTCAGATGGTTTTATCCAAGAAGGTCAAGAACAAAAAGTTTGTAAGCCGAATAGATCTATATATGGGCTTAAACAGGCATCTAGATCTTAGAATATCAGGTTTGATCAGGCTATTAAATCTTATTATTTTAATCAGCATCCTGACGAACCTTGTGTCTATAAAAGAATTATAGATGGTAAGGTGATTTTCCTCATACTGTATGTTGATGACATCATTCTCATTGGAAATGATGTAAGAACATTAACATTGGTAAAAAGTTGGTTAGGTAAACAGTTTGATATGAAAGATTTGAGAGAAGCAAGATATGTTCTGGGTATTCAGATCTTTCGGAGTAGAAAGAATAGACAGATAGCTTTATCCCAAGTTTCATATATTGACAAAATACTAATGAGATTTTCTATGCAAAATTCCAAGAAATGTCAATTGCCTTTCAGACATGGAACTCAATTATCTCAAAAGCATAGTCCTAAAACTCCTAATAAAGTTGAGTATATGAAACGAGTTCCTTATGCATCAGTTGTAGGAAGTCTCATGTATGCTATTCTTTGTACTCGTTCAGACATTTGTCATACTGTTGGGATGGTCAGTAGATATCAGTCAAATCTAGGACCGGAACATTGGATAGCAGTGAAGCATATATTCAAGTATCTTCACAGAACTCAAGGATATATGTTAGTTTACTCAACTCCAGAATTGGTACCTATAGGTTATACTGATTCTGATTTTCAAGCTGATAGAGATCTTTGCAAGTCCACCTCAGGCTCTATTTTCACCTTAGTTGGTGGAGCAGTTGTGTGGAGAAGTATCAAATAATCTTGTATTGCTGACTCTACAATGGAAGCTGAATATGTGGCAACTTGTGAAGCAGCTAAAGAGGCAGTATGGTTGAAGAAGTTCTTGATAGAACCTGAAGTGGTTCCTTCTGCATCTCAAGCTATTAGTTTATACTGTGACAATAGTGGTGAAGTGGCAAATGCAAAAGAACCACGCAGCCATCAGCGTGGTAAACACATTGAACGCAAATATCACCTAATTAGGAAGATTGTTCAACGTGGAGATATAGAAGTATGCAAGATTTCTTCTGCTGAAAATCTTGTTGATCATATTACTAAAAGTTTACCTATAACTGTTTTTGGAAGTCATATAGAAAGTATGGGTATTTCTAACATGTCCCATTTACTCTAGGACAAGTGAGAGAATTTTTGTTAGATATACCCATCGAGTAAATACAATATTTGTATTTTGAAATTAAATAAAATATGTCTTTATATATGTATATGTATGAATTATGTATGAGCCAGTTTGTCCACGAATTATTTAGATATTATAAATCAAGTGTTTATTTGTTAAACACAGAAAGACTTGATTTATAATTTAATTCGAAATAAATTATTCGCGATCTAAAATAATTTTGGACAATTTATTTTGAAAAATCGTCTTAATTTTATTGAAATATGTCTTTGACTTTAGTAATAAAATTAAGGATATATATTTGATATATTGGATGAACCATCAATATTTATTTGTAGAATAGACCATACAAATAAAATATTAAAAAATTATGGTACATAATACCTTAATTCTGAACAAACAATTATTTATATTTACTAACTTGAAATTCCTTGAGTTGCCAAAGAGTGAGATTAACTTAATAATTAATATCTCGGTATCTTGGGAATTAAAGTGAAATAAATATAAAATAATTATTATGCAATATGGAATCCATCACCTTTAATAGGCAAGATCATTTCCTCATGAGTTTTTCTAAGGGACAGTTAAATCTGAGTTCAGTAATTCAATAGTGTCTATTAAATTCAATTTGTAAGGGTGACGTGGTCACATGGTACTATCGAATTGAAGATTAGAATTGATGATTTGAATGAGGGGCACTGTGGTCATACTGCTTCCTTCAAAGTATTATATTGATCGATGTGAATAATTTATTGGATCGATCAATTAATAGATATAATTATTGACTCCAATAATTGCGATTAGACTAAGAGTGTAGTTACGTTCTTTTAGTGGAGTGGAACGTAATTAATAAATTATTTTTATTAACAAAATAATTTATTGGAGCTTAATTGTATCCGATCAGGTCCTTTCAGTGGCTCCTAATTAAGGGACAATAATAAATTATAATTTATTAATGAAAATTGCAAAAAACCAAAAATCGTATTTGAGATGGAATAGAATAAGTGGAAATAGTTATACCCAATTATACTTTTCTTATTCTATCAAGATTCGTATTTTGAGGTAGAGTCTAATATACATATTGAGATATAATTCTATTTTCAATATACGTGAGAGACATCGTTATTATTCTCTGAGTTTTTTCTCTTAGTTTTGTGTGAGTCCACCCTCAACAAAAAGAGAAACAAAATACGATTAGCAACTTTCTGGTCCAAATGAGATTACATTGAAGAAGGTTTGGGGGTTTAGAGCATTGTTAAAAGGCCAAAGACTTCAAGGATCATATTAGTGAAGACGATATCTACAAATGTATGATCCGTTTTCACGTATTTTTAAATTTTAATTTGGTTGACACAAAGTATATCGATCCTATAAACTAATAAAAAGAAGATCAATTTCTATTGCCCCTCAAAAGAAGCAATATGCTGAGAATTTTTGGCGAGGACCATCCACTGAAAGTGCCAATCCATTTGTCATTGAGGAAGAAGAAAAGCCATCTCAACTAGAGCAAGAAGAACAACTAGAAGAAGAAGCAAAGGAAGATAAGCAATTCGCAGAGAAACCAAAAAGTGACAAGAATTATGAAGGAAATAAAAAGGAAGAGGATCATATGGGAACCGAAGCGGAGAATGAAAGTGAAAAAAGTAATTTAATTGGAACGGAATTAGAAATTTAAATTAAAGTAATAAATTATATAAAAAGATATATTAGAAGATAACATCGTAATTTTTAAAAAAGTTTTTTGGGATGAAAGACATAATTTTTAAGAAAATATTTTTAAAAATTTTAACTTTTCGAAGGAGAATATATAATTTTAAAAAACGTCGGGAGAAGGAGGAGCAGACCACACTCCCAACCCTTGTTCCGTCTATGGATACAAATATGGAAGCTACTGGGGAAAAAAAACCAACTACAACAACCACAAAGGTGAAGAAGTGGTAGAGGACCCCCAAGGTCAAGAGGAAGCTAATGAGCATAAAAACAATGGGAAAACCACGAGTAAAGAACCAGTGGTCAAAACCTAAAAAATGCCATCAGAATTTAAATCTGATTAATTTAAGTGATCGTGAGTAATTTAGAATGAAAATTTTAGCATAAACCTAATTTATTGAACTGAATGTATTAAAGAGCTGTACATTTTATAATACAAGTTGTATGACACAGCTTAAAGCACTCGATCCATTCAAGAATTGCCTAATTCAGAGACAATTGTGTCTTGGAAAAAATAAATAAATAAATAGTGATAGTTAGGAAAATAATTCTTTGGCAAATGAAGATTTTCTAAAAACTGAAATTCATATCTCTAAATCTCAAGGCTTGAATCTAAAGATCATCTAAGTGATTTTGAGAACTCAGTTGTTGGAAGTCTTGACATTAATAATGTAATAATATTTTTGTTAAGAGCAAAATAAATACGAGTTGTATCGCATAATGTTTATTATTTTTTGTATAATAATAACATACGTAATATAAATAGTGAAAAATAAATTTTGTTATACAGTAAGTTGGATCTTCCATAATTGAAAAAATTTTCAATACAACGATTGTATCACATTATTGTGATTATGCGGTGCAGCCCTCCAATCACTACCTTACTCCTAATATCTACGTTTACATCATGTTTTGACACAGCTAACCAACCATTACCATTCCTATTCTCCATCCACGATCAAAATCCTTAACATCCCTAACATTTTGGTAACGTTTCGGTTCTGCATTCATTATCAAGAACAGAAGAAGATTGAAAATATCTCAATCTTAAACCAAATCTTCTTCGTCACACCAAAATCAAAGGAAAGATAAAGGCCCCAAAGAAGGCTGACTCACTTTAGCTGGAAGATCAATGCCATCAAAACACTCTCTTAGCCTCTGCAACATCTCATTACCCTCAAGTAAAACTTGTTCAAGTTCATTCCTTCTTTCCTCAGTAGCAATAAGCTCATTTTCCAACTTAGGTATACTATCAACGTTGGACAACAATTCGTTAATCTGGTCCTTCAAATCATTGCAAGCTACTACTTACTCTTGCTGCTGAGATTTTAAGTTCTCAATTTCAGTATTTTTCCCATCCAAGATTACTCTCAACTTTTGCTGCTTTTTTACAAGCTCCTTTCCCTTTTAACAGCCATTGACAACTTTTCCCTCAACAGTGCAGTCATCTCAATTTCAAGATCTTTCTGCGAGTCCTTTTTAGCTGAAAATGTGGAAAATAATTGGCCTTTTTTGGGATTCTGAAATCTAAAGAATTGACCTTTATCTTTCCTTTGATTTTGGCACGACAGAGAAGATTTGGTTTAAAGTGAGTGGCTGATTGGCTAAGTCAGAATCTAGCGTGGCAATGGACATTAGGTGTAAAATAAGGATGGAAAGGCTATATACCAGATAATCACGACATTGTAGTGCATCCATGGCATTGAAAATTTTCTCCTAAATGAGGGAAGAGTTTAGAAAGTTATTTGCTTTTGATTGCCTCTTCCCTTTCTCCTTCCTTATTGTTCACTTGATTGGAATATGCTTCTATCGAGCATCAAGTTTGAGATCTTTTGGTGTCATAAGAGAGCTCTGGCAATGAGTAATTGAGGACTATACTCTATGAAAAGGAATAGAGGTGGTATGGTAACTGGCCCGTTTAGATATCATTAGCGCTATTCAGTAAAAATTGTATTAGTATTTACCATATTGACTGTTGGTGGGAATGCTTAATGTCTTATAATTTTGCCAAAACCATTCTCTTAACAATATTTCAATTTTACCAAAACCAATTGCTCGGATATGGATCGTTTAACCCATTAAATACTAGAATTTTAGTAATAAATTTTTTAAAATAAGTTTAATATTTAGTCACCTTAATTAAACTATACAAATTTAAATAATACATAGTCAAGTTAATCTTTATCAACTTGAAAAACGTAAACTCTGCCATTACCATATATGATTGGGACTTTGCAGTTAGATTTTCGTTTCCACGGAATTGGAATTGGATTCTGCAGCCCTAAATCGTTTATTTGCCTTTAAAAGACTATGTAGCTGGAACTCATTCAAGGATTCATGAAAATTTCGAAAACAAAATAGATTATGCATGTGTTTCCAATCAATAGCATGTTGCTTCTGTTTGTCGGTGTGTGCGTAACCAATTAATCACATATTGAAATTTGAGTTTCTCAATATTCGAACTAGGATATTTTTAGCAACCAAAAAGTGGAATCAACTGCCTCTACGATAATTCTAGTAGTTGAGTAGCAAATATGTTTAAACCGATTGTCTAAACCGAGAAAAAGAATAGCATCAGCTTGAGAAAATTTATACTCTCAGGCGTATAAAAAGAATTCAACCTTGGAAAAATGAAAGGAGGAAAGAGGCCAGTCACAGACAAAATGGCACAGTACAATGTTCAGGCAGAACCAAGAATGAATATAATAGTTGATATTATGAAGAACCATCAAGGTACACAACGTTAAAAACAATGGAAATTACTCCAGTTCTTGCCATCCTAAGCAGAAACATTTGGTGCAGCTAATATAGAACAGTATTGGAACAAAATATCAGACCTTAATAATTCTTTCCAGTACGCATAGAAAGATTTGGCACGTCAAGAGAAAACATTTTCAGACGCTGCTAGCTGTTTCCAGAAGTGGAGACCTCGGCACTGCAAACTGGACAGACCTAAAATCCACAGGAATCAGCCATCACTAACCATGTGCATACCAAGAACTTTAAAGAAATTTGTATATTTTTATCTCAATAGAAACATTAAGTGAAGAATCTAGCCCCTTGTACACCATCAACTAACTGAACTGTGTCCCTTGTTAGTTAAAGTTTAAGTCAGTTTAGGCAACTTTGTTTAACCTAATACACGGACAGAACCAAAACCTTAGAGTTGAGCGCGAGCCACATGTTACAGGACAATTTACAACGCCTAAAAATTTTTGAGGTAAAGAGAGGTTCTAAAAAGTTTTAATTTTTATAAACAAAATACAGAATTTTCAAAAATTTTGGGGGGCAAACGCCAACCCCCAGCAGTCATTCCGCCTCTGCTTACACAATTACATTTCAATCAGAAACTTTTACCTAAGTTGAACAAACTTCTAGATCAGCTAAAAATATTTGTTAATCTACTAAATGCAAAATAACTTAGCAAATTATTAATGGTACTACGAAAAAGGTAAACAAAATTTCAGCCCACGTAAGGTTTCAAGCAACAAAATACCGAGACAGAACAGACTAATAAACCAGACGGCCATAATATGACTGAACTTACACTTTTGACCTTTCTCCACCTACACGTAATTCATAGTAAGAAACTGAATAAATAAGATATTTTCCTATTTTGCATGCTATAGAGGGTCAAAATCAAGATAAATACTGAAACTAATATAACTAAAGAAAAGGCGAACCATTCAATTTCAGGTCCAAGCTAGCAATTTGGATGTTTTACCTTGTTTATCCGTAACCAATTATTTATACATTCTCCATGGTAGGAATGTTTGCATGAAAGCACTGTCAACGTTTCACCATCTTCATAGTCCAATCTACAAATAACACACCTGGCAAAGAAAGTTTTGAAATAAGCACAATTTCCATTTACCAAACAATATCGTGCATCAGCAGCCCAAATTATCATATTATGGTATATGTCATGTAGCAAAAGTTTAATGATGGGTACAATCTTTTTTTGCGAGGCATGTTTACTTACGAATCACTGATCCCATCTTGAGTGCTTTGCGACTTGTAATTCATTGATGGCAAAGAAGCAATGGTATCAGCAGAAAGGCCCCTGCTCTCAGTTCCAACAACTTCACCCAAGGCAATCAGTTCCTGAAATAAAAAACTATAACATACTGCAAGGTCTGACCTGAACAATTAATGGCACTAATAAAGCCAACAACTCACCTCATATGATAGCTCATCAGGATCAACCTCCTCCCATGCATCCTGCAAGATACAATAATTGACGCCATTCATGGAATCATCCAAAAAGATTATCAGAGTATCCAATACTTACGCGGTATTATTTAATTCACGTATCTAAAACTTTATTCCACTGAAAGCACACAAAACAAAACTCAAAATTAGAATCATAAAATCATCAAATATTCCTCCGTTGAAACAATACAAGTTACCAACACATATATAAGTAGATTTGTCATGGGTTTTTTTTAAAACAAATACTACCCATGGCTAAGGGGTTTGGCATACTGTCCAACTAGTTTATTAATAAATAATAAGAAAACACAAGGGCATAAATGCCTTAAAAGCCAAGGCCAAGAAAACAAAAGAACCAGGAACTTCCCTTCCTTGTTAGTTCTGGAAGTTTGCCAAGTAACAACAGTATGAGCCAGAACTTTGTTCTTATTCCGCATTGATTTTTTGTTAGAATAATTACTAATAGTTCTCTAATTTTCATTCTACCAAAAAATTAACCCTAAACCAGCATAAGAGATTAGCAAAACCAAGTAGAGCTTTTCATGTTGCTTAACATAAGCAAAAGGGCAATGACTTGTGACTAATATTGCCAATGCTGAAACTTAAACACGAAGGTGTTGCAGTCATAAGCATATTGTTTTGGTTACATAGATGAGAAAATATGCCAGAGAAGAACTAAAATAGGAGAAAATGCACTGAAATAAAGGGGGTGGGGAGAACTTACTCCCATGTATAATAATTTCACTTAAAGCTCTAAGGCTTATAAGATCAAAACTCAAGATAAAAGTAAATACACTAATTCATGCCTTGACAGGTCAGACTTGAGAAGAAAACCAATGACCATCCTATAGTATTTTTCATGCTTCCTTCTTATTTCTGTTCACTAAGGAGGGAGAAAGTGAATAAGGGATCCATTAGTCAAAGAGGATGAATAAGCAAGCCCACAGCCAATCTCCAATTCAGTGATAATGTTATTAGATAAATGATCACCTAAAATATGCGGTAGAAATTTTGTTGCATTAAAAAGGCAAGCAATTTTCACTTCTTATGTCCCCCATTTTTGAATTACTAGAATTACAACTACCCTCAGACCAACTTGTCAGTTTTATTGAAGAAGCTCAAAAAGGAATTATCAGAATCAGTATCCAATTTTCGATTCGATTCCGTAGCCCTTCTCTTGCTACAAGTATGTTGCTTTTTCAGGGTGGGTACCCTTGCTGAGCTACTTGTGAGGCCTGACCTTTGACACTTGCCATAGGGAATAGCATTTGCTTTTGGTTTAGTATTTTCTTTCTAAATGACATTTCTAATGAAAATCTAAGATTCAAAAACTGTGAATAATTCGAATAAAAAATTATTTGAGAATTAATATAGGATTTTTAAGAGATTTAGGAGAATTCTTTACTAAGCATATAGAGATTAAAACCTAGAAGTAATGCACAGCTATTAGGCATTCCACTAGGGCACTTACATTAAATTTAAAATTTTGAACAATAAATATGTGTGGCAAATAAATACATCACTAAATAACCATTGACTTTTTGGGAATTGCTTTGGATAATAAATAAGATTGATTTAATTTGCATTAAAGTGGACACTTCACTTAAAAATTGTATTCTTGATATACTGAAAATGCACTCAAAATGAATCAGCAAACCAACAACAGCCCCATCAAATGATACTTATTTCCAAAATTTTATCATCTACATAAAAAAAAATTTTCCCGTATATCCCTCTAAGATTTGGATTTGCAGCCACAATACAGTCTTTTTTTTCCAGAAAATGGTGTAATAGAATTCTGTTAACAACACCCACTGAATGGCAATGGTAAAAATTAATATAAAAGCTTTTTTTTTTTTTTAAATGTAGTAGATTACTTTGAAAAAACAAAAAATCAATTAGGTATTCTCCCTAGAGAGCAACTCCCAGGAAGTCAATGTTCTTGAATGAGTTTCCTAGCAGTCAATCTTATTTAATGTTCAAGATTTTAGATTTACTTAAATTATCTATGATTTAAATGAGATGGCATGAGATTGACTTTGGTCTTTCATCCCATAAAAAGGTAAGCATGATCGTAAAACCCATATACGTAGACGCAAGTGCACGCGCGCGCACACAAATAACTAATCGAAAACAAGATTTCAGGATAATACGCTCTTCTTATCTCTAATTTGTCATATTGATTTAAGCTCATAAGTATCTTTCATCATAAAAACTATTTTCACCTTAAAAAAAGGTGTTGAATTTAGTCATACTCAGATGCATATACACCTCCATTGAATTTCCTAGGTCAACTGCTCTCATATTCTTACTTGTCACTTCCACCACATAGCAATCCTTGACGCATGGCAAACAAGGACTCTCCCATAATCCCAGGTCATGGTCATGTTTAAAAGAAGGAAATTACTAAAAGTCATTACTTTCTTGTGACAAAGAGATCAGGAAATAAAAGTGGCAAAACCTTTTCAGTTTCCTACTTTTCTCCACCTTGGAAAAGTTAAAAGCACAAAAAGGAGCAGAATATTGAGAGGGAAGCACAAGGTAAGCCCTGTTTCATGAAAGGCAATGCCATAATTGAAGCTCACACATTGATGTAACAAAAAAAGTGCAAAAGGAATAAATAAATAATAAAGCAAAATAATTTATTTTAATTTCACATTCTTGATCACTCTCAGCCGTAAAACCTACATTGACCTGTAGTACAGAATGTTGGGCAGCTAAAAAGTATCATATTCACAAAATGAAAGTAGTTGAAATGTGTATACTTCGGTAGATGTGTAGGCACACTAGAAATGATAGAGTAAGAAATGAAACCATTCGAGAAAAAGTGGGAGTGGCATCTATTGAAAATGAGAAAAAAATCGCTTTTGCTTTGGACATATACAAAAAAGACCGAGAGATGCCCATGTTAGAAGAATTGAAGGATAGAGGCATGATATGTTGAACAGAGATAAGGGCAGGCCTCAGAAAATATAGAGGTTATTAAAAGAGATATGTCTCTCTTGAATTTAGATGAGAATATGACGGTGAATAGAAATAAGTGGAATGAGAAGATTCATATAAATGACCACACGTAATCTTATATTGATTCATGTAGCCGACCCCAAGTTTCTTGGGACTAAGACTTATTATTCTTTTTTTTTTTAATTATTATTGATCACTCTCCTTTCTTGAATTTTAGGATAACCTATTCATATTTTTCCTAAGAAAACATAGTTTTAAAACTTTTTCTTCCTACTAATGCTATTTATGGCAAATATAATTGCCTATTCAGCCAAAAGCACAACATATTGACGTAGTTCTTTGTACATTACCAATTCATCACTTATACATTCATTACCTGAGGTATCCAATGTATCTGTTTCATGTCAAGCTAAGTTGACCAAAAGGCGGGTGTAGATTAAGTAATTGAAGAAAACCCTTTAAAATATTGAGCAATTAAAGTGTCACCCTCTCCCCCTTAGGAACTGCACCAGGGAAAAACCAAAAATAAAAAAGGCAGATTAGGACCTGAAAGCTAATCATTGCTTTCCTTACCATCCCAAGTTATTTCACAGAGAAACAGCTAAAGGATGCCTTGATCATTTAACTAGAAAATCTAACTAAAAGACTACTTTGACATAGACACAATACAGTAAACATCTAGATAATTACCCATTCTTTACAAGTAAAACTTATCTGAATTTTGTTGAACTACTTTGATAAACCAATATTGCAATAATCTTCCAATATCTATCCAGGTACATTGATTATTAACAACCAGGAAAAGTCACATGATGCTCCTTGAAGGAATATAAGAGCAATCACATTCATTCGTTTCCTCATTCATCATCCTTGGAAATCCGAGATCTGATGCCTTTTTCCCATTTCTTTTGTTTCCATTTGTTAAGTTCACTGAGGTCTTCACTCAGATCTCAATATCAAATTAATAGGACTGAACATCATGTTCTTTAATTCTAAAATGAAGCTGGAATAGAGACACCACATATAATTTGTGTATGGCTTGATCAAAGGTGTTGCAAAGTACAGCATAGAAACCAGAAGAAAAAAGAAAGTGGAATCAATTTGAAGTAATTGAAATCACTGACATTCAATCCATCATAAATGTCAGGCTCCAAGAGCACATTGAAAATCATAACATTCCTAGCAAGCAGATATAAGAGCAATATTAAAAGAAAAGTTTTTGGAGACTAGAAATCAGATCACATATATGAGTATTACCTGAGAATTACCACCATGATCCTCTTCATCCTCATCTTCACCAACCACCACTGGCAATCAACAGAGGCTCATTCAGCTCTATTTCAAAGCATTAGGGCAGGAACCAAAGAACTACTAAAATCAAGTTTGACTGGAAAACTTACTATCATTGATCCCAGCCATGGCCAACAATCTAGCAGCCATTTCCCTTTCTTCCGCATCTTGTAGTGCCCTAGCATAGGCTTCATCACTTGAATAAGCGGAAGGATCAATTTCAACATTTTGGTTTTCATCTTCCCCAGATTGATCATGCTCATGAACATCAAATGCATCATCATCATCATCTTCTTCTTCTTCTTCATTATCATCTTCTTCTAATTCACTGCCCTCATATTCCTCTTCACTGGGATCATCAAAATCACCATCATCCTCATCCCCATGACCATAACTCCCAGCATCCCAACTTCCATAGCCATTTCCTTCACCACCGTTCATCCTTATCATCATGTATGCTCTCTCCTAAAACACAATAAGTCAACCTCATTTAATAAATAAAAAACAGCATAGCTAATAAGAGACCCAAGCACATCAGAAAACAAGATTTGTTGCATTCTTTTACAGTATAATTATGTACAACATTATTAGACGTTACTGGATCATCTAAATGACTTCTCAGTGGATCCCTTTTGTTTCCTTATATTTCTAAACATTTCAATTGGACTTAGCAGTAAACGTAAATAAGTTACATAACCAACTAAACAAAAGAACTTCCGAAAGGATCTAATTTGACGTAGTGCACTACTGATATTTTCCTTTACATGATGACTATTGCATAAGCTACTCTACACCTACCTCCAAACACGACAACAGACAATCTCTTTTTATCTATAGAATGCCACAATGAAAGACAAACTTAACTGAATCTATACTGAATGAAGGAGTTGAACGTTCAACTCTTCAACAGTTGAATGGATCTGAAAATTAGAATAAAACCAAATTCCTTCACTGAACACATCAAAATTTTGTAAGTCCATTTTGATTGGTGAATTTGAGACTAAAGAGTTCAAATTGGCAAGCCTTAATTGTCCCACTTATTTTTGAGGATTAAGTAATCACGTTATTCAAAACAATATCTAAATACTACCAGAATTTTGGAATCACTTGTAAGAGATTGTAAATAATGTTAATACTATTGCTTTTAATTAGTCGGCTTCGGAATCACCTCAAAATCATTTCTTTACACAAAAAGACACAATTGAAAAATAATGTACGTAAATTAAATCCAATACAGAGATT
The DNA here is from genome assembly GCA_026120185.1 of Voacanga thouarsii. Lineage (NCBI taxonomy): Eukaryota > Viridiplantae > Streptophyta > Magnoliopsida > Gentianales > Apocynaceae > Voacanga > Voacanga thouarsii. Next base: position 1,508,494 of record JANUWF010001127.1, on the reverse strand, counting down.
TAAAATTTCATAACATATCCAACAAGCTTCACATGAAAAGCATTTAAATGGGAATATAATAGCGTATCAAATATGGTCTTAAACTAATTAATTTATTGCATATATTAATGTGGCTTGAAATGGAGCATTGGATTTTAATCCTTTACAATTTGATTGGATGGTACAAGCAATTAGCATTAACTCAAATTCCTTTGTTTCTGAGAATTCATTTGTATTGGAGAGTTTGAAACCAAAGAGTTCCTGCACCTACCCAATCCCAGGGGAAAAAATGAAGGAAAAGAAAAGAGTTCATAAAAGGAAACCTAAATCCCAACTTGTCTCTATGCATTTAGTATAGCAATGGTCAATTTGTTGACTATTTAAAAAAAAAATCCATTGGAATCACTTATAATGTGTAAGAAATCAATACTAAACATTACAACAGCACATCAAAAGCAATACTTTACACAGAAAAAAAAAATGACTTTGAAAGATCACATATTTCAAAGTTTGATTCAAATTCCTTATCATACAAACCCGCCGCCAACTCTGAAATCATTAATTCAAGGAAGGCCTGAATTTCACATTCACATTAGCAGTGCCTCCAACTTCTTCTCGTGTACATGCATATCCCAAAAGAGAACTCCACATAATTACCAATAAATCCCCAGAGATATTGAAATTCCAGAAATACAATTGAATTTGGATTGAAACTCAAAGTTCAAAATTCAATGCTCATCTACACAGCAAATACAGACGTAAACGTATACAGATACAATTAGGCAAACCACATATATATACACACACATGCAGATACAAGTAATCAGTACCTGTTCTTGAAGGGTTCGAGCAAGGGCAAGATCAGCATCTACCTGACTGAGGTCGGTGAACGGCCTCCGCCTCCCGCCACCCTCTTCTCTTCCTTCATTAGCACTATCATTTGTACTATTATTACTATTATTAGTATCAACCCTATCATTATTGTTAGGGTTATCTTCATTGATTGAATTATTGTTCGCTTTCCCTTCTTCCATTTCAAGATTGACAAAAATCTTCCAAATTAATCAGCAGGATTCTTGAATCTTGACTAATTTTCTAAAAATTAAACAACAAAAATGGCGGATCGCAAAGCGGGAGGCGATGCGAATGAAGAAATCGGACACGTAGAAGAAAGAAATGATTGAGAAGAGAAGAGAAGAAAAGTGATTGAAGAAGAGTGTGGTTTTGGTGTTCGATAGCACCATAAGCAATTGGGCTCTGATTTATCCTTTTCCTTTCTAATAAATTAACGTTAATATGGTTTTAAATTATTGCTAAAGAATAAGAGAGAGAACACCTGTGGTTTTGCGTTGAGTTGGGCCGCTTTTGTGGAGTGGAGGCGACCACCCAGCCCCCGCTTACCAACCCATCCATATGACCAAATCGGGTCAAATTTCTAAACACGCACAGCGAGAAGGACGAGCAAAGTAGTTATTTAGGTTAACAGGGTTCCTCGCGTTAACTAATAGCGAGATTAACTACAACCTCACTGTTGCCAACAGCAATGATCCCTGCGATGAGCCTCAACTGCCCGCCAACATCTCTTGCTACTACCAATCGCGAAGTTACCTTTTCTTTTTTTTTTTGAACCCTGTGCCTCGCGAGGCATTCTTTTTTTTTTTTTTTTTGGATAGTCCTTTTGTTTTAATTTTTTTTATTTGTTTAAGTCAATTTAAAAGTTTTTTGAATAAATTTATATTATTTTTTAAAATAAAAAATTCTATATAATTTTAAATAATTATCTATAAAATATAATATAAAAATATTATTTATAATTAATTCTCTTTAAAATAATTTTAAATTTAATTATTTATAAATATATAATTAATAATATTTAATTACAATCAATTATAATTATTAATTATTTGTAAAAATAAAAAATTTTAATCTCAATAATAAATAAAAAATTATATAAATTACAAAAATAATAATTTATATTTTATGAATAATAACGATGAAATATTTCGTAAATTACCAAGCGTTTTTTAAATTTCAAACAAAAAAAGTATGAATTTCAAAATAGAATGTAAAATTTAATAAATGAATTATTGAGAAAAAAAATTATATATCAAGTAGTCATATTACAATGAAATCATCTAAAAAATATATGCCAGTTAGTCCCACAATAAAATCCTCATCGGTTTCTCAGAGGCTGAACTCGTCTTGGAGGTTGTTCTTGAGGTTGTAGTTCAAATGATCCCTCATTGTGTTCTTCTGTAGCGTATGAGGGACCTGCATCCTCTTCAAACTACATATGCCATCTACGAAATCACTCATTTGATGAACTAATATCATACTCGCCGACAAAAGAATGGCGCCTAATATCGAATACTAGGTGCTGTGGAGTAATAAAATCATCAATCGCTGCAGGATCACTTACAACATAATCACCTTCATTTGCTGGCACAAGTGAGTAGTGATCCTGTTGCGGAACTTCGTCCGCTGCAGCACGCCGACGTACCCGCCTACCGCCCCTTCGAATTGGTACTTCTCAAGAGACTTGTTGCGGAATCTGTGGTATTGGGTCAGAAAAATACGATCGTCTAGAATGCTCGTATTGCATGCAATTCAAACAATCTACTTCGCCACCAGCAGTCAATGCATGCCAGACAATATCTAATATTCTTCCGTAGCCTTATTGAGAGTATGATGTATCATCAGTTTAGGACGCTTCGTTGCTTATTTGCAAGATTCCGTGCAACGCGTCGACTTGCATATGCATTTTTAGAAACATCATTAAAAATATATTAAAAAAATTATAATTTATATATACATACATGCACTAAAAAAAAATTTACTTACATATATTTCAAGTGTTGAACTAGTAGATTGGTAACCCATAAGATTTAGTTGTTGTATTATTGGATTGCCAATCAATCGCCGTGTGCGAGTCCAATACCAAACAGCATAATCAGGTGAAACCACCGCTTACCCAAAAGTGAGCTGTCATGTCATAACATATGCATGTCGGTTTATCCAGTTAGTACGGTGCAGCACATCAACCTCATCCTATCCAGCACCAGTAGTACGCAAGTCACGCTGGTACAAATTCGACCCCGTGTCAACAGTATCAAGAATTAATTACACCATTCCAAATTGTCGCCTGACTCTATCGAGTCGATGCAGTTCTATCGTCTCCCAATACAAAAGTGATGTGACAGACGCCCAAATCTGTTGTCCATGCATGCAATATAGAGGAAGAGATGCCAACGTGTGTTCATTGTATGGTTGCCAAGTAAACTGCACAAATTAACTCGAGTTTAGTACCAAACAAAAAATAATGACAATTTATAAAACTTACATGACTGTACATTAAAAAACATAATACTTACATAATTGTGTCGTATTCGATCCAACTGATCTCTGTACGCAATCAGGACATGGGTTGGCGTGTGAGAAAGTTCTAATGGACCTTGCCATACTACTCCTCTAGGCGCATGTTGTGCAACATCCTCTATTGGACGTACTTTATCAAGTCTGATAGTAGGAATGCGCTCACATGCCCATAGCTATTACAAAAGTAATAATAATTTTATAATTAGATCTCATAATTATTTTTACAATAAAATACTAATAAGTTTAAAATTAGATCTCGTAATTAATTTTATTACGTACCTAAAGTAATAGTAGAGGACCACTGATTTGATGCGCCGTGTATAAAGTAGCGTTGCACATATAACGATACAAATGTGTCAGTACTGCACTTCCCCAACTAAGGGTCTCCGACAAGTCTAAGTCACGAATATATCTTAGGAAGCGCAAATGAACACGATTCCCAGATTTGTCCCAGAAAAGGAATCCGCCAATAAGCTGCATGATGCGACACCATGTGTGATGTGCAACTATATCTGCAGTTGCATCTGGTAGGAGTGGTTGAGTCAGGGCTCGCTCAATTGTGCTTAATCTCAACCAAGACCCGTCTAGGTCCGTGCCAGTGGGTCGAAAACTGAGTAGCGCATGGCACAAGGCATACAACTCCTCTTATGAGCAGTTGAACCCACGACCAATAATCGGATCACCGTCAATGCGTAAATCAAATAGAACCTCCACATCTTGGAGTGTAATAGTTGCCTCACCAACTGGTAGGTGGAAAGTGTGTGTCTCTTGGCGCCATCTGTCCACCAATACCGTAATAAGTGGATGATCAATTTTTATATATGGTAGTCGGATGATTCAACTGAATCCACCTACATCCATAAGTTGTACTACATGGGGATCGAATGGTCTAACATCCCAAAATGTACTATCATGACGCCTTGCATACAGTACTTGTTCTTCTAATTGCCCTACCCAAATATAAGTGGACCGATATCTACACTGTTGTGTCAGCACATCCGGGATAATAGGCTCAGGATCGACTCCTTCAGCCGTAGGTTCGGTCATATTATCCCGAAACAGCGACATATTTAGAGGAGTAGTAAGTTTATCTCTCAATAAAAGAAAGTACAATATCATATAAAGCCATATAGTAAGTATAGGAAATATAGACGATACTATTTGTACAATATCAGATAAAGCCATACAATATCAAATAAAAACTGTTTGTACTAATTACTGTTGGAATGTATGCCCTCTTAAACTAGGTTTCTGATGTAAATATCGAATATGTTAATAAAAGAATTTATTTTCAAAAATCGTTTGTGAATTTATTTGCTTTATTTGTGCACATTTTTGTTCGGAAAAGACCCGCTGTGTTTAAATAAGTCATCCATGTGAATGGAGATCTTTCACAGTAAGGTATGAATCTTGGGTTATTTAAACATATAAATATTTGTTCTTAACCGATTGATAAGAATGGGAATCTCATCATGTTTAGGTTATTATGTTATGAATTCCAAATGGGGAATGGCTTACCTTTAGCCAGTGAGTAATCCACTCACTTCATGACATAAGCGTATTTCGAATACATAGAAAAGGACATGTAGTAGTGGTTTTTAAAAGTATTATATGGTAGAAACCTAGACTACTACCGCTACAGCATGAACTAGTACTCTATGACTTGAGTATGAGTTCGTAGTCTGGCGAAGCTGGAAGTATATACTTTGATATGTTATAGTTGAGGTTCTATTGTAGGGCCCATATACTTGCATGCTGGGTATGTGTAACTAATTAGTTAAGACAAACTTGTACAAGATAATTTCTACACTATATCACCCTTTGTGGTTGTCTGAATGATCTAAATATCCAAGACCCTGAGAAACATGACTTGGACGTTTCATTTTAGGATAGCTCCCTTGGAAAGCGGGAACACTCCAGGAAGTCGTGGATCATTGGACTAGAAGCTTAAAGATGGTAGATGTCATTTAGAGAGGTGTTAGTACACTTCTTCCTCTCTAAATATACGGCGATGTGTAGAGGGGTATGTTAGTCATTTTACTTGTAGGTCGAAGACTTTGCTAATGTAGTATTGTCTTTGGGGTCAATATTTTCTTATGGTGATATTAGGAAATATTTAAAATACAAAATACAGCTATTTATATAGTAGGGGTATTTTGGTCATTTTAGTAGCCAAGACGATGTGTCTTTTTGGTCATTGCAATAGCCCGTAAGTCCTAATTAATTTTTGGGTTGAAAAATTGATCTCAGTTGAGAGGGTTTAATTTTATTCAGGAAGTCTAATTTATTATTAGATTGGAATAAAATAAATGGAGAGAAATTTATTATCTGGTTTAATTGGTTAATTAATTATTCGGGGCTAAGGTCTAGTTTGAATAATTAGAAAATTAACCGAGATTTAAATTAGAAGAAATTAATTAATACTTAATTATATATTGGGTTATTTAATCCCAAGGTATAAATAATTAAATATTAATTATTTTTTGGTTCATTTGGGCACATTAATTATTTATTGGGTTATTTATTTAATCCCAAAAAAATAATTAATATTTATTATTCTGGACATTACGGGTCTAAGAAAAATAATAAATATTATTTTGTTCTAATAGCCTGGACCATAAGATTTTTTCGGACACAGTTCAGAAGAGTTTAGAGAGAAGTCAAAATTTATTTTGTTAATAATATTTGGATACTAAATCGCGGGAATATTATTTTTATCAAAATAATTATTTTTTGTTTCATAACTCTTGGCTTTTTGTGTGAAAATATAAAATAAAAGAAAAGAGAAAATAAATAAAAAAAAAACCCCGAGACTCTTGGCTCTCTCTCTCGTGCTGTCTCCTCTCTTCACTGGCTTTTGGTTTTTTGATGCCATGAGTGTTGGATTGTATGCCCTCTTAGATTAGATTTCTGATGTAAAATCAAATATTTTAATAAAAGAATTTATTTTCAGAAAGTATTTGTGAATTTACTTTTTGTTTGTGCACAATTTTCGTTTGGAACAGACCCATTGTGTTTAAATAAGTAATCCATGTGAATGGTGGTCTTTCACTGTAAGGTATGAATCACGGGTTATTTAACACATAAACATTTATTCTTAACCTGTTGATGAGATTGGGAATCTCATCATGTTTAGGTTATTATGTTATGAATTCCAAATGGGGAATGGCTTACCTTTAGCCAGTGAGTAGTCCACTCACTTCATGACATAAGCGTATTTCGAATACGTAGAACATGACCTGTAGTAGTGGTTTCTAAAAGTACTATATGATAGAAACCTAGACTACTACCGCTACAGCGTGAATTGGTACTCTACGACTTGAGTATGAGTTGGTGGTCTGACGAAACTGGAAGCATATGCTTTGATATGCTATAGTTGAGGTTCTATAGTAGAACCAATATACTTGTGTATTGGGTATATATAACTAGTTAGTTAAGACAGACTTGTACAAGATAGTTTCTGCACTATATCGCTCCTTGTGGTTGTCCGAATGGTCTAAAATGTCCAGGACCCTGAGAAACATGACTTGGATGTTTGCTTTAGGGTAGCTCCCTTGGAAAGCGGAAACACTCCAGGAAGTCGTGGATCATTAGATTAGAAGTCTAAGGATGGTAGATATCATTTAGAAGGGTGTTAGTGCACTTATTCCTCTCTAAATGTACGGCGGTGTATAGAGGGGTATTTTAGTTATTTCACCTGTAGGTCGAAGACTTTGCTAATGCAGTATTGTCCTTGGGGTTAATATTTTCTTATGGTGATATTAGAAAATATTCAAAATGCAAAATACAGCTATTTATATAGCAGGGGTATTTTGGTCATTTTAGCAGCCAAGGCGATGTGTCTTTTTGGTCCTCGGAATAGCCCATAAATCCTAACTAATTTTGGATTGAGGAATTGGTCTCAATTCAAGAGGATTTTATTTTAATTCAAGAGGATTCAAGAAATTAATTATCTAGTTTAATTGGTTAATTAATTATTCAGGGCCTAGGTCCAGTATGAATAATTAGAAAATTAACCTGGGCTTAAACTAGGAGAAATAATTAATGCTTAATTATTTATTGGGTTATTTATATAAGCCCAAGAAATAAATAATTAAAGATTAATTATTTTGGTTCATTTGGGCTAATTAATTATTTATTGGGATATTTATATAAGCCCAGGAAATAAATAATTAATGTTTTTTATTTTGGGCCTTTTGGGTCCAAGAAAAATAATAAAATTATTTCGGCTCAATAGTTTGGACCGTAGGGTTTTTTCCAGATACGGTTCAGATGAGTTTAGGGTTTAAGCTAAACTTATTCTCAGGATAACATCCGAATGTTTGAAATTTGATATCCCGGGGATATGTTTATCAAATATTTGAGTCCTAGTTTTGGCTAACAATAAACAAGACTTTGGTAGATAGAAAACCCTAATTTTTTCCTAACTTTTCTCTCTAGCCTCACGAAAGTCACAAAGCTCTCTCTCCCTCTCGTGAGTGTTTTTGTGCAGCCTCTTGTTCTTGTTTCTTTACTAATCAATAGCAAGAGAACCAAGGAGATTTGAGACCGTTCTTCTTCACCATTGTGTTCACCGACTAGAGGTTGGGCGAAGGTATATTCTGAGAGCTGAAAGGCTTGGCGTTCATGCAAACAAGGCGAAGTAGGAGGCTAGCGGGTTTTCAACCGGAAGCTTCTTCAAGTGGGCAAGGCGAAGCGATTCCTGTCGTTCAATCCACTCCTACTCAACCTAGTAGGTTTAAAGTGCGCAAATGTATGATCTTTATGCTTTCGTATGGCCTTTAAGGCTTGCGGTTTTTTTTCTCTGGTTTTTTTCCCGTTCAAGCACGCTGCCCTCTGTTTTCTGTCCACCAATGAGAAGCCATTAAAAGCCAACAATGGAAGTGTGAGTGTGTGGCTTTTCTCATCCCTATTGTGTGTTCACCAACAAGAGTTATGTAGGGCATATTCTGTGAACTGAAAGGTTTGGCATTGCATCGGAGGTGAAGAAGTTGGCTATCGGAGTGTTCATCCCACGGGGAAGAAAAAAGCTGTTCTTGAGCTTCAATTCATTCAACCATATTCTTCAAGGTTTAAGGCTCCCAGAGGTATGTTTTTCATGCCTCCATGTTGCTGCCATGCTCTGTTTCTATTTATTTTCTCCATTTTTGTTCCACCGAAGCATGCTCTCTGTTTCTGTCAATTCCTTCAAGCGGTATTAGAGCATTGAATTTGATTGGCTTAGGAAGCATAACAGTTAACAAAAATGGAGAAGAACATTGTTTGGTGATTAAACCTGTGATCCTTTACTGATTTGGTATGGGATAGAAATTTCTGTAAGCTTCACAGTAGAAGCATAGGCATTCTGTAATTTTTTATTTTGAGCATTTGATCGTGTAAACCCAATTTTGAGAGGGGTATAAGCGGTTGTGTTTTGGTTTGGATGAGTTTTTGTAATGAAAAATGTCCAAAGAAGCCAAAGGAATCAATATGCAGAGAAAAACGCAGACAGAATGCAGAGAAATTTCGCGGAGAAGATGAAGTTACTATTCCTAAGCCACCGCCTAAGCCGAGCCGAGCCGCGCTGATATTTTTGTGTCTTGAGCCGCTTCCCGCGCGTGTAGAAGCCGAGCCGTTGCTGTGATTTGGAGCCGATTGCAATTTGTGATTGCAATTGGCAACGGGTTGGCGCGCGGATAACCGGGTAGACGCGCAGGTCATGCAGTAGAGAGGCAACGGGCGTGGGCGCGGGTTATCGGGCGGGTGGGTCAGTTTTGCGGGTTGAAGCTGCATCCAATCCAGTGCGGCTGGTGCACCTGGCGCCCAGTGGACCGCAGTGCTACTGGGCGCAGATCCGGTGCATCGGGTGCACGTGGACCTCCAGCCAAATTTTGCATTTTTTTTTTAATTTGGGTCTCATAGCAGACAAAGTTAATATTTTTGCAATAGTTTATATTCATGGAATATATTTGCATGAAAAATATTAGTAAGGGATTTTATAATTAAACAAGATCATTAATTAATTAATTAGTTGTTTAATTTATTATTTGGGCACTTAGGTTTAAAAAATAGAAAAGTATGAAAACGTTTATTATTTTCTGGTATGCTATTTTTTTGTGTACCTATATGCGCGGTTTCTCAAAGACCAAAGTCTTTGGGAATATTTATACAAGAAAAATATTTTTCTTTAAAAATTAAATAGTTATTTTTACTTGAACAAAAATTAATCATTTGATATTTTCTCAAAGGATTTAATATTTGACATAGAAAATATATTAGATTTAGATATTTTTGTAAGTTAAAATAGAAAGCCATTTTATTTTATTTTGCACAAGAAAAATTATTTTGTTAAATAAATTTGAGACCAAAGTCTCTAGAAAGTTTTAATTGGAAAATTTTTGAAATCATTAAGTTTTAACTTATATAAAATTAGTCCATGGAAAAATCTCTCAAAGGATATAATCCTTGACATAGAGATTTTAATGGACTTGGATATTTTATTTTTTAGTTAAGAAAAAATTTAATGGAAATTTTAAAAAGATATTTTTTCAGAAAAACTTTATTTTAAAAAGATTAAGTGGGAGAGGGGTTCCAACGGCCCCACAGCTTCCATTACGATCCTCATTAGAGATCATGGATCCCCTCGCGTCACCCTGGGAGTGAACTCGTATAAGATGGGGATACCACAAGGATCTAGATCTAATGGAATGATGTAATTAATAACTCGAGACACGTACTATAATCAGCCAGCCCACGTTGGAGGTTATAGTGTGAGGAATGTCAATAGGAAATGAGAGGAAACGGTCATCCCACGATGGAGTTATCCTCTAGATCATTACCTAGAAGGGAAATTAATTTGTGGTGGTTAATACACTTATCTTAGAAAACTGTTAATCTTCCTAATAAGCTATGTCAGTTTTCCTAAGAGCCAAATTAATTTCAGTGCACAAATTTATTTTCACAAACTAAATCATTTCTTTTATTTTTTGATTTTTCAAAAATGGCGGGAGGTTCTTTTAGTCCTTTGGCCGTTATTCTCCTAGAGAATAAGTTAACGAGACCAAATTATGTGGACTAAAAGAGAAACCTGGACATAATAGTCACAGCCGAGGAGTATAAGTATGTCCTTTACGAAACCTGCCTGGTGATCGGGGAAGGTTCCACCTCCGAAGAGCGAGAGGCTAAGAAGGCATAGAAGAAGGCTAATAAAATGGCACGTTGCTATATGCTAGCCTCCATGTCTAATGTGCTCCAGTCTAAACACGAGCACATGGCTTTTGCGTATGACATTAGTCATTCATTGGCCACTATGTTCGTGGATAAGAGCCGGCTCGCAAGGAAGGGGGCTCTTCGAACTATAATAAACACTAAGATAGCAAAGGGAGTATCAGTCAGAGAGCATATGCTCAAGATGATTACTGCTTTCAAGGAGGAAGAAATCTTAGGAGCTACATTGACCCCAAGAGCCAAGTGGACATGGTTCTCGAATCTCTACCGGGTTCCTTTACTCAGTTCAAATTAAATTAAAATATGAACAAGTTAAATATGAGTTTGACTGAGTTGATGAAGGAACTCCAGATGGTAGAGAAGGTCATGAAGCTACAATCAATGGCCATGATTACTAAGGCTTCTTCTTCAAGAATTGGGTCCAAGCCTAGAAAGTTCAAAAGGAAGAAGGGATGTGCAGCAGCCCAGCCCAAAGACAAACCAAAGGGCAAGTGCTTCAAATGTGAGAAGAAGGGACACTGGAAAAAGGAGTGTCCAGATCTTCAAGCCCAAAAAAACCCCACAGGTAATGTTTTCTATATAGAGTCTATATCAATGGTTGGATAAACTTCCACTTGGATCGTTGATTCAGGAGCCACTAATCATATCTGTAACTCCTTGCAGAGATTTAGAAAGATAAGAAGACTCAAGAAGAGCGAACATGGATTACGCGTGAGCAATGGAGCACAAGTTTGGGCCCTTGCAGTGGGAGAGCTGGATCTTGTTTTTTATTGTAATAAAAAAGTGGTTTTAATAGATATTCTATATGTACCTGGTTTTCGTCAGAATTTAATTTCAATTGCAAAACTTATAAATCAAGGATATTCTGTATCTTTCCATTCTGGTATTTCTATCAGTAAAGATGGAGAAATCTTATGTACTGGGCACATGTATGGAAATCTATTCTATTTAAACCCTATTAATCATCAATCGAATAACGCTCAATCTAAACCTTTAACTAAGAAGAGAAAGACCAATGTCAATGACTCACATCTTTGGCATCTAAAGTTGGGTCATATCAACTCAACTAGGATTCAGAGGCTAATCCATGATGGGCCTTTGGGCTTATGGAGATTGAAAAATTGGCCTCAGTGTGAGTCCTGTCTGATGGGAAAGATGACCAAAAGGTCTTTTATCCCAAAGGCGGATAGGGCCAAAGAATTACTGAGTCTTGTTCACACTGATGTGTGTAGTCCCTTGTCTACAGCAGCTAGAGGAGGTTTTGAGTACTTCATCACTTTCACGAATGATTGTACAAGGTTTGGTTATATTTACCTGATGAGACGAAAATCTGACTCTTTAGATAAATTCAAGGAGTTTAAGGGTGAAGTGGAGTGTCAGACACGTAAATTAATCAAGACCTTACGATCGGATCGTGGTGGAGAGTACCTCCTAGGTGAATTCAAAGACTACATGGTACATCATGGGATAGTATCCCAACTCTCTGTGCCGGGGACACCTTAGCAGAATGGAGTAGCTGAGAGAAGAAATAGGACATTGATGGAAATGGTCAGAAGCATGATGTCTCATGCTACTCTTCCAGTATTTTTTTGGGGATATGCCCTGGAAACAGCGGCAAACATTCTAAACTTGGTGCATTCCAAGTCAGTACCTAGGACTTCCTATGAGATGTGGACTGGGTGAAGATAAAATAGCATGCTAAATATAGCTAAAAAACCAGCCAAGGAGCAACAAAACGCAGCACACCTGCGTGAAGAAGGAAAAAGGGGGGAAAAAAATATTTTCTCTTTACCTCTTCTTCTTGTTCTCACAATCGGCTGAACTGGAATATGCGGAACTGGGGTAGGCACGCTCGTGGAAACCTCTGGTGCAATTCCTGCAAGCCTTCTACTTCGTCTTTGCATGTAGATGAACGCCTAGCTCTTGATCTTCCAGTATATGGTCTGCCTAATATCGTTTTTGGTGAAACAACCTAGGGGCCAAAGAATTTCTGGAGAGGGAAAGGAAAAAAACGTCTGGTATTTTTCACAGAGAGGAAGCACTGGAAAAAACAACGTTGTTTTCTTTTCTCCTGTTTAATCTAAATAAAACCCTAGGTTAAACTGGATTGGGCCATTGGATTCTTAGTTTAACCTTTTGGGCTTAATTAATTATTCTAACTAAAACCAAATAATTGGCCCAATTAATAAATAATTAATTTTTCCAGCCCAAATAAACTAGTCCAATTAATTAAGCCTATATTAGTTTAGTCTCAGGTTAATCTTTAATTATTCAAACTGGGCCAAAGCCCTGAATAATTAATTAACCCACCAAACTAATTTAATTAATTTTCTCTCTCCATGGACCTTTATTTTATTCTAGCCCAATAATTAAATCAAGCTACTTAAATAAAATAAATTCCATTTAATTTAAGATCAATTCTTTAGCCCGTATTTAATTAGGACTCACGGTCTATATTTGGGACCAAAAGACACACCGTCTTGGCTACTAAAATGACCAAAATACCCTTACCATAAAAATAGCTGTATTTTGCATTTTAAATATTTCCTAATATCACCATAAGGAAATATTGACCCCAAGGACAATGCTGCGTTAGCAAAGTCTCCGACCTACAGGTGAAATGACTAAAATAGCCCTCTACACATCGCCGTACATTTAGAGAGGAAGAAGTGTACTAACACCCCTCTAAATGACATCTACCATCCTTAGGCTTCTAGTCCAATGATCCACGACTTCCTGGAGTGTTTCCGCTTTCCAAGGGAGCTACCCTAAAGCAAACATCCAAGTCATGTTTCTTAGGGCCCTGGACATTTTAGACCATTCGGACAACCACAAGGGGCGATATAGTGCAGAAACTATCTTGTACAAGTCTGTCTTAACTAACTAGTTACACATACCCAACATGCAAGTATATTGGCCATACGATAGAACCTCAACTATAGCAAATCAAAGTATATGCTTCCAGCTTCGCCAGACCACCAACTCATACTCAAGTCGTAGAGTACTAGTCCACGCTGTAGCGGTAGTAGTCTAGGTTTCTATCATATAGTACTTTTAGAAACCACTACTACAGGTCCTGTCCTAGGTATTCGAAATACGCTCATGTTATGAAGTGAGTGGACTACTCACTTGGCTAAAGGTAAGCCATTCCCCATTTAGAATTCATAACATAATAACCTAAACATGATGAGATTCCCAGTCTCATCAATAGGTTAAGAACAAATGTTTATATGTTAAATAACCCGTGATCCATACCTTACTGTAAAAGACCACCATTCACATGGATCACTTATTTAAACACAATGGGTCTGTTCCAAATGAAAATCGTGCACAAACAAAAGTAAATTCACAAACAATTTCTGAAAATAAATTTTTTTATTAAAATATTCGATTTTATATCAGACGCCTAGTCTAAAAGGGCATACAATCCAACACTGGGCATAAGCCAAGTTTGAATCATCTCAGGATATGGGGTTGTCCAACTTATGTACTGATCAAGTGAGACAAGTTAGAACTAAGATCAGAATTATGCTATTTTGTTGGGTATCCAAAAGGAACAAAGGGTGGTTACTTTTATTATCCTAAGGAGCAGAAAGTATTGGTTAATACCAATGATAGATACTTAGAAGATGATCAAAGTACTTCCACGAAAGGTTCAACTAGGTTGGAACTCGAGGATAAGTTATCTCCGGAAGCAACTTCTTCTGACCTGATTGTAGAACAAGAAAAGGCACAGCCTCAAGAGCCTATACAAATGGTGCCTTGTCGTAGTAGGAGAGTGTCTAGGGTTCCGGATAGATGGTATGGAGAAGCTTTTGAGTTGGTCTCTGACCATCAGGAATAAGACCCCACTAAATACGATGAGGCAATTGCTGATGCCGATGCAAATCTATGGCATGAAGCAATGAAAGTCGATATTGAGTCTATGTACTTCAATCAGGTTTGGGATCTTGTAGCTTCACCTGAAGGGATAAAACCCATTGGGTGTAAGTGGGTGTACAAGAGAAAGAGGGGAGCGGATGGAAATGTGAAAACCTTCAAAACTAGGCTTGTGGCAAAATGGTATACTCAAAAAGAAGGAATCGATTATGAGGAAACCTTTTCCCCTATGGCCATGCTTAAATCCATTCGTATCCTCTTTGTCATCGCATGTCACTATGACTACGAGATATGGTAAATAGATGTCAAGATGACATTTTTAAATGGTCATCTTAGTGAAGACATCTATATGTCCCGATCGAAAGGTTTTATTGCTGAAGGTCAAGAACATATGGTTTACAAGCTTAGGAAATCTATTTATAGACTTAAGCAAGTATCGAGAGCATGGAACATTCGTTTTGATGAAACTGTGAAGTCTTACGGTTTTATTCAAAACGAGAATGAATCATGTGTGTACAAAAAACTTGAGGGGTTTAATGTGATTTTTCTTGTCTTGTATGTAGATGACATTCTACTCATTGGAAATGATGTAGGGTCATTGTCATCTACAAAGGTTTGGCTGTCTAGTCAATTCAGTATGAAGGACTTGGGAGAAGCCAGCTATATTCTCAGGATTAGATTTCTTAAAAATAGGAAGTAGAGAATATTAGGATTATCCCAAGTCACATATATTGACAAGATACTGGCCAAGTACAGTATGGACTCATGCAAGAGAACTCTAATCCCTTGCAGACATGGGGTGTCACTTTAAAGGACAGAATGAGTAGGATTCCCTACGCTTCGGCTGTGGGTAGTCTCATGTACGCCATGCTGTGTACTAGGCCAGATATCTGCTTTGCCGTAAACTTAGTTAGCAAATATCAGTCAAACCCTGGGGAGGTTCATTGGCAAGCTGTAAAGTATATTCTCAAGTACCTCAAAGGAATGAGAGATTATATGCTCGTGTACAGGGCTAATGATTTGGTTCCTACCGGATACACAGACTCAGACTTCCAAGCGGATAAGGATGAGAGAAAATCCACTAGTGGATATGTCTTCACCTTGTCTAGAGAAGCAATTTCATGGAGAAGTATCAAGCAATCTTGCATTGCTAACTGAACAATGGAAGCTGAGTATGTGGCAGTTTCGGAGGCATCCAAGGAAGCAGTCTGGCTCCAGAAGTTCCTTTCAGAACTTGGAGTCGTACCACATATAGATAGACCGATTGTGATGTATTGCGACAATACTGGCGCAGTATCGCAATCCAAGGAACCTCAGAACTACAAGAAGGGGAAGCACATCAAGAAGAAGTACCATCTGATCCGGGATTTCATCCAGAGACGGGAAGTCGTGGTGGAACCGATTACCTCAGATAATAATCTAACAGATCCATTCACCAATCATTTGGCTAAGAGGGTCTTCAAGAAACACTTAGACGCCATTGGGGTAGACACCTACGGACTTACCTAGTCTTAGAATGCAAGTGGGAGATTGTTAAAATGTATGTCCTCTTATACTAGGTTTCTGATGTAAATATCGAATATGTTAATAAAAGAATTTATTTTCAAAAATCATATGTGAATTTATTTGCTTTATTTGTGCACATTTTTGTTCAAAAAAGACCCATTATGTTTAAATAAGTGATCCATGTGAATTGAGGTCTTTCATAGTAAGGTATGGATCATGGGTTATTTAAACACATAAACATTTGTTCTTAAACGATTGATGAGAATGGGAATCTCATCATATTTAGGTTATTATGTTATGAATTCAAAATGGGGAATAGCTTATCTTTAGCCAGTGAATAGTCTACTCACTTCATGACATAAGCGTATTTCGAATACGTAGAATAGGACCTGTAGTAGTGGTTTCTAAAAGTACTATATGGTAGAAACCTAGACTACTACCGCTACAGCGTAGACTAGTACTCTATGACTTGAGTATGAGTTGGTAGTCTGGCGAAGTTGGAAGTATATACTTTGATATGTTATAGTTGAGGTTCTATTGTACGGCTTATATACTTGCATGTTGGGTATGTGTAACTAATTAGTTAAGACAAATTTGTACAAAATAATTTCTACACTATATCACCCTTTGTGGTTGTCTGAATGATCTAAATATCCAGGGCTCTAGGAAACATGACTTGGACGTTTCGTTTTAGGATAGCTCCCTTGGAAAGCGGGAACACTCCAAGAAGTCATGGATCATTGGACTAGAAGCCTAAGGATGGTAGATGTCATTTAGAGAGGTGTTAGTACACTTCTTCCTCTCTAAATGTACGGCGATGTGTAGAGGGGTATTTTAGTCATTTTACCTGTAGGTCGAAGACTTTGCTAATGCAACATTGTCCTTCGGATCAATATTTCCTTATGGTGATATTAGTAAATATTTAAAATGTAAAATACAGTTATTTATATAGTAGGGGTATTTTGGTCATTTTAGTAGCCAAGACGATGTGTATTTTTTGTCCTCGAAATAGCCCGTAAGTCCTAATTAATTTTTGGGTTTAGAAATTGATCTCAGTTGAGAGAGTTTTATTTTATTCAGGAAGTCTAATTTATTATTAGACTAGAATAAAATAAATAGAGAGAAATTTATTATTTAGTTTAATTGGTTAATTAATTATTCAGGGCCAAGGTCCAATTTGAATAATTAAAAAATTAACCGGGACTTAAATTAGAAGAAAATAATTAATACTTAATTATTTATTGGGTTATTTAATCCCAATAAATAAATAATTAAAGATTAATTATTTTTTGGTTCATTTGGGCACATTAATTATTTATTGGGTTAGTTATTTAATCCCAAGAAAAATAATTAATGTTTATTATTTTGGGCTTTTCGGGTCTAAAAAAATAAATATTATTTTGGCTCAATAGCCTGAACCATAGAATTTTTTCGGACACAGTTTAGAAGAGTTTAGGAAGAAGTCAAAATTTATTTTGTTAATAATATTTGGATATTAAATCCTAGGAATATTATTTTTATCAAAATAATTATTTTTGGTTTCATGACTCTTGGCTTTTTGTGTGGAAAAATAAAATAAAAGAAAAGAGAAAAAAAAAAAACCCCCGAGACACTTGGCTCTCTCTCTCTCTCGTGCTGTCTCCGCTCTTCACTGGCTTTTGGTTTTTTGATGCCATGAGAGGCCATTAAAAGCCAACGATGGAAGGGTGAGCGTGTGGCTTTTCTCATCTCAATTGTGTGTTCACCAACAAGAGTTAGGTAAGGTATATTCTGTGAACTGAAAGGTTTGGCATTGCACCAGAGGTGAAGAAGTTAGCTACCAGAGTGTTCATCCCACGGGGAAGAAAGAAGCTATTCTTGAACTTCAATTCATTCAACCATATTCTTCAAGGTTTAAGGCTCCAAGAGGTATGTTTTTCATGCCTCCATGCTACTACTATACTCTGTTTCTATTTATTTCCTCCATTTTTGTTCCACCGAAGCATGCTCTCTATTTTTGTCAATTCTTTCAATTATTTTAAGACAATACTAAGACATAATAATTTCCAATCGTACACCAATAATTAAAGTTAATACACCAACAGTTATACATGATATAATAATTTCTAATCATACAATCTACCCTAGAAAATCATCACATCATGAACCATGAAGTGCACTGTTAGTGCAATTTCTCCTATTATGCCCAGTACGATGACAGTTTCTACACCGAGGAGGCAAGTCAGGGTTACACTCGTCCATCTCATTTCTGATGCGCAATGTCCTCATACGACCGTGACGACGGTTCTTGAATCGATGAACATTTGGAGCCAACATAAAAGGAGGATTGCGCCAGTAATTTTCGTGTGGAATGGGCCTAAACTGTTCTGAATAAGTCATCTGGTAACATGTTGTGGTGTTTAAGGGTGACACGAGATCCCCTACATTCAACCCTATTTGTTGACAAGCTGCAAATGCGTGCGAACAAGGTATTCCGTATATTTACCATTTGCAGCAGCTGCAGATCCTTGAACTAAGATCAATCTGGTATGAATTATTTCCCTTCCCATGCTCACGAAATGGTGATAAAACACTAAAGATGCCCCGACCTTGATCATAAACTTGCACATGGTGGCTTCTCCCCTTCAGCTCATTCTTCACAAATTTGGACTATATCCGAGAAGGAAAGTGATATCTACCATGATTAGCTTCCTCTCTGTGGTCATTGAAGTATTTAACCATTTTTTTGAAAGAAAATTCAACAATCACCTTGATGGGTAGAGTACGTATGACTTTGACAACACTGTTAAATGATTACGCAAGATTAGTTGTCATATTACCAAACCGATATCCACTGTCATAAGCAAGCGTCCATCGCTCATTCGAGATCAAATCTAGCCAAGCCTTCGCTTGCGGGTTTAGCAAACTTATTTCTTCCATTATCTTCACAAATTTGCACTCTTTGTTTTGAGTCCCAGCTGCATACATCAACTTTTTCAACTGATGAGTCTTGAACTTTGCGTTGAAGTTGCTTCGAATATGTCTAAGACAAAATCTATGCACTGCCATTGGCTCCTGCCAGTTGGGTAGTCGATTAACATCATTCTTTATCCTGATGTGTCTGTCTGATATTAAACAAACTCTTCGATCCTTTAGCACATGCTCTCTGAGTAGGGACAAAAATCAACCCTAACTGTCATTCGTTTCTTTATCAACGACTGCAAATGTAAGGGGCAGTATATGATTATTAGCATCTTGACCCACTACTGTTAACAGTTTTCCCTTATATATGTCCCTAAGAAATGTCCCGTCAATGCTGACTACTGATTTCATGTGAAGAAACGCCTCAATGCATGGTTTGAATGTCTAAAAAACATATCCAAATGTCCTGGCCCCATTCGATTTGGTGGATAAGAAGTACCACGCCACGACGGAACCAGGATTCGCATCCTGTAATGCTAGCATATACCGTGGTAGCTGGTCAAACGAATTAGGCCATCCCCGTATATCATCTCAATAGCAAACCTCCGAGCGTTCCACCCTTTTCTGTAGGACGGAGTGAAATGCAGTGTATTTTGAATATGACTATTTATCTCGCTAACTTTAATCTCCGGATTATCATGAATTATCGTCATAATATGCTTCACCATGAATTTCACGCTCATGTTGCGATAGTTCACGCCCACAGTTTGCACTAGACAAATGTGATCTCCATTCAAGCAAGATGTCTACCATAAGCCATGACTCTTCTTCTTTCTTGCACGGATTCTCCAAGGGCAAGGATGCTGCTGAGTTGAATTTTTACACTCGGCAATCTACAGTGCACTCTTGCTTTCTACTATCCTAAACTCACGTCCAATCCTAATTGACCATAATCGAACAGCCCAAAGTAACTCATCTTTATCCCTAAACCACATGCCAACTCTCAAATCATTATTCAATTCTGACAAAAAATCCATCATACTGCTACTTGTTTCAAATCCATCAGATTCGTTGTCTATTTCCTAAGCAGTATCTAATCTATCAAGGTACACTGCATATGATGGATTATATAAACGTTCATATTCAGTAGGTCTTCCAGGCTCTTGCTGCATTACGAAGTGATCAGGAATATGTTCTTCAGTATCGTCATCTCCCTCGAGGTCCTCATCCTCATCGGGAGTATCTTCTGCAGTAGGCCCATCAATATCAGAGGTAGGTCCTAAACCATCTACCGTTGTTTCCGGTGCACCAACCCAATTACGCTCTCGAACAACCCATTCATCAACTGGAGTTACATTTAATGGTACACCGCTTTTCGCAAATGAAAATAGCTGTGTCGTAACACTTGGTTGGAAGGGTTGATTATTGAGGTCAATAGGTGCAGGTAGATTTAAATCAAAATTAAGCATGTTAGTGTCATGAGCAGCTGAGTTCAATAATTCGGTGAAAGTCCCAGTGGCATTTGCTTGGTTGTTTTGCTCTTGACTTTCTGTTCCTACTACATTCGGTATCTGGATGATCTCATGACTAATTTGCAGATCAATTGGTTGTCCCTGCAGTACCACAAACTTTACATATCTTCATCATAAGTTGTTGTAGACCTTATTGTCGTACCAATAGCAATATTTTCCCTCATTGTGATTTGTAACTGAACAATAGCCATATCAAATCCTCGAATTGCACATATTTTATTAACTAAACCGAGGAAATTAACTCGATTTATGACAACTAATGCTTTTCGACAGAGACCATTAAAAAAATCGTCGTGTTCTGTACGTATAATATCGCAATCTCAATATAACCATAATCTAACAGGTTGTTCTAATGACATTGTACCTATATAAAATTAGAAGTATTTTGTCTATTAAAAATTTAAAGAAATATAAAAAAAAGCTATCACAATATATCGATCATCATTATAAAGAAATATATGCCAAGTATAATTAATTATCTAAGTTTACTAAAATTAAATAATTAATTAAAATATCTATTAAAAATGTCAGGCATTAATTAATTAAAACATTAATAAAAATTAAAAATATTAATTAATTAAAATATCAAGTAAAAAATTAATAAAAATTACAAGTATTAATTAATTAAAATATTAACTAAAATAATTTAAAATAATTAATTAAAAAATATTCAATATTAATTAAATTAATTAAGTATTTTATAATTAATTAAATTACCAAAATATTTAAAATATGTAAATATTTAAAATATAACAGCATTTTAATTATCTATAAATTTTTAAAATTTTTAAAATAATATAATATTTTAAAAATGTGTAAAGTCTAAAAAATATTTAAGTATAATTAATTATCTAAATTTACTAAAAATAATTAATTAATTAAAATATCAAGTAAAACATTGATAAAAATTACAAGTATTAATTAATTAAAATATTAACTAAAATAATTTAACATAATTAATTAAAAACATCCAATATTAATTAAATTAATTAAGTATTTTTGTAATTAATTAAATTACCAAAATATCTAAAATATGTAAATATTTAAAATATAGCAGCATTTTAATTATCTATCAATTTGTAAAATATTTAAAATAATAGTATAATATTTTAAAAAATGTGTAAAGTCTAAAAAATATTTAAGTATAATTAATTATCTAAATTTAATAAAAATAATTAATTAATTAAAAATACCAAGTAAAACATTAATAAAAATTACAAGTATTAATTAATTAAAATATTAACTAAAATAATTTAAAATAATTAATTAAAAATCTGATATTAATTAAATTAATTAAGTATTTTATAATTAATTAAATTACCAAAATATCTAAAATATGTAAATATTTAAAATATAACAATATTTTAATTATCTACCAATTTATAAAATATTTAAAATAATATAATATTTTAAAAATGTGTAAAATCTAAAAAATATTTAAGTATAATTAATTATCTAAATTTACTAAAAATAATTAATTAATTAAAATATATAGTATAATTAAAATGTAAAGTATAATTAATTAAAATATTAACTAAAATAATAAATTAAAAATATCCAGTATTAATTAAATTAAAATATATAAAGTATAATTAATTAATTAGTTTGCATAATTAACTAATTATATAAAGAAAAGCTAGCACAAAAAATCAAATATATAAAATACCAAAAATCTATCCACAACAATAACTATCAATAAAACTTCATCTACTATTCATGTTATACTATGCTATTTCATATAATTAATCATAAGACAACAGAATATAAATCAAAACATCTAATCAAATATTTAATTTCACATAAATGCAAGAAACTGATTTATAAATAATTTAACATACTCTAAAATACATATTGTTCATAATTTAACAATAAATATTAATATTATATTCAATTCAAATTCAAATAAAAATAGAATTGAAATATTTTTTTATTTTAATATTTAAAAAAAACTCTGTATATGTGTAGAACACTGTCAGTGAACATGAGAATAGTAATTCTGGCAGTTGCTCTCTTTGTCTGGAACAATTTCTACGATAATACTTTACTCCAAAAATATGCTTCTTCCGCAGCAACAAGCAACAAGTGAAATAACTTTTTTTGCTAAACAAATTAAAGTGAAGAGAAAAAACTAATCTGATGTGCCCAAGCAGTGAAGAAAAAAGAACGAAGAATTGTGAGAACAAAGAGAGGAAGAATAGCAAGCAAAATGAGAAGAAGAGCTCGGTCGAGGCAATTTATAGAGATTTTTGCCCAAACCGTGATGCCCAAATTATTACAACGGTCAAAAGAATCTCTGAAAAAGCAGAGATTCGTTGGCTTTTTGGCCACATGACTGGCAGTCGCACGGTCTGTATCGCGTTACAGTCGATCGCGTGCTCTTACACCGCGTGACTGGCAGTCGCGCAGTTCAGTGACCGAGCGACATGTGTCGCATGGCCCAGAGTAAAGTCGAGCGGTATGTAAGAACACGACACATGTCGGTTCACGAGTGAACCGCGCGACTTGCAGTCGCGCGGTGCTCTGAGTACTTCACAGCCTTTGACCACGAGCAGGTTTTTTCTTTAACTGGGGCAGGACGCAATTCCTCACTTTTTCCAATCGCGATATTGCGAGGTACCTCGCGCCCACCTATCGCAAGGAACCCTCCAAACATAGGTGCCTAACCCAGCCGTCCCCTTCGCAGTGGCTTGTCGGGATTTTGACCCGGTTTGGTCAAATCCCCACCCACCCACTCCCCCCCTCCCGCCCTCGGCAACAAAACCAAAAGTCGGGCTTAACCTATTTTTTATTTTTTATATTTTTGAATCGGGACATTTGAATTGAGAAAAAAATAATTATTTTTTATTATACAAAAGAAATAAATAATTTACTAATTCAAATATATGTCACCTAGTAATAAAATATCACAGTCTTCCCTTTTTCTATATATATTTCAAAATTTATATTATCTCTCATTTTAAAAAAATTAAGGACTTATCGAGATGAATCGAGTATCAAGTTTTATTTTTACACTAGGCTCGTTTAATGCTCGAACAATATTTATATTTATAATTTTAAGAGTATTTCAAAACATGCTTTTTTTTAATATAAAACTTAAATATATGACGTTTGAAGGTTGTTTATTTTGTATAGGTACTTGAAATATTATTAAAAAAATAAATGTCCAAATAAATTGGATTAATCCTAAAACATTTTTTATTGTAAGTTGTTCACAAATAAAAGATGAGTATTTATGAATATAACTTGTGTTAGTTAATTAGCGAAGATGTTACTGTAATTAAATAAAGATATTGAGTTTACTTTGACAATAACAAATTGGCCATTGCAGTCACATTTTGTGAAATATATGAGTTTCTTCGAATGATAGTTGAAAGAAATACTTTTAAAATAATAAAATAAAGAATTTTAGGCGCCTATTTGAGTAAATTGAAACTTGAACACTTAAGCTTGAATATTTAAAAGAAAAAAAAAATGGAATGTTAAAATATGAAGTTTGTAAACTAAAATAAAGTTGTGTCATTTGAATATAAAAGATAAATTAAATGATAATTGCTTGTCACATTGTACTTCTCTGGTAATCTAAATGTATATAGTAAGAGTCAAGAGGGGAGTGAATAGTCTTTACAAAATTTTTATAGTTTTTTGTTTTTTTTTCTTATTATAAGTTTTTTATTAATGGTTTAGATTTAATGCAATTTTTTTTTTTAATGATTGAGGATTCAGATCTCATAATTTTTTTTAGATAACTTTTGAGACGATCTAGATTTGTTTGGTCGTCATATCTAATTTAGTCATTTTATACAATTTTTTTTTATATTTTCCCCTTTTCTAATTTTGTAATCGATGTCTTCCTTCACTCCACCCTTTCTGATGTCTTCCTTCACTCCTCTGGCAGATCACCCTTTCCGATGGCCAACTGAGATACTGATCATCAGTGGCCTTGATCTGAGTACCAAGTCTGAGGACTTCCCTATTCCATTAGAATGGGCTCCATTTGCCTCTGGCGGATCACCCTTTCCGATGGCCAACTGATATGCTGATCAGTGGCCTTGATCTGAGTATCAAGTATTAGGACTTCACTATTCCACCAGAATGGGTTCCATTTGAGACAAAAGTTGCTTACAAACTCTGTGAAAGCCATTGGATTGTGGGAGCAATTAAACAGCCTGTTTTGGCACATCCGATATGTATCAGTGGCCACACCTATTGGTCTTCAGATCTACCGGTTGCAGCAATACCTACATCAACTCTTGGTCCTTAGATCTATAAATTATTCCCAATTTAATCTTCAGTTACTGACTTTCGCAAGGGAACTCATCTATATTACTGATTTATTTGTAATTAGTATTTACTTTTAAAAGATTCAAATCTGTTAGCAAATGGATCTCAGTGGTGCTAATTGATATTGCAATTTTAGGACTGATATCTGTCGTTTCAGTGGAGCAAAGATTTACCCTGGCAAGGGTATTAGATTTATTCGTTTAGACTCCTAGGTAAAATCAAAGAGTTCGTTGAGCTCGTTCTCAAGCCTATCTAATTCTATATTATTTCTGTTGACTTCAAAATTGAATTACCTATTTGTGAATCTTTCGGTTATCAAGCCCAAGCTAAATGTGATGCTTCTATTTTGAAAAATAGGTTTTCCTTTTTGCTAACTCCAAGTGTAAGAGGTACTTCCACAACTGGCTGAATCCTTCAAAACTAACATGGACTGCCATATATAGGAAGCAACACAAGAAGGTTTATAATTTTCTTTTTATTTTGTGGGCTAACCTTTACCTAATTTACATACATTTGTATTTGTCAAGGGGTTAACTGAATTCTTGAAACATTCTTACTTGAGAATGCATTGGCTTGCTAACATTCTGTTTGTGCTCCTATAGGACATTGCCCAAGAAGCTGTCAAGAAGAGGCATCTTACAATTAAGAAACCATACTCAAGGTCTATTGTTGGTGCTACTTTGGAGGTCATATAGAAGAGAAGAACTGAAAACCCTGAAGTTTGTGATGCGGCTAGAGAGGCGGCTCTTCGATACAAATTCTTTCATGTTTGGACTTCAGACCTTTGATATGACTTTCAATGGGAAGTAACTTGTTCTTTTTCAATTGCAGTGAAATAAAAAAAAAGAATAAAGAAAACCAAATATGAGAAGAAAGCTAAGAAGGCAAAGGTGATGGCTAAGACACAAAAGGGGGGCAAAGGTAATGTACCCAGGAGTGTAGGAGATAAAGGCCCCAAGCTGGGAGGTGGTGGTGGCAAGCGTTCAAAATTACCGGTGTTATGTTT
Organism: Voacanga thouarsii; assembly: GCA_026120185.1. Taxonomy (NCBI): domain Eukaryota; kingdom Viridiplantae; phylum Streptophyta; class Magnoliopsida; order Gentianales; family Apocynaceae; genus Voacanga; species Voacanga thouarsii. Next base: position 1,482,829 of record JANUWF010001127.1, on the reverse strand, counting down.
TTTTACATCTTAACAGTTATGTAAGTTCGGGAAATATTTCAATGATTTTGTAATGGTTGATATTGCTTAGATAGAATTTCGTTGCCGAATGGCATCATTAGCTTTTATTTTTCTCGTAACAAATTTGTCCTCAATAGTTTTAATTTGTTGGTGATCAACCATAATTTATATGAACCAATTTCGATTTGTGTAATTGCAATAGTTAGTATTTGTTATCTAGAATATACCGTGGAGCTCGTGTTATGGGAATATTGTCACTGTCCAATTGTTGAAGTGCACTGTGGTATATTTGATCAGTAGATCCCTTGCCTTACTGGGTTTTTTATGCGCATTATGTATCTATCAAAATTTTAGGACTCTTAACTAGAATGATATGTACAAAATCACTATTTTGTTCTTGTGTAAATCCCTAAAGAATGCTCGTGGATGATTAAAATCCTATTTAACTTTTGATGCTCCCACGCCGTCTAGGAACCTATCATGTTATTCTGTTTTTGATCATCAACTGAACCTTGGGGTCGGGTATTTATAATCTGATAAGGATGGATGTTTAGTTGCTGATTTGTATCTCTTGGTGTTGGACTGTAGTATATTTAAGAGGCTATTTCAATGATTTTTGTGTGGGGATTTTTTTTGTAAATGGTTGGCCTTACTCTAGCCAAGTAGTTTGCTTATGTTTTGAGTTACACCACGAGTTGTTGCCTATGTTTTGATTTTAAGAGAGCAATTTGCCAATTTTGATACTTTGGGATGAAGACGGTTTGGAAGCTCAAATGATTTGTCATGGTATCTCCCCGTGGCGAGATATTAGAAGTGGATAAGTAATATCTGAACATCATCTTATGCGAGGGTCCTGGTAGGCTTGTTCAGCTTGAGAGTGGAAATTATTTGTTCATTGCAGTGGTTAGATGATGGGTGGACTTGATTTGTATGGGGAGCATGTAGTTTGGCTTGTATGCTTTGAATGACGAGTACTGTGGAGATTTGGGCTTCTAGAGCTGATACCACGAAGAAAATATGAAATACAGGCCTGAACATCCAATAAGAAGAATAAAAATTTACTATTTGCATAAGAATAAAAATTGCATTTGTTTTTATCTAGCTGTGAAAATCTTTTGTAGATAAGCAATCTGAAGTAGGTCTTAAGTATGTATCGAGGAAAGCAACTCGTGGGTTCAATTTGATACCGTGCCGAGTGATGGATGGCCAGTCTGAAGAAGATTTAGATGGTTTGACCAGGGAAAAACGGTTGGCCACACAAAGGGATGCGTGCTTTTGCTATACATTACCTATTCCAAATGCTTCCAGCATTCTTCTATAGTAAGCTCAACTTCCTTTTTTCCATTTTCTAATCTCCCATGGAGTTGTCTGCATTTAAATTCTAGAAGTTTTTCGTTTGCAATTTTTATAAATTTGTCTTTTTTATTGCATTTTTGGAATGTGTTTGTATAAAATTTTCACCCATTGAGTAAAGTTAATAAGCCTTATTTTTCTTTAATCATAAGGAGCTTCCTTTAGTTGAAATGGTCACATTAAAAAACAAAAAATTTGTTCTGGTCTGGTCTGGTCTTTTCTGTTGCTGAATGTAGTCTTTGTTCATCAGGTTTCATTTGGATCTTGAATTTGTAGTAAAATAAAATTGAAGGAAATGCGAAAAAGTTTGATTTTCCCCTACTTATTCTCTCCGACTAAATGGAATTTGATTGTGGAGATGTTTTGACTTTATTTGAAGGTTAAGAAATTTGAAAGGCAGATGACGTATGTTTCTAGGATTTAAACTTTTCATTTGAAAATATCTTGTTTTCCTTATTGTTTTACTTGAAAGCTAGGCATGATCTTTTGGAAATATTTTGTAGTCTTTTTTCTTCACAATATTCAAGACATCCACATGTGCATCATATGGTGTATGCAATTAGTTTTCTATAATCAGGTCTACATATTTGTGATAATTGTTTCATTGGCAAAAGACAGTTAATTCTAGTTTTTGCATGGTAGTTATCAATTCCATGGAATTTGATGTAGTCAGAGATTGAAAAGTCATACAGATCTAAATGATTTTGCAGTGTGTAACAGATATAATATTGACAACACCGGAATTGTTTGTAAGTTCTATGTCAATCTACTAGCTTTACTTTTCAACAAGTTGAAGTTTTGAGTTATGTTAAAGTTTATTCTTATGAATTTGTTTTCTCTTGTAACAAACAGGTTTATGTTATATCTTGTACTTTTTGTGTATAGAGGTTGGTAACCCAACCTTGTTGCTCTAGCTCACCTCACCTCCTTTCCATGTAACTCCCTCGAGCCAATAGCCACAATTAAACTTGCGGGGTGGACCTATATATTGAATTTCTGTGCTAGAACTTTCAGAAAGTTTAATTTTTGTAGTATTCTATTTCTTTCCTATATTTACAAAATTACTTTCTCAAATATGACTAGGAAGTGACTGTTAGCTCAGATGTTTACTTAGCATTGTAAATATTCTCATAAATGCTTACAATTTAGAAATTGTCTTGTGGAACAGGCCAGTGGCCATCAGAGGACGTACTTGCTTACTATTGCCTGTTACATGCTGATAATTTTAGGTATCTAAGATATTGTATCTTATGTTTGTCTTTTGTTAATGTGCTAAATCGTTTAATACATTATATTTCATTGATTCTTTTTCCATTTTCTTTAGGTCTAAAAGAGTCATTGAACTTGGATCAGGCTGTGGATTAGCTGGATTAGTAAACGCTATGGTCACAGAAGCACAAGAAGTTGTCATGTCAGACGGGAACCCCTAAGTAGATGATTGTATCCTTTTGGTTGTCTTTGATAGTGGTTTGGATAAATCAATTCGTGCATTGGATTGGTTGTATGATATGCACCTTGCACTTTGTTATTCGCCTTTTTTAATAGGTGAGAACTTCCATTGATATTAGACGAAGGGGAGCACCCTGTACTCAGGACACAAGATATTTACAAAATATAACCAAAGGGTGTCTTAGTAGTCAAGATATACACCAAATAAATCACATATTTGAAAATGCCATTAAAGCTGGCTGGGATACATGATTTTCTTCATGGATTTGGCTATTTGTTATTTTCCTCTTACCCAACATTGAACTTTGATCTTTTCTATTTTCTGCGAAACTGGAATTTGGTTTGACCATTTTTTATCAGCTCATGCTTTCTGCATTCATGGAGTTACTGCATAATCTTACAACATAACTGTTGAACTTCTTGTTACTTGCACTAAGCTAATAACACATGATTTCTTCAGTTCAATATTGCTTAAACTACCTTACAAATCCTGCCATTCTGAGGTTCTTATTAACATTCAGACATTCAGCATAGCATAGAGGCCAACTCTAGAGCATTTGGTGCTTCAAAATTGAAATCAGTGGTATTGCATTGGAATCATGAGGAAGCTGTACATTTCTCAAACAACGGTGACATTATTGTTGCAAGTGACTGGTAATTACTTTCCCTTTTGACTTTGTTATGTTTTTTTGCTTTGCACTGGAGATGAATACATTTTCCATTACTCCATCATAGAAGTGATTTATATAATCATATTGAATCTTGGGTTGCTAGCCCTCAAATTAGGCATGTTAAAATACACTTCTAAAGCCAGGAGATTTATACCTATGCTTACAAAACTGTACTTTGTTTCTCTGGGTTTGCAAAATAACTTTGTTAGTCTGACTTTGTGTTTTATGTCCCTTTGACATGCGAGTTGTATCATCTTTAGTAGTATTAATGCTTATATAAGCACATTTTTTATTAACTAGGTCACTGTCCGTTAGAAGTCTTTGTTGGCAAAACCCTTAATTTTTTAATGCATGAAAGACTGCACATTTGCATTGACCAGCAAATAAATTATCCAAACATGTGTACACTCATTGCATAGAGAAGGGAAATGGATTCCATCTTTGTTAGCAGGACTGACCCCAAAGCTTGGAGTCTAGAATCTTGTCACATTGGAAACCAATTAAAAGTCTTTAATATCTAATAGAAAAAGTAGTTGGCCTAGGCTTTTACCCAACCATAGCCTGTCTTTGGTACCCAAATTGAAGCCTCTGAAATTCTTCAGTGCTTTTGGGCCCTTTGCTTGCATTGACGAGACAAAAAGTGCTTTTCATATTGTCCCTCTATTTTTGTTAAGTCCATTTTTCCATTCTTTTAATTTTGATTCGTTACTTTGCAGTACCTTTTTCAAAGAATTCCACAAGGACCTTGCTCAAACTCTCAGATTCTTGTTAAGGAAAGGAGGCCTCCTGAAGCCATACTTTTTAGCCCTAGAAGAGGCGATTTTATTAGACAAGTTTCTACTGAAAATAAAAGATAGCGCATTACAGTTTAACATAATAGAGATTTATGATGTGGAAGTGTGGAGCCGTCATAAAAAATATGTCAATGCTAATGAAAATGGTTATTGCAAAAAATGGTTATGGAGCCTTGGCGCAAAAAAATGCAAGATGTTAAAAAAACCACTTATTCCCTTGCCTCCAAGCAAAAACAAAACTTTGTTTAAAGATATTTGTTTTTCTAAACAAAGCCATTATACGAGACAATACTTCATATATTTTTAATATTTATACAAAACAATTAGTCATTATTCAATAAAAAAGATCTTAAGGAAAAAAACATATACAATTTAATAAAAATACCAAAAAAAAAAAATTAAAATATTTTTTTAACATGGCGGGACGTTAACTAGTTTACTTCTATAAGCCCAGTTGAGGCACCGTCGTCAAAGTAATGACATGGGGTTCCAAACGCCGAATCTCATGCCTTCCGAGCAGTTCTTGTCCTGTTTCCCTTTGGGCTACGAATGCCTTCTTTTATTCTCTTCTCTAAAGAAAAGAATACCTTCAGCCTACCATATCTTGAAATTAAGATACTATCATATTACACCACTATATCTCTAAAGAAACGCCCAAACCTTCTATCAAAGCATATTAAATCCATAATTTAGTAAATAGAATCCTCAAAACTTTATAAAATACTAGACTTTCAACAATTCAAAATAAACTCATTCTACATGAAGCCATATCTCATATTCCAAAAACCTTATGGCTAACTTGTTAGCTAAACATAAAAGATATAATGTGAACAAAATGAATTAAGTATAAAACTTGGATTTTTCAATCCAATTCTATATGTCATACTTTAAAAGAAGTCCATCTTGTGATTTGAAAAGAAAGTAAGTGGGAAATGAATATACTTGTCGAGTAGTAATTCTGATATTCCTTCGATTGAATAAGTTGCATACATATTTATATATTTTATAAATTATTATGAATACCTTTTGTAAATACTATTCAATTATTTACATGAATCATAATTTATTTGTCTCTAACGTTATGAAATACATTTAAGGAATATTATAATCTAATTTGTCTAAATAAATAAATAGGGTTGGGTTGGGTTAGGTTAGGTTAAATCCAATTTGTATATAGAGTTATATTTCGATTATACGTATGAATGCTACTGTACAAATTAGAAATTATGATTTTGAATTTTTATAGACTATTTTGGGTCAACTTGTGTTTTACATTTTATTTGCAAGTAGCACTTGGTCTCCCTGGACTTGTGAACTGGGCCCCGGCCCGAGATTGGTTTGGGAATAATGGGTGATTATACTACATCTGAAAAATCCATCAATGTAGTTAGTGTTGTAATTGAACTTTGCGAAGCCATACATATACCAAGGAATGTAAAATTAATATGTTTGGGCAACAAAGTTATTGAGTATTTTAACTATAATTAGTAACTGTGATAAATAGTACTTTTTTGTCTTTTTTTTTTTTATTTTTTGCATACCTCTTGCTGTCCATCCCCTCCTACGGTACATTATTTGGGTTAAAAAATTTTCGAATCGAGTTCGATTTTTAATTATGTTTGATTTTAATTTTTGTATATAATTTCAGTTTATTTTTTATTTAGTTAAAATCAAATTAAATCGAGAAAATGAATTAAATTTATAATAATTTGATAATTAAAATATAATTAAAATTTAAAAATTATAAAAGAATAAAATTTTTATCAAATTATATATTATCAAACAACAATTATTAGTTTACAGACCAACTTCGGCTAAAGCCCCTATTTTGAATTTAGTTATTTTAGATAATAAAATTAAAAATAGACAAGAAGCAATACTTGGTTTTCTATGAGAAAATGCAAAAATATCAAAAATTGATATTCAATATTCATCTTAGAATTTCTTATAATATACATCTTTCTATATGGTTTACTTAAGGTTTAGTTCATTTAACTTCTATCCTTCTCTCTATCGCTGTTTTTCTTTTTTGTTATAATTCATTTAACGGAATTCAGTGGAAGATAGCTTTTCCCGGGCCAAGACCAACTTCCCCCGTCTTGCTTATTTGTTTCACCTCTCTCAACAAAAAGTCACTACTTGGCTCAAATTTTTTATTTTTATTAAAAATTTTGTTCAATTTGATTTTAATAAAAATTTTAAAAAATTAAATTAAAATCAAATTTTAAAAACCGAACATCCAATCAAAAATCGAATGCCACCGCTACCCAGCCACTCCCCCTTTTAGACCTCCGCTATTGCCATTTTCCTTAATAAAAAATTAAACATAACTACTCAACTTCTCCATTACCGCCGCTTCCCTGCTTCACTATATCTGGGGGCCTGTTCTGCGATCGTCAAAATCCTTTGTCGACTCATAGCATTCATCAAATCCTCCAACGGAACCTACAAAGCTGTCCAAGCAAATTGCCATAGAGAGACCGGAAAGAGTTAGGCATTGAAGCAGGACTCTGTCTGAAGAAAAATCCAGGTAACTCGGCGAGTTGGCCTTGGCCAATTTGGGATTTAGGGCTATTTAATTCTGGTCTAATCTTGTCTGTCTTTGCATTTTGTGTCCGTTTTTCATTAGCTTATTACTTGTTTTAGAATTCTTTATTTGGCACCTTACATTTTCCATGTTTAGTATTTTTGGTCCAAAGTAAAATAGAGTGTTGAACAAGTGTGTTGGCCCAGAATACAGAACACCTAGAAGAGCGTGTTGAACAAGTCTGTTGGTCCAGAATAAGTACAAGAGAGGTCACATAATTCTGTTTTCAGATTTTTTTTCTTTCTTAATGGGAAAGAGAGGAAAGCAGAAAGAGTGGAATCTTGAGATGTTCTGACGAGTTAAGAGGCAAAGTCTGACTTTTGCGGGTGACTAATGATTTTACAGATTTAAAAGCTCGCGTTCTATGACGTTTTGTTGTTTTAATTTTGCAACATATGAGTTTTGCATTCAAAATGCAGTTCCCAAGTTAATTGTAACTTGCATCTTTTGTTGAATTTCAATCGAATTTGCATCTTTTGTTAAATTTCAATAGTTATAGTGAGAGGGGCAAGAAAATGTAATAGTCCTACTTATAATTTTGGGTTTGTCTCTTGGTGTGCAATGCAATCCAGTTCGTAAATTTGCTGATACTTACATCATTGAATGAAGCTTCAATACTTCTAGTGAAAAATGTAGACTTTGAATAGTTCTTGGTGTTGTGTTGTTAACAGTGAGTTCCACAATTCCTAACTTCCTTTCCTTTCCAAAGCAAGAGCAACGACTTGCCCTTGGGAAGGGCAAAGAAATGTTTCAATAGTGGGACTCTGCCTTTTAGCAACTAACTCCCTCTCCGAGCAAGGAAGGAAGCTATTGGCTATAGGTTCTGACCGATCTAAGGGTGCTTTGGGCAAGAGGAACGAGTTGCCCTTGGGAAGAGAACACAATGTAATTGATAGTGGGACTTAAGCCCTGCTGGCGTTTGGTGCATTAAGGGAGATGACGACTAGCATTTCCACTCTTTCTTTCCCTCTCCCTTGCATTGAGCAAGCTTTGGGGAAGCTTCCGAAGGATTTAAGGACAATGGAACCCCCTTAAATAGGTGCCACGTGTTAGTGATGCAAAGTTGGAACTTTTTGCACTTTGAATTTTTCATTACTATTCTGTTCTGTCTATTGTTCATTTTCATTTATTTATGGCCATTCTTAGTCTTTCTATTTGTTTGATTAGCATTTCCTGATATCTCTGTAGCTTTGTTATTCTACTATACTATAACTTGGTTTACATGAGATATTTATGGCCCTGTTGAATCAGTGTGCTTTTACATGCCTTTTTTTGTGAGTTTTGTGGGGAAGGAGTTGAATATCAGTGTCCTTATGATCGCTTTCCTGTCAGTTTAATCCTTTTACAGGGAAGAGTTGGGTTCATAGGATCCTTGGACTTATTAGTTGATAATAAGTCATAAATATAGTGGCTTATTGTTTAGCTTTCTTTGGCTGCCTTTGCAAAGGAAGCTGCAACTCTATGTTTCTGCTTTCTTTCTTTCGTTTAACAAAAACCACATAGAGGCATGTACAAATCTAGGATATTTTCTTCTTACTGTTGCTTTGTTTTTGAGCTAATAGAGGTGTAGAGAATCTTCCTCCTCCATAATCATTAGAGTATATGAAGAACTGATTTATTGGAACTTGTTATCGAGATGGGAATGTCCCTGAAGTGTGGTGGGCACTTGTTGGACACATGAAGTGAGAGGTCCGTGATTTTATCTGACAAACCTGGGGCCATTTGGATATTTTACAACTAAATGGGTTGGTAGAGATGTCCATTTGGGTCAAAGGAAATATAGGAAGGATTTGAAATCCATTGTAAATGATTGCATGTATTTATCCATATGTGTTTATCTTTTCTAACTTATTTTTACACCAACAACAAACTAAGCCTTAGTCTCAAGTAACTTGGGGTTGGCTACATGAACTAATACAAGATCACATGTAGTAATCCACATGAATCCTCTTATTCCATTTCTTTCTATCCACTGTCATACTCTTATCCAAATCCAACCAAGATATATTTCTCCTAATCACCTCCATCCACATCTTCTTAGGCCTACCTCTACCTCTATCCAACCTATTTTGCCTCCATCTTTCAATTCTCCTAATAGGGGCATCCTTTGGTCTTCCTTGTATATGTTCAAACTATCGCAAGCAGTTTTCTCTCATCTTGTTTTCAATGGATGTCACTCCTATTTTTTCTCGAATTATCTCATTCCTTACTTTATCCTTTTTAGTATATCCGCACATCCACCTTAATATACGCATCTCTGCTATCTTCAGTTTCGGAATATGACACATTTTAGCTCTCCAACATTCTTTATCATATAACAAAGCCTGTCCGACAGTTGTTCTATAGAACTTTCCCTTTAGGCTCAAACGCATGTTACGATCACACAGAATATTAGTTGCACTCCTCCATTTCAACCAACCAGTCTTAATTTGATGCGCAACGTTACTATTAGGCTATCTATCTTTCTGGATAATAGCTTCCAGATATCGAAAGCAGTCATTCACTAGGATATCTCTGCCATTCAAAGTTACACTTTGATTTGTATTTCTGCCCGTACTGAACTTGTATTCCATATACTCAATTTTACTTATACTGATTTTGAAATCCCTAGATTCCAACATTTATCACCACAACTCCAATTTAGCATTCACACCAGCTCTAGTCTCATCTATCAGAAAAATATCATCAGCAAACAACATACACCATGGCATAGCATCCTGTATAGCACAAAGTCAACTCATTCATAACGGTCGCGAAGAGATAAGGACTAACTGCGGATCCCTGATGTACTCCTATAGTGTTAGGAAACTCCGTAGTCACTCCAGCTCAGCTTCTTACACTTGTACATACTCCATCATACATATCTTTAATAAGGGTAATATACTTTTGCGATACACCTTTCTTTACCAACACCCACCAAAGTGCTTCTCTAGGCATCTTATCGTAGGCTTTCTCTAGATTAATAAATATCATATGTAAATCCTTCTTTCTTTCTCTATAATATTCAATCATCTGCTGTAATAAATGAATTGCCTCCGTAGTGGAACGCCCTAGCATAAAACGAAATTGGTTATCTGAAATCTTTACAATGTCCCTTAATCTGTGCTTAATCACTCTCTCCCAAAGCTTCATTGTACGACTTATGAGTTTAATCCCACGATAATTGGCACACTTTTGGACATCCCCTTTATTCTTGTACAAAGGAATCAATGTACTGTTCTTCTACTCTATAGGCATCTTATTAACTTTGTAGGCATCTTATTAACTCTGTATATCTTCTTGAACAAACTTGTCAATTGCGCAACACCTATATCTCCTATGCACTTCCAAACTTCAATCGGTATACCATATGGTCCTACAACCTTCTTTGGCCTCATCCTTTTAAGAGCCTCTGGAACTTTATGCCTCTGAATTCGACGAATAAAATCATGATTAATCTCATCATTTGGAATCTCCAGGGCACCCACATCTTGAACTTGATTCCCATTAAGTAACCTTTCAAAATAGGATCTCCACCTCTCCTTGATTTCCTCGTCCTTAAACATAGCAGATGCAATTTTCAAAAAGTTTAAACCTAATTTTTCTCAAATCTTAATAATCCTGAATATAGCATCAAAGAGTTCAGAAACTATTTCTTACTCTGGAAGCAATATAATAAATTCATAGCAAAAAATTGATTAAAGTAGACAAACTTGAAGGAACTTCACTCCTTTTGGGTAGTTTCTTTCCTTTTATGCTCCTCTTGCATAATGTATGTTATAAATAAGCAATTAGAGAATTTATCTTACTTGTTTAGTTCATTTTGGGATTGATTGCGTTGCTTTTGGCCTTCTCTCGAAATTGAACATTTTCAGTAATAGAAAATTAAGATATTGAGCATATTACAATCTCTATCTCGAGTCATGTGAAGTTACTTTTGTTAGATTACTTTATGGTTTCTCCATTATACCTGGTTATCTGTTCATGAAAATGTGAATGCTTTTACTCTCTTTGTGCTTATGAATGTATCTCTAACAATTATTTTAGTCAAGCATTTCCAACAGGGTTGTTTCATTTAATGCCATTGGCTTTTAGGAAATTGACTTTGTGTATTGCTTTCTGACCTTATTTGGACTGTCCAGGTTGTACAAATTGTTCAAGACCATCTCGTGTATGAATCTATCATTAGTAGTGCATTTTATTCTTGAAGGGATGAGGATGGATTGGCTGTTGTCATTTTGCTTAAATCTTTAAGTTCTTGAAATGTGAATGGTTTGTAATGATGGATGAGCTGTCCTCAAGACGGCCTACATACTGACCAAGCCTTATAAGTGGAAAGAAGCAAACTTTTAAGTCTCCCTTTGATAAACATCTTCTTATGGATGTTTTATTTAATTCGATTGACATTCGAGATCTCCTTTCCTCAACGGACGTTGATGATCCCTCAACGCCGTTATCCGCTCCTGATCTCCGCCTTCTCATTGAGCGTCTACAAGTCTGTTCTGTCCACATCAAATCAAGAGTTCATGACTACCTTCGCTCTCACCAGTTAGAATTCACCTCCCTTTTCTCCCAGTGCACTGATGTTGTTTCAAGGTCTGAACAGCTTTCAGGCCAATTATTTGATTTGCTTAGCTTGATCTCTGACCATCCTGCTGACACCAAAATTAAGGATGCTATTCAAGAGATTGTCTCAAAGAGGAAAGATGCGAGGGAGAAGAAGGAACTATTGGAATTGTTAGGGGTAGTTTTGGAACTATATGAGAAATTGAGACACGTGAAGGAGGATATAGAAATTGGAAAAGTTGAAGAGGCAGCAGAGGCAATGAGAGAACTAAAGGCAGCTTTAAGAATGCATGATGATGAGGTAGCTGTGCTGGAGGAAGAGAATAGTCTGTTTGTTTATGAACTGTTGAGGAACGAATGGACTGTGTGTTTCGAAAAGGTATAATTGTTTTAAATTTTAGAGTTATAGATTTTACTGAATTTAGTGCCCTTATTTTTTGCTGATTCTTGTAGTGATTTTTGATTATTCTCTTTGTTGTATTGTGTTATGGTTCTTAGGCACAAGAAGTTCTTATCAGGTTTATGGATAGTGCTGTACAATTTCAGCAGGCAGACAACAAGGTTCGAGTGAAGTATTGCCTGAGGATGAATGAGGCTTGTGAAGTTGAGTTTCACACAGTTCTAAAAGCAATGGATGTATGTTTGTACTTCAGTTCTTGCTCTTTTTTTTTCTCTTAGATCAAATTGAAATAAAAATCATCCCATCAAAATTGTTTCTTTTCTACTATTTACACTTGGGGATACATACATACATACGTACGTACGTACGTACATTTACAGGTGAAGCTGTCTAGATCAGTAGTGGATTGGGGATGATCTTCTACTTTGTCAAATAAACAAATAACAAAGGAATCTAAGATGAATTACTTGATTGAATATATGCATTTGCTTTCTGCTTAGTAAATAAAAATGTGTGAAATGAGATCTTTGATGCTACTTCTTGTTCTACTAGGCAGTTGGAATTCTGGATTATGGGCTTGCAAGAGCAGCTGACTTGATGATTAAGCATGTCATTAATCCAGTAGTGAGGTCTTGCTCAACTGTTTCTTCTTTGGAAGAAATTAGCAATGATCAGGGGCAAACCTCTGGGGCGGTGCTCCAGATTATTTCATCTGCGGATCCCATGGTAATTCAATAGTTATTCCGATATTGCTGATTTAACATTCTTGAAGTGGTACATTATACACATTTCTTTTGGAGAAAGAAAAGAAACCCACTTCTTGCTTATATGAAGATCTGGGAGAAAATATTTGGTCCGGGTGACATATATCTGATTTATACCTCTTTCAGATTGACAATTTGGATGGCGAGACTATGTATTCTGCGCTTATCAAGATTGTTGAGTTTATTAATAAGTACTTGTGCTTTCAAAATGGGTCTTGGATGCTATCTTTTGGACGATTAACATGGCCGAGGATGTCGGAGTTGATCATTTCCAACTTCCTTTCCAAGGTTTGTGTAGACCTAGTTATACTTTGAGTTTGAAGATCTTATTGTCTATTTTCTTTGTTTGATTAATTGCTGGTATCCATATCCCAACCTCTTCCTTTCATGTGGAACACACATAACAACTCTGTACCTTGGCAAGTTGCTTAAATCTGTTTTAATAGATTGTCAATACTCAGTTCAGTATATGGGGGTCTGAAAGAGCATACCTTAAAGATCCTTGTAGAAAACAAGATGAAGTATGTATAGGCATGTTGCCAATCTTGCTCATTCTCTCTTCAGAGTATCAGAAACTGAGTACTCAGTCAGCAATCATTGAAATTGGTATGGCTATGAAGGATAGTTGTCTTTAGGGGAGCCCCTTTATCAGATTTTTATGGGAATCCTCGTTTCGGAAAATTTGAAATATACTTGATATAATTACCATATACCAATAATCTGGATTGTATGATTAGTGGTAATTCCTCTCTATAAAAATATTTATTTAAGTATATGCAACTCTATAAAGGTTTAAAATTTTGAAATGGCTACTTGTCATGTTCTGGGATATTTAGTTTAGGATGTTGAAGCAAGATGATGTCTAGAAGTTAATTTTTTTTTTTTTTACTTCTACTTTTTTCCCCCTGTGGGTGTTCAGTTATGGTTAGGTTGCAAGAATTAATTGTTAGAGAATCTGATGACTGATAATATGTTATATATTAGGTATGCTTCCAACATTAAGATGTTGAGGCTAGCTTGTACATGGCATTGTTACTGAGCAGAAGTAAACTTATTCTTCCATGATTGCTGGTTTCAGGTTGTTCCGAATGATGCTTCCAAACTTACTGACTTCCAGAAAGTTGTTAAACTTTCATCTGATTTTGAGGCAGTTTTGAAGGAGTTGATGTTCATTTCTTCTTCTGATAGCAAGGATGAAAGATTAAGTGAATTTGCAGATAATGTTGAGGTTCACTTTGCTTCAAGGAAGAAGGTCGAGATTTTAGCAAAGACCCGAAATATGCTTTTACATGCTGGCTTCAGTGTTCCCCAAGTGAGTTTGATTTTTGAATTACTTTTGATTTAAAAATGCATATCTCTGATTCATAAAAATTTCCTGTAGGACTTTGCAAGAGTAACTATGCAATCGAAGGCTGAAGATACTGACAAGAATTCCTTAAATCATGTTGTCGACTTGCTTTTTACATCTGAGAAGTGTGTGGTTTCTGGAGCAGCTTTAAACTTAATGGAATTAGTGCATAAAATCCTAAAGGTGAGTAGTGTAGTAAGGGCAGTTATTCTCACTTTATATTTCAGGAAAGTGCATGTTAAACTCTTTCCTTTACTTGAATATGGTCAATACTTCTATATTGTTATTATGAGCTTTGCATCCTTGAATTATTCATGGTTAGGCTATAAAGTTACCCCAGCTGTTTCTTTTATCGCTGTGATAAGATTTCAGTACTTTTCACAGTTGATGGAAGCACAATATTCTTTTACTTCTTTTGAATGAATTATGATCCGAAATGGAAGGGAACCATGGGAAATAGTTCCTAACTTCCTGCAGATGCTGTGGATATAGGTTGGATGAGTTTGACAATGAATAAGCATTTCATGTTACCGAAATAAGCTCGAAATGGAAAATTAGTTTAGCTGCAGAACCTAGTATCTTTTAACCAAGCTTGCTAGGACAATTACAACTTACTCTTTTTTCTTTTTTTCTTTTTTTTGTGAAAAACATGATTATTCCATTCTGAAGGTATACTCAATTTTTGGGATGTGACTAATTCTGATTTGGTATAATTTAGAGAAAAGATTTGTTTCTCATTCGGGGAAAAAGAGTAGTGAACTGAAATTCCATGTGTAGTTCCCTTGAAAATTTTGAGGACCAAAGCTCTTAAGGATGATGGCTTTTTTGTTGCTGGTAAAGCAATTCGATGACGCAATGCTTACTGATGTATCCTCTAAGGAGGAGACTATAAATGTCTACTGGTGAGATTTGATGAACTAAGGAATGGTGAAAATACTCCCTAATACAATCTCTAAAAACTAAGAGATTTTGGTTTAATTCAGGCTGCCAGTGGTATGATTTTGTAGATATTATTTTTTGTGCTGCCATTTATGATTCAAGGATTTTGGTTTTTATTGTATTAGATTTCGGTACTTGCAGGAAGAGGGCACAGATGTGCTTGATGACTGCTCTATTTGTTGATTTTGTTTGGGTTTTAAATTGAAGTGTCAGTGACAAACTGGCATCATTACAAGCTAAACACCAACCTTTTGAATGCTTTATATTTAGGGGTGCCAGAAATCTGCAAATTTCATTTGCTATCTTATAGACTTTTGAAGGGGTTGTACATTTAGTATAGACTCAATAATTTATCAATGGTACAACCTCTTGACGAAACGCCTCTTTTTTTTTTTCCTTTCCTTTTTAACCATACAGGCATAAATAGCATGCAGCTTCCTGTGCATTGAGTGTTTAAGGGATAGCATCATTGCCTTGTTATCCTTTGGCACAATGAGAGATTTTCACTCTTGTATGCTTTGTTTTCCTGCATCTAGTGAAAATACTTTTTCTTAGCGTGTGGAGGTTCCTCTTGTTATTTTATATATGTGTACTGGCCTTTGCTTGACAACATGAGCACACTGAGCATGTTCTGCTCCTGGTGTGAAGGGAGATTGATGAGGTTCTTCGCACTTTTGCATTGTGTTTAGATTGCATCATTTGCGTTGTGTGTGTTTTAATATTTAATTCTTCTGTACCCTGCTTTTTGATGATTCTGCTAGCTATGTCTGGAAGTGTCATTATTATAGTTTCTCTTTATAATACAGAGTGCTTTATACAGGATGTCTGCTTGTCTTCTTCAAGAGTGGGATTGGAATTCTACCATGCTGCTAGAGATTCTCTACTCCTTTATGAAGCAATTATACCTGTCAAGGTTAGTATGGAGGTAGTAGCAAGTGACGGTGCTTCAACTTGGAAGATAGATATTAATGTCTCTTTGAGTCTTGCAATGATGGTTAGCCAGATATAGTTTCTTGTACCAACTTCTGGTGGTAATATCTCCTTTTGATTTGTGAAGCTAGAAAAGCAGCTTGACGCCATCAATCAGGCTGCTGTCCTCATTCACAACGACTGTCTTTATCTATCTCAGGAGATCCTTGGTCTTGCATTTGAGGTGTGGATTCTCTTTATGCAGGATATTTGCTTGAAACATCATAACTGCAACATGTTCAATTTGATTTATTTTCAGATTTCTCTCTGTCACAGTCTGTCTCTATGCTCACAACACAATGAACGCACCCCTGAGCATGCCCAATACTTCATTTTTATTTTCCCTTTTTCTTGGTCAAGGACTTGATGCCTGAATTTGACTCTTTACAGTGTGCTTTTATATTTTTACTTTCTCTAGTCAAAGACTTGAAATTAGAATTTTAGCATTAACTTCAGCGTTCTAATAAGTGGATTTGGCTTGCAAACCTTTTCCAGAAGTGAGTGCCAGTCAAATTTTGTAGGCTTTGTTTTTGGAATCGAATTTAGTTTATCTATTTTGCTGCAGCATTTGGACATTTTCAACTGAAGTTGAACATTGTCTGTTACTTAATTAGAACATCTGTTAATTCCTTTGTTGTTCAATCTTGATGTATGAAGCCTTGATCAACATAACTCCTATCTACCAATCTTGAGAATGTCTGAAATGTTTTGCATGAAAAATCTTTGATTTGATGAAAACATGGCTTGATATGAAGGTCAGATCATAAATTTCAATTATCAAGCTGCTTTCTGCTTAGTTTGTTCCATAGTTATGTCTTTGTTTGTTTGAGTTGAAAAGTTCTGAAAGTTCTGTTTCGTTCTTTGTAGCAACCAGTGACTTTTTCTTCTTTTACTTCACATATATTTTTGCCTCCTTGATAGCTGTGTCAACTGATACCCTGTTAGTCCACCAACTCAATTCAGCTTATTTGTAGGGCTTTGCACCTACCTTTTGTCAAATGCAAGTTCTTTTCAGAAAATTGAGTAGCTGAGCTCTCACCCACTGTGCAACGTGTCCACGTGAAATGGATTGAGGTATTGCAACTCATTGGTGGAGAAATCGAGATGCTTTCTTATTTCTTCCCCTTCTTCAATCACTCTGTCTGTTGCTTGCAGCCACTGGCCACCGTCCTTTGTTCTCCCTTTTCATCCTCCTCTCCTTCACCACTTCCCAACTCTCTTTCTTGCAGCTTGCCACCTGCGGCTGGTGCCTCCTCTCTTCCCTGCCCGTCTCCCTCTCTGCCCTCTCTTTTCCTTCTCATCTTCCTCACCTTCTTCCTTTTCCCATATCTTCCAGGTATAGTTATTCATCTCTCTTCCCCACTTCCTCTCTCCCTGTCCTGTAATAGAAGATATTGAAAATTTTCCATTATGACTTTTGTGTCAAAGTCCAACATAATACCGAGTAAAAAGTTAAAGGTGTGATTGACACAGAAATAAACTGCAATTATTGGATTTTGGGGTTGAAAAAAACATAAATTTTGTTTATATTCTCTAAAAATGAACTTTCTCTATTTAGATTTTAACTTTTTGCCGAACAAAAATGAACATTAAATGTATTTCCCATCCCCTGTTATTGGGTACTCATATTTGTAAATTCTGTAGCTATCAATTGATAGAATTGGATATTGTGAGCCTTGTGGGATTATAGTAGTTTACTATGATTACTTGGAAATTCATGCGTTTGAATTTTGGAGATTGTAACCTTTGCAGTGGGCTTTGTAATTCCTAGATCTTGTAGAGGCGCATGGGCTTTGTGCATTGGGTTTGCCCTCCTTTTGCTGAAGAAAGGCAGATGGGTACTAGAATTCATATCAATTGAACATATTGTCTTTATAATTGCTTTCTCAAAGTTTTCCTCTCATTTCTTAACATTAATAAACAAAAGTTTGGCCCTAAATAGCAGTTTGTAACTACATGGAGCAGTTATTTTTGCTGTCACTTTGTTCTACTGATGATCAAGATAGAAGTTACCTGATTATTCTGAAAACTGTGGACCATCATTATGGACAACCTACTTAAGCTTGTTCAACTACAGCCTTGTTCTCTCTCTCTCTCTCTCTCTCTCTCTCTCTCTCTCTCTCTCTCTCCTCCTTACCTTACTATTTTTGTTGCTTTCTGGGGTTATATTTATTTATTTATTTTTCATGTAACGAAGTGTTATATATATTTCCTGGGCTTATCCATTATATTCAAATGTTTCAGTATCGTCCGGGCTTTCCAAGTCCCATCAAGGAACTTGCTGTATTTGTTGATTTGGCTCCTAGATTCCAGAAGAAGTCAAAAGAAATATTGGAGAGACAAATTCAACTTGTAATTCTGAACTTAAAGCAGGCATGTGTTGTTGAAAAAAGAATATTGGGGCTGCTGTCTTGTCAATAAAACAAATAAATTAATCGTTTCACAGGAGCTGGTACTTATCCTGTCACATTGATCTCCAAAGTTGTTCATTGTACAGGCTATTGATGGAGCTGATGGATTTCAAAATAGTCACCTCCCAAAGCAATATGAGTCTGCTAAGTTTAGTATTGACCAGGTACTCTTTATGCAGGAATTAAATTGTCCTTCAGATTTCTCTTTTGCATTTTGATGTTCTTATGGAGTGAAATAGGATAAGCATTTCTGGAACAGGTTGCTTTTATACTTGAGAAAGTACACATCATATGGGAGCCCCTATTGATGCCGTCGATCTACAAGAAGAGTATGTGCATGGTTTTGGAGTTCGTTTTCTCGAGAATTTCAAAGGACGTCCTCCTTTTAGATGACATGGCAGCAGAAGAAACATTACAGGTTCAATAATTTCCTGTCATTTCTAATTTATTGAAACAGCTTAGATTGATCCATCAGGTGTCAGGAATTTTGTTTGTTTGCAGCTCCAAAGGCTAATTCATTTGCTGTTTGAGAACTTGTCATCCATATTAGAATCATTGTTGGCTATCAACCAGCCGGGGGATTCAGAAGGTGTCATCTACAGTATTAATAATCTTATTCCATCCCTTCAAAAATTACGCAAACTGGAAGGTATATTGACTTTGTGCTGCTTTAGTAGGGGACTGTTCTGAACAGATGTTGATGTGCTTTTAATACTGTATTCATCCTCTTTTTGTTATTTCTTATTTTGGGAAATGTCTAATAATTTCTCAGATCTTTTGGACATGCCTTTGAAGTCCATTACCATAGCCTGGGAAGGTGGCGAACTCTTCCGTTGTGGATTTACAGCAATGGAGGTAAAATGGCATATATTGATATGGATTAAGCTGTTACTAATTTTTTATGCAGGTGTCCACTAGCTGCATCATCAGGCACATTTATAGAATTTCAGAGTTCTCTTTTTTGTTTTTGTTTTTGTTTTTGTTTTTTTGATTTTTTTTGGCATTTTACATAATCAACAAAGTCTTTAGTATCCTTTGATGCACTCCCTCTGTCCAGATTTGAATGGCTACATTTATATTATAATTTAAGTTAAAATGGGATATTCAAATTTGAACGGAAAGAGTATACTTTGTCAGTTTCTTTGGAGGTAGCAAACCTTTCAACTAATTTCCTTCTTTTCCATTTTTCTGAGAATACGAAGGCTTTCGAGCTTTAACGAGACCATGCCAGTCATTAATCTGCAGACTTTTCTATCTTACAGGTTGAAGACTTCATTAGGGCCATATTCACAGATTCACCTCTGAGAAGAGAATGTTTATTGAGAATTGAAGGTTGGAGATTCTAAAAGTTGGTGAGTTTTATATAGTTTTTACCCTTTCTGTTTCTCAGAATCAATACAATTGGCAACCAAATGCGGTTTTTTTTTAGATCCAACAAGGTTTTTTCTCTTATAGTTAACTCCTGTTTTATGGTTTAAATTGGAGTTTTCCAGTTATAAGATGCCCATACAAGACATTCATCAGTTAACTGTCCGTATCTATTCTTTGTGAATTGCACTTACTGCGATATGTAGTTATGTGCAAAATGCGAGTCTGGTTGCTGTCCCAGTTTGAATCTCAACTATGGACGACTCAATGTTCTTTTGCCCACCATGCTCAGAATGAACGTTTGAAACTGGATTCTTTTCATGTCCCATAATTACTGAACACTGTGTAATAGAGGACCAGAAGAAGCCCTCTTATTAACCAAGCCTAATATTTTGTTTGAACTCAGAATCGAATATTAATCGAACAACATGAATGAGTTCAAATGAACCTTTGTTTCTGAAGGTTCGATAAGTGCAAGTCAATAGTTAAACTACAGTTGAGGGTTAGGATGAAGAAAAAAGGAAAATCTGATGGCGTAAAAAAATTTTAAGAATGATTTAATTTTGACTATTATTCATCAAATCATAAGCAGTGGTTATAACTTACTATACAATTTGAATCCCAACTTACACGACCCCCAGAATCTTTCCATATTCAACAATGGATACAGTGGCTCTAAGTCACCATTTATCTTACGTATTGTTCAGAAACCGAATGGTGGTGAAATACACAATTAAGGTCTACCTTTGATTCTATAGCCTGGTATCATTAAAAACAGACTAATCTCACCTGAGACAACATTTCTGAGATTTTCTTCAAAAGTAGAATGTTTGAACAAGCTAAATTCATCCGATAAATTCAAGAAGCTAAACAAATCCTCAAATGCCAAACTCATTCCATTGTATAATGCTTTTAAAATTTTAAAATAACTGTCACTATTATACAAGTTACATAATTAAGAAAAGTTTGACGTTTATTGAGTTTTAGAGAAAAAAAAAACTAAATTACTCTTATTAAAAATTATAAATCTGTTTGGAAATTTATTAAAGTAAAAATAATAAGAGTACAATTAAAAAAAAGATATAATAAATGCATTCTTTGATTCATAAAAAATTGACAAATAATTTAAAACATAAAAAGTCTCTAATAATTATCGTTATTTTGAAATAGAGGTAGAATATATCAAGAAATACAATTTCACGAAACACTTAGTACCAGAAAAATCCAAATTTAAGCTTTACTACAACTTAAAAATCATTTTAAAAGAAGTAGCATTTCAAAATCTAAGAAGCTTTAGATAAAAAGATAATCAAACACATAGGCATTAGTGAGCCTGCTCCATGTACTCATCATCAAGCTCACCTGCAACATAATAAAGACTGAGTTATACTAATTCAATAAAAAGTATTGACATTTTTTCAAGAATGAACGTGTGACAGAACATATAGATAAATTTTTTAGAATTTTAAATTGTCATTAAAATTTAAAAAAAAAACGCATAAAATCAAATTCCAGGATAAAGAGTTAATCTGGTGCTTGGCTACAACTAGCATCTAATTAATTCCTATATAATTGATTGATAATCTAAACGTAATATTCTAAAGTGAGTGAATTGTCTTTACAAATTATTTAAATATTTTTAAATTTTTTTTCTCTCCCAAATTTTATCAATCAACGGTCTAGATTTAATGGAGGGTTGTATATCAATCAATAGTCATTTTGCAGTATTTATATATATTTTTCCCACCAACATAGTGGGTCAGGGTCTTAGTATCAATATTATTTTATTATATTTTCCACCAATAACTGCTGAAATTATTTGGAGAAAAAAAACTGCTAATTTTATACGACCCTTCAAGAACCATGCAAAATGCCATCAGTTCTTAAACAAAAAAATTCTATGGCCTACAACTCTTAAACTAGTGGTGTCTCCATTCTATTTCTTTAGTTATATTTAACTGTTACTCTTCTCTTTTCCACCAATAACTAGTGAGATTATTTGAAACGAAGAAAAGGAAAACCTTGCTTATGTTACACGACCCTTCAGGGACCATACAAAAAGTCATGAATTTTGGAGCAAAAACTTCATGGCCTACAATTTCTATGCTACTGACGCTTCCATTCCATTACTTGTCAATTAAGTTTGCATAGTGTTAGGTGTTTGGTTTCTATTATTTGTTTGCATAATATCCTTGGATCAGAGTTAAAGGGTTTATTTCATGCATCTTGGAGAAACCCTTGAGGCATATCCTACAAAAGAAGAACGTCCGAAGAAATTTGCATTAAGAAGTTATCAGAGAAACTCTTCTCTAGTCTTTTAAGTATTTTTAAATTATTGTTTTCTACAAATTCTTGTGCTTCTGGTATTTCTATTCAGTTGACCAATTTTTTAATGCAAATATAGTGTAATTTGATTTGTTGTATTTAATTTGCTTCCTTCTGTCGATATATTTATTCAGTTCATTTATTTGGAGGAAATAAGATTAATATACGTGTAGAATAAATACCACTTTTTGTGTTGCGATATACTTGTTTGAAGACTCACTGATAAGAAATGATGATAAGTCTCAACCAAGATCCTTTCTTCCATACCTCATTCAATATAATGCATACAAATTCTTCTCTTCTGCATGAGCAATTATTTTCCTTTCAAAATCTAGACTTTAAAGAATATTTTACTATGCATTAGCGAACTGTAATCTTTACTAACTAGAAAGAAGTTATAGATCTCCCAAATACTTATTTAAATTAATTAATTAAATATTTATTTTATTATGCATTTTTTATAATTAAGTGTGTTTGATAACATACTTTTGTTATTACCTAATTGATTAAGACGTAGAAATTTTATTTTAAATTTGAAGTAAAATAAAAGTGACTTAAGTTAGAAGTTTGAATATATTAAATATTTATATAATTATTAAATTCCTTTTATGTTTAACCTAAATTGTAATAAAATAAATAATTAATTCAGACTTCAAATTTTAGAATTAATTTTCAAACTTCAATTTTTAGAATTCAATACTTAAATATTTAGATTTCAGTTATCAAATAAGCATTCGTTTGATAAAATTAAAATTTGAATATTGAAGTCTAAATATTTAAGTACTGAATTCTAAAAATTAAATTCTGAAATATGATATTTGAATCTAAAGTTTGAATTAATTATAATTTATTTTTACTATATTTTTATTATAATTTTGATTAAATATAAAGGAACATCAATAATTAGATAATCAGTATTTAATATATTCATACTTCAAGTATAAAACCCCACCATAATATGCCCTGGGAGCATGCATTTCATCATTTATGTGCTAATATGGTCTTGTTTAATTTTAATCTTATGCGTTTCATGAGTAATTTAATTAGGTGGTTATTATATTGTGATGAGTTATTTAGCTTCATGCTTCTTGAGCAAGATAAAATTACCTTGGTTAGATAATTTTTCCAAGAAGAGAGTTTAGGTTCAAACTTTATTTTATAGAAATATTAGTACGTTTTAAGGCATGCGAATTAGGGTAGTTAATGGAATTATTGAGGGATTCTAGCTGGATGGTTAAGAGTTCGAATACTACCTTATATTAGCATTGTCATGTGGGTCTGCCTGCACGATTTTGGGTCATGTTGGGCTGGTCGTGGGCTATGTGGGCCGGTCCCACGCCAATGTGGGCTGGCCGTGCAGGCCCAGGGTTTTTGGCCTAGGCTAGGCGGACTGGGCCCGAACCTATCCTCTCTCTCTTTTTTTTTCACTTAATTTGATTAAAAATTTTAATGTTCACTTGTTTTATAATTTTTTTATTATTATTTAAATAATATGATTGTTTAAAATTACAAAAAAGTCACCTTAAAGTAGTGGAGGGTTTGGCTTGGACTTCTATCAGTTTTATTAATTAATAAAATAAAGATTACATAAGAATTCGAATACTACCTTATATTAGCATTGTCATGTGGGCCTGCCCGCACGATTTTGGGCCATGTTGGGCTGGTCGTGGGCTATGTGGGCCGGTCCCACGCCAATGTGGGCTGGCCGTGCAGGCCCAGGGTTTTTGGCCTAGGCTAGGCGGACTGGGCCTGAACCTATCCTCTCTCTCTCTTTTTTTTTTTTTTACTTAATTCGATTAAAAATTTTAATGTGTTATGAATTATTGGAATCTCCATTAATTAGTGGAGGCTCCACTAATTATGGATTTATGTGAATTATTAGAGAAGATTTTTATGGATATCCACCATTTAGTGGAGACACCACTAATTGAGATTAGTGGAAGATGATGTATGCCATGATGTATTCCACTAATTAAAGCTCTATAAATAGAGCTATTCTCTAAGCTTGTAATACACCATCATTTTGTGAAAGAAATATTAGAGAAAGAATTGTGAGAGAAAGAAAGAGAGAAGTTTGAAGAGATATTCTTGTGCAAAGAATAGTTAGAATTTTATTAGTGTGTAGTGTGTAGATTTTATTCTAACACTACCCTAATTTTATAACACGCTATCAGCACGAGTCTCTACCGGTATAAAAGCCAGAAGACTAAGCACGAGTTTCTGACGTTACCAAAACCAGAAGATAGGTACGCATTTATTGATCTCTATGGCTAATCTCGCTAAACTCGAATTTGTAACCCTTGATATTTCTGGAAAAAATTATATGTCATGGGTTCTCAATGCAGAAATGCATCTAAATGCTAAAGGCCTTAGTGAAACTATTCAAGCAAATAATAGTGCATCTACACAACACAAGGCTAAAGCTTTGATTTTTATTCGTCGTCATCTCGATGAAAATTTGAAAATGGAATATCTTACCGAAAAAGATCCATATGTCCTGTGGGTAAATTTAAAAAAAAGATTTGACCACTTGAAGATGGTCGTACTACCTACTGCACGGTATGAATGGTTGCACCTGAGGTTGCAAGATTTTAAAACCGTGAATGAATATAGCTTCGCAATGTATAAAATTACATCTCAATTAAAATTATGCGGAGAAAAAGTGACTGATGAAGATATGTTGGAGAAGACATTCTCCACCTTTCATGCCTCAAATATTGTCCTGCAACAACAATATCAAGAAAAGGGGTATACAAAATTTACAAATTTAATTACTGTCCTCCTCATTGCAGAGAAGAATAATGAGTTATTATTGAGAAATCATGAAACCAGACCAACTGGCTCAATAGTACTCCCAGAAGTGAATGTTGTTGGCTCCAGCAGAAGCCATCGTTATGGTCGTGGCCATGGCCGTGGCCGTGGTCGTGGTTATGGTCGTAGACACGCTCGATATTTCCCTTATCACAATTATAATCAAACTGTGAGAAATACTGGCCACCTGAAGTGGAACAGAAAAGATCATAAGGGAAAAGAAAAAAAAATTGAAGAAAAGCATGAGGATATATGTTATAAATGTGGCATGAAAGGTCATTGGTCACGAAACTGTCGTACGGCTAAGCATTTAGTTGAATTATATCAAGCTTCATTGAAAAATAAAAATGTGGAAGCAAATTTTTTTCAACATCCAATAAATGATGATGATGATGATGATGATGATGATGATGATATTGATCCTGAAAATCTTAATATCAATATTACCCATATGGATGTATCGGATTTTTTTGAATACCCAAACGGTAGGATAGACCATTTAATTAGTGATGACAGTGTCCAGAAGAACTAAAGCCTCACCTTGATATTTTTGTATTTTCATTTTCATTTTCATTCTATTTTAATAATATTTACGTTTGCATATATATATATATATATATATATATTTGTGTTCAGATGGCTGTTGTTAATGATGATATATGCATTATTGATAGTGGAACTACACACACCATACTAAAAAATGAGAAATATTTTTCTGATCTCAAAATGGGAGAAATAAATATTTATACAATAAACGGCAGTGCAAATGTGATTGAGGGCTCCGAAAGAGCTAGTATATTGTTGCCTAAAGGAACAACAATTATTATTGATAAGGCACTATTTTCCTCAAAATCCAGAAGAAATTTATTGAGTTTTAAAGATATCCGCAGAAATGGGTATCATGTTGAAACAAATGAGGAAAATGGGATTGAGCATCTTTTTATTACTCAAATGCATTTGGGTAAGAAATCTGTTAGAATTCGTGGACTCCTAAACGCGGAAAACATTCACGAATCCCTCCCGAGGACCCAAGTAAACGATTAAGAAGATCTAAGGTTTAAGAATTACCTCTGGTTGCTGTAATTGAAATCTTTCGATTCTGATTGCGTTGTTGTACGTTCAACCCGAACAATCACCAGACGCTGCAGTATGCGAACGTCCTCTATCGGATACACACCGCGAACTCACTCGATACCCGGGGAGTGCTAACACCTAGGGTTTGAGAGGTTTTTTTTTTTCCTTTTCTGGTAGAGAATGGCACGAATGTTCTCAATCGAAAAATTGGACTTTTGAAAAGACGGCTAGGGTTTTCTTAAAAACCCCCGAACCTCTTAGAGTCCAATCCTAATAATATCTTATCATGTTCTAATTTAAATTCAAATTAAATTAAAACTGATATGATAAGATTCTGCCATTATCTCGGTAATTTAATTAATTAATTTACCGAGTCAAATTCTTATAATCTGGACATCATCCAGATACATCGAATGTGGACATATTTCCAGATTCATTATATCTGGTAAATTTTCTAAGTACGATTAACTTAGACATATTTCCATATTCATCGAACCTGGTCACCAGAAAAATAACCTAATAAGTTCGCTTATTGTGTGACCTTATAGGTTCATTTAACACTGGCAGTGTGCCTAAATTATATTTAAATGGCCCACAAGTTATAAGCGGTTTCTAGTAAAATATTATAACTATCCAGGTTAAATGGAGATCAGTGATCTCTTTGAACCAAACCATAATTTTATATTTAGTCCTTTTGTCACACGATATCCAGATTAAGCATAAGGCACGGAGCATGTCATCCTTATTAAGTTTAATCAATTATTTCTTGATTTCATAGTAGACTATTCAAACAAATGATATCAATATCTTAAATTGATATATTTTGCAGCACGGCCATGCATTTTTAACAGTCTAACTTATCAAGGGGCCCATAGATATCTCTCATATAACTGAGAGGGACAAATTCCTTCACAATCAATTATATTCCTCTCCTTGATTTATTTTATATCCAACAGTAGTCTAATTTATTATTTGGTTAAAGACAACTTTAGACAATGTCAAAATATAGAATTTATCAAGTAGGAAACTATGATGAATTTAGGTCGAAGGACTTTCAATATTATTATGGCTAGAAAGTACTTATGACATATTCCATGAAGTACTCTCACAGTGGGTCATGTCCAATACAATGTTCTCTAACATTTATTTATATCTTGACTCAATATCACAAATATCCATGGCCAGTAAAACATAGCCATCAAGTCACAAACATACTAATCTTAATTTATTATTATTCCAATACTAATAATCGATCAAGGACAGTTTTAGAATAGTCATTGTATTCATTGTAGGGTTTTACTATCAAGTCACGTACTTGATGACCAACAAAACAAAACTCACTATTCATAGAAATGAAAGCCTCATATTATTATATAAAACATAATGACAATAGTATAAGTACAAATTGACTCTAGGGCATATCCCCAACAAAATCTGTATTAGAAAAACTGTCGTCTTTTTTTACTGGCCTATATTTTGTAAAAATACGTACAATTGAAATTCATCATCTAGTAAACCAGAAGTTTACTGATCCTATTACTTTTAGCATTTGGCATGACCGGTTGGGTCATCCCGGATCTACCATGATGAGAAGAATCATTGAGAATATACATAGTCATCCTTTAAAAAATAAAAGGATATTAACATCAGAAAAATTCGCATGTACTGCATATTCCCTAGGAAAATTAATTGTTAAACCATCACCAGTAAAAGTAGGAGCTGAAAGTCCTACATTTCTCGAACGGATTCACGGAGATATTTGTGGACCTATTGATCCACCACGTGGACCGTTTGATCCACCACGTGGACCGTTCAAATACTTTATGGTCTTAGTTGATGCATAATCCCGATGGTCACATGTATGTTTATTATCTACTCGCAACTTGGCGTTTGCGAGATTACTTGCTCAAATAATTAAATTACGAGCACAATTTCCTGACCATCACATTAAAAATATCCATTTGGATAATGCTGGTGAATTTTCATCACATACTTTTGATGCATATTGCATGTCAATTGGGATTAATGTTGAACATCATGTAGCTCATGTTTACACACAAAATGGTCTTGCTGGATCTTTAATTAAACGATTACAATTAATTGCTAGACCATTATTAATGAAAACAAATCTCCCAACATCTGCCTGGGACATGCTATTCTACATGCTGCAACACTTGTACATATAAGACCAGCTAGTTATCATAAATTCTCTCCTTTGCAATTGGCTTTTAGGTCAGAACCAAATATTGCTCATTTAAGAATTTTTGGGTGTGCTGTATATATTCCAATTGCACCAAACCAACGTACAAAGATGGGTCCTCAAAGAAGAAATTGGATATACGTTGGATATGATTCTCCCTCTATTATCAGGTATGTTGAACCCCTGACAGGAGATGTATTCATAGCAAGATTTGCTGATTGTCATTTTGATGAATCATTATTCCCTAAATTAGGGAGAGAACCAAAACAGTATAAAAAGGATCTTGCTTGGACAACATCATTAAATTATCTTGATCCGCGCACAAGCGCATGTGAACTTGAAGTTCAAAAGATAATTCATTTGCAAAGTATTGCAAATCAAATGTCAGACGCTTTTGTTGACTCCAGAAGAGTTACAAAATCTCATATTCCAGCTATAAATGCTCCTATTCGAATTGAAGTTCCACCAGAACAAAATATTATACCTATAGTCGTTGAGTCAAAAACACGCCGTAAGCGTGGCCGACCTCTTGGTTCTAAAGATAAAAATCCTCGAAAGAAAAGAGGATTAAATGATCCGAAGATCATATTGAAGAAAAGAATGATAAAGACCAAGAGAGAACCGATGACAAAGAACCGAAGTTGATGAAAGTAACACCGAAATTTCTATCAATTATACTACTTCCGGTAGAAGTTGGAATCGGATAGAAACTGTTATTGATAATATATTTGCATACAATATATCTCTTGATGTTACACAGGATAATGATGATTCTGAACCAATATCAGTTGATGAATGTCGGCATAGAAAAGATTGGCTGCAATGAAAAGATGCGATTCAATCGGAGTTAAATGCACTGACAAAACGTGAAGTCTTCGGACCTGCAGTCCGAACACCAGAAGGTGTAAAACCTGTTGGTTACAAATGGATATTTGTGCGAAAACGCAATGAAAAGAGTGAAATCGTTCGATATAAAGCGCAATTAGTAGTCCAAGGTTTTTCACAAAGACCAGGTATTGATTATGATGATACTTATTCTCCTGTTATTGATGCTATTACACTACGATATCTTATCAATTTGGCAGTACATGAAAAGATAGATATGCGCCTATTAGATGTTGTCACTGCTTATTTGAATGGAAATTTAGAAAATGATGTTTACATGAAAATCCCCGAATGATTTCATATGCCTGAAGCATATAAACATTATCCTCGTGAAAATTACTCCATCAAGTTGCAGAAATTATTATATGGCCTGAAGCAATCTGGGCGCATGTGGTTCACACATCTTAGTGAATATTTATTGAAAGCGGGATTTAAAAATGACCAGGTATGTCCATGTGTTTTTATTAAGAAATCTGGTTCTAAATTTGTGATATTAGCTATATATGTTGATGATATTAATCTTATTGGAACTCCTGAAGAGCTCCAAGAAACAATTGATTGTTTAACAAGAGAATTCAAAATCAAGGATTTTGGTAAAACCAAAATTTGCCTTGGTTTACAAATTGAACATCTGAATAGTGGAACATTTATTCATCAATCAACATATACAACAAAAGTGCTAAAAAGATTTTACATGGACAAAGCACATCCATTGAGTATTCCAATGATCGTCCGATCATTAAATGTGGATAAAGATCCTTTCCGACCTCAAGAAAATGATGAAGAACTCCTTGGTCCTGAAGTACCATATCTCAGTGCAATTGGTGCATTGATGTATCTTGCTAATAATACACGACTCGATATTGCTTTTGCTTGTCAATTTATTAGCAAGATTTAGTTCTTCACCAACACGACGACATTGGAATGGAATTAAACAAGTCATTCGATATCTCCAAGGTACAATTGATCTCGGATTATTTTATTCAAATAAAACCAATTCAACATTGATTGGTTATGCGAGATGCTGGTTATTTATCTGATCCACATAAAACACGTTCTCAAACGGGCTATCTATTTACATGTGGAAATACTGCTATATCATGGCATTCTACGAAACAATCTATAGCAGCTACTTCTTCAAATCATGCTGAAATTATAGACATTCATGAAGTAAGTCGAGAATGTGTATAGCTAAGATCCATGATTCATTATATCTGATAAAGTTGTGGATTATCATCGATCAAAGATATTCCAACTCCTCTTTATGGAGACAATGCAGCTTGCATAGCTCAATTACGAGGAGGATATATTAAAGGAGATCGGACAAAACATATTTCACCAAAATTCTTCTTTACTCATGAACTCCAGAAGAAATGTGAAATTGATGTGCTACAAATTCGGTCATGTGACAACCTCGCAGATATTTTCATGAAGACTTTACCGACTGCAATATTTGAGAAGTTGAGACATAAAATCGGTATGCGTCAATTTAAAGATTTAAAGGAATCATTTCATTAGGGGGAGTAATAAACAGACATATAGAATAGTGTACTCTTTTTCCTTCACTATATTTTTTTTTTCCACTGGGTTTTTATCTAGTAAGGTTTTAACGAGGCATATTCTTTATGTAATGGATGGACATTCAAGGGGAAATGTTATGAATTGTTGAAATCTCCATTAATTAGTGGAGACTCCACTAATTATGGATTTATGTGAATTATTAGAGAAGATTTTTATGGATATCCACCATTTAGTGGAGACACCACTAATTGAGATTAGTGGAAGATGATGTATGCTGTGATGTATTCCACTAATTAGAGCTCTGTAAATAGAGTTATTCTCTAAACTTGTAATACACCATCATTTTGTGAAAGAAAGATTAGAGAAAGAATTGTGAGAGAAAGAAAGAGAGAAGTTTGAAGAGATATTCTTGTGCAAAGAATAGTTAGAATTTTATTAGTGTGTAGTGTGTAGATTTTATTCTAACCCTACCCTAATTTTATAACATAATGTTTACTTGTTTTATAATTTTTTTATTATTATTTAAATAAAATGATTGTTTAAAATTACAAAAAAGTCACCTTAAAGGAGTGGAGGGTTTGGCTTGGACCTCTATCAGTTTTATTAATTAATAAAATAAAGATTACATAAGAGGGAGATTTGATGCTTAAACCTCTTTAAAATATTACAACGATCAAATTTTAAAAATAGAATAAATATCCTAAAAATAAAATTAAACAATTACATCATATTACTTATCCTAAGTTCCTAATTATTCGAATACTAAATTAACTGTTTGGCTAATCCCATTCATCATTTGAGTCATCATCAACAATCCATGAATTGATTGTCCTATCTTCAGTTGCGAATTAACTAATGCTAACACATTAACATCTTCATAAGTATGAGGAGCCAATCAAGATCTTCTTTCATTAATTGTTGGAGCGCTCTCACTAAAGACGTTTTTCGATGGCACTGTGGAGACAGGTAGTGTCAAAAGATCACATGTCATTTTAGATAAAATTGAGTATTGATTTATATGAGCCTTCCACCAACCATAAATTTCAAAATGTTTATCATCATTTTCTACCAAATGCTGCATCTCGTAAATTGTCATCTCATTATAGGTGGCTAATGATTTTTTTTTACGCTTCATGATACCCTATAGATTAAATAATGATAAAATCGAAGAGGTAGATCTTCGTGGTGGTTAAAATTGACTGCTAGAAGATGATGATGATGAACCTTGTCTACTTAAAGTAGCAGAACCAAAATAAGAAGACTCAAACTCATACAAATTATATATGTCAGATAGAGTTTTAACCGTTTTATCTTTTATACCTTTTATCATACACTGTCTAAGTGTTTGAAATTCATCAAAACCTAATGTTTCGTATATATATTCAATACTACTATGAAATCTAATCGTTTTTACTTGAGTATCTAAACACAATACCATACAATATAAAATAAGAATATCTTTATAATATTTTGTATATTTTTCAAACATACTTTTCATAAAATAATTATATTGGGGATGCTCCATATACTAATAAAAAATATGTGTTACCTTAGCAAATGTTAGAAGAATATATGAGTAGTGGGATGATAAGATTCCGATAAAAATTCAGTTGCTTCTCTAAAAATAAATAAAAATATTGAAAGCGCAATACAGTTTTCAAAATGAGTTTCAGTTAGTTAGATTGAAAATTGTTACTATTGTAAAATTCAATAAGTTGATTTTGAAAAGGTATAATACTTTCAAACATATCCAAAGTTAAGTTCCATCTAATTTTACAATATAATCTAAATTTTTTAAAAAATATACCTTGTCCTTATCATAAAACCTTAAAATTTTGTTGCCTAGTTGGAGAAATTTTAATAAATAAAATAATATCTCTAATTATATTAACAATGTCATCAACATATTTATATCATTCATTAACATATAAATTAAGTATATGACAAGTATACCTAATATAAAATAAAATACCATCTAACATATGATTCATAGTATTTTTTTAAATTGTTATGGCAGAATCATTATTTAAAGCGTTATATAATGAAATAGATATAATTTTATTTAAAATCTTATATTCACGACATGTTTGAGTAATCATTCTAGCAATACTAGTACCTACATGAGGTTATTTAATTTAAAATAAATAGTTCTTTTTTATACTAACTAACCATGATCTATCAAATGATATGTAATGCACAAATAAGACTCATTAGTAATTACAGTCCAACAATTACAAGTAAGAGTAAATTTTTAATTACAAAAATCAAACATAATAATAAGACACTCTTTTATTTCTTTATATATCTTTATTATATCATTTTTTTAAAGTTGTTCTAGGAATCATTTTCCATGTAAGTTGGCAATTGTTTTGCATGTATTATTCATAATGTAAATTTTTTATAAAATTAAAAGGCAATTTAGTTTGAACAATTATTTTAGCAAATTCACTTCTATTTTTTTTTTATAATCGTATTGAAAATTACTTATAATTTGACCTCTTGTAATATGGATTCATTTTTGTTTAAGTAGTTTTTCTAATCGATTTTTATGTGACATTTTCATATGTTTAACTAACGTTCATGTCCCTCCTCCCTTCTTATGTGCGTATATCACTTTACAAATTTTACATGTTGCCTATCATTATTATTATCCTTTTAAAAAATATTCCAAACTATATATGTTTTACTTTAGTTATAACTTTCGAAGTTTCACTATCATCCTAACCCATATTAGATTTATCAGGATTAATAGTTGGAGTTAGTTGTGATTGTGAAGCACTAACGCTAGGCCTACCAGTGCATTTATTTTCATTACCTATTTCATTATTTATTAAATTCAATACTAGATTTATATTGAAATCAAAATGTGCAAATGATTGTGATGAAGAAAAATGACGATATTGATTTAGATCCATTATTTCTAAATAAAAACAATCAATTAAAATTCAAATAAAAGTTAAAAAAATGAAATAAAGTATTAACAAATAATAAAATAAAAGAATTAAAAAATATAATAACTTGTAAATTAACTTAAAAATTAAACAAATAACTAAAACAAATATGCAATTAATAAATCTAAAAAGTAAGAATGTAAGATTAAGAAATACTAACTAATTAATGGCAAAAAACAATAACACTTTGTGGAGTTTTACTTCTTTTCTTCTTTAAAACTTGAATTATCTATTATTTTTCTACTCTATAATTTTCCAAAATATGAAGACTTTGCTTGAAGAATTAAAAAAATATATAACAAAATATATTTTTTTCTAACACTTTTTGTAGATGAAATGAAGAAATTTGAGGATTATGAGAGAACGAAAATGAAAATAAGAGAGTTGGAGAGAATTGGGGAGAGTTGGAGAGTGTTTGGTGAGTTTTGGAATGAATTGGAGGGTATTTATAGAGTTTTGGAGGTTAAGGGGGAGAATATAACCGTTGGGGGTCCAAAAGTTAAAAAAAAAAAAAATCTTGATCATTGAGGGCCCAAAAAATAATAATAAAAAAAAGAGCGTTCTAGGGATTTTAATCTCAGGCTTGGACCAGCCCGCACCGCTGGACAACCCACTACAGTGTGACCGGCTAGGCTCGCGAGTCGGGCCGAGCCCGACAAATCGGCCTGGCGAGGCAAACCGGCCCACATGCCAATACTATCCTATATGAATTTTATGTTTATGTATATGTTTTCTTCCCTACTCTAAATCTCTTAACCAACCAACTGTAATTAATTTTCGTTACCATTCTTGGAAGTTATTTCCAAATCTATATTACCTTTTAAAATGATTCTATTTTCTTAATCCTTCAAAAATTCTATATGTTATGTACTTTATTTTAATAGCTATTATGATTATTACTTATTTTGATTCTTAGAATAATTTTTTTGGATTGGGGGATTTTCCTGCCTGTATTAATCCTCCTAGCCATCACTTACCATGTTTTGGAAGAGTAGAATAATTCTCTAAATAACTTAGGATCTTTATTTCTTTTCTTTTCCAAAATTTGAATTGAGGAATTCTTTCCTTATATGCTTTAGTCTGACTGACCAAGATGTAATCTCCATAATTGTTTCCTTTCAATATTGGAGATAAGATTTGTGGATCAAAATCTTCCAAGGTTGGAAAATTATTATTTTTCCCTATGAATTTCAAAATAGAGATTTTCCCTTAAGAGATAGACATCTCCTTTCCCTTTAAAATTTATTTACTTCCCAATTCATCTTCCTTGATATATTCTAGATTCCTTAATGCTTGATCAAGCTGGGTTTTATTTCCTATAGCCAGCCATGACTTAATCTTCCTAATTTCCCCTTCGATTTTTGGTATCAAATTCACAACATTAGTTCTCTACCATTGAATCAAGTTACCTTTCAAATAGCCGAAACTTTCCAGTCTTTCAACAAAGATATGGATTCAAATTGTTGTCAAATAAAGCTTTCGATTACAGCTATTTTGTCCTACAATTACAGCAGAAAAATATACCTATACAGTGACATGTCTTCCTTCTTATATAGCTATTTTTGGTAACTAATTATTAATGAACACAACAAGAATACATTAACCCAATCACAAGACAGAGACTAGAAGATCACAAGAGTAAGATATAAGTAAGAAAAGGAGAATTGTCATGTACTTAAAGTGAATTCCCCTAATGATAATCATGCATCAACCATTACTACATCAATTGAATCAAAATCCAAGTATTGCAAGGGGCCCCCAGTAAATGCAAAAGCTAATTTTCTCTCAAGTAATGAATTTCCTATTCTTGTGTTCAACTCATAGATATATCTATCGTACAAATTAAATTTAAGGAATATTAAAATAAAAAACTCACAAATCTAAATCCAAAAAGTGTAAAGCCCATATCTCTAAGTGACTAAACAACTCCATCCGCCACAAAGTTTGAGTCCTCCAAATCCTTTCTTAAGTTCATCAAAGAAAAACAAATCTATTAAACCAATATAAATAGGTACCCATCTCATAAATCCTTTTCTCAAAGTCAAAATAAGAGAATAATCTAATCAATTAATTCAATCAAATGTGCCTAAGTGATAAATTACTCAAACAAGATTTAATTAATTAAATAATAATCTAATATAAGATCATTAGGGTATAACCCTTTAATTACAATTAGATCTAAATAATATAAACATCACCAAACCAAAATTATAAAGTAAAAGTAAAGGAAAACTCATAGACAAGTATCCTTTTTCTACTTTGGGTTCTCTTTAGAGAGGCTCCTCTTCTACTTCAATCTAGCCTTGATCTTTTCTTCCAATCCTCCTTGATGTTTCCAATGGGTTTTCAAGTGTAAATTTCGTGTGGCTCTTTCTAGAAATGTCCCAAATGAAGGGTATTTATAGTTTTCTTTTGAAAATCCCTAAAATTCGCTGAATTGGGGGCTAACTGTGATGTTGCACGCCACCATCCAAGGTACTCTACATGGCGACATGCATGGTTTCCATTAATGATAGCAGCTTTCAAACAACATTGTGTAACATGACCTTTATTAAGTGATGTAACTATACACAATGGCGTCTAAAATGAGAAGCACTGCACTACTAGTTCCCAATTGTTTGAAACTTTTTGAAACTCTGAAAATGCATGGTTCCATGGAAGGTGGACTGCATAGCGTCGTGAATTCCCAATACTTTGATTTTGAAGTTCAGGTTACGACATGGCACCATGGGATATGAGCCGGACGACACCATTGGTACTCCTTAGAATTCTTTTGAAGTTCCTTTCACCTTACTTCCACTTTTAATCTCAAATTAACACTACTTACATCAAATAAGATGAAAATAGGGGGATAAATAGCAATCCATAACATATTTTTGAACACTTTAAAACATAAATGATGTATATAATATGTATATGATAGGCAATCATAGAGGCTTTAGGTTAGATTAGATTAATGTAATTTGCTTAGTTCAATGGAAACATCTAAGGCTAATTATCAAGTGAGATCCTGCAAAAATTATAAGGTTAAAAGTTGTATTATATTTAAAATAATTAAATCATTTGCTAATTAATATAATTCACAATAATTTTATCAATGATATGAATCCTTATGTAATTACTATTAATTCAGTTAATGCTATGGATTATTTTAATGATTAGAATATTTGCTTCTCAAAAAAAAAAAAAAAAACTAGATTAATCGGAAGACATTGTTAATAACTAAAATAGAAATTACATACGAACTATATTTAATTATGAGTTATTTAGTTAAGTTGTATATATCAATAGAAACTTTTTTTTTTTTAAATCACGGTGGACATAATTAATTAAACATCTTGTACTACTACAATTGAATATTTTTATTTTTTAACTTACTTGTAATAAATAAATAAAGTAATTGGTGAAATTAACTACTACAATTATTCACAAAGTGGAATTTTACCTGTTTACATATATATATATATATATATATATATATATATATATATATTAAATTAACATTTGTTGAGCTTCAAAATTCTGAACCATGACGTAAAAAAAAAAATAAAAAATACACTCAATCTCAAGCTCAAGCTTAATCATCCTTTATCAAAACTCACTATGGTCGAAGCTCAGCTCATGGAATCTTAGCAGGGCAAATCATACATTTTGTCTTTATCGCTTAGCCTTTATCCCAAATTCCCAAATTTTCTCTAGCCATTGTTTGATTGACATATAAAAAAGTAATGTTATAAAATTTAAATTCTAAAAAAATAAATTCATAAAATATAATTTTAAATAGATTACATTTATTTGTTTGGAAGATTGAAAAAATATTAAAGGAAAGTAATATAAAATATTTTTTAATACTTTAAAATAAAATATTATACATATAAAAAGATTTTAAATTATTTTTAAATATCTATTATATTGTTGTACAATTTAATTATATATTATTCTTTTAAATGATTATAATGAATAAAAATCATATAAATAGTATTTTTCACATATTTAAATTCAAAATTTATTTTATTAAATTTATAATTATTTTTAAAGTTGAGTTCAAATTCTAATATATGATAAAAAAAATAATATTTGATTATTTTCAAATTAAAGTATCTATAAAAAATTTAATAAATTTTCTTCTCATGTTATTAATTCAATCATGATATAATTTTTAAATTAAAAATTTACAGTTATTTTAAAATATTTAGTCTTTTATTTTTTGAAAAATATTTATTATAATTAGGAATATAGAAAATTTTAATATACTATTAGGTTGGGGGAGGTGTGAGGGGAAAAGAATTAGTAAGAAAAAACGTAAGAGATAAAGTATAATGTAAATTGGAATAAATTTTTTAATGTTTAGTTTTTATTTTTTTATCTGTTATTGTTAGAATACTTGAGAAATAAATGACAAACCACATCTCAGGAAGAATTTATTTTCCCAATATTCTGCATTTATTTTTCCATATTTGAGGAATTATATTCCTTTTTATATAATGAATCAAACACTGAATTTTAAAAATGAGAATTGTGATTATTTTCTCACCTCACTTTCCTTGACAATTAAACGAAATCCAAAAATATTCAATGTCTCAAACTTACATCAAAAGTTGCTAAAAATATTTTTAATTTTAATAAATTAGCCATAACTAATGGTATTCGAGTTATTTAGTAGAGTATAATATACTTTAGAACTTATTTATAATCATAATTTAATCATAAAAACAATCTAAACTTAATAATCTCATTGAAACATATATTTCCTCCTTCATAATTTAAATGTTTAAATTTATATTCAAATTGAAATCAAAATGAAACATTCAAATTTAGATGTAAGGAGTATTAAAATTTGAAAATAAATATTCACTTAAAATTTAAAAAATTTAGAAAAAATCAAACATGGTAAAAAATTCTCGAAATTTAAGTGCAGGTACAGTGAAGTATGAGATAGCTTCAATCCAAAAATCATCAAGATTGCACTTGTTTACGAATATTCTTTTTTCCAAAACAATTATACTTTAAACTTTTTTAACGGAAAAATAGATTTAAAATAAATAAAAGTTTTGGGTAAAATATTAGTAATTTTATTATTCACTGTAAATAAACTGTAATATTGATCTTTAAATTCATAATTTTTTTATAAATTTTAAAATCATATATATATATATATATATATAATAATTTAGATAATGAGTTTTTTTTTTCAATATTTGATATTTTTTTTCTAAATTTCTTAAAATTTGAGTTTAATATTTAGTGCCAAATTTGATATATGTTTCGATGCGATTATTAATTTGAAAAGTTATGACTAAATTATGATTTTAAATGAAATTCAAAGGATGAAACTTTGTTAAATAATTCGAATTTTATTAATTGTGACGAATTAGTTTTCGAGTTTAAAATTGAAATATTTTTAAAGATGTTTGAGTAAGCATATATGTAGGGGTGGAAATAGGTCAGGCTAGGCCCAGGCCTTAACTGTTAGCCTATATAAGGCTCTTTTAAGGCACAGATCTGATTTAAAAGTTTGTTTTAAATTTTTTTTATCTCATTTTAGTTTTGATATTTTATATTTAAAGTATCTATGTTAAAGTTAATAAATTGTATATATAAATTATATTTTATATGTATAAAATAATTATTATATAAGATATATATAAATATAATATATATTATAATTAATATGTGATATAAAATAATTATATAATATATAAATAAATTAAGTCTGATAAGTTTCAAGTCAGACTTTAATTATACAGATCTGACTTATTTAGTTAAACATACCTTATTAAATAAGTTTAAGTTTGACTTATTTTCTAAACAGCTCAAATTAGGTCAGACCGTAAATCCCTGACAAAGGCCTGACCTATTTCTATCCTTTGTGACTTCCCTTCTTCAACCTTTATCAAATATCAAATATGGGTTTGGATAATCCAAGCCATGCTCCACCCGGCTTTAGACGCCAGATCCGATCCGACCTCTACTTTTCAAATAATCAAAGCCCTCTGTTTATTATATTATTAGTATTAGTACAAAAACGAAAAAGGAAAAACGTTGAAGCACAAACACGCGCAGATGGCTCGTCAAGCAACTCGGCTGATCGGAAGCTTGACATCGAAGTTGCTGAAAAACCCTAATGGCTCATTGCAGCAGCTCCGCCACTTCGGATCGCCGCCGCCGCCTCCGGCTGTGTTCGTTGACAAGAACACTCGTGTAATCTGCCAGGGTATAACCGGAAAGAACGGCACTTTCCATACTGAACAAGCCATCGAATACGGCACTAAAATGGTGATTTTTCACACTACTACGCAAATTATTACTCAGTTTTTTTATTTTTATTTTTATTTGAGTTTTGGATCTTCGAGATGTTCTTATTGTACTGTTGAATTCTGAAGTGCTGGCTGTTTTTATTGTATTTTGTGCTTGATTTGTGGTATTTTTCTTTGGGCATCGTTTAAAAGTTGCGACTTTGGCTTAGGTGCCTGTTCTCGAGGCATCTCACATTTTGGATTTGCGGATTTTCTAGGTATTTAACAAAATGTTTCTTGTAGAGTAAGGCTGTTAGATACGATGCTGGCTATTGCGCCCCTGAGGCTACCTTTGTTTTGGTGGAAAATGATAAAAATGTAGTTTGAAATAAAAGTTTCTTCATAGTTTTTCTTTTGAATTAATTTCTTCTCTCTCTGCCAATTGTTTGGGAGATTTATTAGAAAGGGGAAAGTTTTGATACTATCTTGTTGTTTGGCTGAGTTTCATGTTCCATGTATTTAGATTGAATAAATTAAAAGTTCAAGTGTCAGGGAAAGGTTATGTATTTGGAGTTTATTTTCTTAGATTTTGATAATATTCAAATTAATGAAAACTCTTAAGTAACCCAGTGAATATCTTTTGAGCACCATTTTCAGTCCCAATAAGCAGAGACTACTAGGGTTCCAAATGAAAAGACCATGTTACTAAGACATCCGCTTAAAAAGGAAGCCACAGCTCATGGGGAATAGAGTTCACCCTTGCTTATTGAGCTTTATAAACCCTTATCAGTAGTTCTTGGAATCAATCTAGACATGAAGTTTCTGCTTTACAACTCATGAATTTCATTTTATAGTTGTTTCTGTTTGATATTTTCGGGGTTGATAAAAGACTTTGCTAAATATTGTGTTTTCTATCTACTATTTTAATTCTTTTTCTTGTATGCATAACAGGTTGGTGGGGTTACACCTAAAAAGGGTGGAACTGAGCATTTGGGACTTCCCGTTTTCAACAGTGTTGCAGAAGCAAAAGCTGAAACCAAGGCTAATGCATCAGTAATTTATGTTCCTCCTCCTTTTGCCGCAGTGGCCATTATGGAGGCAATGGAAGCTGAGTTAGATTTGGTTGTTTGTATCACAGAGGGAATTCCTCAGCATGACATGGTATAAAATATTTATTCTATTGACGCACTTGTTTTCTTTCTTTCTTTGTTTCCCACCTTTTATACATCCTTATTACAAAGGAAGAGAATAACTTAGTTTTGCGGTTTTATAGATAAAAGGAATTAATGCTGTCATTTTATATAGCATTATCTTTTGCTTAGACAAGCCTTATCAAACTTGGGTTCGTGATAATTTGTACAGTATATATGCTTGTGAAAAGTATGATCAAGTCTCAAAAACTATGAATTTTATATTTCTAATACTACCAATTAACCCTTTTATGGTTGAAATTGTGTTTTGTTTTATTCTATTAAGCCATTTTGGGATTTGTTTCAATAATGGGTGTAACCATTTTTTTTAATCCATTTGTCAATATATATTGATCCAGGATAGATTCATGAGGTAGTGGTATCTTGTTAGCATTTAGAATCTAGCTCTTGCTTCATGACAATGACAACGCGCTGTAGGATGATTTGCAAGAGGAAAGAAAAAGAAAATAGAAGCCATAGGGTAGCAACAGAACAAGAAGAAAATAAAAGTATGAAGTGCACTGCGCACGCAATAGCCATGTCATACTGGTCTAGTGCTGTTTGTATTTCATAGTTTCTAGTTTTCTTTACATGTCGTTATTTAAGATTTTAGTTTTCTTCATGGTTTTTATCTCTTAAAGAAAGTAAAGAAATCATATCTCTACATGTCGTTATATGCATGCATTTAATACTACCAATATGCCTTTTTTTTTTTTTTGTGGAAAATAGCTTAAAATGAAATTTGCATATTCTGATAGGTAGGTTATTATGAGTTGGAAAGAAAAGCAGGAAGCTTGTGAGTTGCAATATGTTAAAGAATTAACCATGTCATCTAGCTGGTGCTGATTTGTCATATTTAACATAGTTAGGCTGCCTTTTTGTCATGATAGGCGGCAATTTTTATTGATTCTGGTAATGTATAAGTTCCTTTTACATTGTGCAAATATATGCCTGTTTCAGTAAGATGAATTTTTAGCATAATCTGCTAATAGTAGGCTTAAGGTGAATTTATAAATAACTTAGTGCTTGGATATGCATATATATTCTCATGCTAGCCATGAATCATCATTAAAGTTAAAAAAAAAATTGAAGATTGATAGCAATATTTTTTTATAAAGCTTATTCAAAAACCAATGCCAATTTCAAGATATCCTGTAGTTGCATTTGCTAGCAAAAGACAAAAGTGAAATCTTCTTGGAAAACGATAATTGAAGCTATTAAATTGTCTTTGTTAACATATTTTTGACTAAAAGGAACCAAAATAGTCTGAAAGTGACTGCTAACTAAAAGATTTCTAAAAACCTTATTTTAGTCATATGTGTATATAATTGTATATCAAATAGTCATAGTGACATGTATTACATATGTGGCAAAAAATATCTTTTTTTTTTTTTTGGGGGGGGGGATTAACTTTTGTGTAAAATTCGATAGACCCTCACTGACCCAGATTTTGGATTGTTGCCTCTTGTTCTACCTAAACAGATTTTCTTGTGGTCCTAACCCCAACAGATATTATCTGGTTGGTTGAGCTTTGGTTCACAAAGCTAATTTGAAGCCTATCTTCTGTACTTTATGTCGCTTTTACCTTGTTTACTTTTCCTGTAAGCAGCTCTCTGCCAATGTCTTTTGTCTTTTCTAATTAGGAAGTAATGATTTTGAACTGCAGGTTCGGGTGAAGGCAGCTCTTAAGAAGCAATCAAAAACACGTCTTATTGGCCCAAATTGTCCTGGTATTATTAAGCCAGGAGAGTGCAAAATTGGCATTATGCCAGGATATATACACAAACCAGGTCGAGTTGGAATTGTCTCTCGGTCTGGTACACTGACTTATGAAGCAGTGAGATTTCTTTCTCAAGATAATTTCTCTGTTAAATGAAGGCAATGATGGTCCAGTCTGTATGTGTAAATTTTATGGTTGTTATCCATCACATGAGCCCTGATGGACAATCTTGTGTATCTTTAGCAAATCTTAATTTTACTTCTGACCTTTTCCTGCTACATTTTTTTTTTAATATTAGTTTTGTCTAGTAAACTTTTTAGGGGAACAGAAGCCAAAATAGGGTGCAGAGCCAGCATATATGAAGTAGTAAGCCTTTTCGATAGGTAACTTTGCAATAATTCTGCAGTTGAACACATCTCCATTACCAAAAACAGCAAAATAATATCTTAAATGTAATGCCTGCATATTGTACTAAGTGGTTCATTTCGAGGAGCTTGATAGATACCAAATTATTAAATTTCTTAATCATATTTTAACTAACACTTCTATTCTAATTTGCAATTGATTTTGGGGTGGGTATTGCTGGCTGGTTAGGTATTCTTGTCTTTGAGAATGTGCCTTTCTATTACTTGGATTAGATCCTTTCTTGGCAAGCATCATTTATTTGGTAATGCTGTGAATCACTGCATTCTTAGCACGTGCTTGATGCCATTAACACACATTGTAGGCCTTTTGTTGGCCAAATGTGGGATTCTGATATGAATACTTGCATTTATTCTGTGGAACTCATGCAAATGTAAGAAAAAATGGCAAAAGTGGCAACTTGTTATTGTAACTCTTACACTAGATGCCCTATATCAGTTTTCTATTTGTCATGCACCTCTGTTGAGTTCTTTGGGATAGCTATCTTACTACATTTTAAGAGAGCAAAAACCTGTAAGCAGGATGGGAATTAGAATTAGAATGCCATGATGTTGGTCTAAATGATGTATATTTCTCATTTATTTCATTTTCTTTTGATTGATTGGTTATTATTATTCTGTGCTCAAGTCTATTTTGCATGCAGGCTACCATAGAACTATATCTAACGAAACTACTAGTATAATTTGATTTGATTAGTTTTGTTGTATTAGCAATCAATACCTGATTCTTAAATAACAATTGGTATTTGATGTTGAGAAAATAGTTCTTACATGTAACTGGTTCATGTGTGATTTCATACTGCAATTACTTGGAAAAATTACATGTACCACGGGCTTACATCATATTCAATTGAGATGATTTTAAGTCTTATGCATCTATGTTTTTGCTGATATAAAACTTTGTCTATCCTTCTGTTTTAGGTCTTCCAAACAACTGCTGTTGGCCTTGGTCAATCTACTTGTGTAGGTATTGGAGGAGATCCTTTCAATGGTACCAACTTTGTCGATTGCTTGGAGAAATTTGTTGCAGATCCACAAACAGAAGGTGAGCCACTTGCCAAATTAGTATGATGTGAATTGAATGGTTGATATTGATATTTCCTATAATATCGGTGTACTTAGGATTATTTTGCCGCATACATATGATTTTGAGGATCAATAAATATGTATCATCAAAGGAACTAGGGAAAAAAACATCGTGTGAGTTGAAGTGGAATTCCTCTAGATGAAAGGGCAAGGAAAAGAGAAAAGAGCAAGGGGGGTTGGGGGTGGAACTTAGTACCTGGAAAATTGAGGTAGTTGTATAGTTTCTCATTCCTTAACTGAATTTAACCCATACTAATGTGGCTGCATGGCTGCATATCTCTAACAAAGAAATATATCTGCTGTTATTTTTCTCTATATGGGCTTCTCCATTTAGCTTTATTTTTGCCTTAATGGGAGTTAAAGTGGGATTTTATTCTCCACTATTTCATGTTGTGTGTTGTGTTATTTTCAGAATGACTTGTCTGTTTGTGGTCTATTTCTCTTGGAATTGGTATTTTTGATTGGATTAGGAATGGTTATACAAGGATTATTTATTTATTTTTTTTGCTTTTTGTTTGCAGCTTCCATCTCCATGTTTTCCTCAAATCTATTTAATCCAATTAGATTATGAAATTGAGAT
The DNA here is from genome assembly GCA_026120185.1 of Voacanga thouarsii. Taxonomy (NCBI): domain Eukaryota; kingdom Viridiplantae; phylum Streptophyta; class Magnoliopsida; order Gentianales; family Apocynaceae; genus Voacanga; species Voacanga thouarsii. Next base: position 1,438,230 of record JANUWF010001127.1, on the reverse strand, counting down.
TTTTTTAATTAATCAATGCTATTCTAGGTCTGGTTACAAAATGAATCCCCGTTTCTTTTGCTTTGATACCAAAACAATGCTTTAACTAAACATCATCCGGTAACTTATGAGCCAACCTTTAAAAATTGAACTTACATTTTTTTAAAAAATAATTTTCTCTTTTGAAGGAATGTAATAGCAGCATATAGAAAAAAAATCATTCGGCTATTTTGTGCAAAACACTTAGTTAAATTGGCCAGGCTGTCATGTGCTGGTGCTCCTGTCTTTGTGTTTCAGAATTTCCAGTTGTTAAATGGAGGAGTATTTTTCACCCTTAAAGAATAGGAAGTAAAATAGCTTAGATAGTGGAGGCATAACTTTCGTTTCTTCACTGTTGCTAATGTATGGAGGAAGGTTTGTTTGAGCTGAAATGTTTAGCATCTTACAGCCTTTTCAATTAGCGTGTCCTCATCATTTTCCAATGGTGAAGAACGTTGAGAAAATGAATTGGATTTTTGTGATACAATTTAAACTGGGAACTTTCATTTGCTATCGATTGCATCTGTTGTTTCACTTGTGCTCACCTTTTAGTTGGCCCTGTTGGCTATCGTTAGAATATGAAGATAGATTGAAGTACAATTTCTGACAAAAAGCTAATTATTAAATCTTTTATGTAAATCTTTGATAAACTTATCTTTAAATGTTACATGCTTTTAGGCAAAAGCCTGTTGAAACTAGCTCGTTTTTTGCATTATATGCTGTTTTAGGTAATTAAATAACCAAATTTGGCCTGGTCAGGGACCACAAAACTCAGTTCACTGTCTGTTTTGGGCCATGAAAATAGCATCTCTATTCAATTAATGGAGCTGCTGGCATTTTGTAAGTTATGCTTTGTTGGTTTGGTACTCATGTGCAGCCAAAGAAACTCTACTCTCATCTTGTAGTAGGTAGTCGTGGTAGTAGTTGTCGTTTCAGGGGCCTCCCGTTTTTGAGTTTTCATGTGTGTGTGTGTGTGTTTGGTACTTGTATGTGCACACATGCTTGCCTTGCTTCTGCATTTTTCTTTTTGTCAAGTTTAATTGCATTAACAATCTTCTTCCTTCAGGCTGTTTCCTTCAGCATCAGTGTATCTTTACTCACTGCTTATTCATTGTGTGCCATTAGGAAATGTTTAGAGAACTGTTTGTAAAAATGATGATGAGTTTGATGTATGTATAATCATGCCTGTCTATGTATGTTTCAGGTATCGTTCTCATAGGGGAAATTGGTGGAACAGCAGAAGAGGATGCTGCAGCCTTGATAAAGGTCAATATTGATTATATATTTGATATTTTTTTGAGCTCCATAGTTTGTAGTATTCAGAAAACTCCGGTTGATCTTTGGACCTATTTCTTTGGCATTCGTTCCATCAATTTTTCTGTGCTTTTATAATGGCTGTGATAGAATTTTGGACTCTCTCTTAGGGTGTGCTTGGATTGGCACCCAGTCCAAATCAAAACTTCAGTTTCATTTTTAAAGCAAATCCAATCTAAATAATTTCTGTTTCCCGATAACTATCATATATTCACAAAATATTATATTATCTCTCTTTAGCCCCACATTGACTCCACATGTTTTTAATTTTTTTTTAATTCAATTCACATAAATTCATTTCAAAAGAGTTGCAATCTTACACCCTTAATAAAGTGAAAGACTAGCAACGTAGTCTTTCAGCGACTCTTCCAGCTGTTTAATGGGGAATGCTTTCTTTCAAGTGATGAGCTAGAGTGTTGTGGTAAAAGGACAAATGGATTAAAGGAAACAGAAAGGGGAAGGAAAAATTAAAGATGTAATTTAAAAAGAAGACCCCCAAAAGAACAGAGAACTAGACATAAGGTTTGTGAGTTGGAAAGTAATAAAAAAAGAGCCTAGAGAAGAAACAGCGTAAATAGATGAATAAGTAACATGTACTATAGTAGTTGGGAGGGTTCATTTGGGCCATGCACATAGGGTTGTGGATTTTGAAAACTATTGATGAAAACCAAATTTGTTTCATGTCCTTTTGTTTAACCTCCATACATTGTGAATTTCTATTCTCTGAAAATGAAAGGATTTTGAAAAGGGTGTGAAATCTTCTCTTCTAATGAAGTCTCGTTTGAGATGGATTTCATACTAATTTATCACAAGCTGGATGTGCAGTCAATAAAAAAGAGATTTTAAATCTTCAATGGTTGGTTGAAATTCATAATGATTGAGCAAACCCAAACAGGTTTGGAGGACGTTCTGGTGGGGGACAAAATCCCGCATTTCCAAATTCAATGCAGATTGATGTGAATATCTTTTGGAAATTCAATTCTGTACAAAGCCTAAACATCTTGATGTTCTGCTTGCTTTTCTTGCTCACGTTTGTAGTTTATTATCTGTAACCCAGAGGAACAAAGTGACACCATGGAGTAAAAGCCAATAGAATTGAAAAGAAGATAAGACAAGAAATATCTTTGAACTAAAATTATAATAGTAAAGAACCAATAGGGCTGACGAGGAATAATTGCTACATCGTTTAGAAATTCTGCACAATTATTTGTGAAGGCAGGGTAAGATATTAAAAAAAAATGCTACGGATTCTTAATTTATAGCTTTGATGACTTGTGGACCGACAAAGGTTTGTTGTATCATATGGAGGAAATAATGAATCAACCTTATTCATGTGTTAGATCTCAAACAGTTGCAAAAGTTTCTGATTTGATGTATTATGAGTGTCAGATTGTAAACTTGGAATGTTTTGAAGATTAATGTATTTACATTTCTTGGATTCCAAGTTTGATTTGTTTTGTGTGGTTAGCTTTATAATCCTGCTGTATCATTAAAATAGGAAAGTGGGACTGAGAAGCCTGTTGTTGCCTTTATTGCTGGGCTTACTGCTCCCCCCGGTCGACGAATGGGTCATGCTGGAGGTATTCTCTTCTTATAAGTTTCTTAATATCTAGTGCTTTAATCTTGAGCCTTCTGGTTTCCTTTGTTTGACCGATATAATTAGGGATTGACAATTCACAGAATTTTTGTTCATTTCATCACATCCGTATGGGTAAATGCATCTACTCAGTTCTTGTTATATTTGGACTCCCTGTTTGTTATGCATGCTTGGGCTAGGAATTAATTCCCACCTGGAAATTTGGGAAAACACTTTTCACTTCATTGATGATTTTGCTACATTGAAGGTTTAGATTTTTACCCTGTCAATTTGCATTAGATAAAATGTGCATGCTTGTCTTTAATGTTATCAACTTCTAAATTATTCATCTCTTTGCTTTTGGTGGCACGAAATTAGTAACTCGTGGTAGTGAAGAAAGAATTTACTTGTCATGTAAAGCTGTTGTTTGAGACTTTTTCCTCTTTCTTCATTCTTCTAAATCTGTTCTATTCAATCAATTCCTTTTTACCCTACTGATGCAGATATTTTTAGACTTAATTTTCTTTTCCTATTGTTCACACCACAGCGACCTGTTTCCTACTAAATTGTGAATTTTCATTACTGTTCTAGGTTGAATTTAAATTGTGAATTTTCATTACTGTCCTAGGTTGAAAATGCTTCTGATACATTCTGTAAAGGAAGCTTGAATTGAAACAAGTCAATTGATCTTACTATGATTTTTCATGTTTTTGGGCAACTTTCACGAATCTTTCATGCTTGAGGAATTGATGTTGTTTCATTGCGAAGTTGTCTAATCGAAAATTATCATGCGTGAGCTCATGCTCCGAAAGGAGTACTCTGCAGACTTTAGGGGTTGTTTAGTAGAATTGTCCTACTCAACTGCTTGTTGGGGTTTGCAGCTATAGTATCTGGTGGAAAGGGTACAGCACAGGACAAAATCAAAACCCTAAAAGAAGCTGGAGTTACAGTGGTTGAGTCTCCAGCCAGAATTGGATCTGCAATGCTTGAAGTCTTTAAACAAAGGGGCCTCGTGTGAGCCTACCATGAATTTTTTTAGTGGAGACCTGAGTTAAGAATGTACAATTGTCCCCGGAAGAGGTTCTGGCTCATGATGATAACAAAGATGAAATATTTTTGCACCTGAAATACCACTCCTTTCCTGGATGTCAAAATTATTCCTCTCATTCATAGGTTTGGTTTTTTTTGGGTCCAATTTGGGCATTTTGGACCAAGTTGTGTGGGGTTACGAATTCTCAAGTCCTTCAGAAAGCTGAGTTTTTTCTCACCCGATTTTCACAATAATTGGAATTACACACTCCTGCTTATTCATTTTGCCATTTTCACTGTGGGCTTGCTTCTCTCTCCCTCTCACAATTGTCTGATCAAAGCATGTAGTTGAATCTTGCCTCGGTTACGTGCATGAGACTACCTTTTCTCTCTCTTTGGATTGGGGTGGGGCGCGGGGGGGGGGTGGTTGAACTTATTTGAATTTCGAAATGATATGAACTCAAAATTTCAAATTGAACTCAAATTTAATCTAAATAAACTGGTATAAAATTAGAATCAATATTCAAGAAACTTAAACTTAACTAATACTTATTATTATTTGAAAGCTTATTTAACCTTGATTGAAGTTTGGCTGATATTTATTTACTATGTAATGTGGCTTAAATAAATATTTTCAAAAATGAAATATAAAAAGTTTAATAGGCAATCATTCCAAATCGTTCATGACTTTGTGTAACATTTTTACTTTTTAATTTTAAAAATTTAATTACTAAACTAATAATATTAGTTTAATATTCTGTTTTTTTTCCTTCTAACTCCTCTCCTTCCTCATAGACCTTCTAACTCCTCTGCCATGAACATCAACTCTGTTCCAAAGCAAATGGCCGATGACAATGAATTTAGGCTGACCAACTATTCTTCCAGATACCAGTTTTATAGTTGGCAATCAAAGCCATTCTGACAAGGGTTCTCACCATTTCTCGACAAAAATTGTTCTGTTAGAATATGGGGGCTATGGCGCATGATTCTTGCTTGACTGATGACTCCATACAACGGTGAATGGAATATTAACTATAAAATTCTTGTAATTGAGTTTTAATAATTACAAATAAAACATTAAAAAGAGAATAAGACACCAAAATAGGAATATTACTTAAAATATTACACAAAATGTCACAACGATTTGAAGCGGATATCATCCATTGTACAAATCTAATTTTTAGAAAAACAATATTATTTTGTGCCAAATAGAATTAAAAAAAAAAAAAAATCCCTTTGCCATATTGCTCTCTAAATGCAATTCATATTTCAAAATTTTAATTTTTCCACCGTTAAATATTAATTAGCAAAAATTAGTCGGCAATACTTATATTTTGGATGGCAAAATGTATTTTTCTACCAAATTTTATGTGCATAAAGTTTATGATATTATACATCATTTTATGAATCTCCCTAATTTGCCCCGTTGGCCTGATTCCCACTGCACTTTTTGACTTTCTAGGATTATCCTCGTTTGCATGCACGACCATTCTACTGCCCACAAATATCTCGCATTCGCCGTATCCAAAAAATATCTATCTTCTAACTACCTCAAGTACAAAGATTACAAGCTTGCTGCTAGCCTCCCATTCCATCCAAAAATCAAATTCAAGAAATGAATTCCATTGCTCCGTCTCTATACACTCTGAACCCTTCAATCATAACTACAAATTCGATCCATAGAAAATCAAATATCAATTTTGGGATTACATGGAAGTCCCATGAAAGCTCTCTTGCATGCAGAGCTTCTACTTCTTCGAATTCTTCAATTACAGACTTTGATCTTTATGAACTTCTTGGTATTGATAGCGCTTCTGATCAAAAACAGATTAAGCTAGCTTATAGATCCCTGCAGAAGAAATGCCACCCTGATGTTGCAGGTCCTACAGGACATGACATGGCCATTGTACTCAATGAAGCTTATGCTGTTCTTTCAGATCCTAATTCTCGCTTCGAATATGATAAGGTTAGTCTTTGTCTATGAACTTGAGTTGATTCTTTGATTTTCTTTAAGAAAAAATAAATCTTTTATATAGTTATTTCATTTTGGAGATAAATTTGGGCCATTAACGTTTCTGAAAAATTTTCGGTTTTTTTGGGGCGATACCGATTGAAGTTTATTCTATGCAAGGGCTAATTGGACTACTTTTTTATGGTAAACTGATTTTTGGTTACAACAATTTGGCTGTAAATAGTCTGAATGAGATCATTAAGTTTCCCAATGTGATAAGTTTGACTCTCTTGGGTCGTGAGAGATTTGATGGAATATAAGGAAAATCAAGAATGATAACGTAAAGTATGACAATTTTGAATCTGCATCTACTTAAAAAACCAATTCCATAGTCAGCACAGACTACAAATTTTTATGAACCCATTCTTATTCCAACAAAATGTTGTAATCTGGTGATTGTCTTTCTGTGCTTAAGTGATGACTAAATATATATGGTGGCAGAGAAAGGGATTTATTTGTTTGAAGGGGCAAAGGAACGTTGATTCTTGGATTACTGCTATTTTGAGTGAAGTAAATGTTTATTTGGATTTCATCCTTGTTAGCAAACTAAGTGCAAAAGAAGAAAACATGTATGATTTGGCAATATAAAGGGAGTTGTGCTTTATTGTTTAACTGAGATCTGCTTGTTATGCTTTCACCTTGATCTTGCTACAAGGAAAAGGACGTCTTTGTTTTCCTTAGAGATTCTTTTTTTTTTTATTTTTTTAAAACCAAGGATTTACTACCCCAATCCCATTTGGCAAATTAATGTTGTTTCCAGAAGCTTGGTACTAAATTCATTGGATGCATTTCTTTTATCATGATGATGATGACGTATTTTGCAACTTAATCTTGTGCTTCATCTTTAATGCTCCCTCCGTCCCATAATATAAGTCGTTAGAGACTACTTTTGCTGTCCTAAATTATAAGTTGTTGGAAGCTTTTCAAGAAGATTTTGAAGCTATTTTTACATTTTTGCCCTTATTTATTGTTCTCTTTCCCTCTCCTCTCTTCTCTTGTTTTCAAGACATTTAAATATGAGCATTTTAGAAAGAAAAAATATAAAGTCACCTTATTTTTAGGAATCTTAATATATGTGAAATTAATTCTAGCGACTTATATTAAAGGATGGAGGGAGTATTACTAATTGTTTGAAAATAACAAATTAGACATGATTAACGTCTCTTTTGCTAGAGCATTGCTATTTGATTTTTGATAGGAGATTTAAGCAATTCTTATTTTGAAAGAACTGGCTTTGCAGAAAATTGCTTCTCAAAGGGAGTCAAATGTACACTTTGGCTTAGTCTAGATCCTTTCTATGGTTGCATGATACAAGTATCAAGTAGAAATGTTAGAGCTAACATGCAGTTCTTTTTGTTAAGTCTAAGTAATGGTGCAGCCGAACTGTTAAAAGCTCAGTTTTCACAAGTCTTCTTGAAATCTATGGATAAACGGACAAACTTTACAAGACATGCTGGGTAAGTGCTTTGAAGGAAGATAAACTGACAACAGGTTTGCTAGTTTACATTGAAAACTTGTTAGAAATGCATGTCACTGATCATCACTTTGATTGGTCTGCAAGGTGACCAAATATACAAATGACCAAATAAACAAATTAAGTTTCTAAAAATGCAAAAAAGAAATACTACATTAGACCAGTTGAGATGAAGATTCCGTCCATAATTGACAGCCTCTATAATTTTTTCAAGAATTCAAATTACCTTTATCATTCTTTAACAAGTGGTATACTGAAAAAACTTGCAGGAGCAAGCAAAGGTTGCGGATTTTCGTGGTTACACTGGCAGGCCTATTTATTCAGTCTGGTTAGGGTCGGAAAGTGAAAAAAGGGCTGTTTTTGTGGATGAAGTCAGGTGTGTAGGCTGCTTAAAATGTGCACTATTTGCTGGAAAAACATTTGCTGTTGAATCAGTTTATGGAAGAGCAAGGGTTGTTGCTCAATGGGCTGATCCTGAAGACAAAATTCAAGCAGCAATGGAAGCATGTCCAGTTGACTGCATCTCGTAAGTGTTATGCCTGCAGATCTTCTAATATCTCTGTAACATGATAAGATAACTTAGCAATCACTGTTGAAATTGAAATTTACATTCTATTCATCTATTTCCCTCAATTCCATACCAATCCCTGCCACCACCCCAATCCTACTGTGAAGCCTGCCCTGGGGCTGCTGAATTTGATGAGAGAATATCTCCTAACTTATATTTGACAGCTTAAAGTATCCTATCCATGCCAGTATCTATCTGATTAGCTTCTATTTTTGTGTTTCTTCATTGATTGTTACCCCTTTGTATGCTCTTTTTTTTTCCCTTCTTCATTTTATGTGATGCTGTTGTTAAGGGAAATTATTTTATTTTTCTTTAATCTATGAAAGCAAAAGAAAAAGAAATTTTAAATTGGAGATAAAGATAACTAAAGAGAATTGCAGTGCTATCAGGCTTTCAGTCCAAATAGCAGAACTTTTCAATGTTCATGGTTGAAAGATGCTATTGCGTATACTTTCTAGTACTGCTTAGGTAGGAAATGAAATAATTCTCTGACCTTGAAATGTTTATCTGACATGTTTTCCAACTTCTCATTCAGCTTTCTCTCTTCAAATTTCTGATTTCTCTTTTGGTTTTGATTTTATGATGAATGAACACTGTTGAGTAAAATACCTACAAGAGAGCCAATGAATGTGAATTTTTAACATGTGAGATTTTTGGTCTTGGATTATTGTTGTTCTTAAGTAAAGATGTTTGAGACATGGGCTTTGGTGAGAAAATGAAAATGAAATTCAAAAACACTTCCATGTTTTGTTTATAAAGAAAATGAGGGAGAGAAATGATTTGAATGAAAATATAAGGAATAATATTTGAGTTTCTACACCTTTACACCTCACTTATCCAACTTCTTAATCATGCTTGGAATTTTTTGGTATTTAATTTTTTTTTTATCACGTCAAACTATTAAGAAAAATAGTTTCAATATACAGTTTCCATCTTATTTGTTTTTTCTTTTTCTTTCTAATGAAATGGATCAGAAAAAAATATGATAAATAGGATTGTATAGTGATCCCCTGACGATGATCAGTTTATCAGTTCTTAGTAGGATCCCATATTCTGTTATTCACAAGCTGCGGTAGAGTAGACATTGAACAAATGCATGACTTCCTGTACATTATTCCTGATAACTTATCAACTTATCGTTCATTCTTTTCATTCTCTTAAAAATACTTTCCCTTGTAAAATAGGGTTGTGAAGAGGTCCAATTTGGCAGCCCTTGAATTTTTAATGTCAAAGCAACCACGTGGCAGGGTTAGGATTGGTACAGGCAATGCAGTGGGGGCACGTACCTCCAGTGTTTTTGATGATCTAGAAAGGTTCCAGGTCAGATATGAAGCTTCCTCAAAGAATTCTAAGGTTAGTGCCTGCAGGTTTATTTATATACAGGGGTCTTATTTCTGTATACTTGATCGAGGGACTTTATATTTGTCCGTAGGTTGCTAAATATTTACTTGATAATCTGACTTCTGTTTGAGTTGTCTGCGGTCAAGTTCCCCAAGACATAGATTCTTCTTTGGGAGAAAAGCAGGTAGGAAAATTCAAGTTTTCAAGTATACAACACATTACACAATTTTCAGCTCAAACATCTAAGTAACTGTATGAAGAATTACATCATGTGGTTTCTAATTGGATAATTTGATCCTGGAGTTTCTTGCTTGATTTTGTTTTAAAATTTCCGAATTCACTCATCCTTCTTTCTCCATTGTCTAAATTTGCCATTTTGTATAAACCATACTTGTTTCCTTGATTGTATTTGCTTTATTTTGCAACCAAATATATGGTATAGCCACTCTGGAAATAATTATATATCCTTGCTTTTTGTTTAAAGTAAAAAAATGCTTAAGTGCTTGCAAAGAAGTCTTGTTAAAACTTGCATTGCAGGAATCAGATGTGCAAAGGGAAGCAAGAACCTCTGCAATACAAGCAATCAAAGCAATATCAAATTGGTTATACTGGCAAGTGCCAGGGGTAGATGCTTCAGCTCAATATGATCAGGATTTGACACCACTTAGACACAAGTCCACTGATACCATCATTAAAAAGCTTAGAGATGTTGCAGCAGCAAGAAAACAAGCAAGAGAGACTGTGCATTTTTTGCCAAAAATCTCACCAAAACAGTTATCAAATGATGAGTATTGGGTGCCATCAAACCTTGTGGTTCCTAACTCAAACCAAATCAACAAGTCTGGCGCCCAAATTCCATTGGAGTCTTCTCCTACCGGGGAAACTAAGGTGTCTGAAGAGGAAAATTCGAGCGCAATTGAGAGTACTAAAAGCAACCCCTTGTTATGGTTTGTCCCTATGGGATTTGCTACAGTTGCAGCTGTTATAGTCCGGTCACAGTTAGGAGAAGGGGAAACTGGGAGTGGACTGAAAGAGCATATAGCTGGTTCGTTAATAAGGGAAATTGTGAATAGCTCCTGGTTACAAGTTATCCTGGCAGGTGTTACATGGTATCTCATTGGCATGTATGTTGTAGAATTAGTAGTAGTTGTTAAAAGTAAGACTGGGAAGAATAGAAAATGAAGAGATATTGTTATATATAGCTAAAGAATATATAATGCGAAATTATTGTAAGTATTAACCATTTGATGCACTCTATACACACGAACTTTCACAATGTAATCATGCAAATTCGTTTTTGCTTATCCTTAATTCTCATGGATGAAAATTTTTCTTATTAATGCTTCAGCTAGGGGGGAAAAAGTGGTTTAAAAAAAAACAACTCTTTAAAAATTAATACTTCAAGGTATATACTTTTGAAATATGGAAGTGAAAACAATCCAAATCAGCTTTTTGACCTAAAGAAAAGAAAAAAGAAACCCCAAAACAATTGAGTTTTGGCAAAAATCTGTTCCCTATTATTTTGGAAAATGGATTTCGTATTGTTCTGTATTGCCAAATGCCCATAACAATTGAGAGAACTGACATTGCTGATAATAATTGAAAAAGAATTTGTACACTAGTAAAAATTATATTTGAAAGAATTTGGAAGGTTGGTATAGAAAGACGCCATTTGACATGTCTGGTTCCGATTCCAGGGACCTTGAACTGGAACCAAACAGGGGCCAGATCTAACTAATGAAAAGATTCAGTAGCCCCTTTTTACTGCCAAGAACATGAACATCATCTATATATAATAAATTCGAAACATCCATCTCAGCAAAATATCAGTTAAAGCATTCAGTACAATGCAAATTGTTGGATCAATAGCAATGTCATACACGAGTACAATCAGGCGCATTTAGTAGAAAAGTAGGTGCTTAATAACGGTACTTGGTAGAGTAATCTTTGGGTGCTATGACAAGACCACGGCCTTTCCTTGCACCGCGGTACACAGTTTCAACAATGTCAATGAATTCTTGTTTGTCCTTCAGAGCCCAGTTGATCTTATTGTTGTTTCCAGTGCCAAGATCAATCATAATGTGCTTGTTCCTAAAGAAGAACATGACTGTGGATGGGTCGTACAACTCGTACATTGTGTTAAAATCAGGAACCTCAGTTATATCCACCAGGTATATCACTGCAAAGTTCTTTGTGGTCTCAGCAACAGATGCTAACACTTCGTCCATCTGAAAATTCAAAAGAACATCTAGTTGGGAACTGGGATGAACTGCACCACATGAAGCAGGAAGTACAAAAACACAGCAGAAAACCGTACAAAGCTAAAAAGGATCAGCATTTCAGAAAGAAAGAAAAATAGCAAAACAAATTTTAAGTTCATGCAAGCACTTGAACAACAGGCAGTCATGACAAAGTTAATAAATATCATCATTATTCAGTGACAGAAATAATAAGCATTTTAATTTTTTAAAAAAGAAAAAAAAAAGAAAAAGCTGATAATTAACACAAAGTTCTAGATGTTCTCCCACTTTATTTGTATGGGTGAATTGAAAGGTCAACCTAGAAATATAGAGAAATAAGAGAAATTAACCAACATTATTCCTGAAGAATGCCAAAAAACAAATGCACAGAAAACTGTTTTAAAAGGTGGAGAATGCTCGAGCCGGCTGATGACGGCTCCTAGGCTCCCTGTTGAAAAACTATATTCTCAACACTGTCATGTGTAACAATTTTCTATCTTGACTTTTCGTCCAACTAATCCTCAACTCTTTATGTTTTTTATTCTATATAGCTTTTACTAATATAAACTTTATTTTAATCATGTTTAGCTTTCATTTTTCATATTCCAGTTTTAGATGAAAAAACATACAGCACCCTCAAGGTGGAGGAATTCACTTCTTGGATTCTAAATCCAAAATAAAAGAGCACCTCACAAGATTGTCAACAACACACTGCAAATTCAAAGGTAAAACAACACAGAGCACCATGCAGACTTTCAGTGGATTGCTATACTTATCATTATCAAGTAACAACTAATATAATATCACTATTTTGAGGAAACAATAACATCATACATAAAATGTGTACTCAAAATGTTCCAGTGAATGCCACTTCTGATTAAGAAACTGACATTGGACCCTGCCCACCTTAAATTGTTCAGGGTAGGCAGACATATTTTGAATTCCAAAGAAACAAAGACCAGAAATGCATGTTATAGCAAGCCAAGAGCTGAGATTTGCAATGTTCTAAATATGCTTAGAAATCCTAAGTGTAAATTCATTCTTCTGGTTAGGATTTCATTTAGAAGCCTTCTAGACATTTATTTTGAACAAGTTAATATAGTCAAATCATTTCAATACTAAATGAAATCCTCCTCTCTCTAGATGTATCCCTTTATCGCTGATGGTATATTAGACAGCTATTCCCAAACCCTAAGGCTTCCATAGAATAACAGACATCCTTCCCTGCCTTTGTTTATGATACTTGTTGTTCTCTAAGTACTCAATATTTAAAGTTGTTAAAAGTAAGGCATGAACCAATCCATGATCTTGGTTTAGCTCTTAACCATAAATGCAAAATAGAATAAAGAGTTTTTTGCATATAGAAACACGAAGAAATGTAACAAGGCACCCAGCTGTAAGCCAAAACCAGTTTGCCACCACTGCCTTCCCCTCATGACCCCAAAAAAGAGTGCTACAGGGCTTACTTGCTTATGGGAAAAACCATACAATCTGCCAGAGAGGCTAGAGATTAATTGGATAGAGGCGCCTCACAAGCCAATAGAAAATTAAGAGAAGCATGACGCCTCCTGTACAATGCAATTGACATGTTATAGCACAATTCATTCTACAACGATCAGCATCTTTTGCAAGACAAGGGGGAATTAAAAACTTCTTCCAGCACTCACACTGTGCAACCATTGCCACATATCTGGACAACATTAGAGGACCATCTATCAAGTTAAACAACTAAGGCCAGATAGATGCAAGTTTGTGATCTTTGATGCATCAAGTAAAGAATTGGATAGATCGAGTTACAGTTTTGATATTTTTTATAAGTGATTAAGTCAATCACAGATAAGATTAAATAAACCAAACATGAAAAGTGGAAGCCTCACTATTCTTTCAGACAGACAAAACCAGAAGAATAAAAAATAATAAGAGAATCTCAAATCTCAAAAAATTGGCGGTCAACAATCAAGGTGCAGTGCCATGTTCAATCAATTCCACCCTATAATGTTAGAACACTAATTTTTGACAATTTTACCATTGCTATGTATGTAGCACACCCGGAGCATTATCAAAACAAACTTTCAAGCTTCACCACTAGTGCTGAAGGAGCATCAAAAGAAACTTCAAGCTCCTTAGTAATCGGTGTAATATAGCACAGATAATCATCCGCCTATAACACATAGAATTGATAAAGGGAGGGAAAAGAAAAAAGAAAACCTTGGGGAGAAAGATCCATAGCCAATTTAGCTCAGGCTTTAAACTCGCAACCAAACCAAAAATTAAGAACCCTAAAAATTCAATACTTAATAGAACCATCTAATAATAATTAAAACAACAACTATAGTAGCAAGATTATTCTGGGGTTACCTACGTGTGGGCTCTTAATAAGCTAATTGCAGAAATCTACAGTAATTAAACCTAGGGTTAACAAAAACAAGTAATTCACATATAAGATAGCGCAAAGAAGTAACAAAAAAAGGCAGATTAACATGGCCATATTGTACGTTATCTCTATATCTAGAAGGAGATGGTTATCGTGTGAAGTACCTGCATACAAGTTTCGTCCCAATCATGGCCGAACCGGATGATCACAAGGCGTTCTTCCTCGGCGAGAATTGCCTGATCGACGGCCCAGCCGGAGTGAAGGTGCGGCAGCAAGTACGACATAAGCGATCCTTTGCTATTGAATACGTTGGAACTCTTGTTTCTGAAGCAGTTCTTGCTTTTGTTTCAGCGCTTACCCGACAACAGGGCTTTGTTTCCGAAGTCTGACCTTTAGACCAACCGATCTAGTTCCCGAGGACTCGCTGATTCCTCTGCTGGTCGGAGTCTGCTTTTCCAGAGAAGAGGGCGGCTACTTCTTCTGAACCCTTGATGGCTATTGCTTGGGGCCAACCCCAGCTACGAGACTGAGACGTGAGCGGTTAACTATTGTTTCTTCTCACTCTCTTTTTCCCCACTCTCTGTGAACGCGTTATGCCACTTTTTCCTTCTTGCGGAATTCCCGGAAATTCCGGAAAATGGTGCTGTTTTTGCACCAAAGTCCGGCGAGGAGCAGCGAGAATTGGGATTCGATTATTAGTGAGGTCGCATATGCGACCAATTAAGTTGAGGTCTTTTTTTTTTTTTTTAATAACGGCTGAGCTTGAGGTCGCATTCGCATTCCTCAACCTGCAATTTTCCCAACCTGCAACTCCAACCTTATTCAAACAACCTTATTCAAGCAACCTCAACCTACTACAATCTCCACCTGCAACCAACCCTCTACAATTACTTAATGTAGTTTGAGTAAAGATTGATAGTAGACCACGCACTTATCACATGAATAAAATTTAATATAATATCACAAGTACATAGAGAAGCATCCAAAATAACAAGAACAATATTGTAAGTACATAGAGAAGCTGTATTGAAAATACAATTGAACAAAAAAACAAATTAATAGTCCAGTGTTAATGGCTAGTCTCTCGAAACAGTAAAATTACTATTATTACAATTCCTTCTAGTATGTCCACTCCTATGACAGTTGCTCCATCTTGGAGGAGAGTTGGGTGTCCGATAATCCATATCACAATGTATCCTCGATGTGCGCGGACGGCCAGGAACTTCATTTCGCATCATTTCTTCCACCGGTGCAAGCGTAAAATTAGAAGGCCTCTAATACTGTTCATCCGCCACAGGAAAGAACTGACCCTCATATGTCAACTCATAATTCCTTCTAGTGTAGAACTCCAAAACAAAGTCAATTGGGTTCCAACCTCCGTGACGACATACTGCAAACCCATGTGAACAAGGAATACCATATATACTCCATTTTTGGCACGTGCATGATCTCTCTGTTAAATTGACACTGTAAACATTTGGACTTCTACCCGCTTGTTGAACAAATGATTTAATCCCATATATACCGGCCTGTGCATTATATTCAGTTACAACATGCCCTCTGGATTTGTCCCCATAATAAGAATACAGCTTCCACATTTCAGATGGTAAAGGGTGTCTCAAATTAGATGCTTCATCTCTGTATTCATTAAAATATTTAACTAACTTCTTAAACGAAGTTTCAACCAAAACCTTTAGCGGAAGAGATCTTGTTTTCTTTAGCACACTATTCATACATTCAGACAAACTAGTAGTCATTGAACCATATCTGTGCCCTTCATCATATGACAAAATCCATTTCTCTAAACCAATATCCATTAGATACTTAAATGCATCCTCTTTTCGAATCTTGATTTCATCCAAATATGACTGACACTTGGTCCTTTTGCGCTCTAAACCGGCAGCGTACATCAAACTTGTCAAATTAGTGTCCTTAAACTTGGCATGAAAATTTCCCTTTATGTGTCCGAGGCAATATCGATGAAAAGCCAAAGGTTCTTGCCACTCATTCATATGGCGTACAGCATTTACAATACCTTTATGTCTATCAGAAATAAGACATATATGTCTGTCCAAAATGACATGTTGACGTAGGAGTTTTAAGAACCAGCTCCAACTCTCCAGTGATTCCTCATCCACGATGGCAAAAGCAAGAGGGAATATGTGACTATTCGCATCCCAAGTGGATGCTACTAACAGTTTGCCCCGATAAAGTCCCCTTAAATGGGTTCCATCAATTGATACCACTGGACGACAATATTTGAAACCATCAATTGAAGGTTTGAATGACCAGAAAAGGAAACCAAAAGCTTTCAAATCACCCACACTAGTCCAATGGTGTCTCCACCTCACAATAGTCCCAGGATTGGAATCTTGTAAGGCAAGCATGTATTTTGGCAGGGCAATCCACGTTGAGGGCCAATCACCATATACAAGTTCCATAGCAACTTTTCGGGCTTCCCAAGCTTTCTTATAAGAACAACCCGTTCTCCACAGTTTCTGAACTTCAGTAATAACATCACTGACATGGCATTCAGGGTCATTTAATACTAAATGTGTCACATTACGGGCTATGAACCGATGATCCATATTCCTATGCACGTTGTTCACAATCGTAATGACGCATGTGTGTTCTTTGTTCAAGACTCGTTATCCGCCACTGTCCATGAGTCTTCTTATGTATAATGCGAATATGCCAAGAACAATGATTGTCAGCACTTGAATGCTTACACTTAGCATACCAGCAATCTTTCTTACTCTCCAAGACTCTGAATTCCCGGCTTACTTGAATAGACCATTTTCTGACTGCATATATAGCCTCCTTCTTGTTCTGAAATCTCATGTTTAGATGCAAATCAGTGTCAGTGTCAGACCAACTTCTTGTAACAGCGACTGAGTGCCTGTTGAGTGACTCATTAGCACATGCACCCGAGCCGACATCATCAAATATTGGAAATCTTGCTGATTGAGACAAGGTATTAGAAGGCCCCGCTACATCACCCGCTTGTGGAAGTCTTGCTGTTTGAGAAATGCTGTTAGAAGGCCCCGCTATGTCATTCATGTCATCTTGCACTTCATATGCGGGAATGTTTGTTGCAATATCACTTTCTTCACTCTCATCCGTGTCATGCCAATTCATTGGTCCTTCCAAGCCAGTGAAACAGTCACCGTCAAATGTATGTAATATTGAATCAAGATTTACTACACCTGTGGCCACATGCGACTGAGATGCTATATCTGTTGGGATAGTGCTAGCAGGCAGTCGGTTGTCGTCTGCTGGATACGTATCCACCTCCCGTCGACTTTGTGTTTGAACCAGTAGTTGCTCGGGGATGATCAAGTTATTCCTTCTTGCCAAACCTTCAGATGTGTGACCAACATCGACTGTCTCAGCATTACTACCTGTTGAACTAATGTATCCAGTCGCGACAATGTTGAATGTTGCACCTGTATTTTCCACCGGTTGGTAAAATGATTGGGGGCGTATGTTGTTCAAGTCTTCCATCGTTATGCCCGTGGGGAGTTGGGATAATGAATTTATCGTGTGCCCCAAACCCGTGACTTGGTTAAGCATTGCCAAGAATGAACCCGTTGGTGGAGACAATCCGGCCAAGTGACCTGTGTGTTGAGATGTCAAGTCTGAATAGCTAACATGAAGTTGGATGCTCTGTGACTTAAACTCATTCGGAAGCATCCATAAAACCTCCATATCATCATCATCACTCAACTCATTCACAACATATTGTTGATCAGATCCATACAGGAATGGATGTCGAAGTGTAATCTTGAATATCATGTTTCTCCCTCCCAATCCAAGATAGTTTCGGACCTTTTCAAGTAGTTCAGAATACGATATCCGACGTCGGAGTATCCAGGTTTTTTAATGGCCCCATCAAACCATATGCTGCCTCGATCGCTGTATTTGACAATCCCAAAAAAAAAAAAAACAGAGCATAATAGGGGGATCCAATGCATTTATCGTTACAATGTGGGCACAATCTGATAAATATGAGGAAATAATGAAAATGAGCAAGTAATGTGAAAGAATGACTTGTAAAATTATAAATAAAATCAACCGGAATGTATTGATTTTACATTTTTAAGTAGATTGAAGTCCAAAATCAATAAGCCCAATCTGAGTTACCCATCAAACACCCATAACCGCAGCAGCATTACAATGTCGCTGATTCTCCCCCGAAAATGAAAATCTCTAGATCTGGTCGTCGATACTGGACTGGAGTGTAAAATGCTCGTTGATACTTTTTTTTTTCCACTTCCTGCCCAAAATTAAAAAATACTACCTGTACACAATAAGCAAAGTTAAAACGCAGAGTACTAAATGAAATAAAATGCATAACCCGAATAACCGTACTCAAAGTCCAAAAGCATAGTGCCAAACGAAATAAAATGCATAACTCGAACAACCGTACTCAAAGTCCATGACCTGTACATTATAAGCAATGACAACGAAAGCAGAGTATCAAAAAACAAAATCATCCCCTAACAAATGGCATATGAAGTACATAGTGTCTCCTAAGATCAACTACAGCTAATGTGGTGAGAGCACACACGGACAGCGAGGTTTAATCTTTCGCCTTGGTCTCCCACCACCTGCTGGCTCGTCGCCATCCGGAGGCTGTTGTGGAGCTGGCCCGAGATCATCGAGATGCGGTGAAACTGCCACTGGATCTGGTAGCTGGTCTATTACCGGCACAGGAGCTGGCTCGGGATCATCGAGATGCTGTTCTGCTGCTCGTGCGCCGGGTCTGCACCGCCGGTGACATACTATCCCCGAAAGGGACGCACGGGAAGCTCCTTAATGCGTGAAGTGTCTATCCCCTGAGCTTGGAAAGATGGGCCCGCATCCTTGCGATCGAACGCGCCGGCTGCGGTACGGGGAGAGTGAACGGAATGACAACGAAGTCATGGCCAAGTAGATCATCCGGTGCAATATCAGTCCCAATCTCGAACTGCGTGCCATCTCCATTCTGCTCCTGAACCTCCGGCTGCTGAGGCACCCCCTCCAGGGCGGGATCATGATGTGGCGAATGCGCTCGAAGTCGGGCCCTCCTGCCCCCACGCCTCAGCCCTGGGTGCATGCGTCCATCAACAGGATCCCGGGGCCTCAACGTAGGCTGCGTCACTGGGATGACTGGCATGCTTGAATCGATCGATATTGGTCTAGCATACCGCTCGTAATCCTGACGACTAGCTGCGAGTCCTCGGGCGCACATGTCTTGAATATCAATGAATGCTCTCTGGGACACCGAATCGACACTATAAATGTGGCGTTCGGCCACTGTCATACAGCGTCGCATAATATCAGCCTGAAATCATTATTCGAAAAATTTTGTGAATAATTAAAGGAATTATCAAATTATTAACTCCTACCATTACCAAATGAAATACATACCATGACAATTGTACTGGACCCGGTAGGATGATACCTCGAGATCAACGACGCACGAGTGGTGGGGTTCCCGATGCGTAGACGGGTACGGTCCCTATACCACTGCATGTAATCCACTGTGACCGAAACGCCCATCATAGTAGTCTGGACAAAGTCTGCTTGAGTATCCCACATCTGAAGATACGACGCACGATATATCCTGTAATCTTTGGAGGGATTGCTTCGCCTATCAACCAAGTGCAAGACAATTATCGTATCACAGTCTATCGGGATAGGTTGAAGCATCCCAAACTGCCGCATCACTCGATCTGGAAAATATAACTCGACGACCTCCCAACTAATCAACGCTGTGCGTGACCTCCAGATATCGGGTGCCTCCAAACATACAGGGGGGAGAAGACTGACCAAATCATCTGATAAGGCCGCCAGATAAACTGTCACAACATTGTTCGGGATTGTTAGTGTCAAATACATAAAGAATTTTAAATAAGGTATTTATATATACTCACATCATCGTCTGATAGGGCATCTAGTTGGGAGCGATATGTCACGAGAACATGTGTGGACGTCCGATAAAATTGTATTGGAACGTCCTATCGAGCACCGTAGGGTGCAAGGGGTGGGAGATCATCGAGAGGCATACTCCTCTCTGGCCGTACAACCCTAACATGCTCCCGTGCCCATAGCTACAACATAGTCACAAATGTGTTAGACTCGTACCTCACATGTTTGTTAAATGAACATAAAATATAAAAAACATTTAAATTCATACCTGGAGTAAGACCATCGGTCCACAAATCTCCTGCGCAGACCCGAGAGAGGTTTGACACAGGCATCTATACAGGAAAGTTAGAACAGCACTACCCCCGCTAAGCGCCCCGCATGCCTCCAAATCCTCCAGGAGGTATAGGTATCTCAAATGGATTAGGTTCCCTGACTTATCAAAGAATAGTAGGCCCCCAATCAATAGGAAGATAAGGCAACGAGTACGTTGCAGTACGACATCATCAGTAGCATCATCGGCCAAAGGAAAATCCAAGGCCTCTTCAATAGGACCCTTCTTAATCCTATTTCCCCGTATGTCCTCGGCCCGTGGCCTAATGCCAAGAAGTCTATCGCAAAGGTTAATCCAATCACCTTTGCTGTAGTGATAAGGAGGCCCTATCACCGTATCCCCATCCACTCTAAGGCCCCATAATATCGCAACATCCTCCAATGTCACTGTAGCCTCTCCTATGGGGAAAAGAAATGTATGGGTCTCCTGACGCCATCGCTCTACTAATGCGGTGACGAGAGCATGATCAACTTGGATATGTCCAGCTCGTCTGACTCCACCAAAACCAGCCCTATCCACTAACTCCGCAACTCTACCGGAAAGGGGCGTATGCTCCCAAAATGCAGAATCGTATCGTCTGTACACCAATGGAATCTCACAAGTATGCTGATCACCGGACCATATCAAAGACGAACGATGGCTCGACTGAAGAGATAGTAAACCATCGACGAGAGGACCCGGATGAATATCTATGTGCATGTGATACATTGTACCTATTTAAATTAGGATCACATAATTAAACTACGATTGTATATAATAGCCTAAGCAATGGATTCTGCAGGCATTGACAGACATATATATAGTTAAAATGTATTTCATCACAAAATTTTCATCATTTCACAAAGAATTACGTTTCACAATATTTTCAAAAGCATAAACATGATTAACTCACTTATCTAGACTAACTCTATGTCATGCCTAATATGTAACTGTACATAATAATAACTCTCCCAGAAAAGTCTTAAGTAGAATTTCTAAGAAAAAAATAAATAATATCTCCACCAAACTCATACATATCAATACATACACCAACAAGTCTTGAAAATTAACCTAACAATATGAAAAAATTCAAAAAACTTTGGCCCAAATGCAAAAACAATAAATTTTAGACCTAAAATAAGAAATTTGCCAAAATAAATAATACAAAAATTGTAAAGAAAATAGTATTCAGCCTCTCCCCCACACTTAAATAGAACAATGTCTTCATTATCCAAAATCAAACAATATAAGCATTTTTAATAGGAATAAAAGAAAAAGGGAGAAGAAATACTCCCCCAAGCATCTTAAAGTTCAATGTGTCATAGGAGGGAGAGGAAAATGAATGTTGTTCAAAAGAAAAAAATCAACAATCCTACAAGCATAAAGAAAAATGCAGCCGCACGCCAAGACTAAAGAGATTATAATAAAAAGAATACAAAATGATAGATAAAGAATATAATTCAAAAGGTGAATATATGTAGAATGGATATAATGTGTTTTTACAAAACTCATTAGTATCAATACTAATAACAATAAAACATCATATACCAAGATATATATACAAATATTATGAACAAGCAACAAAATCAAGTAATATAAAAAATACATTAACACCATGAACTAAACTAATACCGATACAACAAAGCCACTAAATAAATGAACAACCTAATCACGAATAAGAATATGTGTTTCAATCTGCGAAGCTTCCCAATCAAACCGAAATAAATAGTAAACAAATCAAATAAAACAAAATAATGGGTCCAAAACTAAAATAAGATAATCGTAAGACTCGATTCGATCAGCTAGGTAAACAAGAGAATTCCAACCTTAAGACAATGACAGATCGGTGGGTTGTCGGCGGCGGCGATTAGGATGACGGCGGCGCAAGCTTTTCGGCGAAGAGGCAAAAGAAAGAGATGTCGGGAGGGAGATGGGTTTGCAGAAGAAGACATCGGGAGGGAGATGGGAGGTGGATATAATGCGACCTGAATGCGACCTCTTATAAAGAGGTCGCATTCCTTTATAAGAGGTCGCATTCACGGAATGCGACCTTATGTTATATTGCTGGAAAAAAAAAGAAGATTCATGGGGAGGTCACATTCACGGAATGCGACCTAATTTTAACAGGTCGCATTTCCAGAATGCGACCTCACTACAAAAGTAAAAACGGTTAGCGCTGCCCCTCTGCCGGAATTTGGTGCAAAAACAACACCATTTTCCAAAATTTTTGCGGAATTCCCCAACAGCATAGAGCTTGGGCAACTCGGATCCGGTTAAGATCCGAACAACAAGGAGCACTCAACTACTAGTCTAGTCTAGTAGTAGTTGTTTTTTTTCTATTAGTAGTGTTTGGGGCTTTAGACATAAAAAAGCCTATCCGGCTTGGCTTCGCTATCGCTCATGTCTCTTTAGTCTTTATAATGCCTTCTTCCTTCATTCATTTTCTTTCTTTTAGTTTATGGCAGTGGGACACATAAAGCAATGTGATGTTGGATGGGGACCACAAAGGGAAATCCCGTAAGACTCTGGAAAGTTCCAAATTTCATCCTATATACCCTAAATTTCTAGTTAATTGAATAATTATAAAACCCCACTGAGAAATTAGGGTTTACTATTATTATTATTATTATTATTATTATTATTATTATTATTATTTTGTTATAAAATTTAGGTAGTGTTAGAATAAAATCTACACACTGCACACTAATAAAACTCTAATTATTCTTTGCACAAGAATTTTTCTCTTTCTTTTCTCTCACATTTTTCTCTAATCTTTCTTTCACTAATCTTTCTTTCACAAAATAATGGTGTATTACAAGCTTAGAGAATAGCTCTATTTATAGAGTTCTAATTAGTGGAATGTATCATGGCATACATCATCTTCCACTAATCTTAATTAGTGGTGTCTCCACTAAATGGTGGACATCCATAAAAATCTTCTCTAATAATTCACATAAATCTATAATTAGTGGAACCTCCACTAATTAATGGAGCTTCCAATAATTTTAAAATATTCATAACACTCCCCCTTGGATGTCCATCCATTACATAAAAAATATGCTTCGTTAAAACCTTACTAGATAAAAACCCAGTGAGAAAAAAAAAATCTAGTGAAGGAAAAAGAGTACACTATTTTATATGTCTGTTTATTACTCCCCCTGATGAGATGATTCCTTTAAATCTTTAAACCGACGCATACCGATTTTATATCTCAACTTCTCAAATGTTGCAGTCGGTAAAATCTTCATGAAAATATCTGCGAGGTTGTCACATGACCGAATTTGTAGCACATCAATTTCACATTTCTTCTGGAGTTCATGAGTAAAGAAGAATTTTGGTGAAATATGTTTTGTCCGATCTCCTTTAATATATCCTCCTCGTAATTGAGCTATGCAAGCTGCATTGTCTTCATAAAGAGGAGTTGGAATATCTTTGATCGATGATAATCCACAACTTTCTCGGATATAATGAATAATGGATTTTAGCCATACACATTCTCGACTTGCTTTATGAATGGCTATAATTTCAGCATGATTTGAAGAAATAGCTGCCATAGATTGTTTTGTAGAATGTCATGATATAGCAGTATTTCCACATGTAAATAGATAGCCCGTTTGAGAACGTGTTTTATGTGAATCAGATAAATAACTAGCATTTGCATAACCAATCATTGTTGGGCTGGCTTTATTTGAATAAAATAACCTGAGATCAATTGTACCTTGGAGATATTGAATGATTTGTTTAATTTCATTCTAATGTCATCGTGTTGGTGAAGAACTAAATCTTGCTAATAAATTGATAGCAAAAGCAATATCAGGTCGTGTATTATTAGCAAGATACATCAATGTACCAATTGCACTGAGATATGGTACTTCAGGACCAAGGAGTTCTTTATCATTTTCTTGAGGTTGGAAAAGATCTTTATTCACATCTAATGACCGGACGATCATTGAAATACTTAATGGATGTGCTTTGTCCATGCCAAATCTTTTTAGAACTTTTGCTATATATGTTGAATAAATGTTCTATTTGCTAAATGTTCAATTTGTAAACCAAGGCAAAGTGTAATTTTACGACCATCCTTGATGTCGAATAATCAATTGTTTCTTGGAACTCTTCAGGAGTTCCAATAAGATTAATATCATCAACATATATAGTTAATATCACAAATTTAGAATCAAATTTCTTAATAAAAACACATGGACATACCTGGTCATTTTTAAATCCCACTTTCAATCACTATTCACTAAGATGATTGAACCACATGTGCTCAGATGGCTTCAGGTCATATAATGATTTCTACAACTTGATGGAGTAATTTTCACGAGGATAATGTTTATATACTTCAGGCATATGAAATCCTTCAGGGATTTTCATGTAAACATCATTTTCTAAATTTCCATACAAGTAAGCAGTGATAACATCTAATAGGCGCATATCTATCTTTTCATGTACTGCCAAACTGATAAGATATCGAAGTGTAATAGCATTAACAATAGGAGAATAAGTTTTATCATAATCAATACATGGTCTTTGTGAAAAAACTTGGGCTACTAACCGTGCTTTATATCGTACGATTTCATTTTTTTCATTGCGCTTTCGTACAAATATTCATTTTTAGCCAACAGATTTTACACCTTCTGGTGTTCGGACTGCAGGTCCGAAGACATCACGTTTTGTCAGTGCATTTAACTCCGATTGAATTGCATATTTCCATTAAAGCCAATCTTTTCTATGCCGACATTCATCAACTGATATTGGTTCAGGATCATCATTATCGTATGTAATATTAAGAGATATATTGTATGCAAATATATTATCAATAACAGTTTCTATCTGATTCCAATTGCTACCGGAAGTGGTATAATTGATAGAAATTTCAATATTACTTTCATCAACTTCTGATTTTTTGTCATCAATATGAACATCTGGAACATTTAATCCTCTTTTCTTTTGACGATTTTTATTTTTAGAACTAAGAAGTCGGCCACGCTTCTGGCGTGTTTTTGGCTCAGCAGCTATAGGTATAATCTTTTGTTCTGCTTGAACTTCAAGTTGAATATGAGTATCTATAGCTGGAATATGCGATTTTGTTACTCTTCTGGAGTCAACAAAAGCGTTTGACATTTGATTTGCAATGCTTTACAAATGCATTATACTGTTGAACTTCAAGTTCACACACGCTTATATGCGGATCAAGATAATTTAGAATATTGTCCAATCAAGATCTTTCTTATACTGTTTCTGTTCTCCCCCTAATTTAGGGAATAATGATTTCATAAGAGAATAATGAAAAAGAAAAGGAAATGTAAGAACATGATGACAAGTAGGAAATGCCAAGACAT
Source organism: Voacanga thouarsii (assembly GCA_026120185.1). NCBI lineage: Eukaryota > Viridiplantae > Streptophyta > Magnoliopsida > Gentianales > Apocynaceae > Voacanga > Voacanga thouarsii. The sequence goes on along the minus strand of JANUWF010001127.1, from coordinate 1,412,717 downwards.
TTATTATAAAAATCTCCTTTTTTTTTTCTCTTTTCCCGGTACCGACTTTTCCTCTTCCTCTCTTGTCTTTTCTTCTCTTCCGACCCTCTACCTACCATCTACCTCTTCTTCTTCCTCATACAGATATATATATATATATATATATGTATGTATCGATATATATCTCAATCATCAGTCATTAGTAAACATAAAAAACAAAAACCACAAAGCAGATATGAGACTCGTAATTCATTTGAGACATGGTCAAATTTTGACTTGGTTTCTGTAGCAGATTTTGATGTATTTTCCTTTCCAAGCCAACCGCTTCCTCCTAATTTCAGGTGAGATACCTTTAAGAGCTTCATTTTTTTTTTTTTAGTGTGCTTGATAATGAAATTAAACTATCTTTTGGTTTGTTTTGATATAAATAAGTGAACATACTGCTTGAGACCAATTTGATCTGCCTATGCAAGAGACTGCTTTTGATGTTGTTCCTCTTGATGCTATTCCTCTGAATGAGGATATGCTTGTACATGATCCTTTCTACTCCTTAATGGATTTTGAACAAAGCCAAAATATGATTCCAGGTTATCAAATATTCAAACATGAATTTTGAATGGTATTATCTTTACTAATATTGTTTTTCTTTTTCTAGGCGAAATAATGAGTAGTCTTGGTAACAAATTTGGAGTGAGGACCCATGACATGCATAATATCGAAGTTCAAGATATTATTTCAGACGAAATTCCTATAGAGAATAAAATGATTAAGAGGTAGAGAGAGAAGAAGGGCAATAACTCCCAGACACTATCAAGAGAAACCATTTCGCAGTACTTTTACCTGCCAATCAAAAGCGCGGCCAAAGAATTGAATATTGGCATAACCCGTCTCAAGAAAAGATGTAGGGAGTTATGAATTTGTCGATGGCCTCACAGGAAGTTGATGAGCTTGGAGACCCTAATCCAGAATGTTCAGGTTCTCTCTCACACACACTTAAAATTTGCAAGTATGAAACTATGAAAAAATTATAAGTAAATAACCGATGATATCACTTCGATTTACAGGAGATGCAAAATAAAGAAGAAGGAGGACATATGGCTGAGAAGAAGTTGAAAGAAGTCATTGAGATATTGGAATGTGAAAAGCAGTTGGTGGAAGAAAGTCCTGATACGCAGTTAGAGGACCAAACACAGAAATGGAGATAAGTATGCTTCAAAGCCAAATATAATGAGAAACTTAAATATAATAAACTTAAGGGGATCATAAAATCCCAAGACTCATTGCGTAGTAACTTCACAGCTAATTCTGCTGCTAGTCTAGATACTGGCTCAAAGGGGAAGGAAAAGGAGGAGGATGCCGAAGAAGAGGAGCTGAAGTCCATAATTGTTAATTGTTTGTCTTCCTCTAATGTAAATATTGAAAAAGAACAATTACAAACATTCATCTTAAATTTGTCAGCTCAATTGCAAAAGAGCAACTACAAACATGTATCATCAAGTTCATGTGAATACTAGTGATATGAATAAAAGATGTGATGCTTATTATTAATTGAAATATTCTTTTCCCTTTCTATTTCACTTCAGGTGGCCAGTATTTCTTTGTGATAAGGGAAATATCGAGTGTGTCCATGACCATAACCACAGTCATTGCCACAACTACGACTAGAACGATGGCCTCTGCTGGGGCCAACAACATTCACTTCTGGGAGTGCTGTTGAGCAGTTAATTTGGCTTCATGATTTCTCAATAATAACTCATGTTAAATTTGTTAACTTTGGATACAATTTTTCTCGATATTGTTGTTGCAGGACAATATTCGAGGCATGAAAAGTGGAGAATGTCTTCTCCAATATATCTTTATCAATAACCTTTTCTCCGCATAATTTTAACCGAGATGTAATTTTTTTTTTTATACATTGCGGAGTTCACGGTTTTAAAATCTTGCAACTTCAGGTGCAATCATTCATACCGTGCAGTTGATAGTACGACCATCTTCAGGTGGTCAAATTTTTCTTTTCAGCATTTAGATATATTTTTGTATCGAGAACCCATCAGAAATATCAAGGGCTATAAATTTGAGTTTAGTCATAGAGATTAATAAATGCGTACCTGTCATCTGGCTTTAATAACGGTAGAGACTCGTGCTTAGTCTTCTGACTTTTGTAACAGAAGAGACTCGTGCTGATAACGTGTTATAAAATTTGGGTAGTGTTAGAATAAAATTTACACACTACACACTAATAAAACTCTAACTATTCTTTACACAAGAATTTCTCTCTTTCTTTTCTCTCACAATTTTCTCTAATATTTCTTTCACAAAATAATGGTGTATTACAAGTTTAGAGAATAGCTCTATTTATAGAGCTCTAATTAGTGGAATACATCATGGCATACATCATCTTCCACTAATCTTAATTAGTGGTGTCTCCACTAAATGGTGGACATCCATTAAAATCTTCTCTAATAATTCACATAAATTCATAATTAGTGGAGCCTCTACTAATTAATGGAGCTTTCAATAATTTTAAGATATTCATAACATATTTATACTAATTTTGTTTTATACTAATTAGGGTTTCACTGGTCGTACATGTTACATTGAATTAAGGTTTTTTTTTTATTTTTTTGGTGTGAAATGTCGTTTGGGACAAAGAAATATATGATGCGGAATGAACAACTCAGCAATGGCAAGTACGAAGTGTTTGTACCTTCGCATTAACGTTGAAGCATTTGTTCATTTAGTTTCATTCTCTTTAGTAGAAATGGAAGTGTTTCTGGTTTTTGTTCCTTTGTATATTGAAAAATATAGACCGAATAAGAGTTCTTGGGGTTGTCGAAGAGATGGATCGACGGTGAAGTAACACACATAATGTTAAGATCGGAGCTCGTAACTCACATCGAAGCTGACATCCGACGTTACGCAGCTTCGTCTCGTCTGTATCAGTAGCATTCGAAGACCCCTATTGCAGTAGATCCGGGAAAATGGTTTTGACTGATCTCCGTGTTGTCAGGATAAGAGAGAGGAGGCATATCAAAGGAGTGTGCATGGGTTTGGAGCGTGTTGGATGTCCGATTTCTTCTGATTTCCCAATAGGTGTGTGTTTTTGTTTGGTTGTTTTGGTTTTGTTGTTTAATCTGCGATCCCTGATGATAGATCTGTTAGGTAATTGGTAGATCTGGTGAAATCGTTCTTACAGAGCTCTGTCTTGTGTGTATTTGTACGGTTTCCTTCATTTCGAAGCTTTGTGTTATTTATTTTTTTGTTTTGGTTTTGTTGTTTAATCTTCGAACCGTGATGTTAGATCTGTTAGGTAATTGTTAGATCTGGTGAAATCCTTTTTACAGATGAAGGCACCTTGATATAAAGTTAAATCAGTAATGTTAATTGGTAGATCTGGGAAGTCAGTAATTTGATAAAGTTTTTGGCTTACGAAGAAGAGTCTTTTTCAGAAACATTTAAGGTTAACTACCATCGAAACCATTCGTTGCTCTATCAGCGGTAATTCATTGTATCAATTGAATTTTCACACTTTGTGGTTTTCCAGTGAGTAAATTATTACAGGAACGGGTAAAAAGCATAGCTTTACAATATCTGTGTATTGTGTGTGTCTCACCGTTTTTAGGGTTTTTATTTTTATTTTTATAAATGTATATGAATATGATGTTAGTTAATTAGGGAACAAAAAGGTTGCAATGGAATTAGCATCCCCCTTCCCAAAACCTAATTCTTTATTGTTACGTAATTGGATTTTATAGTGGTTATTCTTGTAATGGGTGGTTAAGGAAGAAGCGTCTTAATTTGTTTCGCCAAAGTTTTAATTTTTCTTTTTACAATGGTCGAACTTGAAATTACTATGACTATTAACATAATTCTGGAAGAAACTTCTAAGGATAGGACGCAAAGGTAATTCATTTTGGAAGGAAGTAAAATGGGCGTCATAGGTTTGTTGCTTGATGTTATCATTGTTGAAAAAATTATGTATTTTGAACATTTTCAAAAGCAAAACAGTTGCTGTCTCTGTTTGAGATTGTATGTGGTTTGCAGAAATTGTTGAAGATTGTTATTTCTGGTAGGTGACTGTATTCTTGCTGTATATTTTCAGGTGGAGGACAATGTTTGGCATTGCTCTTATTCTATCCGTACTATTGGCATTAGGAATGGCATTTTCTCTAGAAAGCCCTCAGTGGCTGATCCAGGTTCTCTTCCAAACTATGTTGATCTGTGGTTTCAACCTTTTTTCTTATGATTTGATGGCTTTGTTTTGTTTCGTCTTTTGGATATGTATTAATTCTACTGTTTGGTGCAGAGGTAATGTGATTTGGACTCTTATTATTGCTCCTGGATCATGAACAGTTATGCAAATACCCTGTTATATCCTTTTTTATTCTTTAATGATTTTCACTTCTGCCATGATTTTATTTTATGTGGTTACATAAAAGCAGTGTGGGGTTTTGTCCTTTTTGTTTAATTTGTTCTATGCATTGGATATGTTCTGTAGGTTGGGAAGCTAGGGAAGAATTGAGAGTCGTTTTAATGATGATAAATCCTCTTTTTTGTCCTTATGGTAGATCTCAACTTGCCATATCCTAAAATGATGGATGTAGCAATTCCTGCAATCACTGAAAGATGCATTTGATTTAAATTTTGGAAATCCCAAAAATAATATCACATTATCACGTTGTTAGTAACTTATAACTTTTATCTGTTGCTTCTTTACATTTGTTTACTACTATTCATTGACCAAGATATTTGATGTTGTTTTCTGTAGGGAATTTATATATTTGGATTTGGGGTTCCATTGTTCATCAACAACTACAAAGAGACAAACAAAATAAAATGGGGTCTATGGGTCATTCACAAACTGTTGCTAATTGGAGTTTATGGGGTCTAATTGAAGTTCTGTTTGCGTTGGTTAGAACAACTGGAAATGTGCAGCCAGACCTGCATTGTACTACTATATAACCATCATGTTTGCTGTGAATGCCATTGTTTTTGTTAGCTTGTGCAATTGCAGCGAATGGAGTTGCTTTTGGCCTCTAGTATGCCTTCATTTGTCGCTACTGTCAATTTGCTTTTTCAATCCTTCTTGAAAATCATATGAAGGTCTTTATTCTGTTCACAGGTTGAATGGGATGACAACTGTTTGTTATCATGCCTTTTTCCTTCCGTTGCTCTATGTGACTTTTCTTGGAGGTGAATTATTTTCTGTATTCAAATTTTGTTTTCATTAGTTTATACTCCAAGCAATTCAATGCCATTTTTGGCTCTATAATCTATGTTATCTGATTCCCACAGGAAGAGGATTTGCATTTGGAAAATGTATACTGCTCCGTGATGAAAGATGCTGGTTTCTTTGATGCTAACTGGGAATGAAGGTCCTTGAACCATTGCATATCAAGTTCTTTGAATATCTAGTCCTTATGCTATGAAAACATGAAGTATTGCACTTGTTTTAAGTGATGAATGATTAATGTCATTGCAGAAGTTAAAATTGCTATTGCTTTACTCGGAGCTGAGAATAATAGAATCAGTTCAGCGGAGGAAATAAAACATGTAGGTAATGTTTTATCTGCAAAACCTGAGGTGAGAAGCTTTTGGTTTAGCAAGTGGTAGCAAAATCAGATATGAAACATTGCTTGGTAGTTTTTCTCGTTTCCTGGAACTTTTGGAGTCATTAGTGTTTGTTAAATTTGTAGGTTGATTCTTTGTGAAGATATTCATGGGTGTTAGCCATGGCTAGATTTTGAGGTATAATCTTGATTGTGAATCTGCTGTTAAGATTGCAGAAGAGGCTCACTCTGACATGTTTAAGTGCTTAATCAAGTATGTTAAATGAAGAAAGAAATTCAAGGGGACTTGTGTTTTGAATTTTGATTTCAGTTCTGTAAATTGTTATTCCATTTAATGCTCTATAGATGAATATGTATTTATTTATTTATTTTGTTTGATGAAATTTTAGGTTTTGTTTGACGGAAGCAGGTTAGATAGATTAAGATATGTAGGAAATCTGTTTGTTTTGGTAAGTTTGGTAAGTTGTATCATATATTTGAGTAGCTTGGTTATTGTAAGTTTTGTTGTTGGAATAAGAACTACAAAATAATGTCTTTTCTTATACGCTGTTCATAAAAATATGGAACATAAATTACTATTGTACCCATTGTTTTTATTTTAAAACACATACACATTCTTCTTACTGCAGTAGTATCAACTATTAAAAGTCTTTTTTGTTTAGTTACTTTTGACATAGATTAGTGGGATTTTGACATAAATATGTTCAATGTTCTTTTGACATAGATTAGTGGCATTTTGACATAAATTCAAGGATGATGTGATAAAATATTGGTTGAAGCTGATATAAAAAACTGGGTTTGGAGAAACTGCATTTCATTTACATTTTAAAAAATGTTTCCGAATTTGATTGTGTGCTAAGTATATTAGGCATCTACATAAGCATGATTTGGCAACCATTCGGTGTTTTGCGACGATGGTTTACCATCAGAAACCCATGTATGATGCACAATTTCATGAAAATATTAAGGGAATTGAATATGTAAATGTATTTTTTTTTTTAAGTTTACAATACCATGAAGGAATTTTTCTGTGAATTTGACTTTGATTTTTTAAAATTTTACAGAATGTGATGGTGTGCTAAGTATATTGGGCGTCAATATAAACATGATTGGACAACCAATTGGTGTTTTGCGATGATGGTTTACTATTAAAAGCCCACGTATGATGCACAATTTCATGAAAACATTAACAAAGTTGAATATGTAAATGTGCCCAATCTTGTTATGAATGGACTTGCAGATGGTACTTTTTTTGTTAATTTATTTTTTGATAGATATCTATTTAGGCTTGTTTTGGCAGTTCTTTTTTTTTTTTTTTAAGGTATGGTTATGTTATTTTGTTTGATTTATGCTATGCAAATATTCATTGTACTGCTAACATCATTCTGCTGCTGGTTTACAAATATAAATAAGTAGTTTTGTTTTACAATAAGATAAGCAGAATTTATTTTATTATTCTGTAATTTTCTTTAACATAGTCATACATAGTGCGCAATCTTTTTTGTTTAGTTACTTTTGACATAGATCACTGAGATTTTGACATGAATATGACCAATGTTTTTTTCATAGATTAGTGGGATTTTTACATAAATTCATGATGTGATAAAATATTAGTTGAAGCTGATATCAAAAACTGGGTTTTGGAGAAACTGCATTTGACTTACGTTTTAAATTTTTTTTTTTGGATTTGATTATGTACTAAGTATATTGGGCGTCAATATGACCATGATTGGGCAACCATTCGGTGTTTTGCGACGATGGTTTACCATCAGAAGCCCATGTATGATGCACAATTTCATGAAAAGATTAAGGGAATTGAATATGTAAATGTAGATATTTTTTTAAGTGTACAATACCATAAAGGAATTTTGCTCTGCATTAGACTTAGATTTTTTTTTTTTAATTTTACGGAATGTGATGGTGTGGTAAGTATATTGGGCATCAATATAAGCATGATTGGGCAACCATTCGGTATTTTGCGACGATGGTTTACCATGAAAAGCCCCCGTATGATACACAATTTCATGAAAACATTAACAAAGTTGAATATGTAAATGTGTCCAATCTTGTTATGAATGGACTTGCAGATGGTACTTTTTCTGTTAATTTGGTTTTTGATAGATATCTATTTTGTTTTGGCAGTTCTTTTTTTTTTTTGTTGAGGTATGGTTATGTTATTTTGTTTGATTTATGTTATGCAAATATTCATTGTACTGCTAACATCATTCCATCGCTGGTTTACAAATATAGATAAGTAGTTTTGTTTTACAATAAGATAAGCAGAATTTATTTTATCATTCTATAGTTTCTTTAACATAGTTTTCTTTTGACATAGATTAGTGGGATTTTGACATAAATTCAGGGATGCTGTGATAAAATATTGGTTGAAGGTGATATAAAAAATTGGGTTTGGAGAAACTGCATTTGGCATACAACAACAACAACAAACTAAGCCTTAATCCCAAGTGACTTGGAGTCGGCTAACAAGAACAAATGCATTTGACATACATTCTTAAAAATTCTTCCGGATTTGATTGTGTGATAAGTATATTGGGCGTCAATATAAGCATGTTTGGGCAACCATTCGGTGTTTTGCGACGATGGTTTACCACCAGAAGCCCACGTATGATCTACAATTTCATGAAAACATTAAGAGAATTGAATATGTAAATGTATTTTTTATTGAAGTGTGTACAAAACCATAAAGGAATTTTGCTGTGCATTTCACTTAGATTTTTAAAAATTTTATGTGATGGTGTGCTAAGTATATTAGGCGTCAATATAAGCATGATTAGGTAACCATTCGGTGTTTTGCGATGATGGTTTACCATCAAAAGCTCACGTATGATGCACAATTTCATGAAAACATGAACAAAATTGAAGCCCAATCTTGTTATGAATGGACTTGCAGATGGTACTTTTTCTATTAATTTGGTTTTTGATAGATATCTATTTAGGTTTGTTCTTGCAGTTCTTTTTTTTTTTTTTTTTGAGGTATGGTTATGTTATTTTGTTTGATTTATGCTATGCAAATATTCATTGTACTGTTAACATCATTTTGCAGCTGGTTTACAAATATAGATAAGCAGTTTTGTTTTACAATTAGATAAGCATAATTTATTTTATCATTCTACAGTTTTCTTTAACATAGTCATACATAGTGCACAATCTTTTTTGTTTAGTGACTTTTGACATAGACCACCGGCATTTTGACATGAATATGTCCAATGTTCTTTTCACATAGATTAGTGGGATTTTGACATAAATTCAGGGATGATGTGGTAAAATATTGGTTGAAGCTGATATGAAAAACTGGGTTTGGAGAAACTGCATTTGACCTACATTTTTAAAAATTTTTCCGGATTTGATTGTGTGATAAGTATATTGGACATCAATAAAAGCATGATTGAGCAACCATTCAGTGTTTTGCGACGATGGTTTACCATCAGAAGCCCACGTATGATGCACAATTTCATGAAAACATTAAGAGAATTGAATATGTATATGTATTTTTTATTGAAGTGTGTACAAATCAATAGAATTGAATATGTATTTTTATGTTGTTGATTATCTTCATTTTGTAGAGATTTAATTTTTGTGCATATTTTCGTTTCTATTGTATTGGCATTGAAGTTACATTGAAGGGTGATTTCATTGCTGTTGTTGCCGTTATGGTCAATAGTTTTTTACCTAGGAGTGTGATTTTGATGATGAATGTGAATTTTAAGCTTGGAATGTGATCAGAAGTAATAAATAATGAATCTTGCTTATATTCATGGATGATGTTATAAAGTATTGGTTGAAGCTGATATAAAAAACTGGGTTTGGAGAAACTGCATTTGGCTTACATTTTTAAAATTTTGTGCTAAGTATATTGGGCGTCAATATAAGCATGATTGGGCAACCATTTGGTGTTTTGCGATGATACCTCAGAAGCCCACGTATGATGTACAATTCCATGAAAACATTAAGAGAATTGAATATGTAAATGTATTTTTTATTGAAGTGTATAAAACCATAAAGATATTTTGCTATGCATTTCATTTAGATTTTTTAAAATTTTACAGAATCTGATGGTGTGCTAAGTATATTGGGCGTCAATATAAGCATGATTGGTCAACCATTCGGTGTTTTTGCGACGATAGTTTACCATCAGAAGTCCACGTGTGATACACAATTTCATGAAAATATTAAGAGAATTAAATATGTAAATCTATTTTTTATTGAAGTGTGTACAAATCAACAGAATTGAATATGTAAATGTAATTTTTTTTTTAAGTGTACGAAATCCTAAAGGAACGAAATTATATGTATTAGTAAAGCTTGGCTTTTTCTTTCTATGGAATGCTTTGATGTGATTTGAATTTTTATGTTTTTGGTTATCTTCATTTTGTAGAGATTTAATTTTTGTGCATATTTTCGTTTCTATTGTATTGGCATTCAAGTTATATTGAAGGGTGATTCCATTGTTGTTGTTGTTGCTATGGTCGGTAGTTTTTAACCTAGGAGTGTGATTTTGATGATGAACGTGAATTTTAAGCTTGGAATGTGATTAGAAGTAATAAATAATAAATGTTGCTTATATTCATGGATGATGTTATAAAATATTGGTTGAAGCTGATATAAAAAACTGGGTTTGGAGAAACTGCATTTGGCTTATATTTTTAAAAATTTGTGCCAAGTATATTGGGCGTCAATATAAGCATGATTGGGCAACCATTCGGTGTTTTGTGATGATGGTTTACCATCAGAAGCCCATGTATGATGCATAATTTCATGAAAATATTAAGAGAATTGAATATGTAAATGTATTTTTTATTGAAGTGTACAAAACCATAAAGATATTTTGCTGTGCATTTCACTTAGATTTTTAAAAATTTTATGGAATGTGATTGTGTGCTAAGTATATTGGGCGTTAATATAAGCATGATTGGGCAACCATTTGGTGTTTTGCGACGATAGTTTACCATCAAAAGCTCACGTATGATGCACATTTTCATGAAAAACATTAAGAGAATTGAATATGTAAATGTGTCCAATCTTCTTATGAATGGAGTTGCACATGGTACTTTTTGTTTAATTTTGGTTTTTGATAGAGATCTGTTTAGGAAAAAGTTTTGTTTTGGCAGAATTTATTTGTTTTTGAGGTATGGGTATGTTGTTTTGTTTGATTTACTCAGTTTCTTGGTTTTTCCCAATATGGTGGCTTTGATTGGTATTTTCAGCTTTTTGCTTATAGATCTTAGCGTTCTCTTTTGGCTAAGAAACCATAAAGGAATTCAATAACGTTTGACAGTCATTGTTTTTAACACTCATGAAAACATTAACAAAATTTAATATGTCTATTTCTGTAATCTTCTTATGAATGGACTTGCATATGGTGCTTCTTCAATAATTTTGGTTTTTGATTGTTGGTGGAATGTTCTTTTTTTTTTTTTTTTACAAATTATGCTTAAACCCGAAGACTTGTTAATATTAGTGAAGAGTGTATAAGTTATACAATTCCAAGCAAAGTAGAAAACAGAAATAGAAATATTCAATATTCTGAAAAATGTTTTGGTAACTGTAGCAGATCTTCCATCTTATGAATCACTAAGTTTGCATTGAAAAGTTACTGAAACGTATCTTCTTTTCCAAGTGCATGCCCGAGTCTGCTGATATACTACCTCACATTATAGAAACTGAATCAAAAGACAGATCTATCATAAAAATGTTAGAGTCAATGAAATAAGTCAGTGAGTCTAAATTAAATTTGGCTAAGGTAGTATTTTTGGCAGTACCACTGACCTAGAGTTTGTCATGTATGTAGTGGACTTTGTAGATATGGTATATCGGAAATCATACCTCAAATGCTGTTGTTTTTCATCTTGTTTATGTGCTGGGGATTGTTGTATCATTTCTGTTTTCTTCATGCATGATCATATCCTGTAGCATTGACATCATTAATGAATGAATTATTAATCAACAGATTTATAGTGGTTGAAAATTTGCAAAAATATCATATTTAATATTACCATTGGGAGTTTTGTAAAGATTTCATGTTGACAATGTTCTTTGTATGAAATTTGAACATTTGATCCTTCTCAATGACCAATATTTTCAATCCATCTGCCGTTTTCACTCTTGAAAGAGCTACATAAAGTTGACCATGACTGAAAACTAGTTTAGATAGATATAGTCCAACTATTGATAGTGTTTGTCCTTGGCTTTTATTTATTGTCATTGCATAGCAAACTCCAACTGGGAACTGTCTCCTTATCAACTTGAATGGCAGTTTTGTGTCAGCTGTGGACACATCTATTCTAGGAATAAGCACTTTTTCTCCGATGTTGGATCCTGAAATGATTGTACCTTCAATTACTCTGCTACCTGTTTGTGAGACTATCAGCCTTGTTCCATTGCACATGCCTTTACCAGGGTTGACATTTCTTAATAGCATTATGGGAATACCTCTTTTTAACAACAACTTATGATCTGGTATTCCTGGAAAGGTGAGGCTATTTAAAAACTCAACTGGATATAACATTCTTCATCCAGTAACTTTCCCATTGCCTTGTCAATTCTATCTGTACTGATGTAATTTATTGCTTCACCTGATACTTTGTCAAGAACAAAATCGTTGATTTCATCTACAGTTTCATTTCGAGGTTTAAGAATTGCCCTCTCTGTCAAATAATTGGCGTCTCTTCTTTTATCTTCAAAATCTGGGTATGTTGCATCAAAAATTGCTTTTATAAGATCTTCATTACCATCAATCATGTATTTTGGGGGGATTTTTATCCAAGTTGCTTCGGCGTCATCTCCCATTGTCTTTGCCTCTTACTGAGCATTTCCTATTTTCAATAGCCAATTAGCAAATGCTTTTGTCTTTTGTGCTTGTTTAATGTTACATTCATTAAACTGCTGAAGTCTCATATTTTGGGTGAGTGTCAAAACTTCACACTCATTCCAAAGATTAGAGTAGTTTAATGACGCGTGGACTATATCTGCTCGTCCGCCTTTTGAAATTGCTGGGAGAATTTGTCGAAAATCTCCACCCAAGAGGATAGTTTTTCCTCCAAAAGCTTTATTTTCATTGAATGTCTCTGATCCTCTTAGGATGTCTTTCAATGTTCTATCAACTGCTTCAAAGACATACATGTATTTGAAGTGGTTCTTTAGCTGATATGAAAAATGTTGTTTTCTTTTTTCTTTTTTGATACATAAATGTTTTTTTTCCAAGGTTGCAGTGTGGTTTTTTTTTTTTTTTTATGTGGTCTGTAAAAAATGATGCAATTTAGGTAGCTTGCATACATACTTGGAATTCATAGGCGCCTTGTCCCATATGATAAGAACAGCTCTTTTAATTAACTCAGCCAGTTGCGTATTAGCTTTGATTGTGCATGTGGTCTCATCATCAGTTGTTATTGGTATTTTGAATCTGCTATGTGCAGTTCTTCCTCCAGGTAGCAATGATGATGCAATGCCTATATTAAGATTTTTAAGCATGACATTAGAATGTGTTAAATATACAATTGATAGGGACTGGAAATAAACATTTAACTAATTACCTGATGAAGCTACAACAAGTACTATTTTTTATTCTGATCTCAGTTTGTTGATTATTGCTCTATACACAAACGTTTTTCGAGTTCCTCCATATCCATGTAGGAAGAAAAATTTTCCAACATTATTTTCCACAGCATTTAGCACAGCATCATATGCCTTGACTTGCTCTGCATTCAGCTTTTTTAACATTGATTCATGCTCAGTTCTCAAAATCTGTGTGGCATACATCATTTCTTCATAGATGCAACTGTTCTCAACATCCTTCAAGATTTCCTTATTTGGAATTGGCATGCCTTGAATTTCTTCCACAATTCTTCCGTGCTTCATGAGGAGAACTTGTATTTCCTTCAATGTGTAATTCTTGATTTGTTCTGCTGACAAACTTAAACTTGGGAAGTGTAATAGTTTTCTTTGTCGATGTTCAATGTCATCACTAATAGACTTCCAATTTACTTCCCAGAAATTTTTCACATATGAAACATTGCAGAATAAAAGTATTGTCACAAATAGTTCTCGGAGTTGAGGTCCACTCGCCCATTGTGTAGACTCATTTATGCATTCATGCCATTCTTTGTCATTTTTTTAAAGTCCTCTTGAATAGCAGGCTGCCTTAAAAGATGGATATGATGTGTCATTGTAATTTCGTATCTCTTCATATGATGTAGGCCCATGAACATGATTCAACAACATTCTCATGTAATATCTCTCTCTTGAAGCTGGATGTGCAAATGTAACATGTCCAATGCATCTACCTTTCTTTCTCTTTGTCCATATCTTCAGTTGTTTCTTCCAAGTATAATGCTAGGGAAATTCAAAATGTGTATATTTCCTTGCTTCTGGATCTCTTTTATTTGTTTCAAACCATTCAGTAAATGTTGTTCGTTTAGCATCTTCACTGTATGCAATAGTAGGTAGAGCACAGCTATCTCTAAAGATAATACTTTGCTCATTCTCTAAGTGGAATCCCAATCTTTCTACAGCAGGTATTCTGAAATGAATCTCGAATTCATAGATCCTCCAACATGCTTCACATGCTAAAATGTATCTACAGTCTAAGTACATTTTGACTTCATTTCCATTTGCATTGCCTTTTGTAGATTTTTGTGTCGAACCACCTTTTTCTTGTTCCATAATCACAGTTGTTCTATTAGGGCCTTTATTGACATACTTGGACAAATATTTTATGGCCCTTGGTTTATTACACGCTTCAACATTGATGTGGCTTTTGTACTTGACCAAAAGATATCGATTGTATGGAACAACAAACCTATTGTCAAGTCTGAAACCACTTTTGTTCACAAAAATTGATATGTCCCTTCGTCGGTAGTTGCAAAATCCATTTTCATCTACTGTTGTCATATTCTGCAGTTTCTTTCGGAAATGCTCTGAGCATTGGCCTATCATGTAGTTAAAATAATGTTCATTACTATTAAATTGTTATAGAAATGATACTGCATATTGATACGTAGTCGTTGAAATATTTTGGAAATAGTATATTGCATATTGCTAGGTAACTATTCGTATACCTTCTATCATGCATGGTTATGTCTCGTAGCCAACTCCACATGGTCCGTGGATCATAAATTCAATTACAACTTCATATCCCATTGGATCTGTATCTGGATCTGGTATTTCTGCAGATATGACTTCATCAATTTCTTTAGATGTGTGTCGCTTTGAACATTGATTAAGTCATATGATAATATGCGCATGTGGTAGACCTCTTTTCTGAAATTCAATTGTGTCTACCATTGCAAGAGATTTGTTAGGTGCATGAGATTTGTAGTATAGGAAATAGCAATTGTATTTCTAAATTCGTTTAAATGTACCTGCATCAACTTGTCCAAAAATTTTGTTGTTGATAATATCTTCAATCATTTCATCAAGCTGTATTTTGAAAACATGGACTTCAATATCTGGTCGATTTTTTGGTTTTTGCTGTAAATGTAATAAAAAAATCTAGATTGCCAAAAAATCTGCACAGTGCCATGGCATTTTGATAGTTTTGAGCAATGTATCGAGGACCTCCAGTGAAAGAAGAAGGTAAAATGGTCCTCTGTCCTACTGTTGTGGAATTTGTATCTCCCCTTTGAACTGCATCAAATACATTTCTGTATAACTCAGTTTGTAACTTTCCTTGGTGATCCATGATCCATTGGAGTCATGCTTCTCAATTCCTGTATATGCATCAACCATAAACTGTTGAAATAATCTCCCAGACATCAATAATGTATTGCCTTCTGCTTTTCTATATTGTAATATGTATGCATAGAAATCTCTCAGTGTGACATATTTCCGTTTACCATGTCGTTCTTCTATGGAACAGACATATGGTGTCTGAGGATGAAACCTGTCTTCACCATAAGGAAATAACAATGGATACTGTAAAGCCATAAAGCAGGGATGTAGGTAACTAATTTTTTTCAATATTCCTGACCTCATTTCAACAATTATGTCTCTGTCCCTTGTGATATGATTTATATCTCCAACTATGAGCCCTGCAATTTCTAAGGCTGTTGGAGGTTGGTATTGCCTGCTGCTGACACTCCTACTATGGAACAATCTGATTTTGAACTCAATTATTTCAGCATTTTTGTGCCTGTCTCAAGCCATTCTGAAGACTTTCACCAATTCATTGTGTTCATCAAGCATATGAGTCAGTTGTTGGATAGTTTGTTCATTCAATTTGCTATTTGCTTGTTTTTGATTCACTACTTTGATTCTGTTCTGCACTTCATTTCCAGTATCATGAAAATATAATTAGATAAAATGTGCATCTTTTCCAATTTCTGGGACTAGAGAACCAATCCTATGATACTTTTTAACATTTATCCGATAGATATCTATGATAATTTTCACCATTTATCCGATAGACATAGGGTCCTGAGCGTTGATTGATGTGGTCATCAACTTTTGCACCCATAGATGTCATTGAAAACATTGAGTTATATGCTCTGATGTTTTCTAAGAAGGTTAAGGAATCTTCAGGTGCATTATGACAAAGTAGGGAATTGAGTGGTTCTGGTGGTAATCGTCTTTGTGGTAATTTTATTGGCCCCTGTCTACAACACAGTTTGTATCTTGGATGCCTTTTCTTTGAGTGCTCTTTTATTTTTTCACGCTCCCAAAATACTGCTTGACAAAATTGGCATTCATATTCAGGTTTTCCATAGTAAGAGCTATCGTTCACTTCAGAATCTGTGAATAATAGAAAGCAGCGATCATGAAAAAGTAGTACTAAATAAATGAACTATGAATAGAAAAATGAAATGTGAAAATTGATACCTGTTACAGGTATTGTTGTTTTTTTCCTTGCTACTTTGTTACTGTTTGGAGCTATTTTTCTCTTAGCATCGAGTATTTTTCTGCATTCTTTTCTTCTTCTTCTTCTTCTTCTTGCATATTCTATTGTGTACATAATGAACAATAAAATGAGGACAAATTATTTATTACAATAGGTATATTTGAGGTCTAAAAAATGACAATTATTACAGCCATTGTACAACTAATACCTTGAACAAACTGAGAACTTTAAAGCACACTTACTTTCATGTCTATGCATTTCCGTAAGCTGTGTATAATGGCATTTATTGAATGTAAAGTAATGGTATTCAATACATAAACTATGAAGCAAACTATGAATTGTAAGATTTGATAGCTTTGTTCCCCCCCCCAGGATATGAGGATTGGGTTTTGCAGCATATGCATAAAATAAGTGCCTGAAGGTTAGGATAGAGTGAGAGCTTGATTTATGACTGCATGCTATTAACTTATGTGAAGGGGCAGAATGAATGAAATTCTAAATTTTCTGGTTTTTTCACTGCTATTGCAGTTTGAGGTCTTGGGCATATTGTCACTTTCTTCATTAGTTGTACTTCAATGTTGGCTTCATTTTGATTCAGTGCATGTCTAGATGTCATGTTAAGTAGTTATGAAATTATACATGTTAATTTTTGCCAAATGTTTAAGCCTTTTTAGTGAGATGAAATTTGGTCAGATTCTCCTACGACTTTGGTAACACAAATCCTGCGCTATTTAAGCCAAGTTCTGTTTGTATGATGTGAAGAAAGTATTTTACCTGTTGATACACTTGTATGTCTGGTGTTTGAAAGGGTTTCACTTGCTGAATGAATGTCTATTTCATCAACCTTTTTCCTCTTGGCTTTTAGAATTTCACCACGTGGTTTTCTTTTTCCCCTTGCAATTTCTGTCGTCATTTTCCATTGTATGTTAAATATAGGACATGAACAAATGTTTTTACACAGAACAAATAAATGATGGAAATGATTTAAGAATTTTATAATTACCTTGTTGGATGTGTCTTGTTGAATGAATATATTTTTCATGAGCTTTTTTCCTCTTGACTTTTAGAATTTCAGCACGTTCTTTTCTTTTTCTCCTTGCCATTTCTGTCAGCATTTTTTATTGTATGTTAAATATGGGCCATGAACAACTATTTTTACACACAAGAAATAAATGATCAAATGGTTTAACAATTGTGCACTTACCTTGTTGAATGTGTTGATTGGCAGCAGAATTGGTACTTGTTGAAGAGAGATCTCGCTGTGTTTCAGTAGTTGCTTTTCTTTTTCTTCTTGCTATTTCTGTGGCGATGTTTGAGGGACAAAGTCAGGAAATTGTCAAAGTTACATGTAGATAATTATGTTGTTCTGTTCTGTAAAAATGGACGATGGTATTGTTGGAATGGATGTATTTGTTAATTGTTGTAACTACCGTTGGATAGCAATTTGCACAGTAGTCTTCCAGATGTAAAATATATTAGCAGAATGTTTGTCGTTATATTTATAAAATTGGGAACTGTTAACTGTTTTTCTGTTCATTTAATTGATTCTGAGAGATTAAATAAATCGGAGTAGTATTCATTGTCCTATGTACTTTTTGAAGTCCGTTCTTCATGGGTTTATGATATTTTAGATGTGGACAAATGGGAATCTCATTGTCCCATGTACCTCTTGAATTCCCATTTTAATGGCTTCTTGATTGTTCCGATGTGTACAATGTTTGATGGGATACTGGATTTTCGGAAGGTTTGTACAATGTTTGGATAATTTTGCTGCTATTCTTTTTATGCTTTGCCGGCTTTTTTCTGGAGATGAAAATAGGAACAGATGCCTTGAGAGATACATTTTTTTGAAGAATTTAGTTCATTAACATAATGAATGTTTTGTGTGGCTTTTCAGAATGAAGAAGGATTTAAGCCTGATGAAGTGACTTTAATAGGAGTGCTTTGTGCTTTGGAATGTTCTATTATCTAATATCTATGCTGAACCAATTTTGCCCTGACCCCGTCCCTACTCCCTCTTCTCTCTCTCTCGCTTCATTTGTTACCAACTTTCCCTTCAATGATGACATGCTAATGTACAAATGACACTATGATGATAAGTTCACTTGGACATAAAAAGCCAAATTGATTCAATGACGTTTTTCCTGTAATTTCAGACAAAGAATACTATTTTGTGGATTCATGAAAAGAAATAACACGAGCTCTTTTCATCAGCAATCTCATAAAGGAAAATAACATATATTACAAATCAAAGTTGAAAGTTATTTCTCAACACAGCTTCAAGAATCTGAATTTCTTTTATACAAATTAACACATTCGAAAGTAAAAATGTTCATCGCAGATATATCTATGCTATAGAGTTTTTAAATCTGTTTCTATCTATCATTCGTCGTCACTTCTTCCATTGTCCCTGTTCTCATTTTCAAACAAACTCTTCTTCTTCTTTGCATTTCGTTTGTTCATGACACCATACATTTCTTATTCTGCATTTCTGAATCTTGATCTGTAAAAGCAAAAGAGGTGTTGAGAGTTTTTGAAATTTTATGCACCTAGGAGTATGTAGAATATCTGAATATTCTTACTGCAGTGGCCGTTTTTTGTTTTTGTCGAGTTGTGCAGGAGACTGAAGCAGTTGTAGACTTGCTGATTGTTGCACTTGCTTTTATTGCTTGTGTCCTGTGTTGTTGTAGACAACTATTTCAATTAGTATGTTCTGCATTCCCCCCCCCAGTGTTAGCAGTCATAAATTTTGCACAATTATGTATCATACCTTCAATTCTTCTTCATCTATGTCAGCAACATCTGATTGTTCATATGTTCGATAAACAGTAAAACATTCCCTGGGGGTGCCTTGGCTTTGTTCATTGAATTTCACTTGACATATATATTCTTTCGCCATTAACTTTTTTAGAGGTGCAGGAACTGCATCATCTAGACGCTCCTATATATTGCACAACACAAATGAATTTCAACATTTGGCAAATCATCTTTCATCAGAGAGATCGGTATATTTGGTAGATAATGTTGGCAATATATGTTTGCTTAACAAAAATCATTAAGTGATTCTTGAAATGTTGAATTATAGAATATGTAGATAGGAAATTACATACTACAATATGGATGATAACAGGAAATAGCTAATATAACATACTGCAATATAGCTAATGACATGTGCTCATAAACAGGAAAAAGGATCTTAATATGCAACTAATATGAATGAATGTCCAATGTGTATGCAATTTTCTTTTACAGCACAGATATTTGTACAGCTTTTGGTTTTTCCATTCCTGATATAAAACTCCATACTTTTGGATTTAGTCAAGTGAATGTTCTGAAGTAGAAGAACATTTGATTGAAGATGTCCCACTGTTTAGTGAAGCAACATAAGATGGAAAAAGCAAGAATAACTTCTTTGGTGATATTTTTTTCATAAGTGAACCATTTGGGGTAGAGAGGCAATCAGAAGAATTGGCTTGAGATCTTTCTCTTTGCAATGTAGCTTCCAAAGGTAAATAGGCAATTAATGACTTCACTGATGATGTTTCCTTGTTGGGGGAAGCTACTGTAGTAGTAAAGCTGACAGGAGTTTTGTCTAAAGGTGTGTCCGTATTGGATAAAGTGATCAAAGATGAAGACAATATGATAAATTTGGCTGAAGATGTTTCCCTATCATGTGAAGATTACAAAAGCTTAAATGTGTGAAGGGCTCAAACTCAATGATCGCAGTTCTGCAGATACATATCCATCAAGTATATCTTTATAGGGAATAGGGGAAAGTAGCCAAATTTGTCCAAGACAGAGAAACTGTAACTTCAAACTCAATGTCATGTTTACAACATGCTCTACAAAATATGTCAAGCATCATCCATATTATTTACTTACCTCTGTTATTTTTTTGGCCAAATGTTGAGCTTGCATGGCCACAATTTTCTCAACTCCTCTATCAAAGAACACAAAGCGTCCTTCTACAGTACTGTCTCCAACAATTGCCTCAACACGATATCTGTTTTTCAATATATTAAAAACATGTTAATATTCTGTGGCATAGAGATATGTAACAATTTATCTGGAGCATTACCTTATTTCTGGATACTTCTCTATTCTGCCACATATTTCGCACCCCAATTGCTTGCCCAGTACTTTCAGCTTTCTCCTACATTTAGTGCATGAACTATATCTCCATCCATTGTATGTGTCAATGTCAAGCACTACGATACTGCAGTAATATGCCTTAGCCTATTGTTGCAGTAAATGGAGCTATTTCATTGTGCAGTTTAATCATGAAAAGGAAAGGCAATCAATGGCTATTACTTAAATGATCTTACCAAATCACCGCCATTGCTGACCATATCTCTCAATTGGAGTAACGTTCACCGGTCTGCTTCATAAGTCTTCTTTGTCAGTAACACAGATGGAAGATTGATTTCAGTTGGATGTTCTACCACATTACTTGCTTCACACCTAATTAAGTAGTTCAGTAATCATCATTCATCTATGCAAATGCTATGCAAAAATGTAGTTATGAAACTGCATTTCACTCACATTTTTTAAAATTTTTCTGTTTCAGTTATCTGCAAATTCACATAAATCTTCGTTGCGCTGCTGCTTGAAAATGAAGCAATTCCATTTTCATCTTTGATGATCATAGATGTGAATATACCAACTTCAATATTGTTACTTGTCATGACATTGTGGCTTCGGATGATATCAGTCACTGCTCCCCATAAAGTGACTTGTAAATGTCTTCCACTGATCAAAACAGTCATTTAAATTTTTGTATTAGAAAGTAGATAAAGTATGGCTAAATGAATAGAAATCTTATTCGTTTACCTATGGTCTTTGATGGTAATTGACTGCAACTTTACACGGTGGTTCATGTGATTTCACTCTTCAACATTTGAAACCGCTGTTATCATCCCAATGACATCTGTGAATTCATATGCAGCAATGAAATGAGTCTTCAATCACCAAAAATAAAACTAAGTATTTGGTATAAGAAATGAGCATCTATAACCTATAGCTACATGCTACATGCTATAGGATACATTCTCAAATCAATAAAATAATTTCAAATTCCTCAAATATAAATAAGTTCATACATATAACCAATGATTCAATTTCATGTAGACAAAAATGCATGTAGCAGCTTATATACATGTCTGCAGCTAAAGTACATATATCTAACCAACACTGTCCTCTACAGTTCATCATTGTATATAATCAATGGATCAAAGTTGACTCAGCAGCTTCAATATGGAATCCTTTTCTGCTGTGAACTGTAACAGATAGAATGCACGTCAATAGGAAAAAGTAGGAAATTTGCATATGATTGGTATTTCAAGAAGTTGAACCGAACCAACTGCATAATCACCAACCCAATGTTCTTATTGAACCAAAGCCAATAAATTTAGTTAATAAAAGCACTTTATCAAGTATATCTAATGACCCAAGAAAACAAAAAACAAAAAAGAGGAGGGAGTCAAATATGCATATGAAACAATTCCCTCTCCAATATGCGGGCATCTCATTTCAGTGATTCCCACAGCACTTTCTCCTTCTATTCCACCGACTAATTCATCTTCCCCTTCGCCTTTTTTGTCTAATTTCAGCCTCTCTTTTAGATGCAGTTACAATTGGGCAACACATCTACAACAAACAACGTAATGAATTAAACTGTAACTTTTGTAAATCAGTTTCATTGCTGGCAAAAATGGGGAATCCCTTACCGACTAACACAGTCGTATCTCCAGCGTGTGTCTGAACATTTTCAAAAGGAACGAAATGGAATTTATATCTGGGAATGTTAGGGATGTCTTCTACAACTTCCTCTATGTAAGTGCTTCCATCAATCAGGATTTGCAATTCCTCACTTAATATCTTGTAATTTGGTCTGTCCATTTGCACTGAGAAATTCTTCATAATATAAAACTTTCCTTCCTCAACGTAGTTATGAAAAGATGGAATAAATCGATTGTGGATGGTTACATTTGCATGAATCATCTTTTCAACTATCTTTTTTTTTTTTAATATATTTTATAATTTTTATAAAACTGCACTTTTTATTTTTAAAAAGATACAAAAGGCTTTATATAAGTATGAGGTGAAAGAAGTTAGTCCAAAAAAGTGTGCAATTAATAATTGAAGATATCTAAAAAAAAATGGAATTTTATTAACTCCAATGATATATTCCAACAAATTCTTCTTGGGAAACCTTCATGGTCATGCCTAATTATTCATCCCTGTTTTCTCCTGCAGCCAAAGAGAAGAAAAGTTACAATTGGTAGGAGATCATAATTTATCTCTTCCCAACAATGTATTAAACAGAGTAAAAGCTGAATCAAAACCTTATAGTGTAAACGATAGTAGCAAATATTCTTTAGTATAGGAAGAAGACAATAGTCAATAAGCAAAATTATGAGAGATCGTATTGTTTCATTTAGACAATCAAGAATAAATAAATACTTGAGCATATGTTCATAGATGATGGAAAGTGATAATAGTGAAACAATAAAAGAATAGCCAAAAGGGACTAGCATATGGAATTTAAATCCTAATATGATGAACTATTACTGGTTGAAGAAGTTTTGTTTTTCTTGACAGCAATTGAACAAATGAAAATGCTATTATACAGTATTAAATGAAAGGACATAAAAGAGGGCATAAGAACATACAGGTTCTGGGCTGCGTGTCAGGTTTCAAATAGATTCTGGGAAGATGATGAATTTTATGCCACTCTGGTCCACTCCTTTGCCGGCAGATTTTTGACAGAATTGGACAATCCTCTATTTCCAATTCTTTCAAATTTGTGAGGCGTTTCATAGCTTCTAATGAAGGGAAATTCATAAGGTTTTTGCAATTCCAGAGGACCAGAAATACCAGGGAATATATGTTACCCAGCCACTCTGGAAGAGTCTCCAACCCTTGGAAACTCTGCAACCACAATTTTCTCAATGGAAGATGCTGGATTTGTTCAGGTAATGACTTGATGCTGGGTGTCCCTGACAATGTAAGAGCTTCCAGGGAGGCAAAAGGAGATTGTTGACTGCCCGAAATAGTGTACCTGGGCCAGGGAAAATACTCATGGTCCTCATGCAAAGCTAGCCACAAATCTCTGATGTTGGGAGGAACACGTAGATCCTCAAGTCCAATGTCTGAGCTTGAACTGATAACCAGCCTATCGAGAGTAAAACATTCTTGGAACCCACTTGGTAAAGCTACAAGCTTCATGCATCCCGTAATCACAAGAACTCGTAAGGATTGCAAGCCTTTTATTGATGGAATGTCAACCACATTTGGGCAATTGAATACAATCAAACTCTCAAGAGACTTGCTTCCTAGTTCCTTTGGTAGGCCAGTTAGACTCTCGCAGCATAAAACACTCAATTGTTTTAGTGAGACAATGCAGTCCAATATGTCTGGCAAATGAGTCAACTTTTCACATATCTTAACTTCCAAAATCTCCAACTGAGGAAATACTTCAACAGATGAATGTGAGGGACGTACCATATCAGACCACTCCTCTAAATGTGGTAGATAGTCTAAAACCAGGTGTTTGAGCGATGGAAACACCATAATACTGGAATTGGTAGGAGCACTTTGGCTGCAACTTGCACCATCTAGATTGGTCCAACCATAGAATTCATTGCTGATATACTTTAGGCAATACATCCCCACTATTTCAAGAACTTTGAGATGTGGAAGTTGCCCCAGAGGTGGGATTTGTTCACAGAGGACAAGGTTCTGGAATTTGATATGTACCAGATTATGAAGGAGAGGTGGATAACTTGTGTTCAACATCCATGATGGAAGATTTTTACCTAGAAAATTTACAATTTTTAGACCTTTCAAGTTTGTGTGAGGTTGGAGACCCTCCAAAACATCATCATCCCTCCAATACTCCCTTCTATTAATATCCCAATAAAGTTCCAAGCTCTCAATCTTTTTCTTCCTTGACAAATTGGCTTTCTTGGCTTCTTCATAATTGTGCAGCTTGTGAAGACCGTAAACTTTTAGGACACCTTCTAGATTTTGCAAGAACCCCAGTTCCTCAATTTGACATCCCCTTTCTGGTGTTACCACAAAGTGAGGTATTGTACGAAGAGAAGTCAAGTTTCCAATCCAAGGAAGAAAACATTTATTTCCATCCGGAATTTGTCCCATCTCAGTAAGTAAATTCTCGTTTTCAATATTGCCAATTTCTTCTCTCTCAATAGTGAAATGCCTCAAGTTAACCATCTTTCGAAAGTTTTTCGGCGACTTTTTCAAACAATGAAGTCTCAAGGTTTGCAAATTGTAGAGCCTTGTGATGTTAGATGGCAGTACAGCTATAGAAGTACGAGAAATGTCAAGATATCTGAGATGCTTCAACCTCCCAACCGAATTAGGCAAAACCTTGACATTCTTATCGACCACAACTAAAACACGTAGGTATTTACAATGTACTAGGACATCACTAAGGATCCCACCAGATAAAATTAATGTTCTCAACCTTTCAAAGACTTCAGTTGAAGTATTTATATGTTCGCCTTTATTAACATTGATTAATAAATGCAGAACATTGGTATCGTCATTTACCAATCTGCCCTGTACCATCAAACAACAACCCTTACATTCTTCCAACGCAAAATCATGTATGAGATCATGCATCTTACAGCATTCAATGTTCCCGTACTTGTCAATTTCAGCATTTTGCAACAATGATCTTTGCAACAAAATGTTGAAATTGTTGTTTCCAATATCCTCCATCTCCAATTTGCTTCGTCTAGAAGGGTTTAGGAAGCCTTGTGCCATCCAGATTTGCACAAGTTGTTTCCTTTCCAGGACAAAACTCTTTGGGAAGACTGAACAAAATCTGAAGCATTGTTTCAATGAAAAAGAAGGCAAGTGATCATAAGTTATCTTGAAAATAGACATGATTCCCTCTAGAGCATCAGAAGACCTGCTTCTGCCGCCTTCTTCAAAAGCTAACCAACTGCATCCATCTCTGCTGGAATACATCAGACCTCCTATTGCCTTTATTGCCAATGGTACGCCCAAACACCAATTAACCATCTTTTCACCAATATTTACCAATTCAGGAGCCTTTACTGCTCCACCCTTTGCAAAAGCAATTTTCTCGAACATTGCCCAACTGTCTTCTTGAGATAAGACTCCTAAGTGATAGATAAAAGATTCTTGCATGATAGACACAACTCTTTCACTCCTAGTTGTTACAACAATGCTGCTTCCTTTCAACCCACCAATCTCTTTCAAACACTTTCTCATACATTCCCATCTACTTATGTTTTCATTCCAAACATCATCCAACACAAGTAAAAATCTTTTGCCATTTAATTCCATCTTAAGCCTCCTAACAATTACTTCCCTAATTGTCAGATCAGAAACAGTTTGTGTGAGAGATTGCAACATTTCCTTCAAAATTCTTTCCACATTGAAATCATTAGATACACATAACCATACTCTTTTTTCGAAATACCTTACTACATTTTCATTCTTGAAGACTAGCTGAGCAACTGCTGTTTTTCCCACACCAGGCATTCCCACTATTCCAATTGTGTCTATTTCCTTTTGATCCTCTGAAAAAGTTAAGAGACTCACAATCTTCCGTATATCATCATCCCTGCCGACAATTTCAGTCTCTTCCACAAAAGGATCAGTCATTAGATCTCTTCCTAGATCAAAGGAGGTATTTAATATCTCAACTGGCCTAAACCCAAAGACGTTTGATTCTTGGTACATTTTCTCTAAAGCAAAGTTGAGTTTCTTAATCCGACTAACCATCTTAAAACGAATTGCAAGTGGATTTGAAGAAGAAAAGAAGCTACGAACATTGTCTTGCTTTCGACTCTCCATCTTGTGGCGTAGGATCTGGTACGCAAACTCGTCCAACAAGTTATCAGCATCAACTGAAATGGCCTCAAGGTTTTTCAGCCAAAGCTCAACAGCTATGCTGGTTGTGGATTTGCCTTCAGCATCAGACAGCAAACCTTGAATCATCTCTAGTCTTCTAGCTATAGTTTGAAGGTCCTTGTGGACACCCCACATGCGACTAATCTGTTCAGCAGCGAGCAAAAATGCATGGTTGACGACTCCAATGGGAACAATGCTGAGAGAAGCCATCCTCCTCAGCTACTTTTTTTCAGAAATTGTTTCTGAAATGATCACTATGGATGTAATTGACTTTGAGATGGTGGAATATTTCTTCTGGTAGAGAGAGAGAGGAAATTCACAAGCAAATCGACTGCATTGATGGCGGAGGGCTCACGTGCCGTTTCCTAACAGAAATCTTGATATAGACCTCATTTACGATCTTTCAAAATTATTAGAGTTTGGTTAGTTCACAAGAAAAGGTTTAGAGTTTCGAGTAGACATAAACTCATGCATTCTTTTTTACTTTCACAACTTCACAAATTTTATTTAACAAATTAATTTTTTTTTTATAAAAATTCATTGAATTACAAATTCGATACTACTCGTACAACTAACAAATCATATATTGAAAATAATAAATTTATATCTGGAATCATTTCTTGATGCATTAACTTCTTTAAGGCAACACAAATTGAAGTCATATATAGTTGCCTCCCTTTACAAAGCTAGCTAAGAATCCTTTTTTCTTCAAATTTCAATCCCAAGAATGCCTACTTCCTCGACCCTTTGCACAAAGGAAGGGAGGTGGGAAGAAATAGTGCTACTTAAGTCACATTTGAATGATTGCCTACTTCTTTAACTTTCGTACAATAGATTCATCAATTTAAAAGTAGATATTAGTTAAACGTCGATTTGAATAACATAATTTCTTTTAATCTTTTTTTTTTTTTTTTTGCAGAAGGTCAAAGGAAGTAGAGACTTGTCACGAAACAAAACAAGTTAGTTTAAAATATTAAAAAATTTAACATTGACAGCATTCAAATAAAGTTTTAATTAAATAAATATTTCTATTCTATTTTTAAGAACCAAATTATTTAAATAACTTTTGTGCCATATTTTATTACATAATGTCATTCAATAAAAAATTTAAGATGTTTTATATATCATTTTTATGTAATATAGCAATATAAATTATATGATTTATATAGACTAATAACACACACATTTATATATAAAATATGTATGCACAAATATATAAATATTTAAACACACATAAGTGCACACACAAAGATATATATCCACAGACATACACAAAACGTAGACACAAAATAGATTGCCTATATATAATATATACACACATATATGAATATATACAAATTATTTTGTTTAATCATTTTAAATTAATGATATATAAATTAAAATTACCAATTGATCTATAACTAATATATGATTATAAAAACTTAAAATAGCTTAGAAAATAAATTAAGAAACCTTTAAAATATCGGAAGCATCTATGTTACACTTTTAGAAAATAAAATTAAAAACACATTTTAAAATTGTTTTAATCTAATTTAGTTAAATTTTCTCAACTAATTTTTATTTTGAAAATTATAAATAATTTTAATATATATCGGGGAGAGATCACAGTGGAATTTTAGTCTATATATATATATCACTTATCAGTGATGGCTCCACGATGGCAATTTAATATTTATTTTATAGATTTTTTAATAGTTAATATTTCACAATGGAAATTCTATTATGGCAAAGATGTTTGCCGGTTGTTTTGGGAGAAATTTTAACATGTTTTACAGCTCATTTAATGATAATATGCTGGACGTTGGATTAAGTGACTAAATTATATTGTTGAGAAAATTAGAAAACTATTCTTGCTAGAAGAAGGAATGAAGTACATAAATTGTTTGAGATTTGAAAGTGTTTCTTTGGTGAAGATGGCTGGAAACTAAAACACTAGTGTTGGAATGTTGGGCAAGGTTTTGGAAGGCCTAGATGTGGTAGGATATATTGAAGAAAACATAGGAAAAATCTAAGGTAAGTGGAGAATGAAAACTGCCATTTTAGTGTGCTAAACCGTGCAAAATATTTGTAGCTAAAACTGAATGAAATGAAGAAGAGTATGGACATCCCATGAATGAAATGAATGGATTGGGTCCGGATCGCCATGTTTCGAACTCGAATCCGAACCCGATTAACAATATATGGATCCGGACTTGATCTGAATACCCGTTAGGTATAATATAAAAAGACCTATACCCATTTATACGAGTATCGGGTCCAAATTGGGTATAGCAGACCTAAAAAATATATAATAATATAATATTTATGTATAATATAAAATTTAAAATATAATATAATATATATTTTATATAAAAACATATAGCATATAATATATAATACAATATATATTTTAAAGAATATTTAAATTAATCGAGTAAACGGGTATGAGTATTATAATTTCATACCCAGACCCAATTATATAGACTAAATAGGTAAACGGATTCGGGACAGGTTGGTTAATAAAACATTCATTCTATACTACTATAAACAGGTTTTGGTACAGATCGGGTTCAAATGTACCTGACCTATTGTCAGCCTAATTGTAGGGAAATGTCTTAGGAGTATTTAGAATTAAATTTGACCCCGTTTGGACTTGTATAGCAAGAATTATGGACAAAACACTAAAAGACGACAAAGTTGTGAGTTATTAAAAAGAAAATGTAGGTTAAATAATACCTTGTTTCTTAGTGCTATAAAAGCCTTACTTTGATGACATTAGGCAATGATTGAGGAAATGCCTCATTGTTGCAGGTGAACCGGTTCAGGAAACGTCTTAAGGGTGTAGAAGTGTGAGTACAAAGTACATTACCATTATCGTACAAAGTGAGTCTCTTGAATTTTTAAATCCCAAATAGCTAAGCGTTTTTCTAATAAAACTAAATGCTTTCCTATTGTAGCTTAGTGTTTTTCCTGATATATCTAAGCATAAGCTCTTTGCTTGAAATTGAAAGCATTGGTTACTAGATTTTAATATACACTTTTCCTAAATTTAGGAATAATAAAACTTTTATATACTAGATCTTAACGAATTATTATAAATAAATTTTATGAAATTCTTACGATTTCCTAATCTTTTTAAATACACGTGAAATTGAAAGCATTGGTTACTAGATTTTAATATACACTTTTCCTAAATTTAGGAATAATAAAACTTTTATATACTAGACCTTAACGAATTATTATAAATAAATTTTATGAAATTCTTACGATTTCCTAATCTTTTTAAATACACGTGCTGCATGAAAAGATTTCTTCGAATATATGATCATATTTGGGTATGTTTTAATCTTAATTATCAAATAATATATTTTATAAAAGCATATACTCCCACAAATAATATATTCTAATAAAGAAAAGCATCTTATGGTGATCTACTTGGGATCTCCTCTAATTATTTTTTGGAGTGCCTTATGTAGTAATTGAAAGGCATGAACTTTTCTATATTTTATGAGCTTTGAAAACTATTACACAGTAAAAAGACAAATATTTAAAAAACAACGTTTTGGCCTCAATATGATTTTCTTAATCTCCATTTGGATAATGTAACAATGGATTGGTCTTGGAGATTAGGGCAGAAATCTCTCTTCGGAGATGTAATAATGGACTGATCTTGGACACGATAGACATCTCTTCAGGGATGTAATAATGGACTGGGCTTGGAAACTAGGGCTAACATCTCTCTTCGGGGATGTAATAATAGACTGGTCTTGAGGACTAGGGCAGACGTTGAGTACTTAGTGGTGGCTTTGACTTTTATACTAACTCTCGTTAGAGGTTAATAAACTCAATTATCCTGATCAGTTATGGAATTTATCTTACTCCAAACAGAATGATTGGACATCAGGATTAGCCTTCCTGACCAGCCATTTAGTGCCCAACTATTGCCTATGTGAATATAATTGTAAATAGCCTATTTCTTAAAACAAAATGGAGCAGTAATGCTTGATAAAATTATGTTTTTCAAACGCATGTGGAATTTTTGAATATCAAGCAATAGAATTTTAGCTAAAAGAATTACATAGTTGCTTTCTAATGTTTAATTTATATAGAAAAACACTAGCACCTAATGGGAGTATAACACTCACACCAGCACCTATTTTCTCTTTTCTTAGGACTCAAAAGCTAAAGATAGATGTCAGTGATTGAGCTATTCCGTTGACATAGGCTAGTAAGAGTTTCTTGCATATACTATGCATTGACTTAGTTTATGTATTTAAAGTTGAGATAAAACTTTGACTACTATGTTAGTGTAATAAAGGAACATATTTAATATTTTTGCCTTAAGTTTTAACTTTTATTTATCTATTTTAAGTTTAAATCTGTTATAAAGACCCATTATCTAGAAGTTAATGGGGCGACATCCCATAAAGATAAGGCCTACTATGATTGAAAAATATGGGGTGTTACAGTAGCTTAGGAT
Source organism: Voacanga thouarsii (assembly GCA_026120185.1). Lineage (NCBI taxonomy): Eukaryota > Viridiplantae > Streptophyta > Magnoliopsida > Gentianales > Apocynaceae > Voacanga > Voacanga thouarsii. The sequence continues at coordinate 1,381,948 of JANUWF010001127.1, read as the reverse complement.
GAAGTTTTACAGAATAGGTGACTACAAGAGTTGTATTACTGAAACATGTGTTAGCAACTATCATTTTATACTGTCTAGTCCAATGAATGAATTGATTCCAAGATACCTTTCTTGTTATGAATAACCTTGAATATACTATTGTGGTGTTGAGCACTCTTTAGCTATTTACAAATAGAGCTCATATGATGTCATGTTTTTCGAATAGATACCCTTCTTTCTAAGGGTTTCACTATTCATGCAAAAGGCAAAAATACTCTAAGTCTTAGACAAAAAGGAACTCTAAGCAAACACAAAAGCTCTTGGAATTGCCGTTCTAGATGGATAATGGCAAGCTAAAGGAGCAGCATCAGCTATGAGTTTACTAGCATTTTTTTTATTTAAATCCTAATTTCGCCGTTAAACTTATACATTTTTTTATAATTGCACTCCTAAACTATATTTTGCGCATATTGCACCCTTGAACTTCTAAGATTAAGTACAATCTTGTCCCTAATTTTAACTTTATCAATAATACTGTTCACAAACTATCAAGAACCAACCCAAAAATTGTGAAGAAATGTAGAGAAAAGTTAACTTATATTGATTGAATTGAGAATTACAATGGAAGAGAAGAAGAAGGTTATAGTAGACTGAAGGAAATTTAGGGAAGGAGAGAATTAGCCTACTCTGAATAATGCCAAAATCTTGACCAAAAGTCAAAACAAAACTAACTCCTTAATAGCTTTTTCTGTTCTTTATAATGCGACTGTTGCCCCCTAATAGATCGTGGCCACTGCTTGCTTCTTCTATCTACTATTGGATTATTTGAACTGCCTTCACAAAACGCCGTCGTTCTATTAAATAGGATGGTGTCATTTTATTCCTCCTGCTTAACCAACTACTTAAGCACGATGTCGTCTCATGACAATTTCTTTCCCCTTCAATTATCCTTGTCCTTAAGGATCAGTTTAGGCCATTTTTTCATAATCCCAAGTTGCTTCATCAAATGGGAGATTACTCCATTAAATTAGCCATTATACTATTGCTTTGTTTCCCTTCTTTACCACCCTTCTTTATAGGATACCAGTAGGTTCTACCAGGAACTCATCATTTCTGAAATGTGGCATGTCAACTTGAACAAACTTTCCTACTCCAATTTTTTTTTCTTCTGTAAATTAACATGAAAAATTGGATGCACTTTAGTTCCAGGAGGAAATAGGAGCTTGTAAGCAACCCTTCAAATCTTTTCAGTCACTTAATAATGCCCAAAATACTTGGAGGCTAACTTCATATTTCTTCTTTGAGCTAAAGAGTGTTGTTTGTAAGGTTGTAAGTTGAGGAATGCCTAATCCCCAATTTCAAAGGTCTTCTCCTTCATATACCTATCAACCATATGCTTCATTCTATTATTAGCTTTGGAAACATTTTCCTTAAACATTCTATCAATTCTACTTCTTTCTTCCAGCATCTTCTTAACTTCAGAGGGAATTTCCTGGTGATCATCCAAGAAGTAGCCTGGATATGGGGGAACTTGACCAAATAAAGCTTTATATAGAGACACCTTTTTTTTTTAATGAAAATATAAATGTATTAATATGGATCAAAAGATATATACAGGGGAGTACTCTAGTTAATATTCAGGTATAGCCAAGTAGGACTATTAACTAGTTGTAGTCAATACAATTTTCAAAATGGGTCAAAACATTAGGGTACAAAATGAATATAATAGTGTACATATGTGTTTTGATCCTCTTAGCAATTTCCATCGATTGGTAAACAGTTCCGTCAAACAGCGGCCGGTTACGTGCCATCCAAATGTAATAGAACGGGGCAGCCATAGCAGTAGCCTTAGCCTTAGCAAGCCACGAAGATCTACAGTTGGCTCTCTTGAACCACCTAAGGCACGAGTTGGTCGTACTCATAGCTTGTGGCTGATGGCAAAACGCAGAACAGGAAGCCATGGACGGGAAAAAACAGAGATAAAAAAAAAAAATTAAACGCGAGCCATAAAGGCCATGCGGAAGCGTGAAGATCATACCTTTGCGCTCCTTAACCCTTCTAGGTTGAGTAAGAGCGGATTGAACGACTGGAATCGCCTCGCTTTGCACAGTTGAAGGAGCTTCCGGTTGAACACCCGCTAGCCTTCGACTTCGTCTTGTTTGCATTAACGCTTAGCTCTCCAGCTCTCGGGATATTCCTTAGCCTACTCTCTAGTCGGTGAACACTATGGTGAAGAGGAAGGGTCTCAATTTTCCTTGGTTCGTTCGCTATTGATTAGCAAAGAACAAGAGAAAAAACAAGAAGAAGAAGAGAGCCTTTGAGAGAGAGAGAGAGAGAGAGAGAGACTCACGTGAGTCTTTGCTTGGGAAGGGAAAAATAATTAGGGTTTTTTTTTTTCAAAGAGTTGTTTATATTTTGCCAAAATTAGGTCTCTCAATCTCTGATAAACATATCCCCGGGATTTCAAAATACCCGGATGTTATCCCGAGAAACAGTTTGGCCTAACCTTAAACTCCTCTTAACCGTATCTGGAAAAAACCCTAAGATCCAAGCTATTGGGCCAGATAAATATTTATTATTTTTCTTGGACCCAAAAAGCCCAAAATAATAAATATTAATTATTTATTTTCTGGGCTTACATAAGTAACCCAATAAATAATTAATGAGCCCAAATAAACCATAATAATTAAATTTTAATTATTTATTTCTTGGGCCTACATAAATAACCCAATAAATAATTAAACATTAATTATTTCTCCTAGTTTAAGCCTAGGTTAATTTCTTAATTATTCATACGGACCTAGGCCCTGAATAATTAATTAACCAAATAAACTAGATAATTAATTTCTCTCAACTCCTATTTTATTTATTTATTTATTTATTTTATTCCAGTCCAATAATAAATTAGACTTCCTGAATAAAATAAAATAAAACAAAATAAAATAAAATCCTCTTCAACTGAGACCAATTCCTCATTCCAAAAATAGTTAGGACTTACGGGCTATCCTAAGGACCAAAAAGACACATCGCCTTGGCTACTAAAATGACCAAAATACCCCTGCTATATAAATAGCTGTATTTTGCATTTTAAATATTTCCTAATATCACCATAAGGAAATATTGACCCCAAGGACAATGCTGCATTCGCAAAGTCTCCGACCTACAGGTGAAATGACTAAAATACCCCTCTACACATCGTCGTACATTTAGAGAGGAAGAAGTGTACTAACACCCCTCTAAATGACATCTACCATCCTTAGGCTTCTAGTCCAATGATCCACGACTTCCTGGAGTGTTTCCGCTTTCCAAGGGAGCTACCCTAAAGCAAACATCCAAGTCATGTTTCCCAGGGCCCTGGATAATTTAGACCATTCGGACAACCACAATGGGCGATATAGTGCAGAAACTATCTTGTATAAGTCTGTCTTAACTAACTAGTCACACATACCCAACATGCAAGTATATTGGCCCTATGATAGAACCTCAACTACAGCAAATCAAAGTATACGCTTCCAGCTTCGCTAGACCACCAACTCATACTCAAGTCGTAGAGTACTAGTCCACGCTGTAGCGGTAATAGTCTAGGTTTCTATCATATAGTACTTTGAGAAACCACTACTATAGGTCCTGTTCTACGTATTCGAAATACGCTTATGTCATGAAGTGAGTGGACTACTCACTGGCTAAAAGTAAGCCATTCCCCATTTGGAATTCATAACATAATAACTTAGACATGATGGGATTCCCAGTCTCATCAATAGGTTAAGAACAAATGTTTATGTGTTAAATAACCCGTGATCCATACCTTACTGTGAAAGACCACCATTCACATGGATCACTTATTTAAACACAATGGGTTTATTCCAAACGAAAATCGTGCACAAACAAAAAGTAAATTCACAAACAAATTCTGAAAATAAATTCTTTTATTAAATAATTCGATTTTACATCAGAAACCTAGTCTAAGAGGGCATACAATCCAACAATCTCCCACTTGCACTCTAAGACTAGGCAAGTCCATAGGTGCCCACCCCTATGGCGTCTAAGTGTCTCTTGAAGACTCTCTCAGCCAAAGGCTTGGTGAATGGGTCAGCTAGATTGTTTTCTGAGGTAATATGCTCCACCACGACTTCCCGTCTCTGGATGAAATCCCGGATCAAGTGGCACTTCCTCTCGATGTGTTTCCCCTTCTTGTGGTTCCGAGGCTCCTTAGATTGCGACACTGCTCCAGTGTTGTCACAATACATCACAGCCGGCCTATCCATATGTGGTACGACTCCAAGTTCTGAAAGAAACTTCCGGAGCCAGACTGCTTCCTTGGACGCCTCCGAAGCTGCCACATACTCAGCTTCCATGGTTAAGTCAGCAATACAAGATTGCTTGATACTCCTCCATGAAATTGCTCCTCCAGACAAGGTGAAGACATATCCACTAGTGGATTTTCTCTCATCCTTATCCGCCTGGAAGTTTGAGTCCGTGTATCCCGTAGGAACCAAATCATCGACCCAGTAAACCGAGATATAATCTCTCGTTCCCTTGAGGTACTTGAGAATATGCTTTACAGACTTGCCAATGAACCTCCCCCGGGTTTGATCGATATCTCGCTAACTAAGCCCACGACAAAGCGGATATCCGGCCTAGTACACAGCATGGCGTACATGAGACTTCCCACCGCCGAAGCGTAGGGAATCCTACTCATTCTGTCATTTTCTTCTTGAGACTTAGGGCAGTCCTTCGAAAAAAATGACAACCCACGTCTGCAAGGGATTAGAGCTCCCTTGCATGAGTCCATGCTATAAGGGATTAGAGCTCCCTTGCATGAGTCCATGCTATACTTGGCCAGCATCTTGTCAATGTATGTCGCTTAGGATAATCCTAACATTTTCTGCTTCCTATTTCTAAGAAGCCTAATCCCGAGAATGTAGCTGGCTTCTCCCAAGTCCTTCATACTGAATTGACTAGACAGCCAAACCTTTGTAGATGACAATGTCCCTACATCATTTCCAATGAGTAGAATGTCATCCACATACAGGACAAGAAAAACCACATTGATGCCTTCAAGTTTCCTGTACACGCATGGTTCATCTTCGTTTTGAATAAAACCATAAGACTTTACGAGCCTCATCAAAACGAATGTTCCATGCTCTTGATGCTCGCTTAAGTCCATAAATGGACTTCTTAAGCTTGCAAACCATGTGTTCCTCGGCCTTCAACGAATGAAGCCTTCCGGTTGGGACATATAGATGTCTTCGCTAAGATGGCCATTTAAGAATGCCGTCTTGACATCCATTTGCCATATCTCGTAGTCATAGTGACAGGCGATGGCAAGGAGGATGCGAATGGATTTAAGCATGGCTACCGGGAAAAGGTTTCCTCATAGTCGATACCCTCTTTCTGAGTATACCCTTTCGCCACAAGCCTAGCTTTGAAGGTTTCCACCTTCCCATCCACTCCTCTCTTCCTCTTGTATACCCACTTGCACCCAATGGGTTTTATCCCTTCAGGTGAAGCTACAAGATCCCAAACCTGATTGAGGTACATAGACTCAATCTCGGCTTTTATTACTTCATGCCACAGATTTGCATCGGCATCAGCAATAGACTCCTCGTACCTAGTGGGGTCTTGTTCCTGATGGTCGGAAACCAGCTCAAAGGCTTCTCCAGTCCATCTATCCGGGAACCCTAGACACTCTCCCACTACGACGAGGCTCCATTTGTACAGGTTCTTGAGGCTGTGCCTCTTCTTGTTCCAAAATCGGGTCAATAGAAGTTGATTCCATAGATAACTTCTCCTGAAGTTCCAACCTCGTTGAACCTTTAGTGGAAGTACTTTGATCATCTTCCAAGTATCTAGCATTGGTACTGACTAGTACCTTCTGCTCCTTAGGATGATAAAAATAGCCTCTTTTTGTCCCTTTTGGATACCCAACAAAATAGCATAATTCTGATCTTGGTTCCAACTTGTCTCCCTTGATCAGTACATAAGCTGGACACCCCCAAATCCTGAGATGATTCAGACTTGGCTTATGCCCAATCCACATCTCATAGGGAGTCCTAGGTACTGACTTGGAAGGCACTAAGTTCAGAATATATGCCGCTGTTTCCAAGGCATATCCCCAAAAGGACACTAGAAGAGTAGCATGAGACATCATGCTTCGGACCATCTCCATCAACGTCCTGTTCCTTCTCTCAGCTACTCCGTTCTGCTGGGGGGTTCCCGACGCAGAGAGTTGGGATACTTTCCCATGATGTACCATGTAGTCCTTGAATTCACCTAGGAGGTATTCTCCACCACAATCCGATCGTAAGGTTTTGATTAATTTACCTGTCCGATGCTCCACTTCAGCCTTAAACTCTTTAAACTTGTCAAAAGAGTCAGACTTGCGTCTCATAAGGTAAATGTAACCATACCTCGTACAATCATCCGTGAACGTGATGAAGTACTCAAAACCTCCCCTAGCTGGTGTAGACAATGGACCGCACACATCAGTGTGAACAAGACTCAACACCTCATTCTCCATCAACGTCCTGTTCCTTCTCTCAGCTACTCCGTTCTGTGGGGGGTTCCCGGTGCAGAGAGTTGGGATACTATCCCATGATGTACCATGTAGTCCTTGAATTCACCTAGGAGGTATTCTCCACCACGATCCGATCGTAAGGTTTTGATTAATTTACCTGTCCGACGCTTCATTTCAGCCTTAAACTCTTTGAACTTGTCAAAAGAGTCAGACTTGCGTCTCATCAGGTAAATGTAACCATACTTCGTACAATCATCCGTGAACGTGATGAAGTACTCAAAACCTCCCCTAGCTGGTGTAGATAATGGACCGCACATATCAGTGTGAACAAGACTCAACACCTCCTTGGCTTTATCCGCCTTTGGTGTAAAAGACCTTTTGGTCATTTTTCCCATCAGGCAAGATTCACACTGAGGCCAACTTTCCAATCTCAATGAGCCCAAAGGCCCATAATGGATTAGCCTCTGAATCCTGGTTGAATTAATATGACCCAACCTCAGGTGCCAAATGTATGAATCATTGATATTGGTCTTTCTCTTCTTAGTTAAAGGTTCAGACAGAGCGTTATTTGATTGGTTGTTAATAGGTTTTAAAAAGAACAAATTTCCATACATGTGCCCAGTACATAAAATTTCTCCATCTCTACTGATAGAAATACCAGAATGGAAAGATACAGAATATCCTTGATTAATAAGTTTTGCAACTGAAATCAAATTCTGACGAAAACCAGGTACATATAAAATGTCTTTTAAAACCACTATCTTATTACAATAAAAAATTAGATCTAGCTCTCCCACTGCAAGGGCCCAGATTTGTGCTCCATTACCCACTCGAAGCCCATGTTCGCCCTTCTTGAGTCTTCTTATCTTCCTAAACCCCTGCAAGGAGTTACAGATATGATCAGTGGCTCCTGAATCAACAATCCAAGTGGAAGTTGATCCTACCATTGATATGGACTCTAGATAGTAAACATTACCTGTGGGGTTTTTCTTGGCTCGAAGATCCGGACACTCCTTTTCCAGTTGTCCCTTCTTTCCACACTTGAAGCACTTGCCCTTTGGTTTGTCCTTGGTCGGTTCTTGGCTAGGCCGTCGCATTCCCCTTCTTCCTCTTGAACTTTCCGGGCTTAGGCCCAGCTTCTTGAAGAAGAGGCCTTAGCAATCATGGCCTTAGATTGCGGCTTCATGACCTTCTCCGCCATCCGGAGCTCCTTCATCGGTTCGATCAAACTCATGTTCAACTTATTCATGTTATTGTTTAACTTGAACCGAGTGAAAGAGTCTCGTAGAGATTCGAGAACCATGTCCACTTGGCTCTCGGGGTCAATGACAACTCCTAAGATTTCTCGCCTCATCGAAAGCAAGCAATCATCTTGAGCATATGCTCTCGGACCGATGCTCCTCGCCCATCTTAGTGTTTACAATTGTTCGAAGAGCCTCCCGCCTTGCGGGCCGGCTCTTGTCCGCGAACATAGTTGCCAACGATTGACTTATGTCATATGCGTAAGCCATGTGCTCGTGTTTTGATCGGAGCACATTAGACATGGAAGCTAACATATAGCAACGTGCCATTTCGTCGCCTTTCTTCCATGCCTTTTCAGCCTCTCGCTCTTCAGCGGTGGAATCTTCCCCGATAACAGAGCGGTGTTTCGTAAAGGACATACTTATACTCCTCACTGTGAGTATTATGTCCGGGTTCCTTTTCCAATCCACATAGTTTGGACCCGTTAACTTATTCTCCCTGAGAATAACGGCCAATGGACTAAAAGAACCTCCCACCATTTCTGAAAATTGAAAATAAAAGAAAGAAATTAGTTTGTGAAAACAAAATGAAATTTGTGCACTGAAAATAATTTGGCTTTTAGGAAAACTGACATAGCTTCTTGGGAAGATTAACAGCTTCCTAAGCTAAGTGTATTAACCACCACAAATTAATTTCCCTTCTAGGTAATGGTCTAGAGAATAACTCCATCGTGGGATGGCCATTTCCTCTCATTTCCTATGGACATACCTCGCACTATAACCTCCAACGTGGGTTGGCCGATCATAGTACGTGCCCCGGGTTATTAATTACATCCTTCCATTAGATCTAGATCCTTGTGGTATCCCCATCCTATACGGGTTCACTCCTAGGGTGACGCGAGGGGATCCACGATCTCTAATGATGATCGTGATGGAAGCCGTGGGGCCGTTGGAACCCCTCTCCCACTTAGTCTTTTAAAATAAAGTTTTTTCTGGAAAATATCCTTTTGAAATTTCCATTAAGTTTTTCTTAACTCAAAAATAAAATATCTAAATCCAATAAAATCTCTATGTCAAGACTTATATCCTTTGAGAGATTTCCTCCATGGACTAATTTTATATAAGTTAAAACTTAATGATTTCAAAAATTTCCAATTAAAACTTAGAGACTTTGGTCTCAAGTTTATTTGACAAAATCATTTTTCTAGTCTAAAACAAAACAAAATGGCTCTCCATTTTAATTTACAAAAATATCTAAATCCAATATATTTTCTATGTCAAGGATTAAATCATTTGAGAAAATATTCAAAGATTAATTTTTGTACCAATTAAAATAACCATTTAGTTTTTAAAGAAAAATATTTTTCCTTGCCAAAACAAAGGGTTCCCAAAGACTTTGGTCTTTGAGGAAAAGCACACATAGGTACATAAAAAAAATGGCATGCTAGAAAACAATAAACGTTTTCATGCTTTTCTATTTTTTAAACCTAAGTGTCTAAATAATAGAATTAAACACATTAATTAATTAATTAATGATCTTGTTTAATCCTAAAATCCCTTATTAATATTCTTCATGCAAATATATTTCAAGAATATAAATATTGCAAAAATATTAACTTCGCCTGGTATGGGACTCCAAAACGAAAAAGAAAAATAAAATAAAAAAAGCACTGTTATTTGGACCGGATGGTCCGATCGTGGATCGGTGGTCCAATCGGTCCGGTCTGGTCAATCAGACCAGTTTTCTCAAAAATCGGTGGTTTTTGAGGGAACTGTGTTGGACCGATCGGTCCAACCGGTTAAACCGACTTCTTTTAAAAAGAAATTTGAGATAATTTTGTAATTTTTGGAGGACAAATTAAATTATATAATTTAATAAATTATTTTAATGTATTAGATTATTAATTATAAACTAAAAATGACTACTTTTAATGATGAATTTGAATATTTATGTTTTTATGGATTTAAATTACATTATATTATTGATCAATTTTTTTTTTCAAAAATAATTATATTTTTAATTTTTTAAATTATAATATTATCGGTTCAATTGCGATCTAATTACGGTTGGACCATTAAACTGTAAACCAGTAACTTTTTCGGTTCGATGACCAATCCGGTTCTAAAAACATTGTGACAAAGTAACCCCTTTGTGGTGCCGGTTCGGGGGAGTCGAGTGACCTTAGAGAATTTTGTTTCTTCTCTTCGCCAGAAAATTTCAACAGTATCAATACCGGCGCCGGCTAGGTATCATCTTATTCAGCAATTTTTGCAATCGAAAAATCGGCTTCGACTAAGCCATCCAAATTGCCTGATCTCAGGGCCACCAAGGAATTCCAGAAGGCCGTTCAATATTATACCTGTGTTTCAAGATCTGATTTCTGACTGATTCTTGAGCCCCAATTCGAAGGCTCTTTTCGTCGAAAAGTAGATCGGCCCAGACGTTTTTCCTTTGAAAGAGATCGGTGTTTCGGGCTCGATTGGAATTTTCGAGAAGGCTTCCAAGCATTTGGTGGTTAATGGTTAAGCAATTAAGCAGCCATTCAGTAACGAAACGTTTGATTTTGTATTCTTCGGAGCCGGAATGGTAGAGAAGTCCCGTAAAGCAGCTGATTTCGCCGCCTAGATTTGCAGAACTCTGAAGCCCGAAGGGTTTTTGGTCGGCCATACAGGTTACAAAGATACATATACTTTCAATTCATTTCTTGATTTAGTCGATTGCTGTAAAGAGGTAAGATCTAGAGATATTGATGGATTTGATTCCAAGATACCGCTGATTCATGAAATTGTAATGAAGAAGTTCGTTACTGGTAAGAATGGGAAAATTTATTACCTTCTTTTTAACTCTATACGTCCTTATAATCTTTTTCTCAAGTCTTTCTAATTATTAAAGCTCGATAAAAATTTAATTATAATTATTTTTAAATAATTTTTAAATTATTTAAATTTATAAATTCTTAATTTCTATCCATCTAAAACTATTTATAGAAGTAATATAATTGTTAAAAAAAAAAAGTGTAAGTTCAAATTGGGATTTAAGTTCTTTGTTTTTTTCCAACCGCGATAGCGTCAGGTTTGGACAACTAGGAAACGAATGGATACGCCTAAAAACTCATCCATTGATTCATGTTAGGGTCTTGATCGATACGGCTTTCATGTGTGAAAGCAGCCAATTGTAGACATGAATGCAGGAATAATTCCAGGACTATATATTTTCCGGAAGCAATCAGTTAAGACTACTGAAAACAATCCATCAAGGTGTGCAACTGAATTTTTTGCGCAATGTTTCAGTTCTTACTGTGTAATATTTAATTAACATTAACTAAAGAACGAGATCAGAGAGCTAAACTTTCATATCCAGTCTCGGTATGATAAACATTTTCTGATTATACAAACAGGGCCATCCTAATATGGATAGCGTAGATCAATCTTGGTATGACAGTCATTATCACTCCAGGAATGACTGAAGACGCAGATTACCTCGGGAAAACTTGCCTTGGACGCTCCTCAGTGCCTCAAACTCTGACATTTTCTTCAACTTTCTGGCGGCATAACTGAAGCATAAACATTAGGTCAATTGTGTACCTAGCACAATAACAAGTGATTAAGATGTAAGAATGGAAACATTAGGTCAGAAGTGTGAGTAACTTGTTGCAAGTTAATGAGGTTAAATTTACTCACATGGCATGAATCCAAATCGGAAGTGATAATAACCTTCAGATGTTCATTTGCTTCCTCACGCATTCTTCTGGCCGAATCTTCAGCATCTTTTCCACACCACTGAACCTCAATCATCTGCAAGGTACAAATTTCTACAAAAAAAATATGGGACCTCCTCGAGGTACTTACAGTTCCGCAACACTAACTGCTCAAGGTTTGGAAGGTTATCGCTTGAGGTATTCCATTTGACAAGATCCAGGCTGTCCAATTTTAAGAACTTGAGATTACAGAATTCCCCATCTACCATGTCCCATGTTTCTCCATCATAGGCCTTGCAAAGTAATTTGAGAACCTCAAGGCTTTGCAATCTTCCAATCACCGAGATATGACTCCATGGCAAGCGAAAGTTTGACAGAATCAATTTTTTCAAGCTAAAAGGCAAACTAAATTCAGCATTATGGCAACCTCTACCACGTTAAGACATTTTGAGCGATTCTAGCTGAATCAAAACATCAAATCTTGGAAAACGATTGTAGATCCCAGAGCAATCAGATGACCTGGAAAACATGCATCCCAGTTTTCCGAGATTCGGAAACTTCTTCAGAATATTGTTTGTCTCCTCTCCATAAGAAAGGTAGAGCGAGGAAAGGGTAACCAAGTATTCCAGAAGAAAGGAATTTCCAAGCTTCTTATCTTGCAAGTTCATGACAGTAACATCACTTACATGAACATGCCTTAAACTTTTTTAAGCACCAAAAAGTATCTGGTAAATTGACTTTACCCTTCAATCCTTTCACAATGAATGTTTCCAAGTTCTGGAGGTTGGCAATTTATGATGGAACAGAGTCAAAATCCCCAGAAACTGCTAAATATCTTAACAGCACCATTAGTTCTATTCCACTGGGAAAGGAAGGACCCATATTGATGCATTCCAAGTCTAACACTTTAAGAATTCTAAAGTTGGCACAAATGAACGAGATATCATACGAACTTCTTGCATACCTATCACTGGTGGCAAAGAACAGCAGAGAATGGGCACATGGACCAGAAGGCCCTGATTCAGCAAAGTGATACCGTTTGGAATAGAAGCACAGCCGATGGCCGTCATATGTTTTGAAATTGGAAGAGTTACTGAAATCAAAATTGACAGAAAAATCTAAATCATCATCAGAAGCAACAGATTCAGCAGACCTGGTGATTACCTGTAAAAAAGTTGCCTTCTCTAGCTTTTGATTGGCAAAGACTTCTAAGCATGTCATGGACACGACATGCTTTTGTCCCACCTCTGGACCTCGGTTGAGCAAATATTACCAGGCTTCGGCCAATAAGATCCTTCAAGTAATCCTCTGCAAGATCTTCCTGGCTCCTCAATACAGTTTTCTGCACGAACCCTTCAGCAATCCACAGTCGTATCAACTTCCTGACTGGAATTTCTTGGTCCTCCAAAAATGCTCCAAAATAGAGAAAACAAGCTCGCAAATAATTGGCAAATGATTGTAGCTCAGTTCTAATATTCCACGCCACTGCTCCTCTGGATCATCTACAATTAGTGAGCTTAGATTTTTGGCAATTTCCTTCCACTGATTTTGCCGCGTTCCTGTTCTCTCCAGGATACCGGCCATTGCAACAATTGCAAGAGGTAATCCTTTACAATTCTTAGCAATTTCTTCTCCAGCGTGAATCAGTTCCTCGGGACAGCAGTTTTCATGAAATATCTTCATTTGCAATAAGTCCCAACTTTCATCATCGGTTAATAGTCGGAGATGATGAGGATCAGAATTAACCTTAGCTTTCAAAGCCACATCATTGAGACGACTAGTTATCAAAATCCGACTTCCAATTTCATCATCTGGGAAGGATCTCTGCAGGTCATCCCATGCCTCGGTTTTCCACATATCATCCAAGAAAATGAGATACCTTTTCTTCAGCAGGAGTTGCCATAACTTGAAATCTAAATCTTCATTAGACATTCCAAGGATGTTGTCTGTGAGTGGAATGATGTGGTTTAAAATCTCGAGCAACAGTTCTCTTTTTCTATAACCTTCAGTAACACAGCACCATGCCCGAACGTGAAAGTGATGGACAACTTTGGGACTCGAATACCCTTTCTTTGCAAGAGTTGTTTTACCAACTCCAGGCATGCCAACAATCGATACAGTGTCACGCTGTGGATATCCATGTACAAGCCGATCAATTATCTCTTCTTGCTGGTCATTGAGGCGCAGTACAACAACATCCTCTGTTCTTGGAGATGAAATCACGTGCTTTGAAATCAAGGGAACATTTTGCACTTCGACATCGCAAGTCTTCTTTTCATGAACATGGCGACTAGCATATTAGTTTGTCTAATATCCTGCAAGAAATAATAAAGCCAACTGGAGTTATGGCATTCATATCTATGACCACACACAATTGAATCCACAAGGTTTGCCGCCTCATATGCCAAATCTATAATATTTCCACTAAGATCTCTCATTTCTTGAATCTCATGCTCTTGAATATCCCCAAGGAACTGCCTAAATAATTCTAAATGCCCCAAAACCTCTTCAATGTGTTGCTTCATAAATGCAAATGAATCAGCCTTGTAGTTCAGCAATTCCCTCAATTTACTCAAGAGAGAATCAAAGAACCCCACTGCATTTGTCCTCGGGAAAGATTTTGGAACATGGAAATAAGTCTCTCTGAGCTTTGACATGATCGCCTTAATCTCATCCAGCAAATAAGAAAGCATAATGTTCATATTCTCCATAATATCTTCTGTCATACGGTGGGTAAGAATTGAGCAATAGAGAGGTATTACTCTTCTGGCCATTCTTTCAATCTGTGCGACCTCCAATCCTCCATCCTTTACAATCCTCCATTGTTGATTTATGAAGCAATGCATCAGGAATTCCAACCCCTCAAGAAAGGATTGTAGTCTGTCTTTCACAGTCAATATTGAACTTCTACTGTCGCGCAACTGCCCATCTAGCTTGAAATGAAAAATCTTAAGAAGAAGCAAAAGTAGCATAGTTTGTACCATATCTACTGTGATATCTTGGGCCTGATAATAATGAAGAAGAGAGGGTACCAGCTTGGCTACTTCTTCCATAAGCATTGAGATCCGATTTACATCTTCTGAGTGCTCCTCTGGTAGTTCTTTGATTTGTTGCACCCCCTGATTCAGAGCATCAATTTGCTCATTTACATTGAGCACGAAGTCATGGCCAGCAGTCAGTTGCCCGATGATGAAAATCTGTGTCTCGATTAGCCAAGCCTTAGCAAGAAAATTGAGCAACGGAGTCCCGTCTCCTGGTAACGAGCAACTGAAAGAATTTTCCGTCTCTGAAATAAGCAGTTTGAAGTCTAGCAAGATGGATCGCTCAAATTTGTCATCTTTCTTTGCTTTCTTCAGATTCTTCACGACATAGATCATCAAGGACTCTATCTTCTTCGTAAATTTGAAGGGCATAAGGTGTTCACCATTCTGAGAACTTCTCCCGGTAATTTTTTCAAATCTCCTATTAAATGGCAGTACATGCTTTACAAAATAATGAGCTAACCGTTCAATGCCCTTGGAGTGAAAATTTACCAGTACGCTGAGCAACTGCTCCAGAGACTCTGGATCTGTAAAGTTACTCTTCCTTTGCAGTTTTAAAATAGCTGTAATGAAACCCTTCTTCATGTTCAGGTTAAATTGGTGTCATGAAACGGCGTCCTGTTAGAAAGGCCGGAATGGTGGCGTTTTGTGAAGGCGGTTCAAGATTATCCAACGGTGGGAAGGAGAAGTAAGCTGCGGCCACGATTTAGAGGGGGGCAACGGTCTTATTTAGGAGGAGAAAAAGCTGTTATGAGTTAGTTATGATTTTAGCCAATTGCTGGTATTGCTAGAGTAGGATTATCTCCCTCTCCCCAGAATTCCTACGTCCTTCTGTAATCATCCTCTTCCCTTCCATTGTAAACTTCAATTTCAATCAATAGAAGTTACGTTTCTTCTCTTTTCTTCACAAATTCTGGACTGATTCTTGACAATTGGCTGGCCCAGAACCTGCAAAACAGAAGTGCAGCGCGGCTCATGACCTTTTGAATGGGAGTTTCATCAGGAATAAATTGCTTGAGGGAGTGCAGGGAATGTATGTTTTCCCGTAAGTCATCCAAAATGGAGAAACCTTGATCATCATTGGGATATTTCTCTCGTACTTCAGGCTTCAGTAGATTAATCTCGGCATTCAAGTTGGTGAAAGCATCCAAGATCTTCGAAGCCCTTTTCTGCAAATTTCCCTTCCGGAAGAATATGAATTGATGGCCCTCTTTGATTTCCTTTACAAAGTTTTCAAATTCTTCCACTTGGCTTGTGATCCCTTGAATCACGCCATTCACTTTGCTGAACGGAACCACAAAAAAAGCCACAAAATTGCAAAGCAAGCATTGGAACAGTGTCAGAAATATAACCTCAGATTCATATGCCTTAATCTGATCCTTTTTTCCTTCAAAAATATCCCAGAGCCCATCATGGTGACTTAGCTCGCTCCAGGGGATGTCCAGCTTCCACAATCTGTCATTCATTTCACTAAGTTTAGGAAGAAAGAGTGCAACGAGAAGAAGATTTCAGAGAAAGTATACGCAGATTCCATTTCCAGCGCGACTGGGCAGGCTTCTTGTTGAATAACAAAATCTTAAATTATACCATCATTTAATAGTTAAATATACTTTATTATTATTATACTATTTCAACTTTTATTTTTATATAAAATTTCATGTCAATTCAACAATTTTAATAGGAGGAAAGGAGTAATAATTTTTTCCCACTCACTTATATGGTTACAAGAGACTTAAAGTTAGAATGGGTCGATCTAGACCTGTTAAGTAATCCGGATGAAGATCACGTTACCAAATCCCGTAGAAAAAATCAGAACCAAAATATTCAAAACAGCAGAAAAACTTACATCGTCGTCCAACTATTCAATAACACAAAAGAGAACAACCCCTTGTATGATTTCACCATATCCTAATGAAAACAAGATCCATTTGTCAACCACACAACCAAAAAACATAAGACAGCTTTATTAAAAAAACACCTCGAAAACAACCCGAATAAATTGTTTGGAACAAAATAGAGCATTGAAACATGAAAAGATCAACATTCAAATCTTTGCAGTATATCCACAGCTTATGCTGTTTAGGAGAAGAAGAGAAGCAGACCATTTGCATCCTCAAGCCAAAACACATTTCTCAAAGCATGTTATCATTCCAAATCAAGAAAGCAATCAACACCCAATAAAACAGGGATTTCGTTATATGAATGATTTTAACACGAGAAAAAATACTAGCAATTTTTCTCAAGCAATAAAGATTAGAAAAAGAAGTTTGGTCTGATACAGATATAGTGAAACCTCAAATCAAAAAAATTAATCAAGATTTCTTGATTATCACTGGAAATCTCCGCCCACTCAAACATCACTTTGAAAACCCTACACAGAATGCAATGCTCCGAATAACTAAATACATATTCACTCAAGCAGAAATGAGAACTGAATCCACCAACTCTTTTCTCTCTCTAACACTGTATAGGGGTTAATGCGGGCCAGCTATTATTGAAATGGCACATATGCACATCTGGGCTGTCTTTGCATAGAAGTGGACATGTAATAATGGGGCATCAGACCTGTTATTTGTATCAGGAACCATTGCTTCACTGCAAGTGTTAATACAAAAAAAAGAACCAGAGGAGAGGCACGAGGAGGCCCGCAACGCCGATCATGAATAAGTTTGTTTTGGTTCGTGAAGGAACGACCAGTGATACATTTTACTTTTATTTAAGAAAGTTAATATATTTATTTTTGTTCTGTTTGGTAGGAGTGAAAATAAAAAAGGAAAAGAGGAGAAGAGAGATAATAATTAATTTAATTTACTATTTTATATCTTATTATTTATTTTATTAAAATTTTTAATTTAAAAAATGTGGTCAATATTATCATTATTACTCTTATTTTATTTTCTTTCTTCCAATCCATCCAAATTGGGAGGAGATGAAATGTTGATGTGGAGGGGGAGTAATATCCCTCATTATTTACTTCCCCTCTATATTTATATTCAACCAAACGAGGTAAATGTCTCATTTACTTTCATATGTATTTTCCCTCATCATTTACTTCCACAAAACAATCTAACCAAATCAAGTCTAACTTACGAGGAGATGGATTTTCTCTCCAAAAATCATTAATGGGGTTTCAAATAATTCTATCACTGAAGCTAGTTCAGAAAAACAAATTAGAAGTTAATTTAAAATGCAAAACACGCTGTAGATTTTACAAGCTATTGTTCATGAAGACAATTAACCATCTTCAATAAATCGAATGAGTAATGTATAAAGTGAGCAATTGAGATTATTTAACATCTCAATACTCTAAAAAATCCAAAAACTATAAACTCATTTTAATATTGTATCTAAAATTATACAAATAGCTCAAAGTGTCAATTTAATGGTCATCTCAACAACTATTAAATGATGGAAAAAAAAAAAAGAATCAAACCAAAAACATTAATTATTCAAACAAAATTAAATTTATTCATAAACCATTCCATTTATACATATAACAGCAAAACATTGCCTGAAATTTTACAATACTTTCCTAAAACAACTGTTTTAAAAATTCTACAAGCCATCACTACTTTTTCTTCACTTCATTCCTAAACTTTCACCAGCCTCAAATTAATTTGATTATTTGAAATCTCCTTTAAAGAAATTGTGTTTGCACACAGCCAAAAAATATTAACAATTTTTTTTGTTTCACAAGCATGAAGTGGCAAAAACACCTTATTGTTATCATATACATCTAAAATGTATTCTTTGGTAATCAACGAAGAGAGATATTAAAATTTATATTTTCGTTATTTATTTTAATTTTAATACAAGATATATTCCGTGCGTTCCAAAATAATAATTTAGCATAAGCGATACACTCGCACAAGTTTCAACCTAGTATAAGTTGAGTTTGAATTGGAAAAAATTCAGCTCAATTAGCTTATATGTTAACTTGATATATATAGTTTAATTTAATAATTAAATTAAATGAAGTAAATAATATATTTCTATTTTATTTTTATTAACATTTAATCCTTTTGAAAATGGGAGGGGAACATTTATTATTGTGAAGGGAAATTTCACCCCTGTTTTACCTCACATATTTTTTATCATTTACTCTTAAATTTATTTTTTTTCTTCTCAAATACGTTATCTTTTTTACGGTAACTCATCGTACTAAATAAAACACGGTTGTAGAAATCACTTGTGTTCTAATCGGTTTATGAATTTTATTTATTTGTGTGGATTTTAAACTATGTTTGGTATTCTATTCAAACGGAGTTCACTAATATGCTTGGTTCAATCGATCTGGATTGATTTTCAAAAGACTTGGTACCATTGACTTTTGAAGTCAATTAAAATTCATTTATTGAACCATGAATTAGAAAGACCACTAATTTATTGATTTGGGATATCAATTAAAATTCATTTACTGAATCATGAATGAAAATATCCATTTGTTTTATATTGATAATTAGGATATCAATATAACACTACTGTAAGCCAAAGCCAAGTCTAAGGGCTCCCAAAGCTTCTTTTTTTTTTTTTTTTAAAATAAATCTCAATTTTCCTTTTTGAAAAAAAATAATTTTTTTTATAAAGGTCTTTATAATTTTTATTCTTCTTATCTTTCCATTTGAAAAGTATTCTTCTTAATATTGCTAGCTGCAAACTCAGTATGATTCTCTATGTTCGGTAGGGGTGAAAAAGGCCAGAGTTGTGGTGTCTTCTGTTAATGATGTAAAGTTGGAGGTTGTTTTGCAATCCCGCCTGGCACTATGAGCAGTTTAAGTTAGAATTGTCGGGGCCTTGGGCAACCTCAGGCAGTTCATTCTCTTGCTACCCTTGTGCGAGAACATGGTCTTTCCTTTTTATTTCTTTGTGAAACGAAATTGAAAGCATTTGCTATGAATAAACTGTTAGAAATATGCAGTACCGATCGAGCACAGACAGACAATTCAATTGAATTGAATAAGTATCGTTTATATCTGATCAGGACTCTAACAAATGCAACTATCAAATATCAATAAAGAAGGCAAGGCCAAACAGTCCAAGCGAAAAAAAATCAGACAGAATTCAAAATTAAGAGGTAAGTCAGTAATGGACCTGAGAGACTTGCTCGTGGGACAAGAGCATACAGTCGCACAGTTCCTGCAGAACGTACCTGGCACCATCCCTACTAGATGTACTCGATGCCGGCTCTTCACTGGACAAGCTGCGACGCAGCTGAAATAAACGCTGACCGAATCACCAGTTCAATACTGGTTTGCCTTCAAGAAGTTATTCGTCCCACACCAGTGTGATGGGTACAACGACTCTCTTTACAGGATAAGACTATCTCAGATCGCCGTCGACGCACACCAACTACGATCACCTCAAAAATCTTCTTAGTTCACCAGTCCCGTCTAGTCAGAAAACTATAGGTCGTGATAGGGAGAACAGAAGAGGTGATTTTTCTCTCAAGGAAGTAAAACCCAAAAAAAAAAAAGAACAGTAGCGACAGCTCTATTCTTTTCCTTTTAATATCGGCTCTGGGAAAATCTAAAACCAATCTGAATTAGGAGACATAATTCTAATCAGTTTTAATGTTTCCTTTTTCCTTTTCAAGTTAGAGTTAATTGGGCTAAATTCATTTCCTTTTAATATCGCCTTTGGGAAAATCTAAAACCAATCTGAATTAGGAGACCTAATTCTAATCAGTTTTAATGTTTCATTTTTCCTTTTCAAGTTAGAGTTAATTGGGCTAAATAAAAAGAGAGGAACATGAAAACATGGGCCAAGCCCGAGCCAGGCCGGGCGGGTGGCACGCGCGTGTGGCAGCTCCACTACCTTGGGCTTTTCTATCAAGTCTATAGAAAAGCCTTTTAGTATATAAAGGCTTCCACACTCCTCAACTTTTTCCATATGGAACTCATATTTAACATGAGTTCCCAAAATGGTTAAACACCCAACTTTAATGACATTTAATTATGAATTCCCACTATAAAAATGGCTTTTATCATAATCAAAATAATCTCTAACATGTCAAGAACAACTCACATTAATTGTTTTAGGCTAATTAATCATGAATTAAAAGTTATTAACTCTTAAAGTTGCCATTTTCAACAATCCCCCACAAATCCATACTTAAAGACTATCAAGATTTACATAATCTGCATTCGATAATGGTACATTCCGATTTGAACCACTATTTTAGTTATCCAACTTATGCCTCCATAGGAACAGATGGACTTAAGCCTTAAATCTGAACCTTGAGTGTGACGACGTCCATTGGTAATAACAGACTATCGGTTATGGAGACAATCTTTAGGGTCGACATGTTTTGGTCATGTGTCCTGATCCTGTCTCATGAGTGTATTAAGAGAAAACCCAATTCCTTTTAGTTGCGGCCACACAACACTACTCACATAGTTGGAGATCTCTAAGGATGTACTGCTAGTATCCTGTCTAAAAGACTTAATCCCATTCAGAGTCAAAACTCTTACTAATTGCAATAAATGCACCACAGGCTTTCAGGGAAAGGACATAGATACAAATGTATCAAAATAGGTGCCTAATTCACTTAAATAGCTTGTTTATACTATATTAAATTGCCTTATAGGATCTCCATTTGGTCAGTTGGGTTGCCACTGTAGGTGAATTATTGCTGGGTTATCAATCTCATTCCCAACCTGGATTTAAGGAATAAGAATGTTTCCAGTCCCTTAGTTAGGGGGTCTGCAATGTTATCTTTGGATCCAACAAAGTCAACAGACATTACATTTTCAGACACTAACTCCTTTATAGGCTTAAGTCTAACTTGAATGTGTCTCTTAATCTTTTGATTATACTTGGTACTCTTTATCTTTGTGATTGTGGTTTGACTATCACAATGCACAGATATAGCAGTAACGGGCTTGCTAATATTGGCAAAGAGGACAGTAGTCCGTACAGCCATTTTACTTTTGTTCCAGTAATATCCAAGGCACATAACTCAGCCTCAAAAGTTGATCGAGTTATCAAAGTTTATTTATACGGCTTCCAGGCGATTGCTCCACCACCTAAAGTAAAAACATATCCAGTGCAGCCATTGCCACCAGAGTTCTTGGCTATCTAGCTTGCATCACTATACCCTTCAAGTATAGTGGGGAATTTCCTATAATGCAGCCCAAGAGACACTGTGTTAGAATTCGTGGACTCCTAAACGTGAAAAACATCTACGAATCCCTTCCAAGGAACTAAGATAAATGATTAAGACGATCTAAGGATTACAGAATCACCTCTGTTCGGCGTAATCAAGATCCTTCGATTCTGATTTTGCTGTCGTACGTGCAACCCGAACGATCACCAGACGCTACAGAGTGCGAACGCCCTCTATCGGATACACACGGTGAAGTAACTCGTTACTTTGGGAGTGCTAGCGCTTAGGGTTTGAGAGATTTTTTTTTTCTTGGTAAATGGAGGCACGAATATTAACAAAGAGCTCATTTTAGAAGACGGTTAGGGTTTTCTTTTATTAGCACCCGAACCTCTTGGAGTCCAACTCTGATAATATCTTATCATATTTTATTTTAAATTTAAATTAAATTAAAACTGATATGATAAGATTCTATCATTATATCGGTAATTTAACTAATTAATTTGCCGAGTTAGATTTTTACAATCTGGACATCATCCAGATACATCGAATATGGACATATTTTCAGATTCATTGTATCTAGTAAATTTTCTAAATTCGATTAACTTAGATATATTTTCAGATTCATCGAATCTGGTTACAAGAAAAATAACCTAATGAGTTCGCTTATTGTGTGACCCTATAGGTTCATTTAACACTAGCAGTGTGCCCAAATCACATTTAAATGGCCCACAAGTTATAAGTGATTTCTAGCAAAACATTATAACTATTCAGGTTAAATGAAGATCTGTGATCTCTATGAACCAAACCATAATTTTATATTTAGTCATTTTATTACACGGTATCTAGATTAAGCATAAGGTACGGAGCATATCATTTTTATTAAGCCTAATCAATTATTTCTTAATCTCATAGTAGACTGTTCAAACAAATGATATCAATATCTCAGATTGATATATTTGAGTACGACCATGCATTTTAACAGTCTAACTTATCAAGGGGCCCATGGATATCTCTCCCATAATTGAGAGGGACAAATTCCTTCACTATTAATCATATTCCTCTCAATTTTTTCTATATCTAATAGTAGTCTAATTTATTATCTGGTTAAAGATAACTTTAGAAAACATCAAAATATAGAATTTATCAAATAGAAAATTATGATGAATTTAGGTCGAAAGACTTTTAATAACATTATGGCTAGAAAGTACTTATGACATGTTCCATGAAGTACTTTTACAGTGGGTCATGTCTAATACAATGTTCTCTAACATTTATTTATGTTTTAACTTGATATCAAATATATCCATGACCAGTAAAACATAGCCATCAAGTCACAAACATATTAATCTTAATTTATTGTTGTTCCACTAATAATAATCGACCAGGGACGGTTTACTGTACATATCCATAAATAGTCATTGCATTGACTGTAGGGTTTTACTATCAAGTCACATACTTGATGACCACAAAACTAAATGCACTATTCATGAAAAGAAATGTCTCGCATTATTACATAATATATAACGACAATAGTATAAGTACAAATTGACTCTAGGGTATATCCCTAACACACTATTCCTTTTAAGTACCTTAGTACTCTATCCAAGGCCTCCTAATAAGTCCGATTTGGATAACTTGTATATCTTGACAGCTTAGATATAGAAAATGAAATATCTAATCTTGAATCATTTGCAAGATATTGCAAGCTACCAATAATTTAAGAACTCTACTTTCATTCTTGAACAAAGCTATAGAATGGTCACTTGGAGTTTTAGCAAATCTACAATCTTGATAACTATATTTTTCAAGAACATTCTCAACATATTGAGTTTGAGAAATAGTTATCTCCTCAATTGAGCGAATCAACTTTAGGCTAAGAATCACATTTGTTACTCTCATATCCTTCATTTCAAACTTACTTTTCAAGAATGATTTAGTCTCATTAATTATCTCAATATTGAACCCAAATAGCAAAATATCATCCACATACAAGCATAGTACAATACATGCATTACCTTTAATCTTACAGTAAACACACTTGTCATTCTCATTTATGATGAAGCCAAATGATAAAATAGTTTTATCAAACTTTTCCTGCCATTGTTTGGGTGCTTGTTTTAGACCATATAGGGATTTAACAAGTTTACAAATTTTTCACTCATTTTCTTTGGCTACAAATCCCTTAGGTTGATCCATATATATCTCCTCTTCAAGATCACCATGAGGAAAAGCTGTCTTTACATCCATTTGGTGGATGGTGAAACCATATATAGAAACCAATGCAATTAACACTCGGATTGTAGTCAGACGAGCAACAAGAGAGTAGGTATTAAAATAGTCTATTCTTTATTTCTGTCTAAACCATTTGGCAACTAATCTGGCTTTATACTTATCTATGGTTCTATCTGATTTAAGTTTCTTCTTAAATATCCATTTGCATCCAATTGTAGTGCACTCAGGAGGGAGATCTACCAGCACCCATGTCTTATTGGAGATAATGGAATCCATCTTACTTGTGACAGCTCTTTTCCAATGCCCTACTTCTGAGGAAGCCATGGCTACTTGAAAGGTTAAAGATTCGTCCTCAACATTATAAGTGACAAAGTCACTTTCAAAGTCCTTGACTACCTTATCTCTCTTACTCCTTCTAGGTTCTTCCAATTCCTTAGTTTGAGTATTGGAACTATTTGGAACTGCCCTCGCATCTTTCTGATAGGGCCTAAATTAATCATATATTTCCTAGTTATTTGAGGTTATTTTGTGATGCATTTTGTTCAATAACTGGTCATATTCCTTCATATTTGAGATTTTATCCTTGGAAAGGTATTTTGTACATTATTTCAGATTTTAGGGGTAAAATAAGACAAAAACGTCGCTAAACAGAGTAAAGGCGGCGCCGACTAGGACAGCGGAACTGGCGCCGACCACGTGCTGCTGGCATGCACTTTGAAGCGATGAAAAATCGATGAAACAGAGTGGAATAGAACAAAATCGGCGCTGGTTGCACTCTTGAAGGGTTGGCATGAAAATCGAAAAAAATCGGTGAACGAATAAAGAACAGACCACAACCGGCGCTGGCCCTAGGCAGGACAGGTGGCGCCGGCTGTGCACTGGTGCCGAGGCGGTGCCTCAATTTTCGCGTGCATTTTTTGACAATTTACAGAGTGTTAGTATTTTCCTACTTCTAGTCGGCTAGAAACCTTAGATGAATGATTTTAGGCACTTCTAAAGCCTATAAATAGAGAGAAAACACAAGGGAAAGGGGAGAATTGACGGATCAAAACATCAAATCACTCAAATTAAAGGAGGAATTCTTCAGATCAAGGAGGATTGTGCAAGAGAGTTTACGAAGGAAGAAGAAGGAGGTTTGTCTATGACTGCTTTCTTTTAACTTTGTTTTCTTTTCTTGAACAATGATGTATTAATTATTTTATTGTAATTTGACATTGTTTTAGGTATTCATGATTTTTAGAGTTATTTTAATCTTTTGATTAATTGGTTATTATTCTTGGTATTTAATTACTTATGCTAATTACGAGATTAGTTGGTTGTTTCTTTCTATTAACTTGCTTAACCAAAAGGGTTGATGGTTGTCTCAATTCATTAATTTCATATTTGTTGTCTCTTAACTTGCTTGATCAAAGGGGTTAATTGCTAAGAATTGAGTAAGTAAAGATTAATCAATGTCTGCTAGGCTATGGATTTATTGGTTAGTTTCATGTTTTAAGTTTGCCAGACCATGAAAATTTCATCAAGGATTGTGTTTAATGCATCTTTTGGGTGAATTAGTTGAGACAGACCATGTGATGCTAATTTGTCTAGAATATAGTGATTTTATGGATTAAAAAAGAAGTGAATCTATCTTAATCCTTCATGATGCCAAGAGAATAATTAGTTATGATAATGATTGGATACTTTAAGATCATATTTGTCAAAATAATGATTTGAGTTACATAATTCTCCATCCTTGACATATATATATATATATATATATTCTTTTATTTTATTTTATTTTCCTTTTTATTCTTTTTCACTTTATTGAGTCGGTTAAATAATGAAAGAAAAGGGATTAATGCATACTTGTTCCTTGAGGATCAACACTAGTTTTAAACCCTATACTATGCTTAATGATGAGTACGCTTGCTCATATGTGTAATTTGGGATTAACGTTTTAATTTAAACTTGATTGAACATGTGCTTATTTTTATATGATATTTTATACCCAAATCTAAACACATCACTTTCATCATTTCCACATGATCAGGGATAGAATCAGATGTTAAGGCTGAATCTAAAGTAGAAATATCTTGAGGCAAACTAGGTTTCATGGGAAACACATCCTCAAAGAATGTAGCATCACGGTACTGAATAATAGTGTTAACATTTATGCCAGGTATTTCAGACTTAATTACCAAAAATCTCATAGCATAACTTGTTTCCACATAACCAATAAAGATGGCATCGATAGTCTTTGGTCCTAACTTATTCCTCTTATGTTCAGGGATTAGAACTTTTGCAAGACAACCCCATACACGGAAGTATTTTAAGTTAGGTTTCCTACCTTTACAGATTTCAAACGGAGTTACCTCTTTATGTTTGTGAGGGACTCTATTCAGAATATGGCAAGTTGTATTCAAAGCCTCACCCCATATATACTTAGGTAATCTAGAATTCAAAAGTAAACTGTTGATCATATCTTTAAATTTTTATTTTTTCGTTCAGTAATCCTATTAGACTAGGGAGAATAAGGGGGTGTCTTCTCATGAATTATGCCATTACTTTGGCAATATTCAACAAATAGATTAGACCCATACTCTCCACTTCTATCAGATCTTAACATTTTAAATTTCTTGCCAGTTTGAGTTTTAGCTTCATTTTTGAATATGAGAAACTTTTCAAGTGCTTCATTTTTATGTTTAAGTAAATAAACATAGCAATATTTACTGCAATCGTCAATAAAAGTAATGAAGTATTTCTTATGATCCCTAGTCAATAGACCATTGTACTCACAAATGTCTGTGTAAACTATATCAAATATTTTTGAATCCCTTTCAATTGAATGATAGGGTTTCCTGGTTGTTTTAGCTATCATACACACTTAACATTTGTTCTTCTTATCAATTGAATGTTTAGGGATCAAGTCTAAATTCATTATTCTTTTAACAGAATCTAAATTTAAATATCCAATTCTACTGTGCCAAATATCAGTAGATTCAATAATGTGCACCATATGATAAACATAATTCTCAACAGAAGAAGCTTTATTCAAATCAGAAGTAAATGGTTCAACTCTTAATTTAAACAAACCATCTGACAAATAACCTTTGTCAACAAAAGAATTGTAGCACATAATCACTACTTTATTACATTTGAAAGTGAATTCATAACCCTCTCTAACTAAACATGAACCACTAGGAGTATTCCTACAAACTGTTGGAACATGCTGCACCCTATGAAGAGAAAGAATACGCCTGAAGGAAACTTTAAGTCCATGCATCCAATCCCCAACACATTGGCCATAGTTGAGTTTCCCATCCTCACAATTTTTCCTTTAATAGGCTGGTAAAACACAAAAAGTAATTTATCATCACAAACGTGTATATTTGCTCCATTATCAACCAGCCATTCAAGTGGCTCATAAATAGTAAAGACTTCTGGATTAACAGAAACATACTTTTCTTCATTATTGGAAATAGTGATGCCAGTCTTAGCCTTAATGATACAAACCTCAGCAAGGTGTGTACTCAAATCAGCTTTTACTTGACTAGTATCCTTCACCACCACATTGATTTGAGTTTCAGAATTTGATCCTTGTTTGACTTTGGACTTTTTAGACGGACAATCTTTAGCCCAATGTCCAACTTGATCACAATTCTAGTAAAGTTTGTTCGCTTTTGGATTCTTCTTGGCCTTGCCTTTTATCTTGTTTATGTTTTTAGAGTTTGACGCAACCCCCACATTCCTCTGATTATTGCTCTTCTTTCTAGTAGTCACCATATGGACATTATACTCCACATGCACAATATGACTATTCTTCCTGTATTGCTCGTCAATGGATATTGATTTCATCAGATCGTTTAGAAAAATTTTTCCGTCTTATGTTTGAGAGACATACCAAAGCCCTCCCAAGCTTAGAAAATTTTTCTATTACTGACATCACTTGGAATTTCTCAGGAAGTTTTATATCCACTTCATGAAGAGAGTGAATAATCAATTGTAGCTCTTGAGTTTGTTCAGTCATAGACTTACCTTTAACCATCTGAAGTTTTAGGAATTTGAAGACATAATATATTTCCAGACCTTGATCTTCGGTCTTATATTTCCTATCCAACTCATCTCATAGCATCTTTACTGTATAGGACTCAGAACAGTAGACATCAAAGAGAGCATTTATCAATGCTGACAGTATTGCCCCTCTGTCTACATTGTTCAGTTCATCCCATGCAGCAATCTCTACTACTCTAGGATGCCTATCAGATGGTATGGGCCTATCTACCTGCATTGCTGACAATAAACCCTTCATGGTTAACTAAATTTTCATGCGTTGTTACCAATGCTTGAAATTTTGCCCTGGACCAAATTTGTTTGATAGACCATTCAAATCAACCAAAGGCTTATACACAGTAGAAGCAGTACCTGACGAATTGGCCATTGCACACAAACAGATAATTGCGGAATAACTTCTTGAAGCTATTAGAAATATGCGGTACAGACGAGCACAGACAATCAACTTAACTAAGTTGAACAAGTATCGCCTATATCCAACAAGGGCTCTAACAAATGTGATTATCAAATATCAATAAAGCCGACAAGACTAAACAGTCCAAGCGAAAAGAAACCAAATAAAATTCAAAATTAATAAATAAGTTAGTAATAAACCTGAGAGACTTGCTCGCGAGACAGAAGCACATAGTAGCACTATTCTGGCAGAACGTACCCAGTTCCGTCCACACTAGATGTACCCAGCGCCAACTCTTCACTGGACAAGCTGCGACGCGGCTAAAATAAATGCTGACCGAATTACCAGTTCAATACTGGTTTTCCTTCAAGAAGTTATTTGCTCCACACCGGTGCGATGGGTACAACGACTCTCCATGTAGGATAAAACTGTCTCAGATCACCGTCGACGCACACCAACTGTGATCACCTCAAAAATCTCCTCTGTTCACTGGTCTTGTTCAGTCAAAAAACTATGGGCCGTGATAGGGAGAACTAAAGAGGCGATTTTTCTCTTAAAGAAGTAAAACCCGGAAAAAAAGAACAGCAGCGGCGGCTCTGTTCTTTTCCTTTTAATATCGCCTTTAGGAAAATCTAAAACCAATCCGAATTAGGAGTCCTAATTCTAATCAATTTTAACGTTTCCTTTTTTCTTTTTAAGCTAGAGTTAATTAGGACAAATAAAAAGAAAGAAACGTGAAAATATGGGCCAAGCCCAAGCCGGGCCGGGTGGGCGGTGGGCACGTGTAGCAGCCCACTACCTTGGACTTTTCTATAAAGTCTATAGAAAAGCCTTTTAGTATATAAAGGATTCCACGCTCCTCAACTTTTTCCATGTGAGACTCATGTCTAACATGAGTTCATAAATGGTTAAACACCCAATTTTAATGACATTTAATTATGGATTTTCACCATAAAAATGGCTTCTACCATAATCAAAACAATCTCTGACATGTCAAGAACAACTCCCATTAATTGTTTTAGGCTAACTAATCATGAGTTAAAAGTTATAAACTCCTAAAGTTACCATTTTCAATATAAATAATGAATTTCTTTGGGTTATTCTGGTAGTTTCTATGTTAATTGTATTGGTCATAGTGAGGGTTTGGCTTTGTTGTGGAATGATTCAAATGATGTCTCTTTAAATAGTTATAGTAATGATCATATTGATGTTTCTATTCGTTTCAATAATAATCCTTCTGGGTGTCTCACCGGCTTCTATGGTCATCCAAATCATGAGGACTGACATTCTTCCTGGACTTTGTTGTGTTGCTTACATTCTCTCAATTCTTTTCTATGGTTTTATATTGGAGACTTTAATGAAAATTCCCCATCAAGATGAAAAGGAAGGTATGTTGGAACATCATACTTATTTAATTGATGGTTTTCGTTATGCAATTCATGATTGTTGTTTGCTTGATTATGTTGGGCCACGTTTGTTAGGGATATGCCCTAAAATAATTTGTACTTATACCATTGTCATTACGTATTATGTAATAATATGAGGCATTTCTTTTCATGAATAGTACATCTAGTTTTGTGGTCATCAAGTACGTGACTTTATAGTAAAACCCTATAACAAATACAATGACTATTCTTAAATTGTCCCTGATCGATTATTATTAGTGGAACAATAATAAATTAAGATTAGTATATTTATGACTTGATGGCTATGTTTTACTGGTCATGGATATATGTGATGTCAAGTCAAAACATAAATAAATGTTAGAGAACATTGTTTGGACATAACCCACTATGAGAATATTTCATGAAACATGTCATAAGTACTTTCTAACAATAATGATATTAGAAGTCCTTCGACCTGAATTCATCATAGTTTCCTACCTAATAAATTCTATATTTTGACATTGTCTAAAGTTGTCTTTAGCCAGATAATAAATTAGACTACGGTTGGATATAGAATAAACCAGGGAGAGGAATATGATTGATAGTAAAGGAATTTGTCCATCTCAATTTTGGGAGAGATGTCCATGGGCCATTTGATAAGTTAAACTGTTAAAATATATGGCCATGCTCAAATATATCAATTTGAGATATTGATATCATTTGTTTAAATAGTCTACTATGAGATCAAGAAATAATTGATTAAGCTTAATAAGGATGATATGCTCCGTGCCTTATGCTTAATCTAGATATCGTGTGACAAAATGACTAAATATAAAGTTATGGTTTGGTTCATAGAGATCACTGATCTTCATTTAACCTGAATAGTTATAATGTTTTACTAAAAATCGCTTATAACTTGTTGGCCATTTAAGTGTGATTTGGGCACACTACTAGCGTTAAATGAACCTATAGAGTCACACGTTAAGTGAACACTTTAGGTTATGTTTCTGGTAACCAAATTCGATGTATCTGAAAATATATCTAGGTTAATTGAACCTAGAAAAATGACCAGATACAATGAATTTAGAAATATGTCCACATTCGATGTATCTAGAGGATGTCTAGATTATAAGAATCTGACTCGATAAATTAATTAGTTAAATTATCGAAATAAAGACAGAATCTTATCATATCATTTTTAATTTGAATTTAAAATAAAATATGACAAGATATTATGAGAGTTGGACTCTAAGAGGTTCGGGATGTTTTTTAAAAAAAAACCCTAGCCGTCTTCTAAAGCGAGCTCTCTGTCAAACATTTGTGCCTCCAATTCATCAGAAAAATTAAGCCTCTCAAACCCTAGGCGCTAGCACTGTCAGGTAACGAGCTGGTTCGCCGTGTGTATCCAATAGAGAACGTTCGCATATTGCAGCGTCTGGTGATCATTTGAGTTGCACGCACGCTTGAAAGTCAAAAGCCAGAGGTCTTGATTCCAATGAATAGAGGTAATTTTGTAACTATTAGATCATCTTGCTTGTTTGGCTTGGGTCCTTGGAAGGGATCCGTGGATGTTTTTCGCATTTAAGAGTCCACGAATCCTAACAGTTTTGCCTGGTCTAATGGTCATGATGTTGTTACTGTTTGTGAATGGATTGACAAGGGCTTTGCTTCCTCATCATGGACTTTTTTATTTCCGTTTTTCAATATTCACCATCTCAGCACTTGTAAGTCTGATCACCTTCTGATTCTTCTTGCTAATTAAGCCCTCTCAAATGGCCTTGCTCTATGTATGTGTAGTCTTCCTCGATTGCATCCTTTTTGGATCCAGGACTTGAATTTGCAGATGAATTTCACACTACATGGCCGTGTTTTGGTGCTTCCATTGTGAAGGTATATTCCAAAAAATGGCTTGTGCTCATAATAAGTTGTTGTCCTGGAGTTGACAAATGTATGGCAGCTTGAGCAAGTAGATTTCAAAGCTTCAGGACCATCTCTACTAATTGGGTAGGAGTGACCAATTTTTTTATCGAATTAGATTGTAAGTTGTGCGGTGAGTTAGAAGAATTGCAAGCTATATAGGAGTTATACTGGCGACAACGAAGTCGGGTAGAATGGTTGCTTCCTAATTCAAAAGCTCTGGGTCCTGATGGCATGCAGGGAGTTTTTCTGAAAAGGTATTGCTATATTATGAAGGACAATGTCTCTAGATTTGTCCTTAGCTTCCTTACAGGGAAGGCAAACATTTGTGGGCTTAATCACACATATATCATCCTCACTACAAGAAAATGATGGCGACAAAACTTTAGTTAGGGAAAATTTTTTGTCGCTAAAGAGGAAAATTTTTCTTTAGCGACAAAATTTTTATTTCCTAGCTAAAAGTGATGGTTTTAGCTAGGAAATAAGTGTATTAGCGAGGAAAATTTAAGTTTCCTCACTAATGATATATCTGAAGATTAAATTGCAATAGAAACATAACAAAAAATCAGCCGAACAACAGGAAAAAAATTGCAGCTTCTCTTCCAGCGTGAAGAAGGGAGAAAAAAAAAAATTTTTCTTTATTACCTCTTCTTGTTCTCAAAATTGACTGGACTAGAATATGCGGAACTAGGGTAGGCACGCTGGTGGAAACCTCTGGTGCGATTCCTGCAAGCCTCCTACTCCGTCTGTGCATGTATATGAACGCCAATCTCTCGATCTTCCAGTATATGGCCTGCCTA
This sequence comes from Voacanga thouarsii, assembly GCA_026120185.1. Lineage (NCBI taxonomy): Eukaryota > Viridiplantae > Streptophyta > Magnoliopsida > Gentianales > Apocynaceae > Voacanga > Voacanga thouarsii. The sequence continues at coordinate 1,349,586 of JANUWF010001127.1, read as the reverse complement.
ATCCCGTTAGGTGAATAACTTACAGGGCTAAGGAATTTTCTTTGAGAGAGAGAAAGGAGGCGTCCTTTTTTTTTTCTTACCAGAGAAGAAGCAGTGAAAAAATAAAAAACAACGTACTTCTCTATTCTCCTGTTTAACCTAAATAAAACCCTAGGTTAAATTGCATTGGCCTATTGGACTCTTACTTAGCCTCTTGGACCAAATTAATTATTCTAATTAGAACCAAACAAATGGCCTAATAAATAATTAATTTTTTGGCAAAAAAAAACTAGTCCAATTAATTAGACTATATTAGTTTAGTCCCAAGTTAATCTCTAATTATTTAAATTGGGCCAAAGCTTTAAATAATTAATTAACCCACCAAACTAATTTAATTAATTCTCTCTCTCCATGAACCTTTATTTTATTCTAGTCCAATAATTAAATCAGACTACTTAAATAAAATAAATTTCATTTACTTTAATTTAAGACCAATTCTTTAGCCTGTATTTAATTAGGACTCACGGTCTGTACTGTGGACCAAAAGACACACCGCCTTGGCTACTAAAATGACCAAAATACCCTTGTCACATAAATAGCTGTATTTTGCATTTTAAATATTTTCTAATATCACCATAAGGAAATATTGACCCCAAGAACAATGCTGCGTTAGTAAAGTCTCCGACCTATAGGTGAAATGACTAAAATACCCCTCTATACATCGCCGTACATTAGAGAGAAAGAAGTGTACTAACACCTCTCTAAATGACATTTACCATCCTTAGACTTCTAGTCCAATGATCCACGACTTCCTAGATTGTTTCCGCTTTCCAAGGGAGCTACCCTAAAACAACCATCCAAGTCATGTTTCCTAGGGCCTTGGATATTTAGATCATTCAGACAACCAAAATGGGCGATATAGTATACAAACTATCTTGTACAAGTCTGTCTTAACTAACTAGTCACACATACCCAACATGCAAGTATATTGGTCCTACAATAGAACTTTAATTATAACATATCAAAGTACATGCTTCTAGCTTCGACAGACCACCAACTCATACTCAAGTCGTAGAGTACTAGTCCACGCTGTAGCAATAGTAGTCTAGGTTTCTGTCATATAATACTTTAAGAAACCACAATTACAAGTCCTATTCTACGTATTCGAAATACGCTTATATCATGAAGTGAGTGGACTACTCACTGGCTAAAAGGTTAGCCATTCCCCATTTGAAATTCATAACATAATAACCTAAACATGATGAGATTTCCATTCTCATCAATCGGTTAAGAACGAGCATTTATGTGTTAAGTAACCCGTGATCCATACATTACTGTGAAAGACCTCCATTTACATGGACTACGTACTTAAACACAATGGGTCTTTTCTAAACGTAATTGTGCACAAATAAAAATATAAATTCACAAACAATTTCTGAAAATAAATTCTTTTATTAAAACATTTGATATTTACATAAAAAACCTAGTCTAAGAGGGCATATTTCCCAATAATATCATTAGCGATGAAAATTCATTTCCTAACTAAATTTTCCTTGCTAATGCTACATCATCAACAACGAAAATTCATTTCCTAACTAAAAATGTGAACATTCGTCACTGTTAATTATATCTTTAGCGACAAAATATGCATTTCCTAGCTAATACCTATTCTTAAATTTTTAAATATTTACAACATGACCCCAAAAATTTTATAAATTGGTCCTTAAGTTTTGTATAATAATAAAATGACTCCAAAAAATTTACAAATTGGTCCCTAAATTTTGAAATATTTACAATACTACCACAAAAGTGTATAAATTAGACCCTAAATTTTTAAATATTTATAATAAAATTTCAAAAATTTTTATAAATTGATCCCAAAATTTTTAAATATTAACAATACAACATGTTATAGTATGTGTATATATATACATACTATAACATTTGGCAAAACATATTCGATTATCTTGAAATTTGGTCAAGATATTTTTTTAAACAATTTTAACGGATCTAACGGTTAGATAATTAATTTGATGTGTTTTATGTTTCTAAATGCGTTAGATCTGAGACTTTTTTGTAGAGATTATGCTAGATTATGGGGCAAAAC